>CM038679.1:569080804-570323296 GCA_021605205.1 Aegilops longissima | reverse complement strand
TGATGGATACTTTTTGCGCATCTCCAATAGCACCTTGGCCCTATTTTCTTCTTCGTCTATTGGGGAAGAAGAAGAGATGGAGTAGCAGGCGGATCTCATCCCTCCTGCGGACTTCCGAAGAGGCTAGCAATGATGGAAGGGTGAGAGTGCGTATAATCCATGGACTCAACATTAGTCATAAAGAACTCACGTACTTATTGCAAAAATCTACAAGCCATCAAAAACCAAGCACTACGCGCATTCTCCTAGGGGGATAGATTGGTAGGAAAAGACCATCGCTCGTTCCCGACCGCCACTCATAAGGAGGACAATCAAAGAACACCTCATATTTCAAATTTGTTACATAACGTTTACCATACGTGCATGCTACGGGACTTGCAAACTTCAACACAAGCATTTCTCAAATTCACAACTACTCAACTAGCACGACTTTTATATTATTACCTCCATATCTCAAAACAATCATCAAGCATCAAACTTTTCTTAGTATTCAACACACTCATAAGAAAGTTTTTACTATTCTTGAATACCTAGCATATTAAGATTATTTAAGCAAATTACCATGCTATTTATAACTCTCAAAATAATCTAAGTGAAGCATGAGAGATCAATAGTTTCTATAAAACAAATCCACCACCGTGCTCTAAAAGATATAAGTGAAGTACTAGAGCAAAACTATATAACTCAAAAGATATAAGTGAAGCACAAAGAGTATTCTAATAATTTCCAAATCATGTATGGCTCTCTCAAAAGGTGTGTACAGCAAGGATGATTGTGGTGAACTAAAAAGCAAAGACTCAAATCATACAAGACGCTCCAAGCAAAACACATATCATGTGGTGAATAAAAATATAGCTCCAAGTAAAGTTACCGATGGAAGTAGACGAAAGAGGGGATGCCTTCCTGGGCATCCCCAAGATTTGGCTTTTTGGTGTCCTTAGATTATATTGGGGGTTCCATGGGCATCCCCAAGCTTAGGATCTTGCCACTCCTTGTTCCATAATCCATCAAAAATCTTTCACCCAAAACTTGAAAACTTCACAACACAAAACTCAACAGAAATCTCGTGAGCTCCGTTAGCGAAAGAAAACAAAAGACCACTTCAAGGTACTGTAATTAACTCATTCTTTATTTATATTGGTGTTAAACCTAATGTATTCCAACTTCTCTATGGTTTATAAACTATTTTACTAGCCATAGATTCATCAAAATAAGCAAACAATACACGAAAAACAGAATCTGTCAAAAACAGAACAGTCTGTAGTAATATGTAACTAACGCAAACTTCTGTAACTCCAAAAAATCAGCCAAAATAGTAAGACCTATTAAATTTGTTTATTGATCAGAAGCAATTGGAATCACTATTTTATCATGTTCTGATGATTTTTAATGATTGTTTTCGTGAACAGAAAGTTTCTGGAAATTACAGCAAGATCAAATAACTATCATCCAAGAAGATCCTATAGGTTTAACTTGGCACAAACACTAATTGAAACATAAAAACACATTTAACCAGAGGCTAGCACAAATATTTATTCCTAAACAGAAGCAAAAAGCAAAAAACTAAAATAAAATTGGGTTGCCTCCCAACAAACGCTATCGTTTGACGCCCCTAGCTAGGCATAAAAGCGAGGATAGATCTAGGTATTGCCATCTTTGGTAGGCAATCCATAAGAGGCTCTCATGATAGATTCATATGGTAACTTTATTTTATTTCTAGGGAAGTGTTCCATGCCTTTCTTTAATGGAAATTGGAATCTAATATTCCCTTCCTTCATATCAATAATTGCACCAGTCGTTCTAAGGAAAGGTCTACCAAGAATAATAGGACATGAAGGATTGCAATTTATATCAAGAATGATAAAATCTACGGGCACATAATTCCTATTTGCAACAATAAGAATATCATTAATTCTTCCCATAGGTTTCTTAATAGTGGAATCCGCAAGGTGCAAGTTTAGAGAGCAATCATCAAAATCACGAAAATCTAGCAAATCGCACAAAGTTTTGGGAATAGTGGAAACACTAGCACCCAAATCACATAAAGCATAGAACTCATGATCCTTAGTCTTAATTTTAATAGTTGGTTCCCACTCATCATAAAGTTTTCCAGGGATATAAACTTCCAACTCAAGCTTTTCTTCATAAGATTGCATCAAGGCATCAACGAAATGTTTGGTAAAAGCTTTATTTTGACTATAAGCATGAGGAGAATTTAGCACGGATTGCAACAAGGAAATACAATCAATCAAAGAGCAATTTTCATAATTAAATTCCTTGAAATCCAAAATAGTGGGTTTATTAGCATCTAGGGTTTTGATTTCTTCTATCCCACTTTCATCAAATTTAGCATCAAGATCTAAAAACTCCAAATTTTTGGAACGCCTTCTAGGTAAAGGTGGATCATATTCAGTCCCATCATTATCAAGATTCATATTGCAAAACAAAGATTTAATAGGGGACACATCAATAACTTTTAGATCTTCATCTTTATTTTCATAGAAATTAGAAGAACACGCTCTTATAAAGGCATCTTTCTTAGCACCCATCCTAGCGGTTCTTTCTTTGCACTCATCAATGGAAATTCTATTGGCTTTGAGAGACTCATTGATATCATGCTTAGGAGGAATAGATCTAAGCTTTAAAGAATCAACATCAAGAGAAATTCTATCAACGTTCCTAGCCAATTCATCAACTTTAAGCAATATTTCCTCAAGCAAAGCATTGAATTTTTTTTGCGAATTCATAAACTCTTTAATACTAGTCTCAAATTCAGAGGGCATCTTATTAAAATTTCCATAAGAGTTGTTGAAGGAATTTCCATAATTATTAGAGGAATTACTAGGATAAGGCCTAGGATTAAAGTTTCCTCTATACGCGTTGTTACCAAAATTATTCCTACCAACAAAATTCACATCCATAGATCCATTATTATTCCCAATCAAAGTAGACAAAGGCATATCATTAGGATCGGAGGAAAAACTCTTACTAGCAAATAATTTCATAAGTTCATCCATCTTTCCACTCAAAACATTAATTTCTTCTATCGCATGCACTTTTTTATTAGTAGATCTTTCAGTGTGCCACTGAGAATAATTAACCATAATATTATCTAGGAGTTTAGTAGCTTCTCCTAAAGTGATTTCCATAAAAGTGCCTCCCGCGGTCGAATCTAAAAGATTTCTAGAAGCAAAATTCAATCCGGCATAAAAATTTTGTATAATCATCCACAAATTCAAACCATGAGTAGGGCAATTACGTATCATTAATTTCATCCTCTCCCAAGCTTGTGCAACATGTTCATGATCAAGTTGCTTAAAATTAATAATATCGTTTCTAAGAGAGATGATCTTAGCGGGAGGAAAATACTTAGAGATAAAAGCATCTTTGCACTTGTTCCAAGAATCAATACTATTTTTAGGCAAAGACGAAAACCAAGCTTTAGCACGATCTCTAAGAGAAAAAGGAAATAGCTTCAATTTAACAATATCATTATCAACATCTTTCTTCTTTTGCATATCACACAAATCAACGAAGCTATTTAGATGAGTAGCGGCATCTTCACTAGGAAGGCCGGCGAATTGATCTTTCATAACAAGATTCAACAAAGCAACATTGATTTCACAAGATTCAGTATCGGTAAGAGGAGCAATCAGAGTGCTAAAGAAATCATTATTTTTGGTATTGGTAAACTCACGTAATTTGGTATTATCTTGAGCCATCGTGACAAGCAAGCAATCCAACACACGAGCGAACAAAAAGCAAGCGAAAAAGAGGCGAACGGAAAAAGAGAGGGCGAATAAAACGACAAGGGTGAAGTGGGGGAGAGGAAAATGAGAGGCAAATGGCAAATAATGTAATGCGGGAGATAAGGGATTGTGATGGGTACTTGGTATGTTGACTTTTGCGTAGACTCCCCGGCAACGGCGCCAGAAATCCTTCTTGCTACCTCTTGAGCACTGCGTTGGTTTTCCCTTGAAGAGGAAAAGGTGATGCAGCACAGCAGCGTAAGTATTTCCCTCAGTTTTTGAGAACCAAGGTATCAATCCAGTAGGAGGCTACGCGCGAGTCCCTCGCATCTGCACAATACAAATAAATCCTCGCAACCAACGCGATAAGGGGTTGTCAATCCCTTCACGGTCACTTACGAGAGTGAGATCTGATAGATATGATAGGATAATATTTTTGGTATTTTTGTGATAAATATGCAAAGTAAAATAAAAGCAAAGTAAAAAAGCAAAGGAAATAACTAAGTGTTGGAAGATTAATATGATGAAGATAGACCCGGGGGGCCATAGGTTTCACTAGTCCCTTCTCTCGAGAGCATAAGTATTTTACGGTGAGTGAACGAATTACTGTTGAGCAATTGATGAATCGAGCATAGTTATGAGAATATCTAGGTATGATCATGTATATAGGCATCACGTCCGAGACAAGTAGACCGACTCCTGCCTGCATCTACTACTATTACTCCACTCATCGACCGCTATCCAGCATGCATCTAGAGTATTAAGTTCATGAAAACAGAGTAACGCCCTAAGCAAGATGACATGATGTAGAGGGATAAATTCATGCAATATGATAAAAACCCCATCTTGTTATCCTTGATGGCAACAATACAATACGTGCCTTGCTGCCCCTACTGTTACTAGGAAAGGACACCGCAAGATTGAACCCAAAGCTAAGCACTTCTCCCATTGCAAGAAAGATCAATCTTGTCGGATTTCGGGTTCCGGCAGACCCTCTAGGTTCGAACTCTGGGGTGCACGCGGAGATCTCACCCCCTACCTACTTGCACCTCGTCGCCTCGCTAGGATCTAAACTACCAAAGGAACAACACAAGAGACACAAGGTTTATACTGGTTCGGGCCACCATTGTGGTGTAACACCCTACTCCAGTGTGTGGTGTGGTGGATTGCCTCTTGGGCTGATGATGAACAATACAAGGAAGAACAGCCTCGCGAGGGTGAGGTGTTCTTGTGGCTAGGCTCTCGATCGGATTGGATCAAGCAAAGGTGAGGTGAGATGTCCGGATCCTTTCCGGCCACGGATCAAGCTAAGATCCGATGCCTCTACTGTGGTGGCTAGCTCTACTTATATGCAGAGGCCCTGGGCCTCTTCCCAAATATTGAGCGGGAAGGGCTCCAACAATTGGCCATTTTGAAGGGGAACATCTGGTACACTTATCCTGACTAAAGTTGGTCCTCTCCTGTCAAAGGCTCTGGTGGTGACGTCGACTTGGGCTCCACGATGACCTCCTTCCTACCGTTGCAATGGTCTTGGTCTTGTTGCACCGAAACGGATGCCTTTGCTTGATACTCTCACCTGCGCTTGCCCCCTTTGCACCAAAGGGGAAATGAGGACACTGCGCGGGCTGGCGCCCGCCTGGCGCCCTTGGTCGTCATGGCTTGCGTCATGGGCACCTCGTGAGGTACCCCGCCTTGATCTCTCCGCCTCCTCGTGAGCCGGCTGACGAGGCCGTGCTCGAGGAAGCTTCGTCGTCCGCCAGCATGAGGCTTGCCCCTCGCGAGGGTCTTGAGCTTGTCTTGATGAAGATGGGCGTCTTGGGCCACCCCTTGAGCCATGCCGCGGGCCGCAGCGAGCAAGTCTGGTACCCCATTCCCTTAACGCCGACAAGAGCCCCGGCCCCCGCGCTACTGGACTTGGCTGAGTAGAGAAGCGAAGGGCAAGCGGCGCATGCGCTGAGCCCTAACAGCTGCGGCCTTGGGTGCCGCGTGTCGGTTGATTGGGCGGGCGCCCTACTTCCCCACGACGCTCGGGCGATCGCGAATTGACAAGTCCTCGCATGCAAAGCGGGTCATGATTACCTGCGATCGTGGAGGTCGACGGATGGCCTTCCCCGGCTATAAGTACAGAACGGCGCGTGCCCTTCCGGTCCATCTCTTCTTGATCCTCCTTATTCTCCATCCCTTGCTCCACTTTGCGGCAATGGCTCCGATCCGCCGGTTCTCCGCGGAAGAGAAGGGAAAGGCTCCACGAGAGGTCCCGACCCGCTCACCAAGAAGCGGCTAGCCCTATGCCGTCGAGATGAGGGCGCCCGACAGGAGGTGTCGAGGCCCTGGTGCGAGCGGCCGCCGCCGGGGTTCCCGCTGCCCTTGTACGCCCACTTTGAGGGCCCTGAAGGAGTTGACGCCGAGCGCCACGGACGACGCCGCCGTCGGTGTCGGCGGGTCACGGCGGTGCGAGTTGTCCCTCCTGGAGTCCATGCCGAGGGCTCCTCCCGAGAGTTTGTGCTCCACGCCGCCATGCCTCCTCAGTCTTGGATCCGCCTTCCTCCCTCCTTCGCCTTCGTGATGCTGCAGGGGGGATATTTGGAGCTCTGGCTGCAGCACGCCGGCTGCAGCACCCTTGCGACCGAAGCGGAGGTCGCGGTCGTCCCTCCGGGCAAGGTCTTCATGACTCGAGGCTGGGGCGAGATCGCCCGGGTCTATAGGGCGAGGGGCGCCCTCGCGATCCACCTGGAGTACGACGGCGCTTCCATGATGCTCTTCAAGGTCTTCGACGCGGAAGGACGCCGGCTGGAGTGCTGCCCTGAGAGAGGTGGTCGGGGCCCTGCCGCGGCGAGGACCAGGCTCGCCGATCGCTCCCTCAGCAGCTCATCAGGCGGCGGAGGCGTTGGAGGATCCAGCAACTCCGCCGAGCTCTTCACGACTCCGGAGACGAGCGACGACAGCTACGAGCCCCCGAGCTTGCGCCGCTCTTGGAGCAGGGCGGGCTCGTCAGGCCGCCACTGCCTCTGATCTGGATGAGGTTGGCGTCGGTGCCTGGCGGCCCACTGTTGATGATGGCGTCTCTCGCGGAGGCGCGTGTAGTTAGCGTTCTTTAGGATCTGCTCCCTCTGTTCCCTGCGAGGAATCGAAAAGCGCGCCCCGTGGGGGCTTGTAAGGTGCCTGTGGTTCTGTTTGTTAATATGATCCTTGTCGTGAAGTAGTGTGAGATGCTCATTCCGTCTTAGCTTAGTTACTCCTTTCAAACCTCAAGAGGGCTTGGTGCTCTGCGCCGGCTGTGTCCCGGTCCCAAGGCAGGCTTCGGCCGTCATTTGGTATGCCAGTCGCGATGCCGTGGTCAAGGCGAGGAGGTGGCGGCCGGGGTCGAGAAGAGCCCCGAGTCGCGATGCTCAGGAGGTCCCCTTTAGCGCTCAAGCAGCCATCGTTCGGTGAGAAAGGAGCGCGACGTTGCTAACACGGGATTGCATTAGGTGCGAGGTCGGTGCTGCGATAGCTGGTGTTTCCGGAGGGTGACTTATCTCAGGAGTCAGGAACCGCTTCCTGGTGCGACGTTAGGTCCACGCATCGGCAGGCGAGGGGTTGCCTGGCGAGGTCCCCGCGTGCCTCTTCCCTCTCGCCTTTGCTCCCCTTTCTGCTCTACGTCCTCGGGTCCCGACCCTCGAGCAGGTCTCAGCCGTCGCTGGTATGCCAGGTCGCGATGCCGTGGACAAGGCCAGAGGGTGAGGGCTGGAGAGCTAGTAGGAGCCCATGAGTCGCGATGCTCAGGTACCCCCCTTTAACGTGCAAGCGGTTCGCGTGGGCAAGAGTGAAGAAGACGTCGCGAGGGCCTCGCCTGGCGCTGCTCCTTTGGAGAGATCCTGCAGGCTCACCACAAGAAGAACAAGAGTCCGCCATGACAAGCGACGGTCAGCCGTTGGTTGCTTTGGAGGGGTGACGAGGCATTGAAGGCCTGACGAGGTGGCGCCGTGCGGGGTTGCCGCGGCCAGAGCTCAGCCATTCAGGTTTGTCGGCGTTGCAGGGACGGACCCATGCGCAAGTGTCGTGCCGTTGGGGAGCAGCTCCATCAGTTGGTGTCAATTGAGCGGGTAACTAGGTCAAGCACGTTAGTCACGAAGGAGCAAGTTCATTTAGATAGGTGCGGGGAAGGCGGGGCGTCATTGGGTGCGGCCCGGCGACTTGAGGATGATGCAGCCGAGGGCGCCCGATAAGGTAAGATAGGAACATGAAGTAAAGGGATACACGCCGCAGGACGGACCCACGCGGCACGGGAATGATGCAGCCACGGGGCGCCCGGTGGAAATGAAACTTGAAGGATGTCACGATAACGTTGAAGGCGGGGATGCTGAAGTAGCGGACATCGTGGGCTGCGGAAGCCGATCTTCACGAGCCCCAGGCCCAGAGCCTCGGGAGGCTCCGGAGGCGCTAGTGGCTCCTCGGACCATCTCCATCTCCGCCAGACTGTGGAACGCTGGCCTCTTGAGCCTCAGGATGCTCCCCATGAGGCGTTGGCGGCGTGGCGGCGCGTTCGGCCTGTTGTAGGGCATGCGAACGTAGGCGTGGGCTGGACCTTGGCGCCCAGCGTGAGGGCCAGAAGCGCTCCTGAGAGGTGGCTCGGTTGAGCCCCGGTATGTCGATGTAGACGCGCAGCCCACCATCCTTGCCTGGATGGGGAGCTACGGTGGGTAAGCGGCGGCTGCCACTCTTGACTCTTGACTCCTGCAGCTCCTGAATGATCTGGCTGACGAACTCCTGAGGGTTTGGCCCTCCTTGCCTCGCTCCTTCCTGAGGGAAACGTGCTTTGAAACACGCCTCCAAGTGGTGCCCAAGCGCCTCCCTCATGACCCTAGCAAGGTCGGTGGCCCTCCAGGAGAGAGCCCCCGAGCCTTGCTTGAGGAGGGCGCCAGGCACGCCTTCCTATGCGACAGAAGGAGGTTCCCCCTGAACAGGCACGGACCCTGAGGGGCCTGCCTCTCGAGGGGTCGGGCCTGACGATGTCTTCTTCTTCTTGGGAGCAGTCTCAGGGAGCCTCCCGCTCCTGCGATCTGAGTCTTCAAGTGACGCGGCTTAAAAAGCTCGCTCCAGGGAGCACACTGCGTCTCTCTCTTCACAAGGCACCGTGATGACCCCGCCGCTTCCTGGCATCTTGAGGATGTTGTAGCCGTGATGAGTCACGACCATGAACTTGGCCAGAGCTGGGTACCCGAGGATGGCATTGTACGATAGGCGAATATGGGCGACATCGAAGTCGATGAGCTCGGTGTGGTAGTTGTCGCGTGCCCCGAAGGTGACGGGGAGGCGGACCTGCCCAATCGGAACTGTGGAGCCATCAGTGACTCCGGAGAAAGGCTTGGTTGGTTGAAGATGATTGTAAGGCACTTGGAGATTGTTGAATGTCTCTACGGATAGGACATTGAGCCCTGCTCCGCCATCGATGAGGGTCCTGGTAACTTGCATGTTGCTGATGATTGGGGAACAAAGCATCGGGAGGACTCCGGCTGTGGCCGCGCACTTGAGCTGATCTGCTGAGCTGAACGTGATGGCGCACGCTGACCACCTAAGAGGGCGCGTGGCTTCGAGCTTGGGGAGGACTGCATTCACTTCGCGGGCGAACTACTTGAAGATGCGTTGAGAGGCTGGGGCTTGAGCTCCGCCCAGGATGCAAGCGATCGCGCGCGGCTCCTGGAAGCCCCCAGCCCCCTCGTCCTGATGATGGTTCTCATTTCTCCTTGGCTGCGGCGGCAGAGGAGGGAGGCCTGCGTTTCCTTGCGGGCGATCCTCGCGAAGCTGATCCCTCCAGCCTCCCTCGCGAGGCTGATCCTGCCAGCGATCCTCGCGAGGTCGGTCACGCCATCCTTGGCGAGGGCCACAGTCTTCCCAGCGTCCTGCGTTTCTTCCTCCGCAACGGTCGTAGCTTCGATCGTTGCGGTCGGGGCGTCGACCGATTCTCCCTTCTCGCACGGCTCGGAGCTCTTGACATTCGTTGGTGTTGTGGGTGTGGAGGTCGTGGTACACACAGTACTGGCTGCCCTTGGAAGACTCGGGCTGATCTCTGCCTCGCTTGGTATCCGATTACGCGCGAGCACGGCAGCCCCTTGCGCTTCACGTCCTTGGCCTTGGGCTTCTTCTCTTCTGGGTCTGCGGCTGGCAGCTCGAGGAGGGAAAGGCGTCCTTCCTCAGCCCTGGCGCACTTGGTCACCAAGTTGAACAGCTCCAAGGATGTGCATAGATCTTCATGCATTGCCAGCTCCTCCTTCATCTTGACGTCACGCACACCGTCGGAGAAGGCTGAGATGATGGCCTCCTCGGTCACCTTGGGAATCTTGAGGTGTGCGTTGTTGAAGCGTTGGATGTACTTCTACAGGGTCTCCCCTGGCTGCTGCTTGATGCGGCGCATGTCGCTTATGGCAGGAGTGTTGGGGAACGTTGCAGAAAATTAAAATTTTTCCTACGGTTTCACCAAGATCCATCTATGAGTTCATCTAGCAACGAGTATTCAGATTAGATAGCATCTACATACCACTTTGTAGATCGCAACGGAAGCTTCGGAGTGAACGTGGATGAGGTAGTCGAACTTGCCGCGATCCAATTCACCGATGATCTAGTGCCGAACGGACGGCACCTCCGCGTTCAACACACGTACGGTTAGCGTAACGTCTCCTTCTTCTTGATCCAGCAAGGTGAAGGAGAGGTTGAGGAAGATGGCTCCAGCAGCAGCACGACGGCGTGGTGATGGTGGAACTTGCGAGATTCGGCAGGCTTCGCCATGCACTACGGAGGAGGAGGATGTGTTGGAGAGGGAGGGGCGTCCAGGGCAAAGGTGCTGCTGCCCCCTCCCTCCCCCCTTTATATAGGTGCCAAGGAGGGGGGGCAGCCTGCCCCTCCTCCAAGGGAGGGTGCGGCCAAGAGGGGGAGGTGTCCACCTCCCAAGGCACCTCGGAGGTGCCTTCCCCTCATGGACTCTCCCTTTTTTCACCCTAGGCGCATGGGCCCTTGGGGCTGGTTCCCTTGGCCCATGTGGGCCTAGGCGCACCACCTAGGGCCCATGTGGCCCCTCGGGCTGGTGGCCCCACTTGGTGGACCCAGGACCCCTCGGTGGTCCCTGTACAATACCGATATCACCGAAACTTGTCCCGATGGCGAAACAGCACTTCCTATATATAATTCTTTACCTCCGGACCATTCCGAACTCCTCGTGACGCCCAGGATCTCATCCGGACTCGAACAACATTCGGGTTACTGCACATACATATTCCTATAACCCTAGCGTTATCAACCTTAGTGTGTAGACCCTACGGGTTCGGGAGACATGCAGACATGACCGAGACGGCTCTCGGGCAATAACCAACAGCGGGATCTGGATACCCATGTTGGCTCCCACATGCTCCACGATGATCTCATCGGATGAACCACGATGTCAAGGATTCAATTAATCCCGTATACGATTCCCTTTGTCAATCGGTATTTTACTTGCCCGAGATTCGATCGTCGGTATACCAATACCTCGTTCAATCTCGTTACCGCAAGTCACTTTTCTCGTCATCGTAATGCATGATCCGTGATCAAACACTTTGATCACATTGAGCTCATTGTGATGATGCATTACCGAGAGGGCCCGGTGATACCTCTCCGTCAAGCGGAGTGACAAATCGATCTCGATCCATGTCAACCCAACAGACACTTTCGAGATACCCGTAGCATACCTTTATAGTCACCCGATACGTTGTGACATTTGGCACACCCAAAGCACTCCTACGGTATCCGGAGTTACACGATCTCATGGTCTAAGGAAAGGATACTTGACATTGGAAAACTCTAGCAAACGAACTATGCGATCTTATGCTATGTTTTAGGATTGGGTCTTGTCCATCACATCATTCTCCTAATGATGTGATCCGTTATCGATGACATCCAATGTCCATAGTCGAAACCATGACTATCTCGTCGATCAACGAGCTAGTCAACTAGAGGCTCACTAGGGACATGTTGTTGTCGTTATTCACACATGTATTACGATTTCCGGTTAACACAATTATAGCACGAATAAAGACAATTATCATGAATAAGGAAATATAATAATAATGCTTTTATTATTGCCTCTAGGGCATATTTCCAACAGTCTCCCACTTGCACTAGAGTCAATAATCTAGTTACATTGTGATGAATCGAACACCCATAGAGTTCGGTGCTGATCATGTTTTGCCTTAGGGAGAGGTTTAGTCAACGGATCTGCGACATTCAGATCCGTGTGCACTTTACAAATTTCTATGTCTCCATCTTGAACATTTTCACGAATGGAGTTGAAGCGACGCTTGATGTGCCTAGTCTTCTTGTGAAACCTGGGCTCCTTTGCAAGTGCAATAGCTCCAAGTGTTGTCACAGAAGAGCTTGATTGGCCCCGACGCATTGGGTATGACTCGAGGTCGGTGATGAACTCCTTCACCCAAATTGCTTCATGTGCTGCCTCCGAGGCTGCCATGTACTCCGCTTCACATGTAGATCCCGCCACAACGCTTTGCTTGCAATCGCACCAGCATCGCCCCACCATTCAAAATATACACGTATCCGGTTTGTGACTTAGAGTCATCAGATCTGTGTCGAAGCTAGCGCCGACGTAACCTTTACTGACGAGCTCTTCGTCACCTCCATAAACGAAACATTTCCTTAGTCCTTTTCGGTACTTCAGGATATTCTTGACCGCTGTCCGGTGTTCCTTGCGGGATTACTTTGGTACCTTCCTACCAAACTTACGGCAAGGTTTACATCAGGTCCGGTACACAGCATGGCATACATAATAGAACCTATGGCTGAGGCATAGGGATGACACTCATCTCTTCTATATCTTCTCGCCGTGGTGGGACATTGAGCTGAGCTCAATTTCACACCTTGTAACACGGTAAGAACCCTTCTTAGATTGATCCATATTGAACTTCTTCAATATCTTATCAAGGTATGTGCTTTGTGAAAGACCTATGAGGCGTCTCGATCTATCTCTATAGATCTTGATGCCTAATATATAAGCAGCTTCTCCAAGGTCCTTCATTGAAAAACTCTTATTCAAGTAGGCCTTGATGTTGTCCAAGAGTTCTATATCATTTCCCATCAAAAGTATGTCGTCTACATATAATATGAGAAATGCTACAGAGCTCCCACTCACTTTCTTGTAAACACAGGCTTCTCCATAAGTCTGTAAACCCAAACGCTTTGATCATCTCATCAAAGCGAATGTTCCAACTCCGAGATGCTTGCACCAGCCCATAAATCGAGCGTTGGAGCTTGCACACCTTGTCGACATTCTTAGGATCGACAAAACCTTCGGCTGCATCATATACAATTCTTCCTTAAGGAAACCATTAAGGAATGCCGTTTTGACGTCCATTTGCCATATCTCATAATCATAGTATGCGGCAATTGCTAACATGATTTCGACGGACTTTAGCTTCGCTACCGTGAGAAAGTCTCATCGTAGTCAACCCCTTGAACTTGTCGATAACCCTTAGCGACAAGCCGAGCTTTATAGATGGTCACATTACCATCCGCGTCATCTTCTTCTTAAAGATCCATTTATTTTCTATGGCTCGCCGCTCAACGGGCAAGTCGGTCAAAGTCCATACTTCGTTTTCATACATGGATCCTATCTCGATTTCATGGCTTCCACCATTTGTCGAATCCGGGCCCGCCATTGCTTCCTCATAGTTGAAGGTTCACCGTTGTCTAACAACATGATTTCCAAGACAGGGTTGCCGTACCACTCAGTGCGGAACGTGTCCTTGTTGACCTTCAATTTCAAGAGGAGCTTGATCGAAGCATCTTGATCATCATCATTAATTTCCTCTCTAGTCGGTGCGGGCACCTCGAAACGTTTTCTTGAGTTTCGCCATTTTCCGGTTCAAGAGGTAACACTTCATCAAGTTCTACTTTCCTCCCACTTACTTCTTTCGAGAGAAACTCTTTCTCGTAAAGGATCCATTCTTGGCAACAAAGATCTTGCCTTCGGATCTGAGGTAGAAGGTATACCCAACAGTTTCTTTAGGGTATCCTATGAAGACGCATTTTTCCGATTTGGGTTCGAGCTTTTCAGGTTGAAGTTTCTTGACATAAGCATCGCATCCCCAAACTTTTAGAAACGACGACTTAGGTTTCTTCCCAAACCATAATTCATACGGTGTCGTCTCAACGGATTTCGACGGAGCCCTATTTAAAGTGAATGCGGCGGTCTCTAAAGCATAGCCCCAAAAGATAGCGGTAAGTCGGTAAGAGACATCATAGATCGCACCATATCCAATAGAGTGCGACACGACGTTCGGACACACCATTACGCTGAGGTGTTCCAGGCGTGAGTTGTGAAACTATTCCACATTTTCTTAAGTGTGTGCCAAATTCGTGACTCAAGTATTCTCCTCCACGATCGATCGTAGAAACTTGATCTTTCTATCACGTTGATTTTCAACCTCACTCTGAAATTCCTTGAACTTTTCAAAGGTCTCGGACTTGTGTTTCATTAAGTAGATATACCCATATCTACTCAAGTCATCGATGAGGGTGAGAACATAACGATAGCCTCCATGAGCCTCAACACTCATTGGACCCTTTTACATCGGTATGTATGATTTCCAATAAGTTGGTTGCTCGCTCCATTGTTCTGAGAACGGAGTCTTGGTCATTTTACCCATGAGGCATGGTTCATGACGTGTCAAATGATTCATAATCAAGAGACTCTAAAAGTCCATCTGTATGGAGCTTCTTCATGCGTTTGACACCTATGTGACCAAGGCGGCAGTGCCACAAATATGTGGGACTATTGTTATCAACTTTAACTCTTTTGGTACTCACACTATGAATATGTGTATCATCACGTACGAGATTCATTAAGAATAAACCATTAACCATCGGAGCATGACCATAAAACATATCTCTCATATAAATGGAACAACCATTATTCTCTGATTTAAATGAGTAGCCATCTCGAATTAAGCGAGATCCAGATACAATGTTCATGCTCAAACTTGGCACTAAATAACAATTATTGAGGTTTAAAACTAATCCCGTAGGTAAATGTAGAGGCAGCGTGCCGACGGCGATCACATCGACCTTGGAACCATTCCCGACGCGCATCGTCACCTCGTCCTTCGCCAGTCTCCGTTTATTCCGCAGCTCCTGCTTTGAGTTACAAATGTGAGCAACTGCACCGGTATCAAATACCCAAGAGCTACTACAGATCTCGGTAAGGTACACATCAATTACATGTATATCACATATACCTTTGGTTTTGCGGCCTTCTTGTCCGCTAAGTATTTGGGGCAGTTCCGCTTCGGTGACCACTTCCTTGCAATAAAACACTCGGTCTCGGGCTTGGGTCCATTCTTTGGCTTCTTCCGGCAACTTGCTTACGGCGCGGCAACTTCCTTGCCGTCCTTCTTGAAGTTCTTTTTACCCTTACCCTTCTTGAACTTAGTGGTTTTATTCACCATCAACACTTGATGTTCTTTCTTGATTTCTACCTCTGCTGATTTCAGCATAGCATATACCTCAGGAATGGTCTTTACCATCCCCTGCATATTGTAGTTCATCACAAAGCTCTTGTAGCTAGGTGGAAGCGACTGGAGGATTCTGTCAATGACCGCTTCATCAGGAGATTAACTTCCAGTTGAGTCAAGCGGTTGTGCAACCTGGACATTTTGAGTATGTGCTCACCTTGTGAGCCATTTTCCTCCATCTTACAACTAAAGAATTTGTCGGAGACTTCATATCTCTCGACCGGGCATGAGCTTGGAAAACCATTTTCAGCTCTTGAACATCTCATATGCTCCATGTCTCTCAAAACGCTTTTGGAGTCCGGCTCTAAGCTGTAAAGCATGCCGACCGAGCGAGGGAGTAATCATCGCAGCGTGACTGCCAAGCGTTCATAACGTCTTGTTCTGCGGGGAGAATAGGTGCGTCACCAGCGGTGCTCTTAGGACATAATCTTTCTTGGCAGCTATGAGGATAATCCTCGGGTTCGGACCCAGTCCGTATAGTTGCTACCATCGTCTTTCAGCTTGGTTTTCTCTAGGAAGCGTTGAAGTTGAGGACTACGTTGGCCATTTGATCTACAAGACACATTGTAAATATTTAGACTAAGTTCATGATAATAAAGTTCATTTAATCAAATTTAATGAACTCCCACTTAGATAGACATCCTCTACTAGTCATCTAAGTATTACATGATCCGAGTCAGCTAGGCCGTGTCCGATCATCACGTGAGACGGACTAGTCAACATCGGTGAACATCTTCATGTTGATCGTATCTTCTATCGACTCATGCTCGACCTTTCGGTCTTACGTGTTCCGAGGCCATGTGCGTACATGCTAGGCTCGTCAAGTCAACCTAAGTGTTTTGCGTGTGTAAATCTGTCTTACACCGTTGTATCGAACGTAAGGACCTATCACACCCGATCATCACGTGGTGCTTGAACGACGAACCTTAGCAACGGTGCACGTTAGGGTGAACACTTTCTTGAAATTATTATGAGGATCATCTTATTTACTACCTTCGTTCTAAGTAAACAAGATGCAAAACATGATAAACATCACATGCAATCAAATAATAAGCGTGACATGATATGGCCAATATCACATAGCTCCTTTGATCTCCATCTTGGGGCTCCATGATCATCTTGTCACCGCTTGACACCATGATCCTCATCATCATGATCTTCATCATCGTGTCTCCATGAAGTTGCTCGCCAACTATTACTTCTACTACTATGGCTAACGCGTTTAGCAATAAAGTAAAGTAATTTACATGGCGATTCTCAATGACACGCAGGTCATACAAAAATAAAGACAACTCCTATGGCTCCTGCCGGTTGTCATACTCATCGACATGCAAGTCGTGATTCCTATTACAATAGCATGAACAACTCATACATCACATATAGATCATTCATCATATCACAAAGCACTTGCTGCAAAAACAAGTTAGACGTCCTCTAATTGTTGTTGCAAGTTTTACGTGGCTGAATTAGGGTTCTAGCAAGAACGTTTTCTTACCTACGTTCAAACCACAACGTGATTTGTCAATCTCTATTTACCCTTCATAAGGACCCTGTTCATCGAATCCGATCCAACTAAAGTAGGAGAGCAGACACCGCCAGCCACCTTATGCAACTTAGTGCATGTTAGTCGGTGGAACCGGTCTCACGTAAGCATACGTGTAAGGTTGGTCCGGCCGCTTCATCCCACAATACCGCTGAATCAAGATTGACTAGTAACGGCAAGAAGAATTGACAACATCTCGCCCACAACAAATTGTGTTCTACTCGCGCAAGAAGAACTACGCATAGACCTAGCTCATGATGCCACTTTGTTGGGAAGCGTTGCAGAAAATTAAATTTTTCCTACGGTTTCACCAAGATCCATCTATGAGTTCATCTAGCAACAGTATTCAGATTAGATAGCATCTACATACCACTTTGTAGATCATAGCGGAAGCTTCGGAGTGAGCGTGGATGAGGTAGTCGAACTTGCCGCGATCCAATTCACCGATGATCTAGTGCCGAGCGGACGGCACCTCCGCGTTCAACACACGTGCGGTTAGCGTAACGTCTCCTTCTTCTTGATCCAGCAAGGTGAAGGAGAGGTTGAGAAGATGGCTCCAGCAGCAGCACGACGGCGTGGTGATGGTGGAACTTGCGATATTCGGCGGGGCTTCGCCGTGCACTACGGAGGAGGAGGATGTGTTGGAGAGGAGAGGAGGCGTCCAGGGCAAAGGTGCTGCTGCCCCCTCACCTCCCCCTTTATATAGGTGCCAAGGAGGGGGAGGGCAGCCTGCCCCCTCCTCCAAGGAGGGGTGCGGCCAAGAGGGGGAGGTGTCCACCTCCCAAGGCACCTCGGAGGTGCCTTCCCCTCATGGACTCTCCCTTTTTTCACCCTAGGCGCATGGGCCCTTGGGGCTGGTTCCCCTTGGCCCATGTGGGCCTAGGTGCACCACCTAGGGCCCATGTGGCCCCACAGGGCTGGTGGCCCCACTTGGTGGACCCCCGGGACCCCTCCGGTGGTCCCGGTACAATACCGATATCACCGAAACTTGTCCCGATGGCCGAAACAGCACTTCCTATATATAATTCTTTACCTCCGGACCATTCCGGAACTCCTCGTGACGTCCAGGATCTCATCCGGGACTCGAACAACATTCGGGTTACTGCAACATACATATTCCTATAACCCTAGCGTTACCGAACCTTAAGTGTGTAGACCCTACGGGTTCGGGAGACATGCAGACATGACCGAGACGGCTCTCGGGCAATAACCAACAGCGGGATCTGGATACCCATGTTGGCTCCTACATGCTCCATGATGATCTCATCGGATGAACCACGATGTCAAGGATTCAATTAATCCGTATCGATTCCCTTTGTCAATCGGTATTTTACTTGCCCGAGATTCGATCGTCGGTATACCAATACCTCGTTCAATCTCGTTACCGCAAGTCACTTTTCTCGCATCCGTAATGCATGATCCGTGATCAAACACTTTGATCACATTGAGCTCATTGTGATGATGCATTACCGAGAGGGCCCGGTGATACCTCTCCGTCAAGCGGAGTGACAAATCCGATCTCGATCCATGTCAACCCAAGACACTTTCGGAGATACCCGTAGCATACCTTTATAGTCACCCGATTACGTTGTGACATTTGGCACACCAAAGCACTCCTACGGTATCCGGAGTTACGATCTCATGGTCTAAGGAAAGGATACTTGACATTGGAAAACTCTAGCAAGCGAACTATGCGATCTTATGCTATGTTTTAGGATTGGGTCTTGTCCATCACATCATTCTCCTAATGATGTGATCCGTTATCGATGACATCCAATGTCCATAGTCAGGAAACCATGACTATCTCGTCGATCAACGAGCTAGTCAACTAGAGGCTCACTAGGGACATGTTGTTGTCATTATTCACACATGTATTACGATTTCCGGTTAACACAATTATAGCACGAATAAAGACAATTATCATGAATAAGGAAATATAATAATAATGCTTTTATTATTGCCTCTAGGGCATATTTCCAACAAGGAGGCCGGTCACGAGTACCTTGGAAGTTGGCGATGAAGCGGGTGCGCATCTCGTCCCAGGAGGAGATCGTGCAGAGCTGTGTTCAGGAGCAGTCCGGGCACCGTCTTTGAGTGCCATGGGAAACCAGTTCGCCATGACCTTCTCGTCCCCGTTGGCGGCTTCGATGCCCAGCTCGTAGAGCTGGAGGAACTCCGCTGGGTCGGCCGTGCCATCGTAGCAAGGAGGCAGGTCTGGCTTGAACTTGCCGGGCCACGCGACGCTGCACAACTCGGTGGTGAAGGCGCGACAGCCTGCTGTGGCCACAGGGGCCTTTGGTGACGAAGAGCCTGGTCTTGCGGGTCCCCATGCGCTGCCGCTGGGAGCAGCGCGGGGTCTTGGCGTGCTGGAGCAGGAGCACGGTCGTGACGAGCCGGCGCAGGGAGCACTCGGGCAGCTTCTTGGGGGCGAGGGACCTCTTGACAGCTCTGTTCTTGCTGCGCTGGTGCCGGACGGAGTGGGTTCCGCCCAGGGGCCACGCGCCTTGGGGCCAAGGCGCCTTCTTGAGGGGGAGGCGGCTGAGGCGCCCCTGGAGCTTCATCGCCCACGCAAGGCGGGGCGCGGTGCAGCGAGAAGGACGACGCGGGGGAGCCCCCTGCGGCGCGGACGAGCTCGGCGACGCGGTCGAGCCACTCTTCATAGACGTCGTCGACAGGGCGGTAGCACAGGAGCTCGTTTGCCGCGATGAGCACGGCCCGAGCCTCCATTGGCGCGCGGAGAGCGCGAGACGAAGAACCAGCTAGGGTGAGTGAAGGAGTAGCGGTACGGCAGTCTCGCCTTACAGATGGATGCTGGGACGATGCTTGCTGCTCGTTCCCTGCCGGGCCGGTGGCGGCGTTGACGGCAGGCGACGGGAACAGCGGGCGGCCGCCGACGGGGCCGTCTGGCGACTGGTAGCGAGGGCGGCTCGGCGCCGGGCGCGGGCCCGACGAAGCGTCGACATGGATGCGATGGGCGGCGAACAACAGGCGGCGGAAGGCGGATTCGGTGCACCCTACCGGCGCGCCAAATGTCGGTTCGGGTTCCGCAGACCCTCTAGGTTCGAACTTTGGGGTGCGCGGAGATCTCACCCCTACCTACCTGCACCTCGTCGCCTCGCTAGGATCTAAACTACCAAAGGAACAACACAAGAGACACAAGGTTTATACTGGTTCGGGCCACCATTGTGGTGTAACACCCTACTCCAGTGTGTGGTGTGGTGGATTGCCTCTTGGGTTGATGATGAATAATACAAGAAAGAACAGCCTCGCGAGGGTGAGGTGTTCTTGTGGCTAGGCTCTTGATCGGATTGGATCAATCTAAGGTTGAGGTGAGATGTCCGGATCCTTTCCGGCCGCGGATCAAGCTAAGATCTGATGCCTCTACTGTGGTGGCTAGCTCTACTTATACGCAGAGGCCCTGGGCCTCTTCCCAAATATTGAGCGGGAAGGGCGCCAACAATTGGCCATTTTGAAGGGGAACATCTGGTACACTTATCCTGACTAAAGTTGGTCCTCGCCAGTCAAAGGCTCTGGTGGTGACGCCGGTTTGGGCTCCACGATGACCTCCTTCCTGCCGTTGCGATGGTCTTGGTCTTGTTGCACCGAAACGGATGCCTTTGCTTGATACTCTCGCCTGCGCTTGCCCCCTTTGCACCAAAGGAAAAATGAGGACACTACGCGGGTTGGCGCCCTTGGTCGTCATGGCTTGCGTCATGGGCACCTCGTGAGGTACCCCGCCTTGATCTCTCCGCCTCCTCGCGAGCCAGCCTGACGAGGCCGTGCCTGAGGAAGCTTCCTGTCGTCCGCCCCGCGAGGCTTGGCCCCTCGCGAGGTCTTGAGCTTGTGCTGATAAAGATGGGCGTCTTGGGCCACCCCTTGAGCCATGCCGCAGGGGGCGCAGGCGAGCAAGTCAGGTACCCCCGTTCCCAGAACGCCGACAAATCTAGTAGGCCAAACCAAACTGATAATTCGAAGAGACTTGCAAAGATAACCAACATACAGAAAAAAATACAGAAAAAATTCAAATTTCATAGATAATCTTGATCATAAACCCACAATTCATCGGTCTCAACAAACACACCGCAAAAAGAAGATTATATCGAATAGATCTTCTGATGTAACCCCGGGTAATTTAAATACAGAGGTCGTCACGGTTTTGACTGAAGACAATATGGCGCAAAAGTACACTGGGTATATATCAAAGTGCCCGCTGCTGAGTTTCGAAGATGAGCAACCACCCATAAAATATACTTGCATGCACGCTCAATCGTTGCATGCCATGTGGATTTGGAAAGATGAGAGGCATGTTTAGATTGAAATGATAATTTCTTGTGCGTTAGACGCATTAGAAGGAAAACAAGAAAAAAAAATCCAGTTATTCTGGTTAGCCACGTTTACAAGGAGGCATCAAGGAGTCCACCATGGATCTTGTGTGTTTGCTAGCAAAGATTGGTTGCCACGTGAGGATATATATATATATATATATATATATATATATATATATATATATATATATATATATATATATATATATATATATATATATATATATATTATTTTGTATTCCTCTTCTTACCATGGAAGGAGCGTGTCTAGATTGGATTGTTCATACGTGATCAGCTTACCTTAAAAGAAGTCGGATGGGGCCCACCTGCGGATAGAGATGCGTCAAGTCATCCGTTTAGTAGAGTCCAAGTCAGTTTAAAGTTTCCCTTTATTGTTTGGCCGTGCAAGTCTAGGATAGAAATATATTTGGTTTCCAACTTTGTTAGGAGTCGGCTGGTATATAAAGCCAAGGCACGTCAAATGTAAGAGAGGTTATTTTATGAAATAGACACGATGTGTTTTCAAGGATAGACACCCGTATCAAGTTTTAGAGGGATCTTTATAAAACCTCTATGTTGCGATTTCTTTGTAGAAATTGCTTTTGTGCGTGAGTACCATCGTCGAGATTGATTTTCTCATGCTGGGTCGCAAGGTTCAAACCCTCTATTTCGTGTACATCGCGTGCACGGGCGAGAGGTTGCTGCTATTGGTGGTGGAGTGTCGTGAAAGGTCGGACCGCAACAACGGATCGGATCTCGCCACGTGGTTCGGTCCATATCATTGATACGTCTCCAACGTATCTATAATTTTTTATTGCTTCATGCTACTTTATCTACTGTTTTGGACTATATTGGGCTTTATTTTTCATTTTTATATTATTTTTGGGACTAATCTATTAACCGGAGGCCCAGCCCAGAATTGCTGTTTTTTGCCTATTTCAGTGTTTTGAAGAAACGGAATATCAAATGGAATGAAACCTTCGGAAACGTGATTTTCTCAGCGAACGTGACCCAGGGGACTTGGACCCTACTCCAAGGAACAAAAGAGGCGGTCCCGAGGGTGGGGGGCGCGCCCCCCTGCCTCGTGGGCCCCCTGTTACTCCACCGACGTACTCCTTCCTCCTATATATACCTCACGCACCCCAAGCGATCGAACAGGGCCAAAACCTAATTCCACCGCCGCAACTTCCTGTATCCACGAGATCCCATCTTGGGGCCTGTTAGGAGCTCCTCACGGAGGGGCATCCACCACGGAGGGCTTTTACATCATCACCATAGCCCCTCCGATGAAGTGTGAGTAGTTTACTTCAGACCTTTGGGTCCATAGCTAGTAGCTAGACGGCTTCTTCTCTCTTTTTGGATCTCAATACAATGTTCTCCCCCTCTCTCATGGAGATCTATTCGATGTAATCTTCTTTTTGTGGTGTGTTTGTTGAGACCGATGAATTATGGGTTTATGATCCATATTATCTATGAATAATATTTGAATCTTCTCCGAATTCTTTTATGTATGATTGGTTATCTTTGCAAGTCTCTTCGAATTATCCGTTTGGTTTGGCCAACTAGATTGGTAGTTCTTGCAATGGGAGAAGTGCTTAACTTTGGGTTGAATCTTGCAGTGTCCTTTCCCAGTGACAGAAGGGGCAGCAAGGCACGTATTGTATTGTTGCCATCGAGGATAACAAGACGGGGTTTTAATCTTTATCCCTCTACATCATGTCATCTTGCTTAAGGCGTTACTCTGTTTTTAACTTAATACTCTAGATGCATGCTGGATAGCGGTCGATGAGTGGAGTAATAGTAGTAGATGCAGAATCGTTTCGATCTACTTGTCTCGGACGTGATGCCTATATACATGATCATACCTAGATATACTCATAACTATGCTCAATTCTGTCAATTGCTCAACAGTAATTTGTTCACCCACCGTAGAATACTTATGCTCTTGAGATAAGCCACTAGTGAAACCTGTGGCCCCCGGGTCTATTCTCATCATATCAATATCCATTACTTTAATACTTGCTTTGTTTTTACTTTGCTTTTTACTTTTCACTTTGCATCTCTATACCAAAAATACCAAAAATATTATTTATCATCTCTATCAGATCTCACTCTCGTAAGTGACCGTGAAGGGATTGACAACCCCTAATCGCGTTGGTTGCGAGGAGCTATTGTTTTGTGCAGGTACGAGGGACTTGTGCGTGGCCTCCTACTGGATTGATACCTTGGTTCTCAAAAACTGAGGGAAATACTTACGCTACTTTGCTGCATCATCCTCTCCTCTTCGGGGAAATCCAACGCAGTGCTCAAGAGGTAGCATGAAGAATTTCTGGCGCCGTTGCCGGAGAGTCTACGCAAAAGTCAACATACCAAGTACCCATCACAATCCCTTATCTCTCGCATTACATTATTTGCCATTTGCCTCTCGTTTTCCTCTCCCCCACTTCACCCTTGCCGTTTCATTCGCCCTCTCTTTTTGTTTGCCTTGATGTCTTACTTGGCTCGTTTGCTCGTTTGGTTGAAATAGTTGAGTATTTATTCCTAAACAAAGAAGCCAATATCTATGGATCCGCATCCGCTTGCCAATCTTTTTAAGAGATCCAATTATGATGAACCAATTCCTAGTGATTTGGATGCACTAGATTATGTTTATAAGGTTTTGCCTGAAATCCGTGAAGTGACTCACGATAGATCTTTGAATAAAAAGCATGATTGAAATGATTTTATTATAAATTCTTTTTATGTCAATTGTGCTAATAAGATGCAAAACCTAAGCTTGGGGATGCCAGTTTTGCTATGTCTACTACTTGTTGGGGTGATTCTTCTTATGATCTTGAAAATTTATTTAAGCCCCATGATGAATATGAGATTGATAATATTGTTTGCAATTATATTGAAAGTGGGTTCGGAAGAGTGTCAACTTTAGATCCCACATATTTGGAGAATGTTCAATCTTATGAAGTTTTTGATAAAAGTGGGTTTGGAAAGGTCATGACTTTAGTTAATGATAATCCACTATTTTGGAAGAGTATCAACTTTGCATGCATGTGGATCGTGTTGAGAATATACTTTGTGATAGCTATTTTGTTGAATTTTCATATGATCCTACATGTAATTATTATGAGAGAGGAAAATATGGTTATATAAATTTTCATGTTACTAAATTACCTCTCGTTATGTTGAGATTGCTATTGTTCCTTTCCGCTTCCTTGCATATGCTAGTTTTTGCTTGCTACGATAATTTGTTTGCCTATAATATGCCTATGCATAGGAAGTATGTTAGACTTAAGTGTGTTTGTCACATGTTTGATGATGCTCTCTTTGTGCCTCAATTCTTGTCTTTCTTGTGAGCATAATTGAAATCTCAATGCCTAGCTAAAAAGGCTTTAAAGAAAAGCGCTTGTTGGGAGACAACCCAATATTTTTTCCTTTCTGCTTAGGAATAAATAATCCATCTAGCCTCTGTTTAGATGTGGTTTTGTGTTTTAATTAGTGTTTGTGCCAAGCTAGACCTATTGGATCTTCTTGGATGATAGTTATTTGGTCTTGCTGTAATTTCCAGAAACTTTGCGCTCAGTGCCCGAATTATTAAAAATCACCAGAACGTGATAAAATAATGATTCCAATTGATGCTGATCAATAAACAAATTGTCTAGGTCGTCTAATTTTGGTAGATTTTTTGGAGTTCCAGAAGTTTGCGTTAGTTACAGATTACTACAGACTGTTCTGTTTTTGACAGATTCTGTTTTTCGTGTGTTGTTTGCTTATTTTGATGAATATATGGCTAGTAAAATAGTTTATAATCCATATAGAAGTTGGAATACAGTAGGTTTAACACCAATATAAATAAAGAATGAGTTTATTATAGTACCTTAAAGTAGTCTTTTGTTTTCTTTCTCTAACGGAGCTCGCGAGATTTCTATTGAGTTTTGTGTTGTGAAGTTTTCAAGTTTTGGGTAAATTCTTTTGATGGATTATGGAACAAGGAGTGGAAAGAGCCTAATCTTGGGGATTCCCATGGCACCCCTAAGATAATCCAAGGACACCAAAAAGTCAAAGCTTGGGGATGCCCCGGAAGGCATCCCTTCTTTCGTCTACTTCCATCGGTAATTTACTTGGAGCTATATTTTTATTCACCACACGATATGTGTTTTGCTTGGAGCGTCTTGTATTATTTGCGTCTTTGCTTGTTAGTTTACCACAATCATACTTGCTGTACACACCTTTTGAGAGAGCCATACATGAATTGGAATTTGATAGAATACTCTATGTGCTTCACTTATATCTTTTGAGCTTGATAGTTTTGCTCATGGTGCTTCACTTAAATCTTTTAGAGCACGGTGGTGGATTTGTTTTAAAGAAACTATTGATCTCTCATGCTTCACTTAGATTATTTAGAGAGTCGTTAATAGCATGGTAATTTGCTTAATGTTAATATACTTGGTATTCAAGATATGTGAAACTTTCTTTTGAGTGCGTTGAATACTAAGAAAAGTTTGATGCTTGATAATTGTTTTGAGATATGAAGATGGTGATATTAGAGTCATGCTAGTTGAGTAGTTGTGAATTTAAAGAATACCTGTGTTGAAGTTTGTGATTCCCGTAGCAAGCACGTATGGTGAACCGTTATGTGATGAACTCGGAGCATGATTTATTTATTGATTGTCTTCCTTATGAGTGGCGGTCGGGGACGAGCGATAGTCTTTTCCTATCAATATATACCCCCAGGAGCATGCGCGTAATACTTTGCTTTGATAACTTCTAGATTTTTGCAATAAGTATATGAGTTCTTTATGACTAATGTTGAGTCCATGGATTATACACACTTTTTCCCATCCTTCCACCATTGCTAGCCTCTCTAATACCACGCAATTTTCGCCGGTATCATACACCCACCATATATCTTCCTCAAAACAGCCACCATACCTACCTATTATGGCATTTCCATAGCCATTCCGAGATATATTGCCATGCAACTTTCCACCGTTCCGTTTATTATGACACGCTCCATCATTATCATATTGCTAGCATGATCATGTAGTTGACATCGTATTTGTGGCAAAGACACCGTTCATAATTCTTTCATACATGTCACTCTTGTTTCATTGCATATCCCGGTACACCGCCGGAGGCATTCATATAGAGTCATACTTTGTCCTAAGTATCGAGTTGTAATTGTTGAGTTGTAAAAAAAATAAAAGTGTGATGATCATCATCTTTTAGAGCATTGTCCCAAGTGAGGAAAGGATGATGGAGACCATGATTCCTCCACAAGTCGGGATGAGACTCCGGACGAAAAATGAAAAAAAAAGGCCATAAAAAAAGAGAAAAGGCCCAAACAAAAAATGAGAGAAAAAGAGAGAAGGGACAATGCTACTATCCTTTTACCACACTTGTGCTTCAAAGTAGCACCAAGATCTTCATGATAGAGAGTCTCTCATTTTGTCACTTTCATATACTAGTGGGAATTTTTCATTTTAGAACTTGGCTTGTATATTCCAATGATGGGCTTCCTCAAATGCCCTAGGTCTTCGTGAGCAAGCGAGTTGGATGCACACCCACTTAGTTTATTTTGTTGAGCTTTCATATACTTATAGCTCTAGTGCATCCGTTGCATGGCAATCCCTACTCACTCACATCGATATCTATTGATGGGCATCTCCATAGCCCGTTGATACGCCTAGTTGATGTGAGACTATCTTCCCTTTTTTTGTCTTCTCCACAACCACCATTCTATTCCACATATAGTGCTATATCCATGGCTCACGCTCAAGTATTGCGTGAAGATTGAAAAAGTTTTGAAAATGTTAAAGTATGAAACAATTGCTTGGCTTGTCATCGGGGTTGTGCATGATTTTAATATTTTGTGTGGGGAAGATGGAGCATAGCCAGACTATATGATTTTGTAGGGATAACTTTCTTTGGCCATGTTATTTTGAGAAGACATAATTGCTTAGTTAGTATGCTTGAAGTATTATTATTTTTATGTCAATATGAACTTTTGTCTTGAATCTTTCGGATCTGAATATTCATACCATAATTAAGAAGATTTGCATTGAAATTATGCCAAAGTATCACTCTGCATCAAAAATTCTCTTTTTATCATTTACCTACTCAAGGACGAGCAGGAATTAAGCTTGGGGATGCCTGATACGTCTCCAACGTATCTATAATTTTTTATTGCTCCATGCTACTTATCTACTGTTTTGGACTATATTGGGCTTTATTTTCCACTTTTATATTATTTTTGGGACTAACCTATTAACCGGAGGCCCAGCCTGTAATTGCTATTTTTGCCTATTTCAGTGTTTCAAGAAAGCAGAATATCAAACGGAGTCCAAATGGAATGAAACCTTGAGCGTGATTTTCTCACGAGCGTGATCCAGGGACTTGGACCCTACTCCAAGGAACAAAGAGGCGGTCACGAGGTGGGTGGCGCCCCTAGGGCGCCCCCGCCTCGTGGGCCCCATGTTTGCTCCACCGACGTACTCCTTCCTCCTATATATACCTCACGTACCCCAAACGATCGAACAGGGCCAAAACCTAATTCCACCGCCGCAACTTCCTGTATCCACGAGATCCCATCTTGGGGCATGTTAGGAGCTCACGCGGAGGGCATCCACCACGGAGGGCTTCTACATCATCACCATAGCCCCTCCGATGAAGTGTGAGTAGTTTACTTCAGACCTTGGGTCCATAGCTAGTAGCTAGATGGCTTCTTCTCTCTTTTGGATCTCAATACAATGTTCTCCCCTCTCTCGTGGAGATCTATTCGATGTAATCTTCTTTTTGCGGTGTGTTTGTTGAGACCGATGAATTGTGGGTTTATGATCCAGATTATCTATGAATAATATTTGAATCTTCTCTGAATTCTTTTATGTATGATTGGTTATCTTTGCAAGTCTCTTGAATTATCCGTTTGGTTTGGCCAACTAGATTGGTAGTTCTTGCAATGGGAGAAGTGCTTAGCTTTGGGTTCAATCTTGCGGTGTCCTTTCCAAAGGATAGAAGGGCAGCAAGGCACGTATTGTATTGTTGCCATCGAGGATAACAAGATGGGGTTTTTATCATATTGCATGAATTTATCCCTCTACATCATGTCATCTTGCTTAAGGCGTTACTCTGTTTTTAACTTAATACTCTAGATGCATGCTGGATAGCGATCGATGAGTGGAGTAATAGTAGTAGATGCAGAATCGTTTCGATCTAGTTGTCTCGGACGTGATGCCTATATACATGATCATACCTAGATATACTCATGACTATGCTCAGTTCTGTCAATTGCTCAACAGTAATTTGTTCACCCATCGTAGAATACTTATGCTCTTGAGAGAAGCCACTAGTGAAACCTGTGGCCCCCGGGTCTATTCTCATCATATCAATCTCCATTACTTTAATACTTGCTTTGTTTTTACTTTGCTTTTTACTTTTCACTTTGCATCTCTATACCAAAAATACCAAAAATTAGGGATGGCACCCGCAGGGTATGGGTACGGGTGGAGCTACCCCATACCTTTACCCGTCCGCCGTGAGTTTACCCATCACCCATACCCATACCCGTCAAGGGTACAATTTTTTTCCATACCCATCACCCGACAGGGTTTATGGGTACCCGCGTTTAGAACACATCAATTGAGTAGAAAATAGTTGTGAAAAGCAACATATAGTCATAAATTATTAATAGCAACACATCTTAAACAACAATGTACAACAAGATATTGTAACAACAACATATTCTCATAAACAAAAGTACTTGCCTATAAAGTGACATATAAATATGTTAAACAACAACACATAATCATAAATAACAACACATATGCATACACTTTAAGTTCACGAAATCATGATAAATTATAGAGATAATTTGAATACATATTAGAGTTTTACCTAGCATGATTAGGAGGGGAAATGAATACATTGGGATATTAACGGAAACCCACCTGTCAACATTTTAGATGGGTACATGGGTACGCGGGCATGGGTTATACGATCCTATACCCGTACCCTCTCTACCCGATGGGTATGATATTTTCCTATTTAAGTATCCATGGGTAATTTTTTGTCACATACCCTTACCCTAATAGGGTTTTTACCCACAGGGTACGTGGGTAATGGGTACCCATTGCCATCCCTACCAAAAATATTATTTATCATCTCTATCAGATCTCACTCTCGTAAGTGACCGTGAAGGGATTGACAACCCCTAATCGCGTTGGTTGCGAGGAGCTATTGTTTTGTGCAGGTACGAGGGACTTGTGCGTGGCCTCCTACTGGATTGATACCTTGGTTCTCAAAAACTGAGGGAAATACTTACGCTACTTTGCTGCATCATCCTCTCCTCTTCGGGAAAATCCAACGCAGTGCTCAAGAGGTAGCAATCATCTCCACGAGAGAGGGGGAGAACATTGTATTGAGATCCAAAAAGAGAGAAGAAGTCATCTAGCTACTAACTATGGACCCGAAGGTCTGTGGTAAACTACTCACACTTCATCGGAGAGGCTATGGTGTTGATGTAGAAGCCCTTCATGATGGGTGCCCCCTCCGGCGGAGCTCCGGAACAAGCCCCAAGATGGATCTCGTGGGTATAGAAGGTTGCGGCTGTGGAATTAGGTTTTTGGCTCCGTCCCTGATCGTTTGGGGTATGTAGGTATATATAGGAGGAAGAAGTATGTCACTGGAGCAACATGGGGCCCACGAGGGTGGAGGGTGCGCCCCCGTACCTCGTGGCCTCCTGGAAGCTTCTCTTACGTAGGGTCGAAGTCTCCTGGATCATGTTCGTTCCAAAAATCACTCTCCCGAAGGTTTCATTCCGTTTGGACTCCGTTTAATATTTTTTTTCTGCGAAACTCTGAAATAGGCAAAAAAAAAAGCAATTCTGGGCTGGGCCTCCGGTTAATAGGTTAGTCCCAAAAATAATATAAAAGTGGATAATAAAGCCCAATATTGTCCAAAACAGTAGATAATATAGCATGGAACAATAAAAAATTATAGATACGTTGGAGAAGTATCAGCGGCGAGCTCGGGGTGCGGCGCGGGCACAACACCGAGGTGGTTGAGGCAGCGAAGGCCGCGACGGCTGCGGCTGCTCTTGGCGGAGGAGCGGAGGCGGGCGGGCGCCTTGTGGCGGCGGCTCTGGTGACGGAGAACCGCGGCAGGCGGAGGAGGGAGGCGCGGCGGCGGCATGGCGAGCTCGGGGCCGGGCAACGGCGGCGCGGGCACGTCGCCGAGATGGTTGAGGTGACCCTGCGGGAACTCGCTTGGTCGTGGCCGGTCTGCGACTGTGGGAGCGGGGGATGGCGAGGAAAGTTGCATCTCCTAGCCGGCAACCTTGCGTGTCCGCTTTTTGACTTAGCGTTGGGTTTATCCACCGCCAGCTCATGTCCGCCTCACCTCCGCTAGGCAGGCGGGCGACCCAAACAAACAAAATACAGACAAAATCCGTGTCCGTTTGGATCGCCCTATTGGAGTTGCTCTAATCACTCGTGCCCTTGTGAAAAAGAACCAGCGCGATGCAGAATGGGAACAAAAAACCTTTTGGTAAGCACATATGTGTTGGTTGCACGTACATAATGCACACTGCAAACAAGAAACTTTTCACAAGCAGAAAATATGTCGGTTTGGGATAGCTCACAGGTGGTGCAGGTGCCATAGTACCGATCTGAACATGATGAATAACGTCTGCAAGACTTATTAAAAATTGGCCTCAAACGTCCGGGCAGGCCACCCGGTCACTGACCGGTCATGTTTTTTTATCTAGACGAACGCCTCAAACGTTTGAGCTGACCGGCACCCCTCATATCCAGCTTAAATATGTGGTAGATATGGGGTGGCCCGGGCACGCTCCGGCGCGTCCGCCTGACAAGCTCGACCCACCACCGACCTTACGGTTGTCCCACAAAAGACTCCATCCGGCTCATCGCTCTTAAATCCTAGCTCACTCACTTTCCCCTCTCGCTTCGTCCTCTCCTCTCCCCGCCCGTTTCCGATTGAATCCGGGGCAATGTTGAGCTCTAGCAGCCGCTCCAACTCCGACCTGGATCCGGACTATGAGCTTGCCCTCAGCATCGTCTTACAGCGGTCCAAGGTGGAGACCGGGGGCAGCTCCAGATCTGCAACCTCGCTGCAGACGCAGCTTCCCCGCCGGTGCTGGCCCCTCCCGGCCCGTGCGCAGCTCCGGCAGGCGTCCTGCGCAGTCCGCGCTTCCCTTACATCGTCCCCTGCCCCCGTCGGCTGCTGCTCCCCCACATGAGCAGCGGTGGGTGCTTGTGCCGGCCCCGCCGGCCCCGGACGCACACGTCGGAATTAGAGGCGCGTGCCGCCCTGAAGGAAATATGCCCTAGAGGCAATAATAAAGTTATTATTCATTTCCTTATTTCATGATAAATGTTTATTATTCATGCTAGAATTGTATTAACCAGAAACTTAGTACATGTGTGAATACATAGACAAAACATAAGTGTTCCTAGTATGCCTCTACTTGACTAGCTCGTTTATCGAAGATGGTTATGTTTCCTAACCATAGACATGTGTTGTCATTTGATGAACGGGATCACATCATTAGGAGAATGATGTGATGGAAAAGACTCATTCGTTAGCTTAGCATTATGATCGTTACAGTTTCATTGCTACTGCTTACTTCATGACTTATACATGTTCCTCAGACTATGAGATTATGCAACTCCCGAATACCGGAGGAACACCTTGTGTGCTATCAAACGTCACAACATAACGGGTGATTATAAAGATGTTCTACAGGTGTCTCCGTAGGTGTTTGTTGAGTTGGCATAGATCAAGATTAGGATTTGTCACTCCGTGTATCGGAGAGGTATCTCTGGGCCCTCTCGGTAATGCACATCACTATAAGCCTTGCAAGCAATGTGACTAATGAGTTAGTTGCGGGATAATGCATTACGGAATGAGTAAATAGACTTGCCGGTAACGAGATTGAACTAGGTATGGTGATATCGACGATCGAATCTCGGGCAAGTAACATACCGATGACAAAGGGAACAACGTATGTTGTTGTGCGGTTTGACTGATAAAGATCTTCGTAGAATATGTCGTAGCCAATATGAGCATCCAGGTTCCGCTATTGGTTATTGACCAGAGATGTGTCTCGGTCATGTCTACATAGTTCTTGAACCCGTAGGGTCCGCACGCTTAACGTTTGATGATGATTGGTATTATGAGTTTATGTGTTTTGATGAACCGAAGGTTGTTCGGAGTCCCGGATAAGATCATGGACATGACGAGGAGTCTCGAAATGGTCGAGAGGTAAAGATTCATATATTGGAAGGTTGCATTCGAACATCGAAATAGTTCCGAGTGATTCGAGCATTTTTCCGGAGTACCGGGAGGTTACCGGAACCCCCAGGAGAAGTAATGGGCCTATTGGGCCTTATTGGAGGAGAGGAGAAAGGGCCACGTGGGAGGGGCGCCCTTCTCCTTGCCCAAACCGAATTGGACTAGGGGAGCCCCCCCCCTCTTTCCTTCCCCCTCTCTCTCCCTTCCTTTTCCCTCTGGTGGAAGAAAGGAAAAGAAGGGGCCGAATCCTACTTGGACTAGGAGTCCAAGTAGGACCCCCCCCCTTGGCGCGCCTAACCTGGCCGGTCTCCTCTCTCCCTCCCTCCTTTATATACGTGGCCAGGGGGCACCCCAATAGCACAACAGACAATCTCTTAGCCGTGTGCGGTGCCCCCCTTCACAGTTACACACCTCGGTCATATCGTCGTAGTGCTTAGGCGAAGCCTTGCGCTGGTAACTTCATCATCACCGTCACCACGCCGTCGTGTTGACGAAACCCTCCCTCAGCCTCAACTGGATCAAGAGTACGAGGGACGTCATCGAGCTGAACGTGTGCTGAACACGGAGGTGCCGTACGTTTGGTGCTAGGATCGGTCGGATCGTGAAGACGTACGACTACATCAACCACGTTGATAAAACGCTTTCGCTTTCGGTCTACGAGGGTACGTGGACACACTGTCCCTGCTCGTTGCTATACTTCTCCTAGATAGATCTTGCGTGATCGTAGGATTTTTTTTGAAATTACTGCGTTCCCCTACACGCTCGCCGCGAGCGGTGGCAGCGAAGGGAGAGGAGGGAGGCGGAGCAGTCCGTGCACCGCCGCCGCGGGGTGAAGTCGGAGCTCGACGAGGATGTGCGGCTCCTCGAATGGGTCTACCGCCGGTCGCTTACGACCACGGAGACGGACGCACGGCGGCTCCGACGGAAGAACGCAAGGCGCTCCGGATTGCCACTGAGCAGTCCGAACGTGATGCGGCGGAGGCGGCTCGGCCCGTGAAGCTCAACCAGCAGTAGGACAGGGAGGTCGGGCGGCTAAAAGGGTTCATCATCCTCTCCGACACCTCCGATGACGACGACGACCATGGCTCCTCCTCGGACGACTCGGACGATCCGCCACCAGCCGCCGATCCCTACAGCTACGCCGGCGACCAGAGGGCAAAGGGCCGGCGAGGAAGTGGTGAATCTCCGCCGTCTCCGTCTTCAATTTCAAGTTTTTAGTAATCTAGTTTAAATTTGTCCGTCGTTTTATGTGAATTATGTGAACTGTCGATCTTTTGGATATCCGTCGGCGATCTTTTGGTAATCGAAAATGTGCATTCCTCTGTCTGATTCTATATTTGTGTGATGATCTATGTCCTTTTTATGTATGTTGCATGCTAATATGGATTTGAGAAACCGGATATGAGATACATGGATATGGACGACAGGATTTGAGGAATGCCCAGTCAATGCCCACGGACGCGCCCGCCCGACGTTTGAGGGCCCGGATTTGTCACGACTGTAGATGCTCTTACAAGGCAAGGCAACTTAGTGACACTGAAACGACATCACAATCGTAGTCCTTGCACAATTGCAAGAGCATCTTGGGTTAGACTCCAGCTGAAACACTGGTGCCTGCAACCTAGCGAGAGAAAGATTCAGTGAAGTTCACTTTTAGTAAGGAATCGGAACATATAAACAACGCTAGAGTACCCGCCGTTTCAGGGCCATTGCACTCGCGAGGCATTTTTGACCGACCGATCAAGTTAGAACAGTAAAATTTTGGCTGGTGGCGGCTGGTCAACCGTCCGCTATTTTTCACATTGGCTACCACTTCAAGAGAGTATGACGGGTGGGGTCGTGAGCATGTAGGGTCAGCAAACAGAGGGATGGTCTCATTTGAGGGCACGTGAATGAATGGATGAGGGTGGGCTGTTCCCGATTGGCGAGGGCGAGCGAGCGGCTTGGAGAGCCACGGCCAATCCACTCCTTCCTCGAGCCCCACGCACTCCATGCCGTCCCGCCTCCCTGCTCCTTGACCCTCCGCCGCACGGCTTCTCGCGCCGCCGCCTTCTCACTCGCCTGCGGCCGGGTGCGAGATGCCACTGGCGACATGGCTGCGTGCGGCGGCGCAGCATGGATGCGAGCATCTGACCGAATCCGGTCGCAGTGCCCGTCCAACTCGCCGTGGCCAACCCGGCTCGCGTCGGCTGGGGCCGCGCCCCTCCCCGAACGGCGGCGATGATGGAGGGATCCGCCGGCCCCAGCCAGGTTCCCGACCGACGGTGCCAGCCCCCTCACGCGCGCCTGCTAGGGGACCCTCGGGGATGCCGCCCGTGCGGTGGGGGCGTCGGCGGCGGCGGGCTGGCGATCGAGCGGCGGGGCCCGTGATGCGTTCCGGTCGAGGGATTGGTCGGGCCGGCGCGGGATCTGAGCCGCCGTCGATGGATTTCTCGCAGCTTCACTACCTGTTGCTTTGGATCCGGTACGATCCCCATCTCTCTCAAGTCCTCCCGCCACGTCGTCTCCTTCGGTGCTATGAGGTTCGTCCGCTTGCCTATCTGATGCGATCTTGGAAAAGAAGACACGATTTTGATTTGATTCGGTTTTGGTTCGTGCGGTCAGGGGCGTGTTTACGGTTCAAGGTGTCGTGGATAGTGCACAGGATGGGGGACCAGGGCAGTGACAACTCCTACTGGTGGATTCCTAGGGCTGCATGCCAACAACTGTATTTCTCCTCCCCTCAACCCCCACGAACTATCTATTCTGTTTCTGCAATTTCAATGGCTTAGTTTCATGTGTCAGATCATTGTTGCCTGCGTATTCTTGTCTCCACCACTGAAGACGAATGGTGACTGCGGGCAGTATTCATACTCTGCTGCAGGCTGATCGTCCTCTTATATCAGGCTGATCGTTGTTGCCCAATTGGGCAATGGTTGTCTCCTCTTATACCAAACGTGATGTGTGTTGATCTTCTTAAATAATGCCTCTCATACATATACTTCAAATATTGGTCAGACAAGAATAGGAAAGCCTATAGGTACAAAAAATAGACAGGAAAGCCTCTTTAATTATTTCATTTCTAGGGTTTGATGTCAAGGAGGTTCCTATACCAATGGTGACAGTGGGCAGTATTCATGCTCTGTTGCATGTATGCTTATCCTCTCCACCCACTCTTTTCCAACTCTCTCCTGTTGTACTCCATTTTGATGTTTAGATCTCTCAAATCCATATGCACTCTTGTTGTGCACTTCAGTGATTAGGAATCTAATGTTTGATTAAATTATATCTTCAGTTTATGTGCTCATGGAGTGCTTGATGAATTGCGTGCAGGAAGCGGGGTTTAATGATGTACAATTTTGGAGCTGCTGGTTTAATTGTTCAAATGGGAGCTTCATAGGGGCATTACCTTTCTAGATTGTTGTTTCGTGGTTGATGCAATACTCAGTTTGGTGGTTTCCTTTTGTTTTTGCTGCAGAGGGTCGATGTTTCAGAATGGTGCGGACAGGTTGAGCAGCAATATATGTTTTTTAAGTACTAGGTGAGCACTCCAGGTTCTATGAATTTTCCCTTCACAGTACTGCAGTATTTTCATACTTCAAGGAAATAGAAATAATATGGTTTCTCTCTCCCAGATTGTTACTACCGAGAATGGAACTCGAGAAGAGGTACTTTTGGTGTTGTCCTATTACCTCCCGTATTTAATAGATGACACAAAGTTATCAGTTTAGTTGGCAAGAGAAAAAGTCCAACATCAATTGTGAGGATATGATGATTGGCATACTTACCCCCTGATGATGCCTCACTTCTTCAGAATTTGAGGCTGTTCTTCATATGTCAGGTAGGTCCAGCTATCGAGTCAATAACTATATTTGGTAGTGTGTGATGATACATTAATAATCACACTTGAATATGTTACCTAAACCTGTTTTGCTTTTGGATTTCTTCCATGTTTATCCTTCCTTTGCCTCCTGAAATTCTTCTTTGGCCTTAGTCCTTAGATTTCTGTCCTCCGCACGTTTTGTGCTGTTTGCCTCTCGGGTAGGTCCCTGCATGAATCTTACCTTTGGCATTGAGGTGAGAAAATTAGCCCCACCTTTTCTTGCTGCCCTACTATTTGATGAAATGCTTCTGCCCTGATGGATTCCGTTCTTTTTTTTGTTGGTGTTCCTTCTCGTCCTGCCTACTTTGCAAGTCTTTGTTTCACCTGTTGACTCGGTTCAATTGATTGTCCATACCTGGGTACGTTCTGTGTACGATGCAAATTCAGAACAATGCATTTGGTTTTCCAAACCATAAAACTTATCTAGCTTGAATTAGCAGATTGCACCATGAAAAGACATACTGTCCTTTAAAAAATAATGTGTATTAGTACCTCTTTAGACCCTGCTGCTTGCGATCTGAACCAGTATATACTTTTCTACAGTTTAGATGTTATATCAGTTTGTAGATGAATTCGTGGCTAATACCAGCATTGTGAATTTTTCATGTTTGTCTTCCTTTAAACCTCATGCATGCATGTGCATAATGCTCGTTGATGACTATTCCATTTGTTTTACTAACCAGTTTTTGAGAGGGAGGGTGGAGGGAGTTGGCTCTTATGTTTGTTGATTGCTTTGCAGATTTATTGGTGTTTGGTTCAGATAGAACATGTCCATTTGCATTAGCAACTGTTCGTGGAGTCCCTCGCTGCTACAGGTATGTTTGCTCTGTGGAATCTATAATATGCATTATTTGCTACTGCTTTTTTTCAATTAAACCATGAAAAAATTATGATATAGAAGAGATTATAAGGGGCGTCTCACGAGCACATGATAGCGAGAGAATTACTCTCTGACAATGCCTTAATTGCAGAATGGGGTGAAGAATGCAAGGAAGTTGCACATTGTCTCTCGTCACCTGACCAAGGATAGGTGAGCGGCCATGGATTTTTTTTCTCTCCTCCGCTCAGTGCTTACCTCAATTACTCTCTGACAATGCCTTAATTGCAGAATGGGGTGAAGAATGCAAGGAAGTTGCACATTGTCTCTCGTCACCTGACCAAGGATAGGTGAGCGGCCATGGATTTTTTTTCTCTCCTCCGCTCAGTGCTTACCTCAATCATGTTAATTTATAGCGATTTAGTTTGTCCGTTTCAGTTTTGACTGACAAAGGAAGTCAATTGAGGAGTATGTTGACACCAGAGTCCAAGACCATGGGTGAAGCATTTTAATCAATCTGTTGTTTTGGTAAGTTTCTTGCATTCTTAGGATTTAAAATAACTGCAAGGATTGCAGAGTTCTAATGGCTGTGTTGGGTGTTTGCGGTGGCGAGGCTGAGCAGATCAAACTGTACGCACGGACCGTGTCTAATGGTGTGCCAGTGTGGTGGTGACTGCCACACACTCACACAAGTTCTTGGTACTCTGTAACCTGTAGATGATGGGTGGCGAATCCGGCAACCACAGATCCATTCCCCTGCATAATTTTCGTTGTTTCATTTGATTTGGTACAAGGCCTACTCAGAATGGGTTCCCTGATCTCAAAGTTGTCAGTTTTCTTGCCTTTAGTTTATAGGTACCTTAACAAATACATGTATTTACCATATTGGCAGTCAGCACCATACGGCATTCATTCTTCATGATCTCATATTGGAGGTTAGCAGTTCGAAGTAATGTAAGAGCTTGCATGTTTATAGTTCTAACTAGCTTTTAGTTTAGCGTAGGATAAGTCTTCTCTTCCATGAATTCTTAGTTAGCTATTTATTTTTGCTGGCTGTGCATGACACTGCAATTTCTTCATAATTTTCTTCAAAAGTACCGTATGGCTGAAGAAGGGATGCAAATGACAAGAATTTTGAGATGCATAAACTCCTGTCTTTGAATCAGAAACAGAAAATTGTTAGTTTTCTCTATTTTTAGTTATGCTACCCTGCTCCACGTAGGTTTTACAGTGAACAGCTGAAGAAGTTGTGATGGCGATGAAAGGACTGAAAGATTTGCTCGAAGCAAAGACATCTAGCCGAGATACATATGGTAAGAATCTTCAGAGATTGACTTCTTTTCACCTGCTATTGAGATATACACTTGCTCATAGGTCACAACTCAAGTTACTTCCTTACCTGCACATACAGTAGTGATAAGTCGACATAATTCTTCTGAGAACCTATTTTTTTTAATATGACAGCATTCTACCTGCCCTCTGTTCTCTTTTATGATATTTTTTGCTTTTCATACATTTTGTAGCAACGAAGAGGAGGGATCTTATGTATAATATGCGACATCCATGGTGCTGAAGGTGTGCTATTAAGTCTCAGTTACTCATAGGTCACAACTCAAGTTACTTCCTTACCTGCACATACAGTAGTGATAAGTCGACATAATTCTTCTGAGAACCTATTTTTTTTTAATATGACAGCATTCTACCTGCCCTCTGTTCTCTTTTATGATATTTTTTGCTTTTCATACATTTTGTAGCAACGAAGAGGAGGGATCTTATGTATAATATGCGACATCCATGGTGCTGAAGGTGTACTATTAAGTCTCAGTTACTCCTGCAAAATAGCATCTTAATAAACAAAGGATATGCACCGCCAAGCAGTCCGTTGTGTATTTTTTCCCTTCCAACCTTATTGATATGCCTGTTGCTCAAGGTGTTTTTACTTGTTTACCTGATTAACAAATGAATATAAATTTAAAACACAGGTTAATAAATTTAGCGCAGTCCTTGTTGAAATCCGTATTTTTATATGTTGACTTTCCTTTGAATAATATAAGTTGGTCTTGTTGCCGCAAATGATTGGATACGCTAAATTCTTTTTCATGCATGCAAGTTGATTTGGTTATCCTGTAATACATTATTACGTTTAGTTAAAAATTTACGTTTTGTAATTCAGATAGGAAACAATGGTTTGTGATAATGCCCTTGCTTCTGACAGAGCCTCTTTTTTAGTCATTCATAGATGTGTGGGAGGGTTGGCCGTCCACCATTTGATGATAGTAGAACAGTTGTAATTATGACAAGACGAGAGGCAGTAATTTTTCTGTGTTTTCCTCCCGTTAATTCTGAAATACCTTTGACAGGAAAATGTTTCCTGTTATTGGTCTAAGCCGTCGTAAGTTTGTCTCATGGGTCCATCTATATGAGAACCTTCTCAGTGGGTGTCAAATGGTGGAGTCTCAGTATGTTCTTTTAAGTTCAGTTGAAAAGTTCTTACGTGGTATTTTAACTGAAACTTAACTATGTCATGGCTGGTACTTCATTTGAGACTCCTGGCTGAGTATAGATACTATGACCAGACCTTTGTCTTGATTCTTAATGCCTTCTTTGTTTTAGTCTCCATCTACATGTGCAATTCATTATTTTCCTAGAGATGTCTATATAACCGTATCATGCATTGTTTTTCTGTTATGTAAATAACACTTACCTTTGCTTTGGCGGTGGTGGTGCAGGATTCGTCGCACGCCAAACAGAGCACCCGAGGAGATGCTCGAGAGGAAATAATATGTTTTTTTGTTTTGTTTTAAGAGAAGACAGGAGTCGATATGTTGTCTCCTAGCTTCTATACTGATCCACAACACTTCACAAAAGAGTATATATCAACATCGTATGCTAAAAAAAAGCAAAGTAATCTCTTTTAGTTCTTGGTTCAAATTCGTCTTCGCGCCAAATGGCGCGACAGGTCATCTAGTAAGTAGAGAATTGTCTCGTGTATCAGACCTACTATCCAGTCCCATATGTGTTAAGTAAAGCAAAGTTTGTCATAGTCCGTAGCGTCATATTCTTTAAGTGTGAGTGTAGAATAACTTATTCTACATCTTAGTAACGCTACATATAAAATCTAATAATCCGTATATAAAATGCGATGATTCAAAAATAAATAGTATCCAAGTTCCTAATTTACTAAAATTGTAAAAAAATGTATAGTATTTTTTTTGATAATGTAATAAATTGGATTTTTTTGACAATGTAGTAAATTAGAAACTTGTATAATAAAAAGAAATGTTTTTTAATTACCAAATTTTGTATATCGAGTTACTAGATTTTGTATGTAGTGTCACTAGGGGTGTATAATAAGCTATTCTATACTCACGCTTAGAATAAGCTTTCTTTTTTCTTCTTCTTTTTAGGGCTTGTTGAGTTGTGCACTCAGCAGAACCCTTTCGTACCTTGTCTGTCTGCTACCTTTTTTTGTTTGAGATGAGTCTGTCGCTACCTTTGCGTGTGTGCGCGCGCGGTGTGAACATCTCTTGGACTTTGTGGCTCTGGTCGTTTGCTTTATATATAAAGTGGGGCGAAAAACTTTTTTATTATATATATACATAGTTTAGGATTTTCTATCATATAGACCTAGTTAAGGTTTTCAATAGTGTAAATGTTTCCAAAACCTGAAACAACACACTTATAATATAACATGATTCAAAGTAGGAGTGATTGAGAAAATACGAATGTAGTCCTGCATAAAAAAAAAGTTCAGTATATATTTATGTTGTAGTGAGCTAAAATAATTGTTTTTTCAGGACACATAAATGCATATTTTCATAATCCCTCCGTTGGATCATCTTATTACATTAGAGTAATGTTTCATTATTTATTTTATATATTCTTATAACTTTTAAACCGTTAAAAGCTTAGCTAGCCTTAACAAGTTCTCTAGTGACACAGAAAAAAATGCATCTGTATGGGCTCACCTGGACCAGGCTCAACAAGGCGACGGAACCTAGTACTCGGCCGTAGGTCTCTTTCGTTCACTCGGTCGATGGTTGGCCGGTCAACTATTGATCGTTCGCATTTGGAAAAAGTGAAAAATAAAACATGAAATTTTAAAAAAAACTTGGATTTGAAAAAAGTTCATAATTTTTTAAAAGAAACACAAAAATAAAAAAATAAAAAAAAGTTCATGGATTTCGAAAAAATCACAGGTATGAAAAGAGTCCATAGATTTTTTTTTAAAAATCTCAAATTTTAAATGTTCATGGATTCCGAAGCGCTCATGCATTTTTAAAAGTTTGAGGATTCAAAAAAATGGTCACAGGTTTGAAAAAGTTAATCATCTAGAAAATATTCATAATTTTTAAAATGCTTTATGTATTTTTATAAAATGTTATGAATTTTAAGAAATATTGTTAAAAATTGAATTTGACCAAAGTTGACAATAATTGATAAAATTTAACGAATGTGAAAAAGTTTGCGAACTAATAAAAGATAAACAAAAAAGAAATGAAAAAACAAAAAATATGAAAAAACTGAACAGAAGTAGGTCCAGAAAAAACGCAGTAATAAGAAGAACACTCCCAAACCAGGCTGGGAAGCTTCTAGCGAAAACGTGCCTTAAGGGCCGGCCCAATACTGATATCTTCTATATGTAAATAGGTAGCTCCCACTAAACTTTTTCTCTAAGTATGCACACATCCCGTCTCATCATGTAAACATGCATGTAAAAGACCCACCTTAACATGCAAACATGGGTAGAAAAGGCCCACCTCAATAATTAAACATAATATAATGAAACAAGGCACGTTTTCCCAATACTGAATAACATGTGTTTTTAGTTTAGTTCCCATATATTCATCAAAATATTCACTTTTGAAACAGTCAAATATAATGAAAGTATATATTGCAAACAATTTTCCCCGCAATGGCGTGTGGTGTCATCTACTAAGTAGAAGGGGCGCTATAAGCGGTAAATAGGAAACAGCGTGGCTCATGGCCTCATGGGCAGAAATGGCGTCACGGGAAATGGCCACAGAAAAAAAATATATGAAGCGCGTAGCCTTGCAACCATGTTTGGCTTTCTGTTAGGCCAAGTATCACTTTTGTATCCGTGAACAAATTACTCACCAAAAGAAAGGGGGAAAAATGAAGAAGGATCTGATGTGAATGGGCCTCTGAGTGGTGCCATATTGACGCGTTGTTATCAAGCTTTTCTTCAACCCTGCAGTGTTCTATGTAGTGTCTGTGACCACGCTTTCACTTCTGTTTGCCTCGGTACTGTTGATTTCACAGTATAATGGGCGTGCTATCCAGCCCAATAATTGATAAATAAGTTCTATGAGATATGCCTGTTTTGGACTAAACTGTCATATGAACTTATCAAGACATGCAGTATTGCAGTATCTCATGTCCAAAAGCATCTACACAGTGCAGAAGGGAACACGATACTTTTGGCCAGCACAGATGTGTTGTTGCCTTGCCCTTACACAGTCCATGATGGAAACAAGGAACTTTTGACAAGCTGAAACATGTCGGTTTGGGATAGTTCACAGGCGGTACAGATTTGATAAGGGAAGACTTTATTCGAAATGTTTGCAACAGTGTTGTTACTGCCACTGTGATTCAGGACTTGTAGTTTTCTCGCAGCGCGTTTTCGTGTGTAATGTTGCTTTTGCCACCACCATTCAATCGATAGCATGCTGCTGTCCATGGAAAAATTAGAGAGACATGGTTTTCAATGAAATGGAGACCTGGTTGTTTTGAGTAATAATGTAATAATAATAGAGACATAAATTTGGATTTGGCGCTTCGTAATTTTGGAAGTTGCTACCGAGAAGGACGTCGCGGCTCGCGGGTGCTCCAAAACACTGAAAGGAAACCGAAAGGGAGCAGACAAGAAAGGTTGTTAACATTGTCAAACAGTAGGTATTGTTGCATATGCAGGCATTTTCTCGAAGGGCCGTTGGCCGATCTTTATTAGATAGGGAGAAAAAAAAGAGAGCGGTTACAAGATAGTTAGTTTGCCGTCAAGACCAAAGTGGACTGGACGCAAACAAAAGCCAGGAAAGCCTTAGAAGGCAAGACAACTACTGGTGACACTGAAATGACAGCATACTCTTAGCCCAGTTGCAAGAGCATCATGTGGTAGACATGTTTACTTCGGACAAAAGATGGGGAACATCAGCCCAAACAATGGGGCTCACAGAGCAGCGAGGAAGAAACGGTGAAGTTAGGGTTCAAGGAACGAGTTCAGAAGTCTCCTGAGTCTTGACGCCCATCAGACCTGCAATCCATCTCCATATGTTGTCAAGTAAAGCAAAGTTTTATCGGAGTCCGTAGCGCCATGCATATCCCACGAGCTTTGTGCTAATTAAGCTAATCAAAGGAGGGAGTGGCACGCGCACGCGGCGCACTTCACAGAATACAAAAGTTTTGATAATACCTTTTTCTTCCGAGGAGCCGGAGAAGATGTACGCGGGACAGGAGCTAAAAAAGCAGCACACGCGCGCGTCTGCGTGTCCATGTAGCACAGGGCGCCCAATCTTTTGCCTGTCTTTCCCCTGACACGGCGTGCTTATACAATTACTCCCAATGGCGCCGCAGCTTATTGCAGGATGCACTCGCAGTGGCAGCTACACGGCCGGCCGCCGGCGAGATCGCTTTGGAGAGCTTAACTCGGAGATGGGCGAACGAACTGATCGCTCGATGGCAACGGGCGATCGATCGATTGACGTGAGTGGACGGGCGGTTTAAATTTTCTCCATGGTTGGTAGTGCTGTTCCCTTAGATTTTCTTTCTCGGCTCCAGGCTCCAGCCCCGGCGAACTGGCTAGCACGCGTAGTGGCCGCCGGTCCGTTCCGTCAATCCATCCATCCATTTCCTAATCAGCTTTAGGCGACGCCTTTCCACGGCAGGATCGGATTAATTTCGCAGGATATCGATCGTATCGTGCATGTCACCCCGCGTAAAACGCCGTGATCTGATCGCTCCTAATTGCGCGCGGGCTCCGCCATTGAATTTTTGGCTGGCACCCCCGTCGTACGGTGGCCGATCGAGCTAGTAGTGCTAATGCTGACGGTCCACAGGCGTAGCGTGTCGAGCTCCGTACGGTCACGCCAACATCTGCTCTTTCTCACCGGTCTGATGATTAAGCGTCGCTCGCATGAATCATATATGCAGTGAGGCCTTGGGATTTTTGTTTGATCCGCCGGGATATAAGAAGATGATGACGTCTCTGCAATCTTTGCTTTTTCTTGACGCGGCACATCCCTGCAATCACGGACGCACCTTATTAATTTTCTGTTTACTGAGTCCCTCCCGGTTGCACTTGCACAGGGTCATCGCCGGAGGCCGCAACCACACGCTTCCACATATATCAGCAGCAAAGGAATCTGCATCGGCGTCGAAAAGTACTCCATGATGAGTACCATGATTACTTGCACGCATCAAACAGGCAAAAGGTCTTGAAGAAGCATGATCACACGAGGAAAAGCGTTGAGCAATCAGAACCGCTTTCTGGATCATCCCGATGCTGTTTCCGTACTAGCAGTGCAGCATGGCCACATCTCCTGTGCTGAAAAATCATGGATCTCCAGGGCTGTCCTGTATACTGAACCCATGCAGCTCGTTTGATTTTGATTAGCACTAGCCATAGTGGGGCAACATAAGTAGTAACTTGACACATCCCAAAACGTTTTTGCTTATGTGGCAAGTATTCAATGAAGAAAGAGATGCTTGTGGTAACATAAGCCTGGTTGTAATGTGGAGTATCATATACTAGTATCATGCATATATGATACTAGTGTGTGATACTACCTTCCTAAGGCTGGTCGTAATGGTAGTATCATAGCTAGTATTATGCATGCCAATTAGGCAATTTTGATGAGATGTCATAGCATTAAATGAAGAAAGAGAGGGTGTAGTATCATATCATGATACCGTATCATATTAAATGCTAGGGTTAATTATCCTTTTGCCCTCAGTGGTGTCCATGTGCTCAGTTTTGCCCTCAGATACGAATTGTCATCAGTTTTGCCCCTAGTCCGAGCACAACAACTACGACGAGGCCAAACGGCCATATTTGAGTCCATTCCGTCGCCGGCGTTAGTAGTTGTGGGTCCGGAGCTTACACGTGGGACCGCGTGGACGTGGGTCGGAGTCGACATGTAGGCCCGTGCAACTAAATCCCCAAATCATTCTAGCTCACACCCATCCGCCGGCCGGTTGTCTGCGCCGCCGCCGCCGCCAAGCCGCTGCCAAGACTGCCCGCCACGGTACAGACGGCTCGCTCCGCCGCTACCTCCTGCGCCTACGCTCCACGGCTACTGTGGACGCCCACCACCTTCCTGCGACGCCACGGGTGGGCGCCCGCCACTTTCGATTAGCGACGCAGCCTCCTTCCGTCGCGCCGGCGGGCGCTCAAAGGTGGGGGCTCTGGAGCTATTTGAACTAGGAGGAAGAACCCTAGGGCGAAATGGTGAGCAGCGGCGACTCGAGTATTTGGCGAGGCAGGCATTGGGCGGAGATCCGCCGCATCCACGATCGGGTTCCCGAGGGTAAGTCTCGCCTCTTGTTTAGATTGAGCTTAGTTGTGCATTTGAACACTCGATTCGAGTAGGTTTGCCCAATTAGTGTGCTGATTGCGTCTTTGTTTTTCGCCGGTTAGGATGGAGTTGCGGTTTGCTTTCATGGTGCACATTAGAAGGGACGGTACATGTTCGATGCAAAGGATAAGAAGAAATACCAAGGAGGTTTTGATTATCGGTTGCCAATGGCTAGTAATTGGAGTTTCGCACAATTTGGGAGGTAATTTGTAGCCAATATCCTTGGGGTTTGCTTGATGAAGTGGTATACAAATACTATGATGGGGAAAAGAATTGGGTGACGATTAGTAATGATGAAGAGCTATCTACCATGTTTGTTAGGCATAAAGAGAAAGATAATTTTCATGTGAGGCTGCAAGTTGATGTGCTTGAGGCAATTGGACCTAGGATGGCGGGTGCAACATCTCGGGAGAATCAAGTCGTCGTAATGGCATCTCTAGCCGAACAGTTCAGTTGGTGCACGGCGACGTGGTGGCTCGACAAGTGTGGGCAACAGCAGTAGGGTCCCCTTGAAGTGGAGCCCGATGGCTACAATTCGGGGTTGATGAAGAGAAGTTATATTCGATGTTATTAGGAATTTACGACGGGCACCTCGGACTGAAAACCAAGATGAGGCTCACAATGCAGTCCGTGTGGATGATGACGCGATGGGTGAGGACGAAGACCTTGCAGCTGTTGAATGGGACCCTTTGAACCCTCAAATGGAAGAAGGTACAGTTTTGCATCCATGAATGAGTGTAGAAATGCACTTGTGACATCTTGCATCAAGGTAGAACGTACTTTCAAAGTTGACAAGAGCGATCAAGCACGCGTTCTGAGTGCCATCGTCCGACCGAGGGTTGTCCATGGAGGCTGCTTGCATCTAAAATGCGGAATAGCACTAATGTTCAGGTCAAAGTGAACCCTTTTAAGCACACATGCCAGAATCAACCCTTAGGAAGGATACAATCAGAGAGCCAAGTCAAGATGGGTGGCGAAGAAGTAAAAAGTGGGTGAAAGAAAACCAGCAAGTGGGTCCAAAGGAATTGCGAAGAACATCAAAGATAAGTTCAAGATAGATTTACCATACATGAGGTTGTTCAATGGTAAACAACATGCTATGGATTCTATTTATGGTAACTGGCGGAAAGTTTTCAATTGTTGTATTCATTCAAAGGTGAAGTGGAGAGGACAAGCCGGTAGTATTGTAGATATTGATCACCACACCGTGGAGTACACATTCGGGGAGTGACAAAGACCAAGGAATGCTTTAGAAGGGTTTTTATTCTTTGAGGCTTGTCGCGGGGTTTTTGGCAGGTGCAGGCCTTATTTGGCTATTGATGCCACTTTTCTCACAGGGAGGTTTAAAGGACAGTTAGTAGCAGCTTGTGCAGTTGATGCACATAGTTTTGTATTTCCAGTTGCCTATGGTGTTTGGAGATGAGTCTGAGGAGAGCTGGACTTGGTTTTGCATAATCTCCCACTGGCTATTGCACATCCCAATGGGTTGGTCATTCATACAGATGCTGCAAAGGTTTAGAAGTGGCCGTGGACAATGTGTTCCCTGAGTAGAGCATAGGGAATGCATCGTCACCTTGCTGCAAATTTCATGAAGAAATTCAAAGGAAAGGTGTATACCGACAATTTATGGCCAGCATCTTTGACATGCAGTGTGAAGAAGCACAACTACCACTTGAGGCAGTTATACATGAATCCCAAAGTGAAAGAATACTTGGAAACACACCACTCCAAATTATGGGCCGAAGCCAATTCGGTGAAGTGAGCAAAGTTGACTATGTGCACAATAATCTAGCGAGTCTTTCAACTCAACGATTCGGAAACTAAAGGGTCATTATGTGGTGGATTTGCTTGACAGGATAAGGATAGAATACATGCAGAAATTTCATTATCGTGCAGGAATAGCCGAGGCAAAATTCATGGGCTACATTATCATCCCTGCCGTGATGAATGAACTGAAGCGTAAGACAACGAGCTTGAAATGAACATGACGCTTTGCTCGGGTACCACAGCAGAGATATCATATTTGGATAAAGAGAAGAGGGAATGGAGATATCCGATGGATTTAGAAGCTAGAACTTGCAGTTGTAGGCAATGGCAGATAACTGGGTTGCCATGCATTCATGCCTTGTTTTCATCACTTTCTCCTGTGTCCAGCGAGGGAACATACAACAAGATGTGCATGATTACTACTCTGTTGCAAGGTTCAAAGCCACATATGCTTATGCCTTGCCTGCTATGGAGGGAAAACAACAATGGGACATGGTGGACCACGGATTCAAGCTTTGCGCCCAGATTCAAGAGAGCAGCAGGTAGACCAAGGAAGAGTCGAATCGACCTCGCAGTGAAGGAGCTGGACTTGGAGCGAGGAAGCGAGGTGCACAAGGTGTGGTGGGTCTGGTCATTTTGGTAAGTATTGTGATAACACAAGAGATCCAGCGTTAGGAGAGAGTTTCGATGAAGGCTTGATGAAAATGTTGGTCGACAGCCGGTTGCCTCAACAGATGATGAAAATGATGGTCAACAGCCGGTTGCATCGGATGAGGATTTTGACGAGGTTCCAAATGATGATGGTCAACAGCCGCATGATTTTGACGATGATTTTGACGATGATCCAAAATATCCTCCAAATCTTGATTCACGTGAGGCTCCAAATGGTGATCCAAGTGAGGCTCTAAATGGTGATCATGGTGATCCAAGTGAGGCTCCAAATGATGATCCAAGTGAGGCTCCAAATGATCCAAGTGAGGCTCCAACTGGTGACCAACCTTCTGTTGTTGTGAGGTATGCTAGGTATGTAAATCTTGCAAGGGTCAAATACTACTGTACATCTATCACTTGACACGATCTCATTACCGTTTATGTTTGGACCCTTTATGTTTTGCACAGCTCTATGGTAGGTTTGAAGAAGACGCAAGGTACCGACAACCAAGAGAAGAAGAGAAGAAACAATGAGCACAAGGTGCACGAGGAGCAAAGTGATGGCAAGAAGCTCAAGGAAGCATGTGAAGCCCCAACGCTATCTATGAACAACTATGAAACATTATGAATAAGGAATGATGTTGTATTATGACCCAAACATTTATCACTTGACATGTTGTATTTCTGTTGGATGATGTTGGACCTATGTTAGAAGTATGTTTGACATGATGTTTAAATATCTGTTGGATGATGTTTGAATGAGCACATGGTTTTTCCTTTTTTGATTTTTTGAATTTTGTTTTGCTCATTTAAATTCTGGTCAAACCTAACTTTGACCAAGATTTAAACAAGTCTAAAACATCAAAATGAAAAACTATGCCTGGATACTTCTTAGTCAATCCAAAATGAAGTTGTGGTGAGGTTTTGAAATTTTCATGAAAAATGTGCTAAAAGAGGGTCCAAAGGTAGGGTAAACGGCCTCATTTCTAAGCAAGGTTTTTTCGACCTTATCTAAATCAGCCAAATAACTTTCCTACACATATATTCTATATGTACAGACTATGTGCGCTGGTTTTCCATTTTTGATTTTTTAAAATTTGTTTTGCTCATTTGAATTCTGGTCAAACTTAACTTTGACCAAGATTTAAACAAGTGTAAAACATCAAAATGAAAAACTAAGCCTGGATCCTTCTTAGTCACTCCAAAATGAAGTTGTGGTGAGTTTTTGAAATTTTCATGTTCATTTCCCCAAAACACTTCTCTTCACTTCATACAAGAGAGTTTGAGATACTCGAGATATCATACAATACACATGAACTTATCATTTAAATGTATGTAAAGCTTGTTTATCAACTTAAATCGTTAGTATATGACATAAGAAGACTATGTGCGCTGGTTTTTCCATTTTTGATTTTTTTAAAATTTGTTTTGCTCATTTGAATTCTGGTCAAACTTAACTTTGACCAAGATTTAAACAAGTGTAAAACATCAAAATGAAAAACTAAGCCTGGATCCTTCTTAGTCACTCCAAAATGAAGTTGTGGTGAGTTTTTGAAATTTTCATGTTCATTTCCCAAAACACTTCTCTTCACTTCATACAAGAGAGTTTGAGATACTCGAGATATCATACAATACACATGAACTTATCATTTAAATGTATGTAAAGCTTGTTTATCAACTTAAATCGTTAGTATATGACATAAGAAGACTATGTGCGCTGGTTTTCCATTTTTGATTTTTTTAAATTTGTTTTGCTCATTTGAATTCTGGTCAAACTTAACTTTGACCAAGATTTAAACAAGTGTAAAACATCAAAATGAAAAACTAAGCCTGGATCCTTCTTAGTCACTCCAAAATGAAGTTGTGGTGAGTTTTTGAAATTTTCATGTTCATTTCCCCAAAACACTTCTCTTCACTTCATACAAGAGAGTTTGAGATACTCGAGATATCATACATTACACATGAACTTATCATTTAAATGTATGTAAAGCTTGTTTATCAACTTAAATCGTCAGTATATGACATAAGAAGACTATGTGCAGGTTTTTCATTTTCTGATTTTTATTTAATTTATTATGCTCATTTGAAATATGGTCAAACATAGCTTTGATGCTCCAAACCCTCCCAAACCCCGCTACCCTAGCGCTGAATAAGGACCGTTCATCTAACCCTAGCGGCGATCAAGGGCCGTCGATCTAACCCTTCTAGAAGGAATCTGAGGAGGAGGGGGCGATCCGCGAGATGCAATCTGATTGGTGGGAGATTGTTTTTAACAAATATCGGGCTATTTGGATGGACCGTTGGGCCGTCTCGTTGTCTGGGCTCGAGACCGCGATAAATAGCCCGTCTCAGCCTTTCCAGGCCTTGCATGCATGGACGCGGCTACGTGGGTTTGCGCATGCGCGGGAGGCGGCGACGTGCATGCATGCGAGTGAGGCGAGCGAGGCACGCTAGGCGAGCTAGGCTAGCGAGGCGAGCTAGGTGGTTCAGGGCAGCGATTCACATGCACTGCCGGTCAAAGATGCATCGTTTTCGTGCAAAAATTTAAGTGTGCAAAACGTAACGGATACACACACGCGTCCGGATTCACACACGCATCCGGATTCACACACGCTTCACACACGCACCGTTATCATCCTTTCTACCCTTCTCTCTTCCTCTCCCACCCACAGGCCTATAAATGGGGTGCCTCTCTTCCTCTCCCACCCACAAGCCAGATCCGATCCTCTCCAACTTCAAACACCCAAGCGACCGAGCCTCCCAAGCAAGACCAAGTGAAGAAGATGCAGTTCAACGGGCCGACCTTCACCGTCCGCTGTGGTGCCGGAGCTGCGCTACCCACCGGGCGTGCTCGTGGAGAGGGAGCTCCGTGTGTGGGCTATTTCAAGGTGGAGGGTTCCGTCGAACTCACCGCGCCTTCCTCGAGGCCGGCTATGCCCACCTCCCACGGGCTCGCCGAGGATGTTCACCCTCAACGAGGTTCGTGACCATGGCGGCATCCTCCCCTGCTCACGGTCACCTTCACCAACCCATTTGGCCTGAGCTCCTCGGCCAAGTCTTTTGGTGCGGCTGCTGAGGCCATCTTCTTCACCATCTACAACATCTACACCAACTACGAGCGCATCTTCCCGCTCCGGGCGGATGCACTCCCTTCCGTCTGACGACGAGGAGGAGGTGTGAAGATGAAGACGGTGTTGAAGGAGCGTGCCAAGGTGGAAGAAGGAGGTCAAGCCCGAGTCGAGCTCGTCATGTTTGGTTTTTATTTTGTTGCTTTTCTATGTCGTGGTCGTCGTCGTGTCGTGAACTGTCCGTGAAGTTATCCCTCTAAGTTATTGTAAGGGTTAATGGTATTAATGGTACGGTGTGTTCCATCTTATTATGTGTGTTAAAAATGTCCGTGCCCAAACTTATCATTTCTTCCTAAACAAGTCATGAAGTTCGAGAACTTGTGGTTTTCGGAGGGTGAGAAGCCCTTTGTTTCATTCAAACAAAAGTCATGAACTAACATGCAAATTTATTCCTTTAAATCCTAAACCAAGTGCCACTCTATCCCTAAACCAAGTGCCACTCGACCAAAATCATGTGGTAGTGCAACATACATTTTCAACCTTCCAACCCTCCAAAATTTAAGTGCAAAACAAAGGAAAACCGCTCCCACGCGTGTGCAAACATTCACGGTCTCACTATTTTTTTTAAAAAAAAATTCACAGTCTCACTATGTATACCTTCCTTCCCTACCCATGTCAAAGTCTTGCCATCTGTCCTAGCGGTTATCAGCGCAGCCCTAAACACCACAAACCCACGCGGTCTTGGGTTCGAGTCCCCAGCCGCACCAATTTTTGTGCATTTTCCACCCTTCAATTTTTAGACATATTATGTTTTTCTCAATGTAATGCCCTTAAAAATGTTCATTTATTTTGGCACTGGCATAAACCTCTACCAGAGCTGAGGCACATTTTCCATGACATTTTGGTCTTTGATTTAAATCACGGTGTATTTGAATTGGATTAATTAACAGCTCCAAAAAATTCTAACCTTAATTGTTTGGCTCGAATAATTCAATTAGCTTCCACAAAAGTTTCAGCATTAGATTTACTGCCTAAATTAAACCAGAATGGAAAACAGAAAAATACGCAAGAAAACCCTGAATGGGCCTAATTGGATGCAGTTGGCCCATTAGTCTAGCCTGCACTTGGCTCTACACTCTGAATTTGGCCCAAGAGCAACCTTTTTTTGGACAGAAAGGCAGAGCAGAGAGCTGCATTTCATTGATCAAAAGTTTCTGAATTCCTAATTTCTTCTCTTTTTTCCAACATATTTAAATGTTGGTCACTTCTTCTCTTTTGTTTCAACATTTAAACAACTTTAACCAACATTTAAACTAGGTGAATTTCTGAAACAATTTCAAGATTACAAATTCCTTCATAATTCATGCCTTTCCATACATTTTCAACATTACAACCGGTCGATTACCATACCTACAAATGCCCAAAAGTATTTGCAAATGGGTATTGGTAGTGCTTGATCTTCAAGCTTCCTAACCTTCTTCTTCAACATCCTAAGCTCAATAGCTAGCTCTCTGTCGGTCGTGCTTCGCCATCCATCTCTTCTTCCGGAGCTCGTGGTGTGGCCTTTGCCGTTCGTGGCAGCATGCTTAACCATTCTTCATGCTCTTCTTGCAGTTCATTCATCGAGTCTTGGCGAGCATCGACCCAAAGAAAGAAGCATGTCACTGCATGAACACCAAACAGATCAAAACCCATTGCTCAAACATCCCGACGAGCGAAAATGGTGCAATTGCCCGATTCTTACCCCATTCTCGCTGCACACGTAGAACGGACGATTCGGTTCCTCGATGTCCGAGAAACCCTCGATCAACGCCCGCCCGGCACCATGGACAGACGAAGACAGCATGTCCACACGCGCCGGCTCAGATCCGCGAGGTGGCGCGGAGCTTGAGGAAGACATGGAGCTCGAGCGAGGGGATCTCAACGCCGCCGCGCCTCCATCGTTAGCTTCCCACCGCGCGCCCTCCACAGCTAGCTTCCCGCCGCCGTGCTCTCTCTCTCGCCGTGGTCACCGCCGTGCTCTCTGTCGCCGTGGTCACCGCCATGCCGCCGCTTATATAGCACACCCGCCAACGGCTCTCGCTCAACGGCTCTTTGCTGGGTCCCACAAGCCACGCGCAACGGTTCGAATAAAATTGGCCGCCGCCGCGCTGGTCCCACTGTAAGGGCCGAGTCAAAAGGTTGACTGACGGAGACGGCAGAGTTCACACGAACAGTCGGTGCGCACGGACTAGGGGCAAAACTGAGGACAATTCGCGTCTGAGGGCAAAACTGAGCACATGGACACCACTGAGGGCAAAAGGATAATTAACCCTAAATGCTATGCTACTTTGTGTCATGCATGGCATAAGTAGAGTACTACATGATACTAATATATGATACTATGCATTAGGCTGGTTGTAATGGGTAGTATCATAAGTTAGTATCATGCATATGATACTAGCGTATGATACTACCTCCTTAATGCATAGTATCATATGGTAGTATCATAGATGCCTTTATTTATTGTTATGCATGACACATACTAGTGTAGCATTTATTATGATACGGTATCAATGATATGATACTCAACTCTCTCTTACTTCATTTAATTCTATGCCACCTCATCAAAGTTGCCTAGTTGGCATGCATGATACTAGCTATGATACTCCCATTACAACCAGCCTTAGGGAGGTAGTATCATACACTAGTATCATATGCATGATACTAGTATATGATACTTCCCATTACATGCATAGTATCATATGCTAGTATCATGTCGTACTTTATTTATTGACATGCATGACACATTGTAGCATAGCATTTATTACGATACTCAACTTTCTCTTTCTTCATTTAATTCTATAAAATCTAGGGCCCCCGGAAGGGTATGTTCGTAGCCTATAGGCCTATGGCCCATACAGGCAGGCGCGCGCCAGGGAGCAGCAGGCCAGCAGCCCGATATCCCCGATCCCAGCGATCGAGTGTTTTGAGCGATCAGCGGTATTTCCTTTCACGTAAGAAAAAAGCGATCAATCAGCGGCCTGGACGATTCCTTTCCTGTTCTGTTAGACTCTTTCATCACGCGGAGTCACGCAACACTCAGGTCCCAGCGGTAGTTGATGTCCGCCGACGCCGCCGTACACGCACGCTGCACGCACGCACTCCCGCCTTGCCGCCGCCTGGTAATTTCCTTCGTAATATGTATATGTTCGCCACTGATTTCAATTCCGGGGCCCCCTTTCGCATCTGCTCAATTGTTCTCTTCTCAATCCTTTGCAAACTCTAGGCGCTGTGCAATCCCCTGTGTATTGTATTGTATATATACGCGCACGCACTGAAGTTTGACCATCACTCCATCACGTATTGAGGTATATTCATATAATACCGATACAAGAAAAATCCTTTGATGCATAGCCGGCAATGTTCAACAATTGATAGAACAATCTTTTTTATTTTCAGCATTTTGTGTGTGTTATTATGAAGTCCTCCAGTAAGAGGAATTATCCATCAGGTACCAGCAAAAGGAAAAAGAAGGAAGTGGAGAAATTGACACACACAAAACGCTGGTGTTTAAAGATATATTCAGATTTTTATTGAGCTCGGGCACTCTGAAGTCATTAAGTGACAATGAACTTGAAGAATGTTGCACAAAATTTGCAGAAACTTTCTTTCTTAATGATTCATCTCATGTTGAGGTATACGATCTTATTTTTGAATTAAAGATTATGATTATGAGATTAACTTTGCCAGATGACGTAATGATATTTTCAGGCATGTGAGAGAAGTCAACTGCTATCCTAATATCTCTATTGCCTCGCATCTTATTTACTGTGCGTGACGGTCGCATCGGCCGAAAAAAGCTTTTTGAAGTTGAAATTGTTGAAGAATTATTTGAGGTCAACAATGACTCAAGAGAGGTTAAATGGTCTGGCTATATTATGCATCGAGAAGAAATTATTGGATGATATTAACATCGACCCCATCATAAGCGACTTTGCATCAAAGAATGTTAGAAGAAAATTTTAAGGTAATATCTATAAATTATTTGATACGCATACTGATTTTAGATGCATTGGAGTGTTACTGATAGTAATTTATATATACACTATTTTTTAGATAAATTTATATATATATATATATATATACGTATATTATAATGACTTGTATATTAAGGGCCCTCAATTTTTAGTTCGCTCCGGGCCCCCGAAATCTCAGGACCGGCCCTGATAGTAACTTAGACTAATGTCCCTATTATGACCAGCCTTAGCCTTACATGCCGCAGCACGCGAGAAAAGGGCCTGGCCATGACGAAGCAACTGTTGTCGGCTAAACAAAATCTAACGAAATCTCATGAGATCCTTGCAAACAAACTACTCCCTCGGTCTCAAGATGTAAGATCATTTTTGACACAATTCAAGATGATCTTACATTTTTGGATGGAGGAAGTGTGTATTATAGTATAACAGACATCTTTGCACATTCTTTATTATGATGTGTCGCATGACAGGTGGATCTTGCACTAGAAGAAGCAAAGCAAAGCAAAAGCAAATCCACGTGAAGAAAAAAACAAAACCGCAGATGCAGCTTTGCTAGCTCTTTGTGCTTCCTCATCCAAGGTAGGTCCTTCCTCAAAGCGCGATACAGAGTGCACTCATCACTCTCCACATATCAAATATGTGTTCTCGGTTAGAAGGCTGATCATTATATCTAGTAGAGTATGTAGTTGGGGCTGAGGATCTTACTAACATCCAAACTATCGACCCAATCAACTTCACAACTTTGTAGTTACACCAATCAATCAGGCACCCAAAACCCTTCCAAAAGAAATTGACTGTAGCTTCAGGTCGGACACAGGGTGGTCCATCACATCGGTTAAAAACTGAAATGGCTCTATCCCCATAGTCCACAGCTTGTCCTGCCAGTCTTTTTCTTTGCCTGGATGGCAGCAAGTTCTCCAGTGCCTATCAACAGAATCAGTGAAAAGATCGATGTTCACTGTGCTCTTCGGCTCAAAGAAAATGAGAAGCTGCTCACTATGGGCGTGTTTGGTTGCAGTTTGCAACAGTAGTTGCATTGCATGTCCATCTCCAGCCAGACTGGTTGATAAAATGCAGCCTCATATGCAGCAGATGTAACATGTTTGATTGCCTGCATCGCATGGAGAGGCATTTGCCCCCTGCTGTTTGGTTGCCGTTTTTGTGCTTAGGGTGTAAGCAGATGCAAACTTTAGCTGTTTGGTTGCAAACAGCGTTTGTGTTCTGCTCACCCTATTCAAATATGGTGGCCTTACCACCACATGATCAGCACAACAGCAACAGCAGAACAACAAGATCAAACAAAGCAAGCAATGTAATGACAGCAAACTTAACACAACAAGCAAGGAAATGACAACAAACTACTTAACTATATAGCATAAGTCTAGATTAAAAGCAGGGGCATCCTCCTTCCCTGCTCCATGCCAGGGTGCTGCTCCTGGCCAAAATATGAACAAGTTCCCAGCACAAGTCTCGCCACACACCATAAAAGTTCTCCACTAACACCTCACTTAACTTAACTACATAGCCTGCTCGATGTTACCAACGCAATTGTGCCTGCTGCAACGAAACCTGCACATGACGGAGGAGTCGTGGTTGTAGATATGAACCTTCAGTCTGAGTCCTGAGATGTGCACAACGACGAGGTCGCCGGGGATGGTCCGATGGCGGTGACAGAAGTAGTTCCAGTCCCGGCCAAGCTGTTGGAAATATGCCCTAGAGGCAATAATAAAAGGATTATTATTATATTTCCTTGTTCGTGATAATTGTCTTTTATTCATGCTATAATTGTATTATCCGGAAATCGTAATACACGTGTGAATACTTAGACCACAACTCACGCCGCCTGGAACACCTCAGCGTAACGGTGTGTCCGAACGTCGTAATCGCACTCTATTGGATATGGTGCGATCTATAATGTCTCTTACTAATTTACCGCTATCATTTTGGGGATACGCTCTAGAGATAGCTACATTCACTTTAAATAGGGCACCGTCTAAATCCCTTGAGACAACACCGTATGAATTATGGTTTGGGAAGAAACCTAAGCTGTCGTTTCTAAAAGTTTGGGGATGCGATGCTTATGTCCAGAAACTTCAACCTGAAAAGCTCGAACCCAAGTCGGAAAAATGCGTCTTCATAGGATACCCTAAGGAAACCATTGGGTATACCTTCTACCTTAAATCCGAAGGCAAGATCTTTGTTGCCAAGAACGGATCCTTTCTTGAAAAAGAGTTTCTCTCGAAAGGAGTAAGTGGGAGGAAAGTAGAACTCGATGAAGTACTCCCTCTTGAACCAGAAAGTAGTGCAGCTCAGAAAATGTTCTGTGGTGACTACACCGATCGGAGAGAAAATTAATGATGATGATCAAGGTACTTGGATCAAGTTGCTCTTGAACTCAGAGGTCCACAAGGACACGTTCCACACCAGAGTGGTATTGCAACCCTGTCCTGGAAATCATGTTGTTAGACAACGGTGAACCTTCGAACTATGAAGAAGCGATGGCGGGCCTAAATTCCAACAAATGGCTTGAAGCCATGCAATCCGAGATAGGATCCATGTATGAAAACAAAGTATGGACTTTGATAGACTTGCCCGATGATCGGCGAGCGATAGAAAACAAATGGATCTTTAAGAAGAAGACGGACGCGGATGGTAATTTTACCATCTATAAAGCTCGACTTGTCGCTAAAGGTTATCGGCAAGTTCAAGGGGTTGACTACGATGAGACTTTCTCTCCCGTAGCGAAGCTGAAGTCCATCCGAATCATGTTAGCAATTGCCGCATACTATGATTATGAAATATGGCAAATGGACGTCAAAACGGCATTCCTTAACGGCTATCTTAAGGAAGAACTGTATATGATGCAGCCGGAAGGTTTTGTCGACCCTAAGAATGCTAACAAGGTATGCAAGCTCCAGCGATCCATTTATGGGCTGGTGCAATCATCTCGAAGTTGGAACATTCGCTTTGATGAGATGATCAAAGCGTTTGGGTTTATGCAGACTTATGGAGAAGCCTGCGTTTGCAAGGAAGTGAGTGGGAGCTCTGTAGCATTTCTCATATTATATGTAGATGACATACTTTTGATGGGAAATGATATAGAACTCTTGGACAGCATTAAGGCCTACTTGAATAAAAGTTTTTCAATGAAGGACCTTGGAGAAGCTGCTTATATATTAGGCATCAAGATCTATAGAGATAGATCGAGATGCCTCATAGGTCTTTCACAAAGCACATACCTTGATAAGATATTGAAGAAGTTCAAAATGGATCAGTCCAAGAAAGGGTTCTTGCTCAGTATTACAAGGTGTGAAATTGAGCTCGGCTCAATGTCCCACCACGTTAGAAGATATAGAAGAGATTAGTGTCATCCCTTGCATCAGCCATAGGATCTATTATGTATGCCATGCTGTGTACGGACTGATGTAAACCTTGCCGTAAGTTTGGTAGGAAGGTACCAAAGTAATCCCGCAAGGAACACCGGACAGCGTCAAGAATATCCTGAAGTATCTGAAAAGGACTAAGGACATGTTTTCGTTTATGGAGGTGACGAAGAGCTCGTCGTAGAAGGGTTACGTCGACGCTAGCTTCGACACAGATCTGATGACTCTAAGTCACAAACCGGATACGTGTATATGTTGAATGGGGGGGATGGTGGTGCAGCTGCAAGCAGAGCGTCGTGGCGGGATCTACGTGTGAAGCGGAGTACATGGCAGCCTCGGAGGCAGCGATGAAGCAATTTGGGTGAAGGAGTTCATCACCGACCTAGAGTCATACCCAATGCGTCGGGGCCGATCAAACTCTTCTGTGACATCACTGGAGCTATTGCACTTGCCAAGGATCCCAGGTTTCACAAGAAGACCAGGCACATCAAGCGTCGCTTCAACTCCATTCGTGAAAATGTTCAAGATGAAGACATAGAAATTTGCAAAGTGCATACGGATCTGAATGTCGTAGATCCGTTGACTAAACCTCTTCCGCGAGCAAAACATGATCAACACCAGAACTCTATGGGTGTTCGATTCATCACAATGTAACTAGATTATTGACTCTAGTGCAAGTGGGAGACTGTTGGAAATATGCCCTAGAGGCAATAATAAAAGGATTATTATTATTATATTTCCTTGTTCGTGATAATTGTATTTTATTCATGCTATAATTGTACTATCCGGAAATCGTAATACACGTGTGAATACTTAGACCACAACATGTCCCTAGTGAGCCTCTAGTTGACTAGCTCGTTGATCAACAGATAGTCATGGTTTCCTGACTATGGACATTGGATGTCGTTGATAACGGGATCACATCATTAGGAGAATGATGTGATGGACAAGACCCAATCCTAAGCATAGCACAAGATCGTGTAGTTCGTTTTGCTAGAGCTTTTCCAATGTCAAGTATCTTTTCCTTAGACCATGAGATCGTGTAACTCTCGAATACCGTAGGAGTGCTTTGGGTGTACCAAACGTCCACAACGAATCGAGTGACTATAATGGTGCACTACGGTATCTCCGAAAGTGTCATTGGGTTGACACGGATCGAGGCTGGATTTGTCACTCCGTACACGGAGAGGTATCACTGGGCCCACTCGGTAGTGCATCATCACAATGAGCTCAAAGTGACCAAGTGTCCGTCACGGATCATGCATTACGGTACAAGTAAAGTGACTTGCCGTAACGAGATTGAACGAGGTATTGGGATACCGACGATCGAATCTCGGGCAAGTAACATACAGATTGACAAAGGGAATTGTATACGGGGTTGCTTGAATCCTCGACATCGTGGTTCATCCGATGAGATCATCGATGAGTATGTGGGAGCCAACATGGGTATCCAGATCCCGCTGTTGGTTATTGACCGGTGAGCCATCTCGGTCATGTATGCATGTCTCCCGAACCCGTAGGGTCTACACACTTAAGGTTTGGTGACGCTAGGGTTGTATGAATATGAGTATGCAGCAAACCGAATGTTGTTCGGAGTCCTGGATGAGATCCCGGACGTCACGAGGAGTTCCGGAATGGTCCGGAGGCAAAGAATTATATATAGGAAGTGCTATTTCGGCCATCGGGAGAGTTTCGGGGGTCACCGGTATTGTACCGGGACCACCGGAAGGGTCCCGGGGGTCCACCGGGTGGGGCCACCTATCCCGGAAGGCCCGTGGGCTGAAGTGGGAGGAGCCAGCCTGGTGGGCTGGTGCGCCCCTGCGCCTAGGGTTGGAAACCCTAGGGGGGGGCGCCCACTTGCCTTGGGGCAAGCCTCCCCCCTTGGCCGCCGGCCCCACTGGGAGATCTGATCTCCAGGGCGGCGCCCCTGGGGCCTATATAAAGGGGGGGAGGAGGCAACCGCACCTCGAGTCTTGGCGCCCCCTCCCCGCTACACCTCTTCCTCCTCCCGCAGATTGCTTGGCGAAGCCTACGAGGAATCGTCTTGCATCCACCACCACGTCGTCGTGCTGCTGGATCTTCATCAACCTCTTCTTCCCCCTTGCTTGATCAAGATGGAGGATACGTCACGCTGACCGTACGTGTGTTGAACGCGGAGGTGCCGTCCGTTCGGCGCTAGGATCTCCGGTGATTTGGATCACGACGAGAACGACTCCCTCAACCCCGTTCTCTTGAACGCTTCCGCACGCGATCTACAAGGGTATGTAGATGCATCTCTCTCTCGTTGCTAGATGAACTCCTAGATGGATCTTGGTGAACGTAGGAAAATTTTATTTTATGCAACGTTCCCCAACAGTGGCATCATGAGCTAGGTCTATGCTTAGTTCTCTTTTGCACGTGTAGAACACAATTTGTTGTGGGCGTAGATGTTGTCAACTTTCTTGCCGCTACTAGTCTTATCTTGCTTCAGCGGTATTGTGGGATGAAGCGGCCCGGACCGACCTTACACGTACGCTTACGTGAGACAGGTTCCACCGATTGACATGCACTAGTTGCATAAGGTGGCTAGCGGGTGTCTGTCCCTCCCACTTTAGTTGGAGCAGATTCGATGAAAAGGGTCCTTATGAAGGGTAAATAGAAGTTGACAAATCACGTTGTGGCTTTCACGTAGGTAAGAAAACGTTCTTGCTAGAACCCTATTGCAGCCACGTAAAAGATGCAACAACAATTAGAGGACGTCTAACTTGTTTTTGCAGCAATTGCCTTGTGATGTGATATGGCCAAAAGTTGTGATGAATGATGAATGATATATTGTGATGTATGAGATCATGTTCTTGTAATAGGAATCACGACTTGCATGTCGATGAGTATGACAACCGGCAGGAGCCATAGGAGTTGTCTTAATTATTGTATGACCTGCGTGTCATTGATTCAACGCCATGTATTTACTTTGCTTTATTGCTAAACTGTTGCTATAGTAGTAGAAGTAATAATTGGCGAGCAACTTCATGGAGACACGATGATGGAGATCACGATGATGGAGATCATGGTGTCATGCCGGTGACAAGATGATCATGGAGCCCCGAAGATGGAGATCAAAGGAGCTATATGATATTGGCCATATCATGTCACTACTATATAATTGCATGTGATGTTTATTATGTTAATGCATCTTGTTTACTTAGATCGACGGTAGTAAATAAGATGATCCCTTATAATAATTTCAAGAAAGTGTTCTCCCTAACTGTGCACCGTTGCTAAAGTTAAATCGTTTCAAGCACCACGTGATGATCGGTGTGATAGATTCTTACGCTCACATACAACGGGTGTAAGATAGTTTTACACATGCAAAACACTTAGGTTAACTTCACGAGCCTAGCATGTACAGACATGGCCTCGGAACACAAGAGACCGAAAGGTCGAACATGAGTCGTATGGAAGATACAATCAACATGGAGATGTTCACCGACGATGACTAGTCCGTATCACGTGATGATCAGACACGGCCTAGTCGACTCAGATCATGTAACACTTAGATGACTAGAGGGATGTCAAATCTGAGTGGGAGTTCATTATATAATTTGATTAGATGAACTTAATTATCATGAATATTAGTCTAAAATCTTTGCAAAATGTCTTGTAGATCAAATAGCCAACGCTCATGTCACCATGAACTTCAACGCGTTCCTAGAGAAAACCAAACTGAAAGATGATGGCAGCAACTATTCGGACTGGGTCCGGAACCTGAGGATCATCCTCATAGCAGCCAAGAAACAATATGTCCTAGAAGCACCGCTAGGTGAAGCACCCATCCCGAGAACCAAGATATTATGAACGCTTGGCAGTCTCGTCGATGGTTACTCCCTCGTTCAAGGCGGCATGCTTTACAGCTTAGAACCGGGCTCCAAAAGCGTTTTGAGCAACACGGAGCATATGAGATGTTCGAGGAGCTGAAAATGGTTTTCCAAGCTCATGCCGGTCGAGAGATATGAAGTCTCCGACAAGTTCTATAGTTGTAAGATGGAGGAAAATAGTTACATCGGTGAGCACATACTCAAAATGTCTTGGTTGCACAACCGCTTTATCACAGCTTGGACATTAACCTCCGGACGAGGCGGTCATTGACAGAATCCTTGATCGCTCCCACAAAGCTACAAGAGCTTTGTGATGAACTACAATATGCGGGGATGGTGAAAACTATTCTGAAGTATTTTCAATCTGAAGTCAGCAGAGGTAGAAATCAAGAAAGAACATCAAGTGTTGATGGTCAATAAAACCACTAAGTTCAGGGCAAGGGTAAGAAGAACTTCAAGAAGGACGGCAAGGATATTGCCGCGCCCGCAAGCCGATTGCGGGAAGAAGTCAAAGAATGGACCCAAGCCCGAGATGATCGCTTTTATTGCAAAGGAAGGGTCTTTCGAAGTGGAACTGCCCCAAATACTTAGCGCACAAGAAGGCCGGCAACACTAAAGGTATATTTGATATACATGTAATTGATGTGTACCTTACCAAGACTCGTAGTAACTCCCGGTATTTGATACCGTGCCGTTGCTCATATATGTAACTCACAGCAGGAGCTGCGGAATAAGCGGAGGCCGGGAAGGACGAGGTGACGATCGCGCGTCGGGAATGATTCCAAGGTCGATGTGATCGCCGTCGCACGCTACCTCTACATTTACCTACGGGATTAGTTTTAAACCTCAATAATTGTTATTTAGTGCCAAGTTTGAGCATGAACATTGTATCAGGATCTCGTTTAATGCGAGATGGCTACTCATTTAAATCCGAGAATAATTGTTGTTCTATTTATATGAGAGATATGTTTTATGGTCATGCTTCGATGGTTAATGGTTTATTATTGATGAATCTCGAACGTGATGTTACACATATTTGTAGTGTGAATACCAAAAGATGTAAAGTTGATAACGATAGTCCCACTTACTTGTGGCACTGCCGCCTTGGTCACATTTGTGTCAAGCGCATGAAGAAGCTCCATGCTGATGGACTTTTAGAGTCTCTCGATTATGAATCATTTGACACATGCGAACCATGCCTTATGGGCAAAATGACCAAGACTCCGTTCTCCGGAACAATGGAGCGAGCAACTTATTGGAAATCATACATACCGATGTGTGTGGTCCAATGAGCGTTGAGGCTCGCGGAGGATATCGTTATGTTCTCACTCTCACTGATGACTTGAGTAGATATGGGTATGTCTACTTGATGAAACACAAGTCTGAGACCTTTGAAAAGTTCAAAGAATTTCAGAATGAGGTAGAGAATCAACGTGACCGAAAAATAAAGTTCTTATGATCAGATCGTGGAGGAGAATATTTAAGTCACGAATTTGGTACACACTTAAGGAAATGTGGAATCGTTTCACAACTCACGCCACCGAACACCTCAACAGAACGGTGTGTCCGAACGTCGAATCGCACTCTATTGGATATGGTGCGATCTATAATGTCTCTTACTAATTTACCGCTATCATTTTGGGGATACGCTCTAGAGATAGCTACATTCACTTTAAATAGGGCACCCTCTAAATCCGTTGAGACGACACCGTATGAATTATGGTTTGGGAAGAAACCTAAGCTGTCGTTTCTAAAAGTTTGGGGATGCGATGCTTATGTCAAGAAACTTCAACCTGAAAAGCTCGAACCCAAGTCGGAAAAATGCGTCTTCATAGGATACCCTAAGGAAACCATTGGGTATACCTTCTACCTTAAATCCGAAGGCAAGATCTTTGTTGCCAAAAACGGATCCTTTCTTGAAAAAGAGTTTCTCTCGAAAGGAGTAAATGGGAGGAAAGTAGAACTCGATGAAGTACTCCCTCTTGAACCAGAAAGTAGTGCAGCTCAGGAAAATGTTCCTGTGGTGACTACACCGACTGGAGAGGAAATTAATGATGATGATCAAGGTACTTCAGATCAAGTTGATACTGAACTTCGTAGGTCCACAAGGACACGTTCCACACCAGAGTGGTATGGCAACCCTGTCCTGGAAATCATGTTGTTAGACACCGGTGAACCTTCGAACTATGAAGAAGCGATGGCGGGCCTAGATTTACAACAAATGGCTTGAAGTCATGCAATCCGAGATAGGATCCATGTATGAAAACAAAGTATGGACTTTGACAGACTTGCCCGATGATCGGCGAGCGATAGAAAACAAATGGATCTTTAAGAAGAAGACGGACGCGGATGGTAATTTTACCATCTATAAAGCTCGACTTGTCGCTAAAGGTTATCGGCAAGTTCAAGGGGTTGACTACGATGAGACTTTCTCTCCCGTAGCGAAGCTGAAGTCCGTCCGAATCATGTTAGCAATTGCCGCATACTATGATTATGAAATATGGAAAATGGACGTCAAAACAGCATTCCTTAACGGCTATCTTAAGGAAGAACTGTATATGATGCAGCCGGAAGGTTTTGTCGACCCTAAGAATGCTAACAAGGTATGCAAGCTCCAGCGATCCATTTATGGGCTGGTGCAAGCATCTCGGAGTTGGAACATTCGCTTTGATGAGATGATCAAAGCGTTTGGGTTTATCTTGAGACTTATGGAGAAGCCTGCGTTTGCAAGAAAGTGAGTGGGAGCTCAGTAGCATTTCTCATATTATATGTAGATGACATACTTTTGATGGGAAATGATATAGAACTCTTGGACAACATTAAGGCCTACTTGAATAAAAGTTTTTCAATGAAGGACCTTGGAGAAGCTGCTTATATATTAGGCATCAAGATCTATAGAGATAGATCGAGACGCCTCATAGGTCTTTCACAAAGCACATACCTTGATAAGATATTGAAGAAGTTCAAAATGGATCAGTCCAAGAAAGGGTTCTTGCTCAGATTATAAGGTGTGAAATTGAGCTCGGCTCAATGTCCCACCACGGCAGAAGATATAGAAGAGATGAGTGTCCTCCCTATGCATCAGCCATAGGATCTATTATGTATGCCATCTTGTGTACCGGACCTGATGTAAACCTTGTCGTAAGTTTGGTAGGAAGGTACCAAAGTAATCCCGCAAGGAACACCGGACAGCGGTCAAGAATATCCTGAAGTATCTGAAAAGGACTAAGGACATGTTTCGTTTATGGAGGTGACGAAGAGCTCGTCAGAAGGGTTACGCCGACGCTTAGCTTCGACACAGATCTGGATGACTCTAAGTCACAAACCGGATACGTGTATATGTTGAATGGTGGGGCGAGAAGCTGGTGCAGCTGCAAGCAGCAGAAGCGTCGTGGCGGGATCTACGTGTGAAGCGGAGTACATGGCAGCCTCGGAGGGCGCGATGAAGCAATTTGGGTGAAGGAGTTCATCACCGACCTAGGAGTCATACCCAATGCGTCGGGGCCGATCAAACTCTTCGTGACATCACTGGAGCTATTGCACTTGCCAAGGATCCCAGGTTTCACAAGAAGACCAGCACATCAAGCGCCGCTCAACTCCATTCGTGAAAATGTTCAAGATGAAGACATAGAAATTTGCAAAGTGCATACGGATCTGAATGTCGTAGATCCGTTGACTAAACCTCTTCCGCGAGCAAAACATGATCAACACCAGAACTCTATGGGTGTTCGATTCATCACAATGTAACTAGATTATTGACTCTAGTGCAAGTGGGAGACTGTTGGAAATATGCCCTAGAGGCAATAATAAAAGGATTATTATTATTATATTTCCTTGTTCGTGATAATTGTATTTTATTCATGCTATAATTGTACTATCCGGAAATCGTAATACACGTGTGAATACTTAGACCACAACATGTCCCTAGTGAGCCTCTAGTTGACTAGCTCGTTGATCAACAGATAGTCATGGTTTCGACTATGGACATTGGATGTCGTTGATAACGGGATCACATCATTAGGAGAATGATGTGATGGACAAGACCCAATCCTAAGCATAGCACAAGATCGTAGTTCGCTTTGCTAGAGCTTTTCCAATGTCAAGTATCTTTTCCTTAGACCATGAGATCGTAACTCTCGAATACCGTAGGAGTGCTTTGGGTGTACCAAACGTCACAACGAATCGAGTGACTATAATGGTGCACTACGTGTATCTCCGAAAGTGTTTGTTGGGTTGACACGGATCGAGATCGGATTTGTCACTCCGTACACGGAGAGGTATCACCGGGCCCACTCGGTAGTGCATCATCATAATGAGCTCAAAGTGACCAAGTGTCTGGTCACGGATCATGCATTACGGTACGAGTAAAGTGACTTGCCGTAACTTGAGATTGAACGAGGTATTGGGATACCGACGATCGAATCTCGGGCAAGTAACATACCGATTGACAAAGGGAATTGTATACGAGGTTGCTTGAATCCTCGACATCGTGGTTCATCCGATGAGATCATCAAGGAGTATGTAGGAGCCAACATGGGTATCCAGATCCGTTGTTGGTTATTGACCGGAGAGCCGTCTCGGTCATGTATCGCATGTCTCCGAACTCGTAGGGTCTACACACTTAAGGTTCGATGGACGCTAGGGTTGTATGAATATGAGTATGCAGCAAACCGAATGTTGTTTGGAGTCCCGGATGAGATCCCGGACGTCACGAGGAGTTCCGGAATGGTCTGGAGGTAAAGAATTATATATAGGAAGTGCTATTTCGGCCATCGGGAGTGTTTCGGGGGTCACCAAGATTGTGTCTGGGACCACCGGAAGGGTCCTGGGTCCACCTGGTGGGGCCACCTATCCGGAGGGCCCGTGGGCTGAAGTGGGAGGAACCAGCCTGGTGGGCTGGTGCGCCTCTTGCCCTGCGCCTAGGGTTGGAAACCCTAGGGGTGGGGCGCCCACTGCCTTGGGGCAAGCCTCCCCTTGACACCGCCCCGGGAGATCTGATCTCAGGGCGGGCGCCCAGGGGCCTATATAAAGGGGGGTGGAGGGAGGCAGCCGCACCCGAGTCTTGGCGCCTCCCTCCTCGCTACACCTCTTCCTCCTCCCATGATTGCTTGGCGAAGCCTCGCCGGAGTCTCGCTGATCCACCACCACGCCGTCGTCTCTGCTGGATCTTCATCAACCTCTCCTTCCCCTTGCTGGATCAAGACGGAGGAGACGCCACGCTGACCGTCACGTGTGTTGAACGCGGAGGTGCCGTCCGCTCGGCGCTAGGATCTCCGGTGATTTGGATCACGACGAACGACTCCCTCAACCCTGTTCTCTTGAACGCTTCCGCACGCGATCTACAAGGGTATGTAGATGCATCTCTCTCTCTCGTTGCTAGATGAACTCCTAGATGGATCTTGGTGAACGTAGGAAAATTTTATTTTATGCAACGTTCTCCAACACAAGCACCATGTGCCCCTCGAAGTTCTGGACCTGCACCCAGAACACACATCGCTTGTTCGCCGACAGCCTGATCATGCACGGGAGCCGCTTGATGACCAGCCAGGTGTTCATCACCTCCACAAACTTGGGAGGCACGGCGAGCATGGCGGGGTCCTCGTTGTCCTTGATCTGCTGGTAGAAGCGCAGTGGCTCCCTGGCCCCCTCCTCGTGGCCCTGCCTCGCAGATCGTCCCCTTGAACGAGGCACGCTCATGAAGGCGATCCTGCCAGGCAGGTCCACCTTCCCGAGCCACCTGTTCCTGGGGATGAAATATTCGGCGCGCTCAGCTCCGGCCACCACCTGAGCTCCTCCTCCCGGCACATCCCAGTCAGTCTTCAATATCTTGTCAGGTAAGATGACAAGTATTAGTGCACAAACTCTTTGCGAAATGGCACTGATCAGGGACATTTGCCCAAGAGCAAATGACAATGATCAGTCCACAAACTCTTTGAGGAAATGCCACTTATCAATGGCACTTGCTGTTGGGCAAGTCCACTCAATGGACTTGCCCAACAGCAAGTGCCATTGATAAGTGGCATTTTGCCCAACAGCAAGTGCCATTGATAAGTGGCATTTGCCCATGCCTATGGGAAAATGCCACTTATCAATGACACTTGTTGTTGGGCAAATGCCACTGATCAGTTGACTTGCTGTTGGGCAAGTCCACCGATCAGTGCCATCTTCTTTGCTGCAACTGGCACTCATCACTGCACTATCCTAAACATGGAAACATCTAAAAATAGCAACACCAAGTGCCAATAGCACCCATGTGCAGCAATGCAGATTTGGCACCATCCTAAAATGGTCCTACTACATGCACGTATAGCATTCAACACAAACCCTAGCTTGAACATGTATGTTAGCAACATGAAACATGAACATGATCCTAGCTTGAACATGAACATGCCATCAGTCAACATGATTCTAGCATTCATCACTCAACATGAACATGCCATCAGTATGACATTCATCACTCAACATGAACATGATTCTAGCATGAACAGACCTACTAGCATGAACACAAATCATAGGACACAGAAGCAGTAGCACAAGAAAAATTATCCTAGCACACACACTGTACAAAACAAGAACAGATCAGTCCGATTGGATTCGATTGGGATCGCATCCAATCGGATCTGCTAGAATCCTATCTAATCCTATTGAATCAACTAACTACTACCACATGCCTAAGAAATAAACCCCTAATCTACATCTAGGAGCAAGGTTTGAGGGGGTTTGCCTCACCGGAGCACGCGCAGCCGCGGCGAACCGAGGCCGGGGTGAAAACCCCGGCGGGAAGGAGAGAGGTGGCGGAGCAGAGGAGGAGCCGGCCCCGGCGACAGCCTGCGGCATCGGCCCCGTGCTCAACACCACGCCGGAGGTCGAGAAGGACGGCCCGCCGATAGGAGAAAACCCTTGGACGGGGATCAAGAAAACCCCCAAGGCCAATGGGGTCCCAAGAAGGGGCGGCTCCGTCGACGACGCCGGCGCCGAGCCCAGGACCACGAGGTCCGAAATCGGCGACGGAGCAGGAGCGGCCAGCACCGCATTGACCGGCGCTCATGGTGGCCGGCAGCAGATGGGGGACGTCGTTAGCGCCGACGCCTTGTGTCGCGCCCGAAGTTCGAGCCCGCCAGCCAGCGCTCTGGATGCCGGCGATCTGCGCCGTCGACGGGGGTCAGAGGTCGGCGCGGCGGTGGACGTGGCGGAGCCATCGAAGGAGAGGAGAGGGAGGGGCGGTGAGGGAGCGGTGGAAACAGTGCGTCTGGGCGATGGCAGGAGAGTGGGGGCGAGTAATGAGACGTCGCCTCCGTCTCCCACGCTGCCCGAGGCGTGCAACTGCCTCGCATGCGTGGCCGCGCGCGGCCGTCGGGCCAGGCTGCGGGCTGCTTTAAGGTCCGTGCGAGCCTCAAACCACATGCAGTCCAGGCAACCAAACAGGCCGCGCACATCCCGTATGGGCCTGGTTGGGCTGCATGCGAGCAACCAAACACGCCCTATGCTTCTTAGGAAAGGCAAAAAAAGTTGTTGTTTTGCCGAGATCCAGCAAAAATCTTTTGACCCGGTGGCTCCCTTCCCCGTGCTTGGCCGGTTCATCTCCCCATCTACGTATGAGTACAGGCAAAATCCTCCAAGATATTTCGGATCGATGAGCAGAGAAAGATCAGCGTGCTCATGCCTCGTGGCATCCTCATTGGCCGTCAGTCTACTCACGCTGTACCGAGGACGGAAGCCTCAGTTTAGTAGGGCCGCGCTGCACGACCATTGGCGGAGCGGCCGCATCGTATGGGATAGCGAAGGTTTCGTGCTGAGCACCGCGGGGGGTACATAGCCGCGCCATTGGACATGAAAACTACGTACACTTGCGTCGTGGGTGGAGTGAGATGGTGGTAAAGCGAGCTGAAACACACCGGATAACAAGAATTGAATACTCCCTGCTAATGGTGGTATAAAGCATACGATCCGTTTTGCTTGGAAAAATGCCGATGCTGATAGTGCATCCCGGTGGCTACGTGTAAGGGAGCAACCGGTGCAACTCAATGCAAGCCCCAGTGGCAGGCAGGGCCCAGGATGTGTACCCCTACATTGTTTTTTGGAGTTAGTCTTTGGTGAGCGACGTTCGTTAGGTAGGCGTTCACTAGCTAGACTGTACGACGTGTTCAAAAAAAGAAGCTAGACTGTACGACGACGCAACGGGATTAATTGGCGACCTGGCTGGATTGTGGATTCAGTGCCAAGATTCTTCGCTCGTTCAGCGGGTCGGGGTCGAGGTCCAACCGGTGCAGTGTGTGTGACCGTGGCGTGGCTTCGAAGAGCGAAACGCGCTGGTAGAACAGAATCGCGATCCGGCGAAATCCCGACGAAAAGAAAGGCGATGGGGCAAGTGGTAGGGAATGGTCCGATGAACCGTGTCTCTCTCCGGGCCGGCGGGGCTCGTCTCGTCCCTTTCCACCGGCGCGGGAAGTCTACAGCGAGTGCCTGACGTGGACGCCCGGCCGTCGCTGTGCCTCCATGGACCACGCTCCCCTCCGCCTCCGGCTCCACCGGTCCGGTGTGAGCACGGCCGTCTACACACGTGCTTTCACAGTGCTTGTCACAGAAGTAATACCTGCATCGATACCGAGCTGAATTCGTGGACAAGTTTGCTCGAGGTCTCGAATAGCCATGGAAAATCTGGGTATCTCGTTGATGAATGATGAACAGGACCACCATCGGCCCTGATTACTCACACGAGATCGAACGCAGCCGCTAGATCCCGGGCCGACCGGCACAGCGCGGTTCATGAGCGAACGGAGACGAACGTGGCGCCCCCGGGCTCCATAGCCGAAGATGCGCGTGAGCAATGGCCCATGGCCGGCGGGCATACGCAATCTCACGAGATCGCTGCGCACATCCTCATCGACCGATCCCTCGGTATGGACATAGTAAAGGCGTGGAGATCGCTCGCGCTTGGACGGGCCAGTTTGTGATGATAGATCGACCAAATCCAAATCCGTGGTAGCAAAACATAACAAGATAGCACTAGTGCACTAAAGATGATCGCTTACAATCGAGCAGATTCGACCTAGGATGCAACAGCCTAGTACGCTAGATGTGCGTTCCAGCGTCGCGATCCACATTACGAGAAGTAGAAAATCAGCACCGCGGTCTCCATCGCAAGCCGCAAGGGAAGCACGGCAAGTTATGAACGCATGTGCCGTCTCCTTCACTCGGAAATATACTGGACCATACGCACGGGAGGTACACATTGTAAGGTTTCTTGGTGAGTCCAGCCGCCACAAGCACAGACACAGCTCCTTCTCAGAACGACCAACGTACGTACGGTGCCCCTGAAGATCGACCTGTATATAACGACGGGTCAGGCTTACGGGATCCTGAGGCTATACGCGATCCTGGGCTGGTACAAGTATCCGGAGGGAGGAGGATGCAACGGTGACGCCGGGTGGACGTCGTGGAGGTGGAGCAGATGCCCGCGATGGCAACCGGACGAGCAGGTTTCGTGCGCAGGTGAGGACCTGGTGCAGTGATGCATAGTGTCGACATTGCAGTATTGCACACATTATGTGCGCAAAGAAAACGTGTTCTCCTAACCACCAGGTATGAACAGTGTTCTTTTAAGGGAGTACCTAGAACTCATTTAGATGAGATATAATTTGGTCTCATTCACTTTGAAAATAAGAACAGATACAACCCACGTCAGCACACACGCATCTTATAGCATCACATCCAATGACTATAAAAGGTGAATGAGACCAAATTATATCTCATCTAGATGAGTTCTAGCAAAACTGTTCTTTTAATTGGAATGGGTACATTGTTGTTGATTTGTAGCCCCCCTCATTTATCATCTCTAATACTCGCTCGAATTCACAAAGAAGTGGTGCGCACGCTTACGACATACTCCCTCCGTTCCTAAATAATTGTCTTTCTAGAGATTTCAACAAGTGACTACATACGAAGCAAAATGAGTGAATCTATACTCTAAAACATGTCTACATACATCCGTATGTTGTAGTCCATTTAAGATGGCTAGAAAGACAAATATTTGGGAACGGAGGGAGTATATTTTAGTGCAAATTTTAAAACTTTGTATGCAAATATCATTTTGGGTATTTTGAGTGGAGACTTAAAATTATAGGAACATGTTTTTCTCCGAAAGTATCTCTAGAACTTTCAATTATCCAACATCCTCCATGCCGTCTGATCAGCCAGGATCGAGCGGCCCAACATCTCGCTCATGTCCAAAAGCATCGCAACACTAACCATGTTTCAAAAACACTAAGGACATGGCAACCCCCCTCTACTTTGAAAAAAAATGGATCGTGTGTCACACATGCGGGATTGCAAACATGACCCGCGTGACGACTGAAATATGGATCATGTTGAGTTCCCATGCTGAGTTCTCACTTGGACACATGTGCGGAAATGCAACATGACCTATGTTGTGACTGAACCATGGACCATGTTGCAATCCTAGACCCACGTAGGACGCAAAGCGTCGCACCACAGGGTTGTCGGCGGCCATCTCAGCATTGTCGTCCTTTGAGGCCGAGGTGGAGGTATCACAACGGCGAATGTGTTGGAGCCAGAGACGTCCTCACCATAGACGTCGTTGTCAATGGTGACAGAGGAGACGACCATGGGCCAGCCGCCAGGGCCTCCTCCAGCTTGTTGCGCTCGTCCTGGGCACGCGCGAGCTTCGCATAGATCTCGTTCATGACAGCAGCGTGGGGCTATGGTTTTGAGAGAGAGAGAGAGAGAGAGAGAGAGAGAGAGAGAGAGAGAGAGTGGGGAGGGAGGGAGGCAAGTGAGAATGGGGCTATGGTTTCTGCTTGGACCAAGTTGCGACTAAAATATGAATCATGTTGCAAACCATGTCGAGCTCACACGGACATGTGTCAAATACATTCATTTGCCTCAAACTTTAGAAGGGGCTTATTTAAGACTTAATCGAAGGATTACCCACCAACATGTAAGAAAGAGTTTTTCCCTGTTTGTTTTCTCTCGTCGAGATAGAGGTAGGCAAAAGAGGGATTTACATGCGAGGTGGTGGACGAGAGGGCGGACATCAATTAGGTGAGCCATAGTCTTCTGTTCGATGTTCCCTTATAATTATCATGCAAAAAGAAATCTTCAACCGTGAGATGCAAGAGCTCCTGCCGCGGTGGCCCCCAATGAGGAATTTTCTCATAATTTAATTTCCACAAGTTTTTCTTCAAAATTTTGTTTTTATAGAGTCCGTAACACCGAATCTCGGTACACTTTTTATTGAATACGGTACAAACGCGATGCTCATATATACGCACATACACTCAACTCTACGAACAACACGTGCACATACCCCCTATCTCTATGAATACCTTTAAAATATTGAGTCGGCACAACATCTTGAGATTGTCGAAGTCGTTATATACGCCTTCGTTGTCGCAAGAACGTCTCCAGCCACTGAACACACGTTGTTGGAAGACCTGAAATAAATTCAAGAAAATGCAACCATCAATGCTAAATGTAGTTATTGAACTCTTGTTTGGGTTGGTTCTACCATAAAAAGCCTGACTCTACGCTCAGTTCACAGAACCTTGGTGCACTTGAAAACAATAGTGCTGCCAACTCGTGGGGATCATCATATACCACTAGTTAACAATTGACTCAATCGTCCCAATGCCTTGGCAACAAGCCAGACACAAGTCAGCTGGATCATACGGTCGGAACAATATTTGTTTTTTCCCATAAGGATCAAATTTATTATATAACTTCACCGGGAATACATAGCATCTTAAACATAATAAAAATTACATCAAGATTTTAAGACCACCGAACGACCACTACTACAGTCAGAACGAGTCACCGACGTTATTGTCGCCGCTCCCTTATCGGAGCCGACTTGACATTGTCGATGATGGCCGAGAAGTCTTCGTGCACGTGCCCCTAAGGACCAATGCCCTGGAGCCGTAGTCGGCGCCGTTGAACTCTTATATAGAACTAAAGCACGTGACACCAAATCTCGCCACATGACAAGAAACCCTAACCCTACCGCCCCAAGGAGATGGCAGGAATCTATGTTGGAGCTCCGTCGACTACGTTCAGATGGATGAACTAGAGTAGAATCGGAGACCGAAAGACAAATTTAAAGAAGAAGCGTCGCATCCATCCGAGCGCCACACCTGTAAGGACTAAAAAACCCTAACCTAAACTATTAGCCGGAGCGAGGGCACCAGAATTCCCCTTCCTGTCACCGACCTGCGGAGCGGCAGGCGCAAGAAAATCGAATCCACGGGCTCATCGGTAAAATTTGGAGGGGGGAGTTTGCCCTAATCACATAGGTTAGGCAAGGAAAACGAGAGGTCCGGAACAACATATACTTCTTCTTGGGTCATTGATTTGTGAATCGGAGTCACTAGTTCATGACAACCGAAATACAACGGTCCATATATACTACAGTCTGCTACACTCTATACATCTGAGAACGACGGCCCATATCAATTTCCCATTAATTCGAATACGTAAATTTGCCGCTAAAGCGAGCGTGCACTGATTGCTTCCGCTCTCGTTGTGTTCAGTGATCACCAGCAGCAGCTCCGCATATAAAAGAGGACCCGGCACAAGATAGCTCACACACTACATCTCGTAAGCTACTAGCGCCTACCACCGGGGGAGTGAGGCTGCCACGCCCATTCGCTAGCTAGAGACCCACAGTACAAACAATAATAGAGCAACTGAGCACACCAGGACACAGTCGGTTAAGTACTGTGACAGTGAGCTAGGTTCAGGTCACCACACACGCCTCATCTCCAAGCCATGAGCACGGACGCGGACGCCGTGCCGGTGGCCGTGGCGCCGGCGAAGCGCCCTCCCATCAACAAGTATGCCTTCGCCTGCGCCCTCCTCGCCTCCATGAACTCCGTCCTCCTCGGATACGGTACGTCGCCACATGCATTTTCAGCTCTTACCACCATGCATGAGCATGAAGATCGATGCAGCTGTGTCTAACACGTTACGTTGTTTGATGTGTGTGTGTGCGCGCGCGCTGGAGCAGACATCTCGGTGATGAGCGGCGCGCAGCTGTTCATGAAGGAGGACCTGAAGATCACGGACACGCAGATCGAGATCCTGGCCGGCATCATCAGCATCTACTCGCTGCTGGGCTCGCTCATGGCGGGGCTGACCTCCGACTGGCTGGGCCGGCGCTACACCATGGTGCTGGCGGCCGCCATCTTCTTCACAGGCGCCCTCCTCATGGGCCTCGCCCCCAACTACGCCTTCCTCATGGCCGGCCGCTTCGTCGCCGGCATCGGCGTCGGCTACGCGCTCATGATCGCGCCCGTCTACACGGCCGAGGTGGCGCCCACCTCCTCCCGCGGCTTCCTCACCACCTTCCCGGAGGTGTTCAACAACTTCGGCATCCTCCTGGGCTACGTCTCCAACTTCGCCTTCGCGCGCCTCCCCATGCACCTCAGCTGGCGCGCCATGTTCCTCGTCGGCGCCGTGCCGCCGGTGTTCCTCGGCTTCGCCGTCCTCGCCATGCCGGAGTCACCCCGGTGGCTGGTCATGCGGGGCCGGATCGAGGACGCGCGGCGTGTCCTCCTGAGGACCTCCGATTCGCCCGAGGAGGCGGAGGAACGGCTCCTGGACATCAAGAAGGTCGTCGGCATCCCCGCAGACGCGACGGACGCCGATGACGTCGTCGCCATCGTGCGCGCGAACGAGGCCGCGCGCGGGCAGGGGGTGTGGAAGGAGCTGCTGATAAACCCGAGCCGGCCCGTTCGCCGCATGCTCGTCGCCGGCCTCGGGCTCATGTTTATCCAGCAGGCCACGGGCGTGGACTGCGTGGTGATGTACAGCCCGCGGGTGTTCGAGAAGGCAGGGATGAAGAACAGGACCAACTCGCTGGGGGCGTCCATGGCGGTGGGCGCGTGCAAGACCTTCTTCATACCGATCGCGACGCTCCTCCTCGACCGGGTCGGCCGGAGGCCGCTGCTGTTGGCCAGCGGCGGCGGGATGGCCATCTTCCTCTTCACGCTCGCCACGTCCCTGCTCATGCTCGACCGGCGGCCGGAGTCGGAGGCGAAGGCGCTGGGCGCGGTGAGCATCGTGGCGATGCTGTCGTTCGTGGCGTCGTTCGCGTCGGGGCTGGGTCCCGTGGCCTGGGTGTACTGCTCGGAGATCTACCCGCTGCGGCTGCGCGCGCAGGCCGCCGCCATCGGCACGGGGCTGAACCGGCTCATGGGCGGGGCCACCACCATGTCCTTCCTGTCGCTCAGCGAGGCCATCACCATCGCCGGGAGCTTCTACCTGTACGCCTGCGTGGCGGCCGCCGGGTGGGTGTTCATGTACTTCTTCCTGCCGGAGACGATGGGCCAGAGCCTGGAGGACACCGGAAAGCTCTTTGGCAAGGACATGGACGACGAGGACACGGACGACGGCGGCGTCGTGCACCACGAGCGCAAGAGGTCCACTGAGCTGATCACTCAGCAGTAACCCCGAGTAATCTACGCCGAGTCGTACGTCCGTACACATGTAGTGTGCTTGTGTTGTGTGTGGCCGGTCCAACCGTCCAAGCCATCTTGGACGTGAATCTCTAGATTCTGGACATGTTGGTCAGATTTACAGACTTTAGGATGTAGGGACGGGACACCCAGCGCTCTACGGGGAGAAAGATCACATGATATTCCGCACGCGTGATGAATCCACGTAGAAAGGTCTCATGTTCATCGGCCGTTGCGCTGCTGTGGCGCGCACTGCGCAGCTTGCGACAGATCTTTTTACCGAGGTGACAGTGATACTGTACGAGTGTGTATGGGGTAGCATTTCTGGTATGTACATGCTTGTGTTATATATGACCGAGTCATCTCTGATCTCTGCACTTTTGCTTCATCTGTTGGTTAATTAGTTGCATATTTTTCATCTCTGTACTTTTGCTTCTTTTAAACTAAAAAAAAAACTTTTTAGAAGTCTATTTAGACGTAAGAAAAATTCCTGACTACTCTACTTCGGATTATAGCTAAACCGATTTATATTACCATAAGGACAAACTAACATCGTTCGTAAATTCGGTCTAAACTTTACACCAATAAGTTCAGTTTGTAATAATTTGAGTAGTATAGAAGTCATCCGCGCTATGATTACTCTTTTGGCCCACTAATGAACAGGTGATGAGTTGTTTCTTCGAAATGATCGTACTCATAGAACTGTTTATATGTGCCTACCGGATCCAGACAAACATTGAAGTTCAAGTTTGAGCTACCTGGACAAAACAAAAGCTCTCTTGTCGGCCTTTGTACACGTGCAACTTGAAGAAAATGAAAAACCTGATGTTTCGTTTCTTTCAGGCAATAATGTGAAGTATGTGACGTGCTCCCTCTGTATCAATAATATAAGAGCATTTTTGACATGGAGGAAGTAGTTTTTGTTATACGCGATAGCAAGAAACAACGATGAACCAAGAAATCAACCAACAGGGACACGAGATTTTAACGTGGAAAACCCTTGCGGGAAAAACCACGGCGCCACCAAACAAGACTTCACTATATCGGGGTGAGGTTACAAACACCGGAATTTCCTCAATGCAACATATCCCTTACTACGCTTACAAGAGGTATTTATAATAGGTGAACCCTAGTCCAACTCGGTAACAATCAGACAGATTTATGGGGCTGCCGCCCAGACCCTCCAGGCGGCCGCCACGGTATCACGGATGGGCCTCGCTTCGCTCGGGCGAAGTTGCCTTTATCTTTATTTCTTCTAGGAATTTGGATCACCACAAAATAACACTCCACCTTGAGCCAAATTCTCTTGTAGCATGAACGAGAACCTTCACCTGAAACAACAAAGAAAACACTTTCGCGCCAAATAGCCTCTTGGGCTAGAAACAGTGATACCAACTAAGTTCGAGCAAAGCTCAAACTTAGTAATGGAACTGCTTTGTCATCATATCAGCAGGATTATCATGAGTGCTGATTTTGCATACCTTCACTTACCTTGTGCAACAACATCACGCACATAATGGTATTTGACGTCAATGTGCTTTGTTCTCTCATGGAACATCCGATCCTTAGTAAGGTAAATGGCACTGACTATCACAAAACAGGTTAATGCAAGTATCACCTCCACAAAGCTCAGCAAACAAACCTTTCAGCCAAACAGACTCTTTGCATGCTTCAGCAATGGCCATATATTCTGCTTCAGTGGTAGACAGGGCAACAACTGGCTGCAACGTCGCCCTCCAACTCACAGCACAACCACCTACCGTGAACACAAGCCTCCCGGCGACGGGCCTCGCTTCGCTCGGGCCGAAGTTGCCTTTATCTTTATTTCTTCTAGGAATTTGGATCACCACAAAAATAACAGTTTTCACTTGCGCAAAAGGAAAAACAAGAGAAAAGTTTGCAGCGCTAAACATGTAGACGTTTGCACTCCTATATAATGTAAGCATGTGTAACAGTGTAAGGGCATATATAATGGTGATATCTGTTGAGTATATGTGTTATGTGCATATTGTGTATTACGCTCGTCTTCTAGTTCCTTGTATAGTTAAGGTTCGTGCCTATGCACGAAGAGCAATACATCGTGCAATCATAATCTTATATATAATATCAGTTTTTAGGTTCTAACCCTAGTCTTCCATCGCCGCCGCCGCCCTCGCTACTGCCGTGCGCCCGCATCCCGATCGCTAGCTAGCCTCGCATCAAGCCTAGCTAGCTAGCCTCGCATTGCATCAAGCCTCGCCCCGATCGCTAGCTAACTAGCCTCGCATCAAGCCTCGCCTCGCATCGCTGCTGCCGCATCCCGGGCGCTGCCCGTCAAGCCTAGCTGCTCCAGTCACCCGACCCGCCAAGCCGCTGCCGCCCGCTAGCTGCTGCTGCCTGCCTACCCGAGCGCCACTCCAGCCGCTGCCTGCATCACGTCACCCGCCCGTCCCGCTAGCATCCACCGCCCGCCCGCCAGCCACGCGCTTCTCTAGCCGCGTAGCCCCGCCCGCCTGCCTAGGCCGAATTTTGTGTTTTGACCTTTTGACAGAATTTCAGGATCTGACCCTGGTTTGAAATTTTTTCGAGATTTGATCCTTTTTCCTACCGCCAGAGGCTCTGGCGGTAGGGTAGCACAGCCTACCGCCAGGGGTCCTGGCGGTAGGAAACTTATCCACGTCAGCATGCGCAGACGACGCCGTCCCCCCTCCCTCACACCCTACCGCCAGGGGCCCTGGCGATAGGCTGTGTAACCCTACCGCCAGAGCCTCTGGCGGTAGGGTCCGGGCAGTTATTTCGCCTGAGACCTCCGCGCCACTTCCCTTCTCCCCACCCCTCCCCCCCCGTCAGCAGTTCCTCATTTTCTCCCCCAAGTCGCCCCTCTCTCCCTCTCTCATCTCCTCCACTCCCCCCCTTGGATCTTCACCGATTCTTCACCGTTTTTGCGAATCGAGATGGCCCCGAAGAGAGAAACTTAAGCTCCTCCAATCCCTCCAATTAGTTTTTGCAAACTTGTTTCCGATTCGACGCATTATTTGCTTGAAATCCCTCATATTTTTGAACTTAGATTGGATTTTTTTTCACCTAAGATTGATTGTAGTTGTAGTTCTTTGTTCTTTAGTAACTAGTGGTATTGGATATGAACTCTAATCAATAGTTCATATGTTAGTGTGAAGATGAACCCTGGTTCATAAATTTTTTTGTTAAAAAAATTATGATGTAATGTTGATATGAGGATGAACCCTAGTTTGATGATGCATGTTGATATGATGATATGAAGATGTTGTTTGGAAAAAAATATTTAAAAATATGATGATATGATGTATGTCGGAGGATTTTTTTTGATATGATGCATGTTGATATGATTTGATCCATCATGTGTAGTAGATGTTGTTGGAGAAATATGCTTAAGATTTTATTTTGATATGATGCATGTTGATATGATTTGAGTTCATTTTTTGTTTATGTATGCTTTATGCTTATGGTGCTTTTGTTTGTGAAATTTTATTAAGGCGGCCACCTCTTGCGGACAACATCCGCCAACGGTACTGCATGCTGGACTGGGCATTCGACAGGGGTCATCGTGCCCGTTTCATAGGGAACGGAGAGGTAAGTTATATGAATGAAAATTTGATCAAAGTTTTCGGATTGATGAAAATAATTTCCTAACTTTTGGCATTCACTTTTTGACAGATGCTCTAGCCACTGCGCATGAGGGGTCACGGGGTTCATGGGCATATGGACTACGACGATCGCTACGCGCCGTTCTTCAAGAAAGCCCGTCTGTTGGGTTTCGTGTTGCAGTTCAAGCGTCTGCCGCCGACGCTTGTCCACGCAGCTCTGACATCGTTGATTGACCGGTGGCGACCGGAGACCCATTCTTTCCATCTGCCATGCAGGGAGATGACGATGACCCTCGAGGACTGGGAGATGATTACTGCCATGCCGATCGAGGGTCATGCACTTACCGGTCGAGTGGAGAGGACCAACTGGCAGGAGAGGGTCACCACCCTCATCGGCGACTGCCCCGGTGCCAAGAGTAACCGTACATCCGGTGTGCCGTTGATCTGGCTCTCGGAGCACCATAAGACATGCCCCGAAGGCGCAGACGAGGCGACTGTGGAGTGGTACGCGAGGGCCTACCCGTGGTATCTTCTCACGGAGGTCGTGTTTCCAGACAGCTCTGGGAACTCTGCCAACTGGTCGTATTTGTTCTTCCTAGCCGACTGGAATGCAGGGTACAGTTGGGGGACCGCATCTCTCGCCTACCTATACCGTTCGGTAAGAGAGTGTCAAATTGCCTACCTACCTAGGAAAGTATGTCCATGCCATTTTCTTATATCTGATCCTCATTTGATGTTTTGCAGCTTGACGATGCAACGCAGAAAACGGGAGACAAGTCCAACATGGGTGGCTTTGTCTGGGCCTTCTCCATTTGGATGTGGGAGCGGCTGCCGGTGGGGCGTTCGGAGAAGATGCCAAGACGCCCATGGAAAGACTATAGCGAAGACGGCAACGAGACTCGAAACCCCTCCGTAGCTTACGAGTGGGACGTTGTCAAACTCTACACGGGCCTAAACAAGACTTCGTACAAGACCTACACCAACGAGTTGGACGCTTTGACGCATACGCATGTATATGAACTCGCTCAACACCTTTCTCTTTGATTCCACTTTTGACCGAGAGTGGGAACTTACCAATGTATATGTAATAGGTAAACTGGTGGCTGTATCATGACCGAGAGTGGGCCTTTGATCTGAACGTGATGTGCGAGGCCGACAAAGGTCTCTGGCGGTGCATCGTGCCCATGATCTGTGTGTACGCTGTCGTGTGGCACTTGCCACACCGCGTGGCCACGCAGTTTGGGATTTATCAGCATACCCCACCAGGCCAGCCCACCGATACCGGCGGCCACGCGCTCCACCTGTGAGCGCTTTGTTCTCCGTGCCCATGATTTCATTACGCTTATCATGTTTCTTGTTGCTTATGATGATCTCATTGTGCTTATGATGTTTCTTGTGGCCTATGCCTTGCAGGATGAGCCGGCAGAAGAATTAGTCGATCACAGACTAGGGAGAGGAGCATAAAACTCATGTGACGGAGTGGAACCGACAGAGGTACCGGAAAGACGTGGAGAGGAAAGTGACGGACTGGAATGCTTACCTGGACCGACACATGAGGTGGTACGATGATGGCCAGAAGCACCGTCTTCGTCTCAGGCCTCGGTGGACGGCGGAAGACATCGCAGAGCTGGAGAGGGATGACCCCGAGGAAGAGGCCTACCAGACCGGCATCAGAGACATGCACAGTGGATTTAGGGAGTTTGCACCCCTTATCAACAGAGTGGTAAGTTTGAACCGACGATTGCATTTAAATTAGTTCATTCGTCATCGTGACTGACTTATGCCGTTGCAGTCTGGTGAGCTGAACAGATGCATCTTTGAAGCCTCAGATGCACTAGGTGCTCTCCCCGGGAACGTACAATCCGAGAACAAAATGAGGGGGACGATGAAGGTACAATTTCAGCCTCCTCAGAACAGATACATCTTGTTCACTTGCAATCAGTCGATCTGATACTTATTATACCCTTGTTTAATTGTGAGTGCATAAGTTCGTGAAGCGTTGTCGCAAGCTGGTAGGGCTGCTTGGGTGTGCTGGAGCTGGCTCAGTTGAAGCTTATCAGCCTGTAGCCACATAGGGTCTCATCGGCTCATCGAGCCATGCTCCCTTGTTGTCTAGGTTGGTTGGGGAGGAGGAGGAGGATGAGGAGGAGGAGGAGGAGGAGGCCACATATGAAGAAGGGGAGGAGGAGGATGAGAGCAACGGGGAGGATGAGTACGAGGAAGATTATGGACCTCCACCAACTCAATCATCTCAACCATCTTAGCTGCCGAAGAAGAGGAATCCGAAGAAGAAGGATTTGCTGAGTCCGGACCCTTTCCAGAGACCGGTTCCTTGCCGGCCCAATAAGAAGACCGAAGAGACTCATTCCAAGAGGGGAAGGAGCAAGTGATTATGCTCTTCAATACTTGGCTCTTTTAGTTTGGTTGAACTTGTCTAGTGGTTGTGAAACTACGTCGAACTATGTGTTTGGTATTTGTGGATCTATGTGTTTGCTACTATGTGGAACTCCGTTGAAGTTCGTTTGAAATGTTATATGCACTTCAAGTTATCGAATGTTATGTGATGCCCAAGTTTAATTGTTTAAAATCTGTGATATTGCTGTGATATTTGTGAAACTTGCTGTGATATTGCTGTCATATTGAATTCGAAAACAAGCAACCAAATGGACTAGAAACAATAAAAGAGAGGACCCTACCGCTAGGTCTGCTGGCGGTAGGGTCAGCAACTCATCATTATCCCCATGGCGGTAGGTCGCACTTACCGCCAGAGGCCCTAGCATTTTAAATTCTGAAACTTTACCTTTCGAAAACACAGGACCCTACCGCCATGGGATCTGGCGGTAGGCTCACACAGCCTACCGCCGGCTCCGATGGCGGTACAAACTACCGCCATGGGCCGTGGCGGTAGGCTGTCTAACCCTACCGCCAGAGCCCCTGGCGGTAGCAAAAGGGACAAATCCCGATTTTTTTTGCAACCGGGGTCAGATCCTGAAATTCTTTGTCAAAAGGGTCAAAACACGAAATTTTGCCGCCTGCCTGCAGAAGCCGCATCGCTTGATCTGCTGCTGCGTGCCTGAGCTGCAGCTGCCGCCGCACGATCCACCCAAGCCGCGCTTGCTCGAGCTGCTGCTGCCACCGCGTGATCCACCCCGAGCCGCTGCGCGAGTCGCCGTCGTCGGACCAGCGATGCGTCAACTGGCCCGTCCGCCACCGCCTCGCCATCCGTCGCCGGTGCCCTACGGCGCCGTCGTCGCCCGCCGCCGGTGCCCTCCGTGCTGCCCCCACGCGCCCGTTCCCATGTATCGGGCGTCGAGGCTCCACCCACATACGAGTCTCCGGGTATTGGTGGGGTCGTCGGTGAGCAAGACTTTCGCCCATTGGCAGCAGCGACGGCGGCGCCAACACTGTAGCATCTGTCAGCGGGCCCGCAGGTTTTTCCGGCAGGCCATTCGGCCTACCCGGCACCGCAGTTGCAGCCGGGGCTGTATGGAGCGTACCCACCGTCGCCGTTGCGAGGCGGCTACGGCTTCCCCATGGCGTCTCCGTCCCCCTCGCCGGCCCGGCTGTTGGCGTCCTGGGACCCGGTGCTCCTCACCGGGCTGCATGCCGCTCCTACGCCGAACAACTACACTGGAGGTGGTGATTGGTACATGGACACCGGTGCTACGGCTCACATGTTTGCTCATCCTGGTAACCTTGCCTCCTTCACTCCTGTCTCCACCGACCGCCGCATCATTGTCGGCGACGGTTCCACACTTCCTATCACACATGTTGGGCACACTTCTTTTCCTTCTATTTCTACTCCTTTATCTTTGTCTAACATACTTGTGTCACCTCATCTTATTAAGAATCTCATTTTGGTTCGTTATTTCACCCTTGAAAATCCTGTTACCGTTGAATTTGACGAGCTTGGTTTTTGTGTCAAAGACGCTCACATCAGGATGGTACTTCACCGATGTGACAGCCCCGACGAGCTCTATCCGGTGCACTTGACTTCATCCACCACCACCGCACCGGTTGCTCTCTCCGCTGGCGTCGATCTCTGGCACGCTCGCTTGGGTCATCCCAACCCTGTCACACTTCGTCATATTCTTAGGAGTTTTAGTTTCAGTTGCAATAAGATTGAGGATCACACTTGTCATGCCTGTCGAGTCAGCAAACATGTTCCCTTGCCGTTTACTAATTCCACCACCATTGCTTCTTTTCCTTTTGAGTTGATTCATAGCGATGTGTGGACTTCTCCGGTTCCCAGTAACTCGGGTTATTTATATTATCTGGTCATTCTTGATGATTATTCTCATTATGTGTGGACTTTTCCTTTGCGCAGAAAGTCGGATGCACTCTCTACCTTGACGGCCTTTTACTCCTATGTCCGCACGCAGTTTGGGCGTCCCATCCTTGCGCTTCAGACGGACAATGGAAAAGAGTTCGACAACCTCGCTTTCCGCACCTTTTTGTCGCATCACGGTACAGTTTTCCGCCTCACATGCCCATACACTTCACAGCAAAACGGTCGAGCCGAACGCCTCCTTCGTGACTCGAATGATCTGCGTCAGACGCGCTCTGTTTCATGCAAATGTGCCGCCTCGTTTACGGACGGACGCCTTTTCGCCCTTTGCATCACTTCTTCTTAACATTAGACCGCCGCCCACGGTGGAACCACGCACCTCACCATCTTCTCTTTGGTACGCCCCGCCTTATGACGACTTCATGTATTTTTGGGTGCCTTTGCTATCCCAGCACTGCCGACACTGCTTCTCACAAGCTTGCACCTCGATCTGTCGCTTGCATCTTCATCGTCTACCCCTCTAACTCCAAGGATATCGGTGCTACGATCCCGTCTCCCATCGTGTGTTCACTTCCCGTCACGTTTACTTTGGTGAGCATGTGGTTTCGTTTCACCAGGTACCCCCGACTGTTCCTCCCACCACTGGTGACGCGGGCTCCTCGACGCCTCTCCCAGGGCGCTTGCGCGCCTCTTTTGGCCCGCCCCTGGCTTTGAGGCGCGCCCCCCGCATGCGGCGCCTCTTACAACCGCGGCATTGGCGCCCCCGACGTTGGCGCCCGCGGCCCCCTCCGGCGCCAACGGCGTCCCCGCCCACCTCGGCGCTAGTCCTGGCCATCTCAGGCCCAGCCCTGTCGGCCCACCCAGGCCCGATCCTAAAATCCAGGGCCTAGGCCCGATGGGCTTGCCCATGGGCCGGGCTTGGGCATGAGTTTTGGGCCCACCAGTAGGGCCTGGACGGGCTTGGGCTTGGCATATTGGCGTTTTATGGAAAAGGCCCGACCCACGGCCCTAAGCCCTAAGGGCTTTTTACCAGATGGGCCGGGCTTGGGCTTGAAAAGTAGGCCCAGTGATAGGGCTTGGGAGGGCCTGGGCCTCAGTTTTCTGCCGTGGGCTTTATTAGGCCCGGCCCAAGCCCGGCCCGACCCTGCCAATGGCCAGATATACTCGGCGCCCATGGCCCCCCTGGAGTGTGACGTTCGGATAGTTATGCTACAGTAACCCTCCGCTAATGATGCCACGTCACCACGATTACTGTTGTTAATCTTGCGATGATTCAAATCCCGTTCAAATTTCAAATTTAAAATCAAGTCAAACAATTAAAGTTTTATAAAGTCAAAACTAAAATGTTCTTAATGTGACAAGTAAATTATGAATATTATTGGTGGAGAAACAAAATCTTTATAAAATAATTAAATACCCTAAAGTGATTAAAACAACAGCAAAAACAATTAATTATACTCCTATTATATTTTACAAAATACTAAACTATTTTAGCTGGGTGCCAAAGTTATTGTGGCAGTGGTATAATTATTTTTTTGCATCGAAACATTGGGGAGCTTTATTGCTTTAACAAGGTCCTGTTACAATCAGCACGAAGGCTGCTAACTAGAAAACTCGGGCATTCCTCGAGCCAGCACTCGGAGACCGACAAGGTACATGCGTGCTTTGCACAGAGGTCTGCCACACTATTCCCATCCCTCAGGACATGCCTAACAGAAAAGGAAATAAAACTTGAAGATTTCTCCCCTATCTCATCTAAAATAGGCGCTACAATGGAACGAGCATTGTTGCGCGAAGCCCAGAGGTTCACGACCTCCAGACAGTCCACTTCCATCGCCACATGAGAAAAACCCCGGAGTTGTGCAAAAATTACACCCTCCCGGAGGGCTAAAGCTTCGGCAATCAGTGGATCAGTTACCCCGACGAACGGTTTGCTCCAAGCTCCGACGAAGGATAGGTGAGAACGAGCCACACCACCGCCTCCTCTAGAGTGATTATCAGTACTAATGGCCCCATCAGTATTTATTTTTACCCAGCCAACATCGGGTGGCCTACAGCACTGCCCATCAGGAATACCACGTCTCCACATGGGTATCTCAAGCATCAACAGGTCATCCCTGACCATCTTTACTGACTGAACCGGATCAAAAACAGGTTGATCATGTGTCCATCGGTTGCGCGATGTCCATATCGCGTGCATGACGGTAATAAGTTTCCCTCGATCATGATCTGGAATAATACCATCCAGTACAATGTCCCGTGCCCAGTTTGACGGATGCAGGTTTGGCAATTTGATGTCCAGAATCTCCTTTGCAGCCCTCCAATATTGCCTTGCATGCGAGCAAAACATTAACGCATGTTGAAGATCCTCCGTCATAGCTTGGCAGAGGTCACAGCGAGCCAAAGTTCGAATATGACGGTGCTGCAGAGTGGCATAATCAGGGAGAATCCCCCGGAGAACACGCCACCAGAATACACGTACTGTTGGTAAAACCTTGAGTTTCCACACAGCTCTCCATAAGTGTCTATCCGGCGATGATGGTCCCGCTACCGTCCCTTCCTCTGGGGCTAATTGCCCTTTGCGAGTCATTAGAGCACGGTAAGCAGTTTTGACGGAATAAACACCCGATCGTTCGAGAGCCCAAGCATAAAAATCCTCACCTCCAGCTGCCCTCAACGGAATGTTGAGAATGGTGTCTGCATCAGGAGCAAGGAAATTGTTCCGCACCACTTCAAAATCCCATGCGCGCCGGTCCTGCTCAAACAAATCTGAAACTCTGTCAAGCTGAGCATTCCCAATGCGTCCCATGGGTTTCAAAGTCGCTGTGTTGGGGATCCATCTATCATTCCAAATGGATATAGATTCACCACTCACCACATGCTTAATCAACCCAACCTGTAGAGCTGCACATCCTGCAATAACAGCTTTCCATGTGGCCGATGCAGACTTGGGGGCGTGAGCTTCCAAAAATTCAGAATTGGGGAAGTACTTCCCTTTCAACACTCTTGAGCATAAGGAATCAGGATGTGTAATCAACCTCCAGCCTTGTTTCCCCAGCAAGGAGAGATTGAATTGTTCGAGGTCCCGAAACCCTATGCCGCCTTCCATCTTCGGAGCAGACAACTTCTCCCACGACAACCAGTGTAAAGATCGTTTGTCAATGGAGCTGCTCCACCAAAACTTGGCCATCCTTGACGTCAATTGTTTGCAAATCTTTTTTGTCAAGAGGAAACAACTCATACTGAACGTTGGGATGGCTTGTACAATTGATTTTAAAAGGACTTCCCGTGCTGCACATGCCATTCCACGCTCAGACCAACCTTGCATTTTTCCGCGGCTTCTCTCCCCAATATGGTTAAAGGTGCCGCTGGTAATCCATCCTACAGCAGTAGGAAGACCAAGATAGCGCTCGGTAAAAGCTTCAACGACTATTCCTAGAATTTGCTTAACTTCTGCCCGGAGTGTCTGTGAAGCATTTGGACTGAAATATATAGAACTTTTCTCCCTGTTCACCGCTTGTCCCGAACAAGAAGCATAAATCCGGAGGACATCATTCAATCTATATGCACTTTGCCTTTCTGCTTTCATAAAGATCAAACTATCATCAGCAAAAAGCAAATGATTAATCCATGGTGACTGAAAACTCACCCTGATACCTCGATCCACATGTGCTCCACCATAATAATTCATTAAAGAAGTGAAACCTTCCGCGCATATGAGAAAGAGAAAGGGGGATGCAGGATCACCTTGACGCAGACCCCTCGTTGGTGTGAAGAAAGGAAGGAGGGATCCGTTGACCTTGACTGCAAACCGTACAGAAGTGACGCACTTCATAATAAGCCTCAGAAAATTGTCACAGAAACCCAATCTAGTTAGCATGGCCTCGAGATAATGCCACTCAACTCGATCGTAGGCCTTTAACATATCGAGTTTAACTGCACAAAAAGCATTCTTGTATTTTTTCTTCTTCTTCATTGCATGCACGCTCTCGTACGCCACCAAGATGTTATCCGTTATTAAACGTCCTGGTACAATTAATTATACTCCTATTATATTTTACAAAATACTAAACTATTTTAGCTAGGTGCCAACGTTATTGTGGCAGTGGTATAATTAATGTTACTATGTTAGGTGCTAACTGAGTATTTTACAAAACTAAAACAATTTGGGAAATAAAATTTAAAGCGGAAGAGAAAATAAAAAAGGTAAAAGATAAAAAAATTGAAAAGGAACCCCCCCATGGGCCAACCGACCCAACAGGCCGGCCCACCCCGGTCCACCTAACCCACTACTAACCCCCCACTACTCCATAACCCTAACCCACGACCGCACAACCCCCCCACCCCCCCGAGCCCCTCTCCCCTCGCCCTCCTCTGCCCGATCCCTTCTGGATCCAGGGACTCGCCCTCGACGCTGATCGCCGCCTTCGGCGCCACCGTGGCGCTCGGTCGCCCCTTGCCATCGCCGGCGTTGCTCGACGCCCTGACGCACCGTCCTCCACCTCGACCTCCCCGACTGGATCTAGGCCGCACCCCGGGCGCCCCCGACGCTGCCGCCGCACACCGTCGCTGCCTCGTCCCGCCACTGCTTTGCCGGAGCCGCCCATCATCGTCGCCGCCTCCTCGTCCTCCTCCTCGAGCCACGCCGCCCGCACCTCTACAACGGGGGTCAGTGAGGGAGTCTCGGACTAGGGGGTGTCCGGATAGCCGGACTATCGTCACGGCCGGACTCCAAGACTATGAAGATACAAGATTGAAGACTTCGTCCCGTGTCCGGATGGGACTTTCCTTGGCGTTGAAGGCAAGCTTGGCGTCACGGATATGTAGATCTCCTACCATTGTAACCGACTACTGTGTAACCCTAACCTATCCGGTGTCTATATAAAGCTGGAGGGTTTTAGTCCGTGGGGCGAACAACAATCATACCATAGGCTAGCTTCTAGGGTTTAGCCTCCTTGATCTCGTGGTAGATCTACTCTTGTACTACCCATATCATCAATATTAATCAAGCGGGAGTAGGGTATTACCTCCACCGAGAGGGCCGAACCTGGGTAAAACGTCGTGTCCCTTGTCTCCTGTTACCGTCCGCCTAGACGCGCAGATTCGGGACCCCCTACCGAGATCTACGGTTTTGACACCGACATTGGTGCTTTCATTGAGAGTTCCTCCGTATGTCGTCACCGATAGGCGATGGCTCCTTCGATCATCAACAACGACGCGGTCCGGTGAGACTTTTCTCCCGGACAGATCTTCGTGTTGGCGGCTTTGCGCTGCGGGCCAATTAAGCTGGCCATCCGGAGAAGATCGAAGCTCGCGCCCGCCATCAGTCAGATTTGGAAGTTTGAACTATCGGCCGATATCCGCGGAGACTTGATCTTCGACGGATTCGAGCCGCAGCCAAGCGTGCACAGACTTGTCTTGATGGGCATGATCTAGCTCTGCGGCGAATAGTTCCTTGGAGGCCGCACCCGCTTCGCTCCGACCCTTAATCCGGGCGGATTCCCCAATCAGGGCGGGTGGTTGGGCGCGCCTCGGGGCTACCATCTCACGGCGATTGAGCGAACTCCATCCCTGTCGCTGCGAAGACCTCGACTCTGTGGTGCGGACTCCTCTCCGGACTCGAACCCTCCGCGCCCGCCAATCGAATCCGATTGGGCGCCGGTCATGTAGTTCCTGCCGCGGACATCTTTCGGCTTTTCGCCCTTTGGCGACATCCTGAATTCACTAAAGTCTCTCTCTTTATCCGGAGAGCCTGGCGGACTACGGACGGGAAGGTTGGGATGCAGACGACGAAGAAATTCAACGCCCACCCACCACCCACTTTGTAGCCACTGCCGATGATTTAACCGACATGCTAGACTTCGACCAAGACATCGATCAGTATGGACGGCATTTATGCGGAGATGACCAAGACCAGCGCCACGAGGGCCTCGGAAGGCCACCTCGTCATATGACATATACATGGTGGATATCCCAAAAGATGGGAACGGCGATGGAACAACGGAGGATGACCCATCCAAAAAGCAACCGAAGCACCGGCGTCAGCGGCGCCGCTCTAAATCCCGCCACAGCAAAAATGGTGATTCCGGTACGGGAGATAATAACACCCGGACAAGATTGAAAACAACCACCTCGGCGGGACTCGGCGCGGGAGGAGGGAGAAGCAAGTCCATGACGGTCAAGGCGAGAAAGAGAGGTCGAGGGCGATAATTATCGCCCCCCTCCGAAGATGAGGCAAGCCTCGACGACGATGAATTTGTCGCGCCCGAGGATCCCGCCGAACAGGGCGTTTCAAACGCGGGCTTATAGCCACGGCAAGCAGCCTCAAGAAAAGCAAGCAACAGCTTAGAGCTGACCGGGATCGCTAGGCGGCGGATGGATGAAGTCCTTGCAGCGAAGAGTATGAACTCGAGCGCCCCTCAAAAGCTACCCCAAACGCAGGCCGTTGCCTCGATCGGAGGAGGAAGCACCCAAGTCACCAGCGCAGACGACATGGCAGACCGGCCACCCGTGGCATGACGAGAAGCCTCTCGGCCCTCCTCTCAAGCCACACCCGGCGCGCTCAAAAGTACCAAGGCACGGAAAACGCGCGGACTTGCAAGATATATTGGAGGATAAAGCAAAACATACAAGATCGATCTACAGATTGCGTGGGTACCAGCGACGGGATGATTACCGTCGCGCGGATCTGACAAACCCGGCGGGCGAATACAGATGAACAAAGCTCATATGAGCTACGTCGTGATATAGCCCAATCTGAGGCGCCGCACACCCACTATGCTTCACGGATGAAGTAATGGATCATCAAATCCACGAGGGCTTCAAACCCGTAAACATCGAATCATACGATGGTACCACAGATCTGCATGATGCGGATCGAGGACTATCTCCTCCATATCCACATGGCCCTTGGTGATGATCTACATGCCATCAAATACCTCCCACTCAAGCTTAAAGGACCAGCTTGGCATTGGCTCAACAGCTTGCCGCGAGAATCAATTGGTTGTTGGGAGGACACAGGAAGCCGCATTCCTTGATAACTTGCGGGGCACATATGTGCGACCACAGACGCCGATGACCTTAGCCACATAATCCAGCAGCCGGAAGAATCGGCGGACAATTACGGACACGGTTCCTAACAAAGAAAAATCAAATCATTGGTGTCCGGATCACGAGGCCCTTGCAGCCTTCAAGCATAACATCCGCGACGAGTGGCTTGCCCGGCACCTAGGACGGGAAAAGCCAAAATCCATGGCAGCCCTCACAACACTCATGACCCGCTTTTGTGCGGGAGAGGACAGCTGGCTAGCTCGAAGCAACAACTTGGCCAAACATCGATAGTTCGGATACCAAGGACAGCAATGGTAGGTCGCATCGCAACAAGAACAAAGCGCGCGTGCGGCGATAACACTCAAGATACGGCCGTCAATGCGGATTTGAGGCTCTAAACCCGGTCGTGGAAGAAGCCATTCAAAAGAAACACCAGGGCCCGTCCAACTTGGATCGAATACTCGATCGCTTGTGCGGATACATGGCACCCCGAAAAACCAGCCAATCACACCAACAGGGACTGTTGGGTGTTCAAACAAGCGAGCAAGTTAAGTGCGAACTCAATGACAAGGGGCTGCATAGCGATGATGAGGAAGAGCCCGGCTGCCGAACAATAGAGGATGAAGGGTTTTCCCACGCAAGTGCGGACGGTGAACATGATATCATAACCCATATACCCAAAAGGGGCGAGCGTGCACTAAGGGGCGTATATGCGATGGAGCCGTCGCCCAAGTTCAACCCATGGTCTTCTGCCCGATCACCTTTGATCGAAGGACCACCCACTAGCATTCATCACGGCGGTTTCGCGCATTGGTTCTTGACCCAATTATCGGATTTCACCTAACGAGTCACGATGGACGGCGGCGGCAGCCTGAACCTGCTTTATCGGGATACAAGTCGCGAAAATGGGCATAGACCCCTCAAGGATTAAACCTACAAAGACGACCTTTAAAGGCTTCATACCGGGTGTAGAGGCCAGTTGTACGGGCTTAGTTACACTCGAAGTGGTCTTCGGATCCCCGGATAACTTCGAAGCAAAGAGTTAATCTTCGACATCGTCCCATTCGCAGCGGCTATCATGCCTTGCTCGGACGAACCGCATTGCAAAGTTCAATGCGGTGCCGACTACGCATACCTCAAGCTTAAGATGCGGGCCCTCGAGGTAATCACGGTCAGCGGAAACACCGAGCGCTCTCTCGAACGGAGGAGCACACGGTGGCCCTCGCGGCGGAGGTACAAAGCAGCCTCTCACAGCAACTCTCGATTCCGGCCACGAAGCGTCCAGACACTATCAAGCGCGCCCGGAGTAACCTACAACAAGACCGCCTGGCACGATTCAAGCACGCGTAGCAATCCGGCCCCAATTCCAGCCCTCGCGAAATTGCGAAGCTAGTATTGCGCGTACATAATTACGCTATGGAGATACCATGAGCGTATGGGGAGGGGCAAGACCACGGCACGCCAAGAATACGGCTCGATCGCACCAGGGGCTCCCGATTGTGTCATTCTTTTCCTTTTTTCCTTTTCTTCATTTTCTTACTTCGGGACCCGTCTTTGAAGTCTGTCGGCACTAGAATCGCCGAACTCACGATGCAACAGCCGGGAAGCGGTAAGCCACGTCGAAGTGTTGGTGGTCTCTATTACGAGCATTATACCTGTTTTACATACCATCCACAGCTTACCCTCGGAGAGGACATGTTAGATAGTCCTATCCCTTGCTTATCGCACTTTTGTATCGTTCTTCTTTCATTGCAGTACCTTTTTGAATAAATAATACATAGCTTTTGCTTATTATTGCTCTACTTCCTTTATCTATACATATGTTCATTTCACGACATGTTGCAACCGTACACTTTGGTACGGCCAATACACCAGGGGCTTAAGTATCCCAAAATTATGGTGTGATAAGTCCGAACACTTTCACAAGTGCGGCACCCCGAACTTATAGCATTATATGAATCGGCTTCGAATCATGTCTTGGGTCAATAGTTGGGTTTGCGGCTCCGTGTTTTGGTACCTTACGTTCCGTTATATCGGCTAAGGTAGCACGGAAGAACCACTGCGATTGTGCCCAGTTGAGCTGGGTCGAGCACCTCGGTGGAAAGCTAAACTGACCGTCATGATAGAGGCGAGAGCGATGCGCTGTTCGAGAGGTTTTTTGGGTCCCTAAAGACTTATGCCGCTTAGGCGAGGAACCGAATTGTCCGGCCAAAGGCGTGGATAGCGCCCGACTCGGTCTTCGAATACTAGGGGCTTCGCCGAAATTTAAAATTATAGAATTCTGTGGCTAAGTGAGAGTGTTCAAGCATTATAAGTCCGGTTGCCTTGTTCGTTGTGTTGGCGCCTCCTAGATGGACCCAAGAATGGGAACAAGAGCGCTCAAGTTTATCCGAACACCCAGCACTCATGGCATGGGGCTGAAGCCAACGACTTGCCATCTCTCAAATTTGATAAGCGGCCGCCTGAAGGTAATATTTTAAATTAATAAGCGTTTCTTAGCGCATATGAACAAGTTTTCAGCGTACATGATAACAAATGCGAGCCTATTCAAAATTACATCTTTGGAGCACTCATCCGCTGTTGGCGGGCACCCTTGAGAGGCCCTCATAGTACATTTCGTGCGTGCGATGCTCATGGCCCTTGGTGGCCCGTCCGTCAAGCTTCTCGCATCCAGCTTGCCCCAGTGCACTTTAGCATGGGCAAGGGCCCGACGGACACCTTCGGTGCAGCCAGAGCGCTTGATGACTTCAATCCGTGGACAGGCATCCACCAGCCGCTGCACCAAGCGAAGTAGCTCCGGGCATGGCCTCCAATGGCCACGGCGCGCTATAAGGCCCTTCATGGCCTGTTCGGCGACCTTGTTGAGCTCGACCAGCTGCTTGACTGGTCGCTCGGGCACTGATGTTCGGCCTCGAGCATCTTGAGACAGAACACCTTTTCCGTCGAGCTCCCCTCCTTGGCGCGGTAGAATCACGGCAGCATCGGACACACTATGGGGCAAATCTGTGAATGCTCTGGAGAGCTCGAATCCGGGTAAGTAATAGGTAATTCACTTTCACATGCTTGCTTTGCATAAAGAATGCCTTACCGCGCTATCTTCTTCAACGACTCAATTTCTTGGAGGCTTTTTGGGCCTCGGCCTTAGCAACTTTGGCACTCTCAAGAGCCGAGGCGAGCTCGGACTCTCGAGTCTTGAGTCACGCTCCAAACCCTCATGTTCTTCCACGAGCTTGGAGCTCTTGCCGTACCTTGGCCAGCTCGCCTCCCCTTCTCTCGCTTGGTGCGTTCCCCGGCCGCTTTGTTTCGACCCACAGACACCGCTTCCTTGTGGTCGCCACCTCGTTCGTGGCCCTGTAGTACCCAAGTTATTCCTGTTATTTTTGCACCAAAACCTTTTCTATAAGGTATTTCTTTAATAAGGTATTACTTACCTTCCTTGTCCTCGAGCTGCTTCTTGGCTTGTCAGAGCTCGTTCTCGGACCGCTCGAGGTTACGCTTCAATGCATTGACCTCCATGATCGGATGTGGCGAGAGGTCGCAGCGCAACCTGCATTCCCATATTGACATACTTATGTTAGACTCCTGCGTATATCTTTTAGATCCTTAGTCCGGCTTTTCTTTCCGAGCACGAACTAAGCATCGAGAACTCTTGTCTATCGGTAATATTTTACATATTCTAAACTTACCTCAAAGCTTTGTTAGAAGGCTGGTACAGGCTTGATCGGCCCCTCTTGGCGGACTGAACTGTCGGATCACCGCACTCATAACGATGCGGTGCTCCTCCTCGATGGGCGCCGTTGGCGCCTCGATGCTATCCGGTGCCTCCGGTTGGACGAAGGACACCAGCGTCTTACCCTTCTTGCGAAGGATCCGCTGGCGGACTTGAACCGCCGATGGTTCGGCATGGAGTCCGGACGAGGGTCGGGCTTAGAGCCCCTAGGGGTCTTGCCCCAGCGCTGGAGTCGGGAGGTTGCCTTGTGGCACCTCTGCGCTACCTCCTCTTGACCAAGCCCCCTTGGGGCCCCCACATGATGTCGTCCATGGCGTGGCGAGGAGGCGGTCAGTGAAGCACTCTCCATTTCCGGCGAGCCGGGGACCCGCTTCGATGAATCGGCGAACTTCGCCCTTGGGTGGGCTGCTGCGGTTGTTCGACATTAGAGAACACTCTGCGATAATAAAAGCCATGGGTATCCGGACACTTACGATCTCGCCGAGCTTGGCCCTTGTAGGCCAATCCTCCTCGTCGTCGTCGGCGTTGGTGGAGAAGTCCGGAGGAAGGTTCTTCCTTCTTGGACCCTCCGGCCTCCCGGTTAGGCGGCCTTGCTTTCTTCTCCTCCCGGCTGGGAGGAGTTTCTTCTTCTTCTTCCTCCTCGTCCTCGGGAGAAGATTCTGCATCGAGAATCGACAAAGACACTGGCGTCGGGAGCTCCTTGAGTTCCGTGGCCTCCTTCTTAGCCTTCTTCTCCGGCACCACATGCGGCGCGGAGCTAGCAGCCCCGTCAATCGGGCGTCCTCCGGGTCCTCCGGCAAAGGAGCCGGACAGTTAATCTATCCGGACGTCTTCACCAGTCTGTCAAAGAGTAGGAGTTTTAGATCCCACCTAAAGTCAATCTATGAAAAAGAGTCCCGTAAAGGGTAAAATAAGTTACCTCGCGCGGCTTGGCGCGCGAGCTGTATCCGCGATCTTTGTTAGCGGATCTTTGGGGCTTCGCGCCCTTGAACAGCACCTTCGGGCGTCTTCGTGCGTAGTATCGAAGAGCGGCTCAAATTCGGTGCTGTGCGGATCGAACTCCACAAATTGAAGGCCCGTTGTTGGCATGGGAGAATCCGCGGATGAGCATCACACGGATTACGTCGACAAGCTGAGATTCTTGTCGACCAGGTTTGGACGCATGTTTGGAGTCCGGATAGCTCGTCGAATCCCCCACTTCAGGCTCATCTCTTTCCATGGCGAGAGCCGTGTGGGGAAGCCAGATCTGAATTGGGGCCGCCACCCATTGAAGTCGCGTGGCTCGGTGATGTAGAACCACCCCGATTGCCACCCCTTTATTGTCTCCACAAAGGAGCCCTCGAGCCATAGGACTTTGGCCATCTTGCCAACCATGGCGCCTCCGCACTCCGCTCGGCGGCCGCCCAAAACCTTCGGCTTGACGTTAAAGGTCTTCAGCCATAGGCCGAAGTGGGGCTGGATGCAGAGGAAGGCCTCGCACACGACGATAGCGCCGAGATGTTGAGGGCGAAATTGAACCAGGTCGTGGAAGTCCAGGCCGTAGTAGAACATGAGCCCCGGACAAATGGGTGAAGTGGGAAACCTAGTCCATGGAGGAAGTGGGGAGAAACACCACCCTCTCATGGGTCACAGGGGTTGGAATGAGCTGCCCGCATCGGGCAGCAGCCTGTCTTGACGTCGCCGGACAAATATCCGGCCTCTCGTAGTCTTGTGATATGCCCCTCCATGGCGGAGGAGGCCATCCACCTGCCTCCGCCCGACATGGTTGGAGAAGGTTGAGGTGGGATGTGCGGACTTGGTATTTGAAGCTCGAGTCTTGTGAAATGGATAAGCAAAGGAGGAAGAAGGCGTGGGTGAAAGGGTGGATCCTTATCCCTTATATGGACGGACAAAGCTATCGTCCCCCACGACTGGTAAAACTCGCTTATTTCCCAAGCGCCCGTAATCAATGGCGCGAATGGGTTACTACGTTCGTATTGATGAGAATCCCGGAATAAGGGGGCACGATCTATGCTTTGATAAGGCGTGCCAAGGAAACCGCCTCGCTAAACACGCTGAGGTTGAGCAGTAAAAAACGATTCATATAAAGGCTGGCCGTGGTGTGATGTCACGCCGCGGAATCGTCGATAGATCGTGCAAAATTATTCTCTACGGTGTTATGTGGAACTTGTTTTGCGAGCGGACACTATCCTTGTGTTGAGAACCTTCTATGAAGTATTCGGAGGAGGAACCGCCTACGCAATGCGAAGAGCGACAATCAACGCCGGACTCGTCGTCATTGAAGCCTGGTTCGAGGGGCTCTTGAGGAGTCCGGACTAGGGGTGTCCGGATAGCGGACTATCGTCACGGCGGACTCCAAGACTATGAAGATACAAGATTGAAGACTTTGTTCCGTGTCGGATGGGACTTTCCTTGGCGTGGAAGGCAAGCTTGGCGTCACGGATATGTAGATCTCCTACCATTGTAACCGACTACGTGTAACCCTAACCTATCCGGTGTCTATATAAACCGGAGGGTTTTAGTCCGTGGGACGAATAACAATCATACCATTGGCTAGCTTCTAGGGTTTAGCCTCCTTGATCTCGTGGTAGATCTACTCTTGTACTACCCATATCATCAATATTAATCAAGCGGGGTAGGGTATTACCTCCACCGAGAGGGCGAACACAGGTAAAACGTCGTGTCCCTTGTCTCCTGTTACCGTCCGCCTAGACGCACAGTTCGGGACCCCCTACCCGAGATCCGCCGGTTTTGACACCGACAGTGAGGAACACCTCCCCGCCTTCCCAACTCTCTGTCATGCACGCGCTCCGCACCCGCTCGCGGCCACCACCGCCCCACACGCACTCCGGCCACGCACACCACGTCTAGGCCTTGCCCAGCCCCGCCTACGGCCACAGCCAGATCCGCGCCCGTCACTGTAGCCCGCCTCTGCCCTGCGCACGCATCGCAACCCTCCCCTCCGCTTACTTGCTACTGGCCCCGCACGGGCGCTCGTCCACCCGCGACCCCTCTGACTAAGCCCGGCCATGGACGGTCCCCGCTCCCTCTCGCTGCTGCCCGCCCGACGCCGCCAAACCTCGTCACCGGCCGTGTTTCCGGCCACCCCAGCAACGGCCACTCGCGCCTCTGGATGCGGCACTCTCCCAGCTGCCCGTAGCACCCCTATGCGCGCAACGGTCGCCAGAGACGAGCGCACGGTCATCACCGGCGCGCGCTGCCATCGTCACTATATAGTGCCGACGTGGACATCTTTAGCCTCGTGCTAATTGGCCTCTGTGCCACTGACATGTGGGGGCCATGTCACTAAATAACCCGTGCAATTAAAATGAGCTCTCTGAACTAATGACCCAATGACAGGTTGGCCCCACCTACTAATTAACTTAATTAAAATCAATTTAATTCGCTGTTAACTCTAATAGTCATTGGTGATGGGCCTCGGTCGGTTTAACGATCAAGCTGGTCTATAGTTATTCTTGACTCAACGATCAACGGTTCCCCTTGTCGACCATTCCAACACTTGGCTGAGTAGACTTTTGGGTGTATCTAGCAATTAACCTTATTATTTTTGATTTAATTAAATCTGTTAAATTTAGAAAATGAATTAAAATTTTAAAAATTAATATAAAATAAACCGTAACTCGGAACAAAATACCTTGTACATGAAAGTTGCTCAGAACAACGAGACGAATCCGAATACGTAGCCCGTTCGTCCGCCACACATCCCTATCATAGCAAACACGCAACTTTCCCCCTCCGGTTCATCTGTCCAAAAACGCGAAACAGCGGGGATACTTTCCCGGATGTTTCCCCCCTTCGCCGGTATCACCTCCTACTACGTTAGGTCACCTCTAGCACCACGTATTGCCATGTTATGCTTTGTGATGCTTTGATTGCTCTGTTATTTATTGTGTTCCCCCTTCATTACTTCTTTCCGGTAGACCCTGAGATCGATGTCGGTACCCCTGTGATCGACTACATCAACGACGAACCCTTCTTGCTAGAGCAACCAGGCAAGCCCACCCCTTGATCACCAGATATCGCCTATTCCTTCTCTCTACTGCTTGCATTAGAGTAGTGTAGCATTTTACTGCTTTTGGTTAATCCTATTCGGTTGCATAGCATGTCATTGTTGCTACAGTTTGTTATCCTTACCTGCAATCCTAAATGCTTAGTATAGGATGCTAGTATTCCATCAGTGGCCCTACATTCTTGTCCGTCTGCCATGCTATACTATCGGGCCGCGATCACTCGGGAGGTGATCACGGGTATATACTTATATACATAATATATGATACCTGTGGTGACTAAAGTCAGGTCGGCTCGTTGAGTACCCGCATGTGATTCTGATGTTGGGGCTGAAAGGACAGGTGGCTCCATCCCGGTAGTGGTGGGCCTGGGTTCTGACGGCCCCCGATTACTTACTTTGTGGCGGGCGACATGGCAGGTTGAGACCACCTAGGTGAGAAGTGGGCACTGGCCCTGGTCGGCGTCATGGTTACTTCATAATAACACGCTTAACGAGATCTTGGTATTTGATCGAGTTGGGTCGTTGACCTTATCGCACTAACCGCCACATGTGACAAGATATGGGCAACGGCGTCGTGGTATCGGCTGAAGTTCTTTTTGGCGTCAGCGACTGAGCGCGCGCGCCGCATTGGACCGTAAGCCCGCGCTTGTATTAAGGGGGCTAGGTCTGCTTTCGGCCGTGTTCATAGCGTGCGGGTGAGCAGCAGGCGATGGGCCCCGACCCTGCTGGCGCGCATAGGTTTAGACCGGCGTCTTGACCTCTTTGTTGAGCCTAGGTAGGGCTGCGGCGTGTTGATCTCCGAGGCGGACATGACCCAGGAAAGTGTGCCCGACCGGAGGATCGGCGTGTCGGGTAATGTGGTGCACCCTGCGGTGATTGATCTATTGAATAGCCGTGTCCACGGTAACGAGCGACCGGAGTTGTACCTTGACCTTATGACAACTAGAACTGGATACTTAATAAAACACACCCTTCCAAGTGCGAGATATAACCGGTGATCGCTCTCACACAGGCGCGAGGAGGGATCGCGGGTAGGATTATGCTATGCGATGATACTTGGTGAACTTACCATCTACTCTCTTCTACATCTTTGCAAGATGGAGACTGCGGAAGTGTAGTCTTCGATAGGACTAGCTATCCCCTCTTATTACGGCATTACGCAGTTCAGTCCACCGATATTGCCTTTACACAAATACCCATGCATATGTAGTGTAGATCCTTGCTTGCAGTACTTTGGATGAGTACTCACGGTTGCTTTCTCCCTCTTTTCCCCTTTCCTTTTTACACGGTTGTCGCAACCGGATGTTGGAACCCTAGGACCCGGACACCACCGGCGATGATGACTCCTACTATACTGGAGGTGCTTACTACTACGTGGATGCTGCCGACGACCTGGAGTAGTTTAGGAGGATCCCAGGCAGGAGGCCTGCGCCTTTTTCGATCTGTATCCCCAGTTTGTGCTAGCCATCTTATGGCAACTTGTTTAACTTATATGCGTACTCAGATATTGTTGCTTCGGTGACTCGTCTATGATCGAGCACTTGTATTGAGCCCTCGAGGACCACGGCTTGTATTATGGTGCTTGTATGACTTATTTTATTTTTAGAGTTGTGTTGTGATATCTTCCGTGAGTCCACGATCTTGATCGTACATGTTTGCGTGTATGATTAGTGTACGATTGAATCGGGGCGTCCAAGTTGGTATCGAGCCATTGCTGTAGAATCCCCTTCCACACTCCTTGGCCGAAGTCGAGTCTAGATATTGCAAAACTTTTACTAACATGGATGTGCGGCTCATGGGCCCACGTCGCCATTGGGTGGTAGTAGGATCTTTTATTCCTCGTCTATACTCTAGGACTCTGATATCTCTTTTATTCTGGTTAAATCAATTTTACTAACTCTAACTCTAGGTTCTCGTAACTACTTCCTCCCGGAGAGCCCTTATCACAGTTGATCGCTTGCTTCGCCAGAAGATTCTGTGGATACTCCTCGATGTTTCCCGAGACCCTGTGCCCACTGCTTTGCAGTTCTTGACCACCGATAAGTCCTCATGGATAACATCTTTGCCGTTTGTACCTTCATCCCCAGTTGCTCTTGTTGTTACAAGCTACCTCTAACACTCTCCGTTGTTCCGAGAATCCTTTGTGCCTTCTGCTTTGCAGCTTCTTTTGGCACTACGGATAATTCACTTATCCGGGGTTCGTTCGTCCCTAGTTGTTCACTTGCTTTCCAAAATACTTTGAAATGCTATCTGATCTCCCAAAAATCCTTTGTAGCCTATTATTTTTTATTCCCCTTGCCTGCTTGCATTATGGTTAATTCCATATGTCTAGCAATATTTATTAAAATCCCTTGTGATTGTCATTGTGTTCCTATGGATTCAACGTATGTGCGACTACTCGCAATCATCAATTAATCCTTAGGAATTTTATTTTAGGCTCAGACATCATTCCGGATATGAGCTGGTTCTTGCCTAATCAAGATTCGATCGGTGTGTCTCTATTTCTGTTCAACATATCAATCTTCGATCGGAGCATCTGATTCTGATACACGATCTAGAAATCAAATTTCCTTGTATTTAAGCATCGATTATTCAGATGTTTCCATAAGCCGATGCCCTTGCATTTCTTTTTCTTCTGGTTAAATACTGATACTCACATCAACTCCGTCGTGAATCGCCAGATCCACTGTTGGGTTGTTACCCGACAGTGTCCTTCACATCCAAAATCTTGTGAGTTTTTCCCTGATACATAATACCTTCGGTAAATTGTATCATTTGCTTTGACTTCGATACTCTGCTTTCGAACTCGTATATTTTGCTTGTTTGATGGTTCTATAGATTCGTAAAAAATGCCCCAATGGGTTGAACTTATGATTCCATAATCCGTGTGAACCCGAGAGTTCTCATGAGTCTTACTCTTCTGGTACTTCGCCAGATAAATCTTCTGCACTACAACTTCTTCGAAGATGAGAAGTAAATGAAAGGTTAGGCATTGAATAAGTGGGTGTCGACCTTGAACCTTTGTGTTCATGCCCATGGACCCAATGTGGAACTTATCATGGAAGCTTCTTGCAACAGTATTGAATCTTTTGAATAATTCTTCCGGAGTCATTATATTGGATCCCTTGCAGCTATGGTTCCGACCATGCTAACTTTATTTAATATATTTCTGAAAGGAAACCATTCCAGTGCCTCGTCTATTTTGACAAGGTTAAAGTATCTGCTATCGTTACTCAACAATCCAATTCAGTTTCTATCTTGATCTACTTTCGAGTATTACCCCCTGGCATCTCAAGGATATCAACCGATTGCACTTCATCTTATGAATTTCTGATGAAGTAATACCTTTCCCTATCATAGTTACTCCACGAGTTCTGAGTTGTCGTCAACCGAGAACACCGAATAGTGAATCGAGTCTGCACTGCGATTCAACGAGGATTAGAGATCTTCATTGCTTACAAGTTTAATACTCCATCATGTCTTTCCTACCTGAACGGCTACATATTATCGTGCTAATTTTAACTGTGCTACCTGGTCCTTCTTCCCGGAGTACAAATTTCGATGGTGAGCTAATCTTACGTCGATCTTCCTCATCATATCATTTCTCCTTGAACAACAAACTTGATTTTGAGTTTGTGTCGTACCCATGGTTCCAATAGCCATTGGCTTCATCATTCCTTTGACTTGATGCCATCGGCGATCGATTACATCTTCATGGAATCTCTCGACAAATGTGTCATGATCATCATCAGCATTCTGAGCTCTTCCAGTATATCAATTGAATTCATGATACCATCCTTGCCCTCGATGATTTATGTTGTCATCGACCACTTTATTGCCTTCCCTCCAACACAAACTTGTTCATGCTCTGTGTTATACCTTGAGTTTCTTGCTATCCAACATTTGTTCTTCTTTACCTTGAAGTATTACCATCTTTTATGTCAAGAATGTCATGAGGATTATTCTACCTCTTAAGAATTCTTGGTATAGTGATACTTCTCACCATCACCATTCTTTCTTGGTCCCCGTGTTGATTCCAACAAGTGAACGGTGTTGTTTGGATTCTTTCCTTCTAGCAACCCTATTGCTTTGAAGTTAATGGTCGACGATTCCTTCTTAGACTATTATTTATTGAATCACCATTCTAGCATTGATCATGCTACCTAAGCTCATATCTCGCGTGCACCTTTCAACCATTGTTTAATTGTGTATGTTTTCCTCGAGCATACATCAATATATCATTTGATTCGACAAATGTTATCTCCTTGTTCACATAATTGCGGAGATCCATCTTTTGAAATCTCGATGAACTGTCGCTGAGACCATCAGCCACCTCCTCATCCTCTCCTTGATTTAATGATGAACTCTTGCTTTGGAACCCGCTTCCATAGTTCAATTCCCGAGAATCTTACAATGTCATCTCGACAATTTGTGTTGCGCCTTCTCTTCTCAGGCATCTTGAGTCTGATGTATCCTGACCCCAATCAGATCTGAATCTCGGTCAGATATGATGGTTGGAACATATTCCCGAGAGTTATAACATTGCTCTTTGACCTGGTAAGGTGATGAAATGCCTAGCACACCTAGCGGGAGGACCTATTGTTATAGTTCCATTTTGGCAAGGTTAACCATTCTTCCATGAGGAAATTGTAAGACTTATTCTATGAGTTGTTCCTGATGGATCCTTTGTGTATCCAAAGTCTGACCTTTGCTTGAATACCTTGTCAATGCTATCTCGAAGCATGTCACTGGTACTCCGATTTTCAATAAGAACATTTGAAGCACAATGCTAAATTTTCTTTATATATTATCCAAACACCGTTGTATGGGTAATGTCATGAAGTTTCTCTCCCCTTACCTAAAGGGTTTTCTACTTTATATCATGTCATGGATATCATGCCCTACTTGTCTGTGGGAAGGGTATACCCCTTGTATATGTGTCAAACACATTTTCCTTTCCATTGTTCTGTTTGCTCTGATGATCACATTTTCCTTTCCATTGATTTGTTTAACCTCCCTTGTGATCTATATGATCTAAGCAGTAATATTCTCCTGCTTATGTAAACACCTTGTTGTACAATTCTGTCACCAAGACCCTGTTACTATTGTTGATGACATTCTGGTAGCCACCGATGGATGAGAACTTTGCCTATTGGTTTGCCTCGTTCAACAAGCAGGAAAATGGTTCTCTTCGTCTCTCGCCCTTGGTACCGTCGTTGTTGTCGACATAACTGACATGCTATTCTCTGGCATGCCTTTCTATCATTATCGTGCAAGATGGCAGCGCCCTCCCTACTTTTAACCCACATGGTGGTCCCATAACCCACAGGTCCCAGGATCGAAACCTGACTCTCCTGTACATCCCTGTTCCCAAAGTCAATCCTCACATTTGGCTTCGTATGTAATTCACGAGCCACCGTCTGAGAGATCATCAATTCTGGTATCAGACACAATGCTTATTCCCATTGCTCTAAACCCCTTTCACACTTTGTTTCAGGCAACAAGCGATTGCTTATGCGCTTGAAACTTCCATTTTGCACCTTCTTACTTTGCTCTCGATAATTTCTGAAGTATCAATTCGAGAGTTACTTCCGCCACCTTTCCTGATGTTATCTACCAAATAAGCAACATTGTAGCGGTTCGTTCTTCCGAAGTTACCCATTGACCTTCGTACGTACGATGGAGTTCCCGAAGAAAGGAAGATGAATTCATCATGATGACCCGAAGCAGCAAAATGAAGACCTCATGTAATGGATCAACCTCTTCGAGAAGAGCAACCAAGACCGAGAACACTCGCTAGAATTTCGTAACCAGAACATTCCCTTTTACTCCGCCTCTTAAATCTCGGGACGAGATTTCTGGTAGTGGAGGAGAATTGTGACGCCCGGATAGTTACGCTACAGTAACCCTCCGCTAATGATGCCACGTCATCACGATTACTGTTGTTAATCTTGCGATGATTCAAATCCCGTTCAAATTTCAAATTTAAAATCAAGTCAAACAATTAAAAGTTTTCAAAAGTCAAAACTAAAATGTTCTTAATGTGACAAGTAAATTATGGATATTATTGCTGGAGAAACAAAATCTTTATAAAATAATTAAATACCCTAAAGTGATTAAAACAACAGCAAAAACAATTAATTATACTCCTATTATATTTTACAACATACTAAACTATTTTAGCTAGGTGCCAACGTTATTGTGGCAGTGGTATAATTAATGTTACTATGTTAGGTGCGAATTGAGTATTTTAGAAAACAAAAAAAATTTGGGAAATAAAATTTAAAACAGAAGAGAAAATAAATAAAAAGGTAAAAGATAAAAAAAATGAAAAGGAACCCCCCCCATGGGCCAACCGACCCAACAGGCCGGCCAACCCCGGTCCACCTAACCCACTACTAACCCCCCCTACTCCGTAACCCTAACCCACGACCGCACAACCCCCACCCCCCGATCCCCTCTCCCCTCGCCCTCCTCTGCCCGATCCCTTCTGGATCCAGGGCCTCGCCATCGATGCCGATCGCCGCCTTCGGCGCCACCGCGGCGCTCGGTCGCCCCTTGCCGTCACCGGCGTCGCTCGACGCCCTGATGCCCCGTCCTCCACCTCGACCTCCCCGACTGGATCAGGGCCGCACCCCGGGCGCCCCCGACGCCGCCGCCGCACACCATCGCTGCCTCGTCCCGCCACTGCTTCGCCGGAGCCGCCCATCGTCGTCGTCACCTCCTCGTCCTCCTCCTCGAGCCACGCCGCCCGCACCTCTACAACGGGGGTGAGGAACACCTCCCCGCCTTCCCCACCTCTCTGTCACGCACGCGCTCCGCGCCCGCTCGCGGCCACCACCACCCTGCACACACTCCGGCCGCGCGCACCGCGTCCAAGCCTTGCCCAGCCCCGCCTACGGCCGCAGCCAGATCCGCTACATCATTGTAGCCGCCCGCCTCGCCTGCGCGACGAATCGCAGCCTCCCATCCGCTTGCACTTCATCGGCCCCGACGGGCGCTCGTCCACCCGTGCCCCCTTTCACCAAACCCCGCCATGGACGGTCCCCGCTCCCTCTCGCTTCTGCCAGCCCGACGCCGCCAAACCTCGTCACCGGCCGTGTTTCCGGCCACCCCAGCAACGACCACTCGCGCCTCTGGATGCGGCGCTCTCCCAGCTGCCCGTAGCACCCCTATGCGCGACCAACGGTCGCAAGAGACGAGCGCACGGTCATCGCCGGCACGCTCTGCCATCATCACCATATAGTGCCGACGTGGACATCTTTAGCCTCGTGCTAATTGGCCTCTGTGCCACTGACATGTGGGGGCCATGTCACTAAATAACCTGTGCAATTAAAATGAGCTCTCTGAACTAATGACCCAATGACAGGTTGGCCCCACCTACTAATTATCTTAATTAAAATCAATTTATTTCACTATTAACTCTAATAGTCACTGACTGATGGGCCCTCTGGTCAGTTTAACCTGTCAACTGGTCCATAGTTGACTGCTGACTCAGCAGTCAACCGGTTCCCATTGTCAGCCACTCCAACACTTGGCTGGATACACTTTCGGGTGTATCTAGCAATTAACCTTATTATTTTTGATTTAATTAAATCTGTCAAATTTAGAAAATGAATTAAAACTTTAAAAATTAATATAAAACAAAACGTAACTCGAATCAAAATACTTTGTACATGAAAGTTGCTCAGAACAACGAGACGAATCCTAATATGCAGCCCGTTCGTCCGCCACACATCCCTAGCATAGCAAACACGCAACTTTCCCCCTCCAGTTCATCTGTCCAAAAACGCGAAACACCGAGGATACTTTCCCGGATGTTTCCCCCCTTCGCTGGTATCACCTCCTACTACGTTAGGTCACCTCTAGCACCGCGTATTGCCATGTTACGCTTTGTGATGCTTTGATTGCTCTATTATTTATTGTGTTCCCCCTTCGTTACTTCTTTCCGGTAGACCTGAGATCAATGTCGGTACTCCTGTGATCGACTACATCGACGACAAACCCTTCTTGCTAGAGCAACCAGGCAAGCCCCCCCCCCCCTTGATCACCAGATATCGCCTATTGCTTCTCTCTACTGCTTGCATTAGAGTAGTGTAGCATGTTACTGCTTTTGGTTAATCCTATTCTGTTGCATAGCTTGTCATTGTTGCTACAGTTGTTATCCTTACCTGCAATCCTAAATGCTTAGTATAGGATGCTAGTATTCCATCAGTGTCCCTACATTCTTGTCCTTCTGCCATGCTATACTATCGGGCCGTGATTACTCGAGAGTTGATCACGGGTATATACTTATATACATAATATATGATACCTGTGGTGACTAAAGTCGGGTCGGCTCGTTGAGTACCCGCATGTGATTCTGATGTTGGGGCTGAAAGGACAGGTGGCTCCATCCCGGTAGTGGTGGGCCTGGGTTCCTGACGGCCCCCGACTGTTACTTTGTGGCGGAGCGACATGGCAGGTTGAGACCACCTAGGTGAGAAGTGGGCCTGGCCCTGGTCGGTGTCCGCGGTTACTTCATAATAACATGCTTAACGAGATCTTGGTATTTGATCTGAGTTGGGTCGTTGACCTTATACGCACTAACCGCCACATGTGACAAGATATGGGCAACCGGCGTCGTGGTATCAGCTGAAGTTCTTTTTACGTCGGCGACTAAGAGGCACGCGCCGCATTGGACCGTAAGCCCGCGCTTGTATTAAGGGGGCTAGGTCTGCTTTCGGCCGTGTTCGCAACGTGCAGGTGAGCAACGGGCGATGGGCCCAGACCCCTGCGCGCATAGGATTTAGACCGGCGTGCTGACCTCTCTGTTGAGCCTAGGTAGGGCTGCGACGTGTTGATCTCCCGAGGCCGGACATGACCCAGGAAAGTGTGCCCGGCCGGAGGGATCGAGCGTGTCGGGTAATGTGGTGCACCCCTGCAGGGAAGTTGATCTATTCGAATAGCCGTGTCCACGGTAACAGGCGACCCGGAGTTGTACCTTGACCTTATGACAACTAGAACTGGATACTTAATAAAACACACCCTTCCAAGTGCCAGATATAACCCGGTGATCGCTCTCACACAGGGCGACGAGGAGGGGATCGCCTGGTAGGATTAAGCTGTGCGATGATACTTGGTGAACTTACCATCTACTCTCTTCTACATGCTGCAAGATGGAGACTGCCAGAAGCGTAGTCTTCGATAGGACTAGCTATCCCCCTCTTATTCTGGCATTCTGCAGTTCAGTCCACCGATATTGCCCCTTTACACAAATACCCATGCATATGTAGTGTAGATCCTTGCTTGCAGTACTTTGGATGAGTACTCACGGTTGCTTTCTCCTCTTTTCCCCTTTCATTTTTACGGTTGTCGCAGCAGGATGTTTGGAGCCTAGGGCCGACACCACCATCGATTTACGACTCCTACTATCTGGAGGTGCTTACTACTACGTGGAGGCCGCCGACAACGAAGTAGTTTAGGAGGATCGGGCGGAGGCTGCGCCTCTTCGATCTGTATCCCGGTTTGTGCTAGCCATCTTATGGCAACTTGTTTAACTTATGTACGTACTCAGATATTGATGCTTCCGCCGACTTCGTCTATGATCGAGCACTTGTGTTCGAGCCCTCGAGGCCCTCGCTTGTATTATGATGCTTGTATGACTTATTTTATTTTTAGAGTTGTGTTGTGATATCTTCCCGTGAGTCCCTGATCTTGATCGTACACGTTTGCGTGTATGATTAGTGTACGATTGAATCGGGGCGTCACGTGGAGCATGTGGCCGGTCCGGTCACCCGCGCCCATACGGGCGTTTTTCGCCCGAGTTCGCGCTACATCTCGGATGACTACGTCCATGCGCCGTCCACCTCTGAGTTGTTACCGTTGCCGTCCTCCGTCCGAGCCGCTCTTCGTGACCCGCTCTGGATGGTTGCGATGCAAGAGGAGTTTGACGCCCTGTTGTGCAACCGGACGTGGCAGCTTGTTCCCCGTCCCCGACACGCCAATGTGATTACCGAGAAGTGGGTCTTTAAACACAAGCTCCGTCCTGATGGTATCCTTGATCGCTACAAAGCGTATTTGGGTCATTCGTAACCGACGGTGTCTTGGCATCGACTTCACCGACACCTTCACTCCAGTCGTCAAGCCCGGCACGATACTCACAGTTCTCCACCTTGCGGTCTCCCGTGCTTGGCCGGTGCACCAGATGGACGTCTCCAACGGCTTCCTCCATGGTCACCTCGAGGAGCAGGTCTTCTGCCAGCAGCCCACCGGGTTTGTTGACCCGGTGCTTCCCGACCACGTGTGCCTGCTTTCGCGGTCCTTGTACGGACTCAAGCAGGCTCCGTGCACTTGGTACAAGCGCATCACGACATTTCTCCACCAGCTTGGGTTCCGCTCTACCCGCTCAGACACCTCGCTCTTCGTCTATCATCAGGGCTCTGACACGGCCTACTTGCTGCTCTATGTCGATGACATCATCCTGACGGCATGTACGGCTGGTCTCCTCAGTCAGCTCACGGCTCGTCTTCACGCTGAGTTCACCATCAAGGACTTGGGGTCCTTTGCACTACTTCCTCAATGTCGAGGTGGTGTGCCGTCTCGATGGCTTCTTCCTTCATCAGCGGAAGTACGCTGACGAGCTCCTCGAGCGCGCCGGCATGCTAAACTGCAAGCCCGCCGCTACGCCTGTTGATACGAAGGCCAAGCTTTCTGTCATGGATGGTTCTCTTGCTTCAGATGCTGCTTTCTATCGGTCTATCGTTGGTGCTCTCCAGTACCACACTCTGACTCGACCGGAGATTCAGTATGCCGTGCAGCACGTGTGTCTTCATATGCATGCTCCTCGAGACGTTCACTGGGCTGCCGTGAAGCAGATCCCCGCTATATATTTGGCACTATGGATCTTGGCGTCACGCTTCACGCCTCCGCCGACACCGCCCTCACCGCCTACTCCGATGCAGACTGGGCAGGCTGCCCTGACACTCGTCGCTCCACTTTGGGCTATTGTGTCTATCTTGGACACTCACTCATCTCGTGGTCGTCCAAGCGGCAGCCTACGGTCTCTCGTTCTAGTGCTGAGGCTGAGTATCGTGCCGTGGCCAATGCCGTCGCCGAGTGTTCGTGGCTTCACCAGCTTCTTCAGGAGCTCTCTTGCCCTGTTGACCGTGCCACGGTGGTCTACTGCGACAATGTCTCGGTGGTCTACCTCTCCGCTAACCCGGTGCATCATCGACGAACCAAGCAGATTGAGTTGGATATTCATTTTGTTCGGGAACAGGTGGCCCTTGGCCATATTCGCGTTTTGCGCGTCCCTACTTCCCAACAATTTGCCGATATCATGACCAAGGGCTTGCATACGACATCATTTGAGGAGTTCTTGTCCAGTCTTTGCGTCAGCTGCGGTGCCGCTTCGACTGCGGGGGGTGTTGAGTATATGTGTTATGTGCATATTTTGTATTGGGCCCGCCTCCTAGTTCCTTGTATAGTTGAGGTTTGTGGCTCACCTTTGTACATCTTATATACGTGCCTATGCATGAAGAGCAATACATCGTGCAATCATAATCTCATACAATATCGTTAGATGAGCCACGTAGAATAAATGTTGAGGTAAAGCATAGAGAAATTGGAAAGAAGGTTGTGTCTTAGTAATCAAAAGATCATTGAATTAGGAATGGATTTTCTTTCCCCTCTTCCAAGGCGACTAGGGAAAGCATTCTAAAAGGATCGATATAGTTGACTAGAGGGGGGGGGGGTGAATAGGCAACTAACAATTTTTAGCTTTTCTTTACCAATTTAAACTTTGCATCAAAGTAGGTTGTCTAGATATGCAACTAGGTGAGCAACCTATATGATGCAACAACAACAAGCACACAAGAAAGCAAGGGATACAACACAATATAAGCTTGCACAAGTAAAGGTAAAAGATAACCAAGAGTGGAGCCGGTGGAGATGAGGATGTGTTACCGAAGTTCCTTCCCTTTGAGAGGAAGTACGTCTCCGTTGGAGCGGTGTGGAGGCACAATGCTCCCCAAGAAGCCACTAGGGCCACCGTATTCTCCTCACGCCCTCACACAATGCGAGATGCCGTGATTCCACTATTGGTGCCCTTGGAGATGGTGACTGAACCTTTACAAACAAGGTTGGGGCAATCTCCACAACTTAATTGGAGGCTCCCAACGACACCATGAAGCTTCACCAAAATGGAATATGGCTCCGCAGTGACCCAACCGTCTAGGGTGCTCAAACACCCAAGAGTAACAAGATCCGCAAGGGAATTTCTCTTGGTGGAAGTGTTGATCGGGGCCTTCTCAACCAATCCCTAGAAAATCAACAAATTTGATTGGCTAGGGAGAGAGATCGGGTGAAAATGGAGCTTTGAGCAACAATGGAGCTTGGGAAGGGTAGAGGTAGTCAACTTGGGGAAGAAGACCCCCCTTATATAGTGTGAGGAAAAATCCAACCGTTACCCACCTACTCAGCCCGCGACATGCGGTACTACCGCACATACCCATGGTACTACCGCACAGGCATGTGGTACTATCGCTGGGAAGTGCGGTACTACCTCTCGCACGGCAGGAGCCAGGTGAGGCCCTGTTGCACAAGGCAATGAGCGGTAGAACCGCCTAAGCGGTACTACCGCGCGCCCTTGCGGTACTACCGCAAGGCAGGGCTCATTCTGGGCTGGGAAGACACGTACTAATAAAATTACATCCGTGGCTAATTCCGCTAAGTTTCGGTCAGTGCAAAAATCTGGCACGGTACTATAGCTCACAGGGAGCGGTACTACCGCGTAGGGCGCGGAAGTAAAAAATTACTTCCGCTCACGCTACCATTCTGGGCCAAAGGCCACGGTACTACTGCATGCTAGGCACGGTACTACCGCACTCGCAGTACTACCGTTGCCATGGACGGTACTACCGTGGGCAGCTATGGTACTACTGCTCCCTTGAGTAGTACTACCGCACGCCACAAAATAGTAGCACTAGGAAGCCTTCGTCTTCGCAATGACAAGGGAAACAACCGGTGCTCCAAAGAAGCAAGGAAAGGTGGTGCAAAGGAACATATGTGTACGCGTTGATTCCACCCTAACCTTTCTGAAGCAGACCCCCTCTTAATAGTACGACTTTCCTACGACTCAACTCCACCAAAAAGAAACATAGAGAAACGCCGTCTTCGATAGGCTCCGAGGGGCACCGAATCGTCTTGTGCCTAGACATGAGATATCTTAAATGCTCAATGCACACGATTAGTCCGCAAATGCATTGTCATCAATCACCAAAACCACTTTGGGAGAAATATGCCCTTACAATCTCCCCCATTTTGGTGGACTGATGACAATACGGGATTTGCACATAGGGATATAAAAGGAAACATAAGCAAACCCAACATCTATAAAATATAGACAGGCTCCCCTAGATTTGTGCACTCTATAGAAATGCTTTGGACTGCACGACACACATACTAGGATCAACACTCCCCCTATATTTTATAAACAAGGCAATCCTTGCAACAATATGAATGACAATAAGCATGGAGGCAAGGTATAGAAATGAGCATGAAGTAAAGGGCACATGACATAATAAGCTCACAATCTACTAAACATACTAGACAATAGGATAAGACAGTAAGATAAGCTGAGGACATATGTCTTACACCATATGATAGTCTCCTGGACTCACACGAACACAACCACAAACCAACACGCCAAAGCAAACAAGGTTCAACAGAACGAAAGCAAAGCGAGACAAGACACACACAACGACACAAGACTCACACAAGACTCGCAAATCCTACACTCTCTCCCCCTTTGGCATCGAGACACCAAAAAGGAAGAGAGGACACCTGCAACACAAGTGGTGGCAGAACTCCAAGGCATCACCAGTCATGATCATCCTCCGGAGACTCCTCAGCAGCACGAGATGTAGATGGAAATCCAGTCTCCTCCTCTGACTCGCTCCACTGGCAGTGTTGTCTGGTCCACTGCTCCTCATCTGTGATCCGTTCCTCAGAGCCACTCTAGACTTCATGGCCAAACTGCCTCATAATGCCCTTGTCACGACGACGAGCCATCTTGGCGTTCACATGAGCCCGGTACTGTCCCTTGGCCTGCATGCAGAACAGAGCCTTCATCTTGGCGTTGAGCTTCTTAGCCCAAGTGGTCTTAGTAGAGGCAGGAGTGTATCCCTCAGAATTGTCCTCAGCCGCTTCCTCCTCCTCAAACTCATCCTCATCCACATCCATCCTAGCAGCCTCAGCCTCAGCCTGGGTAGTGGTGTTGGCCCACCTGCTCTTGATGCGTAGCTTGATAGGCTCATGGCGAATCCAGTTAGCAACAAACTCTTCATTTGGAAAGAGACGCTTCCAAGTCTTCGAGATCAAGAGAAACAGGTAAGGTCCATAGATGGGTACCTTACGGTTGAATACCGCAAACTGCAGCTCACACCACATGATATGTGAGACATCAAGTGGTTGCCTCTGTTGGAGACGCGCCTCCTCGCAGATGAGCACCATGTCCACTAGATAAGCATGCACCTTATCCTTGTCGCCTATGCGAGGAAAAGTGTGTTGTGGAAGATCCGGTGCATGATGTCAAGGAATGGATTCGGTACCCAAGTCTTCTTGTCATTGGCTAGCTTCTTCTCAACAAGGTAGGGTTGAAGCTTGTTCTTGCTGGCCGACTCGGGGTTGCCATGTGGGCGGACACCAACGGGCACATTGAGCCCCTCATCACGAACGTGTAGCATCGCCATGAACTCCTTCCACTTAGCAGACAACCTCTTCCCATTGGTCATCCACGTCATGGTCCGCTCCTCATCCATATGGAAGTGGACCGATGCAAAAAACTGAGCCACAATCTCTGGGTCAAAGTCCATGTGGAACGTGAGCAAGTCCTCAATGCCAAACTGCTCCACCAGGTCCAGAGTCTCACCAAAATATGCCCGGCTGCTGTCCTTCCTCATATGAACCATGTCAATCCAGTGCATGTCCACCTAGATGTTCTGCTTGGCCTTGATCACATCCAGGAAGATAAGATTCTGTTGCTTGGTCCAAAACAAGTCATTGCCCCTTGTAACCTCCCTAGGGTTGACGTAAGGGTTGAGCTTCCCTCGCACCAGAAACTCCGCTTGAAGTATCTCATCCATGCCAAGAGTTGGCTCCTTGGTCTTGGTAGCTTTGGACTTGGTTCTGCATTGTGGGGCACTGGTGTCACGCCCAATATGCGACCCTATCCAAAAGGAACTCGAAGGTCCCACCAAGGATAGACCCGCATATTGAAACACTTTTGCAAGGTGGATATCATTACATCAACATTACATAATAGTGGGGATACATACATAAGGCACAAATGCCACAAGAATACATCAACATCATATACAAGATCAACATCCGACTACGGATGAAACATAAACAGAAACTCAAACAATATCCACCCTGCTAGCCCAGGCTGCCGACCTGGAACCTATCCCCTGATCGAAGAAGCAGAAGAACTCCAACAAGCAAACATCGCTCTCGCGTCAAGATCATCGCACAACCTGTACCTGCAACTGTTGGTGTAGTAATCTGTGAGCCACGAGGACTCAGCAATCCCATTACCATGGGTATCAAGACTAGCAAAGCTAAATGGGAAAGGAAGGGGTAAAGTGGTGAGGTTGCAGCAGTGACTAAGCATATATGGTGGCTAACATACATAAGCGAGGCGAGAAGAGAAACAAAGGAACGGTCGTCAACTAGAAATGATCAAGAAGTGATCCTGGAACTCCTACTTACGTCGGACATAACCCGAAACCGTGTTCTCCTCTCGAACAACCCGAAAAGAGACCATCACGGTTACGCCACACGGTTGATGTATTTTAGAAGAGTTTGCTTCAAGTTTACTACAACCGGATATTAACAAATTCCCATCTGCCAGATAACCGTGGGCACGGCTTTCGAAAGTTCAAACCCTGCAGGGGTGTCCCAACTTAGCCCATGATAAGCTCTCGCGATCAACGAAGGATATTCCTTCTCCCCGGGAAGACCCGATCAGTCTCGGAATCCCGGCTACAAGACATTTCGACAACAATAAAACAAGACCAGCAAAGCCGCCCGAATGTGCCGACAAATCCCGATAGGAGCTGCACATATCTCGTTCTCAGGGCACACCGGATTGTCCAAACTTCGGTGGCGAGCCCAGAGTTGCCCTGGTGGCCACCGGCGGTCGATGATTTGGACCAGCACTCACGACGAGCTTGGCCCGGGGGGTAAAATAAGATGACCCTTGGGCTCCGGAAACCCAAGGGAAAAAGGGCTAGGTGAGGCAAATGGTAAAACCAATGTTGGGCCTTCTTTGGAGGAGTCTTATTCAAAGCGAACTGTCAAGGGGTCCCATAAATCACCCGACAGCGTTAGGGACGCAAAATCCGGGAACATAATACCGATATGACGGAAACTAGGGCGGCAAGAGTGGAACAAAACACCAGGCATAAGGCCGAGCCTTCCACCCTTTACCAAGTATATAGATGCATTAATTAAACAATAGATATTGTGATATCCCAACAAGTAAACATGTCCCAGCAAGGAACAACACCTCCATGTTCCAACAACGAACAAACTTCATCTTCACCTGCAACTAACAACGCTATAAGAGGGGCGGAGCAAAGCGGTAATATAGCCAAACAACGGTTTGCATAGGAAAGGTGTCAAAGGTTAGAGGCTGACATGGCAATTTGGGATGGCTTGATAAACAGGTAATAGGTAGCGCAACATAGCGATAGAACGGAGCAACTAGCATAGCAATGATAGTAGTGAGATCCAAGGTAGCGGTCATCTTGCCTGAAATCCCGCAAGGAAGAAGAACGAGTCCATGAAGAAGATGAAGCCACGAAGGCGAACCAAGCGTGAGCGAGCGAATCCTCACGATCGCAACTAAACGGAACTATCGAGAAGAAGCACACAACAAAGTAAACACACCACCATGAACAAGGCATGATGCTCAACCAAGCATGATGCATGACAAAGCTACATGAAGCTACTCATGGCAAGAGATGATGCAAACAATAACAACACGTCAAAGCAAGTTTAAATGAGGCCGGAAACAACATAGAACAATTCCGGTAAGTCCTCATATGCAAATTTCGAAATTGGTCCAGATCTGAATAAACCTTATGTTCAAGTTGTTAAACAGCAAGTTAAGATGCACCATGATGATCTACACGAAATTCTAGTCAAGTTACATATAAAGTTCATTAAATTCGGAGCTACGGCCTAGAAGATATGAGCAAAACAAGTTAAACATGGCATTGATGCAAAATGCATACAAACATCAAGCAAACACCTCAAAACAAAGGATGCAACATGATAATATGAAACTACATGCAAAATCAAGCAAGTTTCATATAGAGCACACTCAAAACGGAGCAACGGTTCAACACATACACATGAAACAAGTCATGACAACAACCTGTCCAAAACAACAACTAGGCATATTGCAAGCACCAAAACAACATGCTACAGCATCTCAACGTAATAACAAAAGGCATGGGCATGATGTACAGGTAAAGCATTACAAAACATGAGCACTGAGCTATCTCCAGAAATCACTAGAACATGCTCAAACACACATGGCAAGATTGCAAATAATAACAGTTTCAGGCTTAGCAGAAAATAACATCAGGTTGCAATGTTTAGAGCTATGAAACAACATGTTACAGGAACTTATCATGGCAAACTAAGGCATGGCATGAATCTACAAAATGCATAGAACAAAAGTCCTTTACTGACCATGAGCCAAAAAGGATCAGAAAATATGATGGCACCCATGTAAACATGGCAAGTTATATTACAGATTCATACATGGCAGGAACAACAATAAGTAGGCATGTTGGTGAGCTTGAACCACTCACCACAGAGCAATACATGGCATGGTAAGGCAACCAACAGTAAGAATACATGATTATGAAGCTATACATGGCAAGAACAACATCATAGCGTACACGGATCAACTACAACAACCTTGGCAAAATTGAATAACATGTAAACAACCTGCCAGGAAACATTTTATAGCAAAAGTAGAGCTCGATTGACTCAAGCTATGGCACTCCATAATTGCAAAAAATGGCATGGATGGATAGATAATAACCATATGTTCAAAACATCCTTACTGAAGTATCTCAAAATAAGCATGGATCTCTCGGTAGCATCAAGTTTACATGGCATAAAAATATCAGTGAGCAGGGCTGAAATCAGCAACATCATGAAGCCTAGTTTGCATGCTTGTGCTAGTCACCACATAGATCACAAAAATACATGGCATACACCCCTGTAAATATGGCATGGCATATTACAAAACACATGTAGGACTCAAGTTCATAGGGTGCACACATCAATCATGGCAAAAATGACAAAAGTGCATGTTCTGATAAGAATCTGAAACTAACATCACATAGCCCTCTTCTAACAGCATTTCGGGCATCAAGATGAGCTCAAATGTAAATGATGCAATGAGATTAAATGATGTACTCGTCGAGACGAACAATTTGACATATTACACGCACGAAACGGAGCAGTATGCAGCAAGTTATGATGCGATGAATATGGGTACATGATGCTAAAATATCTGGGACTTAGTGGAATTTTACCTCCGGGAAAAGTCAACCCGGGACGGGACGGTTCCGGGACGGAGAGATCCGGATCGGGCGTGGGCATTTGGATCCCGGGACGGGTGGATCTCATCCACCCGCCCGGATCTGGCCGGAGCGAACGGGCGGCGGCGGGTGGCGCTCAATGGCGGCGGCGACGCCGGCGAAGCGAGGCGGGAGGCTGGCGGGCGCGGCGAGGCGCGGTGGCGGGGGCGGAGGAGGTCGGGAGACCGGAGGGAGAGGCGCGCCGGGAAGGAGCCGAGGCGCTTGGCGGCGGCGATGGCGCGCGGCCGGCGGTGAACGGGCGGGCGAGGCGCCGAGGTGCGGGCGAGTGGGAGGCCGAGGGCGGCGGCGCTGGGCGCTGGTCGGGCCCGGTGCGGCCTGGGCGGGCGGCCGTGGGCGGCGGGCGGGCGCGGGGAGGAGAGAGAGGAGGCCTGCGGGGTGGCGTGGCGGCGTCGGATTCGTCCGGCGTGGAGGCTGGACATGTCCGTGGCGGCGCGGACGTGTCCGCGCGCGAGGATGAAGAAGACTAGGGTTGGACCCGAAATTTCGGAGGGGGAGGTGTTTATATAGGTAGAGGGAGCTAGGAGAGTCCAAATGAGGTGCAGTTTTCGCCCACACGATCGTGATCGAACGACCGAGAGCATGGAGGGGAGTTTGCTGGGTTTTGGGCCACTTTGGAAGGGGTGTTGGGCTGCAAAGAGAAGGGGCTTTGCGGTTACCCGGTTAACCGTTGGAGTATCAAACGACCTCCAAATGGCACGAAACTTGACAGGCGGTCTACCGGTGGTATACCAAGGCCGCTTGACAAGCCTCGGTCCATTCCGAGACCGTTTAACACCCGCACACGAAAAGAGGTAAAGGGGGGGGCGCTGGGAGACATAGGAGCGTCGGATTGCAAAACGGACAACGGGGAAAATGCTCGGATGCATGAGATGAACACGTATGCAATGCAATGCACATGATGACATGATATGAAATGCAGATGATGAGATGGCAAAATGCAACACACAATCCAATGACATGGCAAAGACGGCGAATAACTGGCAGACACCTGGCGCATCGAATCCGGGGCGTTACAACTGGGGCCCTCTTGTGCCTCTTGGTTGTGAAGGTGCTTCGAGCTCGTGTCACAGCTGGGATTCGAGCGCCGTACATTGGAACCGGAGCCACCACCTACGACACACAACACAAACACGAGAAAACCGAGAAGGATTATTGCAAAGACGAGGGCTAAGACCAAATGAAACAAGCAGACATGAGATTTGGAAGGACAAAATAGCGTAATTGGCAACTCTACAGCCGCTCTAGCCGCGATAGTACTGTGCCGGGGTGGCACGGTAGTACCGCGCCTGGAGCAGAAGTAATTTTTTACTTGTGCGCCCCGAGTGGTAGTACCGCTCCAGCGGAGCGGTAGTACCGCATGAGGACGGTTCTCGAGGAGCGAGCGGTAGTACCGCTCCAGGAGGAGCGATAGTACCGCACGGATCTAATCCCTCAAGAACTGCATCTTCGGATCTAGAAATATCTGCAAAAATAGATCGGTACTACCGTTGATCAAAACTACACTGTTGTATCACTCCAAATAGCATATCTACTGCACTAGCACTCTCCTACAATCTCCTCTTGCAAAGATTTAGCCAAAAATCATATGAACTACACATGCATCTCCCCAAGACCTAGAAGCACAAGAACGGAACAAAAAGAGAAGGACTAGGGGAGATACCGGGGTCCATGGCAAGAGGGCGAGGTGGGGAACCATCCCACCGGTCAGAATGCGAGGAGAGCGGCCGGAGAAGGAGATCCCGCGAGGTCCTCCGGCGCCGTTCTTGGGCAGGAGAGAGAAACGAGGTGGGGAAAAGAGATGAATGGGTATGGGGGAGTTGGAACTCCCCTGCCCCGCTCTTAACCCCTACCCGCTGGCGACGGCGTGGTAGTACCGCGGGTCCTCGCGGTAGTACCGCCCGGGCGGAAGTACCACTAGCAGGGCGGTAGTACCTCTCTTCCAGCGGCAGTAAAAAATTACTGCCGCAATGGAAGAGGTAGTATCGTGCTTGGGACGCACAGGGCAACCCATCTCCAGCGGTAGTACCGTGGCTTGCCACGGTAGTACCGTATACCCAAGAAAGGGCAAGTTTTGACAAGAAGAGAAGAACATGGCCTTTGCAATCCGGACACACAAAAGAGCTCACACACGAGGCAACTCAAACACAAGCACGACTCAAAGGAAAGGAAAAAGACAACAAGGAAAAAACACGAAACACAACCTCTCCAAAGAGAGGGTGGTGGCCGGAGCCAACTATGTTTGAGTCAATTGGTATGGCGCCGGGAAGAATTATCCTTGGGCCCATGACCAAAACTCGTCTTTGAAGCACAAGTACCATAAAAAATGGCTAAAGAGTTGATCAGTTTATGCATGATGGGGGAAGGGAGAGTTCATTGAGAGAACAACACTCCCCCTATGTCCATGCCTACACCTAAACAAGACATCAAGATGAGTATGGTGGGATGTGCAAGGGTTCAAGCCACATTGCTCAAATCAACGATATTTAGCTCATGCCTTAACTCGCGAAATCTTGCTTCATCCAAGGGCTTCGTGAAGATATCTGCAAGGTTATCATGAGTGTTGATATAGTTGAGCTCGATCTCCCCACGCCTAATATGATCCCGGATAAAGTGATACCGAATCTCAATATGCTTTGTGTTGAAGTGTTGCACCTGGTTGAGAGAGATCTTGATGGCACTTTCATTGTCACACCAAAGAGGCACTTTGTCACAAATGACACCGTAATCCTTTAAAGTTTGCCTCATCCAAAGGAGTTGAGCACAACAACTACCGGTGACCACATACTCCGCTTCGGTGGACTAGAGGGACACACAACTTTGCTTCTTAGAAGACCAACTCACCAAAGAGCAACCAAGAAATTGGCACCCTCCGGAAGTTGACTTCCTATCCACTTTGTCTCCCACCCAATCCGTGTCCGAAAAGCCCACAAGGTTGAAGTTTGCTCCTCTTGGGTACCATAAGCCAAAGTTTGGGGTATGAGCCAAATAACAAAAGATTCGCTTGACCGCCACATAGTGGCTTTCCTTAGTTGCGGCTTGAAACCATGCACAAATTCCCACACTCAACATGATATCTGGTCTAGATGCACAAAGGTAAAGCAAGGATCCAATCATGAAGCGATATACCTTTTGATCCACCGCTTTACCATTGGGATCTATGTCAAGTTGGCATTTGACGGGCATTGGAGTGGAAGCCAGCTTGACCTCACTTAGCTTGAATCTCTTGAGCATGTCTTGGGTATATTTGGCTTGGTTGATGAAGGTTCCTTCTCTTCTTTACTTGATTTCAAACCCGAGAAAGAACTTCAACTCTCCCATCATGGACATCTTGAACTTCGAGGTCATGAGAGCGGCAAATTCCTCATTGAAAGCTTTGTTAGGGGAATCAAAGATAATATCATCAACATATAGTTGGCATACAAACAACTCCCATTTGACCTTCTTAGTAAAAAGAGTGGGGTCAATTTTCCCAATTTCAAACCCACGATCTTGCAACAACTCGATAAGGTGCTCATACCACGCACGGGGAGCTTGTTTAAGGCCATATAGTGCCTTATCGAGTTGGTACACATGATCGGGGAAATAGGGATCCTCGAACCCTGGGGGTTGTTTGAAATACACCAACTCATTAATAGGACCATTAAGAAAAGCACTCTTCACATCAATTTGTTGCAACTTGAAGTTATGATGAGAGGCATAAGCAATCAACAAACGAATAGATTCAAGGCGAGCAACGGGAGCAAAGATTTCACCGTAGTCGATACCCTCGACTTGGGAGTAGCCTTGTGCTACAAACCGAGCCTTGTTGCGAACAATAATCCATGAGCATCTTGCTTGTTCTTGAATATACACTTGGTTCCAATGACATTATGGTTCCCCGTTGGCTGATACGTCTCCAACGTATCTATAATTTTTGATTGCTCCATGCTATATTAACTACTGTTTTGGACAATATTGGGCTTTATTATCCATTTTTATATTATTTTTGGGACTAACCTATTAACCGGAGGTCCAGCCCAGAATTGCTGTTTTTTTTGCCAATTTCAGTGTTTCGAAGAAAAGGAATATCAAACGGAGTCCAATTGACCTGAAACTCCACGGAACTTATTTTTGGACCAGAAGAAGCCCACGGAGTACCGGAAGTTCACCACGGGAGTCCCGGACTGCCCACGAGGGTGGGGGGCGCGCCCACCCCCCTAGGGCGCGCCCCCTACCTCGTGGACAGCCCGGAGGTCCACCGACGTACTTCTTTCACCTATATATACCCACGTACCCTAAAAACTTCGAAAGGAATAATAGATCGGGAGTTCCGCCGCCGCAAGCCTCTGTAGCCACCAAAAGTCAATCGGGACCCTGTTCCGGCACCCTGCCGGAGGCGGGAACCCTCACTGGTGGCTATCTTCATCATCCCGACGCTCTCCATGACGAGGAGGGAGTAATTCACCCTCGGGGCTGAGGGTATGTACCAGTAGCTATGTGTTTGATCTCTCTCTCTCTCTCTCTCTCTCTCTCTCTTGTGTTCTTGATTTGGCACGATCTTGATGTATCGCGAGCTTTGCTATTATAGTTGGATCTTATGTTTCTTCTCCCCCTCTACTCTCTTGTAATGAATTGAGTTTTCCCCTTGAAGTAATCTTATCGGATTGAGTCTTTAAAGATTTGAGAACACTTGATGTATGTCTTGCCGTGCGTATCTGTGGTGACAATGGGATATCACGTGATTCACTTGATGTATGTTTTGGTGATCAACTTGCGGGTTTCGCCCATGAACCTATGCATAGGGGTTGGCATACGTTTTCGTCGTGATTCTCCAGTAGAAACTTTGGGGCACTCTTTGAGGTTCTGTGTGTTGGTTGAAAGATGAATCTGAGATTGTGTGATGCATATCGTATAATCATACCCACGGATACTTGAGGTGACATTGGAGTATCTAGGTGACATTAGGGTTTTGGTTGATTTGTGTCTTAAGGTGTTATTCTAGTACGAACTCTAGGGTTGTTTGTGACACTTATAGAAATAGCCCTACGGATTGATTGGAAAGAATAACTTTGAGGTGGTTTCGTACCCTACCATAATCTCTTCGTTTGTTCTCCGCTATCAGTGACTTTGGAATGACTCTTTGCTGCATGTTGAGGGATAGTTATATGATCCTCTTATGTTATTGTTGTTGAGAGAACTTGCACTAGTGAAAGTATGAACCCTAGGCCTTGTTTCCTAGCATTGCAATACCGTTTACGCTCACTTTTATCGCTTGTTACCTTGCTGTTTTTATATTTTCAGATTACAAAAACCTATATCTACCATCCATATTGCACTTGTATCACCATCTCTTCGCCGAACTAGTGCACCTATACAATTTACCGTTGTATTGGGTGTGTTGGGGACACAAGAGACTCTTTGTTATTTGGTTGCAGGGTTGCTTGAGAGAGACCATCTTCATCCTACGCCTCCCACGGATTTATAAACCTTAGGTCATCCACTTGAGGGAAATTTGCTACCGTCCTACAAACCTCTGCACTTGGAGGCCCAACAACGTCTACAAGGAGAAGGTTGCGTAGTAGACATCATTGGCCTCGTCACCAATCTCCACACCTTGTTGTGCTCGAAGTTGTTGAGTTATTCATATGATAAAATGTGATAAAATGGTGAAACCTTTTGCATATTAAGCTATGATAAATTTACTACAGTGTGAATTTTCTTTCATAATTTTTGGAGTTAGGGAAGTAGGATGAATCTTGCATTCTTTGCAGACTGTACTGTTTTGACAGATTGCTGTTATGTTTGCATTGTTTGCATATGTTTGCTTGTTTAATGATTCTATTTGAGGATAGGAGTATTAAATATGCAGAGACATTTAGTATGCAATGTTGAATAATAATTTTAGTGATTTGTTACAGTAGAAGATGATAAGGTTTTGCATTGGTTTATACTAACTTATCTCACGAGTTCTTGTCGAGTTTGGTGTGGATGAAGCTTTCGAGATTTAGGAAACCGAGATATAAAAGGAATTAAGGAGACACAAAAGCTCAAGCTTGGGGATGCCCAAGTCACCCCAAGATATTATTTCAAGAAGTCTCAAGCATCTAAGCTTGGGGATGCCCCCGTTGGCATCCCACCTTTCTTCTTCAACAACTATCGGTTAGTATCGGTTGAACCTAAGTTTTTGCTTCTTCACATGAGTTGTGCTATCCTTGCAATGTAGTTTTATTTATCTTTGCTTGTTGTTTGAATAAAATACCAAGATCTGAAATTCTTAAATGGGAGAGTCTTCACATAGTTGTATAATTATTCGACTACTCATTGATCTTCACTCATATCTTTTGGAGTAGTTTGTTGTTTGCTCTACTGCTTCACTTATATCTTTTAGAGCACAATGGTGGTTTTATTTTGAAGACATAGATGAACTCTCATGCTTCACTTATATTATTTTGAGAGTCTTAAATAGCATGGTAATTTGCTTAAATAATCCTAATATGCTAAGCATACAAGATTTGTAAGAATTCTTATGAGTGCGTTGAATACTATGAGAAGTTTGATGCTTGATAATTGTTTTGAGATATGAAGATGGTGATATTAGAGTCATGCTAGTTGAGTAGTTGTCAATTTGAGAAATACTTGTGTTAAAGTTTGTGATTCCCGTAGCATGCACGTATGGTGAACCGTTATGTGATGAAGTCGGAGCATGACTTATTTATTGATTGTCTTCCTTATGAGTGGCGGTCGGGGACGAGCGATGGTCTTTTCCTACCAATCTATCCCCCTAGGAGCATGCGCGTAATACTTTGCTTTGATAACTTGTAGATTTTTGCAATAAGTATATGAGTTCTTTATGACTAATGTTGAGTCCATGGATTATACGCACTCTTCTTCCTTCCACCATTGCTAGCCCTTCTAATACCGCACACTTTTCACCGGTATCATACACCCACCATATACCTTCCTCAAAACAGCCACCATACCTACCTATCATGGCATTTCCATAGCCATTCCGAGATATATTGCCATGCAACTTTCCACTGTTCTGTTTATTATGACACGCTCCATCATTGTCATATTGCTTTGCATGATCATGTAGTTGACATTGTATTTGTGGCAAAGCCACCGTTCATAATTCTTTCATACATGTCACTCATGAGTCATTGCACATCCCGGTACACCGCCGGAGGCATTCATATAGAGTCATATCTTGTTCTAAGAATTGAGTTGTAATTCTTGAGTTGTAAGTAAATAAAAGTGTGATGATCATCATTTTTAGAGCATTGTCCCAGTGAGGAAAGGATGATGGATACTATGATTCCCCCACAAGTCGGGATGAGACACCGGACGAAAAATAAAAAAAAAGAGAAAAAAAGAGGCCAAAAAAAGAGAAAAGGCCCAAATACATAAAAAAACAAAAAAAGAGAGAAGGGACAATGTTACTATCCTTTTACCACTTCAAAGTAGCACCATGATCTTCATGATAGAGAGTCTCCTATGATATCTCTTTCATATACTAGTGGGAATTTTTCATTATAGAACTTGGCTTGTATATTCCAATGATGGGCTTCCTCAAAATGCCCTAGGTCTTCATGAGCAAGCGAGTTGGATGCACACCCACTTAGTTCCTTTTGTTGAGTTTTCATATACTTATAGCTCTAGTGCATTCGTTTCATGGCAATCCCTACTCACTCACATTGATATCTATTGATGGGCATCTCCATAGCCCATTGATACGCCTAGTTGATGTGAGACTATCTTCTCCCTTTTTGTCTTCTCCACAACCACCATTCTATTCCACATATAGTGGTATATCCATGGCTCACGCTCATGTATTGCGTGAAGATTGAAAAAGTTTTGAAAATGTCAAAAGTATGAAATATTTGCTTGGCTTGTCATCGGGGTTGTGCATGATTTAAATACTTTGTGTGGTGAAGATAGAGCATAGCTAGACTATATGATTTTGTAGGGATAACTTTCTTTGGCCATGTTATTTTGAGAAGACATAATTGCTTTGTTAGTATGCTTGAAGTATTATTATTTTTATGTCAATATTAAACCTTTGTCTTGAATCTTCCGGATCTGAATATTCATACCACAATTAAGAAGAATTACATTGAAATTATGCCAAGTAGAATTTCACATAAAAAATTATCTTTTTTATCATTTACCTACTCGAGGAAGAGCAGGAACTAAGCTTGGGGATGCCTGATACGTCTCCAACGTATCTATAATTTTTGATTGCTCCATGCTATATTATCTACTATTTTGGATAATATTGGGATTTATTATCCACTTTTATATTATTTTTGGGACTAACCTATTAACCGGAGGCCCAGCCCAGAATTGCTGTTTTTTGCCTATTTCAGTGTTTCGAAGAAAAGGAATATCAAACGGAGTCCAATTGACCTGAAACTCCACGAAACTTATTTTTGGACCAGAAGAAGCCCACGTAGTACCGGAAGTTCACCAGGGGAGTCCTGAGCTGCCCACAAGGGTGGGGGGGCGTGCCCACCCCCCTAGGGCGCGCCCCCCTACTTCGTGGACAGCCCGGAGGTCCACCGACGTACTTCTTTCACCCATATATACCCACGTACCCTAAAAACTTCAAAAGGAAGAATAGATCGGGAGTTCCGCCGCTGCAAGCCTCTGTAGACACCAAAATTCAATCGGGACCCTGTTCCGGCACCCTGCCGGAGGGGGGAACCCTCACGGCCATCTTCATCATCTCGGCGCTCTCCATGACGAGGAGGGAGTAGTTCACCCTCGGGGCTGAGGGTATGTACCAGTAGCTATGTGTTTGATCTCTCTCTCTCTCTCTCTCTCTCGTGTTCTTGATTTGGCACGATCTTGATGTATCGCGAGCTTTGGTATTATAGTTGGATCTTATGTTTCTTCTCCCCCTCTACTCTCTTGTAATGAATTGAGTTTTCCCCTTGAAGTAATCTTATCGGATTGAGTCTTTAAAGATTTGAGAACACTTGATGTATGTATTACCGTGCGTATCTGTGGTGACAATGGGATATCACGTGATTCACTTGATGTATGTTTTGGTGATCAACTTGCGGGTTCCGCCCATGAACCTATGCATAGGGGTTGGCAGACGTTTTCGTCGTGATTCTCCGGTAGAAACTTTGGGGCACTCTTTGAGGTTCTATGTGTTGGTTGAATAGATGAATCTGAGATTGTGTGATGCATATCGTATAATCATACCCACGGATACTTGAGGTGACATTGGAGTATCTAGGTGACATTAGGGTTTTGGTTGATTTGTGTCTTAAGGTGTTATTCTAGTACGAACTCTAGGGCTGTTTGTGACACTTATAGGAATAGCCCAACGGATTGATTGGAAATAATAACTTTGAGGTGGTTTCGTACCCTACCATAATCTCTTCGTTTGTTCTCTGCTATTAGTGACTTTGGAGTGACTCTTTTTTGCATGTTGAGGGATAGTTATATGATCCTATTATGTTATTATTGTTGAGAGAACTTGCACTAGTGAAAGTATGAACCCTAGGCCTTGTTTCCTAGCATTGCAATACCATTTACACTCACTTTTATCGCTTGTTACCTTGCTGTTTTTGTATTTTCAGATTACAAAAACCTATATCTACCATTCATATTGCACTTGTATCACCATCTCTTCGCCGAACTAATGCACCTATACAATTCACCGTTGTATTGGGTGTGTTGGGGACACAAGAGACTCTTTGTTATTTGGTTGCAGGGTTGCTTGAGAGAGACCATCTTCATCCTACGCCTCCCACGGATTTATAAACCTTAGGTCATCCACTTGAGGGAAATTTGCTACCGTCCTACAAACCTCTGCACTTGGAGACCCAACAACGTCTACAAGGAGAAGGTTGCGTAGTAGACATCATTGGCCTCGTCACCAATCTCCACACCTTGTTGTGCTCGAAGTTGTTGAGTTCTTCATGCATGGCATTAAGCCAATACGGATCCTCGAGCGCCTCATAGACCTTTTGGGGTTTCAACACAAGAAACAAATGTGTGATTTTCACAATAGTTTGCTAATTGTCTACGAGTGCTTACCCCCTTTCTTAAGCTTCCAAGCACATTCGTCATGAGATCATCTTTGGTAGTGAGCTTGGATGCAATCTTGGCGGCACGACGCTCCAATTCCTCCTCATGAGTGAGTTGAGGAGCGGTAACTTGATCATCTTGAGCGTCGTCTTGAGCTTGTTCTTGATCTTGAGCTTGCTCTTGATCTTGAACTTGCTCAGTGGTGAGAACTTGACGTTGGGCATCACTTGGTGGTTCACCACCATCTTGAGGTTGATCTTGCCCTTGATCTTGTTCATTTGGTTGAGGGCCTTCACTTTGTTCTTCGGAAGTGTGTGGGTCTTGGGTTGGTGATGGTTCCACTTGAGTGGAACATTGTCCTTCTCCTTCGGCCACAAGGGGTTCCTCAATGGGTAGGATATGACCAACACCCATTCTTCTTATGGCTTGGGGAGGAATTTCATCACCTACATCACAAGTACCACTTTGCTCCACTTGGGAACCGTTATTCTCATCAAACTCCATGTTACACGTCTCCTCAATAAGTCCCGTGGACTTATTGAGGACACGGTAAGCATGAGAGTTTGTAGCATAACCAACAAATATGCCCTCATGAGCTCTAGCCTCAAATTTAGACAAACGAACACCTTTCTTGAGAATGAAACACTTACACCCGAACACCCGGAAGTACTTGAGGTTGGGCTTGTTACCGGTGAGTATCGCATATGGAGTCTTGTTCAAGCCTTTCCGGAGATAGAGCCGATTGGATGCATGACAAGCGGTGTTGATGGTTTCGGCTCAAAAGTTGTATGGAGACTTGAAATCCGCCATCATGGTCCTTGCCGGATCCATCAACATCCAGTTCTTCCTCTCCGCTACACCATTTTGTTGAGGGGTGTAAGGTGCGGAATGTTGATGCTTGATCCCCTCATCACTAAGAAACTCATCCAAGGTGTAGTTCTTGAACTCGGTTCCATTGTCACTTCTTATTGTCAAGATCTTTGCATTGTGTTGGCATTGAGCTTCATTTGCAAAGTCGATGATGGTCTATTGGGTCTCACTCTTCCTCTTGAAGAAATATACCCAAGTGTATCTTGAATAATCATCCACAATCACCAAGCAATACTTTCTACCCATGAGACTATCAAAGGATGGAGGTCCAAAGAGATCCAAGTGAAGGAGCTCCAAAGGCCTCTTCGAGTAGATGATAGTCGTGGGAGGGTGAGTCATCTCATGTAGCTTTTCTTCGATACAAGCACTGCAAGCACGATCTTCGGCAAAACTAACATTTTTTAGTCCATGGACATGGTCCCCGTTGAGAAGACTTTGCAAAGATCTCATATTGACATGGGATGAACGGCGATGCCAAAGCCATCCTGTCAGTGCCAAAACCGGCGGATCTCATAGTAGGGGTCCTAAGCTAGGCGTCTTGGAGCGATGGTAACATGGACACGGGGTTTTACCCAGCTTCTGGCTCTATTGATGAGATAATACCCTACATGCTGCTTTTGATTGTTTTCATATGGGTCTAGTACAGAGTACATGTATCTACCACGAGATTGTAGTAATGAATATCAGATCGTCTATTGACTAGCCTGGCCTCGGTTTATATAAGACACCAGAGGCCTAGGGTTTAGGAGAGTCCTTGTCTTGGGTGCCAAGTTTTGTGGAGTCTTCCTTGTATGCGGCAGGGGTGGTCCGAACTGGCCCATGAGTATGCGGCCATGGGGGTCCTCGGCCCAATCTATTGATCAGGAGACGACATGGTGAGTACCCCTAGTCCAGGACACCGTCACTAGCCCCCTGAACCGGTCTTCAAGTTGGGGACGCTCCTCGATTCTTCCGAACTGTTCTTCATCTTCGGTCGTCGGTCTTGAAAATTGGTTCAACAAATCTTCCCATCTCTGATCTTGAGGATCGCCAAAGTGCATCCGAAGAGTTTACACGTCGGGTATCCGAGGAGCCCCTTTAAGTTTCCGGCCTTTATCAATGCCTTGTTATTTTTACGCCCACCTCGGGTTCGAAGTTGTCCCCGTGCGGCGGTGTCCTCTTGCATCCGAGCTCCAACGCCGGACTGCATTTAAGGTATCTTTTGCAGCCGAGCACCAACGTCAGATTGTATCCGAGCTCCAACGCCGGACTGAATCCAAAACCCCACGCCGGAGAGTATCCGAGCTCCAACGCCGGACTATATCTGAGGTGTCATAGATCACCTTGGCTCAAAAAGGTCAAAGGAGTTTAGCCGAGCTTAATGCCAGAAATGCCTTCTACGGAGCCAACCACTGGCGTCTGAGCTTTATGCCGGATTACTTCCGGGGTGTCTATTGTAGTCGAGCACCAACGCCGGACTGTATCCGAGGTAGCGCACCACCTCGACTATGGGCTGATTTTTATGAATTTAATTTCGAATTGTGCAATGTAATCTCTGCTGAGATGTATAGCCAGTAGCCCTCAAGGTGCATGTTGGCCTAATATCCGGGATGCACCTGAAGGAAAAAAATCAAACCGCTGACCCTAGTAGCCCCTGAGACTCAGGTCGGTTCATAAAATCAGCCTGAGGATCAATTCCCAGCTCGACACCATACTTAGGAATAGAAACGCGGTGTGCAAAGTCCTCGAGACTCAAGTTGGGTGCGGCCGACCAACCTGAGGATAATAATCTCCTCGAAAACTATATTGCACTTTAAATTTTCTGCATTGCATTGTCAATGCAGTAACCCCCGAGACACTAGTCGGGTGGCAACACCAGATCAGGGGATCGATGTACCCCTTTAATATTTGTAAATAATAAGCACGAAGCCCAGTAGCCCCCGAGCCTTAATGTGGGAACGGGTGGCCGAATTAAGGATCGATATCCAAAGTAAAATCACAAATTATGCGTAATCATTCTATGTATCCAAATACTTTACATCATCAATGCTCGGATCCGCATTCTACAAAACTTTGTTGACCGACCATCGGCTTCCACCTCCTTGGCCAGTAGCCGAGGAGTGGTTGTCCTACTTTATAAAGCCTTTACAAGGACAAAGATTTACCACAAACAAGGCAATCCGGCCATACGGTTTTATAAACAAAGGTACGTAGAGAGATATGTTGTATTACTGTTTAATGTGAGAAACATCTTCCAAAGAAAATAGTCCCTCTATCGGTTCCTTTCTTTGGGTTGTCATGCCAACCATGATCATGAAACCTCACCTCCGATCAATGCAGGAGAAAAATATTGAGGAGTTAGTTCGGGGAAAGTTCCCAAATTCTATGTTTATTTTGACTCCGTTGCAACTGTTTATCAGTTGAAAGTGGCCCATCGTCGGCTTCTACCCGTTTGTAGAAACTACACTGGGTGTTTCCGCAATAACAAGACAACCCTTAGCCGACGTCTTGGTGCCCGAAGGCGGTTGTGTTAGCAGAAACGAGGCAATCACATATGCGGGCTTTATAACTTTCACTTAGTCATAGGAGTTTTAAATTGGGGAAGCTAGCTACGAGCCCCCGGTTAGTGTTCGGCGACAGCCGAGGTCAAGACGTAAACACTTCAGCCAATGTTATGAATGGCCTGTCATTTAACATAGTCATCGGATCGCTGACCAGTTTACGCTTATTGTGACAGTCAGTTTTCGGCTTTCTCCCCTGAGGTGCGTAACCATGCGAGCTGGAAGCATAATCGCAGTGGTTCTCCCTTTGCACACCTAGCCGAACAAAGCGGAACGTAGGAGGCAAGCACAGGAGCCGGGCAACCAACTATTGACCAAAGACACAATTTGAAACCGATGCATATATAGCAATATCGGAGAATGTTTTTGCCGAATCTCTGAAGGTGTCTGGCGTTGCACTGCGAGACTTATGCTGGAAACACGGAAAATAGTTTAAAAGTGCCATAGGCTTGGAAAGTCAAAAAACTGCAATAAAAACTTGATGTCCGAACTAGATCAAGTTTCGGTGCCAGTCCAAAAATTGGTCTTAAAAAGTGCTTATGTCGTGCTTTAATATGACACACCCTATCTCAAGACTTCAAGCGGGTCAGCCTACGGCTTGAACCTCCTATCCCGAAGGCGGAGTAATTCTCATTTGGTCAGCTTAGCAAACTAAACTCTAGCGGCTTGAGAGAGAAATCAGGCTACCCGACTATTGACCACACACTCGCGTCGAGAGAGAAATCAGGCTACCCGACTAGTGATAGAAAAAGACTTTGCAGCGACTGAGAAGAAAAAATTATTGTAAAACGGCTCATGCAAATTTAAGAGCCCCAAGTGACTTGGGTAAAAGAATTTTATGTATAATTATTGTATGTACCGAAGTACTTATGTCATATCTTGTCGGGGGAGAACTGATCGTGCCCCACGAGCACCTACGGGACCTGGGTCCCTTGTGGTTCGGAGGGGGGCGGAGATTGCACAAAGAGCGGATCGAGGCGATGCACATGAGCGGATTTACCCAGCTTCGGAGCTCTCCGGGGAGATAATACTCCTACTGCTGCTTTGTGGATTATCTTGTGTTCTTGCTAGGGAGCAATGCGAGCTACAAGACCTAGCCTGAGTGTGGTTTCGTATGAATATGATGAACTAAGCTCGAGCTGGACCGAATCGAGCCGAACCCTTTCTACGTTGCACTTGGGCCTCCTTTTATAGGCACAAGGGGTTACCACATGTGGCAAGTAGACAAGGGTAAGATGGTAAAAACATGGGTTGGTACACCGCTTTGTACAGTGTACAGTAATCTATACCTAACTCTGACGCCAAGGGACAAGAGTCATCAATGCCTGTCTCAGTCGCCCGAACAGTGTAACAGGGGCCGTCAAGTGCGCCTCCGTTTGCCATGATGGTAGCTTGTCAGCGCCGCTTATCGCTGCTCCCCGCTGGCTGCACAGCCCGTCGACACGCGTACTTGGGAGAGCCCCGTGGTGACACGTTGGCGGGTGAGCTAGAGCGGAGACGAAGAGAGGTCGCCCGCCCCGGCAAGCGCCTTGCCGCGGCAGGAACCTTGTCGCGCTTGGGGGGGCTTGGCGCCCGCCAAGCCTTCCCGGCAAGCTCCTCTTGCCGGGGCCTTGTTTCCTTCGCGCCCTGAGTGGCCTTCCCGGCAAGCTCCTCTTGCCGGGGTCTTGACTACTTTGTTCTTGAATGGCTCCAAAGGGCCGCAGAGGGTCTTTGGCAGACGCCCGGCAAGGCTTGCCACGGGGACGCTGCGACTGCCCGTGCATGGGTTCGGGGTACTAAGGTACCCCTACTTTAGTACACCGACAGAGCCCCGGTGCAGGCCATACACGGTGCCCGGCGCTGTTGGGCCAGCCCAAAACAGGCACGGCACGCGCGGCCCGAGTCCAAACCAAATCCACTCCATATCCGCCGTGTCCCTCTCAGAACGGCACGCGTCATTGCGGTGTCGTGGGGAAGTGGGCGGCGGCGAGGTCGCCTCATCCGTCGCCTTAGTTACGCATCTCCGCCACGTGGTTCCCATGCACTTGGGGTCACAGACGGTGGAAGTGGGAAGCGGGCGTTATGGCAGAGGCAGCAGGTCTGCCCGATTCCCTGCTCTTCCTATGCCTTGATTATTTGGCGGGCGGCCGAGCCTCCACCTTGCTTTTTTTTAAGAAGGGCGGAAGGGGAGCGCAGAAGCCCGCACTCTCCCATCTCTTCTTTTCCTCAGCCTCTGCTCCCCTTTCTCCCATTCGCCATGGAGAAAGGGAACCTTGGTTCTTCATCGGTGGCGGCGAGGGTCGCAGCTGGACAGCGCACCCCTCCCAATCCCACGCCCGGGGTGGCTGAGCCAGCCACAAAGGGAAGAGGGAGGGGGCAAGGTCGTGGACGAGGTCGAGGAGCTCGGGGAAGAGGAGGACAAGGCGGCGCGCCGTCTCCGCCTCCGCCGGCGGTTCCCCTTCGGGGGCGAGGTCGTGGACGAGGTCGAGGCGCTCGGGGAAGAGGCGGGCGGGCGGGCGCGCCGCCTCCGCCAGCTGGCGGTTCCCCTCCCCGCGGGCGGTCCATACAGGGACGACCCTTGCAGTTCTTCGTCAAGCTGCACTGGCGCCTCGTCGCCGCCTCGGCTTCCAGCTCCGTTCATGAGCGCGATGGAGTTGGATCCGCCGAGACATTGAGACTGCACATGAGGGCTGTGGGATCAGCGGCACGCGAGTCGCGCTGTATTCCTGTGCCCTAATGTGATGTATCTTGATCGTGGGTGGAAGACGTTCGCCCGCATCCACAACCTGCTGGCGGGGTTTACCCTCCATTTTAAGTTAATGGAGGGTGATCTCCTCTCCGTCAAGGTCTTCGGGGATCTCGGCACTCGGGCGAGGTGCTGCGTGGATAGCTCCTCCGACAGCGAAGATTCCTCCTCGAGCGAGAGTGGCGAGGAGGAGAGCGACAACGACGACGAGGGTAGCGGGCCCAACTAGTTGTCGGGCGCCGCTTCGCGCGTCACCGGCGACCCCATCATCCGTGTCGCCGGCTCCTTGAACTCCCCGGGGTCGTCTCCTTGGGCGACTAGCGTAGGGAGGCTGCGGAAGGGGAAGAGGGATGGCGACAAGGCCGTCAAGTCGGAGTACGAGGGCGTAGTGCCCTCGACAGCGTGCTGACGTCCTGCCGCCCCGTCTTCGAGCCCCGCTTCCAGCGCCATCGTCCCCGTCAAGCCCTCGGAGAGCCCCCGGTATGTTCCCTTGGTGCCTTCTGGCACCTGTAGCTCGCATAGGCGCTCCTTTTGCCCTTCCCGCCTCCTTAACCTACCTCCTGAAGAGAGGGACAGAAAAAGGATTACGGGCATCTTATCTTTTTAATTTGTAAGCCTTCGGGCCTTATCTGCATTTAAAAACTTGTAGTCCTCTCTTTCATGTTTTTTATTCTCCACGGACTGTATCCGAGTAGAATGTTTTTAATGAAAGAGGGATGTTTGAGAAAGGACGAAAGGCTTATCGATACCGCAGCCCCGGCAACTCTGGTTTGCCGCAGCCCGGCAACTCTGGTTTGCCGCAGCCCCCGCAACTCGGCTTGCCGGGGCTTGGATCTGGCGCACCTTTCTTCTCTTCGCTGTTATTTCAGTTCGAGAACAATTTAGCTAGTGCCGCGATAAGTTATTTTGTAATATACACTATCTTAGGCAATCGAATGCTTTATTATTTCCTTTACTCAATTCTTCCTTGTATGTTACTGCCCTCACGCCAGTGGAAACTTGCGGTGCAGCACCCTTGCCATGGCGCCGAGTCGGAACTTCAGCAGCCTCTTTGGCGGGTCGCTACCGACAAGAAACCTCGTCGCGGACTAGCCGCAGCTCACTTAAGTTGTTGAGCGGACTCGAAACAAAGTAAGGGCGCGACCAGTCACGATTCGGTTCCTCCGCGCACAGATTTTCCATACAAAGTACTATCGTTCGAGGAAGATAACTTAAAAATTTAAAACTGGTCGCTTAAACTTAGCAACTTAGCTTTTCTGTTGTCCATTTTCGGGCAAGGCGACAGTTCCTCGAGCGACGCTTGTTGGCCCACACCATTATATCCTCCTCCCCCCCCCCGGTTAACTTGTGGGTGGATGAACCTTCTTCTTGTTTGAGAAGAAAGAAGAGAAAAATAAAGTTATGGAGCCTAATGGCTCATTATCGCTTATCGGGTGCGGGTGTTGCACAAGATGTTAGTAAACACATGCATATATGATTATGAAAGCATGTATTGTCAAAATGTGCGCAACCATAGGCTTTCTTGATGCACGGGTCTGCGCCCGGCTTTGTACAAAGGATTACATGCAACAGCGGTAAGACTTGTACATAGGGTGGTTGCGGAACAGGTTCCGAATCGCGCTTTATGGGTAAAACTTGCGAAGATGCTCTATGTTCTAGGAATTGCTCACGGAAGGCCATCTTGGTCTCAAAGCGGACAGCGCGGGCCTAGTGACTCGTTTCACCCGATAAGGGCCTTCCCACTTCGGCGTCAACTTGTTGGGATTCTTGGCGGATTGAACGCGCCGAAGAACAAGGTCGCCTTCCTCGAAGCTTCTGGCATTAACTTTGCGGCTATGATAGGGCGCAAAGCTTGCTGGTAACGAGCAGCTCGTACAGCAGCCTGAAGACGATCTTCCTCGAGGAGCAGCGTCATCTTGTCGCAGCTGCTCTTGCTCAAGCTCATCATAAGCGAGCACTCGAGGTGACCCGTATACGAAGTTCCGTGGGGAGAACTGCCTCGCTCCGTGAGACTAGAGCAAAGGGTGTGCGGCGATGGCTCGATTTGGCGTCCCCGATCGACCAAAGAACCACCGGCAGCTCCTCGATCCAGTTCCTTCCGCGACTTGCGCAGCCTCGTCGAAAGTTCTGGTCTTGAGTCCTCGCAGCACTTCAGCGCTTGCTCTCTCGCTTGACCGTTGCTTCTCGGATGAGCAACGAAGCGGCAGATCTTGGCGCCAAGATCCCGAGCGTCATCGCATGAAGGTGCGGCTCGTGAACTGTGTGCCGTTGTCGGTGATGATCCGTTAGGAATCCCAAAACGGCAAACAATTGACCAAGAACTTGACGGCCGATCGCGTGCGGTCACCTTCCTCACTGGTTCCACTTCCGCCACTTTGTGAACTTGTCGATTGCGACGCATAAGTATTCAAAGCCCCGACAGCTCGGGAAGGGGCCGAGATGTCGAGCCCCAGACCGAAAAGGGCCAGGATAAAGGGATCGTCCGGAGAGCTTGAGCTGGTTGGTGTATCATTTGGAATGGAACCGCACGCTTCACACTTGGTTACTTGTGCGTTGCATCCGGAGGGCTTCGCCGAAGAAACCTTGCCGAAAGCTTTGCGGCAAGCTTTGCCAACAAGTGCTCTTGCGCCAATGTGGTGACCACATATGCCTCCATGTATCTCTCGCCAACAGCTTTCATCCATCTTCCCGCAAATACACTTCAATTTCACTCCGTTGAGTCTTCTTCATGCATGGATGTTGTCAACAAACTGGTACATACTTGACTGCCGGGCTACTTTTTCCGCTTCTTCTTGCTCTTCGGAAGTTATCCTGCGAAGGAATTGGACGATTTGTTGTGCCCATGTTGGAGCCTGTGGCTCGACAACAAGGACTAAAGGCTCATCTATCACTGTGGGAACATCAGCTTCTACGGCAAAGACCTGTGGATCCGCCGGAGCTCGATGATCCCCGGCAAGCTTGCCGGAGCTAAACTTGTCGGGAGCGTTTGCTTCAACGATACAAACTGCATGGTTTGTCGGAGCATACTGCTCCTCAGTGATACTCGCGTTGGTTTTAGGGACCTTCTTGGCGGCGGCTCCAGAGAGCTCTGCCGGAAAGTAGTCGCCGGAAACCAATTTTCTCTTCTTGCTCTGTCCTGTTGACGGTGTTACGGTTGCTGCATCCCGGTAAATCTTGTCGGTGCAGATAAGTGCATCTTTCTTGTCGCCATGGACAGAAATGACGCTTATCGGGCCGGGCATCTTGAGTAGGTTGTAAGCATAATGAGAGGCGCCATGAACTTGGCGAGTCTTTGGACGGCCAAGTATGCCATTGTAGGGCAATGGGAAATCGGCGACATCAAATGTGACCCTCTCAGTTCTGAAGTTGAGCTCGCTGCCGAATGTTACCGGCAACGTGATCTTCCCTTTGGGCTTGCTCCTTCCTGGGTTGATTCCTTGGAAAGTACCAGTTTCTTCGAGCTCGCTGTTAGGGATTTGAAGTTTCTGGAGCACTGCAGAGGAGATCAAATTCAGGTCGGCCCCGCCGTCAACCAACATCTTTGTGACCTTGAGGTTGCGGATGGTTGGTGAGACCAACATCGACAAACACCCGACCGCAGTGATGCGATCAGGGTGATCCTCAATGTCAAAGATGATGGGCGTGCTGGACCACTTCAGAGGTTTGCGTGACTCTATGGATGGTTCTGCTGCATTGACCTCACGCATCCATTGCTTGAGTTGGCGGTGCGAGGTATGCAGAGACGCACCACCGTCGACGCAAAGGACCTCCGTTGCCTTTTGAAACTCCTGCTCATCGGCTTCATTGTCTTCATCGTCCTCGTCATCTTCATCTTCATCTTCTTCCTTGTCGAGGCCACGGGGAGGTCTATCTCCTTGCCGCTGCTTGGCTTTGCCGCGGCGCCCGCCCCGACCGGGTCTCTTCTTACTTGCTGCAGCTGCACCTTCTTGGGCCTTCTCCTTGTCTCGCCGCTCGTACTCAGCTCTCTGTAACTCAACAAGCTGCTCGACTTTCTTGCAGCTCTGGAGATCGTGGCCCTTGGTGCGGTGGATTTTACAGTACTGCTTGTTGGAGCTGTCAGGCTTGTCGGCGGCCGCCACAGCTTGGCGGTCGGCGTCAACGGCAACCTCCTTGCCGGAGCCACCGGCCTTGGCTTTGTTGGCGGCACCATCCTTACCGGACTGCTCGACAACTAGTACTTCTTGGTTTTTCTTCCTCCTGTTGTTCCGCCGCCGGCTGTTTCTTGCCGGGGCGATCCCCTCACTGTCAGACTCTGCTCCCACATTCTCTCCCGGAGTCTTCTTCCTTCTTCAGCGTGTACACTTGTCGGCCAGGGCGTGAGCTCGCTGACGTCTTTCACTTTGCACATCGCCATCTCCTCCCTCATCCTGCGATTTCGTACATTACGATGGAATGCACCGATCCGCAGCAGGTGGACGTCTGGGATGTTGTAGTGCACTCGATGAATCTCTGGATGAATTTGCGCAGAGACTCCTCCTTCCGGGCAAGCAGGTGGAGATCACTCTCGCCATGAGGCTTGTGGTCACCGTGAAGGCGCCAACAAACCTGGTGGCACAAATCTGCCCAAGAAGAAATAGAGCCATCCGGCAAGTGCATGAGCCAAGATCGACGCTTGGCTTGAGCACCAAGGGAAAATAGTTGGCGAGGATCTTGTCGTCTCGCCCCCGCAGCTTGCACCGCGATGGTGTAGATGCCGAGGAACTCCGATGGATGTGTCCTGCCGCCGCATTTCTCCGCACATCTGGTTTGAAGTTTTTCTTGTCGGGCCACCGGACTTGCCGCAGCTCACGAGTGAACGCAGGGCAACCTACCGCGACGACAAGTCGCTGGTTCTTCGGGCGCATGCATGTCGACAGTGGGCCCGCGCGCTGGTCGGATTGGCGGCGCGCTTCTCCGGGCGCCAATACGGGTTCGAAGCGTCTTCCTCTTGCCGTTCTCAAGAACTTGGCGTTGGTCGCGACGAGCTCGCGGATCCGACGACGCCGTGGAGTCGCTGCCGAGGTGGATCCGCGAGTCGGCGATCTTGGCCTTCGGAAGGGAGTGTACGGTGGGTGCACCCCGCAAGTCTCGCTGCCATCGGCTCGCCTTGTCTCCTCGCGCGGCTGCGGCGCTTCGGTTGCCGCGGGGACGTCGCGCTGGCGGCCGATGAGACTCTGAATTGTGGCCTCCATTCGCCGACCTTATCGGCCGTTGGAGGGTAATCTAGGAGTAACTGAGCTCTTGCCAAGGCTTCCGCTGGTGTGGTTGGCGGCAACGGCGTACGGAGCGAAGAACGAGATGTGCTCGGACTCCTAACCAAGTTAGGAGGAGCAGTATCCCGCCCAAGCGACCGTACTCCACTCGTACCGGCATGCTGAGGTGCATGCGGGTCTCGAGGGCCTCGGGATCCTCCAGCTTGGCCTTGATCCAATGAGCGTATGGTGCCGCGAGTATCATGACGCTGTCTGTCCCGCGCCTCCTGCGATGGACGCGGTGCAGATTCGGACGCCGACGCCTGCGCTGCCTTGTCCTTGGACCTGGCGGCATCGTGGGCTCTCTCGACGACGCTGTCCCTCCGCGGCGTCCCCCCACCGGGCGGCTCGGTGGTGGTGGGTTCGACGCGACGGCTCAGCTGCTGCCAAGGCTTCTTCTTGGTGCCATGTCGACGAAGATGTCGATGAAGTTGCTCTGCATCGCCGGATCGGGTTCACACAGCCTCGACGCCCCTACCGGGCGCGCCAAAGATGTCGGGGAGAATCGATCGTGCCCCACGAGCACCTACGGGACCTGGGTCCCTTGTGGTTCGGAGGGGGCGGAGATTGCACAAAGAGCGGATCGAGGCGATGCACACGAAGCGGATTTACCCAGCTTCGAGCTCTCGGGAGATAATACTCCTACTGCTGCTTTGTGGATTATCTTGTGTTCTTGCTAGGGAGCAATGCGAGCTACAAGACCTAGCCTGAGTGTGGTTTCAGATGAATATGATGAACTAAGCTCGAGCTGGACCGAATCGAGCGAACCCTTTCACGCTGCACTTGGGCCTCCTTTTATAGGCACAAGGGGTTACCACATGTGGCAAGTAGACAAGGGTAAGATGGTAAAACATGGGTTGGTACACCGCTTTGTACAGTGTACAGATAATCTATACCTAACTCGACGGCAAGGGACAAGAGTCATCAATGTCCGCCTCGATCGCCCGAACAAAGGTAACAGGACCGCAAGCGCGCCTCCGCTTGCCACGATGGTAGCTTGTCACGCCGCTTATCGCTGCTCCCGCTGGCTGCACAGCCCGTCAACACGCCAGATTGGGAGAGCCCGTGGTGACACGCTGGCGGGTGAGCTGGAGCGAGACGAAGAGAGGTCGCCGCCCGGCAAGCGCCTTGCCGCGCAGGAACCTTGTCGCGCTTTGGGGGGGCTTGGCGCCGCCAAGCCTTCCCGGCAAGCTCCTCTTGCCGGGCCTTGTTCCTTCGCTACCGAGTGGCCTTCCCGGCAAGCTCCTCTTGCCGGGGTCTTGACTACTTTGTTCTTGAATGGCTCCAAAGGGCCGCAGAGGGTCTTTGGGCGACGCCCGCAAGGCTTGCCACGGGACGCCGCGATCGCTGGTGACGGGTTCGGGGTACTAAGGTACCCCTACTTTAGTACACCGACATATCTGTGTTCACCCGAATTTTAAACGCGTGTTAACCGACCGTCGGCTTCCCCTCTTCGGTCAAGGGCCGAAAAGTGTTATGTACTCCACCTGTCGAGAATATCGACGGTGTTTTCGATAACGTGCAATCAGGCCATAAGGCAGTAATGCATAAAGCGGCGCTCAGGAACTTATGCTATATTACTGACGAAGTGTAAGAAGCATCTTCGAAGAAAATAGTACCCCCGCTGATACCTTTCTTCGGTGCTCATTGTTACTATGATACTTGTGCAATAGATTTTTTGTACTCATGAGTTCTGTTGTGTGCCGACCATAATTGAAAACAATAAGAGCGCTAGCTTTCAGCTACACCCAGTCTGAGGTCCGGCTCGGATGACCCGACCGTGACAATCGCAGAGGTGCTCCCTTTACTCCCTAGCTGAACAATCGGGAACGTTGGGGTAAACACAGGAGCGAGTCAACCCAGCTTGCGGAACACTTAAGTCAACATGGTGCATATTCTGGCGTAATACACGAACAAGGACCGAAGCTGTACAAGTATAACCATATGCAAGAGGAAAAGCTTCATAAAGGAAGCCCCCAAGTAAATGGGCTATTTGAATTTGTGTGTCACAAACAAAGTTTCGACAAGGAAGTTTTTCACAAGCCACTTTTTGCCAAAATTTAAAATGGGGAGTTTTTGAGCGTCAAAGCGACTTAGCTGGTTAATGTGTTCGACATTGATGACGCGTTCCGAGCTTGGTGCGGGACAAGGTCTCAGCCCCCAAGCCCGATGTGCCCGAGCGAAGAGCTCGGCACTCCGAAGTGGCGATATGGTACATCCAATGTGGCGAGGTGGAACCCCAGTCCGACCGAGGCGGTGGAGCAGGCCGGCAGTGTGACGCCGATGTCTCCGGCGTGGGTTAATGAAGTGATGACGAAGCCCCGGTCTAGCCGAGGTGACGTGGTATGTTGGTACACCGAGGTGACAACGCTGCCCAATCCGGATCATTTATCTGCGCGTAGAAAATAGTGCAAGCGGGAGAAAATAGTAATAATAATAATAATAATAAAATATTGCATAATTAATAATTTATGCAAAGTGAGTAATAAAAGAAATATGGCCTGTGTGCCGAACACTCTAGAGCAGATCGGTTGTAGATGCGGCGTTTGTCATACTGCGGACAAAAAGTCCAGATACTCTCTGATGACGTTGCCGTCCGTGCAGAGCGTGCTCGGGTTTACGCGGAACTGGCCGTGCCAGGATTGTGAACTCCTTGGGACCCAACGCTGCGTGCGACACACGAAGCCAGCGCAAAACGCACTCGGTGTTGTGGCATGATGATGTTGACCAAGATCAGCCAGTCTGGCGACGGCGAGAGGCCGGACAGGCCACCTTATGTACAAAGGTTGGTAGAATATCTCTGCAACAATAATGTAGTACAAACCAACTGAAAGATATTTTGCATTGTAAACTGTTAGCAAGGAAAAATAAAACTTGGCATTATCTCGAAAGCGATTCGGCGGCGGCTGAAAGGCATCGCAACAAATAAGAGAAACTGATCTGTACTGAAATAACTACAATTATCACGAGGAATTGGAGATTGCACGTGTGATCTAGTATACACGTAGTAGTATTAGTTGGACTAGTAGTCATCAATATCCGTGGAGACCGGCTGCAAAACTAGCAATCAATTGCACTGCTCCTTTTAGCAAGTAAAGGACACAATTAGTGGATGATCAGCGGCCGCATAAGCGTTAGAATAAAATAAGGAAAAAGGAATTAAAGAAAGAAGGGAGAGAATCTCCCTGGGTGGCCATCGGGCCGAACTCTTGTCCGCCGCACGTGCGCCGCGTGAGGAGTACTCGGGCGTGGTTTCCTCGGCTGGGGCGCCATTTGATGGAATTTTTTTTACTGTGTTGATCTTCCACAGTCTGTTGCGTGTGCACCCATGTGACTCAACTACGGCGCGGATCTAATGTAGTGCCAGACGCCGGATACTTTTCTGGTCTCAATTTAACTGCAAATAGAGCAGTACGAAACAATGACCATAATTTTGTAAAAACAAGGTAGTTCATGCAAACAGATTTAACTGAAAAAATATCACCTGATTATCTGATACGTCTCCAACGTATCTATAATTTTTGATTGCTCCATGCTACTTTATCTAGTGTTTTAGGCAATATTGGGCTTTATTTTCCACTTTTATATTATTTTTGGGACTAACCTATTAACCGGAGGCCCAGCCCAGATTTGCTGTTTTATGCCTATTTCAGTATTTCGAGGAAAAGGAATATCAGACGGAGTCAAAACGGAACGAAATTAACTGGAGAAATTATTTTTGGAAGGAAACCCACCTGATGGACTTGGACCCCACGTCAGAAGATACGGGAGGTGCTCACGATGGTGGGGGGCGCACCCTCCCCCCTGGGCGCACCCCCCTGCCTCGTGGGTCCCCCGTAGCTCCACCGACGTTCTCCTTTCACCCATATATACCTACGTACCCTAAAACTTCCAGAACAGAAGATAGATCGGGAGTTCCGCCGCCGCAAGCCTCCGTAACCACGAAAACCAATCGGGACCCCTTTCCGCATTCTCACTGAGGGGGGATCCATCTCCGGTGGCCATCTTCATCATCCCGGCGCTCTCCATGACGAGGAGGGAGTAGTTCACCCTCGGGGCTGAGGGTATGTACCAGTTGCTATGTGTTTGTTCTCTCTCTCTCTCTCTCTCTCTCTCTCTCTCTCTCGTGTTCTCTCTCGTGTTCCATCTATGGCATGATCTTGATGTATCCCGAGCTTTGCTATTGTAGTTGGATCTTATGATGTTTCTCCCCCTCTACTCTCTTGTGATGAATTGAGTTTCCCCTTTGAAGTTATCTTATTGGATTGAGTCTTTATGAGAACACTTGATGTATGTCTTGCCGTGATTATCTGTGGTGACAATGGGATATTATGTGCCACTTGATGTATGTTTTGGTGATCAACTTGCGGGTTTCATGACATTGGGAACCTATTCATAGGGGTTGGCACACATTCTTGATTCTCCGGTAGAAACTTTGGGGCACTCTTTGAAGTACTTTTATGTTGGTTGGATGAATCTGAGATTGTGTGATGCATATCGTATAATCATGCCCACGGATACTTGAGGTGACAATGGAGTATCTAGGTGACATTAGGGTTTTGGTTGATTTGTGTCTTAAGGTGTTATTCTAGTACTAACTCTTTTATAGATCGATCCAAAGAATAACTTTGTGGTGGTTTCGCACCGACCATAATCTCTACGCTTGTTCTCCGCTATTAGTGTCTTCGGAGTGACTCTTTTTTGCATGTTGAGGGCTTGTCATATGATCTATCTATGTTATTATTGTTGAGAGAACTTGCACTAGCAAAAGTATGAACCCTAGGCCTTGTTTCTTATCATTGAAATACCATTTACGCTCACTTTTACCACTTGTTACCTTGCTGTTTTTATATTTTCAGTTTACAAAAACCTATATCTACCATCCATATTGCACTTGTATCACCATCTCTTCGCCGAACTAGTGCACCTATACAATTTACCATTGTATTGGGTGTGTTGGGGACACAAGAGACTCTTTGTTATTTGGTTGCAGGGTTGCTTGAGAGAGACCATCTTCCTCCTACGCCTCTCGCGGATTGATAAACCTTAGGTCATCCACTTGAGGGAAATTTTCTACTGTCCTACAAACCTGTGCACTTGCAGGCCCAACAATGTCTACAAGAAGAAGGTTGTGTAGTAGACATCATTATCCCATCGATCCACGATGATCGCCCAACAGGCTCTCAATGAAAGCACCAATGTCGGTGTCAAAACCGGCGGATCTCGTAGTAGGGGTCCTAAGCTAGGCGTCTTGGAGCGATGGTAACATGGACACGGGGTTTTACCCAGCTTCGGGCTCTCTTGATGAGATAATACCCTACATGCTGCTTTTGATTTTTTTTCATATGGGTGTAGTACAGAGTACATGTATCTACCACGAGATTGTAGTAATGAATATCAGATCGTCTACTGACTAGCCTGGCCTCGGTTTATATAAGACACCAGAGGCCTAGGGTTTGGGAGAGTCCTTGTCTTGGGCGCCATGTTTTGTGGAGTCTTCCTTTTATGCGTCAGGGGTGGTCCGAACTGGCCCATGAGTATGCGGCCATGGGGGTCCTTGGCCCAATCTACTGATCGGGAGACGACGTGGTGAGTACCCCCTAGTCCAGGACACCGTCACATCCCACGTCAACTTTAGCCATTAGGCATGTCGCGGTCTTAGTGGGTCGTTCCGAAAAGTTAATCACATAAAGACCGTTCTCGACATGCCCAACAATGGCTACTTTAAGAGTCTTTCTCCACAAGATGGCCACGGTATCAATATCAAAGAAAGTGGCAAAGCCCATGAGTGCAAGTTGATGAACAGAAAGTAAATTGTATGCAAGGGACTCAACAAGCATGACTTTCTCGATCATGAGATCATGAGAAATGACAACCTTGCCAAGACCCAATACCTTAGAAGACGAGGCACCACCCCACTCGACATTGGTGGGCATAGATGAAATCTTTTGCACGTCCACCACCAAGTCCTTGCTTCCGGTCATATGATTTGTGGCTCCACTATCGAGCAACCATGATCCCCCACCGGAAGCAAACACCTACAAGAGATCAATGCTTGGTTTTAGGTACCCATTTTGTAATGGGTCCTTTGATGTTCGTAACAAGGGTCTTAGGAACCCAAATAGACCATTCATTGTACTCATAAGGAGAACCAACAAATTTAGCATAAACATGCCCATCACTAGCACGACATAACACATAAGAAGGGTTAAAGTCGCCGGCTTTGCTGGAAGGGGTGGCATTGCCCTTCTTTACACCACCACCCTTCTCATTGTTCTTCTTCTCCTTAGAAGCACCATCTCCCTCCTCCACAAAAGTTTGCTTGAGAGGAGGAGGTCGTTTGTCCTTGTCATTCTTCTTCTTATTCTTGGACTTGGGTGCAAACCCAATTCCCTCCTTGCCCACAACTTCCTTTTGATTGCTCAAAAGGTCGTTGAGGTTCTTCTCACCTTGTATGCAAGACACAAGGCCTTTCTCAAGTTGTTCCTTAAACTTTGCATTCTCCTCCACAAGATGCACATGCTCACAACACGGGTTAGTAGCATTTGCATTATCAATTAAAACCATATGAGGAAAAGTGGCTTTTCCTTGGTTAGCTTCACTTGGAGTTGATCATGAGACTCTTTGAGGCTAGCATGAGCACCCTTAAAGGCCTTGTGAACCTTCTCAAGTATATCAAACTCCTCCTTGAGTCTAGCAAGATCAACCCCAAGTTTGGCCTTCTCGGAATTGAGCACACGAGATACAACAAGAGCATGATCAAGATCTTTCTTTAATTTAGCATGATCATCGTTGTGTGACTCCTCAAGAGCCAAACGATGACCACACTCTTCCTAAAGCGCATTAGAGAGATCTTATATCTCATCGGCATAGTCACGACTATGCCCCTCCATCTTAGAGATGGTGTGTTCGTGAGCCTCTATCATGTCATTGGCTTCACCAAGTTGTTCCAAGAGAGCAACAAAGTGCTTCTTGGATTTACCCTTGAGCCTACTCATAAAAGACTCGAATTCATTTTCTTCCTCATTACACCCCTCACTTTCATCAATGCAATCTGTCAAAGAGGGATTAGTAGTGATGGTGGTTTTGATGTTGGGGGTTACCTTGTTGGTGGCTTTGGCCATGGGGCACTTGGCGGTGATGTTCTCGTTGGGTGAGTCGAAGAGGGACACCCATGGAGTTGTTGCAATGGCAACGGAGGCCATGGCAACCGTCTCACTGTCTTCATCATCATCATCCTCCTCATTGTACTGTTCTTGTGCCACCAATCCCTTGGGAGGAGTCTTCTTGGTGAAGTTGTTCTTGTTGGGGAAGGACTTGGCCTTGTCTTTTCAGATGAGCTTACCACCATTGTATTCCCTCTTCTCATAAGGGAACTCCGCAACAAAGTGGCTCACATTGCCACAATTGTAGCATGTCCTCACACGTTGCTTGCCCTTGGCGCCACTTGAGTTGTTCTTGTTGAAGTTGGGCCTTGAGTTCTTCTTGCTCCAAAATTGCCTTGAAGCGAGAGACATGTGCTCATGATAAGCATACTTTGTATCTTAGGGGTTACTCTCCACTTCTTCCTCTCCATCCTCTTCTTCCACACTCTCCTTGGCCTTCAAAGCGAGGTTGGGTTTCTTTACCCGTTGAGAGCGCAACACCGCATTGTCGGCGGTCTTGTCCAAGATTCTCATAGCAACAAACTCATCCAACACTTCACTTGAGGACAAAGTATGGAAGTCCGACCTTTGATGGATGACGGATGACATGGCCTTATGGTAGGGCATCATGGCCTTGAGAAACTTGCGCTCGATCCAATTGTCATCCGTATCCTTGCTTCCATGATCTTGGAGTGAGACCGCGGGAGTGGTTAATCTGCGGTAGAGCTCACGAGGTTCTTCATCTTCGTTCATTGCAAACTCATCGGCTTCATCTTGTACCACTTCATAGTTGGAGCGCTGAATGCTGGCGTTTCCCTTGTAAATGGAAACAACATGTTGCCTGATAACCCACAAGTATAGGGGATCGCAACAGTTTTCGAGGGTAGAGTATTCAACCCAAATTTATAGATTCGACACAAGGGGAGCCAACGAGTATTTGAAGGTATTAGCAGCTGAGTTGTCAATTCAACCACACTTGGAGATTAATTATCTGCAGCAAAGTGATCAGTAGCAAAGTAGTTTGATAGTTTTGATAGTAGTAACAGTAACAGTAACAGTGATAGCAGTATTTTGTAGCAAGTGTAACAGTGATGATAGCACTAGTAACTTAGCAGAAACAATATAAGGTAAATTCGTAGGCATTGGATCGGTGACTTGTTGGATGATATTCATCATGTGACAGTTATAACCTAGGGCGATATGGCACTAGCTCCAGTTCATCGATATAATGTAGGCATGTATTCCGTAAATAGTCATACGTGCTTTATTAAAAGAACTTGCATGACATCTTTTGTCCTACCCTCCTGTGGCAGCGGGGTCCATATTGGAAACTAAGGGGTATTAAGGCCTCCTTTTAATAGAGAACCGGAACAAAGCATTAACACATAGTGAATACATGAACTCCTCAAACTACAGTCATCGCCGGGAGTGGGCCCGGTTGTTGTCACTCCGGGGTTGCTGGATCATAACACATAGTAGGTGACTATAACTTGCAAGATCGGATCTTAAACTTGGATATAATGATGAATTCATAAACGGTTCAGATCTGAGTTCATGGCACCCGGGCCCAAAGTGACAAGCATTAAGCATAGCAAAGTCATAGCAACATCAATCTAAGAACATAGTGGATACTAGGGATCAAGCCCTAACAAAACTAACTCGATTACATGATGAATCTCATCCAACTCCTCATCGACCAGCGAGCGTACGAAGGAATTACTCAATCCCGGTGGGGAGCATCATGGAATTGGCGATGGAGATGGGTTGGTGATGACGAAGAACAAAGATCCCCCCTCTCCGGAGCCCTAAACGGACTTCAGATCTGGCCTCCTGATGAAGAACGGGAGGTGACGGCGGCTCCAACTCGTGGAACATGATAATTCTTTCTCCCTCATTTTTTGGAAATATGTGATTTTATAGCGTCGGAATCAGGGTCTGCGGGGCCACCAGGTGGGGACAACCCACCTGGGCGCGCTAGGAGAGGGGGGCGCTTCCTGGTGGGTTGTGCCCACCCAGGGGCCCCTCTCCGGTAGGTCTTGGCTCTAGAAATTCTCTTTTATTCCATCAAAAATCCTCGCAAAGTTTCGTTTTATTCCGAGAACTTTTACTTCTGCACAAAAACAACACCATGGTAGTTCTGCTGAAAACAGCGTCAGTCCGGGGTTAGTTTCATTCAAATCATGCAAATTAGAGTCCAAAACAAGAGGAAAAGCGTGAGGAAAAGTAGATACGTTGGAGACGTATCAACTCCCCCAAGCTTAAACATTTGCTTGTACTCAAGCAATTCAGTTGATAAACTAAAAGTGAGAAAGAAAAACTTTTACGAACTCTTTTGCTCTTGTTTGCATAAATAGGCTTAAACAACACCCAGGTTTTCAGCCAGCATCATAACTAACCATGTCGACAATAACACTTAAAGATTATATTAACTCATATCAATGACATAATCAACTAGCAAGCAATAATAAGGTATCTCAAACGGCAACCCGTTGTCAAAACATAAATGCAGAGCACCTCCAAAGTTCAAACAGCGACTAGACATTGTAATTCATGGTAGAAAAGATCCAGTCATGATGCACCCAACATTAGCTATACACAATGCATAAAGCATGACAGTTGTGCTCTCTCAGTTTCTAGCGCTTGTTTTAGAAGCTGATGACACAACATAAAAGTAAATAGAAAGTCCCTTCGCAAAGGGAAGCAGTGATTTGTAGAGGTGCCAGAGCTCAAGTTTTAAAACAGAGATAAATGATATTTTGAGACATGCACCCTTCTTATTCACTTCATGACCATCAGTTATCAACATCTTCCATGCTAAGCATGCTAGTGGCGGTTCCCAAGCGATAAAAGTAAAGGTTTTGACTCCATTGGGAGTTTTTGTTTGATTATTTAAGAGATGAACTCTTTTTCATGTTTGCAGTTTGGGACTGGGCATCCCTATTACCGCCCATTTTGTCGTGCGATGGCAAGTGAATAAACACTCGACCTGAGAATAACCCGCTTAGTATGGAAGATATCGACCACCTCTTTTCGTCCATGAACGATCCAGGCACACAAAAAGGAATTTTTTTAGATGTTTTTAGAGGTGGCACATGCAAATTTACTTAGGATGGGAGGGTAACACCGTATATAGGTAGGTATGGTGGACTCATCTAGAATAACTTTGGGTTCAAGGTTTTTGATGTACAAGCAGAGTTCCCACTTAATACAGGTGAAGGCTAGCAACTAGATTGAGAAGCGGCCGGCTAGAGAGCAACAACGATCATAACCATGCATTATGCATAAGTAACATTGGACACTAGCATGAGTAGGATATGAACACCATGAACATAAATATCATAGAGGCTATGTTGGTTTTGATTCAACTACATGCATGAACATGTGCCAAGTCAAGCCAATCGAAATTCGGAGGAGGATACCATACCATCGTACTACATCACAATCATTTTAACGCTATGTTGATATCCAAGATAAATCATTATCCACTCCTAGCTACTTATGCATGGCATGAGAAACTATAATCTCTAATTGTCATTGCAAACATGTTTAATCATAATGAGCCGAAGCATGGAAACTAGGTTAAACATATTTACACAAATAGAACAAGTCGAGTTCATACCAGTTTCTCTTTGCCACGGCCAGTTTATCAAATATCGTCATTATTGCCTTTCACTTGCACGACCGAATGATGTGAAAGTAATAATACTGCAAGAGTGCCGTGGACTAAGCTGGAATCTGCAAACATTTTATTCAACAGGAGAAGACAATGTAAAATGTGCTCTTATTAGTTCAACAGTTATTCATATGAGAGCCAGTCCACATTTTCATCGTGGTCTTCTCCTCGGTAGGACTCAAATAAAAAGAGAAGAAATTCATAGAAACACACTAAAATATTTTTGGAGTTTTTGGTTTTCTTGAACAAGCAAATAAAAGGGAAAAAAAAAGAGAAAAACTATTTATACGGGAAAGCTCCCAACAAGCAAAAGAAGAACAAGGAAATCTTTTTGGGTTTTCTTTTTAGTGCTACTACTAAGCATGCATGGAAAATAAATTACTACAACTATTTTTTTGTTTTTCTAAAGTTTATCAAACACACAAGAAGAAAGCAAGAAAATAAATCTAAGCATGGATGATACAATGAAAAAGTGTGAACACCAACAAATAGAATGATACGTGTGAACATGAATATAATATCGGTGAGAACATGTACTCCCCCAAGCTTAGGCTTTTGGCCTAGCTTGGTGGTTTATCAATAGCCTGGATAGTAGTAGGGATCCTGAGGAGCAGGCATCCACTCATCCCACTGCTGAGGCTCCTCCTCAGCCTCTGCAGCAGCGTGAGCGTCCCGGTAGGCGATGATGTCCGCAGGCATAATCCTATATCCGCCCCTAGCAACAAGATCAAACAAAGCAGGTGCAGGCAATGGAATAACATCACGAGTTTTAACGCTATAGACCAGGTTGTAAGGAATGGCGATGTTAGGACGCAAGAAAGTGATGGTGTTCCATGGCAGTATGGTCTAGGTAAACCTTGATCAAAGGGTAATCATGAGGGCGTATCTCAACATTGAATTGAGCCGCCAAACGAGTAGCAAAAATCCCACCATGTATTTTACCCTGGGATTTTTTAAGATGGAGGCGACGAGCCACAATAGCTACCAAGCTATAAGTGTTGTCGCCCTCTAATGCACGACGTAAAAAAACAAGGTCTGGTGAACTGAGCGCACCTACCTTCTCTCTAGCAAGCAAGCATTTGGAAATGAAAAGGGCAAAGTAACGAACAGCAGGAAAATGCAAGCCAACGATAGTGGTAGCTTACACCCCTCTCTCATCTCCCACAGTCAAAGTGCGATAAAAGTTCTCAAACCCATCCGGCCTAGGCTCACCCAAGCTCCCATCATAAGGGATCATGCATATGTCACAAAATTCAGTAAGTGGTATCTGATGGTTTTCAGCATATAAATCAAAGCTCACTCCAGGAGGATTATTTCTAGGCAAGAAAGTAAAGCTTTGAACAAAGATGTTTGTGAGGATTTGGTGCTGGTCACACTCATCTGCGATGAAGTCGGTGAGGCCGGCATTAGCAATATATTGCATGAACTCCTGAAGGATTCCAGCCTCTTCCAGGAATGGGGTGTGCGGCCATTCACACGGCCGTACTTCCGCCAACCTCCGAGGGTGGAGATCACTATCAGATGACTCCCCAATAACACCCTTGGCGTTCTTCTTAGAGCCAAACTTCCTAAAGATATTCATGTCCGCGTACAATTTTCCTATGAAAAAAAATCTGAATTTTTTAGCCACAATTTTTTCTCAACAAAACTTCACAAATTTGATAGCAACTACTCGTAGGGGTACGTAGAGGCCATAGCAAGCATTCAAACTACTTAGGACACTAAGAATTCAACATGCAAGCCCATCTACAACAACACCAAGAGTAGCTATTTATTCAAAGTATAAACCACTAAAACAAAACTAATTGGACAAACGGTGGAGTCACATACCAAGCAACAAACTGCCGAAACAGTTTCGGAAACAGAGCTTCAAGCAAAGACATCAAAATCCGCGGGTTTGAGAGCAAGAACACGGGAGAGAGAGCAATGGAGATTTTTTTCTGGATGTATGTGATGATGTGGGATGAAGATGTAAGTAAGAGGGCCCACGTGGGGACCACAACCTACTAGGGCGCGCCTGGGGGTCCTAGCACGCCCAGGTGATTTGTGCCCACCTGGTGCACCTCCCTCTGATATTATTTGCACCAGAAATTTAGAAATATTCAGAAAAAATCGTATAAAATTTTCAGAGCATTCTAAGCACTTTTATTTTTGGGTCATTTTTTATTGCACGGGAAATTCAGAAAATAGACTGAGCATGGCATTTTATTTTATTTAACTAATAAAACAAGAAACAAAAAGTAGGGACAGAAGGTAGTGCTTATTAAATTCATCAACTTCGTGCCGTTCAAAAATGATCCATTAATAAGGTTGATTAAGTCTTATTGACAACCAATTTCGATTAGCATGAAACCGAAGAACTTTCGTAAATCACTATGTTACCTCAATGGGGATATGAATGTCCCCAACAATAGGCATTTCATATTTCTTGTTGACAGTAGGTAGAGGTATTTGAAAACTTCCAATAGTGATTGTCGGAGATTTTTCAATAACATTAATACCATTCACTTGGAATTGTTTCTTCGGAAAGTGCACCGCATGCTCATTACCATTAATATGAAAAATGACCTTGCTTTTATTGCAATTAATAACAGCCCTTGCAGTATTCAAGAAGGGTCTACCAAGGATAATCGACATGTTGTCGTCCTCGGGCATCTCAAGTACAACAAAGTTAGTCAAAATACTAACATTAGCAACAACAACAAGCACATCCTCATAGTTACCGATAGGTATGGTAGTTGACTTGTCATCCATTTGCAAAGATATTTCAGTAGGTGTGAGTTTATTCAAGTCAAGTCTTTTATATAAAGAGAAAGGCATAACACTAACACCAACTCCTAAATCACACAAAGCAGTTTTCACATAATTCTTTTTGATGGAGCAAGGTATAGTTGGTATTCCCGCCGTTCACCGGGGCTTCGGTCGCCGGCTTCCCTGTCATCAGTTCACCAACTTCCTTGACCTTCCGGCACTGGGCAAGCGTCGGCCCCCTCAAGGCATCAATAGAAAACCCCATTTCTGTAGGTTCTACTTACTTTTCATTGGCGGAAAGTCGTGTGCAATGAAAAATGCAAGCACGATTTGGGGAGGGATTTTTCTCTATTCGAAATAAAAAAATCTATTCGCGTCTGAAATGAGAGATTTTTTGTTTCTCCATACAGAATTAGTTTCTTCAGATTCTGATGTAACAAACAATTTTTATGAGACATAAGAGCTCCCATTTAACATTTAACCCTATATCATTTAAGGATACATAAAAAATATTTTTTACTTTACTAGACTTTTGAACTTAGAACACTAACAGGTCAAATTTTAGATCTCCAAGTTTTTTAGGTACTCCATCTTTGAAAGTATAATTAGCAAGCATAGTGGAGATTTCAGCTTCCGGTATTTTTCTCTTATTAGTGATGATGTCTTTCATATACTTTGCATAAGGAGGCATTTTCAAGATATCAGTCAAGCGAGTACGCAAAAAGACTGGCCTCAACATTTCAGCAAAGCGTTCAAATTCTTCATCATCATTCTTTTTAGTTGACTTGGGTGGAAAATGCATAGGTTTTTGAACCAACGGTTCTCTTTCTTTACTGTGTTTTCTAGCTATGAAGTCTCTTTTATCATACCTTTTATTTTTGGGTTGTGAGTTATCAAGATCAACAGGTGGTTCTATCTCAACATCATTATCTCGTTCTTTTTCTTTATTTGGTTGAGCATCTTCATGAACATCAGCATTATCTTTTTCAATATCACTAGGTGGATGTTCATTACCAAACTGAGTTTCAGCATCTGAGATAGAAGTTTCATTATCATTATCAGGAGGTTTCTCTATTTCAGGTTCACTAGAAGCATGCAAAGTGCTATCATTTTTCTTCTTCTTTTTCTTTTTAGATGGACTAGGTGAACTAGTGTTATTTCTTTGTGAGACTTTTTCAATTCTTTTTGGGTGTCCCTTAGGATAAAGTGGTTCCCGAGTCATTTTACCTCCTCTAGTTGCAACTCTAATAGCAAAGTCATGGATATTACTATTCATTTCATCAAGCAATTCTCTTTGTGATTTAGCAACTTGTTCTAACTGGGTTTGTACCATAGAAGCATGTTTTCCAACACCTCTAACATCATTTGAAATTCTAAATAACAAGTCACTCAAGCGAGCAATCATATCAGAGTTGTATTTCAATTGTTTCATAACATTTGCATTGAAGTGATCTTATTTTCTAATGTAGTTTTCAAACTCATAAAGGTATTGACTAGGATGCATATTGTGAGGATTATTATTTTCATCGAATTTTCATTAGCAAATTTACCTCTACCACCTTAGGCAGTGGTGGTGTATTAAGCCCATGTATTTCCTCAATGGGAGGTAAATTTTTAACATCCTCAGCTTTAATACCTTTTTCCTTCATAGATTTCTTTGCCTCTTGCATATCTTCAGGACTGAGGTATAATATACCTTTCTTCTTCAGAGTGGGTTTAGGCGGTGGTTCAGGAAGAGTCCAATCATCATAATTTTTCAGTATGTTATTCAATAATTCTTCAGCTTGAGCAATAGTTTGTTCCCTGAAAACACAACCAGCACAACTATCTAGGAAGTCACTAGAAGCATGGCTTAGTCCATTATAGAAGATATCAAGTATTTCATTTTTATTAAGAGGATGATCAGGCAAAGCATGAAGTAACTGGTAAAGCATCCCCCAAGCTTGTGGGAGACTCTCTTCTTTAGTTTGAACAAAGTTAAATATTTCCTGTAAAGCAGCTTGTTTCTTATGAGCAGGAATTTTTTTTCCAGAGAAGTAACAAAACATATCCCGGGGACTACGCACACAACCAGGAGTAAGAGTATTGTGCCAAGCTTTAGCATCACCCTTTGTTGAGAAAGGAAACAATTTGAGAATAAAGTAATAGCGAGTTTTCTCGTCATGAGTAAAAAGGGTGGCTATATCATTCAACTTAGTAAGATGTGCCACAAGAGTTTCAGTTTCATAACCATGGAAAGGATCATATTCAACCAAAGTAATTAACTCTGGGTCGACAGAGAATTCATAACCCTTATCATCAATCAAAATAGGTGAAGTAGCAAACTTAGGATCATATTTCATTCTAGCATTCAGAGATTTTTCTTTATACTTGCATAGTAATTTCTCTAGATCATCTCTATCCTTACAAGCAAGAATATCTCTAGTTGTCTCCTCATTCATAACATAACCTTCGGGTACCTTAGGCAATTCATATCTAGGAAGGCTAGTTCTAGCAGATGTTTCAGGAGTTCCAGTTTCAAGCTCATCATCAGATTCAACAACATCATGTTGTATTACTCTAGCAATTTGTTCATCAAGAAATTCACCAAGTGGCACATCACCATTATCGAGCAAGGTACTAGCATCATCATAAGCATTATCCATAGCAGAAGTAGCATCATCAATAACTTGCGACATATTAGAATTGATAGCATGTGGTGGTGTTGCAAGTTTACTCATAACAGAAGGTGAATCTAAAGCAGAACTGGATGGCAGTTCCTTACCTCCCCTTGTCTTAGAGGGATAAATCTTAGTCTTTGGATCCTTCAGATTCTTCATGGTGATAATATGGTAATAATCCCAAGTGACTCAACAAATATTGCTATGCTCCCCGGCAATGGCGCCAGAAAAAGGTCTTGATAACCCACAAGTATAGGGGATCACAACAGTTTTCAAGTGTAGAGTATTCAACCCAAATTTATAGATTCGACACAAGGGGAGGCAAAGAATATTTGAAGGTATTATCAGCTGAGTTGTCAATTCAACCACACCTGGAGATTAATTATCTGCAGCAAAGTGATCAGTAGCAAAGTAGTTTGATAGTTTTGATAGTAGTGACAGTAGTAACGATAACAGTAACAGTGATAACATTATTTTGTAGTGATTTTTATTTCTGTGCCCCTGGTTCCTTAGCTCTACTCATTCATCCCCACTCTGTTAACTTTTGCTCACTTTTCCCCACTCCCTTGCCCGAAACCCTCATAACTGGTTATAACGGACGTTGTCGTCGGGTCAATGCCTTTGACCGTTAGTTGACGAGTGGGGCCGCGTATACGTGGGCGCATGCAAGACCGCGGTCGTGGGGTAGCACGTGCCCATGGACATGCCCGAAATGTCCCATCATATAAAGAGGGCAACCACCTCCATCGCCCCTACCATTTCCCCCCAAATGCCCTTGCTGCCGCATCGTCTTCCTTTCCACGCCGTCGTCGTCTCGCTCTCCTCCATTGCCTCCACCGCACCGTCTCGCCCTCCCCCACCGCATCCTCTTCCTCACCTTCATCGCCTCCATCTGTCAGATGGCCGACGCTCGTGGCGACACCGGCGCAGCGGCCGGAGATGTGGTGGAGCTGCAGGGTCAGGGAGCGGTGACCGCGGATGTCGGCGGCGTCGACGGCGGTGCGGGGAAACTCGCAACCGCTGCGGATGTGGCGGGCTCCGTCTAATCACAGCATAAGGTGACGGCGTCGAGCGGGGCAGTCCATCCCGATGCCCCCGTTGCGCCGCCTGCCATGGAGGAGGAGGTATTTGCACTTTCTTAGCTTATAGAGTTAGTTCGATTGTGATTTATACAGTAGTTCAGATGGTTAGAGTAGTTGGTTTGATGGATGGGCCGGGTTTTTTTGTAGGTGTATGGGTTGGGGGGATGGGGGTTTTTGGACTAGGGTTTGTTGGATAAATTGGTTGAAAAAATGCTAGCTAGATGTTGTGAACTATGATTTTAGGTGCTGCAATGATTGGGGTTTTTAGATTTGTTTTTAGATTTAGATAAATTTGTTGCAAAAATGCTAGATGTTGTGAACAGATTGGGGTTTTTAATGCTATAATGCTTATCAGATTTGTTTTTAGTCCTCACAAATTGGGGTTTTTAATGCTACTTAGATTCGTTGCCTTAGATTGGGTCCCTGTTAGATTTGTTTTTGAATGCTACTCACATTTGGGTTTTTAATCTCATGTGCCCAAATGGAATCCATTGATTAAGAAGTTATTTGATTCATTAGTATATAAATTATATGTAGTTATATTAGTTTTGTTCTTCAATGTGTGTGCATGACCAATGATCAATGTGTTATTGGAATGTCATATTGAGGCTTTTGATCAATGTGTGTACAAATCTAATACATTGATATACTAGTGATGGATGTGGTTTTTGAATGCATAGAGCTTAGGGGCACAGAAATAAAAAAACCCACTTCTAAAACATTTCTGATGGATGTAAATTTTCAAGGGATCCCCCCTTTTCAATGCATAGAGCTATGATTAATGTGTGTCATCTGTGCATATCTAAATTTTCAATTGGCTTATGTATTTACTAGTGATGGATGTAATTGTATATTCGGGAGGAGGATGGTGGGGGGAAGAGGAGGAAGATAGACTATACTTTCGACGACCCGCACGATCCAGCAGTATGGTGACGCATTTAAGAGTATGAGGTAGGCCTACTTGAAATTTAGATTGTTCATTTAGTTTGTTTGACATGGTGTATTCCCATGAATCTATAATGTACTAATGTAATTCATTCGTGTGTGCAGTATGTCTCTGGGGAAGATGTGGATGTGGACCGCGGCAACTTCGCCTCCTTCAAAGAGAAGGAAGAGGAGAAGATCAGGATCAAGGGCGTGGATTACTACTACAAGAGCAAGACCAAAACTTGGCGCTGCCCCTACTACACCACCAAGCCTAAGCCAAAGTCCGGCCGCTTCGTTCACCTTCTAGCTCATGCAGAAGATGTGGCCATCCACGGCGAGGACTACAAGATCATGGGGCAGCATGCTGCCCTAGCCAAAGTCCTGTCTCCCCCCCTTTCCTGATGTTATGATGTGTTTTAAGTACTTTAGGTTGTTTGCTGAACTATGTGGGTGAACTATGTTTGTGAACAAGATGTGGGTTACCTTTTGGTGGTTGGATGAATTTTATATGCATGTGGCTATGTATGTTGGGTATTTTTGTGTTTTTAAATTTATCTGCTATGATTTGTTTCAGTGTTTTGAAAGTTCAGGTGCTGCAATGATCACACATATGTTGTAAATCTTCATATGTGTGAAGGTTTTCTCATGAAAAAATTTCTGCTATGATTTGTTTCAGTGATTTAGAGGAGGTCAAAGAAATTTGAACTCTATGAAATCTTGTAGGTGATAGCTCATATATGTGACGGTTTCTCATGAAAATGACCATATGACAAGTTTATGATTTTTGGTTGGTAACATGTCACATAAGACAACATTAATACAAACTATAGACCAAGTTTATTATTTTGAATTAATCTTCATATTTTTACATTTTCTTTTGAAAACATATGCTTTAATATAAAAACTATTAAAAACACGCTCTGAAATATGAAAATAGAAAACTAACTTCAGATCCTTCTTATTCACTTTAAAATAAAGCTTTAGTGATTTTTTTTGTTTTTTTTCAAAAATAGAGGGTAACACCACCTCCTCTCCTTGAACTCTATGAAATCATGTACATGATAGCTCATATGTGTGAACATTTTCTCATGAAAATGACCATAGAGCAAGTTTATGATTTTTGGTTGGTAACATGTCACATAAGACAACATTGTGAGCAGGTTTTATATATTTTTGATTTTTTTAAATTAATGGTGCTCATTTGACCTCGATCGTGCCAGCTAGGGTTTTTTTCATGAAAATGACCATAGACCAAGTTTAGTATTTTTTTTTCTCGTTAGTTTGTCTTATAAAACGACGAACGGCGAAAGTTTCATATTTTTCTGATTTTTATAAATTAGTTATGCTCAGTCAAAGCCTCGAAACCTCGTTGACCAGCTCAAAACCCCTCTAAACCCCGTGGGGTTTCGCCTAACGGTAGCTCCCAACGTCAGCCGTCCGATCATACCCTCGTGCCAAGCAATAGCCCTTAGATCTGGCCTTCTAGAAGGAACTAGGTGTGCTGGTTGTGTGCAGGCTCCGCGCCGTTGGATCACAAGGACGGCTCCACATTGTTGGATCGTGGGGCGATCCGCGAGAGGCGATCATATTGGTTGTGCTCGGCTACTCGCCCACCACTGACTCCGTGAAGAAAAACCGTTGTTATTGGGCCCAAAAGGAAACCAAGCTCTGGTTGGGCCGTCAAATTGCGTCATTTTTTTTGCCCACCACTGACTCCGCGCCATTTTTGTGAACGTGCTGGCTCTGTATTTTTGCATTTTTTTGCATAGTTTGCTCTGTTTTTGCATCGTTATTTTTGTTCTATACAAATGTAAAATGACCAAATTTATTTTTATCATGTAAAATGGCCACAAACTATCAAAAAATGGGTCATTTTGCATTTGTATAATGGCCACAAGCCCTCTATCTCTTTTTATCATGCAAAATGACCAAATTTTTAAGGGCCAAATTATTTTTATCATTCAAAATGGCCACAAGCTCTTAAAAAATTGTCTCTTTTTGTTCATATAATATAGGGTTTGACCACGGATTCCCACGCGTGCAATTAGCTTGTTTTTCTTCTTCTTTTCAAACACCTTTTCCCACGCGTGTACACTCCTGATGCTGTGGTGGGTTTGAAAACGGGCTACTAACTTCACATTTGACCCCGTTATTGCCACGGCCAAATAACACGTAGCACTACAGCTATTTTAGCCACCCTCTGCCTCTGCCATCCCTCATCCATCTGCCCTTCTTGCTCTTCGACCCCTTCTCCGTCTTCTACACATCCCTCAGCCATGCAGTACACCGGACCAACCTACCGCTTCCCACCCACCGTGCCGGAGAGGCTCTACCCTACCGGCGTGTACGTTGATCGCACACTACGTGTGTGGGCGATATCAAGGCTGAGGACCACAAGGAACTTCACCGAGTTCTTCCTTGCGTCTGGCTACCACCACCTCCCGAGGGGATCTCCAACGATGTTCCGCGTCGAGGAGATCATCCAAAACCGGGTGGTGGTTGCTCTCCTTGCCCACTTCACCAACACATTCGATGCATTCTACCTCCTCGGCCGGGTGTTTTGGTGTGGCTCCGAGTTCATCGCTTTCACCACCCACAACAGGTTCACGTAGTACAACAACATCTTCCCCCCGCGACGCGCATGCACACTCTTTCATACCCCATCGACAACGCCCCGAAGGAGCAGTGAAAAGGGCGCCCGGAGGATGAGTGAGGTGGAGAAGGTGGCGGCTAGGGTTCTAAACCCTCTATCTTTTTTTAGTCTATGTTATGCTAAGTTGCAATTGAACTATGTTGGAGTTGATATGGGATTGTTGGCCCTTTTCTTAAATTCTATTATTAAGTTTTCTATCTATTCTATTATTAAGTTCTTCCTAGTTTGAGCTATGTGATCGTGCTATGGGCTTGTTGGCCCTATCTACATATTGGGACTGCATATTTGTTGATTATTTTCTTAGAGAGCTCGGCTTGTTAGTAGGGTTCCCTTGTTAATAACCACCTAGCTAGTGCATGCAAGCAAGCTTTGTTAGTAGGGATGAATGAGTACAACTAAGCAAGGGAGTGGCTCGGTTTTTACACAAGCCACAAATATGTAGGCACCTAGCTAGAAGAGAGAAACCAGTGGCAGTGACCGTCGCTGCATCCGTGGCGGCTGGCGTGCAAGAAAGCTGCTCGGTCAGTGCATCGTGGCGGATGCATCGGCGCATGCAGGCTCGGTCGGCCCATCATGGGATCGTGGCATCGGCGCATGCAGGCTCGATCGACGCATGCAGGCAGAGTGTGTTGCGTGCATGCATAGCAGGCTTCTGTCCTAGCGGCGCGCGCAGACGTTTAATGCAAGGGACGTCCCAATGAAACCACGGCCCAATGGTCGAACAGCGACGCCACCCAACGCGGCACAGTCCAGCGTGGCCCCACTAGTCAGAGTTAACGGTCAAGCCTTTGACCTGTCGACAATGTCCGTTGTGCCCAGTTATGAGGCTTTCTGGCAAGGGAGTGGGGAAAATTGAGCAAAAGTTAAGAGCGCGGGGATGAATGAGTAGAGCTAAGGAACCAGGGGCACAGATGTAAAAATCCCTATTTTGTAGCAAGTGTAACAGTGATGATAGAGTAGTAACTTAGCAGAAACAATATAAGATAAATTCGTAGGCATTGGATCGGTGACTTGTTGGATGATATTCATCATGTGACAGTTATAACCTAGGGCGATACGGCACTAGCTCCAGTTCATCGATATAATGTAGGCATGTATTCCGTAAATAGTCATACGTGCTTTATTAAAAGAACTTGCATGACATCTTTTGTCCTACCCTCCCATGGCAGCGGGGTCCATATTGGAAACTAAGGGATATTAAGGCCTCCTTTTAATAGAGAACCGGAACAAAGCAACATATAGTGAATACAGGAACTCCTCAAACTACGGTCATCACCGGGAGTGGGCCCGGTTGTTGTCACTCCGGGGTTTCCGGATCATAACACGTAGTAGGTGACTATAACTTGCAAGATCAGATCTAAAACATGGATATAATGATGAATTCATAAACGGTTCAGATCTGAGTTCATGGCACCCGGGCCCAAAGTGACAAGCATTAAGCATAGAAAAGTCACATCAACATCAATCTAAGCACATAGTGGATACTAGGGATCAAGCCCTAACAAAACTAACTCGATTACATGATGAATCTCATCCAACTCCTCATCGGCCAGCGAGCCTACGAAGGAATTACTCACTCCCGATGGGTAGCATCATGGAATTGGCGATCGAGATGGGTTGGTGATGACGAAGAATGAAGATCCCCCTCTCCGGAGCCCTAAACGGACTTCAGATCTGGCCTCCTGATGAAGAACAGGAGGTGACGGCGGCTTCATCTCATGGAACGCAACGATTCTTTCTCCCTCATTTTTTTCTAGAAATATATTATTTTATAACGTCGGAATCAGGGTCTGCGGGGCCACCAGGTGGGACTAACCACCTGGGTGTGCAAGGAGAGGGGGGCGCGCCCTGGTGGGTTGTGCCACCCAGGGGCCCCTCTCCGGTAGGTCTTGGCTCCAGAAATTCTCTTTTATTCCATAAAAAATCCTCGCAAAGTTTCATTTTATTCCGAGAACTTTTATTTCTGCACAAAAACAACACCATGGTAGTTCTGCTGAAAACAGCATCAGTCCTGGGTTAGTTTCATTCAAATCATGCAAATTAGAGTCCAAAACAAGAGGAAAAGCGTGAGGAAAAGTAGATACGTTGGATACGTATCATTGCCATGCTTCCTTGGCCACGGTGAAGGGTCGGAGATGCGCAATATCTTCGGATGGAATTGCATCTTGGATAATGAAGAGGGCGGACTCATTGAATTGATAATCCGTGGCTTCTCTTGGAGTGAGGTTGCTTGGGTCATGCGGGTAGAAACCTTGCTCAATAATTCTCTAAATATTAGTAGAACTATGATTCAAATTACGTTTAAAACGGTAGACCCAAGAGGCAAAGTCATCATTTTTCACAAACTTAGGAGGAGGACCAACATGATTCAAATGAGTGGTGGGAACCGGTCCTCCATAAGTAAGGGGTGGTTCAACATGGGCAAAGACGCCATTTCCACTTCTACCACTAGATAAAGGAACTTTATAACTAGTAGCTTCCCCTTGTCGAAGTTAGCATCTGTCACCTTGTTAGCGGGATCACCCACTTCCATTGGTGCGGTGGATAATTTAAGGCCTTCTAAAAACTTATTGAACATGCCTTCGACCTCGGTCGTCACGGAGGTTTTCAATGTGTCCAAAGCCGCATTGAACTCCTGACCTGAGACCGAGGATCCCCCATCGGCCGTCGACGAGGACGGAATCACACCGGGGTGCTCCTCCCCACCGTCTACGGTGTCAACCATACTCTTCGGATGACAATGTCCTTTATAATGAGACGAGGCTCTGATACCAATTGAAAGGATCGATATAGTTGACTAGAGGGGGGGGGGTGAATAGGCAACTAACAATTTTTAGCTTTTCTTTACCAATTTAAACTTTGCATCAAAGTAGGTTGTCTAGATATGCAACTAGGTGAGCAAACTATATGATGCAACAACAACAAGAACACAAGCAAGCAAGGGATAAAACATAATATAAGCTTGCACAAGTAAAGGTAAGAGATAACAAAGAGTGGAGCCGGTGGAGACGAGGATGTGTTACCGAAGTTCCTTCCCTTTGAGAGGAAGTACGTCTCCGTTGGAGCGGTGTGGAGGCACAATGCTCCCCAAGAAGCCGATGAGGGCCACAGATTCTCCTCACGCCTCACACAATGCGAGATGTCGTGATTCCACTATTGGTGCCCTTGGAGGCGGCGACTGAACCTTTACAAACAAGGTTGGCGCAATCTCCACAACTTAATTGGAGGCTCCCAACGACACCACGAAGCTTCACCACATTGGAATATGGTTCCGTGGTGACCCAACCGTCTAGGGTGCTCAAACACCCAAGAGTAACAAGACCCGCAAGGGATTAGTGGGGGGAATCAACTTTCTCTTGGTGGAAGTGTAGATCGGGGCCTTCTCAACCAATCCCTAGAAAATCAACAAGTTTGATTAGCTAGGGAGAGAGATCGGGCGAAAATGGAGCTTTGAGCAACAGTGGAGCTTGGGAAGGGTAGAGGTAGTCAACTTGGGGAAGAAGACCCCCCTTATATACTGTGAGGAAAAATCCAACTGTTACCCACCTACTCAGCCCGCTACATGTGATACTACTGCACATATCCACGGTACTACCGCACAGGCATGCGGTACTACCGCTGGGAAGTGCGATACTACCGCTCGCGTGGGAGGAGCCAGGTGAGGCCCTGTTGCACAAGGCAATGAGTGGTAGAACCGCCGGAGCGGTACTACCACGCGCCCTTGCGGCACTACCGCAAGGCAGGGCTCATTCTGGGCTGGGAAGGCACGGACTAATAAAATTACATCCGTGGCTACTTCCGCTGAGTTTCGGTCAGTGCAAAAATCCGGCACGGTACTACAACTCACAGGGAGCGGTACTACCGTGTAGGGCGTGGAAGTAAAAAATTACTTCCGCCCCTACTTCTGCTCACGCCACCATTCTGGGCCAGAGGCCACGGTACTACCGCATGCTAGGCGCGGTACTACCACACTCGCGGTATTACCTCTGCCATGGACGGTACTACCGTGGGCAGCTGCGGCACTACTGCTCCCTTGAGCAGTACTACCGCACGCCACAGAACAGTAGCACTAGGAATCCTTCGTCCTCGCAATGACAAGGGAAACAACTGGTGCTCCAAAGAAGCAAGGAAAGGTGGTGCAAAGGAACATATGTGTACATGTTGATTCCACCCTAACCTTTCCGAAGGGGACCCCCTCTTATAGTATGGCTTTCCTACGACCCAACTCGAGTGAAAAGAAACATAGAGAAACGCCGTCTTCGATAGGCTCCGAGGGGCACCGAATCGTCTTGTGCCTAGACATGAGATATCTGAAATGCTCAATGCACACGATTAGTCTGCAAATGCATTGTCATCAATCACCAAAACCACATAGGGAGAAATATGCCCTTACACCTCCCCTCCCTTGATCTCTGTCGGTGAGGCCATGGATTTGTCTCCCTCTGGCTGCCACTTCAACGACCGGTGGCGGGGAGGGGATTCCTGCTGCCTCGGCTCGAGCTAGTAGATGGGTGGGTTTTTTAGTCTTCACAGGACGACGCTCGGACGGATGGTGGCTCTTCTTTGAGTCAGTCAGTCTTTCGAGCTCCGATCCTACTCAAGTTCGTGGGGCGGATTAGACGGAGCTCCGGCGTAGCATCATGCCAGCTCCTCGGGGCGGCGAGGTTAGGGTTTCTCGCCCACGTACGCAAAGACGAGATTTGGTGTCAGGTTCTTTAGATCGATTCAAGGATTCAACGGGACGGCTGCTGCTTCGGGGCGCTGGTCCTTAGGGGTGATACGTCTCCAATGTATCTATAATTTTTGACTATTCCATGCTATTATAGTATCAATCTTGGATGTTTATTAAGCAATTATATGCAACTATATATCTTTTTTGGGACCAAACTATTAACATAGTGCCCAGTATCAGTTGCTATTTTTTTGCATGTTTTTGGCTTTTCACAAAATCTATATAAAAAAGAGTCCAAACGGAGAAAAAAAAACTTTGGATTAATTTTTTCCGGACCAGAAGGGACCCTTAAGCTTCGGTAGAAGACCTGAAGAGCCACGAGGAGGCGACAAGCCTGCTAGGCACGCCCCAGGGCGGGCCCCCCCAGGCTTGTGGGCCCCTCGTCACACCTCTTGACCTAATCTCAGCTCTATAAATACCCTAATATTCCCCCAACATCAGAGAGCCACTCGAAATACTTTTTTCGCCGTCGCAAATTTCTGTTCTCGTGAGATCCCATCTGGAGGCCTTTCTAGCACTCTGTCGGAGAGGGGATCGATCAAGGAGGGGCTCTACATCAACCTTGCTGCCCTTCCGATGATGTGTGAGTAGTTTACCATAGACCTACGGGTCCATAGCTAGTAGTTAGATGACTTCTTCTCTCTTTGATCTCCAATACAATATTCTCCTTGATGTTCTTGGAGATCTATTCGATGTAACCATTTTTTGCGGTGTGTTTATTGGGATCCGATGAATTGTGAGTTTATGATCAGATTATCTATGAATATTATTTGAGTCTTCCCTAAACTCATTTATGCATGATTATTATAGCTTTGTATTTCTCTCCGATCTATTGATTTGGTTTGGCCAACTAGATTTATTTTTCTTGCAATTGGAGAGGTGCTTTGTGATGGGTTCGGTCTTGCGGTGCTCATTCCTAGTGATAGAAATGGACATGACACGTATTTGTATCATTGCCATTAAGGATAAAAAGATGGGGTTTATTCATATTAATTGAGTTTATTTTGTCTACATCATGTCATCTTGCTTAAGGCGTTACCCCGTTCTTTATGAACTTTATACTTTAGATGCATGATGGATAGCGGTCGATGTGTGGAGTAATAGTAGTAGATGTAGGCAGGAGTCGGTCTAGTTTTTTCAGACATGATGCCTATATACATGATCATTGCCTTAGATATCGTCATGATTATTTACTTTTCTATGAATTTCCCAACAGTAATTTTTTAACCCACCGTATGCTATTTTCACGAGAGAAGCCTCTAGTGAAAACTATGGCCCCAGGGGCTATATAAATCATATCCAAAAATACCTACCTGCAATTTTATTTAATTTATTTCATTTTGTGTTTTTATTTACCACTACGAGATTTAATCCTTACAATTAACCGCCAAGGGATTGACAATCCGTTGTTGGCGTTGGGTGCAAGTATTTATTATTTTGTGTGTAGGTACTGTTAACGAGTTGTTGCGTGGTTCTCCTATTGGATTGGTAATCTTGGTTTCTAACCGAGGGAAATACTTATCTCTACTGTACTGCATCACCCTCTCCTCTTCAAGGAAATCCCAACGCAGATCACAAGTAGCAAGGGGCACGTGCACAATGACTTCGTGTCTGTCATCAATAAGGTCAGGCCGGCTTCAGTATGGGAGCGGCGACATTGGCTCGTTCTGGCGGTAATAGACCTCGATGTAATTTTTATTATGTACAAGGTGCTTTGTCCTTCTGGTGAATCTTTATAATAGACTTGGACCTTTTCACAAAAAACAAGGTTGTGCCTTCTCTTAGTTAAGATGATCTCTTAGCAGTGATATCTCTCACCATATATTTTCAAATATCTACTTATAAAGATAAGACTAAGACATAACCTATTGCACATAATATTTTATTGCCATCTCTAAACTATAAGGTAGGTTTAGGGTTGTGATCTTCCCACCTAAGGCTATAGGCAATTGCCCGCTGGCCACCTTGTGCTACTAACCCTTGTCTAGGTCAGGTTGGGGTAGGCCGGGGATCGCCATCGTGGTCCGCTTCCTGATATTTTTGGCTATTATGGTACATGTTCGATGATGGTTGTTGGGCCCTGAAGTGCAAGGGTTTGTAGCATGATGGTTTCCCTGAGTAAAGAACCATGGTATCAATCCGTGCAGTTGTAGATATAACAAACAATCAGTGCATGCACAAAACTATAAAATTTCTAGGTCCCCAACTTAAACTAATGTGACTGTCAATCTCACTAGCTTTGTTTTACAAGGATTAAAGTATCATGTGTTTGGAATTGATGATTGTATGCAAAAGAAATTAAATGGTCATATTGTTAAATAACAGAAAATGAAGTGATCGAGGTTGTGATTACGAGGAATAAAGGACCGGGATTCATAATTTCACTAGTGGCATCTCTCCATAAAGCATAGGTGTGTGAACAAATTACAGTTGTGTATCAATTATATTGCATTGTTTACGATGTGATTATACATGCCATGATTGCATATAGGCATTACGGCCTTGTATCTATAACCATTATCCAATTGCATTGATAGCAAATACTTCACCTGAGACCGCAATCCAACATGCATCTCTAGGCATTAAGTGAAAGCAGAGTATTGTATTTAGCAAATTGACATAATGCATATAGTGCATCTCTTTATCTCGAGTTCATCACCGGAACAACTACTCAACTACCTTTTTTATCCTTAATGACAATGACACAATACAACTATTGTTCCCTTTATGTCACTGAGATAGACTACTTGCAAGATTAAACCCAACTAACGTACACAATCCCTTTGGAGATCAGTCATCTAATCATGGCAAGTGAAATACTAATAGCCTAGAGAGCATATATGTCTATAAATCATGTTGCAAAGAACTCATGTAGGGCATCTCATGTGATCTTCTTATTGAAGAAGGGGTAGATCGGGATGCGATCTAGCTAGTGTTATGGACCCGTAGTCCTAGGAAGAATACTCATACATGGACATGGTGGCATCGAGGTTGATGAAGATAGCTTTGGCGCTAAATTCCCCTTTCAGCAAAGTACCGAAAAAGGCTTACGTGGCGCTTGCGGAAAAAAATCTTGATAAAGCTTTATGGACATTGCAGGCAAATATAAAGGCAGTAGGACCGAGAGGCGGTGGAGAGGCGCCCAAGGACCTCCACGTGGCCACGGGCTCACTGCATGGGCCACCCATGTAGGTCCCGCGTGCCCCCTCTGGCACATGTTGCTTTCCCTTAACTGAAACTTTGTGAAAAAAAAATTTCACCAAATTTTGGTCCCCGAAAAGGTAATTTCATGCAAACTCTAAAAAAATGCAAAAAAAACATCAACTAGTACTGTTCAGTTGATTAATATGTTACTCCAATAAAATTGTATAAAAAGATGCCAAAACAATGTTATAATGGTATAAAAGTAGCATTAACATAGAAAAGGAAAGGAAAGCAAAGGTAAAAAGAAACACACACTTACGTGTATGGTGGGAGCTAACTATTCAAGGTGTGCACGCTGCTACTCATCCATATGTACTGCGGTAGATACATATCAGTGCCCTCGCAAAACCAACCTCCATTGTTCATTAAACCTCACTTGAATGTAGCCATCAGTTTTGGGAAGGTTCCGACCATTTGCCACCTATGCTATCATGTACCATTTTTGTTGGTTTTTTTAGTTTTATTCGTTACTCATATTTCTTTCTTTTTTGTATTTCAAATACATGCCAACTTTTTTGAGTACACATTGAACATTTTCAGTACACACATTGAATATTTTTCAAATAAATGTCACATATTTATCTAAATATATGTAGAAACATTTGTCAAAGGCACATTGAAATTTTTTATATACAGCTTCAATTGCATTTCTGATACACAATGAACATTTTCCACATACACATTGAATATATTTTTATTACATTTTGAACATTTCAAATGTGCAAGGAACATTTTTTAAATACCGGCTGAACATTTTAAACACGTTAAGTTATTTTTGTAAAATGGCCAAAAAAAGTAATGTTTGTAAACATTTTTCCAATGGCACATACATTTTTTATAATTTTATGATCATTCTTAAAACCACGCAAAAAAAATTTACATTGTATGAATATTTTTATGAATTATGTGATTCTTTTATTTTTATCTATATTTTTAAAAGAATATCAAGAACAAATTTTAAACGTGTGAACATTCTTTAAATGCCACAAACATTTTTTTGGTTGGAACGATTTTTTTTATAAATTTCGTAAAAACAAACTTATACAGCGCATGAACTTTTCTGAAAGACACGGTGAACTTTGAAAATTTAAGTTAAATGCTTTTTATTTTAAAAATATAAATAAACTAAGCAAACAAAACGGAAAATTAATAAAAGGAAAAAACTAGCGAAGCAAAGAAACGAATGTAATGAAGGGACTAATTTTTTTTGACAACTAAAGTTCCCTCTTTATTCATTGGTGATAACACACATCTTTAAGTAAAAGAGGAAGAAGCTCATTAGGAGCCATTTCAATCCACTCACTGCAGAATTTAGATCTAGCTACACTAGCTAATTCATGAGCAACAACGTTTGCTTCTCTAGGACAGAATTCAAACCGAATTGAACTAAACTTACATGCCAAGTGATAACAATCATCAATGATGGCTGCTGCATTGCCCGCATACTGACCGTCCTTGGTCATAATCTCCATTAGCTCTAGGCTGTCAGAATTAACGACAAGCCTGTTACACCTTGCTGAAGAAGAGAGTTGTAAACCAAATCTAAGAGCCAATGCCTCTGCAGAAAGAGGGTCACAACATGATTCTATTAGTTTGTTCCCAGAAACAATAAAATGACCTCTGTCGTCTCGTATGACTGCTCCCATAGCTCCATGTAGCGCGTCATAGTCGAAGGCGGCATCTACGTTCAGCTTAACAAAGCCATTAGGTGGTTTTCTCCATCGGTCCTTCTTTAGTACTGCCTTTGGGTCACATGCAATAACAAAAAAAATTGCCATCGCTCTCACAAAATTGTGAAATTCTTTTCGCATCTTGCACATGCTCCTTGTGAACTAGTTTCCGTCTTTCCCACCACAGATACTAGCAAGTGATAGACATGAGCTCATAGAAATTTTTAACACCAAGAACGACCGCCTCCTATGTGGGAAAATTCAGCAAATAAGCAAGTATTGCTTCCCCCGCTCGATCCACTTCGCATGCATGCGCTATAACATCTTCCGGTCTTAGGAGGCGCCACACTTCCTTGGCTTTTTTGCATCGAAACAACACACGCAAAACATCATCCACACTTTGGCCACATGCTAGACACGCCGGTCTAACAGGTATATGACGATTTGCAAGAACAACATTACAAGGCATAGTTCCATGTAGTGTTCGCGAGAGAAAGATTTTTACCTTTGTTGGACATTTAAGTTTCCAAACTTTTTGCCATGTTGGGTTAGCGCTTGAGGCGCCCAAAACATCAATTCTCCATAGTTTACGTCCATGTTGGTAATCCCAGACAGTATGGTAAGCCGATTTGACAGTAAAATTTCCATGCTTATTCAGACTCCAAACAATAAAATCAGTCATATCGTTTGTCGATACTGGTATAGCAAGAACCCTTACCGCATCAATGGGCCAAAAAGTTTTCTCAACAAGGTCGACATCCCACTGACCCGTTGATGGATCAATTAAGTCACTCACCTTAGAAATCAAATGGCCTCCCCTAGGTGTAATAATCATTCTGGATGGAGAGTTTGGGATATTAATGTTTCCACCATCTCCTACTTTCCAAATATATCCATGTCTCAAAGTATTCACACCTTGCATTATGCTTTGCCATGTAAATGAGGCATTCTTATTTAACATGCAGTTTAATAAATCACCATCCGGGAAGTATTTTGCCCTCAGAATCCGGGCACACAAAGAATCCGGGTTCTCAATAAGCCTCCACGCCTGCTTAGCTAAGAGAGCTAAATTGAAACAATGAATATCTCTAAATCCCATACCTCCGTATCTTTTCGGTACACACATCTTCGACCACGCAAACCAGTGCATTCTCCTCTGAGCATCACCATCCCCCCACCAGTAGTGCGACATCACGTCAGTTATTCCCTTGCAAGTTTGTTTGAGAATTTTGAAGACCGACATTGCATATGATGGTATAGATTTGCCCACTGCCTTTAGGAGCACTTCTTTACCCCCTGCTAAGAGTTGTCTTTCTTTCCACCTATTCACTCTTTGCCATACACGGCCAATCAAATAATGAAAAGTATCAGTTTTATCCAAACCTACTTGCGCAGGCAAGCCTAGATACTTGTCATTTAGAGCTTCAGTCATGATATTTAGAATATTACAAACCTGCACCCTCACCTCAACATCAGTGCATGGGCTGAAGAAAATACTGGATTTGTCACCACTCACCATCTGGCCTGAGGCTGCACAATATTTGTCAATTATATCCTTCAACGTAATAGCATTCTCTGCATTTGCTTTCATGAGGATAAGAGAGTCATCTGCAAATAGCAAGTTTGTGACAGCTGGTGCTTCTCGGCAAACTTTACCTCCCTCCAATAAACCTGTTTCTTCAGCATGATTTAAAAGAGCAGTGAGACCTTCAGTGCATAAAAGAAACAAATACGATGATAATGGATCACCCTGACGAAGACCTGTATTTGGTTTAAAGCTCTCAGTTATTTCAGAATTTAGGCAGACACGATATTCCACTGAAGATACACACTTCATAACCATGTCCACCCAGTTGGCGTGAAAGCCCAACTTCAGCAAAATATTTTCCAAGAATACCCACTCCACTCTATCATAAGCTTTATGCATATCCAACTTAACTGCACACAGACCTTCTTTGCCTACCCGTTTATTTTTGTTAGTATGGAAACTTCCATAAGAAACTAGTACATTATCTGTAATAGGTCTCCCTGGTACAAAGGCACTCTGGCTAATAACATCCGGAAGAATGACCTTAAGACGGGCAGCCAACAGTTTAGAGATTACCTTTTAGACCACATTACAGAGGCTGATAGGTCTGAATTATGTAACGAAGTGACTAACTATTAATGGGTTGTCCCACTATAGGTCTCTTCATGCGAGGCGAGCGATGCTAAGCGAGACATATGAAACGACCGACCGTGAAATTTGGCCGGCCCATATGTAGTAGATACAACATTCTGGTGTTGGGAATCTTCTCCAGGTTCCCAAGGGGTTTTATCGGTTTTGGGAACTTTCTAGAAGGTTTTTGAACCGGTTTTCATTTTCATTTTCCTTTTTTCTGCTTCGTTTTCCTTTTTATGTTACTGTTTCTTTTTCCTTTTTCCTTTTTTGTTTTTTGTCTCTTTTTTCTTTCTTATTTTCCTTTTCCTTTTTCTTCAAAAAAATATCAAATTTTCATTTGAATTTCAAAAAATGTTATCGTTTTCAAAATTCACTCACAAATTAATTTTTTTCCTGTATTAAAAGATGTTCATTAAATTAAACAAATATTCTTCTTTTCAAATTAGTTCACAATTTTAAAACTGTTTGTAATAAAAAACAGAATTTCTAAAAAATGTTTTCATTTTCAAAAGTTTCCGTGTCAACATTCTGTAAGCAATTGCAGAAAATGTTGCTATGCTTAAAATTTTCTTTGCATTTCCAAAAAGCATAAAGATACAAAAACAATTCCATTTAAAAAAATGTTCGAGTTTTAATTTATTATTCTGAATTTTAAAAACGTCCCTGTTCGTGATCTCAGAAAATATTCTGGAATTTCAAAAAAATGTTCGTGTTTTTTAAAATTTGTTGTTTTTTCAGGAAGGTTAAATTTTGTAAAAAAATCTTCGCATTTTAGAAAACTGTTTGGGATTTGCAAAAATTGTTCATGTTTAAAAAATAGAATTACAAAAACTGTTAACATTTTTCTTTATAAAAAGGACATAATATAGAAAATATCGCGCCATTTTCAGAATTGTTTGCAATTTTTGAAATCTCAACCCTGTTGTGTGTTCTTATGTAGTTTTGCACCTTCATATTTAGCCATCGTTGTTTGGTGGAGTGGCTAACGGCTTGTGGTCAGGAGTCTGATGAGTGCGAGGTTGCGGAAACAAGCGGCTTGGCGCCGGTTGGCCGGCCCAGACGTGCGTCGAGCTGCTGTATGACGCATGGGGGGTCCCGTAGCTCACAGCTCTTGTTGCACCGTTCCATCGCCTCGGATAGGCCGAGAATTCACGACGAGCCTGCCTTTCCCGTTTGGCCTGCAGAAAAGTTTCTGCCGCATCCTCCGAGGCATAGTCTATTTGACACACGTTTGTAACTGAATGTTGCGGTTCCACACAGAGGTGGCAAACAAGGCCGACTCAAAACGGACCGACCATTTACCTATTCTGTATTCTACAGAGACGATTTTGGGAACCTTTTGGAAGGTTCCTATTCGGTTTTTACCTATTTTGGGGTCCTTGTATATGTTTTTTTTTTGACATTTTTTCATTTAAGTTTTTCCTGCATTTTCTTTTACAATTTTATATGATGTTAATTTTTCCAAAAATTCTAAATGTTCAATTTTTCAAAAAATATTTGGAATTTTGAAAAAAATTCATGCTTTCAATTTTTTTAAAAGTTTTAAAACTTGTCTGTGTTTTTCCAAAAAGTTAGAAATTTGAAAATTACGATTTTTTCAAGTAATGGAACTTAAAAATGTTTGCTTTAAAAAGGAACAAACTTGTTCCCATTTTTCAAAAATGTTTGAAAATTTCAAAATATAAGAAATTTTTTTGAAAACTCTTTTGCTTTTCTATAATTGTATTTGAAGTTTAAAAGACACAATTCTAAAAATTGAAATAAATATTTAAGTTTTTAGAAAATATTCCCTTTTTACATTTTTTTTGCTAATTTTCTAAAATATTCAGACTTTTAATATTTATTCATGTTACCCAAAATACAATTGAAAATAAAACGAGTCACTACAGTAATTGCCTCTCCAAAGTAGTAGGGAAGTAGCTACGGTGCACTATGGCCCGGCCCAGTCAGAGTGCCCGCGTGTGTAGAGGCCGACTATTTGCCGCAAAGAGCGTGAAGATATTAGTACTCCTATTATTATTCTATATCTATACCAATAAAAAAAACCAAAGGGGCAGATTCAATTAACTCGGCCATCAAATCATATCATTTCAACTACCTAGACTGCTTCAATATCGAGCGCTCAACATGTTTAACGTGCAGTTAATTTCATGTCAAATATAATGCTAATCATATAATAACACGTAAATAATATCCTACTTAATATCCGCATGCATTTAATATACTTCCAAATTAACGTGCATTACACGTACACATTGACTAGTTCATGATAAAGGCAGCATCCGTCGCTGGCGCCACAAGAGAACTTTTGGTCCCCTCATCACCTTTTGCCATCTTGGCGCTGAGAGGTGAGGGGGCCTCGCATCTTCAAGATTTTTATGTTCTTCGTCATCGTCTTGTGATCATCCTATCTTGTGAGAATAAATTTACTCTTTTTTTTGGTGGTGCGTTGAGGATAGAGAGTTTTTTGTCCTCGCAGATCTGATTATTTGGATCTGTTGAGTTTATGTTGGTGTGTCAAATTTTTTTTTATTGGATTGATCCTTTGTGAAGTTGAAATTTTTCATCGGCACCGTGGTGAAGATATTGTGATCTGACGGCCTGCATTTTAGGGGATCATGCCCAGTCCAAATAAGTTCATCGATCAAGGCTTACCATCTTTTTGGATGGGTGACTCAAGGCGTTTTAAAAAACCATTATTGACAATGTTCGTGCGGATTCAATCTAATTGCAGCATCTTTACCTAATTCTTTGGAGTATTTTTTGTACCAGAGATTGATACAGTGAAGAAGGCGTTTTTAAAAGATTTCATTGTAATTCTTAGTTATAGAAGTTACTTTATAATTTCTTGGATCTTAGGTTGAAATCAGTGCACAGTGTACATGTAATTGTTATGTATGAATAAGATCACATGTGTTTCTAGAACTTTTTTTTTGCCGCAAAGAGCTTCAGCTCCACTGCCGTGGTGATGGCGCGCTTGCCCGGCCTCTGCCCTCCGGCGACGTGCGAGAACAAGCCCAATCAATGTCCACGTCCACGTGGCTGGCAAAACCGTGATCAGTCTTTGTCCTCCGTTGTTGTGCGCAGTATCAACTGGATCCGCCCCTTTCCCGTCGCCGGAGACGATGTTGTCGGGGAAGATGCCAAGGGATAACCAATTGATCGCAACTTCCGGCAGACCACCAAACCAGTGGACTGGGTGTGGTTTCATTACTTACCTTCGTTGTCTCCTTTTAACGCCGCCGCACTAGCTTTGCTCCCATGGTGGCCGTTTTAGTACATTTCCTAATCATGATTGACGAGCAGAGAAGCTGGCGTGTCCACATGAATTGCTTTCCGGAAGATTTCTTCAATAGTGCACGTGTTCCAGAGAGAAATCCATCATTCCTCTGTTGGATAATGAGCAACTATCTTTCACTGAAAGCCAAAGGCCAATATATATACAATGAGCCTTTATATACAATTGGCCTTTGGCTTTATACTATCTTCCACTGTATTTTCCTTATTGTATAATGAGCAACTTGAACAGGAATCTTTGGTAATTTCCCGGATAAACTCGGTCCCACCGATTGATTCGTTTCGGTCCCACCGAGTGAACGTTGCCAACTCTTTCTATCCTTCTATAATTTCTCGGATCAACTCGGTCCCACCGATTGGTTTGCTTCGGTCCTACCGAGTGAACATTGCCAACTCTCTGGTAAATTTTCGGAACAACTCGGTCTCACCGATCAAATCAACTCGGTCGGGCCTAAATGACTCTGCAGCTTTTGTTTCTGACCTTGTTTTGCTTTCACAGGTTGCATATGACCTCGGATTAAGACATATTTTATATCAAAATCAACCGTTTCGACGAGACGCACAACTTTTGTGTTGAAATATTTTCCATTAAAGCCCATCTTCACTGTGTTTCATGTCATTCTTTAATCTGGTGTCAACATGAGCATCTCTGAACTTGTCACAACTATTGTTTCTGAGCTCCGTTTTAAACCAGCTACATATCCATCTCGATCTTCTTAAAGAGAGCCATTCAGAGGTGACCTCCAATCATAAGTTTGAATTAGTCTTGATGCAGCCTATGCTAATTTTATGACTGTGCCACTTTTGAGTGTCAACACATGCCCCCCTGTTTTTCGGCATAGCTAGCGCGCCGAGAAATAACTTGTACGAAGTTTGTTCTAAGGACGATGTCAACACTCCATCGGCCATTTATATGTTCTTAGGACGATAAGTATATATCGGCCATGTTTACGCTAGGGCGATAGTTATTTATCGGCCATTGCATATCTAGGCTTCTTGCCACACACTTGAGTGGTACTTCTTTAAATATTTTTCATTGAGAGCTCGAGGTAACAATGCCTCTTGTACGGATTCCATCAAATATGAATTTCCAGGAACCAATCTTGTAATCCTAAAAGGACCTTCCCAACTTGGAGACCACTTCCCGAATTTTCTGTCTTTCGAACCAATTGGTAGAATCACCTTCCACACGAGATCGCCAACTTGAAAAGTTCTCAACTTGACTTTTTTATTGTAAGCTCTTGCCACCCTCAACTTATCTCTCTCTATGGCCTTCAAAGCCGTCAAACGTTTATCGGCGACTTCATCAATATTGTCCATCATCAAGTTATAAAAGTCCATCGCTGATAAATCATTTTGTTTGGCTATTCTTAGAGCATTCAAATTCACTTCCACTAGTAAAACGGCCTCTTGACCATATGCGAGCTCATATGGAGTTACCTTTGTAGCACCATGCCTTGAGATTATGTGCGCCCACAAAGCTTCGGACAATAGCTCATGCCATCTCCTTGGATTATCCTCAATCTTCTTCTTGATGAGCTTGATTAATGTTTTATTGCTAGACTCAACTTGTCCATTGGCTTGGGCATAATATGGAGAGGAATTGAGCAACTTTATCTTATATGATTCGGCAAATTCTCTAACTTGATGTGACATAAAGGATGGACCTTGGTCTGTAGTTAATGTTTGAGGAACGCCAAATCTATGAATAATGCACTCAGTTATGAATTGAATTACCTCTGTATGAGTCATATTTTTGAGTGGTATTGCTTCAGACCATTTAGTGAAATAATCAGTCGTCACCAACACGAACCGATGCCCCTTTAAAGAAGAAGGATGAATCTCTCCAATAAAGTCTAATCCCCAACCTCTAAAAGGCCACGGCTTGATAATAGGATGTAACATAGCAGCGGGAGCCAACTGAATATCACTAAACTTTTGACAAGCTTCACATCCTTTATAATACCGGAAGCAATCATTAACCTTTGTCGGCCAAGAAAACCGAGCACGTCATAATAACCATTTCATCTTGGAAGCCGACTGATGAGTGCCACAAATACCTTTATGGACCTCTCCCATAGCAACTCTCGCTCGGCCCTCGTCCAAGCACTTTAAAAGAACATCATCAACCTTTCGGCGATAGAGACCATCATCTCTCATTGTGTATTTGAAAGCCATACGCCGAACAGTCCTGTCCATCCTCTTACTAGGATCACACAAATAATTAATTATGGGTTTCCTAGTCTTGATTTTCTCTTGCATTAAATATTTCATTAGTGGACGAAACGGTGGGCTCCGGTTCGGCCTCCCCAATGTTGGCAAGACTAGACAAGGCCCTTTGATAAATATGAAACATGCCATGATCAACATGATAGCTGGATGCTTGTTGTGCCAACTCATTTGCTCTCCAATTGTCATGTCTAGATATATGAGCAATGCTAAAATAATCCAAATTAGAAATTATATCTAGACATTTATCAAGATAACCATTAAGTGATTCGTCAAAACATTGAAAGACTTTGGATATTTGTTGCACTACTAATAATGAATCACCAAAAGCCTCAATATGTGTAGAACCTCTGGCAAGCAACATTTGTAAGCCGAATAACAATGCTTCATATTCAGCTTGATTATTTGTGCGAAAATATTCTAAGCGGCATGAGGCTTCAAAAACAGCACCATGAGGAGATATATAAACAATACCAACACCTTGGCCATTGCTACAAACTGAACCATCAAAATATAATCTCCATGGTAATAATGAGACAAGGTTTATATCAATATCATGCTTGTCATCAATCCGATGCTCAACAATAAAATTAGCAACGATTTGGCCTTTCATGGATTTCAGAGATTTATAAGCCAAATCATATTCAATTAAAGCATAAGCCCACTTGCCAATTCTACCACTAAGAATTGGCCTATGCAACATGTACTTGATTACATCGGTTTGACAAGCTATAATGCAAGTACTAGGCACTAGATAATGTCTCAATTTTGTACAAGCATAATATAAGCATAAACATAATTTCTCAATAAATGTATACCTTGTCTCGGCGTCCAATAAGCGTCGGCTCAAATAAGTAATAGCATGCTCCTTTCCTTCGGTCTCTTGAGTCAAAACAACACTAATAACACCTTCCTCCGCCGCAATATAAAGCTTAAAGGGCTCTCTATGTTCGGGAGCTTTCAACACCGGAGGAGTGCACAAATAACTTTTTATCATATCAAATGCTTCTTGCTGTTTTACCCCCCAAGTAAAATTGGCATCGTCCTTTAACCGAAGGATGGGAGTGAATGCATCAACCTTCCCTCACAAGTTGGCTATGAATCTCCTTAAATAATTGACTTTGCCAAGGAACTTTTACATATCTCTCTTGCATGTTGGAGCCTCCACCTTTTGTATAGCTTCTATCTTTTTGGGGTCAATCTCTATACCATCTTGATGAATAATGAAACCGAAAAACTTTCCAGTCGATACACCAAAAGCACACTTTAAAGGATTCATCTTTAGTCCATATTTTTCATTCTCTCAAAAGCTAAGCGCAAATCGGCTAGATGAGATTCAAAAGCATCCGATTTGACAACAATATCATCAATATAAACCTCAAGTATAACACCAAGCAAATCATGAAAAATTAAATTCATAGCCCTTTGGTACGTGGCACATGCATTTTTTAATCCAAAGGTCATCATTGTCCACTCAAATAAACCAAGGAAACCGGGACACCGAAAAGCCATTTTGGACATGTCCTCTTCGGCCATAAAAATCTGGTTATACCCCGCATTACCATCAAGAAAGCTAATGACCTTATGTCCAGAAGCATCATTAATAAGCATATTGGCTATTGGCATAGGATACTCATCTTTAGGTGTAGCTCTATTCAAATCTCTGAAATCAATGCACACCCTCAACTTGCCGGAGCCTTTCTTCTCTACTGGTACAATGTTAGAAATCCACTCGGCATACCTGCAAGGTTTAATAAAATTAGCTATAAGCAAACGACCGATCTCTTCCTTGATCCGGTCATACGCTTTTGGATTAAACTTTCTGGCTGATTGCTTGTATGGTCTAAAACCGGCCTTTATAGGTAAACAATGCTACACTAGCTCTCGGCTTAAACCTGGCATCTCATGATATTCCCATGCAAAGCAACAAACATATTCTTTCAATAGCTCGATCAACTTAGCTTTATGATCGGCTCTTAATTTTTTTTACAAATATCGGCCTAGGAATTGAACCATCTCCTATATCTATCTCTTCTAATGGATCGGCCGATGTAAAACCTTGTCCTAATTTATCCATATCATCTAACTATTCTATGGACTCATACATATCGTTCTCATTGGACCGATATTCTACAAGACGCTTTTGTAACCACTCCAAGTTAGGATCCATTTAAATACATCATACCTTGGAGCCGATTATTGCCAACCGGCTTTAAAGAAACGGGCACGAAACCACTTTTTGTAGTGCTAAGAAAATCAAATTCTGACAAATCACGCCCCGTCAAGCAAGTAGCATTGGGATGTTGCCAATCCACCGATGCATCGGCCAAAGCAACACAAGCCGAGTTATCCGCATGAATGACTTCTACTTCATCATCAACCCATTTTATTAAAAAGTGGTGCATAGTAGATGGCACGGATTGGTTTGCATGAACCCAATCGCGGCCTAATATCACATTGTAGTTACCTTGCACCTCGGCGACAAAGAATGCGGTAGCCAAAGTTTTGCTTCCCACCGTAAGCTCCACCACATACATTAAACCTTTGGCTTCAGTTTTCTCTTTGCCTTCAAATCCATTAAACACCATGTTGGTCTTTATTAACTCTTCATCACGCAGCCCCAATTTTTTTGAAGACCGAATATGGCATAAGATTCACCACAACACCACCATCAACAAGCATTCTAGCAATCGGCGATCCATTAATATGACCTTTAAGGAACAATGGCTTCGAGTGCATCACCGGTTCTTTTGGCTTCTCGAGTATAGCATTTTTAGGACTAAAATCTAGTTGAGCTACTTCCCCTTCTTCATCTATAGCACGAAATTCAGCGGGTAAGTAATACACCATATTAATATCCATACCTTCATGAACGGGTGTAGACTCATAATCAAGCATTTCATCTCCTTCCACAAGCATGTCCACTGACTCCGAAATATCTCCAAGGGAAGAGGAAGTAGTAGGCAAAGTGGATGATGTAATAGTAGCCGCATCGTCCTCCGCTGGGTGTAGGTGTTGCTATGATCAATGCAGAAGCTGCTATGTTTTTCTTTTGCTTTGTCCTCCACACTTGTTTTGGGGTTACCACGGGACATCTTTCATTGAATAATTTATCCCTTAGCTTTTCTTCTTCTTGTTCCTCCTTCTCATGACTCCTCATGTGCTGCAATCTCCTTTTTTGCGCCTTGGTTAGACCGGAAGGACACCACTTAGGCTGAGTATATTTTGGATCCCTCGACTTGTCCTTGCTTGTGCTAGCTTCGTGATCATTAGCCATGGGGCCTTGCTGGACCGCAACCACATCTTTATTAGATTATCAACAATAATCGGCTCTTTGATTATTAATTCTTTAGTGCCTATCATAATAGTTTCACCACTAGTACTCTTCTCCTTTTGCTTGCTAGGCTCTGAAATTTCGGCACTTAGTGATTTGGCACGCCACACTTGCCTGCTGACCCTTTTTTGATTATCTTGCATTGGCCGATTGACACCATTGTTCAAACGGCCTTGTGTGGGATAAGAAAGCCTCTCATGAACTGGCCTCCTTGGTTCGGCCCAACCCGAATGAAAAGCATAAGGGGCCATTGGGGGCTGCCCCCATCCTCCATTGAAGCCTCCCATGTAGTATGGCGCATAGGGGGGGGGGTGGCGACATCCATGGTCCCGATGCCCGTAACCCATATGGCCTTGCATGATGCTGAAATTCTTCCCGAGGAGGTGACCTTGAGCGCTTAAAATTTGACCGGTTAGAGCTAGAACCGGACGCTTGATTGGCATACTTGGACAACAACATATCAAAAGTTGGCTTGATTATCTTGCACCACACTTTAGCTTCATTCGTCTTCCACTTGCCAACCTCTGGACTCTTGGGCTTAACAAATTTGACATGAGTGTTCTCTTGCACTTGTGGTTACCCCTCGAGTGTAGGATTCTTGATGGTGATCTTGATTATCTCCTTGCCAACGGGTTGCTTGTCCAGCACAACTTGTCTCCCCAAGACCTTGTCCCTCTCCTAATTTTTCCTGGGCTCACCAATGACAATATTATTCTTATTAGCTGATTCGGCTATGCTGGGCCAAATTAACATCTTCTTTCCCTCCAAATCCATGGTGTTCATTGGAAAAGGTTGCTTATCAACTTGCATCTCAGAAAAATTCAATCATCCGTCCTTAATGGTCGATTGTATCTGTCGTAAAAAAACATTACAATCATTAGTAGCATGAGAAAAAGAATTATGATACTTGCAATAAGCACGCTGTTTCAGCTCTTCAAACGGCGGTAAAGTATGAGATATTCTAATAATCTTCGCTTGCAATAAAGCATAAAATATTCTATAACACTTAGCAATGTTGAAAGTAAATTTCATCTCTTCATCATGATTCTTATGAATCGGCTTTAAATCATTGCAAGGAAATGGTTTGGCCTTAGATGGCCAAACAAATTCAGCAGCATAAATATCACCCTCATCGTCCAAGTGGTCACTATCATACTCAACCATATTCATCTTAGGATGATCAGTTTTATATCTATGCACCTCTTTAAGATCTTTGCCTCGGCTTTCTTGAGCCAAAGCCCTTTGCAAGACTTGGTTGATATTTAAAAACTCATGTCCTTCTAGCCTTTCTCTAATGTGAGTTCTCAAACCACTAAGCACAAGATCAGCTAAATCCCTCTCGGTTATCACCAACTATAGCACCAGTTTTTTGTCTCTCTAAATCTCTTGACGTAATCGGAGACCGATTCATCATGCTTTTTTCTAACCGATGTAAGATGTGACAAATTAAGCTAATTATCACCACTATAAAATGATCATGAAACTTTTTTTCCAAGTGAAACCATGTAGTAATAGAACTGGGTGGTAACACAGAAAACAACGAGAAAGAAGTACCGGTTAAAGATAAAGGAAAATAACATACTCTCCACTCATCTCATGAACTTGCCTCTCCTAATTGTGCCAAGTACTGACTAACATGCTCCCAGGTGGTTTTTGTGCCCTGTCCATTAAACTTAACAAAATCTGGAATTTTATATCCCGGAGGGTATTGAATTGCATCAAAGTATTCTAGATATGGCTTTTGGTAAATACGGTTCCTTGGTAACTCAACTCCAAAATTATCTCGGAGCATCTTAGCCATCTCCTCTCTAAGATTAGCTAGACCATCATCCACAGTGGACGATGAAGCTTGTGGCAGTAGCATAGGAGGAGTAGGGTTAGTAGTTGCAGGTGTGAATTGTGGCATGTATGCCGAATTGTAATTCGGCGGTGATCTAACAGTGTTTGCTCTTGTAGGTAGGGTTTGGTTCAGCGTCACCACCGAACTTGGCATACTCATGATAGAATTAATGGGTGCAGCAACAATTTGATTTGCTTGGGTAGGGTAATAAGTCATCGGCATGGGAGACGCCGATGAAATAGGTAAAGCCAGATTAGGGTTTTGCATGCTAGCAGCTATACCACCATTACCACTAGATGATTGAGATATATTTTTCTGAGCATTAGTATTTTGTATGAAAGTTTGATAGACCAGATTGTTACCATCAGCGATAGAACTCTCAATCTTAGCCCACTGATCAGGAGAAAAGGTAGCACTCACAGAGGGTTTAAACTGCTCAGTTTGAAGAGGAGGGAACTTGATTTCTTCAATCGAAGTGATGTTGCCTTGGCGATCCTTCTTGAATTTTGCAAGAAACTCCTGCAAATCCTTCTCTTCGTGCACCTTCTTGTACTCATAGATTTGGCGACGATCAGCCTATATCTCATCAAGGCTGGGCTTAACGATGTTATCGGCGTCTACCTCAGATGGCTTGGGAAGATCGGACATGGTGGATGATGATGATTGATTTTCAGTTCCCTAGCGTAGTCGCCAAAAAGTGTGTTCGCACACTAACACGTCACGTGTACCCTCGACGCCGGGGGTGATGCACCGCAGCTCACGTCGAAGGAGTCTCACCGGAAGCGCGATTCGCAAGTCGACTGGCGAGAGCTTTTGAGGACCCGAAACACCACATTCCCGGGAGGGACCCCGTCGGGGAGTGTGGCGGCTATGGGCTGCCCTAGGTCGGCCAATCCGCGTCTAGAGCCTCGGGATCCATAGCTCTCCAACATGAAGAACGATGAAGAATGAGGAAGCAAAAACGGGGGAGGGAGAAAACGTAGATGAAAAAGTAGTAGATGTGTTTTGTCCGATTGTGTGTTGTTCAATCAGCCGTCACCTCTCATCTATTTATGAGGCGGCTGGACTTCCTGTACAAGAAAAGGACTAAAAATTTCATCCAAAACTGTTGGAAATATGCTCTAGAGGCAATAATAAATTATTTATTATTATTATATTTCCTTGTTCATGATAATCGTTTATTACCCATGCTATAATTGTGTTGATAGGAAACTCAGATACATGTGTGGGTACATAGACAACACCATGTCCCTAGTAAGCCTCTAGTTGACTAGCTCGTTGATCAATAGATGGTTACGGTTTCCTGACCATGGACATTGGATTTCATTGATAACGGGATCACATCATTAGGAGAATGATGTGATGGACAAGACCCAATCCTAAGCCTAGCACAAAGATCGTATAGTTCGTATGCTAAAGCTTTTCTAATGTCAAGTATCATTTCCTTAGACCATGAGATTGTGCAACTCCCGGATACTGTAGGAATGCTTTAGGTGTTCCAAACGTCACAACGTAACTGGGTCGCTATAAAGGTGCACTACGGGTATCTCCGAAAGTGTCTGTTGGGTTGGCACGAATCAAGACTGGGATTTGTCACTCCGTGTGACGTAGAGGTATCTCTAGGCCCACTCGGTAGGACATCATCATAATGTGCACAATGTGACCAAGGAGTTGATCATGGGATGATGTGTTACGGAACGAGTATAGAGACTTGCAGGTAACGAAATTGAACAAGGTATCAGGATACCGACTATCGAATCTCGGGCAAGTACTATACCAGTAGACAAAGGGAATTGAATACGGGATTGATTGAATCCTCGACATCGTGGTTCATCCGATGAGATCATCGTGGAACATGTGGGAGCCAACATGGGTATCCAGATCCCGCTGTTGGTTATTAACCAGAGAACGTCTCGGTCATGTCTGCATGGTTCGCAAACCCGTAGGGTCTACACACTTAAGGTTCGATGACGCTAGGGTTATAGGGAAGGTATGTACGCGGTTACTGAATGTTGTTCGGAGTCCCGGATGAGATCACGAACATCACGAGGAGTTCCGGAATGGTCCGGAGGTGAAGATTGATATATTGGACGAAGGTTTTTGAAGTCCGGAAGTGTTCCGGAGGTACCGGTGATGACCAAAGATGACCGAAAGGTGTTTGGGAGCCCGGCAAGTGTTGGGGGCTTCATGGGCCAAGGAAGGGGAAAACCAGCCCACTAAGGGGTTGTGCGCCCCTCACCTATTCCCACGTGACCAGGGGTTTGGGCGCCCCATCTAGGGTTCCCACCTCCCGGCTTGGGGCCAAGTCACCCAAGAGGAGATCCCATCTGCCTGCCGCCGCCCCTAGGGAAACCCTAGGCGCCTCCCTCCCTTGCCCCTATATATAGTGGAGGTTTTGGGGCTGCCTAACACACGAGTCTCTCTCTCCCAAGGCGCAGCCCTACCTCTCTCCTCCTCGTCTCTCGTAGTGCTTGGCGAAGCCTCGCCGAGTACCGCGCCCACCACCACCACGCCGTCAGGCTGCTGCTGGACGGAGTCTTCCCCAACCTCTCCCTCTCTCCTTGCTGGATCAAGGCATGGGAGACGTCACCGGGCTGCATGTGTGTTGAAAGCGGAGGCGCCGTGATTCGGCGCTTAGATCGGAATCAACTGCAATCTGAATCGCTACGAGTACGACTCCTTCATCCACGTTCTTGCAACGCTTCCGCTTAGCGATCTACAAGGGTATGTAGATGCACTCCCCTTTCCCCTCGTTGCTAGATTACTCCATAGATTGACCTTGGTGATGCGTAGAAAATTTTAAATTTCTGCTACGTTCCCCAACAGTGGTATCAGAGCTAGGTCTATGTGTAGTTTCTATGCACGAGTAGAACACAAGTTGTTGTGGGCGTTGATTTTGTTCAATATGCTTACCGTTACTAGTCCAATCTTGTTTCGACGGTATTGTGGGATGAAGCGGCCCGGACCGACCTTACACGTACTCTTACGTGAGACAGGTTCCACCGATTGACATGCACTTGTTGCATAAGGTGGCTAGCGGGTGCCAGTCTCTCCCACTTCAGTCGGATCGGATTCGATGAAAAGGGTCCTTATGAAGGGTAAATAGCAATTGACATATCACGTTGTGGTTTTTGCGTAGGTAAGAAACGTTCTTGCTAGAAACCCATAGCAGCCATGTAAAACATGCAAACAACAATTAGAGGACGTCTAACTTGTTTTTGCAGGGTATGCTATGTGATGTGATATGGCCAAAAGAATGTGATGAATGATATGTGATGTATGAGATTGATCATGTTCTTGTAATAGGAATCACGACTTGCATGTCGATGAGTATGACAACCGGCAGGAGCCATAGGAGTTGGCTTAATTTATTGTTTGACCTGCGTGTCATTGAACAACACCATGTAATTACTTTACTTTATTGCTAAATCGTTAGCCATAGTAGTAGAAGTAATAGTTTGGCGAGACAACTTCATGGAGACACGATGATGGAGATCATGGTGTCATGCCGGTGACAATGATGATCATGGAGCCCCGAAGATGGAGATCAAAAGGAGAAAAATGATATTGGCCATATCATGTCACTATTTGGTTGCATGTGATGTTTATCATGTTTTACATGTTATTTGCTTAGAACGACGGCAGCTTAAATAAGATGATCCCTCGCAATAATGTCAAGAAAAGTGTTCCCCTTAACTGTGCACCGTTGCGAAGGTTCGTTGTTTCGAAGCACCACGTGATGATCGGGTGTGATAGATTCTAACGTTCGAATACAACGGGTGTAAGCCAGATTTACACACGCAATACACTTAGGTTGACTTGACGAGCCTAGCATGTACAGACATGGCCTCGGAACACAGAAGACCGAAAGGTCGAACATGAGTCGTATAGAAGATACGATCAACATGAACATGTTCACCGATGATGACTAGTCCGTCTCACGTGATGATCGGACACGGCCTAGTTGACTCGGATCATGTAATCACTTAGATGACTAGAGGGATGTCTATCTGAGTGGGAGTTCATAAGATGAACTTAATTATCCTGAACATAGTCAAAAGGTCTTTGCAAATTATGTCGTAAGCTCGCGCTTTAGTTCTACTGTTTCGATATGTTCCTAGAGAAAATTTAGTTGAAAGTTGATAGTAGCAATTATGCGGACTAGGTCCGTAAACTGAGGATTGTCCTCGTTGCTACGCTGAAGGTTTATGTCCTTAATGCACTGCTCGGTGTGTTGAACCTCGAACGTCGTCTATGGATGTTGCAAACATCTGACATACACGTTTTGATGACTACGTGATAGTTCAGTGCGTAATGTTAAACGGTTTAGAATTGAGGCGTCAAAGGCATTTTGAAATGTCGTGGAACGTATGAGATGTTCCAAGGACTGAAATTGGGATTTCAGGCTAGTGCCCACGTCAAGAGGTATGAGACCTCTGACAAGTTTCTTAAGCCTACAAACTAAGGGAGAAAAGCTCAATCGTTGAGCTTGTACTCAGATTGTCTGGGTACAACAATCACTTGAATCGAGTGGGAGTTAATCTTCCAGATGAGATAGTGATGTTTCTCCAAAGTCATTGCCACCAAGCTACTAGAGCTTTGTGATGAACTATAACATATCAGGGATAGATATGATGATCCTTGAAATATTCGCAATGTTTGACACCGCGAAAGTAGAAATCAAGAAGGAGCATCAACTGTTGATGGTTAGTGAAACCACTAGTTTCAAGAAGGGCAAGGGCAAGAAGGGATACTTCATGAAACGGCAAATCAGCTGCTGCTCTAGTGAAGAAACCCAAGGTTGAACCCAAACCCGAGACTAAGTGCTTCTGTAATAAGAGGAACAGTCACTGGAGCAGGATTACCCTAGATACTTGGTAGATAAGAAGGCAGGCAAGGTCAATAGAAGTATATTGGATATACATTATATTAATGTGTACTCTACTAGTACTCCTAGTAGCACCATGGTAATAGATACCGGTTCGGTTGCTAAGTGTTAGTAACTCGAAATAAAAGGCTACGGAATAAACGGAGACTAGCTAAAGGCGAGGTGACGATATGTGTTGGAAGTATTTCCAAGGTTGATGTGATCAAACATCGCACGCTCCCTCTACCATCGGGATCAGTGTTAAACCTAAATAATTGTTATTTGGTGTTTATGTTGAGCATAGACATGATTGGATTATGTCTATCATAATCTGCTATTCATTTAAGGAGAATAATGGTTACTCTGTTTATTTGAATAATACCTTCAATGGTCTTGCACCTAAAATGAATGGTTTATTGAATCTCGATCGTAGTGATACACATGTTCATGCCAAAAGATATAAGATAGTAATGATAGTACCACCTACTTGTGGCACTGCCATGTAAGTCATATTGGTATAAAACGCATGAAGAAGCTCCATGTTGATGGATCTTTGGACTCACTCATTTTGAAAAATTTGAGACATGCGAACCACGTCTATTGGTATGTACGCATGAAGAAACTCCATGCAAATGGATCGTTTGGATTCACTTGTTTTTGAGTCACTTGAGACATGCAAACATACCACATGGGCAAGATGACTGAAAGCCTCGTTTTCAGTAAAATGGAACAAGAAAGCAACTTGTTGGAAGTAATACATTTTGATGTGTGCAGTCCAATGATGCTGAGGCACGCAGTGGATATCGCTATGTTCTTACTTCACAGATGATTTGAGTAGATACTGAGTATATTTACTTGATGAATCACAAGTCTGAATTATTGAATGGTTCAAGTAATTTCAGAGTGAAGTTGAAGATCGTCGTGACAAGAGGATAAAATGTCTATGATATGATCATAGAGATGAATATCTGAGTTGCGAGTTTGGTACACAATTGAGACATTGTGGAAATTGTTTCACAACTAACACCTCCTGGAACACCATAGTGTGATGGTGTGTCCGAACATCATAAATGCACCCCATTGGATATGGGGCATACCATGACGTCTCTTATCGAATTACCACTATCGTTCATGGGTTAGGCATTAGAGACAACCACATTCACTTTAAATAGGGCACCACGTAACTCCGTTGAGACGACACCGTATGAACTATGGTTTGGAGAAACCTAAGTTGTCGTTTCTTAAAAGTTTGGGGCTGCGACGCTTATGTGAAAAAGTTTCAGGCTGATAGGCTCGAACCCAAAGCAGATACATGCATCTTCATAGGACACCCAAAAACAGTTGGGTATACCTCCTATCTCAGACCCGGAAGAAAAAGGGATTGTTTCTAGAATCGGGTCCTTTCTCGAGGAAAAGTTTCTCTTGAAAGAATTGAGTGGGAGGATGGTGGAGACTTGATGAGGTTATTGAACCATCACTTCAACTAGTGTGTAGCAGGGCACAAGAAGTTGTTCCTGTGATGCCTACACCAATTGAAGTGGAAGCTTATGATAGTGATCATGAAACTTCGGATCAAGTCACTACCAAACCTTGTAGGTCGACAAGGATGCGTACTACTTCAGAGTGGTACGTAATCCTGTCCATGTTGCTAGACAACAATGAACCTACGAGCTATGGAGAAGCGATGGTGAGCCCGAATTCCAAAAAAATGGCTCGAGGCCATAAAATCCGAGAGGATCCATGTGTAAAAACAAAGTATAGACTTTGGAAGAACTACTTGATGGTCGTAAGGCTATTGGGTACAGATGGATTTTAAAAGTAAGACGGACAATGATGGTAAGTATCACCACTAAGAAAGCTTGACTTGTCGTTAAGATGTTTTCTGACAAGTTCAAAGAGTTGACTACGGTGAGGCTTTCTCACTCGTAGCAATGCTAAGAGTCTGTTGGAATTGGATTAGCAGTTACTGCATTATTTATGAAATCTTGCAGATAGGATGTCAAAACATTATTTCCTCGACAATTTTCTTGAGGAAAGGTTGTATGTGATACAACCAGAAGGTTTTGTCAATCCTGAAAGATGCTAACAAGAATGCAAAGCTTCAGCAATCCTTATAAGGACTGGAGTAAGCATCTCGGAGTTGGAATGTACGCTTTGATGAGATGATCAAAGATTTTGGGTCTGTACAAAGTTTATGAGAAACTTGTATTTCCAAAGAAGTGAGTGGGAGCACTATAGAATTTCTGATGAGTATATGTTGCTGACATATTGTTGATCAGAAATGATGTAGAATTTCTGGAAAGCATATAGGGTTATTTGAAAAGTGTTTTTCAAGGGAAAACCTGGATTAAGCTACTTGAACATTGAGCATCAAGATCTATAAGGATAGATCAAAAACGCTTAATGGTACTTTCAAATGAGCACATACCTTGACATGATCTTGAAGGTGTTCAACATGGATCAGTCAAAGAAGGAGTTCTTGCCTGAGTTGTAAGGTATGAAGTTAAGACTTAAAGCTCGACCACGGCAGAAGAAAGAGAAAGGGCGAATGTCGCCCCTATGCCTTAGCCATAGGCTCTATACAAGATGTCATGCTTTGTACCGACTGATATGTGCCTTACCACGTGTCGGCAAGGGGTACAAGAGTGATCCAGAATGGATCATTGGACATGGTCAAAATTGTCCTTGGAGTAATAAGGACATATTTCTCGATTATGGAGGTGATAAAGAGTTCGGCATAAAGGGTTACGTCGATGCAAGCTTTAACACTTACCCGAATGACTCTGAGTAGCAAACCGGATACGTATAGTGGAGCAACCATTTGGAATAGCTCCAAGTGGAGCGTGGAAGCAGAATTTACAATATGACCTAGAGATTTGTGAAGTACATACAGATCTGAATGTTGCAGACCCGTTGACTAAAACCTCTCTCACAAGCAAAACATGATCAAACCCCAGAACTCATTGAGTCTTAATCACATGATGATGTGAACTAGTTTATTGACACTAGTAAACTCTTTGGATGTTGGCCACATGGCGATGTGACCTGTGAGTGTTAATCACATGGCGATGTGAACTAGATTATTGACTCTAGTGCAAGTGGGAGACTGTTGGAAATATGCTCTAGAGGCAATAATAAATTAGTTATCATTATTATATTTCCTTGTTCATGATAATCGTTTATTATCCATGCTATAATTGTGTTGATAGGAAAATCAGATACATGTGTGGGTACATAGACAACACCATGTCCCTCGTAAGCCTCTAGTTGACTAGCTCGTTGATCAATAAATGGTTACGGTTTCCTGACCATGGACATTGGATGTCGTTGATAACGGGATCACATCATTAGGAGAATGATGTGATGGACAAGACCCAATCCTAAGCCTAGCACAAAGATCGTATAGTTCGTATGCTAAAGCTTTTCTAATGTCAAGTATCATTTCCTTAGACCATGAGATTGTGCAACTCCCGGATACCGTAGGAATGCTTTGGGTGTGCCAAACGTCACAACATAACTGGGTGGCTATAAAGGTGCACTACGGTATCTCCGAAAGTGTCATTGGGTTGGCACGAATCAAGGCGGGATTTGTCACTCCGTGTGACGGAGAGGTATCTCTGGGCCCACTCGATAGGACATCATCATAATGTGCACAATGTGACCAAGGAGTTGATCACGGGATGATGTGTTATGGAACGAGTAAAGAGACTTGTCGGTAACGAGATTGAACAAGGTATCGGGATACCGACGATCGAATCCCGGGCAAGTACTATACCGGTAGACAAAGGGAATTGAATACGGGATTGATTGAATCCTCGACATCGTGGTTCATCCGATGAGATCATCGTGGAACATGTGGGAGCCAACATGGGTATCCAGATCCTGCTGTTGGTTATTGACCGGAGAACGTCTCGGTCATGTCTGCATGGTTCCCGAACCCGTAGGGTCTACACACTTAAGGTTCGATGACACTAGGGTTATAGGGAAGGTATGTACGCGGTTACTGAATGTTGTTTGGAGTCCCGGATGAGATCGCGGACATCACGAGGAGTTCCGAAATGGTCCGGAGGTGAAGATTGATATATTGGACGAAGGGTTTTGGAGTCCGGAAGTGTTCCGGAGGTACCGGGTGATGACCAGCATGACCGAAAGGTGTTTGGGAGCCCGACAAGTGTTGGGGGCTTCATGGGCCAAGGAAGGGGAAAACCAGCCCACTAAGGGCTGTCGCCCCTCACCTATTCCCACGTGACCAGGGGTTTGGGGCGCCCCATCTAGGGTTCCCACCTCCGGCTTGGGGCCAAGTCACCCAAGGGGAGATCCCATCTGCCTGGCCGCCGCCTCCTAGGGGAAACCCTAGGCGCCTCCCTCCCTTTGCCCCTATATATAGTGGAGGTTTTGGGGCTGCCTAACACATGAGTCTCTCTCTCCCAAGGCGCAGCCCTACCTCTCTCCCTCCTCGTCTCTCGTAGTGCTTGGCGAAGCCCGCTGAGTATCTGCGCCTCCTCCACCACCACGCCGTCGTCTGCTGCTGGACGGAGTCTTCCCAACCTCTCCCTCTCTCCATGCTGGATCAAGGCATGGGAGACGCCACCGGCTGCATGTGTGTTGAACGCGGAGGCGCCGTGATTCGGCGCTTAGATCGGAATCAACCGCGATCTGAATCGCTACGAGTACGACTCCTTCATCCACGTTCTTGCAACGCTTCCGCTTAGCGATCTACAAGGGTATGTAGATGCACTCCCCTTTCCCTCGTTGCTAGATTACTCCATAGATTGATCTTGGTGATGCGTAGAAAATTTTGAATTTCTGCTACGTTACCCAACAAAAACATCAAAAACCCTAACCTAACTCAGAAAGGAATCTTTGGTAATTTTTCGGATAAACTCGGTCCCACCGTTTGGTTCGTTTCGGTCCCACCGAGTGAACGTTGCCAATTTTCTGTATCCTTCTATAATTTCTCGGATCAACTCGGTCCCACCGACTGGTTTGCTTCGGTCCTACTGAGTGAACATTACCAACTCTCTGGTAAATTTTCGGACCAACTCGGTCGGTCCGAAATGACTCTGCAGCTTTTGTTTCTGACCTTCTTTTGCCTCCACAGGTTGCATACGATCTCGGATTAAGACAAATTTTATATCAAAATCAGCCGTTTTGACGAGACACACAACTTTTGTGTTGAAACGTTTTCCATTAGAGGCCATCTTCATTGAGTTTCATGTCATTATTTAATCTGGTGTCAACACGAGCATCTCTGAACTTGTCACAACTATTGTTTCCGAGCTCCGTTTTAAACCATCTTCATATCCATCTTGATATTTTAAAGAGAGCCATTCAGAGGTGACCTCCAATCATAAGTTTGAATTAGTCTTGATGCAGCCTATGCTAATTTTATGACTGTGCCACTTTTGAGCGTCAATAGAGTCACAACAGTGCGCTCATCACCGAGAGTGGCGCGCTCAAACCAGGCACGAGGGGCCTGTTTAAGCTTATAGAGGGAGCGTCGAAGACGGCATACCATACCATCAGGATCATAGTACCCCGGGGGTGGCTGTATGTAGACCTCCTCTCGCAACTCACCATTGAGAAAAGGATTCTGAACGTCAAGTTGAGACACAGACCAGTGACGAACAGAAGCCACGGCAAGGAGAGTGCGGATAGTGGTCATGTGTGCCACATGAGCAAAAGTCTCATCATAATCTCGTCTCTGCTCCTACTGAAAATCACGAGCTACCAGACGAGTTTTGTAGCGCTCCATAGAACCATCAGAGCGAGTTTTAATCTTATAGACCCACTTGCAGGTGATGGGACGAACACCGGAAGGCAGGGAAACCAGATCCCACGTGCCAGAGCGCTCAAGGGCAGCCAGCTCCTCGGCCATCGCAAGCTGCCATTCAGGCTGAGTCATGGCAGGCCGATAGGAAGTGGGCTCGGCAACGACAAAGAGACCATACCGGGTAGGAGAATAGCGTTCAGGTGGTGGGCAAGGCCGAGCACAGAAGTTATGAACTGGAGGAGGCATGAGAGGAGGCGCGCCGAAATTGGAAGGCACATCAGCAGAAGCATCCTCAATACGAGGGCGACGAGTGTAGTAGAGAGGGAAAAGGAGAAAGAGGACTACATGCTGGAGATGAAGGTGGAAAGATGGAGGATGAGGATGGGGAGGAGGATGGAGAGGAAGGTGGTGTCGATGGTGAAGGAGAAGTAGTGAGATGTGCTGGAGAGAGGGAGGGTGTATCAGGAAGAAGAAGAAAAGAAATATCATCCACGGATAAGCTCGAGGAGTAAGGACGCGGGTAGTAAGAATGAGACTCATCAAAAGTCACATCTCGTGAAATGCGCAACCGACGACTAACAGGATCCCAACATCGATAACCCTTATGCTCATCACTGTAGCCAAGAAAAACACACTCGACCGACTGAGCAGTCAGTTTGGTGCGTTCTCGCGGGGCAAGAAGGACATAGCACACACATCCAAACATCTGAAGAGCGGAGTAGTCAGGAGAACGACTGGTGAGATATTGCATAGGAATATCACTCTGCAAGGCAGTCGATGGCTGGATGTTGATGAGATAGGTGGATGCAAAAACGGCCTCAGCCCAAAAGTGGGGTGGATGGGATGCGGCAATCATCAGCGCACGAGCCATCTCAAGCAGATGGTGATGATTATGTTCCGCAACGCCTTTCTGAGCATGGGCACCAGGACATGAGAACTGGGCAAGAGTACCCTGTTCCGTGAGAAAAACACGCAACATCTGGGAGATATACTCTCCGGTGGAGTCACCACGAAAAGTACGAATAGGCGTGGAAAACTAGGTGTGAACCATGGTAGCAAATCGTTTGTATATAGAGAGAACCTCACTACGAGATTTCATAAAGTAGAGCCAAGTGTAGCAAGAGAAATCATCAATAAACAGAACATAGTAGCGATGACCATCTTTTGAATCAAAGGGAGCAGGACCCCAGAAATCAGAGTGAACTAAGTCGAAAGGACGTTGAGATACTGACTCACTGGTAGGATAAGGTAATTGGGTCTATTTGCCAAGTCTACAACCATTACAATGTAAAGAAATATCTCCAGAGAAAGACCCTAAGAGGCCCTGACGCACTAATGATGACAGGCAAGAGCCACATATGTGACCAAGGCGATGATGCCACTGCTGGAAGGACGCAGACGAGGAGGCAGCAAGAGCATGAGAACTGGCAGAAGTGGTGGCAGCGGAAGGAACACAAAGCCAGTCAACCTCCCAAAGGCCCTCTGACTCATGGCACCGGGGGCCAACACCAACCAAAGACTTGGTGCGTCGATCGTGAACAGAGCAAGAGTCGGTATCAAGAATGACACGAACACCAGATTAGTAGGTTGGGCAGCGGAAAAAGGATTCATGGTAAGACGGGGAACATGTGAAACACTAGGAACAGAGAAGGATGGGGTAGAAAGAGTGCCATGACTAGCAATAAGAAGAGGTGTGCCAATGTTAGTGAGAACATTAACAGGTGAGTCAAGAGGTCGAAGAGAAGACAACGCAGAAGAATCAGAAGACATATGAAAAGAGGCTCCAGAATCCAGAACACACGAAGAAGTACCTGACGGTGTAGGTGCTGGCGGTGATGGGGGGTGGATGCAGTTACAGCTGCAGCAGAACCAGTTGACGAAGAGCCTGAGGAAGCCAGGAGATGCTTGAGCCGCACAATGTCCTGGCCAGTGAGTGACAGAGTAGAGGAAGACGCGGGAGTCCCACTGGAAGAGGAGCGCTTCTGGTCTCGCTGCTTCTGGTGACAATCAGAATCTGGGTGACCTGGCCGGGAGCAGTAGTGACAGAAGGTGTCACGGTGCAACCGAACCTTCTCAGCATATGGAGGGCGACCAACCCCCCTGAAGGTGTGGGCAGAAGCGGTGGAGCTGAGAGACGAGTAGACAACACAGGAACTCGGGAAGCCAATACTGAAGGAACCGCAAGCAACCCAGCAGAACGAAGGCGGGTCTCCTTGACACGAAGCTCAGCAAGGACCTCTGAGATAGGAACACGACCACGAGCAAGCAAGTGAGCACGTCGAGGCTCAAACTCGGAGCGGAGGCGAGATAAGAACTCATGGACACGCTGAAACTCCAAGTCGGACCGCAAAGTCTGACAGCAACGGCAAGATCCACAAACAACTATCCGAAGAGATTCAAGCTGGCGCCAGATGGCAAACTGTGTGTAGAACTCGTCAACAGACGAGTCAGCCTTCTGAAGAGCGTGCTCCTGACACACCATAGATAAGTAGAGAGCATCATCAGAGGGCTGATAACGCTGACAAAGATAAGACCACATCGCTGCAACTGTGTCGAGACCCATGAACTCCGAAGCAAACTGAGGGAGGACACTCGCAGTGAGAACAGTAGCAGCACGGGCATCATCATTGCACCACTGAGTGTAAATAGAAAAATCATCTCGGTAGACAGAAAGAGCATCTGAATAGGCGGATACCTGCTGATCATAAGCATCAACCACAACATCATCGAGCGCCTTGGCTGCATCTTGATCAGCCTGAGAAGCATCAGTGGCAAGAACCGACGGCACCGGCGGGGTAGGAGCCACAAGAGTAACAGGGCATGCGGACAGGGGACCTTGCCAGAGAGAACGCCCCACAGAAGAAGACCGCACAAATGGATACGCATGAACCCCGCAAACTCAACATAGTTGGTGCCATCGAAAATCACCGAGCACCGAGGGACCACGACATAGCCCGAAGGGGACATGAGGAAGTCTCTCTGCTGCTTCTGCTCTCTCTTTTTTTGGTCAACAGATCCCGAACTCGATCTGGATCGAGCAGGGGAGCGCTCGAGGCTGAAAGCAGGCAATGGCCGACAGATCGACCGCGGACAGGAGCAGTAGGAGGCGGGGGTGACCTGCAGGAGGCGGAACCACGGCGGGGGCGGCCTGCAGGAGGCGGAACCTGGGCGGCGGCGGCTGAACAGGGCGACAGCGGCGGAGGCGAGCAGGCGCGGAGGAAGCAGCCAGGGGCAGTGACGAAGCTGAGCATGGTTAACTGTGGGCTGCAACAAGGAACGAGAGGAGGGCGCCTGCTCGAGAGGAGTCAGGCAGCGGTGGTGACGGGCCTGACAAGGACGAGGCTGAGCATAGGACGGCCGGAGACTAGAGACGGAGCCTAGCAGCTCCGACGGCTAGGATGGAGAACACACGGAGCTGCATCATGCGGGGACAAGCAAACCTAGCATTTAATACTATGTTGGATAATGAGCAACTATCTTTCATTAAGGGCCAAAGGCCAATACAGAAAGAGGACTATACATCTAACATCCTAAAATAAGAAGATCAACGTCATTAGTTCTCATGCGCTGGCAGGTGAAAATAGTTAAGAGTGGTTTTTGAAATGAGCGGACCGTTAGGTGCTCCTGCTGGTGACGGTCTTGGCAACGCGCCGCGGTCGCCTTGGGCGACGGCGTCTAAGGGCTGGTCGCTGGTCCGCTGCGGTGTAGGCTGCTCCCCGGCGAGGGCCCGGCCGGTGTTGAGGCCGGGCGCGGTGGTGGCATCGGGTGGTAGAAGGTTTTGGGCGCTAGTAGGCGAGGATTCAGAGGATGACGCTGACGGGGATTCGGCCGCGGAGGAACTGCGGCCGGCTCCACCGGGCCCGTCAATTGGCGACTTCATCGCCTTCGTGCAAGCTGAAGGGAGCGGTGCCGCGGGGGCACGCCGCCGCTTCGTGCCGGGTGGCCGGGGGCCGCGTGCAGTCGCTTCCCGCATCTGCAATCCTCGTCGTCTCTGGGCAGGGGCCCGACAGCGCCTGGGGGGCTGCGTTCTTGATTCAGGCACAAGCTGTGGCTGCGCTTGTCGCCTCGGGCGGTCTTCCTGCCCCTGTGAAGGAGTGGTCGTGCCTGCCATTGCCGGAGCAAGGCCAGTCGGTGGCGCTGGTGGTGGCGTGATATGTCTCCAACGTATCTATAATTTTTTATTGTTCCATGCTATTATATATATTCTGTTTTGGATGTTTAATGGGCTTATTTATGCACTTTTATATTATTTTTGGGACTAAGCTATTAACCGGAGGCCCATCCCAAATTGCTGTTTTTTTTGCCTATTTCAGGGTTTTGCAGAAAAAGAATATCAAACGGAGTCCAAACGGAATGAAACCTTCGGGAACATGATTTTCAGAACAAATGTGATCCAGAGGACTTGGAGTGGACGTCAAGAAACAAACGAGGAGGCCACGACGCAGGGGGCGCCTACCCCCTGGGCGTGCCCTCCATCGTCGTGGGCCCCTCGTAGCTCTCCTGACCGACCTCTTTCGCCTATGTATACTCATATACCCAGGAAACATCAGAGACAGAGCAAAAACCCTTTTTCCACCGCCGCAACCTTCTGTACCCGTGAGATCCCATCTTGGGGCCTTTTCCGGTGCCCTGCCGGAGGGGGGCATTGATCACGGAGGGCTTCTACATCAACACCATAGCCTCTCCGATGATGTGTGAGTAGTTTACCTCAGACCTTTGGGTCCATAGTTATTAGCTAGATGGCTTATTCTCTCTCTTTGGATCTCAATACAGAGTTCTCCTCGATTCTCTTGGAGATCTATTTGATGTAACTCTTCTTTTGCGGTGTGTTTGTCGAGATCCGATGAATTGTGGGTTTATAATCAAGTTTATCTATGAACAATATTTGAATCTCCTCTGAATTCTTTTATGTATGATTCGTTATCTTTGCAAGTCTCTTCGAGTTATCAGTTTGGTTTGGCCTACTAGATTGATCTTTCTTGCAATGGGAGAAGTGCATAGCTTTGGGTTCAATCTTGCGGTGTCCTTTCCCAGTGACAGCAGGGGAAGCAAGGCACGTATTGTATTGTTGCCATCGAGGATAAAAAGATGGGGTTTATATCATATTGCATGAGTTTATCCATCTACATCATGTGATCTTGCTTAAAGCATTACTATGTTCTTATGAACTTAATACTCTAGATGCATGCTGGATAGCGGTCGATGTGTGGAGTAATATTGGTAGATGCAGAATCGTTTCGGTCTACTTGTCCCAGACGTGATGCCTATATACATGATCATACCTAGATATTCTCATAATTATGCTCAATTCTATCAATTGCTCGACAGTAATTCGTTTACCCACTGTAATACTTATGCTATCTTGAGAGAAGCCACTAGTGAAATCTATGGCCCCCAGGTCTATTTTCCATCATATTAGTTTTCGAACACTTCGCTATTTCTATTGCCGTTTATTTTACTTTGCATCTTTATTTCTCTTTATCATAAAAATACCAAAAATATTATCTTATCATATCTATCGATCTCACTCTCGTAAGTGACCGTGAAGGGATTGACAACCCTTTACGCGTTGGTTGCGAGGTTCTTATTGTTTCAGTAGGTGCGTGGGACTCGGCGTGGTCTCCTACTGGATTGATACCTTGGTTCTCAAAAACTGAGGGAAATACTTACGCTACTTTACTGCATCACCCTTTCCTCTTCAAGGGAAAACCAACGCAGTGCTCAAGAAGTAGCAAGAAGGATTCCTGGCGCCGTTGTCGGGGAGTCAACGCACAAGTCAAGACATACCAAGTACGCATCACAAGCTCTTATCCCTCGCATTACATTATTTGCCATTTGCCTCTCGTTTTCCTCTCCCCCACTTCACCCTTGCCGTTTTATTCGCCCTCTCTTTTCCGTTCGCCTCTTTTTCGCTTGCTTCTTGTTTGCTTGTGTGTTGGATTGCTTGCTTGTCACGATGGCTCAAGACAATACTAAATTGTGTGACTTTGGCAATACCAACAACAATGATTTTCTTGGCACTCCGATTGCTCCTCTTACCGAAGCTGAATCTTGTGAAATTAATGCTGCCTTGCTGAATCTTGTCATGAAAGATCGATTCGCCGGCCTTCCTAGTGAAGATGCCGCTACCCATCTAAATAGCTTCGTTGATTTGTGCGATATGCAAAAGAAGAAAGATGTGGACAATGATATTGTTAAATTGAAGCTATTTCCTTTTTGCTTAGAGATAGTGCTAAAGCTTGGTTTTCGTCTTTGCCTAAAAATAGTATTGATTCATGGAATAAGTGCAAAGATGCTTTTATCTCTGAGTATTTTCCTCCCGCTAAAATCATCTCTCTTAGAAACGATGTTATGAATTTTAAGCAACTTGATCATTAACATGTTGTACAAGCTTGGGAGAGAATGAAATTAATGATACGTAATTGTCGTGCACATGGTTTGAATCTTTGGATGATTATACAAAAATTTTATGCCGGATTGAATTTTGCTTCTAGAAATCTTTTAGATTCGGCCGTGGGAGGTACTTTTAAGGAAATCACTTTAGGAGAAGCTACTAAACTCCTAGATAATATTATGGTTAATTATTCTCAATGGCACACCAAAAGATCTACTAATAAAAAAGTGCATGCGATAGAAAAAATTAATGTTTTGAGTGAAAAGATGGATGAACTTATGAAATTATTTGCTAGTAAAAGTGTTTCTTCTCATCCTAATGATATGCCTTTGTCTACTTTGATTGAAAATAATAATGAATCTATGGATGTGAATTTTGTTGGTAGGAATAATTTTGGTAACAACGCGTATAGAGGAAACTTAAATCCTAGGCCGTTCCCTAGTAATTCCTCTAATAATTATGGTAATTCCTACAACAATTCTTATGGAAATTTTAATAAGATGCCCTCTGAATTTGAGACTAGTGTTAAGGAGTTTATGAATTCGTAATAGAATTTCAATGCTTTGCTAGGAACATTGATAGAATTTCTCTTGAAGTTGATTCTTTGAAACTTAGATCTATTCCACCTAAGCATGATATCAATGAGTCTCTCAAAGCTATGAGAATTTCCATTGATGAGTGCAAAGAAAGAACCGCTAGAATGCGTGCTAAGAAAGATTGCTTTGTGAAAGCGTGTTCTTCTATTTTTTACGAAAATAAAGATGAAGATCTAAAAGTTATTGATGTGTCCCCTATTAAATCTTTGTTTTGCAATATGAATATTGATAACGATGGGACTGGAGATGAGTCAACTTTAGTTAGAAGGCGTCCCAAAAATTCAGAGTTTTTAGATCTTTATGCAAAAATTGGTAAAAGTGGGATTGAAGAGGTCAAAACTTTAGATATCAATGAACCCAGTATCTTGGATTTCAAGGAATTTAATTATGATAATTTCTCTTTGATAGATTGTATTTCGTTGTTGCAATCCGTGCTAAATTCTCCTCATGCTTATAGTCAAAATAAAGCTTTTACTAAACATATCGTTGATGCTTTAATGCAATCTTATGAAGAAAAACTTGAGTTGGAAGTTTCTATCCCTAGAAAACTTTATGATGAGTGGGAACCTACTATTAAAATTAAAATTAAAGATCATGAATGCTATGCTTTGTGTGATTTGGGTGCTAGTGTTTCCACGATTCCAAAAACTTTGTGTGATTTGTTGGTTTCCGCGAATTTGATGATTGTTCTTTAAACTTGCACCTTGCGGATTCCACTATTAAGAAACCTATGGGAAGAATTAATGATGTTCTTATTGTTGCAAATAGGAACTATGTGCCCTTAGATTTCATTGTTCTTGACATAGATTGCAATCCTTCATGTCCTATTATTCTTGGTAGACCTTTCCTTAGAACGATTGGTGCAATTCTTGATATGAAGGAAGGGAATATTAGATTCCAATTTCCGTTAAGGAAAGGCATGGAACACTTCCCTAGAAATAAAATTAAATTACCTTATGAATCTATTATGAGAGCCACTTATGGATTGCCTACCAAAGATGGCAATACCTAGATCTATCCTTGTTTTTATGCCTAGCTAGGGGCATTAAACGATAGCGCTTGTTGGGAGGTAACCCAAATGTATTTTGTTTTTTTTTTTGCTTTTTGCTTCTGTTTAGGAATAAATCTTTGATCTAGCCTCTGGTTAGATTTGTTTTTATGTTTTAATTAGTGTTTGTGCCAAGTTAAACCTACATGATCTTCTTGGATGACAGTTATTTGATCTTGCAGAAAATTCCAGAAACTTTCTGTTCACGAAAATAATTGTTTTTGCTCTAGTGCTTCACTTATATTATTTTGAGAGTCCTACAAAACAGCATGGTAATTTGCTTCAATTGAGAAATTAGTCCTAATATGCTAGGTATTCAAGATTAGTAAAAACTTTCTTATGAGTGTGTTGAATACTTAGAGAAGTTTGATGCTTGATGATTGTTTTGAGATATGGAGGTAGTGATATTAAAGTTGTGCTAGTTGAGTAGTTGTGAATTTGAGAAATACTTGCGTTGAAGTTTGCAAGTCCCGTAGCATGCACGTATGGTAAACATTGTGTAACAAATTTGAAACACGAGGTGTTCTTTGATTGTACTCCTTATGAGTGGTGGTCGGGGACGAGCGATGGTCTTTTCCTACCAATCTTTCCCCCTAGGAGCATGCGCGTAGTGCTTGGTTTTTGATGACTTGTAGATTTTTGCAATAAGTATGTGAGTTCTTTATGACTAATGTTGAGTCCATGGATTATACGCACTCTCACCCTTCCATCGTTGCTAGCCTCTTCGGTACCATGCATTGCCCTTTCTCACCTTGAGAGTTGGTGCAAACTTCGCCGGTGCATCCAAACCCCGTGATACGATACGCTCTATCACACATAAGCCTCCTTATATCTTCCTCAAAACAGCCACCATACCTACCTATTATGGCATTTCCATAGCCATTCTGAGATATATTGCCATGCAACTTTCCACCGTTCCGTTTATCATGACATGTTCATCATTGTCATATTGCCTTGCATGATCATGTAGTTGACATCGTATTTGTGGTAAAGCCACCGTTCATAATTTTTCATACATGTCACTCTTGATTCATTGCCCATCCCGGTACACCGCCGAAGGCATTCATATAGAGTCATACTTTGTTCTAGTATCGAGTTGTAATCATTGAGTTGTAAATAAATAGAAGCGTGATGATCATCATTCATAGAGCATTGGCCCAAAAAAGAGAAAGGCCAAAAGAAAAAAAGAAAGGCTCAAAAAAAAGAAAAAAATAAGAAGAAAAGAAAATAAAAAGGGGCAATGCTACTATCCCTTTTCCATACTTGTGCTTCAAAGTAGCACCATGATCCTTATGATAGATAGTCTCTTGTTTTGTCACTTTCATATACTAGTGGGAATTTTTCGTTATAGAACTTGGCTTGTATATTCCAACAATGGGCTTCCTCAAATGCCCGAGGTCTTCATGAGCAAGCAAGTTGGATGCACACCCACTTAGTTTCTTTTGTTGAGCTTTCATACATTTATAGCTCTAGTGCATCCATTGCATGGCAATCCCTACTCCTCACATTAACATCAATTGATGGGCATCTCCATAGCCCTTTGATTAGCCGCGTTGATGTGAGACTTTCTCCTTTTTTGTCTTCTCCACATAACCCCCATCATTATATTCTATTCCACCCATAGTGCTATATCCATGGCTCACGCTCATGTATTGCGTGAAAGTTGAAAAAAGTTTGAGATTACTAAAGTATGAAACAATTGCTTGGCTTGTCATCGGGGTTGTGCATGATGAGAGCATTCTTGTGTGAAGAAAATGGAGCATGACCAAACTATATGATTTTGTAGGGATGAACTTTCTTTGGCCATGTTATTAGCTAGATGGCTTCTTCTCTCTCTTTGGATCTCAATACAGAGTTCTCCTTGATTCTCTTGGAGATCTATTTGATGTAACTCTTCTTTTGCGGTTTGTTTGTTGAGATCCGATGAATTGTGGGTTTATGATCAAGTTTATCTATGAACAATATTTGAATCTCCTCTGAATTATTTTATGTATGATTGGTTATCTTTGCAAGTCTCTTCGAATTATCAGTTTGGTTTGGCCTACTAGATTGATCTTTCTTGCAATGGGAGAAGTGCTTAGCTTTGGGTTGAATCTTGCGGTGTCCTTTCCCAATGACAGCAGGGGCAGTGACGGTGTCCTGGACTAGGGGGTACTCACCACGTCGTCTCCCGATCAGTAGATTGGGCCGAGGACCCCCATGGCCGCATACTCATGGGCCAGTTCGGACCACCCCTGCCGCATACAAGGAACACTCCACAAAACTTGGCGCCCAAGACAAGGATTCTCCTAAACCCTAGGCCTCCGGTGTCTTATATAAACCGAGGCCAGGCTCGTCAATAGACGATCTGATATTCATTACTACAATCTCGTGGTAGATACCTGTACTCTGTACTACACCCATATGAAAACAATCAAAAGCAACACGTAGGGTATTATCTCATCAAGAGAGCCCGAAGCTGGGTAAAACCCCGTGTCCATGTTACCATCGCTCCAAGACGCCTAGCTTAGGACCCCTACTACGAGATCCACCGGTTTGACACCGAAATTGGTGCTTTCATTGAGAGCCTGTTGGGCGATCATCGTAGATCGATGGGATAATCAGGTGATATTTTTTCAGTTAAATCTGTTTGCATGAACTACCTTGTTTTTGCAAAATTATGGTCGTTATTTCGTACTGCTCTATTTGCAGTTAAATTGATACCAGAAAAGTATCCGGCGTCTGGCACTACATTAGATCCGCGTCGTAGTTGAGTCACATGGGCGCGCACGCAACAGACTATGGAAGATCAACGCAGTAAATTTTTTCCATCAAACGACGCCCCAGCCAAGGAAACCACGCCCGAGTACTCCTCACGCGGTGTACGTGCGGCGGACAGGAGTTCGGCCCGATGGCCATCCAGGGAGATTCTCTCCCTTCTTTCTTTAATTCCTTTTTCCTTATTTTATTCTAATGCTTACGCGGCCGCTGATCATTCACTAATGGTGTCCTTTACTTGCTAAGAGGAGCAGTACAATTGATTGCTAGTTTTGCAGCTGGTCTTCACGGATATTGATGACTACTAGTCCAACTAGTACTACTACGTGTATACTAGATCACACGTGCAATCTCCAATTCCTCGTGATAATTGGAGTTATTTCAGTACAGATCGGCTTCTCTTATTTGTTGCGGTCTGCTACAGCCGTCGCCGCAACTGCGCAGGATAATGCCAGGTTTTATTTTTCCTAGCTAACTATTTACAATGCAAAATATCTTTCAATTGGTTTGTACTGCATTATTGTTGCAGAGATATTCTACCAACATTTATACGTAACGGTGGCCTGTCCGGCCTCTCGTCGTTGCCAGACTGGCTGATGTTGGTCAACATCATCATGCCACAACGCCGAGTGCGTTTTGCGATGGCTTCGTGTGCCGCACGCAGCGCTGGGTCCCAAGGAGTACACAAGCCTAGCACGGCCAGTACCGCGTAAACCCGAGCACGCTCTGCATGGACGGCAGCGTCATCAGAGAGTATCTGGACTTTTTGTCCGCAGTCTGACAAACGCCGCATCTACAACCGGATCTGCCCTAGAGTGTTCGACACACAGGCCATATTTCTTTTATTACTCACTTTGCATAAATTATTAATTATGCAACATTTTATTATTATTATTACTACTATTTTCTCCCGCTTGCACTATTTTCTGTGCGCAGATAAATGATCCGGGTTGGGCAGCGCTGTCACCTCGGCGTACCAACATACCACGTCACCTCGGCTGGACTGGGGCTTCGTCATCACTTCATTAACCCACACCGGAGACTTCGGCGTCACACTGCCGGCCTGCTCCACCGCCTCGGTCGGACTGGGGTTCCACCTCGCCACATTGGTTGTACCATGTCGCCACTTCGGAGTGCCGAGCTCTTCGCTCGGCCACATCGGGCTTGGGGGCTGAGACCTTGTCCCGCACCAAGCTCGGAACGCGTCATCAATGCCGAACACATTGACCAGCTAAGTCGATTTGACGCTAAAAAACTCCCAGTTTTAAATTTTGGCAAAAAGTGGCTTGTGAAAAACTTCCTTGTCGAAACTTTGTTTGTGACACACAAATTCAAATACCACATTTACTTGGGGGCTTCCTTTATGAAGCTTTTCCTCTTGCATATGATTATACATGTACGGCTTCGTTCCTTGTTCGTGTATTACGCCACAATATGCACCATGTTGACTTAAGTGTTTCGCAAGCTGGGTTGCCTCGCTCCTGTGTTTACCCCTACGTTCCCAATTGTTCGGCTAGGGAGTAAAGGGAGCACCTCTGCTATTGTCACGATCAGGTCATCCGAGCCAGACTTCAGACTGGGTGAAGCCGAAAGCAAGCGCTCTTATTGTTTTCAACTATGGTCGGCACACAACGGAACTCATGAGTACAAAAAAATCTATTGCACAAGTCTCATAGTAACAATGAGCACCGAAGAAAGGTATCGGTGGGGGTACTATTTTCTTCGAAGATGCTTCTTACACTTCGTCAGTAATATAGTATAAGTTCCTGAGCGCTTTATGCATTACAGCCTTATGGCCTGATTGCCTGGTTATCGGAAACACCGTCGATATTCTCGACAGGTGGAGTACATAACACTTTTTGGCCCTTGACCAAAGAGGGAGAAGCCTACGGTCGGTTAAGACGCGTTTAAAGTTCGGGTGAACACATATATGACATAAGTACTTCGGTACATACAATAATTATACATAAAATTCTTTTACCCAAGTCACATGGGGGCTCTTAAATTTGCATGAGCCGTTTTACAATAATTTTTTCTTCTCAGTCGCTGCAAAGTCTTTTTCTATCACTCCTTTTTTGACGCGAGTGTGTGGTCAATAGCCGGGTAGCCTGATTTCTCTCTCAAGCCGCTAGAGTTTAGTTTGCTAAACTGACCTAATGAGAATTACTCCGCCTTCGGGATAGGAGGTTCAAGCCATAGGCTGACCCGCTTGAAGTCTTGAGATAGGATGTGTCATATTAAAGCACGACATAAGCACTTTTTAAGACCAATTTTCAGATTTTCACCGAACACTTGATCTAGTTCGGACATCAAGTTTTTACTGCAGTTTTTTGACTTTCCAAGCCTATGGCACTTTTAAACTAGTTTGCGTGTTTCCAGCATAAGTCTCGCAGTGCAACGCCGGACACCTTCAGAGATTCGGCAAAAACATTCTCGGATATTGCTATATATGCATCATTTTCGAATTGTGTCTTTGGTCAATAGTTGGGTTGCCCGACTCCTGTGCTTGCCTCCTACGTTTCGCTTTGTTCGGCTAGGTGTGCAAAGGGAGAACCACTGTGATTGTGCTTCCAGCTCGCATGGTTACGCACCTCAGGGGAGAAAGCCGAAAACTGACTGTCACAATAAGCGTAAACTGGTCAGCGATCCGATGACTATGTTAAATGACGGGCCATTCATAACATTGGCCGAAGTGTTTACGGCTTGACCTCGGCTGTCGCCGAACACTAACCGGGGGCTCGTAGCTAGCTTCCCCAATTTAAAACTCCTATGACTAAGTGAAAGTTATAAAGCCCGCATATCTGATTGCCTCGTTTCTGCTAACACAACCGCCTTCGGGCACCAAGACGTCGGCTAAGGTTGTCTTGTTATTGCGGAAACACCCTGCGTAGTATCCACAAAGGGGTAGAAGCCGACGATGGGCCACTTTCAACTGATAAACGGTCGCAACGGAGTCAAAATAAACATAGAATTTGGGAACTTTCCCCGAACTAACTCCTCAATATTTTTCTCCTGCATTGATCAGAGGTGAGGTTTCATGATCATCGTTGGCATGACAACCCAAAGAAAGGAACCGATAGCGGGACTATTTTCTTTGGAAGATGTTTCTCACATTAAACAGTAATACAACATATCTCTCTGCGTACCTTTGTTTATAAAACCGTATGGCCGGATTGCGTTGTTTGTCGTAAATCTTTGCCCTTGTAAAGGCTTTATAAAGTAGGACAAACACACCTCGGCTACTGGCCAAGGTGGAAGCCGATGGTCGGTCAACAAAGTTTTGTACAATGCGGATCCGAGCATTGATGATGTAAAGTATTTGGATACATAGAATCATTACACATTATTTGTGATTTTACTTTGTATATTGATCCTTAATTCGGCCACCCGTGCCCACATTAAGGCTCGGGGCTACTGGGCTTCACGCTTATTATTTACAAATATTAAAGGGGTACATCGATCCCCTGATCTGTTGTTGCCACCCGACTAGTGTCTCGGGGGCTACTGCATTGATAATCCAATGCAGAAAATTTAAAGTGCAATATATTTTTCGACGAGATTATTTATCCTCAGGTTGGTCGGCCGCACCCAACCTGAGTCTCGAGGACTTTGCACACCGTGTTTCTATTCGTAAGTATGCTGCCGGGCTGGGAATTGATCCTCAGGCTGATTTTATGAATTGACCTGAGTCTCAGGGGCTACTAGGGTCAGCGGTTTGATTTTTTCCTTCAGGTGCATCCCGGATATTAGGCCAACACGCACCTTGAGGGCTACTAGCTATACATCTCAACAGAGATTACATTGCACAATTCGAAATTAAATTCATAAAAATCAGCCCATCGTCGAGGTGGTGCGCTACCTCGGATACAGTCCGGCGTTGGTGCTCGACTACAATAGACACCCCGAAGTAGTCCAGCATAAAGCTCGGACACCAGTGGTTGGCTCCGTAGAAGGCATTTCTGGCATTAAGCTCGGCTAAACTCCTTCGACCTTTTTGAGCCAAGGTGATCTATGACACCTCGGATATAGTCCGGCGTTGGAGCTCGGATACTCTCCAGCGTTGGGGTTTGGATTCAGTCCGGCGTTGGAGCTCGGATACAGTCCGGCGTTGGTGCTTGGCTGCAAAATATACCTCAAATGCAGTCCGGTGTTGGAGCTCGGATGCAAGAGGACACCGCCGCACGGGGACAACTTCGAACCCGAGGTGGGCGTAAAAATAACAAGGCATTGATAAAGGTCGGAAACTTAAAGGGGCTCCTCGGATACCCGACGTGTAAACTCTTCGGATGCACTTTGGCGATCCTCAAGATCGGAGATGGGAAGATTTGTTGAACCAATTTTCAAGACCGACGACCGAAGATGAAGAACGGTTCGGAAGAAGCGAGGAATTTCCCCAACTTGAAGACCGGTTCAGGGGGCTACTGACGGTGTCTTGGACTAGGGGGTACTCACCACGTCGTCTCCCGATTAGTAGATTGGGCCGAGGACCCCCATGGCCGCATACTCATGGGCCAGTTCGGACCACCCCTGCCGCATACAAGGAAGACTCCACAAAACTTGGCACACAAGACAAGGACTCTCCTAAACCCTAAGCCTCTGGTGTTGTAGGACCTTGAAGTATGTCTAGAGGGGGGGTGATTAGACTAATTGACCAATAAAAACTTAACCTTTTCCCAATTTTATAGTTTGGCAGATTTTAGCTATTTTTAGGACAAGTCAAGCAATCATCACACAATTCAAGCAAGCATGCAAAGAGTATATTGGCAGCGGAAATTAAAGCATGCAACTTGCAAGAAAGTAAGGGGAAGGGTTTAGAGGATTCAAACGCAATTGGAGACACGGATGTTTTTGGCGTGGTTCCGATAGGTGGTGCTATCGTACCTCCACGTTGATGGAGACTTCAACCCACGAAGGGTAGCAGTTCTTGTGAGTCCACGGAGGCTCCACCCATGAAGGGTCCACGAAGTAGCAACCTTGTCTATCCCACCATGGCCGTCGCCCACGAAGGACTTGCCTCACTAGCGGTAGATCTTCACAGTAGGCGATCTCCTTGCCCTTACAAACTCCTTGGTTCAACTCCACAATCTTGTCGGAGGCTCCCAAGTGACACCTAGCCAATCTAGGAGACACCACTCTCCAAGAAGTAACAAATGGTGTGTTGATGATGAACTCCTTGCTCTTGTGCTTCAAATGATAGTCTCCCCAACACTCAACTCTCTCTCATAGGATTTGGATCTGGTGGAAAGAGGGTTTGAGTGGAAAGCAACTTGGGGAAGGCTAGAGATCAAGATTCATATGGTAGGAATGGAATATCTTGGCCTCAACACATGAGTAGGTGGTTCTCTTTCAGAAATGGTAAGTTGGAAGGGTAGGTTCAGTCTGATGGCTCTCTCCACGAATGAAGAGGAGGTGGAGGGGTATATATAGCCTCCACACAAAATCTAACCGTTACACACAATCTACCAAACTCGGTGGGACCGAATAGTTAAACTCGATCGGACCGAATTAGTAAACCTAGTGACCGTTAGTGATTTTTGGTGGGACTGACATGCATCTCGGTGAGACCGATATGGTTAGGGTTAGGGCATAACGTAATCTTGGTGAGACCGATTACACAAACTCGGTGAGACCGATTTTAATTAGCTAACCAGAGAGTTGGTCAGGTAAACTCGGTGGGACCGATTTGCTCTTTTCGGTGAGACCGAAATGTTACAAAAAGGAAACAGAGAGTTTACATTGCAATCTCGGTGGGACCGATCGCTCACCAGTTAGACCGAAACGTTTCTGAAGGAAACATAGAGATTGCAACCCCATCTCGGTGAGACCGAGATCCCTATCGGTAAGACCGATTTGCTTAGGGTTTGTGGCAGTGGCTATGACTTTTGGAATCAGTGGCGCCGGATAGAAAGAATCGGTGTGACCGATTTTGGCTTTAGGTTGAGGTCATTTGTGGATGTGGGAAAGTAGTTGAGGGTTTTGGAGCATATCACTAAGCACATGAAGCAAAAGGCTCATTAAGCAACACCTCATCCCTTCTTGATAGTATTGGCTTTTCCTATAGACTCAATGTGATCTTGGATCACTAAAATGTAAAATGAAGAGTCTTGAGCTTTTGAGCTTGAGCCAATCCTTTGTCCTTAGTATTTTGAGGATCCACTTTCATCATCCATGCCATGCCATTCATTGAGCTTTCCTGAAATAATAGTCTTGGAATAGCATTAGCTCAATGAGCTATATGTTGTTATGAATTACCAAAACCACCTAGGGATAGTTGCACTTTCAATCTCCCCTTTTGGTAATTGATGACAACATATAGATCAAACTTCGACAAATGATAATAAGATTTAAATAACATCGTCGCTTTGAGAAGTATGTGATAAGCAAGAGCTCCCCCTAAATTTGTGCATAGTTTTAGATTTGCTTTGGACTGCAAATGCACAATGAATTAGGCTCATGGGTTACTCTTCCATGTCACATACATCTTGGTGGGCGCTCAAAATAATAAACAATGAATACATGCACTCATCACCAAACAAAGTGAGTGATCACATAAGATAGATAGGATAATATCAAGCATGCATAAGTGTAGCTTATGATCAAACACATGATCATCAATGTCTCACAAGCATAGTATCTCAACCAAAAGCAAACAAAGTTTGAAAAACACCAAATAAAGCAAGAGAGAACAAAAGCAACACTCTCTCTCTCGAAGCCTATGATCTATACATTTTCTCCCCTTTGGCAACAAGTTACCAAAAGTTCATAGAAAATGCATAGTGCTAGATCGACTCTCGGGCTTGATCTTACGGTGGTGGTGTAGAGATGGCTCCTTGGGCGAAGACTTGAGTTGATGTAGATGGAGCTGGAGCTGATGAAGGTGCTGGAGCTGGTGGCACCTTGAGGCTGTAGCTGGTGCAGACGAAGTTGCTCTTGTGTCGGCGCACGGTGATGACCTCTGGGCTCTAGGCACTCTGGCAAACACATTGGTTGTTGTCTTGCCCTTCCTCTCCTGCATGTCCTCTTGTAGCTCCTCCACTGCAGTCTGAATCTCAGTTACCTTTACATCTAAGTTATAGAACTTTTGTTCTATGATTCTCTCCAGGCTCTCCTGGTTTTGAGTTAGGGTGGCCAATCCCTTCTCAATCCTCAGAGTTGATGCTATCAAGTAACCAAGCTGCTCCTGCTTGTTCTTCAAGAAATACTCAGATGCTTCCTCTTGAGTTGGCATCTTGGCAGCCTTCTCCCTCTTTGCCTTCTCCTTCTTCTCCTGAGCTTGAACTGATTGTGGATCATCTTCATTCATGACAACCTCATTGTCCTCAAAGTCTGGATAAAGTGGACAGTGTTCCTTATCCAACTGATATTTTCCTGTGCCCATCTTTGAGTTTATCAATTCTTGAATCTGAGGTGCATATCCATAGCTCCTCTTTTGATCTGTTGCAGTCCTCTTGATAGTTTCAATGATCAGGCTCATGACTTTAAACTTCTGTGGCACATCAAACACATGCAACATGTTGATGGCATGCCCTTTGATCATGTTATGGTCACCAGACTTGGGCAACAAAGTGTGCCTCAGAATCCAATTGATGGTTGGCAACCCTGACAGCAGAAAGTGTACTGATCCAAACTTGTGAGTTGCTAATGCCTTGTTTGGAATTTCCTTGTACATGTGAGCCATTGAATTGTGATCCTTTTTCTTCTTGGCATAGATGTCTAGGTCATCCTCATTCTCCTCTGGGGCATTTATCAGCTTTGCCCACTCCTCAACAGTTGGTGGTACCTTGTACCTTGAGACATCAAACAATTCTCCCATCCGGGTAAAAATGTCTTTGTGGAGTAAAACTGCATGATAAGCTCATCATTCCAATTTGTGAGCTTTTGCCCGACAAAATCTGCAACTCCACAAGCAATAAAGCTGTCTTGCACTCCAGGATAGTGCTCTTCATTCTCCTTGATGAAGTTCCAGTCGACCCATCTCATATCACAGAGGGAACTCGAGCGCAAGCGATTCGAGCACCAAAAATGTGGTGGCGGCCACGGTGACCCTCTGGCAAAGAAGCCCACGGCCTTCACGGAGCCACTGGTGGTGTCGCTCCCACCTTCGTCGAAGGGCACGGCGGGCGAGCCCATCCCGGTGGAAGATGCGCCAGAGGCCCCGGATGTGGAGTGCTTCAAGTGTGGGAAGCTTGGCCACTTCTAATCGAAGCGCAAATACCAGCCGCTTTGTGTGCTCTACAAGGAAGAGGGGCACGCATCTGCGCACTGTCCGACAAGGGGTCGGCAGCCAAGCTTGCAGATTATGGGAAGAGCCATCTCGGGGGAGGGCTTCATTTATCTCCAGTTCAAAGAAGAGGATGAGCCCGAGGGCCCGCGACCGCTCTCTGCCATCAATGCCGCCATCCTTTCTGCGGAGTTGGGCTTGCTGAACCAGCGGGTCCTCAAACAGGAGCTCAAGCACATGGTGGCAGGGGACTGGGACTGGCAGATCTCCCGGGTGGGGGACGACGAGTTCATGTGGTCTTCCCTTCCGCACATCTCCTTCACATGGCGAGGTCAAGTGGCAAGCTATTATGTCGATCAACGACATCACCGTGCGGGCTCGAGATGTGGTGCATGAGGTGATTCCCCCCTTGGTTATGCCTGAAGCATGGGTGCGCCTCCATGGGATCCCAGAGAAGCACCACAAGATGGAGCGTATCAAGGAAGCGTTCAAGATGTTGGGCCGTCCGATTGTGGTTGATGAGCTCTCCCTCATTAGGTTGCGACCTGTGAGGATGAAGTTGGCATGCAAGGCACCGGAAAAGCTGAACGACGCGGTGGAGGTGTGGTTTAACCACGAAGGATATCAGATTAAGGTGGAACTGGAGTGTCTCCCTCGGTGTTTGGGGGAAGGAAGTGGTGCGCCTGGGGCGGGTCCCTCCGCCCAACCTCCCTCAAACCAGCTGGACAAATCCAGCCTGCCCAGGCAGGGGGCGAACTCCAGCAAATCTACCAAGGGTGCAGTCAGTTCTGAGAAAGGTGCAAATTCAACTGCAGCGGTGCCCCAGAAGGAGGCTGCGGGCTCCAGCGTGGCATTAGCGAGCCAAGACGTGGTGATGGGCGAGCGGGCTGATGATCTCGAAGATAGTATTCAAGATACTTCCATCGACACGGAGACATGGGAAAAATTGGGAGTCTTTGCTACTCAAGATACTGCTTGAACACGCAGGTGGTGGTGACGGCGGCGGGCACCCAGCCTGCCTCCCCGATGCTCGGTGGGGGGACAGACACAGGTTGCATGCTCAACGCCGACTAGAACCTCACCCCGGCTTCGGGTCGGCGCGTGTCGAGCGGCTCTAGTAGGTAGGCCAAGAAGACAGCTGGGCGGAAGCCTGGCTCCAAGAAGGTGGCACCGGAGGCTACGGGTCCAGTGGAGGCGCTGTGGGGCGATCTCGGGACGGCTCTGGTGGTGCCAGGGCCATCCGCCAAGATCAAGCATTCAAAGGCGACTCCAGTGATGCAGCGGGCTCCCAGCGCACGCGCCAAAGCTAAGCTCGGGGACATGACTTCTCTGGAGAGTGCTAAGTTGCGTGCGGCTGACAAGAACATGGACGTGTCAGGAATCCAACCCCCTCCTTTAAGATTATGAATGCATTTTCCGACAATCATCTTGCTGAGATTCTTCACGTGAGTGGTGTTGCGATTGAATCCTCACTTGTGGCTATTATTTCTCTACTCCGCGCGAGGGAAGAGGCTCAGGCTGCACTCGCTGCTGCTGCCTCCCGGTGCACGGCAGAGTAGGCAGAGGCTGGTCAGGTCACAGTACCAGTAGAGGCTGGTGCAGACCAAATTCCCAACGAGGGGGACGAGGCTGGGGTAGCCTTGGACGTCCCTTGTTCCAGCCGAGTGCCGGCACGGAAGTGAGTGGCCAAAACGGTCAGCTCCCGTGGAGTTCGCCTTCAAAACCATATCATATATTGCGCTATATATTTTGGAATATCCGCGGATGCGGCCATGGGGGGCGGCGGACGCAACTTAGAGAGTATATGGCCAAAGAGCATATCGATTTTGTAGCTTTACAGGAAATAATTACAACCGATTTTACGTTTAGGGATCTCCTGGCGTGCGACCCTCCCAACACTTTGACTGGTTCTGGCACCCTCCTCGGGGCACTCGGGTGGCCTCCTGATGGGATGTAATCGTGACATATGTGATGTAATTTTGTGGGAGGCCGGTATTTTTTGTATCGCTGCAACTGTTTGTCATCGCGTGTCCGAAATTACTTGGGTGATTGTGAGTGTTTATGGGCCGGCAGACCACGCGAGGTCAGCGGATTTCTTGGGAGAGATCACAACCCTGGTTAAGGCCAAAAGAGCGGCTAACCCGCCTGTTGTAGTAGGCGGGGATTTCAACCTGACCCGCTCGGGGCGGATAAAAATAATGGCAACATTGACTGGGCTAGGGTGTCCCTATTCAATAACGCAATCGCGGCGGACACATTGCGTGAGATTGCATGAACGGGTGCGAGATTCACATGGACCAACAAACAGCGGGCGCCTGTCCGCTGTGTCCTCGACCGTGTCTTTTGTACTAGCGACTAGGAGGTGCTCTTCCCCTTATGCACCCTAGTGGCTGAGGCGCGGATTGGCTTAGACCATGTCCCTTTAATTCTATCTTCTGGGGAGGATAGTGTGCGTCGTAGTCGAAGATTCTTCTTTGATACTGCCTGGTTCGAGGCTGAGGGGTTTTCCCAGTTGGTCTCAGACCGCTGGGCCCTGATTGGTAATCAGCTCGGGCGCCAACAAGGAACCACAGAATTCTGGTCCTCGGTGGCTGCGTCCTTGCGGGCCTTCCTCCGGGGCTGGGGGGCTAACCATGGCAGTGAGTCTAAACGGGAAAGGGAACGTCTCATTGAAGAAATCTTTCTCCTTGATGAGTAGGCCGATGTCAGACCGTTTTCCGGAGATGAATGGGAGCATAGATACTCCTTAGGAAACCAAGTCTTGGCTATCCTCAGAGCAGACGAGGAATATTGGCGTTGTAGGGGCGGTGTCAAATGGGTCACGAAAGGCGACGTCAATACAGGTTATTTCCATGCCTACGCCAACGGCCAAAAGCGCAAGAGTACCATCCTGAGACTGCAATCTTGGAATGGGATTTTGGTGACCCAAAGTGAGATTGTGCATCATATTTATGACTTCTTCATTGAGCTGTTGGGAACAGCTGAAGAGAAGCGTCTAAGTCTCCGGGATGACTTGTGGGAGCCTACGGAGCGTGTGTCCCAGCAGGAAAACGATGCCCTCGCATTGTCTTTTCTACCACAAGAAATTGACAAGGCTCTTGCTGATATCAAGAACGACACGGCACCAGGCCCGAACGGCTGGCTGGTCGAGTTCTTCAAAAAGTTTTGGCCGGTACTTAGGGACTTATTCCATGCGATCGTAGATGGCTTCGCCCTCGGCACGGTAGAGGTAGCTCGCCTCAACTATGGTGCGATATGCCTGATTCCTAAGGTTAAAGTGGCGGATGCAATCAAGTTGTTCGCCCTATCACACTCATAAACGTGCCCTTTTAAGATATGTGCCAAAGCATACACAACTAGGTTGCCCCAGTAGCTCAACGAGTCATTCTTAAGAGCCAAACTGCCTTTCTCAAGGGAAGAAATATTCTAGAAGGCCCAATAGCACTCACGGAATTATCCATGAGTTGAAACGTACTCGAGGGCAGGGGGTAATCCTTAAGCTAGACTTCGAAAAAGCCTACGACCGCGTAAACTGGGAGTTTGTGCGTGAAGTCCTCCTCAAAAAGGGTTTTGAGGCTGGATTCGTCCACCGGATCATGCACCTGACCTCGGGTGGGCACACCGCGATTATAGTCAATGGTGAAATGGGGAATTTTTTCCGCAGTAAGAAAGGGTTACGGCAGGGGGACCCCATTTCCTCACTTGTCTTTAACTTCGTGGCGGATACCTTATCGGCTATGATTGCTAAGGCTAGGGCGGCTGGGCATATCAGGGGGCTGGTTTCACACCTCATTCCTGGAGGAGTGACACACCTCCAATACACCGACGATACCTTGTTGATGTTCGAACCAAACTACCACAGTATTGCTTTCGTTAAACTTCTGCTACTCGTATTCGAGATCCTTTCAGGACTCAAAATTAACTTCCTGAAAAGTGAGGTCATAACCACGGGGATGGACGACCAACAAAGCGCGCGAGTAGCTAACCTACTTAATTTTAAGATAGGGAGCTTTCCAATTAAGTATCTTGGGCTCCCGATCTCGCACCGGAAACTTTCTATCCTAGAGTGGGAGCCTCTTTATGGGAAAGTGGCAAATAGAGTTAGCCCATGGCGTGGGCGATTTATGTCCTCTGCTGCCCAACTAATTCTAAAAAACTCGAGCCTCTCCTCCCTTCCTCTTTTTACTATGGGGATGTTCTTAATAGCAGACGGTGTGCACGCTAGGCTTGACACTCCTCGATCCCGGTTCTTTTGGGAAGGAACCGGAATCAAACGTAAATACCATCTTGTTAGATGGGCGGCCGTGTGCAGGCCTAAGAAATTCGGTGGGTTAGGGATCACGAACTCGAAACTAATGAACGTGGCTCTACTCACTAAATGGTGGTGGGGGCTTGCCCAAAACGAGTCGGGACTCTGGGCGCAGCTACTAAAAGCGAAATATTTCCCTAACGGGAATCCCTTCGCGGCCTCGCCGTCCGGATCCCCGTTTTGGAATGGGATCCAAGCGGTCTGGCCTGCTTTTGTGGTTGGGGCCAAGTTCCGGATAAACAACGGCTAATCCACCCGGTTTTGGCTAGATTGTTGGTTGGGTCCCGCCCCCCTTTGGTAGACCCATCCCAACCTTTACCAGATCGCCACGAATATCAATATCATGGTTGGGGAGGCTCTGATTTCCTCTCCTCCTGCGATACATTTCTTGCGGGCCCTCACCAATGCCGAACGAGAGTTGTCGTGGTTTTTGTCACGACAGATGTCCTCATGAAAGGACTTAGTCGTGGAGCCATCACTAAGGGTTAGCTTGAAGGGGTTAAAGCGGACACAAGGACGCAAGAGAGTTTATACTAGTTCGGCCCCTTCGATGAAGGTAAAAGCCTACGTCTAGTTGTGATGGAATTGATGGGGGTTCGATGACTAGGGAGCAAAAAACCTTCGCCTAAGTCTCGAGTTGTTGTCTGTTGTCCCTGAACCGCCGGCGGGTCATCCCCTTATATACACGGGTGGCGCCCGTCGGTTCATAGAGTCCCGACGCCGGTTCATAGATGTATCCGGCTCGGTCTCTGCTATTCCTAACTTACAATACAAGCTACATGCTGACGCTGGTTCACGGCTACAGGCCTTAAACCGGCTATGGGCCTTAAGCCCTCATATGCCTACTTGGGCTTTAACATACTCAACTACTGATGAAGTTAATCCGGCCTGTCCTGGCTGGTTTACACCCAATGGTAATATCCCCAACATTAGGCCCCAGATTGATTTGAACAGGTTCATGTCAATCCTTAGTGAAAACTTCATCTTCAACATCTTTGTGTAATTGGGTGAACCGCCATGATGTCATCTTCTCTGCTCGTCGTAAACCGGCGTGACGTCACCTGTCATAAAAGCTATCCACAATGATCTTTTTTTTATTTGATAGATCTACGACAATCGAGGCGACAACTCAGTTTCCAAACTCGCGGCCCCTTGATTTTCGCGCCTGACACAGGCCCCTTCCTTTATAAATAAGACCGAAGGGTCATTTCTTTTTCCCCTTCGTGCCCCTCTGCTTCGTCTTCCTCCTCGCGCCCACTTGAGCTCTGCCGCCGCCGTCGACTTCGCACCAACTTTGGCGCTGCATCACCACGAGTATACGAGCATCGCGGCGGTCTTCCGTTCTTCCTCAGCTCTCGTAAGTGTTCTATCTTTTCACCATAGATCTGTTCTAGGGTTTCCACCTTCTTCAGCATTCATCACTTGTTTCTTATTCATATGGTAACTCTTAGTCAAATCTGTAGATCCTTGCTCTGTGTAGCGGTAGTTTTTAGCATCCGTCGTCACTTGCGCATCTCAAGGCCATAGATCTTCTTGTATCCTTGCTCATTGATTCAGTGCCGCTCCTTTTTGGACCTTGAATATTTATTTCTTTTCTGAACATGCTCCAAATCCAAAACCGTGACATAATTTTGTGAAACCTGTTTTCGCACACCCACTCATCTGCAATCTTGATTCTTCAATTTTTTAGACCAGGCGGTTTAACTTTGTAGAAAAATTGACAACTCGGTATATACCATTAGTCCCCTTGTTGAACCGCCAGGATTTCCTAGCTATGTATTGCCACCTTGCAGAACTCCGGTTTATAAGCAACTTCTTCCGGTTTAGCAATGAATGCATCAATGTATACCCTGCCAACATATTCTTGAACCGGTATTACTACTTTGCAGATTGCACCATGGCCAAACAAGTGTACGAGTACAACTGGGTCCCTTCTCGGGTGACTGAAACTCAACTGGATAACTTAGTCAGCACCGGCGCTTTAGACAAAAAAGATGTCATTCATTGGAGGGTCCCTGGCCCAGAATGTACTCCAGAACCCAAAGATGGAGAGGTTGTTGTTTTTGCTGACCATCTAGCCCGGGGCTTCGGTCCGCCTGGTTCAAAGTTTTATCGGGATGTCTTGGCCAACTTCCAATTGCATCCTCAAGATATTGGCCCCAATTCCATAACCAACATCTGTCACTTTCAAGTGCTCTGTGAGGTGTTCTTTCAAGAGGAGCCCACAGTTGAATTATTCAGAGATTGCTTCCATCTAAACCGCCGTACCGAATTTACTGACGGTCCCAACACCGAGTTAGGTGGTATAGCGATTCGAAAAAGGAAAGAGGTCACTTACCCTCATGCCAAACTGCACAGCCATCCCAAAGAGTGGAATTCAACATGGTTTTACAGCAAAGATACCTCTCCTGATGGAGAAAATCCTTTGTCGAGTTACCGTCCGGAGCGGCTAAGCAACACACATCCCTTCCCTCAAAGACTGACTGCTAAGGAGAGAAGTAAATATGCCCCTCAACTATCCAAGCTCCGGGCCTTCATGGCTAACGGGTTGACAGGAGTTGACCTTGCTCGCTGCTGGATATCTTGGAGTATACTACCCTTAAGCCTGCGCTCCGGTTTAATGTGCAAATACACAGAAGATGTAAAAGACCCTCTACGGCATATTGAGATCCAGCTGACAGACGATGAAGTTACTGAGGCTGTCAAGAGGATGTTAAATGAACCGGAAACCGCTTGCGCTCAAACCGGCCTGCGTCCCTTTTCTGCCATTAACAAACCGCCAGCCGTAAGACTCATATCTTATGCTCTCATGAAATCTGTCTATGTTTAAGTATTCTTTGTTGATATTAACATCTTTCAAACAGGGTGATGATCCATTTTGGAGCAAGAAGCCTCCACAAGAGAAACCGGAGAAAACAACCCGTCCCAAGACCAGAGTCGTGAAGAAACCGGCCCATAGAAAGAGAACCACTGCCTCCTCCGATCCACCAGCTGACGATGATGTGGGTAACCCGGACCTTGAGGTGAGCTTGACTCACTTGGTTTATTTTCACCGCCTTATTGATAATGATTATTGCGGGATGATCTTTGAAGTCGATCACCCGGATGTTGTAGAGGTAATCACCCTTTCTTCTGATTCAAACCATTTACCTTCAGTAAAAATCCGTCGGGCAAACCGGAAAATTAAATTTTCTCATCCTCTTGCTTATTTGGACCGAAACTTTCTTATGAAGACACAACAACATGAAGCTCGTCGTGCAACCCAGCATAGCGGCCAGGTAGTTACCTCTGCCGGTTTACCAAACAGTCCGGTTCTGAGACGCCGTTCAGAGGTCTCTAACTGTTTCGTCAATGCTTATCCTAAAGCGGGTTGTGTTCGTCAACCACTTAATCCATCTGACTCCGATTACTAGGTGATCTCTCATTCTTCCTCCGGCGAGTCGTCAGCCACCCAGCTCCCACCACTCAAGACAGTGCTTGGGTGAGCCATATTCCTGATAATGTTGTTTGATATATTACTTTCAATGTTTATTGGACCGATCTGTCTTTTTCCTTTCAGGGCCAAGCCTAGGCCAAGCAAGAAAGCTCGGCTGGATAAAGCGGCAGAAGAAAATGACGCTCCTGAACTGACCAAAATACCAAATCCTGAAGAAGACATCCATGATGATATGCTGAACGACCCACCATTGCAAGATCATGATGTTACTGTTGAAGAGGCACATGTTGACGCCACAAGCCCTTTAAATCAACCCACCAGTCCTGTTCAGAATGACAAGACAACGAGCCCCTCAAAGCACACTGATAAACCGGCGACCCCAGTGCAAACCGCCGAAGCCAAGGATGATGATGTTGTCATTACTGGCTTTGGTCATTCCGAGCCAGGCAACCCTGTCGCCTTGTCCAAGCACACTGCAAAAGATGAATTTACTGCGTTTGGTAAAGGCAAATGGAATGCCAATTTGGCTACTTATTGAAGGAAATATGCCCTAGAGGCAATAATAAAGTTATTATTTATTTCCTTATACCATGATAAATGTTTATTATTCATGCTAGAATTGTATTAACCGGAAACATAATACATGTGTGAATACATAGACAAATAGATAGTCACTAGTATGCCTCTACAAGACTAGCTCATTAATCGAAGATGGTTATGTTTCCTAACCATAGACATGTGTTGTCATTTGATTAATGGGATCACATCATTAGGAGAATGATGTGATTGACATGACCCATTCCGTTAACTTAGCACTTGATCGTTTAGTATGTTGCTAATGCTTTCTTCATGACCCATACATGTTCCTGTAACTATGAGATTATGCAACTCCGTTTACGGAGGAACACTTTAGGTACTACCAAGCGTCCTGGCGTAATCGGGTGATTATAAAGGAGTACTACAGGTGTCTCCAAAGGTACTTGTTGGGTTGGCGTATTTGAGATTAGGTTTTGTCACTCCGATTGTGGGAGAGGTATCTCTAGGCCTTCTCGGTGATACACATCACTCAAGCCTTGCAAGCATTACAACTAATGAGTTAGTTGTGAGATGATGTATTACGGAGCGAGTAAAGAGACTTACGGTAGCGAGATTGAACTAGGTATTGGATACCGGCGATTGAATCCGGGTAAGTAACATACCGATGACAAAGGGAACAACGTATGTCGTTATGCGGTTTGACCGATAAAGATCTTCATAGAATATGTAGGAACCAATATGGGCATCCAGGTTCCGCTATTGGTTATTGACCGAGAATGGTTCTAGGTCATGTCTACATAGTTCTCGAACCCGTAGGGTCCGCACGCTTAACGTTTCGATGTGAGTTCATTACGAGTTTATAAGTATTGATGCACGAAGGTTGTTGAGTCCGGATGTGATCACGGACATGACGAGGAGTCTCGAAATGGTCGAGACATAAAGATTGATATATTGGAAGCCTACATTTGGACATCGGAAGTGTTCCGAGTGAAATCGAAATTCTGAGATGCCGGAGGTTACGGAACCCCGGAACTACATGGGCCATAGTGGGCCTTGGTGGAAAGGAGAAAGGGCCAGCCCTAGGTGGCGCGCCCCCCTTCCCTAGTCCTATTAGGACTAGGAAGGTGGGCGGCCCCCTCTCTCTCTTTCCCCTCAGGAATCCTAATCCAACTAGGATTGGAGGGAATCCTACTCCGGAGGAGTAGGACTCCTGGTCGCCTCCTCCTTGGCGGCCACCTCCCCTTGGCTCCTTTATATCACGGGGCAGGGGCACCCTAGAACACACAAGTTGATCTACGGATCGTTCCTTAGCCGTGTGCGGTGCCCCTTCCACCATATTCCACTTCGGTCATATCGTCGTAGAGCTTAGGCGAAGCCTGCGCGGAGAAGTCATATCGTCGCGGAGCTTAGGTGAAGCCCTGCGTCGGTGGAGCATCAACATCGTCCTGCGCCGTCGTCTTGTGGAACTCATCCCGACACTTTGCTGGATCGAGTCGGGGATCGTCATCGAGCTGAGCGTGTGCAGAACTTCGGAGGTGCCGTGCGTTCGGTGCTTGGATCGGTCGGATCGTGAAGGCGTCGACTACATCAACCGCGTTGTTATAACACTTCGCTTTCGGTCTCACGAGTGCGTGGGCGGACACTCTCCCTCTCGTTGCTATGCCATCACCATGGTCTTGCGTGTTCGTAGGAAATTTTTGAAATTACTCGTTCCCCAACGATGGCATCCGAGCCTGGTTTTATGCGTTGATGTCATGTGCACGAGTAGAACACAAGTGAGTTGTGGGCGATACAAGTCATACTGCCTACCAGCATGTCATACTTTGGTTCAGCGGTATTGTGAGATGAAGCGGCCCGGACCGACATTACGCGTACGCTTACGCGAGACTGGTTTCACCGCTCCGAGCACTCGTTGCTTAAAGGTGACCGGCGGGTGTCTGTCTCTCTCACTTTAGTTGAACCGAGTATGACTCGCCCGTCCTTGAGAAGGTTAAAGCGAGTCTATTTGACAAACTATCGTTGTGGTTTTGATGCGTAGGTAAAACGGTTCTTGCTCAGCCCGTAGCAGCCACGTAAAACTTGCAACAACAAAGTAGAGGGCGTCTAACTTGTTTTTGCAGGGCATGTTGTGATGTGATATGGTCAAGGCGTGATGCTATATGTTATTGTATGAGATGATCATGTTTTGTAACGAGTTATCGACAATGGCGGGAGCCATATGGTTGTCGCTTTATTGTATGAAATGCAAGCGCCATGTAATTGCTTTACTTTATCACTAAGGAGTAGCGATAGTCGTAGAAGCAATAGTTGGCGAGGCGACAACGATGCTACGATGGAGATCAAGGTGTCGCGCCGGTGGCGATGGTGATCATGGCGGTGCTTGGCGATGGAATCACAAGCACAAGATGATGATGACCATATCATATCACTTATATTGATTGCATGTGATGTTTATCCTTTATGCATCTTATCTTGCTTTGATTGGCGGTAGCATTATAAGATGATCTCTCACTAAAATTATCAAGAAGTGTTCTCCACGAGTATGCACCGTTGCCAAAGTTCGTAGTACCCGGACACCACGTGATGATCGGGTGTGATAAGTTCTCGTCCATCTACAACGGTGCAAAACAGTTGCACACGCGCGAATACTCGAGTTAAACTTGACGAGCCTAGCATATAACAGATATGGCCTCGGAACACGGAGACCGAAAGGTCGGCGTGAATCATATAGTAGATATGATCAACATAGTGATGTTCACCATTGAAACTACTCCATCTCACGTGATGATCGGACATGGTTTAGTTGATTTGGATCACGTGATCACTTAGATGACTAGAGAGATGTTTGTCTAAGTGGGAGTTTTTAATATGATTAATTAAACTTAAATTTATCATGAGCTTAGTACCGATAGTATTTTGCTTGTCTATGTTTCTTGTAGATAGATGGCTCGTCTTTGTTGTTCCGTTGAATTTTAATGCGTTCCTTGAGAAAGCAAAGTTGAAAGATGATGGTAGCAATTACGGACTGGGTCCGTAATTTGAGGATTATCCTCATTGCTGCACGAAAAATTACGTCTGGAAGCACCGCTGGGTGAGCAGAACTGCTTTGCAGGTCTTGAGCCGAAGTTGTGAGCGTCGGCAAAGCAAAGCTGATGACTACTCAATAGTTCAGATGTGCCATGCTACGGCTTAGAACCGGGTCTTCAACGGCGTTTTGAGCGTCATGGAGCATATGAGATGTTCCAGAGTTGAAGTTAATATTTCAAGCAAATGCCGGATTGAGAGATATGAAGTCTCCAATAAGTTCTATAGCTGCAAGATGGAGGAGAATAGTTACATCGGTGAGCACATACTCAAAATGTGGGTATAACAATCACTTAATTCAGCTGGGAGTTAATCTTCCGGATGGTAGTGTCATTGATGAATTCTCCAATCACTGCCACCAAGCTACAAGAGCTTCGTGATGAACTATAATATGCAAGGGATGACTAAGACAATTCTGAGCTCTTCGTGATGCTAAAAGCCGCGGAGGTAGAAATCAAGAAAGAGCATCAAGTGTTGATGGTCAACAAGACCACTAGTTTCAAGAAAAAGGGCAAAGGGAAGAAGAAGGGAAACTTCAAAAAGAACAGCAAGAAAGTTGCTGATCAAGAGAAGAAACCCAAGTCTGGACCTAAGCCTAAAACTGAGTGTTTTTACTGCAAGCGATGGACTTTGGAAGCGGAACTGCCCCAAGTATTTGGCGGATAAAAAGGATGGCAAGGTGAACAAAGGTATATCTGATATACATGTTATTGATGTGTACCTTACTAGAGCTCGTAGTAGCACTGGTATTTGATCTTGGTTACATTGCTAATATTTGCAACTCGAAGCAGGACTACGGAATAGACGAGCAGCGGCAAAGGACGAGGTGACAATGCGCGTGGGAAATGGTTCCAAAGTCAATGTGATCGCGGTCGGCACGCTACCTCTACATCTACCTTCGGATTAGTTTTAGACCTAAATAATTGTTATTTGGTGCCAGCGTTGAGCATGAACATTATATCTGGATCTTGTTTAATGCGAGGCGGTTATTCATTAAATCAGAGAATAATGGTTGTTCTATTTATATGAGTAATATCTTTTATGGTCATGCACCCTTGAAGAATGGTCTATTCTTGTTGAATCTCGACGGTAGTGATACACATATTCATAATGTTGAAGCCAAAAGATGCAGAGTTGATAATGATAGTGCAACTTATTTGTGGCACTTGCCGTTTAGGTCATATCGGTGTAAACGCATGAAGAAACTCCATCTTGATGGGCTTCGGAATCACTTGATTATGAATCACTTGGTACTTGCGAACCGTGCCTCATGGGCAAGATGACAAAACGCCGTTCTCGGAACTATGGGCGAGCAACTGATTTGTTGGAAATCATACATACTGATGTTTGTGGTCCAATGAATGTTGAGGCCTTGGCGGTATCGTTATTTTCTCACCTTCACAGATGATTTGAGCAGATATGGGTATATCTACTTAATGAAACACAAATCTGAAACATTTGAAAAGTTCAAAGAATTTCAGAGTGAAGTGGAAAATCATCGTAACAAGAAAATAAAGTTTCTACGATCTGATCGTGGAGGAGAATATTTGAGTTACAAGTTTGGTTTACATTTGAAACAATGTGGAATAGTTTAGCAACTCACGCCACCGGAACACCACAGAGAAATGGTGTGTCCGAATGTCGTGTCGTACTTTACTAGATATGGTGCGATCTATGATGTCTATTTCCGATTTACCGCTATCGTTTTGGGGTTATGCTTTAGAGACGGCCGCATTCACGTTAAATAGGACACCGTCAAAATCCGTTGAGACGACGCCTTATGAACTGTGGTTTGGCAAGAAACCAAAGTTGTCGTTTCTTAAAGTTTGGGGCTGCGATGCTTATGTAAAGAAACTTCAACCAGATATGCTCGAACCCAAATCGGAAAAATGTGTCTTCATAGGATACCCAAAGGAGACTGTTGGGTACACCTTCTATCACAGATCTGAAGGCAAGATTTTCGTTGCTAAATTCGGATCCTTTCTAGAGAAGGAGTTTCTCTCGAAAGAAGTGAGTGGGAGGAAAGTAGAACTTGATGAGATAATTGTATCTGCTCCCTTATTGGAAAGTAGTTCATCACAGAAATCAGTTCCAGTGATTCCTACACCAATTAGTAAGGAAGTTAATGATGATGATCATGAAACTTCAGATCAAGTTGCTACCAAACCTCATAGGTCTTCGAGTATGATCCGCACTGAGTGATACGGTAATCATGTTCGGAAGTCATGTTACTAGACCATGATGAACCTACGAACTATGAGGAAGCGATGATGAGCCCAGATTCATGAAATGGCTTGAGGCCATGAAATCTGAGATAGGATTCATGTATGAGAACAAAGTATGGACTTTGATTGACTTGCTCAATGATCGCAAGCCATGTTAAATAAATGGATCTTCAAGAGGAAGACAGATGATGATAGTAGTGTTACTATCTACAAAGCTCGACTTGTTGCAAAAGGTTTTCGACAAGTTCAGCGTGTTGAATACGATGAGATTTTCTCACTCGTAACGATGCTTAAGTTTGTCCGAATCATGTTAGCAATTGCCACGGTTTATGAAATCTGGCAAATGGATGTCAAAACAGCATTCCTTAATGGATTTATTAAAGAAGAGTTGCATATGATGCAACGAGAAGGTTTTGTCAATCCTAAAGGAGCTAACAAAATGTGCAAGCTTCAAACAATCCATCTATGGACTGGTGCAAGCATCTCGGAGTTGGAATAAGCGCTTTTATAGTGTGATCAAAGCATATAGTTTTATCTGGACTTACGGTGAAGCCTGTATTTACAAGAAAGTGAGTGGGAGCACTACTGAGCATTTCGATAAGTATATGTGAATGACATATTGTTGATCGGAAATAATGTAGAATTATTCGCAAAGCATAAAGGAGTGTTTGAAAAGAGTTTTTCAAAGAAAGACCTCGGTGAAGCTGCTTACATATTGAGCATCAAGATCTATAGAGATAGATCAAGGCGCTTGATAAGTTTTTCAATGAATACATACCTTGACAAGATTTTGAAGTGGTTCAAAATGGAGCAGTCAAAGAAAAGAGTTCTTGCCTGTGTTACAAGGTGTGAAATTGAGTAAGACTCAAAACCCGACCACGACAGAAGATAGAAAGAGAATGAAAGTCATTCCCTATGCATCAGCCATAGGTTCTATAAAGTATGTCATGTTGTGTACGGATCTATTGCATACCCTACCACTAAACTTGGCAAGGAGTGCAATAGTGATCTAGGAGTAGATCAATGGACAGCGGTCAAAATTATCCTTAGTAGAATAAGGATATGTTTCTCGATTATGGAAGTGAAAAAAAGGGTTAAATCGTAAAGGGTTACGTCGATGCAAGTTTTAAACACTAATCTAGATGACTCGAGTCTCAATCTGGATACATATTGAAAGTGGGAGCAATTAGCTAGAGTAGCTCCGTGCGAGCATTGTAGACATAGAAATTTGCAATATACTTACGGCTCTGAATGTGACAGACCCGTTGACTAAAATTATCTCACAAGCAAAACATGATCACACCTTAGTACTCTTTGGGTGTTAATCACATAGCGATGTGAACTAGATTACTGACTCTAGTAAACCCTTTGGGCGTTGCTCACATGTCGATGTGAACTATGGGTGTTAACCACATATAGATGTGAACTATTGATGTTAAATCACATGGCGATGTGAACTAGATTATTGACTCTAGTGCAAGTGGGAGACTGAAGGAAATATGCCCTAGAGGCAATAATAAAGTTATTATTTATTTCCTTATACCATGATAAATGTTTATTATTCATGCTAGAATTGTATTAACCGGAAACATAATACATGTGTGAATACATAGACAAACAGATAGTCACTAGTATGCCTCTACAAGACTAGCTCATTAATCGAAGATGGCTATGTTTCCTAACCATAGACATGTGTTGTCATTTGATTAATGGGATCACATCATTAGGAGAATGATGTGATTGACATGACCCATTCCGTTAGCTTAGCACTTGATCGTTTAGTATGTTGCTAATGCTTTCTTCATGACCCATACATGTTCCTGTAACTATGAGATTATGCAACTCCGTTTACGGAGGAACACTTTGGTACTACCAAGCGTCACAACGTAATCGGGTGATTATAAAGGAGTACTACAGGTGTCTCCAAAGGTACTTGTTGGGTTGGCGTATTTGAGATTAGGTTTTGTCACTCCGATTGTCGGAGAGGTATCTCTAGGCCTTCTCGGTGATACACATCACTCAAGCCTTGCAAGCATTACAACTAATGAGTTAGTTGTGAGATGATGTATTACGGAACGAGTAAAGAGACTTACTGTAGCGAGATTGAACTAGGTATTGGATACCGACGATCGAATCTCGGGTAAGTAACATACCGATGACAAAGGAACAACGTATGTCGTTATGCGGTTTGACCGATAAAGATCTTCGTAGAATATGTAGGAACCAATATGGGCATCCAGGTTCCGCTATTGGTTATTGACCGAGAATGGTTCTAGGTCATGTCTACATAGTTCTCGAACCCGTAGGGTCCGCACGCTTAACGTTCGATGTGAGTTCATTATGAGTTTATAAGTATTGATGCACGAAGGTTGTTGAGTCCCGGATGTGATCACGGACATGACGAGGAGTCTCGAAATGGTCGAGACATAAAGATTGATATATTGGAAGCCTACATTTGGACATCGGAAGTGTTCCGAGTGAAATCGAATTTCTCGAGTACAGGGAGGTTACCGGAACCCCGGGAACTACATGGGCCATAGTGGGCCTTGGTGGAAAGGAGAAAGGGCCAGCCCTAGGTGGCGCGTGCCCCCTTCCCTAGTCCTATTGGGACTAGGAAAGGTGGGCCGCCCCCTCTCTCTTTCCCCTCAGGAATCCTAATCCAACTAGGATTGGGGGAATCCTACTCCCGGAGGAGTAGGACTCCTTAGTGCGCCTCCTCCTTGGCCGCCACCTCCCCTTGGCTCCTTTATATACGGGGCAGGGGCACCCTAGAACACACAAGTTGATCTACGGATCGTTCCTTAGCCGTGTGCGGTGCCCCTTCCACCATATTCCACTTCGGTCATATCGTCGTAGAGCTTAGGCGAAGCCTGCGCGGAGAAGTCATATCGTCGCGGAGCTTAGGCGAAGCCCTGCGTCGGTGGAGCATCAACATCGTCACCACGCCATCGTCTTGTGGAACTCATCCCGACACTTTGCTGGATCGAGTCCGGGATCGTCATCGAGCTGAGCGTGTGCGAACTCGGAGGTGCCGTGACGTTCGGTGCTTGGATCGGTCGGATCGTGAAGGCGTCGACTACATCAACAGCGTTGTTATAACGCTTCGCTTTCGGTCTCACGAGTGCGTGGGCGGACACTCTCCCCTCTCGTTGCTATGCCATCACCATGGTCTTGCGTGTTCGTAGGAATTTTTTTGAAATTACTACGTTCCCCAACACTTATTCCGCTCTGAATCCCCAAGATCTTCATTCCGGTTATCTGAACCGGCTATATACCAGCCGTGATTATGAACCCGGTCTGGTGAATATGATGAAGGACAAATATGAGGTAAATTCCATATGACTCTCTGCTTGTACATTGCAAACTATCAACTCTAATAGCCCCCAAGTGACAGTTTTAAGATGTCAACTTAAACCGGGACTTCCCAATATAATCCTGAACACAGCTGTACTTTTAAAAAGTAGCCCCCAAGGGCCAGTTCAACTTAAAGTAGTTAAACCGGGACTTGTATAACATAAGAATTCCAGCATTACTCAAGGACAGAGCAAATAGGCATTAGCCCCCAAGTGCCAAGTTGGATACTTGTATTGAGCTTGGGACTTTATATAGAAATTGTAGGATGAAAAGCAAATATGCATTAGCCCCCAAGTACCAAGGGCATAACTTGTTGTGGGGTTGGTACTTCAACTCTTCACCTTAACCCTTATCAAATGATTATCTGTATGTAGGCTGATCTGAGCAAGAAAGAAAGTCAAATCGCTGATCTTCAAGAAAACCTGAAATCCCAGCAAGCTGAAACCTCCAAAGCAAAGAATGAATTAACCAGCGCTTTAAGCGTCATGGAAAATCTTAAGGAAGGTTTCAACGAGGAGCGGGCGGATTGGGCCACTGAAAAGGCCGCTTTGACTCAACGGGCAGAGAATGCTGAAGCCGCACTCAAACCGGTGGTTGATGAACTGACCAGTGTAAAGCGGCAAGTGCATGCCATGACCGCTGCTGTTTTTGGTAAACCCTCTTGATTTCTGACGTAATGAAGCCTTTCTCATGTAATTGCCGGTTTACTAACCCTTTGAATGATACAGGGACACGTATTGGCCACCTGGGATCAGATGTGCGGAAGAAATTGAAAGCCGCGTATACATTGATAGAACAACTGTATACTGGTGTGCAACGGATCATCAGCACTGCTTCTCACAACAACCCGACGCCGACCTTGATCCAGGACACCATCAAAAGGTTGTCAATGCTTCCTGCCCGGGTTGAAGAGTTAAAGAAATCTGCTGCTAGAACCGGTGACATAAACGACTTAATCCAGGCCAAAGCATGGGTGCCGGATTTTGATCATGTTGAAGCGGCTCAGGGCTTCCCAAGCTTGAAAGAAGACGGGACAGAATTCAGCGAAGAAGATCTCCGAGCTATAAACCGGGAAGTACGCCCTTTGTCTTGCCAATTGGCTGAAGAGGCGAATCTGTCTCACTATCAAGCCCAATATGATAGCGAAAATAAACGAGTGGTTGCACCGATTCCTGAAGCGGAGAACCTTATACCTCCAATCCGTAAGCACACTTATGCTTCTGATATTGAACCGTCATTGTTGATCAATGACGAAGCTGTATTACAAGCATTAATGGGAATCGACTGGACAACTATTGATTTCCAGCCGCTGGGTAGGGAATCATAAGTTGAAGCGGCGCAGGATGACCCGCAACCATCAGGCCAAGCTGGCGACCAAGCATGAACCGGAAGCCGGTTTACATTACTGCTTCCTTATGTAATGCAGAAAAACAATTATCTTATCTGGGCACCGTGTTGCCTTGTAATAGACTAGTCACCACACTTGATGTTGATATGCCTTCATGCATATTTATTGCAACTTATGTTTTTGTTGAATCATCAATCTTAAACTGTTGTCCGCAGCAAAAGCTTAAAACGCCATTGTGGTTGTATCACCAGGCGGGTCATCATATCTATGTATATGAAATCAAAGATAATACCTTAGATTAAACATATGATAAAATATGGGAATATATGATACCTGCCATCGTAGGGCATGAAGTTGGTTGTGCCAAACTTGAAACGGAGAAAAGCAGCTCCTGTGAATATAAGGCCGGTTTACCAGGTAAACCGTTCCGGGTTACGATGAACACCGGTGTTTACTCCATAATAGGATGTTATTAAAAACCAAACCGGGCAAAGCGTCTCCGGATGAAGAATAAACCGTGTTCGTCAGCAACCGGTCGAACGGTTTAAGAATTGTCGGTTTAAAAACACAACAAGAGAAATATGCAAAAAGAGAAACGAATTTCAAGCAAAGACAACGATAGAATCATTTGCGAAAAGAGGCTGTTTGAGCCGATCAAGTGGCATTACCATGGTCGGACGCGACCAAGCCCCCGATAGGCGTAGCTATGGTTCAAGTCAGCCAGGTCCCCAAATGATGCAGTGGCATTACGCCGATCAAGAGGTGTAGCAATGGTTCAGGCTCGACCAAAGCCCCCAAGTGATCCTGTGGCCTTAGGCCGATCAAGAGGCGTGACTGGTTCAGACGTGACCAAGTCCCCAAGTGATTCCGTGGCTTTCGCCTATCAAAAGGTGTTGCATTGGTTCGGACATGACCAAGCCCCCAAGTGATATGATATAAAGCTTGTTAAAAAGCTAACCCAAGGGGTAAACCGGAGGCCGCTTTAAGATAAAAACTCCGTGTAACCACACATGATGTAAAAATAACGGAGACCCCGCTTTAGCTAGGGCTCCGGTTTATTGTATTTGATCATAATATATACATTGTCATAATATGTACATAAGTAGAGCCTATGGCTCAAGTATAGTAGGGCCGAAGATGAGCTATGTTCCATGGCCTGTTGGTCTCCTCCTCTGATGTACGTGAGTCTTTATGCTCTCGAATATCGATCAGATAGTACGACCCGTTGTGCAGATTCTTGCTGACCACGAAAGGTCCCTCCCAAGGTGGGGATAGCTTGTGCATATCAGTCTGGTCTTGGATGAGCCGGAGCACCAAATCTCCTTCTTGAAAGGTTCTGGTTCTAATTCGGCGACTGTGATAGCGACGAAGATCTTGTTGGTAAATCGCTGAACGTGCAGCTGCAATGTCACGCTCCTCATCCAAAAGGTCCAAAGCGTCTTGTCGTGCTACCTTGTTGTCCGCTTCAACATAAGCTGCTACACGAGGTGAATCATGACGGATATCACTGGGGAGAACCGCCTCCGCTCCATAGACCATGAAGAACGGTGTGTATCATGTCGATCTGTTGGGCGTAGTATTGATGCTCCATAATACAGATGGTAACTCTTCAACCCAACAACCCGGCGTCCGGTGCAAAGGAACCATAAGCCGGGGTTTGGTACCTCGTAGAATCTCTTGGTTAGCCCTCTCTGCTTGGCCATTGGACTGTGGGTGGGCCACTGATGAAACGTCAAGCCGGATGTGCTCACATTCACAGAACTCCTTCATAGCACCCTTAGACAGATTGGTACCATTATCAGTAATGATGTTGTGTGGAAAGCCAAACCGGAAAATCACCTTTTTAATGAATTGAACCGCGGTGGCTGCATCACACTTGCTCATGGGCTCCGCCTCCACCCACTTTGTAAACTTGTCAACCGCCACCAACAGGTGGGTCTTTTTGTCCTTGGACCGTTTGAAAGGCCCAACCATATCCAGCCCGCAAGTCACAAACGGCCAAGTAATTGGAATCATCCTCAACTCTTGAGTCGGCACATGAGCGTGTCATGAAAACTTCTGACAGCCATCACATCGCCTAACCAGGTCCTCCGCATCAGCATGAGCAGTCAACCAATAGAATCCGTGACGAAACGCCTTAGCCACCAGAGATTTTGAACCGGCGTGGTGACCACAATCTCCTTCGTGGATTTCGCGCAAAATCTCACAGCCTTCCTCCGGCGACACACAATGTTGAAACGCTCCTGACACACTGCAATGATGCAACTCGCCATTGACAATAGTCATGGACTTGGATCGCGGATTATCTGCACGCCGCGCCTCATCCTTCGGTAACTCGCCCCGGTTCATATATGCAAGATAAGGAACCGTCCAATCCGGAATGACATGCAGAGCTGCCACCAATTGAGCCTCCGGATCAGGAATAGCCAAATCCTCTTCGCCAGGGAGCTTGACCGACGGGTTGTGCAGGACATCCAAGAAGACATTAGGCGGGACCGGTTTACGCTGAGAGCCCAGCCGGCTTAAAGCGTCCGCCGCTTCGTTCTTCGTCGGTCCACGTGATCCACCTGATATCCTTTGAAGTGACCTGCAATAATATCCACCTCACGACGGTATGCTGCCATGAACGGGTCCTTAGAATCCCAAGTACCAGACACTTGTTGGGCCACCAGGTCCGAGTCACCGAAGCATTTAACTCGGCTAAGATTCATCTCCTTAGCCATCCGGAGACCATGGAGTAAAGCTTCGTACTTAGCTGCACTGTTAGTACAAGGGAACATTAAGCGGAGAACGTAACAGAACTTATCACCTCGTGGGGAAGTTAATACGACTCCAGCCCCCGAGCCCTCCAATTGCCTGGACCCATCAAAATGAATAGTCCAATAGGTGTGATCCGGCTTTTCTTCAGGTGCTTGTAGCTTCGTCCAGTCATTGATGAAATCCACAAGTGCTTGAGACTTGATCGCCGTCCGAGGCACGTATGTCAAACCGTGCGGCCCAAGCTCTATAGCCCACTTGGCAATCCGGCCAGTTGCCTCCCTGTTCTGAATTATATCTCCCAAAGGAGCAAAACTAACCACTGTGATGGGATGTCCCTGGAAGTATTGCTTAAGCTTCCGGCTTGCCATGAAAACTCCATACACCAGCTTCTGCCAATGCGGGTATCTTTGCTTGGACTCAATAAGCACCTCGCTGATATAGTAAACCGGACGCTGAACCGGATATTCCTTGCCCGCCTCCTTGCGCTCCACCACAATAGCTACGCTGACTGCACGAGCATTAGCTGCCACATATAGTAGCAATGGTTTTTTTTTTCAATCGGGGCAGCAAGAACAGGCGGATTGGCTAGCTGCCGCTTTAAGTCCTCCAATGCTTTATCAGCGGCCGGACTCCAGACAAAGTGATCTGTCTTCTTCAACATCTGATACAAAGGGATCGCCTTCTCACCGAGGCGGCTGATAAACCGGCTCAACGCGGCAATCCGGCCTGCCAAGCGTTGGACGTCATTGATACATTTCGGTTTAGCCAGGGAGGTGATAGCTATGATCTTCTCCGGATTAGCCTCAATTCCCCTATTGGACACCAGAAAACCCAATAACTTGCCTGCCAGTACACCAAAAACACACTTGGCCGGGTTGAGCATCATCTTGTATGTCCGTAGGTTATCAAAGGTTTCCTTCAAATCATCAACCAGAGTCTCCTTCTCCCTTGACTTAACCACAATATCATCCACATAGGCATGTACATTACGACCGGTCTGCTTATGAAGGCAATTCTGTACACACCTTTGATAAGTCGCTTAGGCACTCTTGAGCCCAAAGGGCATAGATACATAGCAGAAGGCTCCAAAGGGAGTTATGATCTGATGATAACCAGAATATGCATCTAGAAAACTCAAACGCTCGCAACCCGCAGTAGCATCAATAATCTGATTGATGCGGGGTAGGGCAAAAGGATCTGCTGGACAAGCCTTGTTAAGATCTGTGTAATCCACACACATGCGCCAGGTGCCGTTTTTCTTAAGGACCAGCACCGGATTAGCCAGCCATTCAGGATGAAAAACTTCAACAATAAAGCCAACCGCTAAGAGCCTGGCCACCTCCTCTCCAATAGCTTTGTGCCTTTCTTCGTTGAACCGGCGGAGAAACTGCTTCACCGGTTTGTACTTAGGATCAACATTAAGAGTGTGCTCAGCGAGTTCCCTCGGTACACCTGGCATGTCAGAAGGCTTCCATGCAAAAATGTCCCGATTCTCACCGATGAATTGGATGAGCGCGCTTTCCTATTTCGGATCCAAGTTGGTGCTGATACTAAACTGCTTGGACGAATCGCCAGGTACGAAGTCAACAAGCTTAGTCTTAGCTGCCGATTTGAACTTTAAGGCCGGATCCTGCTCTGTGGTTGGCTTCTTCAACGGAGTCATGTCCGCCGGATCAACATTATCCTTCTAATACTTCAACTCTTCCGTGGCATAAACCGACTCTGCATAGGCCGCATCACCTTCTTCACACTCCAAAGCAATCTTGCGGCTTCCATGAACGGTTATGGTCCCCTTGTGACCCGGCATCTTAAGCTGCAAATAAATATAACAGGGTCGTGCCATAAATTTGGCATAAGCCGGCCGCCCAAATAAAGCATGATATGGGCTCCAGATCTTCACCACCTCAAAAGTCAATGTCTCTGACCTGGAATCATGCTCATCCCCAAAGGCCACTTCCAGTGCTATCTTGCCAACAGGATATGCTGACTTACCAGGTACCACACCATGGTATACCGTATTGGACGGTTTAAGATTCTTATCTGTTAGCCCCACACGGCGGAAGGTCTCATAGTATAAGATATTTATACTGCTTCCTCCATCCATGAGCACCTTGGTGAACTTATAACCTCCCACCTGAGGTGCCACCACCAACGCTAGCTGACCCGGATTGTCAACCCGAGGAGGGTGATCCTCTCTGCTCCATATGATTGGCTGTTCGGACCAGCGTAAATAACGAGGCACGATCGGTTCAATAGAATTCACCGTTCGCTTGTGAAGCTTCCGGTCTCGCTTATCCAAGATAGTAGTGAATACATGATACTGCCCGCTGTTCAACTGCTTTGGATTGCTCTGATAACCCGACTGTTGCTGCTGGTTGTAACCACCCTGGTTATTCTGATTATTCTGATTGTTATGTCCACCCTGATCACCATTGAAGCCTGAACCGACATTTCCTCCACCATGACCCGGCCCATGGAATCCGGATCCTGAGCCACCACCTGATCCGTGGTCATATCGGAAAGCATTAGAATTTTTGAACTCCTGCATAATATAGCAATCCTTCCAAAGGTGGTTGGCTGGCGTCTCCTTCGTCCCGTGCTTTGGACAGGGCTGGTTTAATAGATAGGTCAGGCGGTCCGGGTTGGGATTTGGAGCTCCGCCATGATTCGGCGGTTTACCCTTCCGTCGCTGGCCCTTGTCCTGCGCGCTAGTATTATCCACAAAGTCCATGCTGCCATCCGCTTTACGCTTGCCTCCGTTACCATGACCTGTCGTGTTGTGTTGCTGCCCTTTGGAGTTGCTGCTCTTCTTTCCCTTCCCTGTCTTGTCATCATCAGACTCGGGATCCTTGGTACTATCAGAATCAGCATACTTCACTAGCGTAGTCATGAGGGTCCCCATATCGTTACAATGGCGCTTCATCCGTCCCAATTTCAACTTCAGAGGCTTAAACCGGCAATTGCTTTCCAAGGTTATAACCGCGGAGTCGGCGTTGATACGGTCTGATGAATGTAAAATTTCCGAAACTCGGTGCACCCACCAGGTCGTTGACTCGCCTTCCTCCTGAACATAGGCTGCTAAGTCCACAATCGACATGGGCTTCTTACACGTATCCTTGGAATTCTGGATAAACCGGGCTCGCAACTGGGCCCATGAACTGATAGAATTGGCCGGTAAGCTCTTTAACCAAATACGGGCTGTCCCTTCAAGCATCATGGTGAAATACTTTGCACACGCCGCTTCATCTACATCAAGCATCTCCATGGCCATCTCATAGCTCTCCACCCATGCTTCTGGAGACAAATCGGTAGTGTAATTTGGCACCTTGCGCGGGCCTTTGAAATCCTTGGGCAGGCGCACATTGCGTAAAGCGGGGACAAAACAAGGCACTCTCAAAGAACTATAAGTAACTCCTGGCTCGATGGAGGTGGTTGGACGAACCGGTGTAAGCTGACGAGCCTCATGTTGCGCTGCTAACTCGGCGTCCCTGCGTGCTTGGGCCCGGTCCACCACTTCCTGAGCATAGCCCGCCGGGTTATTGCCACGGGGCGCTTCACGGTTCCGTGCATTACTGGATACGGCCGGTTCATCCATCTGCCTGTTGTAACTCCGGCTCGAAGCGGGGATGGAATGAATTCGGTCACGGCTGTATGAATATGCTTCTTGCTGAACCAAGGCTGTTCAAGAAGCTCCTTAACCAGGCGCGTCTCCACCGCTTGCGGAGAATCACCTTCAATTGGGATGGCCTCCAGCCGTGAAGCGGCGGCGATAAGATTGTCCATTGGATTAAAATAATGACCTGGAGGCGTCTGGACAGGCTGAGGCATGACATTGCTCTGTCGAGGCGGCTCCATCAGGCGAGGCTGAACCGACGCTTCCGGCCCGGGCGCCTCCTCCCGGTTTATCACTGGCGGGTTACTAGTTCCTGCTCCTGGGGTGTTAAAGAGGTTTCTGGCATCGAAAACCGTAGGCAGGCGAGACCGATGCTTCCTTTTCAAGACTTCATGCGACGCATTCTGGTCCAGCATAAGCTTATAGGCATGCGCATCCAAAGCGGCCCGCTCTGCGGCCATCCTGTCGTTCTCAGCCGCTAGGTCAGCCTTGGCCTGGGTGATCTGTTCCCTCACCTTTGCAATTTCCGCGTTGTGGGCGTCCTGATCCGTCGGGTTAGCCTCCGCCATAAGCACAGCCATTGCATCAAACAGATTAGATAAGACTTGAGCCGGCGGGTGCACAGGGCCTCCTGCCCCGGCCGCCGCCGCCGCTGCTGACCCGGAGAACATTGCTGCTGCGGTCGAAGAGTGGATCGCCGCCTGTGTCCCGGCCATGAATATTCCAACCCGGTTGGGCAGATCAGAGGGGTCCGGAATACTTTCACCATCGGAACAGCCCCCAATCCGGTCGTCTTGTAATAGATACAATGATTCGGTTTCCCCGGTTGAGGACTCGTCGCCGGAATAAACGACGGTCTCGCCACCAGATTCCGATCCACCCTCATATTCTCCTCCGTGGATGACTCCCACGAAGGCACGCTTCACGGCCGGTTTAACCTGGGCAGATCTCGCACGCTGAGCTGTTTCGATGAGGTCGGTGCAGATGTCTGGCTCAGGCCCGGTTCACCGATCTTGCCGATGAAGACGTGTATGCCACCAAATGGGACCCGGTACCCGTACTCAATCGAGCCGGCCTCGGGGCCCCAGCCTGCATCGTCGATGTAGAGCTTACCGCGACGACTCTTGGTCATCCGCCCCTGGCGTAACCCTTGAGTCCTTCAAGTTGCCCTCCAAGAACTTGAAACCATCGTGCGATAGCCCCACGGTGGGCGCTTAACTGTCGTGGTTTTGTCACGGCATATGTCCTCATGAAAGGACTTAGTCGTGGAGCCATCACTACGGGTTAGCTTGAAGGGGTTAAAGCGGACACAAGGACGCAAGAGAGTTTATACTAGTTCGGCCCCTTCAATAAAGGTAAAAGCCTACGTCTAGTTGTGATGGAATTGATGGGGGTTCGATGACTAGGGAGCAAACAAGCTTCGCCTAAGTCTCGAGTTGTTGTCTGTTGTCCCTGAACCGCCGCCGGGTCATCCCCTTATATACACGGGTGGCACCCGTCGGTTCATAGAGTCCCGACGCCGGTTCATAGATGTATCCGGCTCGGTCTCTGCTATTCCTAACTTACAATACAAGCTACATACTGACGCCGGTTCACGGCTATAGGCCTTAAACCGGCTATGGGCCTTAAGCCCTCATATGCCTACTTGGGCTTTAACATACTCAACTGCTGATGAAGTTAATCCGGCCTGTCCTGGCCGGTTTACACCCAATGGTAATATCCCCAACAAGAGTCATGGGATGACTTGGTTCAAAAAATTGGTGGCTATCGACTTGGCGCGGGTGTTGACTCGATAGAGTGGAGTTTGACCGCTTCCAATAACTTCTTGGTAAAATCTCTATATAGCAAACTTACTGAGGGGAACACGCTTGACATAGCAAGGGGATTATGGAAGGCAAGCTTGCCACTGAAGATAAAATCTTCATGTGGCAAATGTTTAGAAATAGGCTGCCTACCTCGGACAATGTAGCTAAACGCAATGGACCGCCGATGGATCTTGCACGGTTTGCGGCCTAGCAGAAGATGCTAACCATGTGTTCTTCAGATGCCACCTAGCCAAGTTCGCATGTGAGTGTGGTTAGGGATGCATTCCACTCCAACTGGAATCCCGCTTCGGGAGCCGACTTACTCACTTTGATCAAAACACAAAAAGGGTCCGGCGCTAGAATAGCTTGGCAATGCGTAGGGGCGCTATTGTAGGCTCTATGGACGACTCGTAACAAAATTATGATTGAGAAGAAATTTCCTAACCATCTCGCTGATGTGATCTTCAAATGCCACTTATTTTTACAGACGTGGATACTGCTGGGGAAGGAGCGCGATGCGGAGCGCATGACGGAGGCCATGATGCGTATCAAGACGACTTAGACTTTGGCAAGATAAGAACCGTCGCACGGATGAGCTGATTTTGGTTAGCCTTTTGCTGGCGAGGCCTAGTAAGGCTGGTTGATTCCATGGTTGTAATATTTGAGCCTGCGTGCTCCTGAACCTTGTGTTTGTGCGCTGATGGACAAGCGGAACTGCTTATCATCTTATGTTACCATCTTAGAACCTTGTATGAATTGTGCCTTTTGATTTTATTAATTTAAAACCAGACGCTTCCGCGTCTTCGTTAAAAAAAATAGTTAAGAGATTTAGCAATTCGGCAGCTACCAAAATCTGCCGCTGGCTCCGAGCTACGCGCTCGAAAGCGATGTTTCATCAGCTCATCACACCGTAAATGACGTTTTTGGTCCCATACGTACGGCAGGTGCCCAGTCAAATTTCTGATGCCAGACAAGAGAGAAATAGGGTCCTTTCCAAATTCCGCTGCTTAAAGAAGGCAGTCCAGAGACCGGAAGTCTCAAACTGATCGGCAAAGTGAAGTAAACAATGTAACTCGGAGCCAGGCATCCTTTGTAACTGGCAAATGGACAAACCTACTCCCTCCGTTCCAAAATATATGAATTAATTTTATACTAAGTTTAGTACAAAGTTGAGTCATCTATTTTAGAACGGAGGGAGTACACGTTAAACACAGGCTAGATTTTCCATGTCTTTTCTGCGGCCGTAGCTTTCATTGACGCCGGCTGAAGTCGGTAGTCAAGTATATACGCTGTCCTGGTCTCCTGCACGATCGATCAAGCTCACTAGTAGACTAATACTGAGTGACTCAGTTGGACCCGTCTCGTGCGCGCGCGGGGTTTGGGGCTGCTATGGAGTCATGGGTGCTTGTCACGTAGAAAATTTGCCAAAATATTTCTGACAGCAACGAAATCTTGGACTAGTTTATCTACGCTATCTATGTGCATTGTTCAACCTGCAACTGCATGATGTGGTGTCTCTTCGCTGGTGACAATTCCTACTTTGACCTGCATCCACAAGACTGACCGAAGAGAGTCGAGGCCATATATGTGCAGCTAGAGTTAGATCATCGGCTACAGAATGCTGCGCATGACGATGCAGCCGTACATGTGGCGCTAGTGTGGCACTGCCGTGAGCCGTGAATTTCAAGTTTCCAGTCATATTCCATCCAGTTTCTCAAGAAAAGAACAGGTCATATGTATATTCCATCCAAGCTATGTGTGCATGTAACTGGATCTCGCTACTATTCAAACGGCTTTCTCGGCTACGTGAATTTTGACACACGTTTTCCATTTTGTTTCTCCGAATGATGCATACAAAGTCTTTTTGTCTTCACTAGGTATTTGCCCATGCATTGCTACGGGGTATAAATATTTATTACATTAGCCAATAATTCCATATTATATGATTGTGTAAATAAATATTTACCAAACTCCGTCATGATTTTATTTTGTAATCACTCATTGACTTGCCAAAGAAAATATAGCTTATTTGGTAAGTCAATAAAAGATGAGACAAGAAGGCGGTTTTTAAGCAATGGTCATCAGGAAAAATATGAAATGTTGGACAAAGCACTCCGTCCGGCAGGAAAATGAATGCTATTCTTTTTTATTTGATATAATAGGACAATGATCGTGTGTTGCAACGAGACATAAATATTATAGTACATTTGCTTGTGATTTACCTACCCATATTAATGTGATTGTGTAAATAAATGTTTATCAAATCCTGTCCGTGATTTACCTTATGTTTTGATGAGAAGTTTGGTAAGTAAATTAAAATGAAATTGGTTCGAAAAGTAAGTAAATTAAGGTGATTGATTATCATACGGGGAAGGTTGGACGAAGTGATGGTGAGAAAAAAGGTGCGCTTTTTAAGTAGTAGAGATAACACGAAGAAAACTGTAGAATTAAATATCAAGATTTCTAAAATCCTACAAACTTGAACTGGGCAGTACGTAGCCACGCTAAGCTCCCAGTGGCGCATCTTTGATGGCCAGGGTTCGACTCCCGCTGAGAACGGATTTTCGATATCTGACATGAGTGAGCTCTAACTTGATACATCGTCCATGTGGCTACTCTTCTTTTGGACCTCATTTCTTGAGAACTGATAGTAGCCTAGTTGTAAGGTTGTATGCAGTGGAACATATATTCAATGGCTAGTGTTTGACTTCTGTTGGGGGCGAATTTTGGGTATCTCACCTGGATGGGCTCTATCTTTAGATATTATCCACGATGCTCATTCCCATGAGATCTCATTTTTTAAAAAAAAATCTACAAACACCCAAAGCAATGTGATTTTGAGGGTAGCTTTTCAGACGCTTTACATCTTCTTTGGTATGAAGTAAAGAAAAGAGAAGACAAATGCAAGACACAAAGGACATTTCAAGGAGGCCTAACCTCCCCTTGCTTGATATCCTATGGTATTAGGTTGTTGGGATGTACTTCCTCCGTAAATAAATATAAGAGCGTTTAGATCACTAAAGTAGTGATCTAAACGCTCTTATATTTCTTTACAGAGGGAGTAATTCTTTTGATCCAGAAGGCCTACATAGTAAATTTCAAAGGCCTGATTTTTTTAGAGGTCCTTTCATCTAAACACTATTTCATTTTTTTCGTAAGGTTCGCTAACCCTTGTAGTTCTCTCCGACTACCTCTGGTGCACGAAAAGTTCAGGTTTTGGACATTGACATGATCCTTGAATACAACTTCCACCACTAGTTTCTATTGCAATGTGTGTATAATGACTAAATAAATTATAATATTCCTAAATTATTTCTTGTGGAAAATCTATGTATTTCATTTTTAGGTTCTCAATCCAAAAATTCAATGACTGAATCACTGAAGACATGTTTAAAATGTCACTTTTCTGCCTACCAGGTGGAGTACTTGTTAATCTTCTCTCTATGTTTATGTTTCTTGTTGACTGTGTATTATAAATCTACCCTACAATGCTATAATTCAAAATCATGCAATCCTACCACAAGGAAATACCAAATTACCCCCACTTGCATGTATATGCATACAAAAAAATGGATTCTCACATGTACCAACATGACAAATGGATTAGCATATATCCTCATACGCACATGCGCCAAAACAAAAATCATTCACGCATGTATTCCCATACACTATAGAATTGGTCTGGCTTGTCCAACAAAAAGTCATAGGTACCTTGCCTTGCCGAACCTCACAGTCTAACCCTATTACACAATGGGCCGTCCAAGCTACGGTGTGAAAGGGGGTTATATTAAATCGACGACAAAAAGACTTATTGCAAGTTGTTTATTTTTGCAATTGTATGGCCCTATCCAACCTAGGTAACATCGCCTTTCGACGTACCTTCGGTCCCGTAGAGCGGGACCTTTGGGAGGAGCTCGTTGCATGTGTGGCCCTTCACACGCCATCCCTTGGCCCAGACAATGCTTGTTGGGATCTAGAGTCGACTGGGAGGTCCTCCGCCAAATCGCTTTATCGTGCGATCTTGCCCACATCGGGCCGGTTGAGCTTAATCTCCTTTGGGAGATTAAATAACCTTTGAAGATTAGAATCTTCCTATGGCGGCTAGTCAGGGGCCGCCTTCCTTCCGGCATGGAGGTGCATAAGTGCAATGGCCCCTCTGACGGTCTTTGCCCCTTGTGCTCGGTCCCCGAGGACTCGAACCATATTTTCTTTACATGCCTCTTTGCGAGATTCCTATGGAGCTGCCTTCGCGAGGTTGTGGGTGGCGGTTGGTGCCATGATAACCTTCCGGACATGTTCGCAGAGGCTATAGCCTTTCCAGCCGCAGTGCGTCCCTCCCTCTGGGTTTTAGTAGGGATGCTACTGTGGACATTATGGAATGTCCATAATAAATTGGTAATTGAACACATCATTCCTCTACGAGTGACTAACACATTGTACAAATTGTGTGGCTTTCTACAGTTTTGGGGGCCGCTTAGCAAGCGGCACAACCGTATCTCCATCGACAGGACGATCGCCGAGCTCCATTCCACCGCCGTCAGGCTCGTCCAGTCGCTCCCTCTGCCGCCACCGGAGCCGAATTAGCTTATGATGCTTGGTGATCTATTTTGGGGATTGTTGTGTTGTTCCCCACCAAGACTTCTTTGTACTTGTGCTTGGGTCGTGTTTGTGCATTGGTGGTATGTGCGTGTGTTTGTTTGGTCCGGTCTTCAAAACTTTGCTGCTGCTGTGATGTGGTCGTTGCTTTATAATATAAAGCGGGGGCAACCCTTTTCGTCATGCATAACTTATGCACTCAGTTGTTAACAAATCATTTCAGGATTCACCTACGGTAGTTTCGTAGTTTGTTCCCAAAGAAAGCAACCTGAAATAATTTAGATAAAGAAGGTTGTTCTATTCTAGTCACTTTATACACACACCACTTCACATTCTCTCATCATCTTGGGGATTGGTTTTGCGACCACCACAGTACACCCGCTTCGAGAAAGAGATATCTGCCAATGGACACCACACCCACATCGACAACGGCGAAGAGGAGATGTACAGTGAAGACCACTTGGGGCTCATGATAGAAGGAGCCCACGGCTAGGTGACGCTTAAAGCTGACTATGATAGAGCCATAAGATATGATTTGTAAATGGAAAACCAACTACGTTACCAACTATGGCAGGAGGATTTGAATCTAGAATTAATTGCATCATGGAGTATTCCATGCAGATCTTCTACAAGTAATCTGCAAAAGGCATATTCCAGTCAACTCTTTGCCAGAATGTGAAGGCCCCTTGGGTCACCACCATCCTTTTGCTTACAACATATTTACACCTCAACACTGAACATTCTGAGCCGACTGAGATGATATTTTTATTTTGTCGTATAATCTCACTGCCGATACATTGCTCTCCTCGGTGGCCGTTGCATAGAGGATGAAAGATTTGGGTCGGGGAGCAGAGAAAGAGACAAAAAAAACCGAGCTAAGGTTGAAACTATACAAGGACGACTAGCGTCACGAACTCACGATACACACGGGTGGTGGGACAACATAGAAGTTAGAACGTCTAGGGGTCAACAATCAAATAACTTTTAGTATAGACTAATATTGAGCACTACCTTCGATTTGAAATGCAAGGCCTTTCAAACATCGAGATAGTTTTAAAGAGGGAATTCTGATCATGAATTGATCAACAAAGATGTTAAATAAAAAAAATATTTTCCTCGAATAAGCACAGCGTGCGTATCATATATTATAGAAGGAAGGGGTGAAGAACCCAGTCCACTTGGCGATGGTACAAATTACATTAGCGCATCCAGATTCAGCGCATGATCTCTGGGTGCCGCGGTCCCGAACAGGTTTGTATAGTAGTCATCCACCAACTCCGCGATCATCTCGTGGCCAGAAACCAACATTCCCTCATGCCGTAAGGATATAATGGCATTCTTTCGCTGCCGATGACGGGCATGCTGGTGGAAGAACCGTGTGTTGGCGTCCCCCTCCTTGAGGTGCATTAGCCTCGATTTTTGTCTTGCGATGGTCCTTTCAAGCGAGTAGAGACCCAACAGCTTCCTTTTAGAGTCTTTCGAAGCTCGAGCTCAGCCGGTTCCAAGTTTTTGGTGTCCGAGGCCACATCTAACCTCAAGATGATTTACATGGCCATCGCAATCTGCATGCGAACATTGCCGATCCACTTGTTGCCCACCATTGCAGGCATTTGGTAGTGAACCTTAGCTTGTTGTTTAGCACGAGAGAGGGGTTTCCAGTGGATGGGGCAGAAGTCCACGCTTCCTGAACTGCCTCAAGAAACCCGGGCGCCTTGGGCCAAAAGGCCTCAAATTTGAATCGCTTGGCAAACTAAAAATCCGCGTGTAAGTCCATCAACAGTGGGTAGTGGTCCGAGACAACGGTTCCCAATGCCGTAAGCAGGCAAGAGGGATAGAGATCCTCCCAAGATGTAGTCACAAAAACATGGTCAATCTTCTCCAACGTAGCACAAGCTCTCTCATTGGACCAAGTGTACCTACACCTATTTAGGTACACCTCCTTCAATTCCAAGCGGTTTAGTTTCGATCGGAAGCACGAGATCATCCTACGGTTGATGGAGTCGTTGCTCTTATCCTCCGGGATACCAGCAGGTTGAAATCCCCTACCACACACCACGGGCCGACATGCAACTCGTGAATGTCCACTAGCTCTTGCAAGAAAGTAATCTTTTCTGTGTCCGCATTTGGTCCGTAGACCCCGGTCAACCACCACTCTGGCCCCCCAAGGGCTGAACTAGGGCAGTAAGCGTGTTCTCCGTAGTATGCGGATTAGACACCGTGGTGACCGAGGGTCCCACGCAATCAATACGCCCCACGCATTCCGACTGTCGCAGATGATAAAACCCCTCAAATTTATTTCCCAAGCATTGCGTGACAATCTCACTTGTTACAACCTCTATCTTTGTCTCTTGAAGGCACACAAGCCTCAGATCGCGACCACCACTACTTGATAAAAAAATCAGAATATTAAAAAACATTTTTTGTGATAATTCTAGTACCAGTAGAGGGAGTAATATGAATTATAGGTTATTGAAGTTAGATGGTCGAACTTACAAATGATTGACCATTACAAATTATAGGAACACTTATATGTTGGATTTTTTGGAAAATAAGACTTCTGGAGAAAATTATAAGACGCATGCCAACTAGAGCAGAAATAGAAAGGTCTTGTATTGGAAATGTCAGTGGGACAGTCTCTTCGAACGAAACCATGAATATGTATACCCACTAAAGGTCAGTAGTGATGTAATTTTTATTGCTTTTTTTGTTGTTGTTTGTACTGCCATTAGCTTTGATGAATAAATTGAACGTTTTTCCCCCAAAAAAGGGTTAACAGTGACGAATACTCCCTCCATTCCATAAATCTATTCGTGGAACAGAGGGATATATAATTAATGAGATATAGTAAATTTAGAATAGCCACGAGCAAACTATTAGCCAAATAAAGCATTTGTTGGCAGGTTTACCAGTTTGTTACACGTTATACTCATATACTCCGTCCATTCAAAGTAAGTGTAGTTGATTCAGTATAAAATTGTCTAAATCAGCGCCGCTTATTTTGAAACGAAGAGAGTATACAGCATGAACAAATGTGCTTGCTCTGTACTAAAAGGAAGTGCTTAGCTCCAAACTTTTTGCGGGTGTGGAAAAACAAAGGAGTAGCGGTTTTTGGACAACTAGGATCATTGTCATCTCGACGCTATCGGTGGGAAATTGCAGCACGGTGGAACATATATTAACCCGGACAATCCCAGCGTAGACTAGCATCTTTCTCTACAACACACCAAATCTACATTTTTCAAACTCCAATCACAAAAGAACACAAATCCAGCCTTTATTCAGCGATACATACGTGGAGAAATTAAAGACATTTCTCCATTTGAGAGCCATGCATGAATGCATGCAGGCCGCAGCTCATGTCAGTGTTAGCTCCACATGAAAACAGGGCGCCGATCGCCTGCAAGACTATCTCGCAGATTAGCTTCACATGATAGCAACGCCCCGGGTCCTCGCTGCCTCGCTGGGTGCGAGTATTAATTTGAGGACGAAGACCAGTATTTAGAGCGGGCGTAGGCAGCAGTGCGGGCTCAGGCAGGAGCAGGACACGTCGAGTGTGCCGAGAGCCACTTCGCAGACAAACTTCCTCCCCCGTTTAAGTTTCACCATGTCCAAGGATGTGGCCGGCGAGGCGCCGGCGAAACGCGCGCCCCTCAACAAGTACGCCCTCGCCTGCGCCATTCTCGCCTCCATGAACTCCATCCTCCTCGGCTATGGTTCGTGCACCTCTCACTAGCTTTCGTATCCTGTGATACGCGCGTTTGTGCAGCTATTAACATTCTTGTGTTTGTGCGTGCGCGCGCGGCGCCATCGAGCAGATGTCTCGGTGATGAGCGGCGCGCAGATATTCATGAAGAGGGACCTGAAGATCACGGACACGCAGATCGAGATCCTCGCCGGCATCATCAACATCTTCTCGCTCGTCGGCTCGCTCGCGGCGGGCCGCACGTCCGACTGGATCGGCCGGCGCTACACCATGGTCCTCGCGTCGGTCATCTTCTTCGCGGGCGCCCTCATCATGGGTCTCGCTCCGAGCTACGCGGTCCTCATGCTCGGCCGCTTCGTCGCCGGCGTCGGCGTCGGCTACGCGCTCATGATCGCGCCGGTGTACACGGCCGAGGTGGCACCCACCTCCGCCCGCGGCCTGCTGACGTCCTTCCCCGAGGTGTTTATCAACACTGGGGTGCTCCTCGGCTACATCTCCAACTACGCCTTCCACGGCCTGCCTGTGCACCTCAGCTGGCGCGCCATGTTCCTCGCGGGCGCCGTGCCGCCGGTCTTCCTCGCCGTCGGCGTCCTCGCCATGCCGGAGTCGCCTCGGTGGCTCGTCATGCAGGGGCGCATCGGGGACGCGCGCCGCGTGCTCCAGAAGACCTCAGACTCCCCTGAGGAGGCCCTGGAGCGGCTCGCCGACATCAAGAGCGCCGTCGGCATCCCCGAGGGGATCGCCGACGACAATAACGACGAGTTGGTCGCCATCGTCCGCAAGAACAAGGGCACCCACGGCGAGGGCGTCCTGAGGGAGCTGCTGCTCCACCCGACGCCGCCGGTGCGTCGCATCCTGATCGCGTGCCTCGGCCTCCAGTTCTTCCAGCAAGCCTCCGGCATCGACTCCGTGGTGCTGTACAGCCCACGGGTGTTCGAGAAGGCCGGCATCAAGTCCGACGCCAACACCCTCGGAGCCACCATCTCGGTGGGCGCGACCAAGACGCTCTTCATCCTCGTGGCCACGTTCCTCCTCGACCGCGTCGGCCGGAGGCCGCTGCTCCTCACCAGCGCCGGCGGGATGCTGGTGTCGCTCATGACGCTGGCGTCGACGCTGCACGTGATCGCCCAGCGGGCCTCACCGGCGGACGGGGCGACGGCGCTGTCGGGGGTGAGCATCGCGTCGGTGCTGACGTTCGTGGCGTCGTTCTCGATCGGGATGGGGCCCATCGCGTGGGTGTACAGCTCGGAGATCTTCCCGCTGCGGCTGCGCGCGCAGGGGTGCGCGCTCGGCACGGCGATGAACCGGATCATGAGCGGGGCCATCACCATGTCCTTCTACTCGCTCTCCCACAAGATTACGCTCGCCGGGAACTTCTACCTCTACGCCAGCATAGCTGCCGCCGGGTGGGTGTTCATGTTCTGCTTCCTGCCAGAGACGAGGGGCCGGGGCCTGGAGGACACCGAGAAGCTCTTCGGTGGTGACGTTGGCGTGGAGAAGGAAGACGGCCATGGGCATGCCAAGTCCACGGAGTTGACTACTCAGTAGTGAGTCAACACTGTATGCAGTACTACAGTAGTGTCAAAAAGCGTCTTACATTATGACGAAGAAAGTATTAATTAGGTAGTCCAAAAGCTTCAATAACTAGCTGAATATTCATACTTGAGCTTGGATTCTGCTGGTTAGATTTGTAGACATAGATGGATGCGCCTACATATGGTCAAAGCTACTCCCTCCGTCTTATAATTTAAGATGTTTTTTGACACTACATAAATGTTAGAAAATATCTTACATTTTGAGATGGAGAACAAGCCAACAACTACATAAGAGCCAAATTTGATCTTCAGTAACCTGTTCAATACTCATACTTGTGATTCGAATCCTGAATGTCAGACTTCTAGAAATGGATGGATGGATTCTGCCCGTTAGATTTATAACAATTACTATGAGTGTAGTAGACAGAGGGAGTACATAAGAGCCAAATTTGATCTTCGGTAACCTGTTTAATACTCGTACTTGTGATTCGAATCCTGAATGGATTTTGCCCGTCAGAGTCAGATTAATAGAGATGGACGCGCCTACAATTAACCTCCCAAACGCCAACTTTAACCGATCCCCTATCCGACTATAAGGAAGAATAAGTTTGGTATTGCCCAGGGTCGGTCCTGAGATTTCGAGCGGGAGGAGGGCGGGGGGACAAGAACCAGGGCCCTTATATATTACCTTCAATTTTTTGTTCTAACTTTCTATGTGCCTAACAAACAGACGTCTGATTCCTATTTGGGCTCAGACCGTTTTTCTTGTCCATTATCGTGATGCCATCTGTATAGATTTCAATCAGTCTAAAACCATAAGTTCCTGCCCGCTGCTATGCTTACAAGCATCAGCTAACGCGCCCACTGCTATAACAGAAGCCTTGCTTACTATATGTTGGGAGCTCTCTTGTTGATGATGATTATCATTTTGAACTCCACGAATGCACTGCGTCTGAAAGTGATTAGTACATCATTGCCTTCCCCATCACAAACTCCATCCACCACTTCTAAATTTGATTCGGCCGTCCTTAAAAGTCTTATACACAACACTGGTAATGCTCCCTGTTCCCAAGTGTATTCCAGCCAGCCCGTTCCCATGATTTTGAATGGTAATTTATGTGATGCCCGTGGGTTGCATACATCAGAAAAAAAAAAGAGAAAAAGGAAAAAGAAGGTGTCAGCCGATGAGCAACAAAAGTACCGTTGTTAAAAAATGAAACTAGTTATGACTATGCGCAGAAGATACAAATAGTTGAGAACTAATAGCAACATAAGCACACAAATGTTGATCCTTAGGGTTAATGAACACTAATAACAGAAAGATATTGAACCTTAGAAAGGTACTGGCAACTAACTCTGAAGACTAAGAACTGATAACTGAGACTAAGAAATGAAAATGAAACTAACTGATGGAACTAAAAAAATGACACCTAACTCTGAAACTACTTACAGAAATAACTACACGATTGAAAAATGAAACATGACATAAAACCTATGGACACTAAACAAATGATGTCACTCCCTGTTTAAAGACTAAAACCTAACTGATGACTTATACCAAATTGGAAATCTGAAAACCCAGCTAAGAACTAAGCCAAAATATCAAAACTGATGATTTATGAAACACTGATGTCACTGAAACTAACCATGCAGGGCTAAAAACTAGAGACTGAACACAAATTTAATATATAACACTGAAAACCATACACTGAATTCTAGAAAAACTGAAAACTATTAACTAACCCTTGAAAAAACTAAGAACTACTGATTAAAAATTAAACCCCTAAACCATATCCACATATAACTGATGACCGGTACACAGTGACAATAATCAAATACTAAGAAAATACAAGAGATGCTTGTTGACTAATGAAAACAAAGAGAACTATGTAACAAACAATTTAGTAGGACACTCATGATTATAGACTAAAACTAAAAAAAAAGCTATAATACAAACCGATAAAAATAAACTAACACACTCAAGAACCAGGGCCCTTATATATTACCTTCAATTTTTTGTTCTAACTTTCTATGTGCCTAACAAACAGACGTCTGATTCCTATTTGGGCTCAGACCGTTTTTCTTGTCCATTATCGTGATGCCATCTGTATAGATTTCAATCAGTCTAAAACCATAAGTTCCTGCCGCTGCTATGCTTACAAGCATCAGCTAACGCTACCACTGCTATAACAGAAGCCTTGCTTACTATATGTTGGGAGCTCTCTTGTTGATGATGATTATCATTTTGAACTCCACGAATGCACTGCGTCTGAAAGTGATTAGTACATCATTGCCTTCCCCATCACAAACTCCATCCACCACTTCTAAATTTGATTCGGCCGTCCTTAAAAGTCTTATACACAACACTGGTAATGCTCCCTGTTCCCAAGTGTATTCCAGCCAGCCCGTTCCCATGATTTTGAATGGTAATTTATGTGATGCCCGTGGGTTGCATACATCAGAAAAAAAAAGAGAAAAAGGAAAAAGAAGGTGTCAGCCGATGAGCAACAAAAGTACTGTTGTTAAAAAATGAAACTAGTTATGACTATGCGCAGAAGATACAAATAGTTGAGAACTAATAGCAACATAAGCACACAAATGTTGATCCTTAGGGTTAATGAACACTAATAACAGAAAGATATTGAACCTTAGAAAGGTACTGGCAACTAACTCTGAAGACTAAGAACTGATAACTGAGACTAAGAAATGAAAAATGAAACTAACTGATGGAACTAAAAAAATGACACCTAACTCTGAAACTACTTACAGAAATAACTACACGATTGAAAAATGAAACATGACATAAAACCTATGGACACTAAACAAATGATGTCACTCCCTGTTTAAAGACTAAAACCTAACTGATGACTTATACCAAATTGGAAATCTGAAAACCCAGCTAAGAACTAAGCCAAAATATCAAAACTGATGATTTATGAAACACTGATGTCACTGAAACTAACCATGCAGGGCTAAAAACTAGAGACTGAACACAAATTTAATATATAACACTGAAAACCATACACTGAATTCTAGAAAAACTGAAAACTATTAACTAACCCTTGAAAAAACTAAGAACTACTGATTAAAAATTAAACCCCTAAACCATATCCACATATAACTGATGACCGGTACACAGTGACAATAATCAAATACTAAGAAAATACAAGAGATGCTTGTTGACTAATGAAAACAAAGAGAACTATGTAACAAACAATTTAGTAGGACACTCATGATTATAGACTAAAACTAAAAAAAAAGCTATAATACAAACCGATAAAAATAAGCTATAATAATGCTAATTAAATAAAACTAACACACCAATCTAAAAACTGAAAAATAAAGCTTAACCACCCAAACGCCAACTCTAACCGATCCCCAATCTGGCTATAAGGAAGATTAAATTTAGTTTTGCTCAGGGCCGGTCCTGAGATATCGGGGGGCCGGGGGGAAACAAGAACCAGGGCCCCTTATATATTACGTTCAACGTTTTGTTCTAACTTTCTAGATGCAAAGTCGTTGATGATGATATCAATAGGGAGTGCCTAAGAAACAAATATCTGATTCCTATTTGGGCTCGGGTCAATTTTTTTCCATTGTCATGCTGCCATCTGTCTAGGTTTCAATTAGTCTAAAATCATCAGTCCCCACGTGTTGCTAATAGAAGTCGTGCTTACAAGCATCAGCTGACGTGCTCGCTGCTATAACAGAAGCCTTGCTTACTATATGTTGGGAGCTCTCGTAGATGCGAGGAATAGGCCAAGTAAAGCGGTGTGTAGAGGAGAAAAATGAAATAATCAATAATACATACAATGAAAATCAAAACATTAAAAAGTAGAAACAATGACTGATGATACTAGTACAGATTAAGAAAATACATACTCTATTGAGCATAGCTAGATGATTGATTGGCAATACACACATGATAGCTAACTGAAGAAAAAGATTTTGAAAATAGATGGCTCATAAAAAGGTTCGAGTACCTTGAAGCAAACACAACAACTATAGCAAAATAATATTGCGCACAGCGAAGAACTTATACTTCATAAAAAGCACATCATCGCCCTCTTGAATAAACTCAAGCAACTCTCTTGTCGATGATCATTATAATTCGGAACTCCGCGAATGCGCTGCGCCTGAAAGTGATTAGTACAACATTGCCTTCCCCATCACAAACTCCTTCCACCCCTCCTTAAATTTGATTCGTCTGTCCTTAAAAGTCTTATACACAACAGTGGTAATGCTCCCTATTCCCAAGTGTATTCCAGCCAGCCCGACCCCGTGATCTTGAATGGTAATTCCGTGATGCCCGTGGATTGCAATACATTAGGAAAAAAATAAGGTGTCAGCCGATGAGCAACAAAACTACTGTTGTTAAAAAATGAAACTAGTTATGACTATGCGTAGAAGATACAAAAAACTGAGAAATGATAGCAACATAAGCACACAAATGTCGATCCTTAGGGTTAATCAAGACTAATAACTGAAAGATATTGACCCTTAGATGGGTACTGAGTACTTACTCTGAAGACTAAGAACTGATAACTGAGACTAAAAGAAATGAAGCAACTAATGAAGAATGAAACTAACTGGCGGAACTGGAAACAATGACGCCTAACTCTGAAACTACTTACAGAAATAACTAGACGATTGAAAACTGAAACATGACAAAAAAACATATGAACACTAAACTAATGATGTCACTCCCTATTTAAAGACTAAAACCTAACTGATGACTTATACTAAACTGAAAATCTAAAAACTCATGCTAAGAACTAAACCAAATTATTGAAACTGATGATTGATGAAGCACCGATGTCACTGAAAATAACCACGCAGGCATAAAAAGTAGAGACTGAACACAAAATGAATATATAACACAGAAAACCATACACTGAACCCTGAAAAAACTGAAAACTATTAACTAAACCTTGAAAAAACAAAGATCTATTGATTAAAAAATTAACCCCTAAACCATAACCACATATAACTATTGAACGGTACACAGTGATAATAATAAAATGCAAAGAAAATGCAGGAGATGCTTGCAAAATAATGAAAATGACAACTATGTAATAAACAATTTAGTAGGCCACTCATGATTATAGACTGAAACTGAAAAAAAGCTGAAATACAAACCGATAAAAATAAATTATAATAATACTGATTAAATAAAAATAACACACCAATCTGAAAATTAAAATAAAGCTTAACCTCCCAAACGCCAACTTTAACCGATCCCCTATTCGGCTATAAGGAAGAATAAATTTGGTTTTGCTCAGGGCGGGTCTTGATATTTTGGTGGGCCGGGGCGAAAGGGCCCCTTATATATTACCTTCAATTTTTTGTTCTAACTTTCTATATGCAAAGTCATTGATGATGATATCAATAGGAGTGCGTAACAAATAGACGTCTGATTCCTATTTGGGCTCAGGTCGTTTTTTATTGTCGTGCTGCCATCAGTCTGGATTTCAATTAGTTTAAAATCATCAGTCGCCGCCCACTGCTAATAGAATCCGTGCTTACAAGCATCTGCTGACGCGCCCGCTTCTATAAGAGAAGCCTTCCTTACTATATGTTGGGAGCTCTGATAGATGCGAGGAATAGGCCAAGTAAAGTGTTGTATAGAGGAGAAAAATGAACTAATCAATAATACATACAATGAAAAGCAAAACTTTAAAAAATAGAATCAATGACTGATGATACTAGTATCGATTGAGAAAATACAGATGCTATTGAGCATAGCTAGGCAATTGATTGGCAATACATACATGAAAGCTAACTGAAGAAAAAGATTCTGAAAATAGATGGCTCATAAAAAGGTTTGAGTAACTTGAAGCAAACACAACAACTATAACAAAATAATAATTGTGCACGGTGAACGACTTATACTTCAAAAAAAGCACATCATCGCCCTCTTGAATAAACTCGAGCAACTCTCTTGTTGATGATCATTATCATTTTGAACTCCACGAATGCGCTGCACCTTAAAGTGATTAGTACGGCATTGCCTTCCCCATCACAAACTCCTTCCACCCCTACTTAAATTTGATTGACCGTCCTTAAAAGTCTTATACACAACAGTGGTAATGCTCCCTGTTCCAAAGTGTATTCCAGCTAAACCAAATTATTGAAACTGATGATTGATGAAGCACCGATGTCACTGCTTGAGCATAAAAAGTAGAGACTGAACACAAAATGCGTGAACCCTGAAAAAACTGAAAACTATTAACTAAACCTTGAAAAACAAAGATCTATTGATTAAAAATTAACCCTAAACCATAACCACATCAACTTTAACCGATCCCTATTCGGCTATAAGGAAGAATAAATTTGGTTTTGCTCAGGGCGGGTCTTGATATTTTGGTGGGCCGGGGCGAAAGGGCCCCTTATATATTACCTTCAATTTTTTGTTCTAACTTTCTATATGCAAAGTCATTGATGATGATATCAATAGGAGTGCGTAACAAATAGGCGTCTGATTCCTATTTGGGCTCAGGTCGTTTTTATTGTCGTGCTGCCATCAGTCTGGATTTCAATTAGTTTAAAATCATCGATCGCGCCCACTGCTAATAGAATCCGTGCTTACAAGCATCTGCTGTGCGCCGCTTCTATAAGAGAAGCCTTCCTTACTATATGTTGGGAGCTCTCGATAGATCGAGGAATAGGCCAAGTAAAGTGTTGTATAGAGGAGAAAAATGAACTAATCAATAATACATACAATGAAAAGCAAAACTTTAAAAAATAGAATCAATGACTGATGATACTAGTATCGATTGAGAAAATACAGATGCTATTGAGCATAGCTAGGCAATTGATTGGCAATACATACATGAAAGCTAACTGAAGAAAAAGATTCTGAAAATAGATGGCTCATAAAAAGGTTTGAGTAACTTGAAGCAAACACAACAACTATAACAAAATAATAATTGTGCACGGTGAACGACTTATACTTCAAAAAAAGCACATCATCGCCCTCTTGAATAAACTCGAGCAACTCTCTTGTTGATGATCATTATCATTTTGAACTCCACGAATGCGCTGCACCTTAAAGTGATTAGTACGGCATTGCCTTCCCCATCACAAACTCCTTCCACCCCTACTTAAATTTGATTGACCGTCCTTAAAAGTCTTATACACAACAGTGGTAATGCTCCCTGTTCCAAAGTGTATTCCAGCCTGCGCGTCCCCGTGATCTTGAATGGTAATTTTGAAGGAAATATGCCCTAGAGGCAATAATAAAGTTGTTATTTTATATTTCCTTATTCATGATAAAGGTTTATTATTCATGCTAGAATTATATTGATCGGAAACTTAAATACATGTGTAAATACATAAACAAATACCGTGTCCCTAGTAAGCCTCTACTAGACTAGTTCATTGATCAAAGATGGTTAAGGTTTCCTAACCATGGACATGAGTTGTCATTTTATAACAGGATCACATCATTAGGAGAATGATGTGATGGACAAGACCCATCGGCTAGCTTAGCATAATGATTGTTCAGTTTTATTGCTATTGCTTTCTTCATGTCAAATACATATTCCTTCGACTATGAGATTATGCAACTCCCGGATACCGGAGGAATGCTTTGTGTGCTATCAAACATCACAACGTAACTGGGTGATTATAAAGATGCTCTACATGTATCTCCGAAGGTGTTTGTTGAGTTGGCATAGATCAAGATTAGGATTTGTCACTTTGAGTATCAAAGAGGTGTCTCTGGGCCCTCTCGGTAATACACATCATAAGAAGACTTGCAAACAAAGTGACTGATGAGTTAGTTGCAGGATGATGTATTACGGAACAAGTAAAGAGACTTGCCGGTAACGAGATTGAACTAGGTATGAAGATACCGACGATCGAATCGCGGGCAAGTAACATACCGATGGACAAAGGGAATAACGTATATTGTCATAACGGTTCGACCGATAAAGATCTTCATAGAATATGTAGGAGCCAATATGAGCATCCAGGTTCCGCTATTGGTTATTGACTGGAGAGGTGTCTAAAGAGTTCTCGAACCCGTAGGGTCCGCACGCTTAACGTTCGATGACGATATTGTATTATATGAGTTATGTGATTTGGTGACCGAATGTTGTTCGGAGTCCCGGATGAGATCACGTACATGACGAGGAGTCTCCAAATGGTCTAGAGGTAAAGATTGATATATAGGATGATAGTATTCAGACACCGGAAGTGTTCCAGAGTGTATCGGGTATTTATCGGAGTACCGGGGGGGGGGGGGGATGGTTATCGAAAACCCCAGGGGAAAGATATGGGCCATATGGGCCATAAGAGGGGAGCACACTAGCCCACAAGGGGTGGAGCCCCCCACCCATGGAAGGAGGCCGAGTGGGGGAAGGGAAAGAGGGGGTTCGCCCCCCCCCTCCCCTTCCTTCTCTCCTTCCTCTTCCCTTTTCCCCCTCCGGCAAATATGGAAGGGGGGAGGCCGAATTGGGGAGGACCCCAAGTAGGATTCCTCTTACTTGGGGTGCACCCTTGCTGCTCCCCTCCCCCTCCCACCTATATACATGTGGGGAGGGGGCGCCTAGAACACACAACATCAATTGTTAGCCATGTGTGGCGCCCCCATCCACAGTTTACACCCCCGGTCATATTCTCGCGGTGCTTAGGCGAAGCCCTGCGCGGATCACTTTACCATCACCGTCACCATGCCGTCGTGCTGACGGAACTCATCTACTTCCTCGACATCTTGCTGGATCAAGAGGATGAGGGACGTCATCGAGTTGAACGTGTGAAGAACTCGGAGGTGTCGTACGTTCGGTACTTGATCGGTCGGAGCTTGAAGAAGTTCGACTATCAACCGCGTTGTCAAACGCTTCCGCTTATGGTCTATGAGGGTACATAGACACACTCTCCCCCTCGTTGCTATGCATCTCCTAGATAGATCTTGCGTGAGCGTAGGATTTTTTTTTTAAATTGCATGCTACGTTTCCCAACAGTGGCATCCGAGCCAGGTCTATGCGTAGATGATATGCATAAGTAGAACATAAAGAGTTGTGGGAGGTGATTTTCATACTGCTTACCACCAATGCCTTATTTTGATTCGGCGGTATTGTTGGATGAAGCGGCCCGGACCAACCTTACATGACCACGTTCATGATACCGGTTCCACCGACAGACATGCAACTAGTTTTGCATAAAGGTGGCTGGCGGGTGTATGTTTCTCCTACTTTAGTTGAATCGAATTTGACTGCGGTCGATCCTTGTTGAAGGTTAAAACAGCAAACTTGATAAATCACTGTTGTGGTTTTGATGTGTAGGTAAGAACGGTTCTTGCTAGAAGCATGTAGCGGCCACGTAAAACTTGTAACAACAAAGTAGAGGACGTCTAACTTGTTTTTGCAGGGCATGTTGTGATGTGATATGGTCAAGACATGATGTGATATACGTTATTGTATGAGATGATCTTGTTTTGTATAAGTTATCGACAACTGGCAGGAGCCTTATGGTTGTCTCTTTATTGTACGAAATGCAAACGCCATGTAATTTCTTTACTTTATCACTATGTGTTAGCGATAGTTGTAGAAGCAATAGCTGGCGAGACGACCACGACGCAACGATGAAGATCAAGGTGTCGAGCCGGTGACAATGGAGATCATGACGATGCTTTGGACATGGAGATCAAAAGCACAAGATGATGATGGCCATATCATGTCACATATTTTGATTGCATGTGATGTTTATCTTTTATATGCATCTTATTTTGCTTAGTACGGCGGTAGCATTATAAGATGATCCCTTAACTAAATTTCAAGGTATAAGTGTTCTCCATGAGTATGCACCGTTGCGACAGTTCGTCGTGTTGAGACACCACGTGATGATCGGGTGTGATAGACTCTACGTTCACATACAACGGGTGCAAGACAGTTTTACACATGCGGAATACTTGGGTTAAACTTGATGAGCCTAGCATGTACAGGCATGGCCTCGAAACACTGAAGACCGAAAGGTCGAACGTGAATCATATAGTAGATATGATCAACATAGAGATGTTCACCATTGATGACTACCCCCATCTCACGTGATGATCAGACATGGGTTAGTTGATTTGGATCACGTATCACTTAGATGACTTGAGGGATGTCAATTTAAGTGGGAGTTCTTTAATAATTGGATTAATTGAACTAAATTTATCATGAACTTAGTCCTGATAGTATTTGCAAATTATGTTGTAGATCAATAGCTCGCGATGTAGCTCCCTGTTTATTTTTGATATGTTCCTAGAGAAAAATAAGTTGAAAGATGATAGTAGCAATGATGCAGACTGGGTCCGTGATCTGAGGATTATCCTCATTGCTGCACAGAAGAATTATGTCCTTGATGCACCGCTAGGTGACAGACCTATTGTAGGAGCAGATGTAGACGTTATGAACGTTTGGGAAGCTCGATATGATGACTACTTGATAATTTAGTGCGCCATGCTTTGCGACTTAGAACCGGGACTTCAAAAACGTTTTGAACGCCACGAAACATACGAGATGTTCCAAGAGTTGAAATCGGTATTTCAGACTCATGCCCGTGTCGAGAGGTATGAGACCTCTGACAAGTACTTTGCCTACAAGATGGAGGAGAATAGCTCAACCAGTGAGCATGTGCTCAGAATATCTGGGTACTACAATCACTTGAATCAAGTGGGAGTTAATCTTCTAGATAAGATAGTGATTGACAGAGTTCTCTAGTCACTATCACCAAGCTACTAGAACTTTGTGCTGAACTATAATATGCAAGGGATGACTAAAATGATTCCCGAGCTCATCGCGATGCTGAAATCGGCGAAGGTAGAAATCAAGAAAGAGCATCAAGTATTGATGGTTAACAAGACCACTAGTTTCAAGAAAAAGGGCAAAGGAAAAGAAAGGGAACTTCAAGAATAATGGCAAGCAAGTTGACACTCCTGCGAAGAAGCCCAAAGCTAGACCTAAGCTAGAACTGAGTGCTTCTACTGCAAAGGGAATGGTCACTGGAAGCAGAACTGCCCCAAGTATTTGTTGGATAAGAAGGGTGGCAAAGTGAACAAAGGTAAATTTGATATACATGCTATTGATGTGTACTTTACTGGTGTTCATAGTAACCCCTGGGTATTTGATACCAGTTCAGTTGCTAAGAGTAGTAACTCGAAACAGGAGTTGCAAAATAAACAGAGACTAGTTATGGGCGAGGTGACGATGTGTGTTGGAAGTGATTCCAAGGTTGATACAATCACCGTTGCACACTCGCTCTACCTTCGGAATTAGTGTTGAACCTAAATAAATGTTATTTGGTGTTTGCGTTGAGCATGAATATGATTAGATCAAGTTTATTGTAATATGGTTATTCATTTAAGTCAGAGAATAATTGTTGTTCTGTTTACATGAATAAAACCTTCTATGGTCATACACCCAAAATGGTTTATTGAATCTCGATCGTAGTGATACACATATATTTTACCTACGAGTAGAGTGTGGCTGGCTACATACGGGGGAACTCAACCTACCTTTCGAAGGGTAGACCTTTACAGATGAGTGAAACGAGGTTGTGACGCCCCCGACTCAATGGTACACTAATCATACACGCAAACATGTACGATCAAAATCAGGGACTCACGGGAAGATATCACAACACAACTCTAGACACAAATCAAGATAATACAAGCTTCATATTACAAGCCAGGGGCCTCGAGGGCTCGAATACAAGCTTGATACACAAGAGTCAGCGGAAGCAACAATATCTGAGTACAGACATTAGTTAAACAAGGATGCCTTAAGAAGGCTAGCACAAAAGCAACAACAATCGAAGAGGCAAGGCCTCCTGCCTGGGACCTCCTAACTACTCCTGGTCGTCGGCGGGCTCCATGTAGTAGTATTCGTCGGCGGTGGCATCTGGCTCCAGGGATCCACCATCTGGTTGCAACAACCAGAAAGAAGAAAGAAGGGGAAAAGGGGAAGCAAAGCAACCATGAGTACTCATCCAAAGTACTCGCAAGCATCAAATCTAAACTAAGTATGCATTGGTATCAAATGAAAGGGCTGTATCTATGGACTGAACTGCAGAATGCCAGAATAGGGGGAAGTCTAGCCTATCGAAGACTAGCATCTTCAAGCAGCTCCAAGCATCTTGTAGCATAAAGAAGAGTAGTTTAATTATCAGGCATGTTGTAGCAATAATACCCAGAGATCCTTCCTCGACTCCCTGCGAGAAAGCAATCCCGGAGCCACATAATTTAAGTATCCATTCTAGTTGTATTAGATCAAGATATAAGTCTGAACGTCCATTACCGTGGACACGGTATTAGAATATGCATTTTCTCTACAGGGTGCACCACGTTTTCCAACACGCTCGATCACTCTGGCCGGACACACTTTTCTGGGTCAATGCCCGGCCTCGGAAGATCAACACGTCGTAGCCCTACCTAGGCTCAGCAGAGAGGTCCCCGCCGGTCTACATCCTAAGCACTCCGGGGTCTGGGCCCATCGCCCGTTGCTCTCCGGATTTTGCGCGCAGGGCAGATCCAGGCTGCCCGAATGGCGCCGGCCCAGCCGTGCCGCAATGCTGAACTGGACGTCTAACAAAGCTTTGGCTGATACTGCAACGTCGAGGCCCATAACTATTCTCGTGTGGTGGTTAGTGCGTAAAGGCCAAAGGCCAACTCAGAACAAATACCCAAACCATAGTGTATTATTATCTTGCGGAGACGAGCAGAGACTCACGATAATGTGACCCTGTCGCCCCGTCTCGACGAAATATGGCAAGGGCAAGCCCAGCCCACTCGAGGGCTGCCTGACTTCCCGGCCGTGCCTCGTAACCATCTTGCGGGTGCTCTCCGGGCCCGCCCGACTTTCCCAAGGGTCTCAAGTAAAGTCAAGGTAACCATGTGTCCAGACATCAAGGAGAAAACCCAAGGAATCACCCTCGGAGGATTCCACTCAATGTAATCATCAAGGTGAACGTAAGAGGGACCACCCTCGAGGTTCACATTTGAGGTGTTGAACGACAGAGTCGTATTGGGAATGGTGAAAGAGGAAATCACCCTCTATGACCACAACCGAATAGCTACACTACAGAATTATCATCAGGAGTGCGTTATGAGGGATCACCCTCGGCACTCGATAGTAGCTCTACAGAGTCAAGCAACAAAAGGGGCGTGATGTGATGTGAGGTGTCGGGCTCTGGTCGTCGATCGCGTTGATCGAGTCATCGATGATGAAGCAGGGGCAACAAGGACAAGTGGGGGTCACTGATGGATCACTAACCAACCTATACTAAGCAGTTTAGGAGAAGCAGGTAGGTAACAATAACAGGCACAAAAGCAGGCTATGCATCAGAATAGGAGCAATCAATTACAGTAGCAAAATCTAATGCAAGCATGAGAGAATGGAATGGGCGATATCGGGATGATCAAAGGGGGGCTTGCCTGGAAGCTCCGCTGAAAGGGAAGAAGGGTCGTCGTCGACGTAGTCGATCACAGGGGCATCAGCAGCGGTCTCAGGGTCTACCGGAGAAAAGAGGGGGAAGAAACAGTAAATATATAGCAAACAAGGCATCACAAGGCATAACATGGCAATACGCAGTGCTATGAGTGACCTATCGTAGTGCTACACGATACCGGGAAGGGGGAAAACATCCGGGAAAGTTTTCTCGAAGTTTGGCATTTTCGGACAGGTGAAACGGAGGAGGACGGTTGCATGTTCGCTATGATTGGGACATGTGACAGACGAACGGACCGCGTATTCGAATTCGTCTTGTCGTTCTGAGCAACTTTCATGTATAAAAAAATTTCATCCAAATTACGGATTAATTACTATGAATTTCTAAAGTTTGTGGAATTTTCAAGAATAATTTTATTTAATCTAATCCGAATTTGACAAAGTCAAATTGACTAGTCAAAAGGGGGGGTGACCCACATGTCATTGGCACATAATTGAATTGATGGATAAACTAAAATGGAGGGGTTAAATTAACATAGGGGGCCACATGTCATAGACACACCACTAATAAACTAAATGAGATCTATCCTAAACAGGTTGGGCCCACTGGCCATTGACACCATAGGCTAGCTAACACTAAAATTAAGCCCTGGCTAATTAAATCTTAGGACTAACTAAAAGAGGCCATCCCCACCTATAGCACACGAAAGTTCCACAGTACTACTCCTAAGATTCCGAATAATTGTCTTTCTGGCCAATACCGAATGAATTACTGACATACGGATGTATGTAGACATGTTTTAAAATGTAGATTCATTCAATTTACTCCGTATGTAGTCACTTGTTGAAATCTCTAGAAAGACAATTATTTAGGAACGGAGGGAGTAGTACATAGCCAGCTATGGCCATGGATGTGCATGCACGCACGCACAGATGCGCCAGCGGCCAGAGCCATCGGCGACGCACATGGGAGCAGCCGACGGTAGCCTGGGCATAGTGAGAGCGGCAGGTAGCAGCTTTTAGCAGCAGCAAGAAGCAGCGGCGGCAGCGGTGCTAAAGGCAGCAGCGGCAGTAGGCGAGCAGCAACAGCAACACTAGCAGGCGGGCGTGAGCGAGCCCAGGCGCGCGCGGGCGCGGGCGACTACGGAGAGGCAGTTGCGCGGACGAGCAGGGGCGTGGCCCCGGGCAGCAGCGGCCCTGGTGGGCGTGGCTGGAGTGGCGCGCAGGGCGCGGCTTCACTGGTCGCGGCCAGAGGCACGGGAGTGCGCAGACAGGAGCTAACCCCGGGCGCGGTCACTTGAGGTAGAGGACGGCGGTTTACGACGACAGATGGAAGGGGATAAGCAGGGGAATCAGAGCAAACGGGACGAGGTGGAGCGCGTGCTCACTATGGTGCGGTAGGGGAGAGCAGCAGGCTCGGGGAGGATCGACGGCGCCTGAGTTCGCCACAGAAGAAGCCGCGGCCGAGGACTAAGAAGGGTCTGATTCCTTCGATGTAGATCGCCCCGGCTTCAACCAATGGTCGAGGAAGAAGAAAAAGCGGTGGCCGGCGCACCTCCTAGATAAGTCTCCCGGGCACGGGGGTGCCGTTGGCCGCGGGATCGAGCGGCGCACGGCGGCGGCTGCGTTCGGGAGAGAGAGAGAGGAGATTGAGGGGGAGGAGCGATCGAGTGGGGAAAAAGCTAGGGTTCGTCAAGGGGTTTGCGGGGTCTTGTAGGTCGAGTAGAACGCCGGGAGGGGTCGGATGGCCGCCACGCAAGTGGCCACGGCCGGCGGATGGCCGCGACGGCCTTCCTGCCTCCCCTCTGTACAGTACAGAGGTAGGGGAGAGGCCGGTCGTGGGCTTGGGCTGCACTATTCATACGGGCCAAAGTGGACAACAAGCACTTTCATAATTTTCTTTTTCTGTAAATCTTTTGTCTCAATTTTCTATTTATTTTAGGCACTAAATGATATTATTTCTACAAGATACAGCACATATAATTTAACTACAGTATTTTGGGTGCTACACACAAGGTTCCATTTTATGTGGAAAAGTTTATACGTTTGTTTGTTTTAAAAAATGCCATTTTATTTTCTGTTAGACCACTTAATAATTTCCTATGAATTTACTTGTGAGTCCAATGAAGTTGGTTTCAACCTGAAGATGATCAGGGGCATTTATAGAATTCTTCGAACATATTTAGTTTTACCGTTCGAGAAATTTGAATTTTGACTTTAATTTGAAATTGAAATTTGGATCGGATTCGAACCAACGCGAGTTTAACAACAGTAATGATGATGATGTGGCATCATTAGCAGGGAATTGCTGTAGCTTAATTATCCGGGCGTCACAATTCTCCTCCACTACAAGAAATCTCGTCCCGAGATTTAGGAGGTAGAAGGAAACAAAACAGGGTATTCATCTCAAAGACGATCCTCGAGATCCCAAGTGGCTTCATCCTCAGAATGGCAGACAAGATACTGCTCCTTCTAACATATTTAGGAGTCCGAGCATATCCCACTCCTCGCACCGTTCGCCATTACCGCCCACCACTCAAGCGGAAGCTTTGGCGCGAGCTCAGCGCTCTGGATTACCCTCCGACGGCGAGACAAAGGTCGACGAATGGAGGCCACCATTCAAAGTCTCATCGGCTTTGCCACGGCGGCGTTCCGTGGCAACCAAGCATGTCGCTGCAGCGGCGGGGCGACAAAGGCACGAGCGGTGGCGGCGAGACACGTGGGTGCAACCACCATGCGCTCCCTCTTCCGAAGGCCAAGATCGCCGACTCGTCGGATCCACCTCGGCAATGACTCCACTGCGTCGTCGGATCCGCGAGCTCGTCGCGACCAGCGCCAAGTTCTTCAAAACGGCAACAAGTAGGACTTCGAACTTCGCATCGCGCGCGAAGAGAAGCGCGACGTCAATCCGACCAGTATTTGGGCCCCTTGTCAACATGCAAGCGCCGGAGAACGGTGACTTGCCATACGCGATAGGTGCCTGCGTTCACTCGTGAGCTGCGGCAAGTCCGATGGCCCGACAAGAAAATTTCAAGCCGACGTGCGGAGAAGTATGATGGCGGGGCGCATCCGTCGGAGTTCCTCGGCATCTACACCATCGCGGTGCGAGCTACGGGGGCGAGGCGACAAGATCCTCGCCAACTACTTCCCGGCGGTGCTCAAGCCCAATGTCGATCTTGGCTCATGCACTTGCCGGACAGCTCCATATCCTCTTGGCAGATCTATGCCATCGGTTTGTCGGCGCCTTCACGGGCAGCCACAAGCCTCATGGCGAAGCGACCTTCATCGCTCGCCGGAAGGAAGGAGAGTCTCGCAAGTTCATCGAAGATTCACGCGTGCACTATAACATCCCGGATGTCCACCTGCCGTGGTGATCAGCGCGTTTCATCAAAGCGTCGGAACCGCAAGATGAGGGAAGAGATGGCGATGTGCAAAGTCAAGGACGTCGATGAGCTGTATGCTTTGGCCGACAAGTGTGCCTTGTGAGGAAGGAGGAGACTCGAGGAGAAAATCTGAAGCAGGATCGGCGGTGAGGAGACCGCCCGGCAAAGAAGAGTCGGCGGAACAACCGAAGGAAGAAGAGCAAAGAGGTACTAGTTGTCGAGCGGTCCGCAACGATGATGCCGCCAAGAAAATAAAGCTGGTGGCTCGGCAAGGAGGTTGCTGCTGGCGCCACCGCAAGCTTCGTGGCGGCCGCCGATAAGGAGGACAGCTCAACAAGCGATCTGCAAGATTCACGCACCAAGGGCCACGACCTCGAGCTGCAAGAAGGTCGAGCAGCTTGTTGAACAATGAAAGAAAGTACGCGGCGCGACAAGGAGAAGGCCAGGAAGGTCTTTGGGGAGCCAGCAAGCGACCGGCCGGGGAGGGCCGGCAGCAAGGCCAAATAGCGGCAAGGAGTCGGACCTCCCAGCCGCGACAAGGATGAAAACAGCGATGGCGATGAAGATATGGAAGGCGATGAGGCTGGCGGCAGGAGTTTCGAAATCCACGGAGGTCCTCTGCGTTGTGGCGGTGCCTCGCTGCATACCTCACACCGCCAGCTCAAGCGGTGGATGCGGGAGGTTAATGCAGCGAGAACCATCCGTAGAGTCATGCAAGCCTCGAAGTGGTCCAGCCGCCCATCATCTTTGATATTGAGGACCACCGATCGCATAAGCTGCGGTCGGTGCTTGCCAATGTTGGTTTCACCAACTATCCGCAACCTCAAAGTCACTAAGATGTTGGTTGTGGCGGGGCGGCTTGAACCTGATCTCCTCTGCGGTGCTCCGAAGCTTGGATCCACGACAATGAGCTCGAAGAGGCGGCACATTCAAGGAATTAATCCGGGAAGGAGCAAGCCAAAGGGAAGATCACGTTGCGGTAACATTTGGCGTGAGCTAAACTTCAGGATGAGAGGGTCACGTTCGGCGTTGCTGATTTCCCATTGCCTTATAATGGGATACTTGGTCGTCCGGCACTCGCCAAGTTCATGGCAGCCTCTCACTATGCATACAACTTACTCAAGATGCCAGGCCCGATAAGCGTCATCTCTGTCCTGGCGACAAGAAGGATGCTCTTATCTGCGCGAAAAGATCTACGGGAAGCAGCAGCCGTTGCAGATAACAAGTCACTTGCATTTGAAGCTCCGGGGAAGAAGAAGACCAAGTCGGCAAGAGCTCGATGCCCCTCCGGCAAGCGCACCTCCTCGGTGCTGCGCTACCGTCGAGGACGCACCATCGAGCTCCACCGGCAAGTGTAAGAAGGCGATGGCAGCTCGAGAGACTAAGAAGGTGTCCGCCAAGGAGGGCGGCTGGTGGTACCTTCACCATCGATTGCCACGCTTGACCCTAAATAGGAAGCGGCGCTCGTTGCTTTCTCTGGGCGACGTCGGCGTGTTTGCATGGCAACCGTCGACATCCCGGTGTTCGGGAAAGTAATTGAGCACCATCTCGCTGTTTGTCCTCATCGCGACACTGTCAAGCGTAAAGTAAGGAAGCGAGCGGTGGGCGCCAAGAATTCATAGCGAAGAGATCAAGAAATTGGAAGCAGCGGGCCTTGTCGGAGGTGCTCCATCCTCGTGGTTGGCCAATCCTGTAGTTATGCGCAAGGCAAATGGGAAATGGAGGCTTTGTATCGACTTCACGGATGTTAATAAAGCTTGTCCCAAAGACCCATTTCCCTTGCCGCGATCGACCAGATTGTTGACTCCACGGTGGATGTGATTTGCTTTCATTTCTTGATGCATACTCGAGATATCATCGGATCTTCATGGCGAAGAGGATGAAGAAAACCGCATTCATCACCCCATGTGGCACATCTTTGTTTTCATCACGGATGCCTTCGGATTAAAGAATGTCGGTTCAACATTTGCAAGAGTAGTCCATCACGCTTTTGAGCCGCAAATACACAGAAATGTGGAAGCCTACATGGATGACATAGTGGTCAAGAGCAAGGACAGGGCAACTCTGATTCAAGATTTGGATGAAACCTTTGCAAATCTGCGCAAGATCAATCTCAAGCTCAATCCCGAGAAGTGCGTGTTTGGAGTTCCTTCCGGCAAGCTTCTCGGGTTCTTCGTGTCTCAGAGGGGAATTGAAGCCAATCCCGACAAGATCAAGGCCATTGAGCAGATTGAAGCACCCAAGCGCGTCAAGGATGTACGAAGACTTGCGGTTGCGTTGCTGCTCTCGATGGGTTTATCTCTAGGTCTGCTGGCGCGCCGCCATTTTCAAAATTTTGAAAAAGGCAAGTCAATGAAATGGACTCGAAGCGGAGGCTGCTGTTGCAGACTTGAAGAGATACATCCTCCACTCCGATACTTGTCGCACCTAAACCACAAGAGAAGTTGATGCTGTATTTGGCGGCAACCAATCAGGTGGTTAGTGTTGCGTTAATAGCGAGAGGAGGCGGATGATGAGTGGCAACCATGGCGGATGCATCCGGCGACAAGCGGGGCTTCACCGACAAGCTCTGGTCCCGACAAGGATGGATCTGCGAGGAGCATGAGAAGATGCGAAAAGGATGGTGCGGCGCCCGATTTACTTTGTTAGTTCCCTTCTGCGAGGAGCTAGGTCGAGGTACTACGGTGTGCGAAGTTGCTTTTCGGCCTTCTCATGGCCTCGAAAAGCTGCGCCATTACTTCCAAGCACATGAGATCACGATCGTCACTCGCTTTCCATGAAGAGGATCTTGCAAAATCCGAAGCAAGGCAGGATTGTCGGTGGGCGCTGGGCTGTCGAGCTTTGGCCTCAAGTTTGAGAGCACTTCAACTATCCAAAGCGAGCATTGGCGAGTTCATAGCAGAATGGGCGCCAACACAAGATGAAGAAATTCGAGGCGAGCATCCCGTCAAGGAAGCAAGCAAAAGTGGCTGATGTACTTTGATGGTGCCTTCTCGCTGCAAAAGCGCCGGTGCGGCGTCTTGCTTGTCGCACCCACCGGAGAGCACCTCAAGTACATGGTCCAGATGCACTTTCCCAAGGAGCAAGCAACAAACAATACTGCAAAGTATGAAGGTTTGCTTGCCGGTCTCAGAATCGCGGCGGACCTTGGGATTAAGAAGCTCATTATTAGGGGTGACTCGCAGCTTGTCGTCCGCCAAGTAAACAAAGATTATCAGAGCCCGTTGATGGAAGCTTATGTTGATGAAGTGAGGAAGCTAGAAGAGCACTTTGACGGCCTACAAATGGAACATGTTCCAAGAGCTCAGAATGATATTGCTGATGGCCTGTCGAAGTGCGCCGCACTTAAGTTACCTGTGGAACCAGGGATTTTCGTGCTCAAGCTAACTCAACCGACCGTAACGCCATCAACTGGACAGAACAAGAAGAGGAAGCTGGTTTCTGGTGACTACTTTCCGGCAGAGCTTCCTGAAGCCGCCGCCAAGAAGGTCCCCAAAATCAACGCAGATATCGGCGAGGAGCGATCTGCTCCGACAAGCCTAAGGGTTTGTTTCGTTGAAGCGGGCGCTCCCGACAAGTTTTGCTCCGACAAGCTTGCCGGGGATCATCAAGCTCCGGCTGAGCCACAGGTTCTTGCCGTAGAAGCTGATGTTCCCGCAGCCGCAAATGTGCCTTTAGTCCTTGTTGTCGAGCCGCAAGCTCCAACATGGGCATAGTAGGTCGTACATTTCCTTTAGACAGGAGAACTTCCCGAAGAGCAAGAAGAAGCGGAAAGAGTAGCCCGGCGGTCAAGTATGTACCGGTTTGTCGACAACATCACATGCATGAAGAAGACTCAACGGTGTGAAATTGAAGTGTATTCATCGGGAAGATGGACAGAAGCTGTTGGCAGAGATACACGGAGGCATATGTGGTCACCACATTGGCGCAAGAGCACTTGCCGGCAAAGCTTTCCGGCAAGGTTTCTTCGGCCGACAGCCCTCCAGGATGCAACTGCACAAGTAACCAAGTGTGAAGCGTGCGGTTCCATTCCAGCGAGATACACCAGCCAGCTCAAGCTCTCGAGACAACCCCTTTATCCTGGCCATTTTTGATGCAGGGGCTCGACATCCTCGGCCCTTTCCCCGAGCTGTCGGGGCTTTGAGTACTTATGCGTCGCGATCGACAAGTTCACAAAGTGGCGGAAGTGGAAGCGATGAGGAAGGTGACATCACGGTCGGCGATCAAGTTCTTGAGTCAATTGTTTGCCGTTTTGGGATTCCTAACAGGATCATCACCGACAACGGCACACGGTTCTGACCGCACCTTCATGCGATCGTCCAAGATCTTGGCGCCAAGGTGCGCTTTGCTTTTGTTGCTCATCCGAGAAGCAGCGGTCAGCGAGAGAGCAAATGCTGAAGTGCTGCGAGGACTCAAGACCAGAACTTTCGGCGAGGCTGCACAAGTGCGGAAGAAAGCTGGATTGAGGAGCTGCGGTGGTTCTTTGGTCGATCGGATCGGCGCCAAATCGAGCCAGCGGCCAAACACCTTCGCTCTAGTCTATGGAGCGGAGGCAGTTCTCCCCACGGAACTCGTATCTGGGTCACCTCGAGTGCTCGCTTATGATGAGCTCGAGCAAGAGCAGCTGCGACAAGATGGCGCTGCTCCTTGAGGAGGACCGTCTTGAGCCGTTGTCTGAGCTGCTCGTTATCAGCAAGCTTTGCGTTGCTACCATAGCCGCAAAGTTAGTGCGAAGTCTCGAGGAAGGCGACCTTGTTCTTGGTAGCGTTCAGTCCGCCAAGAATTCCAACAAGTTGGCCTTGAAGTGGGAAGGCCCTTATCGGGTGAGACGAGTCACTAGGCTGGCGCTGTCATGCCTTGAGACCGAAGATGGCATTCGGTGAGCAACTCCTGGAATATTGAGCATCTTCATAAGTTTTACACAGAAGGCGCGGTTGCGGAACCTGTTCCGCGACCACCTTTATACAAGTCTTGCCCATGTTGCATGTAATCCTTTGTACAAAGCCGGGCGCAGACCCCGTGCATCAGTAAAACTCATGTGCTTTTCATATCTTGTCAATTTCGTGCATTTTTCTTGCTACTTTGCATGTATTATCTGACACTTTGTGCAGAACCTATTCCGGTAAGCAATAACGAGCCGCAGGGCTCCATATCTTTATTTTCTCTTCTTTCTCATTCTCAAAGAAAAGAAGGTTCCCTCGCCCACAAGTTTTCCAGGGGGGAAGGAGAAGAAGATAATGTTGTGGACCAAGCGTAGCTCGAAGAAATTTTGCCTTACCGGGAAGCAAATGACAGAAAAGCTAAGTTCCCAAAGTTTGAGCAGCCTGCTTTTAAATTTTTAAGTTATCTTCCTTGAACGACCGTGCTTTGTATGAAAAACCTGTGCGCGAAGGAACCAACTCGTGGCTAGTTTGCACCCTTACTTTGTTTGAGTCCGCTCAACAACTTAAGTGAGTTGCAACTAGTTGCGACAAGGTTGCTTTGTCGGAGGCGGCACCGCCTTGATGAAGCTCTTGATGTTCCAGACTCGGCGCTTCATGACAAAGGTGCCAGCAGCGACAAGTTCCCTAAAAGCATAGGGCACAAACATACAAAGGTAGGAATCAAGTAAAGGAAATAACATTGCAATCATTGCCTAAGATAGAGTTATATTACAAAATAACATGCAGATCTAATAGATTGTTCTCCTAAACATGATCGAGCGACAAGGGAAAGATAAAGCAGGCGGCCTAGTCTACGAGGTCGCCATCGACCCTCTTGACCCGCTCACCCTGTCCACAATGGGTGCGACAAGGGCCTTGGCGCTTCAACGTCGGCGATCGGTGGCGAGGGACTTGAGGGCGTTGGCGAAGCCGCCTGGATTGCGGAAGGCCACCTTTATCAGCACCTTCGAAGAGCCCCGCACAGATTTGACGCGACTCGTCGGCCGGCTGCTTTGGGATCTCCTCCGGAGCATTGGAGGGCCGTCCCACGCCCTTGAGGAACAAAGCTGGGCTTGGCGCTGGGTTGAAAGCGCTTCGTTGGTGGAGTACCGAGATCCACCATCCCAGCTCCATCGGCTCCTTGTCGATGGCGGCGGCGGTATCTACAAGACCCTCCGTCCGGTGCATCACGTTCTCTCGAAGGTATCTGGGCGGTCGTGGCATTCGCCAGCACTCCTCGTTGGCCTTGATCTTCTCCAACAAACCCACTTCCCGCTCCTTGGCGCCGTCCGGCGTCTCCGTCAAGGTGGTCGACTTCAGCTCAAGATCCGCCTTGGAGTCCTTGGCGGCGTCGAGCTCCTGATCCTCTCGAGACGGCCTGCAACTTCGCCAAGAGTGTAGGCGTCCTTCTCGCTTCGTGCTTCAGCGCAGCGACCTCCTCGCCCGCTCTTACGGAGGGTGGCCTCCAGCTACGTCACCTCGTCTCCAACTCCTTCTTGGCGGCCTCGGCATCTGCGGCGGCGTCCTTTGCTTCCTTGAGAGCTCCGCCAAGTGATTGCTCCGCAGCAGCAAGATCTTCCTCATAGCTGTCAAGGTTGATCTTCCGCTCGCGCCACTCACCTTCTTGCGCAGATAGCTTCTGGCGGCAAGCCGTTGCTGCTCCTCGACCTCAGCCTTCTCAAGGATGAAGTCGGTGCGCTCTTCAATGAAGTCGCCCCGCTCTTACGCCACGTCCCGGAGGGCTTCTTGGTTGGCGCCGGAGCTCTTCTGCGCGCTTCTCCATATCTGCTCCGCCCTCGCGACAAGTGCTTCCGGGACTCCGGCTTGGCTTGCCGTATGATGGGCGACAACAACTTCTTCAAGAATTGCTCCTCCTCGGACTTCGCCGCTGCTGCTGCTTGCGCGTCAACCAGCGACAGCCCAATGAGGCGAGCAGCTCTTCGTCAAAGGTCTCCCCGCCGACCGGCGCCTGGAGCTCGGCGCCCGGGAGCTTGATGAAAACGCCCGTCGCCGGCCTTGAGATAAGCGCGGGCTGGGGCTCTTGAACTGGCGCTGCATCGGTGGCGGAAGGATCGGCGGTCGGTGTAGCGCCTGGCGCTCCTGCGGCCTCAGGGTCGTCAGTACGATCACCAGACTCCTCGCCAGCCTTTGCGGCGGCGGCCTTGGCGGCCTCTTCGCCGGCGGACCCATCGGCACCAGCCTCTTCCTCCATGGTGGCGGCGTCGCCCGGTGTTGCCTGTGGCGTCCTCCTCACCGGCGACCTCGGTCTCCATCGGCTCTCCGGCGAGATGGGTCGGCGATCGAAAAAGAAAGAACGATCAAGCAAATGTTGAAAAGAAGAAGCGAGAAAAAAAAGAGCCCAAGGGAAATTGTCACGCAAAAGGGTTACTGCGATGGGATCGATGGCGCGGTCTCCACCACGGAGGATCGCGGTGCTTCCCCTTGTCGGAGAAACTTCCCTTATCGGGCCTCCCTTGCCGGAGAGTGCTCCCTTGCGGAGAATTCTCCCTTGGCGGCGTAGTTGAAGCGAGCGGAATTTGGGGGCGACTTCGGGCCCTCGACGAGGCTGCTCTGCTCCTACACAAATCAACAAGTCGGATATCGATGAGAAGGAACACCCATGCACACCTAACCGTAAGAAATAAACTAAATACTTACGCTGGGGGCTGTCTTTGGGGGCTGCTCGAGGAAGGGTTGCGGGTCCGGCAAGGGGTCTCGAGCAGCGCCTCCTCCAGCCACGGGGATCGTCTTCGATGACAACCACCGGGTCTTGGCTCTCTTCGACGCTCTCGAGCAGCGTCTGAAAAAGGAAAGAGTTCGAGAATGAAGCAAATCGGATACAAGACAAAGCAGCAAATTGAAGAATTACAAAGTACAGCAACAAGATCTTACTCTTCTTCTTCCTCGAGCTGGCGCGGAGAACTCAAATTCTAGTCCGCCTCAGTGCGGACGAGCTGGAAAGTAGGCTCCCTCGGACGCTTGGCGGGTGCGGAGCTGTGGTCCTGAAGGCCCGCTCCGATTCTTTGTGGCGGCGTGAGGCGCTCCGCATGCAACAAAGTGCTTGCAGCGGTGGAAGCGCGTCGCACTGCAGCGACAGCTGTTAGCCCGTCTGCCGCCCGCCACTTCCCGGTCTTGCGGAGGCGCCTTCTTGGTGGAGCTGTGGGCTCCTCCCGCGGCAAGCTACCTGAAGGTGGGGAAGGGGCGCCCCCGGCAGGCTCGTTCAGCTCAACTTCAGGCTCGGCCTGCTCCTCCGCGCCGACAAGCTCCTCTCGGTCGGCAAGGCTTGCCGCCTCGGCCTCCTCCATGGTGAACCCGAATTCACCAGCGGCAGCAGCTTCTGCCGCCTCCTCCAGCCTGGTGGCGATGCGCTGCAGCTCGGCGTCGGTGGTATCCGACAAAGTTTTCGCAAAGGTGTCGAAAACTGCCATGGTCGAGACAGCGTTGGGGTGAAATCAAGGAGGCGAAGACCGTAGGTGTTCATGATATCATAAAAGAATTCGGAGAAAGAGGCAGAGCCCGCAATAGAAAAGCGCGAAGAAGGGTACCAGCGAAACCTTCTCGGATCGGTGGCGGAGATCACCCTCGTCTTGGCAGTGCGCCGCTTTCCGTCGACCAGAAGAGGTAGTAGCCCTCCCTCGGCTCCTTTGCGTCGAGCTGGGGGTGAAGGTGGCCCGCTCCTTCGCATGGCGCCCTTGAGCCGCTGCGCCTCGGCCGACTTCACACCTTCCTCTTGTCGGCTTTGAGACCATGGCGGAGGTGGTGGAGGGACCGGCGGCGTTGATGGCGCCCGGTGGCAATGAAGCGGGCGTCGCTCTCTTCGGACTTGAGAAGAAGGAGGAGCGGCGGTGGTTTCGAGATGGGACAGCAAATGGCGAGGTGGCGACCGCCCTGTTTCCCCTGTTTATAAGGAGGGAGAGGCGGCGGACGTTCCGCTTTTCAATTAAAGAAACCCCGATCTCTCCCCACGGCGCCGTAGTCGACGCTGCGTCTGTTAAGTGGGAGGCGTGGTGGAGTGCAGGCGAGTAGCTGCGTGATCTAGGCCCGCGCGTGCCGTGCCTTTATTTTGGGCCTGGCCCATGAGCTCGGCGCCGTGTGTGGCCCGAGCCGAGGCTCTGTCGGTGTACTAGAGTAGGGGTACCCTAGTATCCCGAACTCGTGCCGCAGGCGATTCTGCACACCAGCGGCAAGGCTTGCCTAGTGACCGCCAAGGCCCTCTGCGGTTCCTTTGGAGCCATTCAAGAACAAAGTATTCAAGACAAGGAGACAAGGCCCGGCAAGAGGAGCTTGCGGGAAGGCCCTCAAGGCGCGCAGGAGACAAGACCCGGCAAGAGGAGCTTGCGGGAAGGCTCGATGGCGACAAGCTTCCGGCGCGACAAAGGATTCAGCAGCGGCAAAGGCGCTTGCGCGGCGAGCAACTCTCTTCATCTCCGCTCCAGCTCATCCGTAGCGATGTCGCCATGGGGCTATTGGTAGCAGCGTGTCAAGAAAGGCTGTGCAGCCAGCGAAGAGCAGCGATAAGCGGCGCTGACAAGAAGGCCATCGTGGCGAACGGTGGCGCTCCTGACGGTCCCTGTTGCACTATTTAGGCGACATGGATGGGCATTTAATGCTTTTGTCCCTTGCCGTCAGAGTTAGGTAGAGTACACTGTACAAAGTAGTTGCACCAACCGCAACTCATTTTCCCATTTTTACCCTCGTCTACGTTGCCACCTGTGGTGACCCCTTGAGCCTATAAAAGGAGGCCCATGTGCAACGTAGAAAGGGTTCGGCTCAGTTAGGTTCGACTCATTCGAAACTACACGCACTCAAGCAAGGTTTTGTAGCTCTCTATGCTCCCTAGCAAGAACATAATACAATCAAACAAGCAGCAGTAGGAGTATTATCTCTCCGGAGAGCTCCGAAGCTGGGTAAACTGCTCGTGTGCTTCGCCTCGATCTGATCTTCGTGCAATCTCCGCCCCCCACCGAACCAAAAGGGACTCGGTCCGCCGGTCCCATAGGTGTTAAATGGGTTACGATCAACTTCCCGACAGGGGAGGGCAGCGAGCTCGGGGAGGATCGGCGTCGGAGTTCGCGGAGAAGAAGCAGCGGCCGAGGGCGAAGAAGGTCTGATTCCTTCGATGTAGATCGCCCGGCTTCAACCAATGGTCGAGAAGAAGAAAAGGCGGTGGCGGCGCACCTCAAGATAAGTCTCCGGTCACGGGGGCCGATGGCCATGCTGGATCGGCGGGGGCACGGCGGCTGTGTTCGGGAGAGAGAGAGAGGAGAGTGAGGGGGACGAGCGATCGAGTGGGGAAAAAGCTAGGGTTCATCAAAGGGGTTTGCGGGGCTTGTAGGTCGAGTAGAATTTGGGAGGGTCGGATGGCCGCCACGCAAGTGGCCTGACCAGCCGGATGGCCGCCACGGCCTTCTGCCTCCCCTCTGACATCTGAGAGGTAGGGGATAGGCCGGTAGTGGGCTTGGGCTGCACTATTCATACGGGCCAAAGTGCACAGCAAGCACTTTCATAATTTTCTTTTTCTGTAAATCTTTTGTCTCAGTTTTCTATTTATTTTAGGAACTAAATGATATTATTTCTACAAGTTACAGCACATATAATTTAACTACAGTATTTTGGGTGCTACACACAAGGTTCCATTTTATGTGGAAAAGTTTATACATTTGTTTGTTTTAAAAAATGCCATTTTATTTTCTGTTAGACCACTTAATAATTTCCTATGAATTTACTTGTGAGTCCAATGAAGTTGGTTTCAACCTGAAGATGATCAGGGGCATTTATAGAATTCTTCGAACATTTTTAGTTTTACCGTTCGAGAAATTTGAATTTTGACTTTAATTTGAAATTGAAATTTGGACCAGATTTGAACCAACGCGAGTTTAACAATAGTAATGATGATGATGTGGCATCATTAGCAAGGAATTACTGTAGCTTAATTATCCGGGCGTCACACATATTCATAATACTGATGCCAAAAGATGCAAAGTTGATAATGACAGTGCAACATATTGGTGGCACTGCCGTTTAGGTCATATTGGTGTAAAGCGCATGAAGAAACTACATGCAGATGGACTTTTGGAATCACTTGATTATGAATCATTCGATACTTGCGAACTATGCCCATGGGCAAGATGACTAAAAATCCGTTCTCCCGAACAATGGAGCGAGCTAATGACTTACTGGAAATAATACATACCGATGTATGCGATCCAATGAGTGTTGAAGCACGCGGCGGGTATCGTTATTTTCTCACCTTCACAGATGATTTGAGTAGGTATGGGTATATCTACTTGATGAAACACAAGTCTGAAACGTTTGAAAAGTTCAAAGAATTTCAGAGTGAAGTGGAGAATCATCATAACAAGAAAATAAAGTTTCTACGATCTGATCGCGGAGGCAAATATTTGAGTTACGAGTTTGGCCTTCATTTAATACAATGTGGAATAGTTTCACAACTCACGACACCTAGAACACCACAGCGTAATGGTGTGTCCGAACGCCGTAACCGTACTTTATTGGATATGGTTCGTTCTTTGATGTCTCTTACCGATTTACCACTATCGTTTTGGGTTTATGCATTAGAGACAGCCGCATTCACATTAAATAGGGCACCGTCTAAATCCGTTGAGATGACACCGCATGAACTATGGTTTGGCAAGAAACCTAAGCTGTCATTTCTTAAAGTTTGGGGTTGCGACCCTTATGTCAAAAGGCTCTCAGCCTGATAAGCTCGAACCCAAATCGGAGAAGTGTGTCTTCATAGGATACCCTAAAGAAACTATTGGGTACACCTTCTACCACAGATCCAAAGGCAAGATCTTTGTTGCTAAGAATGGGTCCTTTCTAGAGAAGGAGTTTCTCTCGAAAGAAGTGAGTGGGAGGAAAGTATAAATTGATGAGTTAATTGTACCTTTTATCAAATTGGAGAGTAGCACATCAGAGAAATCCATTCCCGTGATGCCTACACCAACTAGAGAGAAGCTAATGATGATGATCATGAAACTTCAGATCAAGTTACGACTGGACTTCGTAGGTCGAACAAAGCACGTTCCGTGCTAGAGTGGTACAGTAATCATGTCCTACAAGTCATGCTATTAGACCATGGCGAACCTACGAACTATGAAGAAGCTATGATGAGCCCAGATTCTGACAGATGACTTGAGGCCATGAAATCTGAGATAGGAACCATGTATGAGAACAAAGTGTGGACTTTAGTGGACTTGCCCAATGATCAGCAAGCCATAGAGAATAAATGGATCTTCGAGAAGAAGACTGACGCTAATGGTAATGTTACTATCTACAAAGCTCGACTTGTCGCAAAAGGTTTTCGACAAGTTCAAGGAGTTGACTATGATGAGACTTTCTCACCCGTAGCGACGCTTAATTCTGTCCGAATCATGTTAGCAATTGCCGCATTTTATGATTATGGAATCTGGCAAATGGACGTCAAAACTGCATCCTCAATGGATTTCTTAAAAAAGAGTTGTATATGATGCAACCAGAAGATTTTGTCGATCCTAAATGTGCTAACGAAGTGTGCAAGCTCCAGTGATCCATCTATGGACTGGTGCAAGCATCTCGGAGTTGGAATATACGCTTTGATGAGGTGATCAAAGCATATGGTTTTCTACAGACTTTTGGTGAAGCCAGTATTTACAAGAAAGTGAGTGGGAGCTCTGTACATTTTTGATATTATATGTAGATGACATATTGTTGATTGGAAATGATATAGAATTTCTGGATAGCATAAAAGGATACTTGAATAAGAGTTTTTCAATAGAAGACCTCGGTAAAGCTACTTATGTATTGGGCATCAAGATCTATAGAGATAGATCGAGACGCTTAATAGGACTTCCACAAAGCACATACCATGATAAAGTTTTGAAGAAGTTCAAAATGGATCAGTCAAAGAAAGGATTTTTGCCTACATTGCAAGATATGAAGTTGAGTAAGACTCAAAACCCGACCACGGCAGAAGATAGAGAGAGAATGAAAGTTATTCACTACAAAAAAAAAGTACACTTCCGTGATGATACGTGTTTGCCACAGTAGGTCGCGTTTTTTGTCATGCATGTACATCCATGACAAATTTATGACAGAATCAAGATAGTCATACCTGTGCTGTCGTAGAAGTGTTCCATGACATTACCAAAATTATCATCACGAAAGTGTCCACTTCCATGTTGACAAATCGCGCTTCACAGAAGTGCTTTCGTCAAGGGTGACCGACACGTGGCATCCACCGTAACGGAACAACGTTAAGCTATCGGGTCGGGTTTTGGATCCGATAACCCATTAACAACCCCGACCAATGGGGATTTTCCACGTGTAAAATCATCATTGGCTGGAGGAGACACGTGTCAGGTCCACGCTGGCACAGGTGTCACTCATCCAATGGGCGAGACGCGCCTATGATATGTTGACATGTGGACCGGCCCATCAAGTTTAAATGGGCCGGCCCAACTAACATGGGCGGAGCTACGGGGGGACTAGCGGGGGCCATGCCCCCTCCCCCCAACGGCCGCGTCGTAAAGAAAGTGCCGTGATCTACGCCAACTAAAATTAGGCTACGTCAAACAGATTCAGTGCTAATTAGCCCCCCCTAACCGCGCGCTCAAGGCTTAAAGCCCAGGAGCTTTCCTAGTTGAAGCCCATATGCACTTGTTGGTCAGCATACGCTAGAGCTTAGGGGAGCTTTCCTAGTTGAAGCCCATATGTACTTGTTGGTCAGCCCGGGAAAACATACACACAGGGTAGTTTTAGAATCTGACGAGGCCACGTACGAGGGCTTCCCTTATCGCTCATTTCAGCGCCGACGCACGAGCACACACGCTCGCTCTGCCTGGAAGTTCGACCATGGCATCTATACACCTGATCGACAACGGAGCCGACGGCAAAATAATCAAGCGGTGAGTCTCCTTTGAGTCCTTTGTTGATTTATACTGTAGAATACAACTGATGAACTAAAGTCTCCTTTGATTCCTTTGTTGATTTATACTGTAGAATACAACGGTTGAACTGATCCGCTTCTGGCTCCAAACGAGTAGAAACTTTTTTGCTTCAGAGGGTATCAATTTCTTGTTTTATTCTCAATAATAGGTACTGTAAATTAGGTTTGCGCTGATTTTATCATCTGAGTTGTAAATTTCACCCTTAGGACAACGTAGCTGATACACAAACTACCGATCAAATATTCTAGCACGAGTAAAATTTACAACAAGCTAGAATCGCCATATAGGATTATTGACTATGTTCTGTGTTTTGGGTGTAAGAGCCACATTCAAATTAACGAACAAAAATACAATTTTCTTATTGAAAAATACATGTTATCTCGTGTTCCTCTATGTATGGTCATTGTCAGGAAAAAAATATTATATGTTCGATGTCTTCTTCGACCCCCCCCCCCTATCGTCAAATCCTGGCTCCGCCCCTGCCAACTAAAGGCCCAAGATTTTGCGGACCATAATGGGCCAGCCCAGCTAAAGGCCCATGAGATTTTGCGGGCCATAATGGGCTGGCCCTGCTAACGGCCCACAAGATTTCGCGGGCCATAATGGGCCGGCCCAGGTAAAGGCCCACAAGATTTTTGTTTGCCATAATGGGCCGGCCCAAGTAAAGGCCCACAAGATTCTTGCGGATCATAATGGGTCGGCCCGGCTAAAGGCCCACGAGATTTCACCAACATTAACGGGCCGGCCCAGCTGTAGGCCCACAAGAATTTGAGGGCCCTAGTAGGCCGGCCCATTAACTGGCTGCCATGTTTTGGGCCAAATGCCGGCCCATATTTGATCCGGTCCATTAATGGCCTGCCACGTTCCGGGCCTAATAGTGGCCCATATGAGATCCGGCCCGTTAAAGCCTACCACGTTACGGGCCAAATTACGGCCCGGATCAGTCTGACCCTTTAAGAGGCTATGGTCTCAATTATGGCCCATATCAGATTCGGCCCGTCAACTGGACACTATGCTTTTGGGCCCACTTGCTAGAGGCCCACTTAGTAATTCGGCCTGACATTAGTATTGGCCTCTTAAGGACCCGTTTAACATTTCGGCCCTATATTAATTTTAGCCTGTTAAATGCCCGTCATATAGTTGGGCCTAACTACGGCCCGGTTTGCATCCGGCCTGCTCACAGCCGATATCTGATTGGGCCAAACAAGGACCGAGACAATTTTGGCCTGTTAAAAGCCCGTGATTTGATTCACACAATCATGGGCGAGTTCATTCAGACTCTTTGCCGCCCGTTAGCTGTTCGACACGTTTCAGGCCCAACCTACATCGTGATTGCATGACGGCCGGATTATGTACCGTAATTTTACGGTTTGGCTTCGCAGTAAAATAACTGCAACATCGTGAATAAGAAAAAACCTAGACTATACAATAAAGAAATTACAGCATATTACATCCACTGGGCATCAAAGTTCGCCACTATGATAATAAAGCACAAGTAGACAGCAGATTACATACACTGGGCATCAAAGATCGCTACCAGTGCAAATAAACACGCCGACAAAATAATATACAAAACCGACAACACTTCAATAGAGTTCAAGAAAGGTTAGCCTCTTTGGGAGCTGCAGCGCAAGTAGTGAAAGCAAGATGATGAGGCTGCGCTTGTTCAACACTTAAATCTTCCTCACTCTGAAAGATAAACAAGCGAGACAGATGACATGTTTTGCACATAAAAGTATCAATGCTAACAATTCATCACATTTCTTACTGACGAATAAAGTGACACAGTTTAAAATTGCATTAACACAATATGGTATTGTTCAGGTCAAGACATGGCAGGAAATGACATTGTGAAGGAGTTGGCAGCTTCACGACACCATTGGATTACAGATCAAGAACTCATAAGTATCAATGGTTAGTGTGCTATCAATTTATCCCATTTCAGATTAGCAAATAAAGAGACGGTTTAAATAATACTCCCTCCGTCCGGAATTACTTGTCATCAAAATGGATGTGTCTAGAACTAAAATACATCTAGATACATCCATTTCAATGACAAGTATTTTTGACGGAGGGAATAATAGAATGATATGACATTGTTCATAGTTAAGACATTACAGAATATGACATTGTGTTGTAGTGGGTAGGTTCACCACACCTTTGGATTACGGATGAAGAACAGAAGCATACATGCGGTGCAAAAGAAGATCACTTGCTCAGTATACTTTAATTTACATGGTATGAATAAGGAACTTGGTTGTACAACTGAAAACTTAAATTGAGAAAGGACAAACTTTTATTTATGAACTACTCCTCCGTTCTAAAATAGATGACCCAACTTTATACTAACCCGGTACAAAATTGGGTCATCTATTTTGGAACGGAGGGAGTACATAATAAACTTTAAACATGCAATTTGATGCAAACACCAAAAATAAACAGCTGTTGCAGTCATGCCTAATCAAATATATACAACAAAGTTTGAAGGCTTGAGATGGACAAACTTACATTATTGGTGAAGACAGGCTCTATAAAGGCCTTGTCCATGCTGATGGGAGGGGGGGCAATTCAAGAAGTTTACAACAGAATCTTCTTCATAAGCATTGCCTTTGTTCTATATTTTGTTAAGAGTAAATATAGATGTGATAATATACGAAAAAATGGAGAATATTTAAGATAAGATGAAGAGTGATGCTACATAACCAAGTAGCTATAAATGTAAGTGCAGTGATACTGAGCAAAAGGTACAGCCAAGAGCAATGCACAGCTAAACTTCTTGATACCAACCTTATGGTAAGAGTAAATATAGATCGATGTGTAGAAAATGGAGGAAAAGGAAAATAAGCTGCAGAGTGATGGTACATGAACAACTACTGTCATTATAAGTACTGCGATAAAGGACAACATGTACTTACAAGAACAATGCGAGCTAAAAACATTGGCATTGGATCTTTGAAGAATTTGGGCGAACAATTGATAAGCAAGCTATCATACATCTGCTGTCACATAATGAACCGGTATGTATGCAAGTACAATGATCTGAGGACAACGGTACTAACAAGAGCAAAGCAGCGGGCATCATATTTGCGATATCACGTCGTTCTTTTCAAACCGAATTCTTCTTGAGCAGATTTCCTGCAAACAAGATCCGAAAGGCACATGCGGAAAAGTAGAAGTTCAAATTGTCATGTGATTTCATAGACAATACCTCATCCAGGAGCGAGACCGATGCATAACAATGTTTTTCCATTCAATGTCTTCTAAATTTAGCACAGGAGACTTCACCGGAAATTCGTTTATAGATTTGCCACCAAAGTGTGATTTCCTCAGGTAACACCGATACTGCTGCAATGCTTCCTTGAAAAGCACAAGCAAGCTTTCCTCGTCATGACTATCCAGATTGACCCTCGCCTAGTTACAACAATGTAATGTAAATCATTGATGTGTTCAATCATCAGAAAACAGGAAAATAATAACCATGAATAATAGCACTTACACGTAAGTTGGACAGGAAGATGTGAAAATGGTGTTTGTCTTCACAATAATCTTCCCATGATGGGAATATATGCACGTAGTCCCTAACAACATTGAAAGCATTGTCTTTTAAACTGGGAATAAATGGAATGGGGTTCCAATCTGCAGGAATTGGCCATCTCTGCAGGTTGGGATAGGTCTTGACGGTGGACTTGCTTGTACTTTTTCTTTGGAGTGGGATTTTTACGTGGTACAGCTGGTGCTATGGCAAATGAAATCGGTATACCTTTTCTTTGGAGTGCAGGTCTGTGTGGTGGGGCTAGTGGTGTGGCCGGTGAAGTATGGATGCAGTCTGCTGGAGTCGGTCCTACGTTTTGTGTCACAGACTCTATAGAACATGGTAAAGAAGAGCAAGCAGATTTTGGATAATAAAATGTTGGTTGCGCAGTGCCCACATGATGAACCAGGCGCATTAAGAATGCAACTCCCAGCTGTCTCTCGACCATTTCAGGCGGTTGGATGAAGATCCTCGTCTCCTAACCCTTCTTCTTCCTCGTCTGTGATTCTTCCCTCTGAGAACACCTTGCACGGCGCCCGGCGGACCACCGCCCCACCTTTGTGTTCCTCCGCCACCCCACCCCCCACCCGCATTGAGTTTTCTTGTTCGGTGAGGCCCCACAACCACCGAGCCCCTTGGATCGCACCGCGAACTCCGTGAGCTCTGAAAAATCGTGACCCAATTTTGAAATTTAGTCTACTATGATTTAACTAGTGTGGAATATAAAGGGAAAACCATAAGCATTGGGAGTATAGTGTTGGCGTGCCATGGCGGATCTGAAGGTGCAAACCGGACAAAGGCAACCGCAACCAAGACAAGAAATCAGAGTAAAGCGGTGGCGATCTATTTTCTTGATGCGATAAATAAGTTGAGCAGATATGAAAGAGTACCGCCTACAGTGCGGCGCGTGTACACGTCTGGTGAGAATTTGACGGTGCTGCGGTAGCGATGGCTGTCGGCGTGGAAGCAGATCTAGGAGGGTAGAGCGGTGGCGGCGGTAGCGGTGGGCGAGACGGTCGAGGGCGGCGCCGGCAAGGTGGACGACGGCGGGGATGAAGCGAGAGGACGGGATGCAAGGATCCGGTCGAAGGCGTGGATGAGAGAGGTCGATCTCTTGTAATGGACGGCGGCGTGGGTATCAGCTCGGCATGGTGGAGGAGGATGGCGGTGGATGGGGTGGCGGCGGCGGACGGAGGAGGTGGGGTGGAGAGGGTGTTTTGGCGCCCTGAGTATGAATGGGGAAAAGGGAGGTAGAGAGGAAGGGGGGGGGGGGAACCATGTAGTCAGGGCGTGCTTGTCTCAAATGCGAGGAAATTTACAAACTTAGCCCCCGTTTCAAATTTCTACTACATCACAACAACATTAGTCGGTTGGGGATAGGATGGTAATCTCGCATACACCGAATATTTTTCGACGAGAGTTTGTTTTTGGCGCCCACCGTGTATGAATATGAATCGGGGAGGGAGTCGATTTCGGCCGAGGGCACACTGTGTTTTGGCACCCACCGTGTATGAATCCGGGTGAGAGGCGGTTACGTCACGTTTGGGTGAAATTACAAACCTACCCCTATCAAAACCTATAGAAATCTAGCAGATAGGCTTTGCGCGGGAGGGATAGGCAGTAGTGATTTCCATCTCGCAGATTTTGGTTTGGTGATTCTTGCGACTTTCCCGCTTCGTTCAAATTTTGCACAATTGCACGCCATCGTGCCAACTCAATTTGAATCCCGTTTGTATTCTACTTTTTTTCGGGCGGGATCCATTTTCAATTGGAATTACATTCTATATACATCATTTTTTTACATATATACTTTCAAAAGCACAACAAAGAATTCTGCTCCTTTATATGTATAATATGATTTACAAATACAACGATCTCGAAATCTTAAGGTTGAATTAAAAAAATTAACCAAATTATGTTCTACTAAAATGTATGGATCAGTAATATCTACATATTAAATAACATAGATGTGCGTGAATTCATATGAGTATGCATGTTTGATAGATCAATTTTGGTTCGAGTATGGATTACATGTATCATCATCTCGAATTCAAATATTTGAATCCCTTTTTTGTTCACTCCTTTCACGCCCATCTCTCTCGCATGCATGCTCCTTCAGGTAGCCATCACTCTCTTTTCTCCAGCTCACCCGCACGCTCACTTCATGTTTCTCCTATCCTCGCAAACATGGTCTCTCAACGTCTCCCTTGAGAAGTGTCACACTCTCCCTATCATTATACATTACACGGTTTTCATTATCTCTCACGTCTCTATTGTTCTCTGGTATCACTCGGTACCTAAGCTTTCTTTTTCACCGCCACACACACAGTCTCCACTCGTCTTTCACTTTGTCTTTCTCTCTATGGGATTCTCTCACACACCCTATATGTCTCTACATATGACTCATACCACTAAAATTACTCTCTCTCTCTCTCTCTGTAGACACAACATTTGTTGCGGTCTCCTTTTAAATCTCCATCCCAGGTGACACCGATCAGACAACCCCGACTACCGCCTCTCTCTCTCTCTCTCTCTCACACACACACACACAACTCCTGCTTCCACCCCCCTTCCCGACTACCGTCTCTCTCTCACACACACAAAACTCTCGCTTTCGCACCCCGACTCGTATTTCTCTCACAAGCATTTATCGACTAGCTAGCCTCTAGATAGGTTTATACACCCGCACACTCATGCTTCCACCATCGCATACATGTCTCTCTCTCGCTCCTTGTATCTATGTAGCTTTTTCTTCCCTTCTTGAGACACGCCCTCTCGATCGTGCACACACACACTATCGCCTCATTTTAAGCTGATACCTATCGCACACACACTACTTGTGTCTTTGTCACACATGCACTCCGTCCTCCTCCACTCTCCCTCTCTCTCACACACACATGGGCTTTTTGCAACAACTAGCAAGATGCCATGCGTTGCACGGAACATCAAGATGCATTTGTATGAGTAGTTTATCTTGTGGGGGAAAAGGATGAACGAGGGAAGACCTTATTTGCAAATGTGGAGAGGGGTGTGGGTATCTTTTTGCAAAATTGCCATAGTTTCCTTCCTATCCGTCAGATATAGATCGGACGGCCTATATTGCAGGATGGCAGACACACGATCATCACCGACAATGCTTTTTATAAGAGTAGGGATAAAAAATAGAGTTGGTGATGATGGTGGGCCTGCCATCCTGCAATGTAGGTCGTCCGATTTATATCTGACGGATAGCTAGGAAGGAAAATATGGCAATTTACCCACACTCTTCACCACATTTGCAGATAAGGCCTTCCCTCGTTCATCCTTTTCTCCCACGAGATTTTGATGTTCCGTGCAACGCACGGGCATCTTGCTAGTAAGAGTAGAAATTAGACATATACCACTTCTCGAATCTTGAAACCAACAACATGCCTCCCTTATCTCATCAAAACCGCCAAAGGAATATATTTTGAGTGAAACATAACATATTTTTAGTGATATACGTATTTCAAAACTAGACTTTTTTCTATCAAATCGGTGAATATGTATTAATCTACTTTGATCGTGTGGCAACGCATTGGCACATTGCTAGTAGTTATTATAATTTTTGGACACCGGACAAGCGGTGGAGTACATATTCAAGAGAAGAGGCGACGCACGCTTGATCGGCCTCTCGCTGTCTCGCACACATGAGTGTTACGTAAAGGTGACGTTAACAAATAAACCCTAAAACCCTAGGTGCATGATTGCTGCATTCGCGGGTACCGGGTACGTGGTGGAGCACCTTTGTAGGAGTTGATGGTCGGGACCACAGGTGAACGACTTGGAGCACGGTGGCTCGCCAGTTGCCACAGACCGAGTAGCCACGTTTAAAATATCATTTTTTAGCGGGGTTAAGAGTTCTGATTTTAAATGGCACGTTATAAGTAGTAAGTAGTTTTTAGAACGATTGGTATGGAGCGAAAATGGAATTCATAGTACTACGTACCTCCTTGGCGTATGGTTGTATGGGTTTATGTTACGAGATGTTGAACCTGGTAGTTCTAGGGCAAATACTATGGTTTAGATTTAGATGCTGGTTTTCAGTAATCGGAAGGGGAAACCCTTCTTTGATTAAAAAACTACTACCTCCATTCTTGTTTACTAGTCCCCATCGTACTTTGGGTCAAAGTTTGTCCATGAATTTTACTTGTAAAATGTGAATGGAAAACGAGATTTTGTTATACCCAAACAAAAAAGGACTGGAGGGAGTGATTTCTCTGACACAGACGCGACCTCTCATAGCGCAGGCATTGAACCGTGCGCCCGCCAAGAGGGGCGCTTTTCGCTGCAGCCCGGCTGAGCACGCCTCCTCCCGCGTGCAACCAGCTTAAGACTGCCCCGCCCGCCTTCATTGAATCCACGCGTGTGCCGGCAACACGTCCTTCCGTGAGCCGGCAGGCATTTTAGAACACAAAAAATGACTAAAATATAATTAATTTACGCATGGTCTTGACTTGTTGTGCTCGCATTGGTAGCAGGAACTAGTAGAGGTTTTCTTTATTTATAACTCTCCTCACATTTTTTGGCTTTGAAGTGAATCATGGTTGTGGACATTATGTATGAATGTGCAGATATTTGTGAACATGAGTTTGATGTGGAAGTTGGACTTGGAATGTCGGGCTTGCGTGAACTATACCATGTCCAATGCTTAAATCTGTTATTGTTTGGAAAGTAATTGCTGTTATTACATGACCGAAAAAAACATTTTGTGCCACATCGGTAGATGCACAGACATCACAACAGCATCTTGTTGGATAAACATTTGAACCTAGCTATTATGAAGGAAATTTTGTATTGACAACAGTTTTAGATAGCAGGAGGCGCCTAGCCTGCTCTGCCTCTGCTAGCTTATTTCTGGCTTCTTCCATCTCTTCTTTGGCTTGGGTGAAGAGATCATCGATTGCTCTTTTAAGCTTCTTCAGAACTCAGCTACATTCTCAAGGGCTGCTGCATGCTTTCTTTCAGCCTTTACTAATGCCACGAGGACACGAACAGTGGCGACTCCACGGCTTGTGTGTAATCCAGCATCATCTCAGAATTTGCACCTTGTGTCTAATCCAGCATCATTAGGGCGGCACCTTGTGTGTAATCCAGCCTCATTTTGGAAACATGATCTCGAGGTTGACCATACTTCCCTCCTCGCAGGAACTGTATCTTGACATGAAGTTACTTCTTTTTTAGATCAATACTCAGAGAAACCTATATCCATTTAGTAGAAGCTAGATAAACAGAACTCGAAGAAGTGAATTCAAAAGGAAAAGAAATATAAAAACAGACTACACGGTGAGAACACCCACTTCCTACATCAAGTTAAAAAACGAAAGCATTAGGACGATTAAGACTCTTCTTATTACACATCGAAGAACACCACGCTTAAGAGAAATAGAAACTACAACATATACACATCGAAGAACACGAGGCTAAACGAAAGTAATTGAAAGGGTGTTACTTACCAAAGCTCATTTTACAGGTTCGGTGCAGCTCCTCTTTAACTTGCCACGCTCCTTGAAGATGTCCCGAATATCCCGTGTTTGGTCTTCATTGCTCCTCTGCATGTTCACACTCGTGGTTTCAAAATCTCAACATGGCAAGAAAAATACTACTAGTAATACTCACGCATCTTGTGGGCAACATTAAAGCACTAAATCGCCATGTTAGAGCATCTCCAACAGAATCGCAAGCGATTGCTTTAAAAAAGCGCCATAAAGTGATGAGATCGAGAAGTAGATACTAGAGAGTATAGGATAGCTCTCAGCATAGATAGATACAAAAAAGATAATTCAACTACTCCTCGTCGTCCAACTGCTCCTCGGTGATGTCCTCCTCGGCGCCCGATTGTAGGCGTGAAGATACCGATCGTCGTCGGATTCCTGAGGCGACGCTGCTCCTAGCCTCATGTTGAATTGAGCGTCGCGCCGCCTCGCTTGTCCTCGCGATAGGCGGCTCGCTCCGCCCTCTTCTTATCCCTCTCCGCCCTCCTTTGCGCGTAGAACTCGCGCTCGTTGATGATGTCCTGCGGGAAGTGTTGGCGCCACAGCGCAATGGCTTCCTCGTCCATCTCGGCAATGCCGAGACGGTGCTCCCGCCTCCAGTTGTCGCGATGATCCTCGTTGGTGCTAAGCCGCGGCAGAGGCGCGAGCTCTGCGCCCGCTCAGCGTCGGCATGTTGGGGAAGTTCAATGTTCTATGAGGCCACGGGCGCCACGCCGCCGCGTCGTCTGCTGGGCGGCCTCGATGGCGATGTCGAAATTGCCGAGGCGAGGCGCATCCCGCAGAACCGGATCTCGGCGGAGAAGCCGCGGGAGGGCGCGCGCGACGCCGCGGTATCCCCAAGTTTCAGCGGCGCGGGCGGCATGGTGGCCGGGCGGCGAGGCGAAAAAGAGCGGGGAGAGAGCGGTGGCGAGGCACAGAGCGGTGGCAAGGCACAGAGCGGTGGGAGGGCGTTGGATTTTATAAAGCGCGCCGGACGCCGCGCGCCAAAACTAGCGCACGCCCGGCCGCTTTTTCCCGCGCGCGCGCGATCCTTTCCCGACGTCTCTGCTATCTCTACTCTCTTCTCTATGGTTATATTTATTTTATATTTAATATTTAATATTTATCTCTACTTCCTTTACTGTCTACTTTTTTCTCTATACTTTTTTCTTGCAATATAGGCCGTCCGATTTATATCGGCGAGATAGGAAGGAAACAAATGGGAATTTTGCAACAAGATACCCATACCCCTCTCCAGATTTGCAAATAAGGCCTTCTCTCGTTCATCCTTTTCTCCCACAAGATAAACTACTCATACAAATGCATCTTGATGCATGCAACGCATGGGCATCTTGCTAGTTCTAAAAACTTTTCCATCATTTGCCACACTGCTGGTTGCAGATGAAAAACCTACCCAAGCACAGCGCGATACAGGAGCGACGCATAATTACAAGCTGATATTCTGTTGGACAATGGAGGCTATAACCAATTACTTTTACGGGAGCAATAGCACCCAGGAAAATTGAAGGGTAGGTATGAACAAAATTGGAACTGCACATGTACTGCTAAGTGATTCAATACACACATTACCAATCGAGGAGGAGAGCGATGGTATGGCGGCCTCGTGAGTCATGGTCGGCAACGGGAGTCAGTTCATTGTCCACGACGGTGGTACTTCTGCGCTTGGCGTCGGCTTCCGAGAAGCAGATCCGAGACCGTGGAAGACGATGCCGGGGAAGAGGCTCCGTCTATGACCACGACGGTGGACCGGCTCCAGTGCGGCGTACGAGGTCGTCGATGAGGCAGATGTGCTGCGGTGGACGAGTGCGCCGATGTAAAGGGGAGGAGCACGAAGGCTGCGGTGCCGTGGAGAAGTCTATTTTGCGGTGGGGATAGAAAATGGGGAGTATTCAGGTGTACTACTCTGGGTGTCGGGGTGGGGCTGGCTGGGTAGGGTGAACACGAAGTTCTGAAAACAGCCCCTACCAAGCGTCGTCGTAGGCCTGTTCGAAGGCTATGATGGTAACTTCCCTTTGCTTGAATCAGGGTCGGGAGATTTTCCGCCGACCTCAAAATTTTGTGACACTGGACTCCCCGTGTGGCGTGTTGAGTGATTCGGCTAAGCAACTAGCGAGTAGTAGTAGTAAACTCTGCATATTAGGTTTGACCGAAGTCAAACTTCCTAAAGTTTGACCAAGTTTATATAAAAATATAAACATTTACCATAACAAATATGTATGATGTGGAAGTACATTCAATAATGAATCTAATGGTATTTATTTGTTATTGTATATGTTAATATTTTTGTTATAAACTTTCGAGAGTTTACAAAACTTGACTTTGACCAATGCTAATATGCGGACTTAAATAAAAATGGAGGAGTACACATTTGTTTTCTTAGTTTGTAGTGAACTAATCATTTGTTGAAATTGTGAAATAAATATATTAGGCTATTGACTTCGAATGTAATGGTCTATACAATTCAATAGTTACAATCATTGTCGAATCCCAAGATGTATACAAGGTCTATAGTACTTCACAACATGCTCAAACTCACATAATCCCAGCCAAATGAGAATCTAAATGCATTTCATAGTTATTACTTTGTAGGATGCAACAAAAACAACCAAAACTCTACATCAGCCATTATAGAAGCAACATTTTGACATATCCCATTGTGTGAATGAAACGTGCAGAGAGAGCTTTTGAAGATGGAGCAGATAGGGCGGGAAAGATTGTATGTATGTGGACGAGAGATTAGGAGACAAACCTAACGAGACACACACACACACACACACACACAGAGAGAGAGAGAGAGAGAGAGAGAGAAGAGAGAGGAAGAAGTTAGGTCTGTGAGAAAGATGGAGACATGTAATATCGTGATTACGTATCGTGGAAGGAGAAGAGACAACATGTTTGATGAGAGAGCTGGAAAAACATGGACGAGAGGGAAGGATCTAATGGGTTGAGGGATTGACAATTTTGTGCGGGGGAGAGAGGGATTGGTAATTTTGTGCAAGAGAGAGAGAGAGGGTGGGGAGGAGTCGGTCAGCCGTCGTCACATCACCCTGCTTCCAAATGACCCCGCATTCTCTAAGCTGTGTGGTCGCCGTCTTGATCTGCTCGATGCCCTCTTTGAAGATTGAGGTGTTGTGCATGTTGGGGTGCAAAGAAGCACAAGAGAGAGTGGTCGCCGTATAACCTTGGATGGGGATGAATTGTGCGTGCATGCGTGTGTGTGTGTGTGTGTGTGTGTGTGTGTGTCTATGTCTAGAAGACCGTTCTCTCATGTATACACAACGTATCGGCATCTATCTATGTCTCACTCATGCATGATCGTTTGCACATTCACACCTCTCTATGTCTGCATCACACGCACACCGTCTCCACATTGCCCTTCCGCCACAACACACATATGGACACATACACACGTTCTCTCTCAGTCACACACACAAAATAAGTATTAAAAAAACTAGGGCGCACCTAAAACGTCCAAATCCAAATAAACACAAACTGGAGCTAAATTCAAATATATGGAAATATTGCAGCGTCAAGAACTTTCCCAGGAAAAAAAAGTTGAGTAATATTCGAGGATTGTTTTCACACACACAAAAAGGTTCGATGGATGTCCTTGAGTAGCGACACGGTGACGCACCGTTCGATCGACCCAGCGGCCTTGGTTCTGCGCTTGCACAGGATTCCGTATCGTGGTTGTGGTACTAACTTCAAGAAAAAAAGCGCTGCCTAAGTCTAATGTTTACGTGTACTAGTACGTTTTCTTTTAAGTTTGACCAACCTCATATAAAACTAAAGTAAGCTCCCATACGCGCACTCATCAATATGTCGCCGCCGCCGTTGCGCATGCCGGCGCCCGCCTGCTCCGGCCAACAATTTCTCACCCATCACCGCCGTGTCGCCGCCATCCCTGTGCCATGAAGCCGAAGGCTCGCCCGCTCACGTCGTCTGCAGTCCCTCCTCGCCATGCCGCCGCGCTGCCAAGCACGCGAGCAGCTGGTGGAGCCGCGTCTATGCACGCAGCGTACGAAGAGGAGGACGAGCGCGTGCTCCAGCACGCCGGCGAGGAGGAACTAGCGTGTCATTGTTGTCTTCGCCCGCACGGAGGAGGCGCGCATGGTGGCTGTCGCGGCGGAAGCCGGTCGCGCGCGCGTCGAGCCCGCAAACCGGGTGCGGACGCGGAATCTACCTTCGAGACCTTGAATGCCACGTGGATCCTGCAATCTGAAGGAGCAATTTGGGTCAGTCGACTCATGTGAGCCGTTTGATGCAACATGGATGGCTAGAAGGGCTTCTTCCACCTCTTCTGCCGTCTTCTTCCTTCGCTCCGTCGAACTTCTTTCACAAATCGACTGACCCAAATTATACTACTAGTACGAACGTATTAAGTATAGTGGGAACACGAAGGTACGAGCAGTAGTACCAACTGCAAGAAGAACAGTAGTAAGACATAGTACTAGTACTACTCTACGTACTAAACAGTTCAAATAACGAGAAAGAACATAAACATAGTTCTGCTGGGGCCTCAACACAACACACCCTTGAAAATAAACTAAGCAACTAGTCAGCTTGACACTGCGGTAGAACCAGCATGGCGGCATCGCCACCTACTCGGAGTCCGAGTCCACGTCCTCGACTTCGTCCTCGTCCCTCTTCCTCTTCCTCTTCGCCGACCCTTCTTTGCTTGAACCGGACCTTTGGGCTCGCTTCTTCATCCAACCCATGTAGATATTTAAACAAAGGTAGGCATCCATTGCTGCGTCACAGGATGTGATCTTCATCTAATGTCTTCGACTCCCATGCATGATGAAACTTCGTGATGAGGTTTCTTGAGTTTAGCGTCTGAAGGATCAATCATGGCTGCTGCCGTGGTCAGCATTGAAGGTTGAGAGGAGGACACCGGGCTTGCCTTACGGAGATCGAAGGGCTGGCCTACAACGAGACCTATCCGACGCTTGGGACTTCTTTGTCGTTCTTAAAGCCTCTGAACGAATTTCACTCTTTTGTCCTTGAGGAAGTTCTTAAAATCCTGGCACTCAATGTCGGCATGGCATATGTGGTAGACCAAAAAAACGTTATGTACGCAAACCTGGATCACGGCGGGCTTCTTCCTCTCTTCGTCCTTTAGATCCTTCTCTCGCCCAGGACTGTGGTGTACTCAACATCTAGCCCAGCGACCCACTCATCCGTTGAACTGTTGAACATGCGTAGAAGCGAGCAAGCCATGCTTTCACCGTCACGGATCCACGTGTGTAGATGACGATGAACTGATCGCGGTGATGGCTCTAACCTGGTACTCAGCGGCGACCATGGAGATTTGGGAGGCCATGGATTTTGGAGGAGGGTTAGGAGAAGTTGAACTGTTGTACCCGCAAAAACGGGAGCGAACTAATGTGAAAGGACGGGACGATCGGGAGGCGAACTGTTGTGAGGTAGAAGGCGACGGGACGAGTAGGGCGTGCGAACGGCGTGGGGTTGCTGGCTTGCCCGGTGGATAAACGGCTGCAAGCCCCCAAAGAGTTCTCGAGAACTATGCGGGACCCACTATATGTCATGTCTACTAGACCCATATCATAGGCCTGGCGGTATAGCTTCTGTCGGTTCACACGCCATGCCGGCGCGTGGATGTAACTTCACTTAATTCCGTCAACCGTCGCGCCTCCCACGACCTTCGCCTCCCTCGCGCGGTCGCGCCCTTTGAGACTTTGACCGGCTAAAAATGAGCAATTTTTTTTGCCTACTCCGCATGCATGATACTCCCTCTGGTCCTTTTTACTCCCGTCAACCGTTTGCAAAGTGTTTGACCAAATATATACTTTTTTTTAAACACCACCTTATATTAATTAACCAGCCACACCAGTACACTCATTCGATACAATATTCACCACATAGGGCGGTACGTTATTTACAAGAATACCATCTAATCTATTGTCAAAGCTATACTTAGCGATTAAGTGTGCCACCTTATTGGCCGAACGGCTAATCTTTGACAATTGAAGATTGTTGATCAACTTTGAGATGCTCAACGCTTTCATCTTCAGGTCACGCATAGCAGACCTGTCATAGTCCCCCGATGTAAGAGACGCTACCACAAAAGCGCAATGAGTCTCTAAAATTACAGGATAATTTAGTGCACCTTGAAATATGAACATGTGTGGGGCGTGTATGTTTTTAATGACTTGAGACTATACCTAGCCTGGCAAGCAAGATGACTTATTATGCACCGTTCCCCATACCTGCAGGAAGCCCGTTCGTCTCCAAATCTTTTCCTCTCCATGTGTGGAAACAATATGCCTGCCAAACTCTCCCTCTCCCTCCGGCGGTCCCACCACTCCACCCCGTGTGAAAAAATCTGCATGCATGACTCTCCTCCCCCCACGCTCGTCCAATCCGTTGTGGCCAGCAATATTTCCACCCCTTCGCTCCCCCGTAATTTAGTCCAACAAATATGCCCACGTAGCTTTTACTTAACTTCAGGTGCATTGGGTCACTGACATACGGGCCTAGCAGTGTACTGGCCCACATGTCGGTGGCTTAGCTGACCTGCAGTTAAGTCGATGCAACTTCAGTCCATATCTTACGCAGGTGTGCCATTGCTCGCTATAAATACTGCGCCTCCCACGACATCGCTATCTCCTCCCCCTCACATTCACGTTCGTCGCTATCTCCTCCCCCTCCCTCTCACGTCGAGCACCATAGCATCTCCCCTCCCAAGCCCTAGGAGCCCCTCGCTGCACCGCGCGGATGGTCACGTGTCGCCTTTCCGTTTCTCGCCGCCACTAGTCGAGGAGGACGCATCGGCGTTCCGCTCCTCGCTACGACGCGACGCGTCGCCGTTCCGTTCCTCGCCGCCACTAGTCGAGGAGGACGCGTCGGTGTTCCGCTACTCGCCGCGACGCGTCGAGGTGGACGCGTCGGCGTTCTCAATCTCGCCGGCACGCGCGTCAGAACCGGCTTGTAAACCACTGTCGGCTCCCCGCTACGAGGAGAACGCCGCGCCGCCCGCCGAGACCCCCCCAGCCTTGAGGAGCTTTGGAAAGAAATGGATGTCGCCTTGTGGGAGGCTTTTCCTCCAGCAGAGCACGCCAAAATAGAGGCGGAGAAGAAGGCCGAGGAAGAGAAGCGCACCGCACAACAAGCTTTCTGGGAGATCTATGTCGCGTCCGAGACAGTCAAGCAATTGGTTCTTTGGCAGAAGGCTCGTGCGAGGGCCGTGAGGGTGGCGGAGGACGCCCGTGCCGATGCCCTGAGTGCAGTCGGACCCAAGCGCCTCACCTACGCTTGGCGGTACGTGGACCGGGTGCACGCTTCCAGCCAGGAGGAGTACCTGTTGGCGTCGGATCACCACACCGGTAAGATCGCTCTCGCCCGCCGGCAAGCCGCCAATCATCACCTCGCGAGTTGCGAGGCTGAGGAAGAGGCGTTGTGTCGGTGCGCTGGGAAACGTCCGTGCACCAGGGCACTCGTGGCGCGCCGCAAGCGCTCCTGCGAGCGCCGTGGCTTTTAGGAGGAGTATAATTTTTGTTTCGTAAGGCGATCTCATTAGTTTTGGGACGCAAATGATAAATCCCGAACGTTCAGGAATTTTTAGCATCCTTAATTAAGTATGTAAAAGGGAAAGTTTTGAAACGTTGTGTATTATTACGCATTACGCATTTTGCAAGTACGTTCATATAGCACAAACTTTACTATATACTATCGGACTACACGTCTCTCTTGATATATGCTTGCAGACTGTGCTACTCCCTCCGTCCAGGTCAATAAGTCATCTTTGGTTGTGCACGGTGACCAAGAAGGAGGGAAGACTTGTACACCTAGACAGAGGGAGTACTACTATTACTTATGTACGTGAAAATGCACGTCTGAACACTACGATGCGATTTTTGTAAAAGTGGAAAACAGCACTAGTCAAGCTTGTGAAACGATTCAATGCAAAACAAATGAAAAAATGCTCGTTTGATTGTTTACTTTTAGCTTCCTTCTCTGTGGTTATTTCTCTGTGCACCCTGACCAAGGAAGAGGAGAAAACGAGAAACATTAATGTTTATTTGCTAATTAATAATATTGCATGCAATGAACTAACCACTGCATGTCGTGTTTGATATCTCAAGTCATTAAAAGCATGCACACTCTTTATCTCTTATTGGTTGATATGTCAAGAAACAAGAAACGAGGTAGAAGTTAATGCACCGCGCCTAAGTGTTTTCGGATTATTTGGTTTTCGTAAGATGACTTACACACCTAGATGCACCGCGCCTAAGTGTTTTGAGTAACATTTTATCAGTTAAATCTTTGGTCAAAATTTAGCACAAATTACAATGGTGAGGAATAAACCAAGATGGAGTAGTAGTTTAGAAGCCCAAATAAATGAGTGAGGCGCCTTATTGTTACTCTCCACTGTGACTAGTCTTGTGGGAAAAGCTGGGGAAGCCGTCAAAAGAACTGGCCCTAGGAGTAGTAGCTAGGGATCGAGCGTCGGAGATGAACCGGAGAAAGTAAATGCAGAGAGATGAAATGCAAAAAAGACAGAGGGATGTGATGGTTGCTTGTCCGTTTATTTTACCAGGCCATTTATTACTGGGAGTGGTTGGGTTTTGTGATATGACGGCTTCTTTGCCCGCGCCACGAGCGGGTGAGAGGTGAGACTCCGTGCAGCGCCGCCCTCTACACTTGTACTACATCGGTCGTGGTTTATTAGTCCCTCATTGAATTTGACTAAAGATTTAACTGGCAAAATGTTAGTGCATGTCAACAAGAACTATATCGTTGGATTCGTATTTGAACATAGTTTTGAATGATATAATTTTAGGTGACATGCATCAGTATTTATCGTACTATATATAATGTTATTTCAATTTTTGGTCTTACTAATCTATAGTAGTAAGGTGCCCGTGCGTTGCATCGAAGAGTGAAATGCATTGATCGGGGAGTTGTTTATTTTGACAAAGGATGTGGGGGTCATCTCATGTGTAACGGGTATCGATAGGTTTCTTCGGATATTATCTCATCTCTAGAGCTCACAAACATCCGGGTGAAATAGATAAAAAGGTATCTTTTGCAAACAAAAGCGTTCTACTGTTCAACCTGCATCCAAAACTTGTGAAGAAATAACACTTATTGTGCTTTGCAAGAAATGATCTTTAAGAATTAGTTTTTGAGTATCGATTGTTATACATGTTGGATCTTCTACTCTACTCTTCTACTCTACTCTAGCAAGCTAGGGCATAGTACTGTAGTAGGTACTGTAGGGAGTACCAGTACTGTGATCACTCAAGCAAGTTGTCTTGCATCGATATGACCCTACACTGCTGGTATGTGTCTCGTAAGTCAAGCGCGTCTGTAGTCATCATCACTGTCCACTTCCATGGCACATATTCGCTTCTCCATCTTTGTCCGCACATAATCTCATCAAGCTTCCATCCCCGCTAAGGCGCCTCCCCCCGTCGTAAAACCCAAGCACTAACAATGGCAGAACCGAGCAGCGTCCCGCCGAAAGAATGGCTGGAATTCGCTCCCCACAGAGGTAATCAAGCTCATTGTTTTGCGTGTGGACAATCTCAGTACCATGCCGCTCGCCGCGTGCTCGTCGGGGCTGTACCGTTTACTCAAAGCCCTCGGTCGGAGCTTTTAAGCCAGCTCCTTGCTTGCCGATGTCGCTGATCTTGTAAGCGGCGTGTCACGCAGCATAACGATCGTAGGGTGGCGAGCATCAACCCCCTTCACTGCGATCCGATCCCCGTCAGCCTCAGCTACATTAACGGTATGTGCTGGGTCGGCACGAACACGTCTTGGATGGTGCTCGTCAACGGTCGCGGCAGCTGGATGCTCGTGGAGGTCTACACCCGGCGATTGATCCCCCTTACTTCGATTAACACTGCACTACTTTGGCACTGCGGCCCAGAATACTCGGAATCTTACAGTAACCAACATGATACCAACTTTGATTTGCTCAAGGTTGTAATCTGCCAAGTGGCCACAAGATCTGGGAATTATAAAGATTTCAGGCTAATTGCGTTCTTCAACCGCGGTCTCGCCTATCTGACAGGTCACTGCGGTAAGTGGATAAATCTGCACGACCATCGCAGGATCATACATCCTCCATGGTTCTCCGATGCCATTGAACACAAGGGCTTCATTTACGCTGTCGACTCCTTCTATGGCTGGACGTATTGCTAGCCTACTCCAGTCATCGCTACAAACGGCTGTTACAGCAGTATGTTACTTTCCTATGATATCATGATGGCTTGATTATATTACTGTCAACATTTACTGAAAAAATATTCATGCTCATAACATGCTGTTCTTAAGATTGACTAAATCAAGAGCCCTTTTTTATTTGACTCCAACTTGATATGATGTTGTAGGCCGCCTGGTGTCCCTACCCTTCCTAATCCCAGAACCTTTCAAAGAAAAGCGGCATGGCAGTTGCAGGTGGTTCCTGGCTCGATCAGACGACGGCGAAAGATTGATGATCATTCGCACATACCGGACGTGTTGTTTCGCGGAATACAATCACAGTCACTGCAAGGTCTTTGAGCAGGATCTCAGCTTCTCTGGGCCTTCAGGAATTTTTGGCTGGAGGCTGGTAAGTAGCCTTGGCACACGCTCTCTGTTTGTCGGACTGAATTATCCGATTAACCAGGAGAAAACCGACGGCAAGGATCATGATGGCAGCGCGGTTTTGTTCATCAGGCAAAACTGTGTGTACACAGCGTACCATGCGTATCTGCATGCACCATACCCTGATATGTGCCGCCACGCTCTGCAGCCCAAATTAGGAGAGAGGGTCGCAAGTATCGACTTCGACCTGCTTGGCTGGAGTTTCCCCGTCGAGCACCCATCTGGTTCAAGCCGTCACCAATCTCCACAACTTAATAAATAGTAACGTCTAACTGAGCCAGTTAGTTAGATGCGTACACTTGGTGTAGTAGGATCTTTATTTAGTTTGATGCATACACTTGTTCTTTTTTTTGTAGCCCTTTTGTAATGATGGCTGATGTTTGGTTTGGAAGAGAGAGCTGCGTCTTCACTCTTCTGGCCTGCTTACTGCTTCTGTTGCACCCCCAGCCCTAGTTGCTGCTGCTGCTATTTTTAATGTACAATCAGTAGTATATTTCGTCTGTTGGTTGAATATAAATGTGTTGTTAGAACGACAAACACAATGTTTTGGAAGTCGTTGCACGGTTCGATCCTTTAGTGCCCCGTACCATACGTGGCTCATACTATTTTTCGTACGGAACACATTTTCCACTTGTTGATAACATGCAACCCACTGATGAAGGCTCAATAGAGAAGCCCATAATTAACTGGAAGGGACGCTCTCACATGAATCCGGCCCAGGTACATGCTCATGGTCTCCTAAACATAAATAAGTAAATAAATAAATAAAGCTAAATGCTCATGCACCAGTTCTTTGGGAAAATAGGTAGCCCAGTATTTCTTTTTGAAGAATACCCAAGCTAGGCCTATTTTTCTCTCCGAATTACTGGGCTGCAAATCTTTCAAGACGAGCAAATGGGATATTAGTTTTTTTTTAATTTTGTTCTTCACTGATATCTTATACGCATTTCATTGGATTTAACATGACATAGTACTAACTTATTTTTAAATTTGTTTTAGTATGGCTATTAATTTTTGGATTAAGAATATTTCGTTCCCCAGCAAAAATTTCCCACATATTTAGTTTATTTTTTGACCCTGGTACTGACCAGAAAATGGCCGGCAATTCTAAAAATGGAAAACGGGCTGCAGTAAATTCCATATGAATTAGAAAATGAGAAAAATTATAAAAATAATAGCAAATGGGTTGTACACACCATAGATTTCGAGGCTGACTTGTTTACGCAAGGCTTTGTCAGTGAACACACGATTCTAGCCGCCGTGCTTCTTCAATCTCTGATCTTCCTGCTCCAGCCGCCTAAACTAGCGCCGGCGGGACTGCCTGCTCCCTCCTCTTGTGGCCCGTTGTGATGCCGGGCAGGCTTCCCCGGCCCACCCTACTCCCTCCGCTGGCCTGGCCGCACGCAATCAACTGCCTCCTTATTACGCGAAAAAAATGATTCCTCCCACTGACATCTGGGGCGCACCGGTTGGGAGGCTGACCTGTGGGCCTAATACGTTGACGCGTACGCATGGCTTGTCAACTTAGTCAACAAACGATTCTAGCAGCAGCAACCGTTGGATTTGAATCGAACGGTCCTGCTGCTTCTTCAATCGCTGCTCTTCTTGCACCAGCCGCCCAAACCAGCGCCGGGGAGACCGCCTGCTCCTGCCTCCAGTGGCCGGCTGTGCTGCCGTTGAGGCCTCATCGCCCCCTACTACTCCCACCGCTAGCCAGGCCCTGCGGCGACGGCAACCTCACCGCAGCCGAACCAGTGAACCCTGGTACTCCTCTCCGCGTGGGCATCCACTGCCGCGTCTTCCCTGGCTGCGCGTCGTCCCCTTCCTAGGCCTCGCCATCGTCCACCGCCTTGGTGCTCTCGGCGCGGCGTGGTCAATGTGGTCAATGACATTCTATCAGGAGAGTAATGTACGTGTAGAGTCTGACAGCTGGGTCCATGGTCACAGCCCAGTTTTTTGTGATTTGCCAAGTAAGTCGCTTTGTCAGGCCTGTTGGGCTGCAAATCTTTCAAGACGAGGAGAGCTTTCATTCGGCTGGCCGAGAAAATGGCCCATCAGTAATGAGAAATGGGTTGTACATTTTTAAAACACATCAAACGGGCAGTTAGTTTCAAATATCTTTTTTTTTATTTTGAGATTTTAAATTACATTAATTTTTATGCATGGAGAATTTGTTGGATTTTATATTGATAAACATTTATTTTTAGAATCAGTTTGAATAGTAGTGGAAATTTCGGGATTAAAAACAGTTCGGACCGCACCGAAATATGCAAAATTTCGTATAAGTTTTTAACCGTGACCACGATATGGGCTGTAATGCTAATAAAAAGAATATGGGCTCCAAAAAACCTTAAGAATTAGCAAATGGGCTGTAAATTATTAAAAATAATGGCAGATGGGCTGTATGCTGTTTTCCACAAATTTGAGGCTTCCCTAAAAAAAGGTTGACGCACAAGCAATGACTGTTGGATGGCCATCCAACGGTCGTCGTGCTTCTTCAATCTCTGCTCTTCTGCTCGATCGCTCAGACAAGCGCCGTGTGGACTGTCTCCTCCTCCTCCCATGACCGGCTCGGCAAACTTGGACCCACCAGTTATATCTTAAATGCGCAAGGAAGTGCCTCCTTATTATGCACAAAAATGAATACTCCCCTATTAGCTGGGACCCGGTATAGTGGCAGGCTGACTTGTGGGCCTACTAAGTTGATAGGGACGGAGGGCTTTGTCAACTTAGTCAATATGAGCGATTCTAGCTCCAAAGTGACCGTGACGATGTCCATCCAACGGCGTAGTGCTTCTTCAACCTCTGGTCTTCTTGCTCCGGCCGCCCAAACCAGCGCCGTCGTGCCTCGTGCTCCGCCTCCCGTGGCGGCTGCGATGCGTCGGAGGCCTCACCGCCCTACTACTCCCACCGCTGGCGAGCCATCCTCTACTCACCCACACCCCTCGTTATTCTGCGGCGATGGCAGCCTCACACCGCAGCGAACGGTGAACCCTCGTACTCTCTCTGGCGTGGGCATCCACTGCCGCGTCTTCCCGGCTCCGCGTCGTCCCTTCCTAGGCCTCGCCGTCGTCCACCGCCCCTGGTGCTCTCGCGCGGCGTGGTCAACGTGGTCAAGGAATGGCTTCCATTGGACGTGGATCACGTGGAGAGGTCGATACTGGGTCCACTGCCGCAGCAAGGAAGTGCCTCCTTATTACGCGCAAAATAATTATTCCTCCACCTGACAGCGGGGACCCACCGGACGGGCCACCATATTTAGCAAAAAAATGTTTCCCCCCTGACTGCTGGGACCCACCAGCTACACCTTCGCACGCAAGGAAGTGCGCCCGGGCAAAAAAAAACGATTCGCCCCCCCGACTGCTGGGACCCACCAGCGACATCTTCGCATGCAAGGAAGTGTGTCCGGGCAAAAAAACGATTTGCCCCCTGACTGCTGGGACCCACCTGCTACATCTTCGCACGCAAAGGAAGTGCGTCCGGGCAAAAAAAATGATTCGCCCCTCTGACTATTGGGACCCACCAGCTACATTTTCGCACGCAAGGAACTGCCTGGCAGTCGGGACCCACCTGGTCGAAGCGTATGTAGCGTTGTCATTCTGGTCGCGAACTTGTACGTACATATATACTGGTCGATGTAGAGGCGCGCACGTGTCGTAGTAGAAGCGCGTACGTGTCGTAGTAGAGGCGCGCATGTAGCATGTACACGTACGTACAGCGGGCAGGGTGCAAGAAAGAAAATACGGCCATGTATGTGTACATACGGGCGGGGTCTCGAACGCCTAGTCGCGCATACATACGGTGAGGGCTCGTGTTCATGGGGAGGCAACGGAATGCGTCGTGTTCATGGAGAGGCAACGAAATGCGTCGTGTTCATGGGGAGGCAACAGAATGCGTCGTGTTCATCGGGAGGCAACGGAACGCGTGGGAGCCAACCGGCTCGGACGGAACAGGCGATGGAAATGAGGCTGGCGTATCGCAGAAGCGGAGAAGCGGACCTCCTACGGTCAAAGCGGGGTCCTGTTGATCGGGAGGGTGTGGCGTGCCGCGCAAAAGCGGATTTAAGCGGACTTGTGTTGGGCTTCACGGTCGAAGCGGGGTCCTGTTCATCGGGAGGGTGTCGTGTACCGCAAAACGGATTAAACGGACTTGTGTTGGAGTGCTACGGTTGAAGCGGGGGAGGGTGTGGCGATCGCAAAGCAGGACTCCATGGGATCTGTTCATCTCCACCGTCGACCTCCTCCAGCCTCCACGGGCTCCTGTTCATCCAGCCTCCACCGCGCGCTACTCCACCGGCTACTGTTCAACCACCCCTCCACACGGGCACCCTCCACCGTCTACTGTTCATCCAGCCCTCCACACCACGGGGTCCTGTTCAACCACCCCTCCACGGCCACCCTCCATCGTCTCTGTTCATCCAGCCCTCCACACCACGGGTTCCTGTTCATCCGGAGGCAACGCCACCGCCATTGTTCATCCAACCCCCCGCAAGCGCTCACCATTCATCCGAGGCAGCATCGATCGGCTTCGATTAGCAGCAGAGCGGCGAATCGCTCCATCGAGTTCGATTAACAGCCATCGATCGTTCGCCGGGTTCGAGAACGCGTAACTGCAAAGTGCAATCACTCGGGTTCGATTAGAGCCCAACGCCTCGCTTCGGCTTGATTAGAGCTAACGCCGCACACACGCGTGCGTCACGACGAGAGAAGCGATCGCTTCGCCCCGACCTCCCACCGTAACGGCAACTCCCGAAATTTTCCTCCTCTCGCTTCTACCACGGTTTTTTCCATCATGGACGGCCCAAAGAATGTCATGCAGCTGCGTCTCCGCCCGCCTGGATGAAAAGCCCATTTTCATCATGATTTTTGTCATATAAGTAGGAGCCCACCACATCTATGATGATACCGGGTTTTGTCACAATTATCGTCATAGAAGTGTCATATGTATGACAGAAAAAAATTCGTTCGGTCCAAAATGTCACGGATGTTTTTTTTTGTAGTGATTCCCTATGCCTCAGCCATAGGTTCTATAGAATATGCCATGCTGTGTACCAGACCTGTTGTGTACCTTGACATATGTTTGGCAAGGGGGTACAATAGTGATCCAAGAGTGGATCACTAGACAGCGGTCAAAATTTATCCTTAGAGGACTAAGGAAATATTTCTCTGTTATGGAGGTGATAAAGAGTTCGTCGTAACGAGTTACGTCGATGCAAGCTTTTACACTGATCCAGATGACTCTGAGTCTCAATCTGGATACATATTAAAAGTGGGAGCAATTAGCTAGAGTAGTGATTCGTGTTCACTACTTTGATAATTTGATATGTGGGTGGACCGGTGCTTAGGTGTTGTTCTTACTTGAACAAACCTCCTACTTATGATTAACCCCCTTGCAAGCATCCGCAACTATGAGAAAAGTATTAAGAATAAATTCTAACCATAGCATTAAACTTTTGGATCCAATCGGTCCCTTATGGAATAGCGCATAAACTAGGGTTTAAGCTTCTGTCACTCTCGCAACCCATCATCTAATAACTACTCCACAATGCATTCTCTTAGGCCCAAATATGGTGAAGTGTCATGTAGTCGACGTTCACATGACACCACTAAGGGAATCACAACATACATACTATCAAAATATCGAACACATATCAAGTTCACATGATTATTTGCAATAAGATTTCTCCCATGACCTCAAGAACAAAAGTAACTACTCACAAATGATAATCATGCTCAAGATCAGAGGGGTATTAAATAGCATGATGGATTTGAACATATAATCTTCCACAAAATAAACCATATAGCAATCAACTACAAGATGTAATCAACACTACTAGTCACCCACAAGTACCAATCTGAGGTTCTGGTACAAAGATTGAACACAAGAGATGAACTAGGGTTTGAGAGGAGATGGTGCTGCTGAAGATGTTGATTAAGATTGCCCTCCCCAAGATGTGAGGGTTGTTGGTGATGATGATGACGATGATTTCCCCCTCTGGGAGGGAAGTTCCCCCGGCGAAATCGCTCCGCCAGAGGGAAAAAGTGCTCCTGCCCAAGTTCCGCCTCGAGACGATGGCGCTTCGTCCCGAAAGTCCTCTCCTCATTTTTTTCTAGGTCAAAATGACTTATATACCCGAAGAGGGGCACCGGAGGTGGGCTGGGCTGAGCACAGCCCACCAGGGCGCGCCTGGGAGGCCTGGCGCACCCTGGTGTCTTGTGCTCACCAGGTGGCCCCCCTCCAGTAATTATTTGCTCCAGTATTTCTTATTTATTCCATAAAAATTCCTCGTGGATTTTCAGCTCATTTGGAGTTGTGCAGAATAGGTAGCCTGACGTAGCTTTTTCAGGTCTAGATTTCCAGCTGCCCAAATTCTCCCTCTTTGTGTGAACCTTGCATATTATGAGAGAAAAGGCATTAGAATTACTCTGAAAAGCATTATTATGCATAAAAACATTATAAATAAAAGTAGGTAAACATGATGCAAAATGGACGTATCAACTCCCCCAAGCTTAGACCTCGCTTGTCCTCAAGCGAAAACCGAAATCGAAAAACATGTCCACATGCTTAGAGAGTGAGGTGTCGATAAAAAAAATACGGACATAGAAGCATCATGTAAGTTATTATAACAGCAACAAACTTAAACATGAAACTTTTATCATAGACTTCTCATGAATAAGTAACAATTCATCACAACATCGAGGTATAAAGAATAAACTCTACTGGAAACCAACAAACTTTATTCTCAGTCAACTTTGCAACTACAATTCATCATCTTTTCTGGAAGGGTCACGTATCGGAGCCTTTTTGGCAAGTCCACATACTCAACCATCATATAGTCTTCTATGATTGCTAACACTCACCGCATACACATGAGCAAAACATTTCAACCGGACACATAGAAAGATAGGGGCTTATAGTTTTGCCTCCCAACATACTCACCTCAAGGGTGATGTCATCAATAATAACTCATGCTATCCATATCCAACTCGATATATCTGCCTAGATCTTTCCTCACCAGATGATGCTTGCCAAAAGAGAAAAATAAAAAGGAATAGAGAGAAAAACTTTGACTCTTGCATAAAAGTAAATACATAAAAGTAAAAGATAGGCCCTTCGCAGAGGGAAGCAGAGGTTTCCATGCGCTTTTTTGTTCGTATGCTCAATCACTTAGTGCAAAAGAACGTCACGTTATATTGCCCCTTGTGATAGCAACCTTTATTATGCAGTCTGTCGCTTTTATTCTTTGCCATCACAAGTTCGTACAACGCTCAATTTTCTCTTACACTAAATGATCTAACACTTTTAGAAGCAATTTTTATAGCCTTATTGCACCGATGACAACTTACTTGAAGGATCTTACTCAATCCTTAGGTAGGTATGGTGGACTCTCAAAAATAAGATTTGGGTTTAAGGGTTTTTGGATGCACAAGTAGTATCTCTACTTGGCGCGGATTTTTTTGGCTAGCAAAGATAGGGGTCAAGCACCACATGTTGAAGGATCTATGACGATATAACTTCTATGTGAATATGAACAAACATAAATCATTACGTTGTCTTCCTTGTCCAACGTCAACAATTCTGGCATATAATATTTTGATGGGGGCTCACAATCACAAAAGATTTCTAAGATAGTGTATTTGCATGTGAATCTTCTCTTCCCTTATTAATTATTTCATGAATTGCATCATTGACCAATGCTATGTTTGTCAATCTCCAATAAAATTTTCTACTTATACTTTTCCCTATGTGATGTCATTACTTACCATAGGATTAGCATATGATCTTTTTTTATTTATATCCTTTCTTCTTGTTGAACAAGAAAGTAAAGAAAACAAAACTCTAACTAAACTTTATTATATATCTCGCATACAATTACAAAGATAAATCACTAAGCAAACTCTCGAAAAGAAAGGATCGAACTAAACTTTTATTAATCTAAAGCAAAAGATAACAATGGATCGAACTAAGATAAGTAAAGGCAAAAGATAGTGGAGGTGATACGATACCGGGGCACCTCCCCCAAGCTTGGCACAAGCCAAGGGGAGTGCCCATACCCGATACTCAATTTGCTTTTGGTGATGAAGAAGGAGGTGGTGGTGATGAAGTAGAGGCAATCTTGTCCTTCATGATCAAGAGATTCTCCAATCTACGGATGAAGCTCCGGAGGGCGATGATGTGCTCTTGCAACAGAATATTTTCACGGGTGAGATATTTGTTGGGTAACGTAGTAATTTCAAAAAATTTCCTACGATCACGCAAGACCATGGTGATGGCATAGCAACGAGAGGGGAGAGTGTCCGTCCACGTACCCTCGTAGACCGAAAGCGAAGCGTTATAACAACGCTGTTGATGTAGTCGACGTCTCCACGATCCGACCGATCCAAGCACCGAACGACGGCACCTCCGAAGTTCTGCACACGCTCAGCTCGATGACGATCCCGGACTCGATCCAGCAAAGTGTTGGGGATGAGTTCCGTCAAGACGACGGCGTGGTGACGATGTTGATGCTCCACCGACGCAGGGCTTCGCCTAAGCTCATGACGATATGACTTCTCCGGCGCAGGGCTTCTCCTAAGCTCCGCGACGATATGACGAAGTGGAATATGGTGGAAGGGGCACCGCACACGGCTAAGGCAAGATCCGAGATCAACTTGTGTGTCATGGGGTGCCCCTGCCCTCAGATATAAAGGAGCCAAGGGGGTGCGGCCAGCCTTGGGAGGCGCGCTTGAGGAGTCCTACTCCCACCGAGTAGGACTCCCCCTTCTCCTAGTTGGACTAGGACTTGAGGAAGGGGAAGAGAGAGAGGTGCGGCCTCCCCTAGTCCAATTCGGACTAGGCCATGGGGGCGCGGCCTGCCCTAGGCAGCCCTCTCTCTTTCGCAGGCCCAATAAGGCCCAATACTTCTCCCCGCGAATTCCGTAACTCTCCGGTACTCCAAAATACCCAATCATTCGAACCTTTCCGAACTCTGAATATAGTTGTCCAATATATCGATCTTTACGTCTCGACCATTTCGAGACTCCTCGTCATGTCCCCGATCTCATCCGGGACTCGAACTCCTTCGGTACATCAAAACTCATAAACTCATAATATAACATCATCGAAACCTTAAGCGTGCGGACCCTACGGGTTCGAGAACTATGTAGACATGACCTAGAACCATTCTCGGTCAATAACCAATAGCGGGACCTGGATGCCCATATTGGTTCCTACATATTCTACGAAGATCTTTATCGGTCAAACCGCATAACGACATACGTTGTTCCCTTTGTCATCGGTATGTTACTTACCCGAGATTCGATCGTCGGTATCCAATACCTAGTTCAATCTCGTTACCGGTAAGTCTCTTTACTCGTTCCGTAATACATCATCTCACAACTAACTCATTAGTTGTAATGCTTGCAAGGCTTAAGTGATGTGCATTACCGAGAAGGCCGGAGATACCTCTCCGACAATCGGAGTGACAAAACCTAATCTCGAAATACGCCAACCCAACAAGTACCTTTGGAGACACCTGTAGTACTCCTTTATAATCACCCGATTCGTTGTGACGTTTGGTAGTACCAAAGTGTTCCTCCGTAAAACGGAGTTGCATAATCTCATAGTTATAGGAACATGTATGGGTCATGAAGAAAGCATTAACATACTAAACGATCAACTGTTAAGCTAACGGAATGGGTCATGTCAATCAGATCATTCAACTAATGATGTGACCTTGTTAATCAAATAACAACTCCTTGTTCATGGTTAGGAAACATAACCATCTTTGATTAACAAGCTAGTCAAGTAGAGGCATACTAGTGACATACTGTTTGTCTATATATTCACACATGTATTATGTTTCCGGTTAATACAATTCTAGCATGAATAATAAACATTTATCATGATATAAGGAAATAAATAATAACTTTTATTATTGCCTCTAGGGCATATTTCCTTCATCTCCCACTTGCACTAGAGTCAATAATCTAGTTCACATCATCATGTGATTCAACACTAATATTCACATCTCGTATGTGATTAACACCCATAGTTCACATCGTCATGTGACCAACACCCAAAGGGTTTACTAGAGTCAATAATCTAGTTCACATCGCTATGTGATTAACACCCAAAGAGTACTAAGGTATGATCATGTTTTGCTCGTGAGAGAAGCTTAGTCAACGGGTCTGTCACATTTGAGCCGTAAGTATTTTGCAAATTTCTATGTCTACAATGCTCGCACGGAGCTACTCTAGCTAATTGCTCCCACTTTCAATATGTATCCAGATTGAGACTCGAGTCATCTAGATTAGTGTTAAAACTTGCATCGACGTAACCCTTACGATTTAACCTTTTTCACTTCCATAATCGAGAAACATATCCTTATTCCACTAAGGATAATTTTGACCGCATGATCCATTGATCTACTCCTAGATCACTATTGCACTCCTTGCCAAGCTTAGTGGTAGGGTATGCAATAGATCCGTACACTGACATGACATACTTTATAGAACCTATGGCTGATGCATAGGGAATGACTTTCATTCTCTTTCTATCTTCTGCCGTGGTCGGGTTTTGAGTCTTACTCAATTTCACACCTTTGCAACACAGAGCAAGAACTTTTCTTTGACTGTTCCATTTTGAACTACTTCAAAATCTTGACAAGGTATATTTTTATTGAAAAACTTATCAAGCGCCTTGATCTATCTCTATAGATCTTGATGCTCAATATGTAAGCAGCTTCAACGAGGTCTTTCTTTGAAAAACTCCTTTCAAACACTCCTTTATGCTTTGCGAATAATTCTACATTATTTCCGATCAACAATATGTCAATCACATATACTTATCGAAAGGCTGTAGTGCTCCCACTCACTTTCTTGTAAATACAGGCCTTTCCAAAAGTCTGTATAAAATCATATGCTTTGATCAACACATCAAAAGCGTATATTCCAACTCCGAGATGCTTGCACCAGTCCATTGATGGATCATTTGGAGCTTGCACATTTTGTTAGCTCCTTTAGGATTGACAAAAACTTCTGGTTGCATCATATACAACTCTTCTTTAATAAGTCCATTAAAGAATGTAGTTTTGACATCCATTTGCCGATTTCATAAAATGTGGTAATTGCTAACATGATTCGGACAGACTTAAGAATCGCCATGCTTGAGAAAATCTCATTGTAGTCAACACCTTGAACTTGTCGAAAACCTTTTTGCGACAAGTCGAGCTTTGTAGATAGTAACACTACTATCAGCATCTGTCTTCCTCTTGAAGATCCATTTATATAACATGGCTTGCCGATCATCGGGCAACTCCATCAAAGTCCATACTTTGTTCTCATACATGGATCCCATCTCAGATTTCATGGCCTCAAGCCATTTCGCGGAATCTGGGCTCATCATCGCTTCCTCATAGTTTGTAGGTTCATCATGGTCTAGTAACATGATTTCCAGAACACGATTACCGTACCACTCTGGTGCGGATCTCACTCTGGAAGACCTACGAGGTTTGGTAGCAACTTGATCTGAAGTTTCATGATCATCATCATTAACTTCCTTACTAATTGGTGTAGGAATCACTGGAACTGATTCCTGTGATGAACTACTTACCAATAAGGGAGAAGGTACAACTACCTCATCAAGTTCTACTTTCCTCCCACTCACTTCTTTCGAGAGAAACTTCTTCTCTAGAAAGGATCCATCTTAGCAACGAAAAACTTGCCTTCGGATCTGTGATAGAAGGTGTACCCAACAGTTTCTTTTGGGTATTCTATGAAGACGCACTTTTCCGATTTGGGTTCGAGCTTATCAGGTGAAAACTTTTTCACATAAGCATCACAACTCCAAACTTTAAGAAACGACAGCTTAGGTTTACTGCTAAACCATAGTTCATACGGTGTCATCTCAACGGATTTAGATGGTGCTCTATTAAACGTGAATGCAGCTGTCTCTAATGCATAACCCCAAAATGATAGTGGTATATCGGTAAGATACATCATAGATCGCACCATATCAAAATAAAGTACGGTTACGACGTTCGGACACACCATAACGTTGTGGTGTTCCAGGTGGCGTGAGCTGTGAAACTATTCCACATTGTATTCATTGAAGACCAAACTCGTAGCTCAAATATTCATCTCCACGATCAGATCGCAGAAACTTTATTTTCTTGTTGCGATGATTTTCCACTTCACTCTGAAATTCTTTGAACTTTTCAACTATTTCAGACTTATGTTTCATCAAGTAGATATACTCATATCTGCTCAAATCATCTTGTGAAGGTCGAAAATAACGATACTTGCCGTGAGCTTTAACACTCATCGGACCGCATACATCAAGTATGTATTATTTCCAATAAGTCATTTGCTCGCTCCATTGTTCCGAGAATAGAGTCTTTTAGTCATCTTGCCCATAAGGCATGGTTCATAAGCATCAAGTGATTCATAATCAAGTGATTCCAAAATCCCATCAAGATGGAGTTTCTTCATGCGCTTTACACCAATATGACCTAAACGGCAGTGTGCACAAATAAGTTGCACTATCATTATTAACTTTGCATCTTTTGGTTTCAATATTATGAATATGTGTATCACTATGATCGAGATCCAATGAACCATTTTCATTGGGTGTGTAACCATATAAGGTTTTATTCATGTAAATGAACAACAATTTATTCTCTTACTTAAATGAATAACCGTATTGCAATAAACATGATCAAATCATTTTATGCTCAACACCAAATAACACTTATTTAGGTTCCACACTAATCCCGAAAGTATAGGAGTGTGCGATGATGATCATATCAATCTTGGAACTACTTCCAACACTCATCGTCACTTCCCTTCAACTAGTTTCATCCATTCTGCAACTCCCGCTTTGAGTTACTACTCTTAGCAACTGAACTAGTATCAAATACCGAGGGGTTGCTATGAACACTAGTAAAATATACATCAATAATCTGTATATCAAATATACCTTTGTTCACTTTGCCATCCTTCTTATCCGCCAAACACTTGGGGTAGTTCCGCTTCAAAGGACCAATTCCATTGTAGCAAAAGCACTTAGTCTCGTGCTTAGGTCTAGACTTGGGCTTCTTCACTCGAGCAGCAACTTGCTTGCCGTTCCTTTTGAAGTTCCCTTCTTCCCTTTGCCATTTTCCTTGAGACTAGTGGTCTTGTCAACCATCAACACTTGATGTTTTTCTTGATTTCTACCTTCGCCGATTTTAGCATCGCAAGAGCTCGAGAATCTTTTCGTCATCCCTTGCATACTATAGTTCATCACGAAGTTCTACTAACTTAGTGATGGTGACTAGAGAATTCTGTCAATCACTATCTTATCCGGAAGATTAACTCCCACTTGATTCAAGCGATTAAAGTACCTGCATAATCTGAGCACATGCTCACTAGTTGAGCGATTCTCCTCCATCTTTTAGCTATAGAACTTGTTGGAGACTTCATATCTCTCAACTCGGGTATTTGCTTGAAATATTAACTTCAATTCCTGGAACATCTCATATGGTCCATGACGTTTCAAAACGTCTTTGAAGTCCCGATTCTAAGCAGTTAAGCATGGTGCACTAAACTATCAAGTAGTCATCATATTGAGCTAGCCAAACGTTCATAACGTATGCATCTGCTCCTGCAATAGGTCTGCCACCTAGCGGTGCATTAAGGACATAATTCTTCTGCGCAGCAATGAGGATAAACCTCAGATCACGGATCCAATCCGCATCATTGCTACTAACATCTTTCAACATAATTTTTCTCTAGGAACAAACATATAAAAGCATAGGGAAGTAACAACGCGAGCTATTGATCTACAACATAATTTGCAAAATACTACCAGGACTAAGTTCATGATAAATTTAAGTTCAATTAATCATATTATTTAAGAACTCCCACTTAGACAGACATCTCTCTAGTCATCTAAGTGATCACGTGATCCAAATCAACTAAACCATGTCCGATCATCACGTGAGATGGAGTAGTTTCAATGGTGAACATCACTATGTTGATCATATCTACTATATGATTCACGCTCGACCTTTCGGTCTCCGTGTTCCGAGGCCATATCTGTTATATGCTAGGCTCGTCAAGTTTAACCTGAGTATTCCGCGTGCGCAACTGTTTTGCACCCGTTGTATTTGAACGTAGAGCCTATCACACCCGATCATCACGTGGTGTCTCAGACGAAGAACTTTCGCATAGCGGTGCATACTCGGGGAGAACACTTCTTGATAATTTTAGTGAAAGATCATCTTATAATGCTACCGTCAATCAAAGCAAGATAAGATGCATAAAGGATAAACATCACATGCAATCAATATAAGTGATATGATATGGTCATCATCATCTTGTGCTTGTGATCTCCATCGCCAAGCACCGTCATGATCACCATCGCCACCGGCGCGACACCTTGATCTCCATCGTAGCATCGTTGTCGTCTCGCCAACTATTGCTTCTACGACTATCGCTACTGCTTAGTGATAAAGTAAAGCAATTACATGGCGTTGCATTTCATACAATAAAGCGACAACCATATGGCTCCTGCCACATTGCCGATAACTCGTTACAAAACATGATCATCTCATACAATAAAATATAGCATCACGTCTTGACCATATCACATCACAACATGCCCTGCAAAAACAAGTTAGACGTCCTCTACTTTGTTGTTGCAAGTTTTACGTGGCTGCTACGGGCTGAGCAAGAACCGTTCTTACCTACGCATCAAAACCACAACGATAGTTTGTCAAATAGACTCCGTTTAACCTTCTCAAGGACCGGGCGTAGTCATACTCGGTTCAACTAAAGTGAGAGAGCAGACACCGCCGGTCACCTTTAAGCAACGAGTGCTCGGAGCGGTGAAACCAGTCTCGCGTAAGCGACGCTGTAATGTCGGTCCGGCCGCTTCATCTCACAATACCGCTGAACCAAAGTATGACATGCTGGTAGGCAGTATGACTTGTATCGTCCACAACTCACTTGTGTTCTACTCGTGCACATGACATCAACGCATAAAACCAGGCTCGGATGCCACCTTTGTTGGGTAACGAGTAATTTCAAAAATTTTCCTACGATCACGCAAGACCATGGTGATGGCATAGCAACGAGAGGGAGAGTGTCCGCCCACGCACCCTCGTGAGACCGAAAGCGAAGCGTTATAACAACGCGGTTGATGTAGTCGACGTCTCCACGATCCGACCGATCCAAGCACCGAACGCACGGCACCTCCGAGTTCGCACACGCTCAGCTCGATGACGATCCCGGACTCCGATCCAGCAAAGTGTTGGGGATGAGTTCCGTCAAGACGACGGCGTGGTGGCGATGTTGATGCTCCACCGACGCAGGGCTTCGCCTAAGCTCGCGACGATATGACTTCTCCGCGCAGGCTTCTCCTAAGCTCATGACGATATGACCGAAGTGGAATATGGTGGAAGGGGCACCGCACACGGCTAAGGCAAGATCCGTAGATCAACTTGTGTGTCATGGGGTGCCCCTGCCTCAGATATAAAGGAGCCAAGGGGGTGCGGCCAGCCTTGGGAGGCGCTGCTTGGAGGAGTCCTACTCCCACCGAGTAGGACTCCCCTTCTCCTAGTTGGACTAGGACTTGAGGAAGGGGAAGAGAGAAGGGTGCGGCCCCTCCCCTAGTCCAATTCGGACTAGGCCATGGGGGGCGCGGCCTGCCCTAGGCAGCCCCTCTCTTTCCCGCAGGCCCAATAAGGCCCAATACTTCTCCCGGCGAATTCCCGTAACTCTCCGGTACTCGAAAAATACCCGAATCATTCGAACCTTTCCGAACTCGAATATAGTCGTCCAATATATCGATCTTTACGTCTCGACCATTTCGAGACTCCTCGTCATGTCCCCGATCTCATCCGGGACTCCGAACTCCTTGGTACATCAAAACTCATAAACTCATAATATAAGCATCATCGAAACCTAAGCGTGCGGACCCTACGGGTTCGAGAACTATGTAGACATGACCTAGAACCATTCTCGGTCAATAACCAATAGCGGACCTGGATGCCCATATTGGTTCCTACATATTCTACGAAGATCTTTATCGGTCAAACCGCATAACGACATCGTTGTTCCCTTTGTCATCGGTATGTTACTTACCCGAGATTCGATCGTCGGTATCCAATACCTAGTTCAATCTCGTTACGGTAAGTCTCTTTACTCGTTCCGTAATACATCATCTCACAACTAACTCATTAGTTGTAATGCTTGCAAGGCTTAAGTGATGTGCATTACCGAGAAGGCTCGAGATACCTCTCCGACAATCGGAGTGACAAAACCTAATCTCAAATACGCCAACCCAACAAGTACCTTTGGAGACACCTGTAGTACTCCTTTATAATCACCCGATTACGTTGTGACGTTTGGTAGTACCAAAGTGTTCCTCCGTAAACGGAGTTGCATAATCTCATAGTTATAGGAACATGTATGGGTCATGAAGAAAGCATTAACATACTAAACGATCAACTGTTAAGCTAACGGAATGGGTCATGTCAATCAGATCATTCAACTAATGATGTGACCTTGTTAATCAAATAACAACTCCTTGTTCATGGTTAGGAAACATAACCATCTTTGATTAACAAGCTAGTCAAGTAGAGGCATACTAGTGACATACTGTTTGTCTATATATTCACACATGTATTATGTTTCCGGTTAATACAATTCTAGCATGAATAATAAACATTTATCATGATATAAGGAAATAAATAATAACTTTTATTATTGCCTCTAGGGCATATTTCCTTCAATATTTATTTTGCACACGAACCATTTCGATGATCCGAAAGGCTTCGATCTCGGTGGGGGTGAGATGATCATAGTAAGGTTTAAGGATATCTTTTTCTTCTTCCTCGGCAGGCCAGGCCTGCTCAACCACCGGCGCTTGATCTCCAGAAGCCTCCTTGCTCATGTCCCCTTTGACGGCTTCTATGGGTTCTTCTCTCTTCAGCTCGATCTTCATCAACCAAGCATCATCTTCCACATTGTTGGAGGAGGAAGAAGACATGATGCCTGGCTCAACAGATCTGACAAAAAACAGCGAGAAAAGAAAATAGAAGATTTCTCCATGATACGGAGGTCAATAGGTTCGGGGGGTATATAAAGATTTATTTTATCTTGGGAAACAAGCAAACGAAAGAAAAACGGCGTCCAGAAGGTACCCGAGGTGGGCATAACCCACCTGGGCTTGCCAGGTGCGCCCTGGTGTCTTGTGCCCACCAGGGGTGCCTTCCTGGTTGTTTCTTATTTTCCTAATTTTTTTATATTGCAAAACGGACATAAAATATTTTTGCGGATTATTCTAAGTCCGTTACTTACCGTATCATGTACCTCCTCTTTTTTACGATTCTGGAGTGTTCCAGAAGGTTTCCTTTATGTGTTCTTCCGGTGTCATAGTTTGGATAATATTGCTTTCAACATTAATGGTCGTACGTGAGATATAATGTTTTATTCGTTGCCCATTGACAACCTTTGGGTTAGTACCTTCGGCATTATTTATTTTGATGGCTCAAGATCGATAAACCTCCTCGATAACATAGGGTCCTTCCCATTTAGAGAGGAGTTTTCCTGCGAAGAATCTGAAACGAGAGTTGTACAAAAGAACATATACTCCAACTTTCAACTCACGCTTTTGGATTCTTTTATCATGCCATCTTTTAACTTTTTCTTTAAATAACTTGGCATTTTCATAAGCTTGGGTTCTCCATTCCTCTAGTGAGCTAATATCAAATAACCTGTTCTCACCAGCAAGTTTGAAATCATAGTTGAGTTCTTTAATTGCCCAGTAAGCTTTATGTTCTAACTCAAGAGGCAAATGACAAGCTTTTCCATAAACCATTTTATAAGGAGACATACCAATAGGATTTTTATAAGCTGTTCTATAAGCCCAAAGTGCATCATCTAATTTCTTAGACCAATTCTTCCGGGACCTATTGACAGTCTTTTGTAAAATTAATTTTATTTCTCTATTTCTAAGTTCAAATTGACCACTAGACTGAGGATGATAGGGTGATGCAATTCTTTGGTTAACATCATACTTAGCAAGCATTTAAGGGAAAGAACCATGAATAAAGTGTGAACCACCATCAGTCATTAAATATCTAGGGACTCCAAACCTTGGGAAAAGAACTTCTTTAAGCATTTTAATAGAGGTGTTGTGATCAGCACTACTAGTTGGAATAGCTTCTACCCACTTAGTAACATAATCAACAGCAACCAAAATATGAGTATACCCATTAGAAGAAGGAAAAGGTCCCATGTAATCAAATCCCCAAACATCAAATGGTTCGACAGCAAGTGAATAATTCATAGGCATTTCTTGACGCTTACCGATATTACCTATTATTTGACACTCATCACAAGATAACACGCACTTACGAGCATCCTTGAAGAGATTATAAAGATGTGGGTCATCCCAAAAATAATGTCTTAAATCATAGAAGAACTTTTTATTTTGTTGGTATGTGAAACTAGGTGGTATGTATTTAGCAACAATATAATTAGCATAATCAGTATACCAAGGCGTGTTATGAGAAACATTTATTGCAGCTAACTGCTCATCAGGAAAACTATCATTAATAGGTTGTGGGTCATGAAGAATATTTTCAAGCCTAGACAAGTTATCAGCCACGGGGTTCTCAACTCATTTTCTATCAGTGATATGCAAATCAAATTCTTATAGCAAAAGAACCCACCTAATAAGTCTAGGTTTAGCATCTTTCTTTTCCATAAGATACCTTATTGCAGCATGATCAGTATGAACAATTATTATTGAGTCTACAATATAGGATCTAAATTTATCACAAGCAAACTATAACATCCCAAGTTTTCAATTTGGAATGTTATACATAGGTCATCATATGCATATCATATTTTATTTGCATTTTGGTTTTGATCCTAGAAATTCTAAGCAACTCAAGGACCCACGGAGAGAGTTGGGGATTTTATTTATTTCCATATTTGAATTTTTCTCAAATATTGAAAAGAGGATCATTTTGGTTTTAATAATTTTCTCCAAAATATTTCAAATATAAAAATGAAAGGGAGGAGATAATATGACTTCTCCAAAATAACAGAAATATAGGAGGAAAAATGTTAAAAACAAATAAATAATTTATTTGGATTTTATTTGTTATTGTATTTGAATTAGAAAATATGCATTTTTCAAAATTGCATTTTTAGGCCAGAAAAATGTTCACTTTGTTCTAAATATTTTATTTAGACGGTGAAAATTGTTCTTAGCATTTTAAAAAAATTATATTTATTTAGGATTTTTCCTTTTGGCGTAATTTATTTTAAAAAAAACACGCATCGCCCGATTGGGCCAGCGGCCCACCCGAGCGGACCGAAGCCCGGCGCGATGCCGCCTCCCGCTCCGGCTCGGAACCGGAGTCCCGAGCGCCGCCGCCGCCGAGTCCGTGAGGGACACGCCTCCCGAGGCCTTGCCCCCTCCTCCAAGAAGCCCCCGCCGCCCCCTCCTTATAAGCCGCCCCGCCCCCGCCGCCTCTCATCGTCCCACCCGAGCCACAGCCCGCCCGTTGAAGCAGCCAGCCCTGCTGCTGCCGCCGCCGCCCACCGCCACCGCCCGCACCACCTCAAGCCCGCGCCGCCCGCAGCCCGCCGGAGCCGCCGCCCGCCCGCCGTTGACCTCGTCGGCGCCGGTCTTTTTCGGTTTTAGGTATAAAACCGTTTGGTTTTTTTATAAACCCTAGTTCGGTTTTTTTATTAGATCGGTTTTCTCGGTTTAGTTTATTTTGCGGACGTTCGTTCGTTAGTTCGTTTTAATGAACGAATTCGTTCGCTTGCCTCTGTTAGCGGATGTTCGCGCCGTAGTCTTTTTCTTTTTATTTTAATTTTTTTGCTAGGGACCTATCCACGATTATTTTTATCACAGATTAGCCCCTGATCTTCAAACCCTCGCAACTTTTCAACCATTCATCCAAATCCAGTGAAACCAACACCGAAATCTTCGTCTCGAACCCCTCTTTCTGGTTAATCAACTTGAACATGGTTTTGACAATTTAAAATTTGGTTTCAAGCAGATTTGATTTCGAAGTTCTTTTGATCGTAGTTTCAGTTTCGTAGCTCCGATTCGATTGATTCTTTTTGCAAATCAAAGCTCTTTAGTTGAACTTTCAGTTTGGACTTTCTCATCTGAGTTTTACCCTTGCATCTATGCTTGATTGCTTATGTATGCTATTGTTGTTTGCGATAGAATTCCCGGAGTGCGAAGCGTGCTCTAGGGTTTGCAGATCGTCAGCAAGGCAAGTAACACATTGATCATAGCCCTTTATTACCCAGTTTGTATGCATTAGTTACAATCCTCAAACATTGCATGATTAGGATGTTTTTTTTAACTTGTGGGTTTGGGAAGTAGATGATGAGGTAGATCCTATTGCCCTTTTATTATCAAACCCTTGGGAGTTACATCTACGTTATGCTTATACTGCTATGCTATGCTCGTAGACGTGGTTTGGTTTGAGTGATCCATGACAGATGTGAGATTGTTAATTAATGGTTAACTTAAGGTGGCTACTTAAATACACATCTGGGTGGATTGGTTGCGGGCACCTGGGGATATACCAGTGTTGTCCTTTGGTTCGCCACCCAGGGCTCAAAGGGATCATAAGATTATTCATGCTAGAAACTTCCGTGTGCAGCCACAAGCTATTATGGGCTCTAGCATAGTTGAGTATGTTGCATGACCTCTTTCAGTGGTAGGCTAGCAGATGTAGGGGAAAGTAGGTGTAACTGTCTACCCAGAGTAAAGAGTTAATGTTTCTGAAAGACTGTGTCTCGGTCATCCGTTTCTCAGACACCATGTAGTGCGAGAAATCCAACAGAGGAGATCGAGTCTTGTGGGGAAAAGTGTGCAAACCTCTGCAGAGTGTACAAACTAATCATGGTTAGCCGTGTCCCCAGTTATGGACATCTTGAGTATCTGGTTCTTGGATTATCATGTTGATCTCATCACTCTAAATTAACTTGTTGGGTTATTAACTACTGTTTAATTGGGATTTAGATGGGGTTACCATTCTCAATGTTTATCAACTACCATGATAGTTAAATAAAATATATTCCTTTGTTGTAGGGAAAATTTGGCTTTACGTAAAAACATCATAACCATAGAGCCTCCACCAGCAATATATGCATGTACTGATAGTCTTTATCTTGTTCATTGCTCTACTGTGTTATATTGCCAACATATTCCATGTGCTGACCCGTTTCGGGCTGCAACATATCATGTTGCAGACTTTTCTAACGAAGAGTAAGGTGCACTAGGTCGTTGTCGTGCACTCAGCTCTGCCGTTGAAGTTGATGGAGTCACTTTATCTTCCAAGCCTTCTGTTGTTATCTTATTTAGATGGCCTTAAGCCATATTATTGTAATGAGTTCTCATTTTGAGACATTCGATGTAATAAGTGTGTGTTTGCACTCTGTTATAAATCCTTCAAGTATTGTGTGTGTCAGCATTACCTATCCAGGGATGACACTTATACATAGAGATTTGACCGTTTGAGGTCGGATCACTACACAAACACCACAGCTAGAAATTCCTTTTCAATGGTAGCGTAATTTCTTTGTGCGCTATCTAGAGTTTTACTAGCATAATGAATAACATTCAGTTTTTTATCAACTCTTTGTCCTAGAACAGCACCAACAGCATAATCACTAGCATCACACATAATTTCAAAAGGCAAGTTCCAATCAGGTGGTTGAACAATAGGTGCAGAAATTAAGGCTTTCTTGAGTGTTTCGAAGGCTTCTAAACAATCATCTTCGAAAACAAAAGAAATATCCTTTTGCAAAAGATTCGTAAGAGGCCTAGAAATTTTAGAAAAGTCTTTGATAAATCTCCTATAGAAACCAGCATGACCAAGGAAACTACGAATACCTTTGATATCTTTAGGACATGGCATTTTCTCAATTGCATCAACCTTAGCTTTGTCCACCTCAGTACCTCTTTCAGAAATTTTATGGCCCAAAACAATACCTTTGTTAACCATAAAGTGGCACTTCTCCCAATTCAAGACAAGATTTGTTTGCTCACATTTCTGCAAAACTCGATCAAGATTGCTTAAACAATCATCAAAAGACTTCCCATATACTAAAAAGTCATCCATGAAAACCTCAACAATCTTTTCACAAAAATCAGAGAATATAGTAGTCATACATCTTTGAAAGGTAGCAGGTGCATTACATAAACCAAAAGGCATACGTCTATAAGCATAAGTTCCAAAAGGACAAGTAAAAGTGGTCTTTTCTTGATCAGGTTGAGAAACATGTATTTGAGAAAAAACAGAATATCCATCAAGGAAGCAAAAATGTGTGTGATTAGATAACCTTTCTAGCATTTGATCAATAAAAGGCAGACGGTAATGATCTTTTCTAGTTGATTTGTTTAATTTTATAAAATCAATTACCATTCTATAGCCTGTAACAATTCTTTGTGAATAAGTTAATTCTTATCATTAGGAACAACAGTTATACCTCCTTTCTTAGGGACACAATGAACATGACTTACCCATCTACTATCAGCTATGGGATAGATTATACCTGCTTCCAGAAGTTTTAGTATCTCCATTCTTACCACTTCCTTCATCTTCGGATTTAACCGACGTTGGTGATCAACAAAGGGTTTAGCATTAGGTTACATATTAATCTTGTGCTAACATAGAGTGGGACTGATGCCCTTAAGATCATCAAAAGTATATCCAATAGCAGCTCAGTGCTTCCTTAGAACTTTCAATGATCTTTCTTCTTCATATTCTGAAAGGTTAGCATTAATAATAACAGGATATATATTCTTCTCATCAAGATAAGCATATTTCCAAGTGTGAGGCAATTGTTTTAATCCAAACATAGGATCACCTTTAGGTGGAGGAGGACCACCTAGAGTTTCAATAGGCAAATTGTGTTTAAGCAGAGGACGTTGTTCAAAGAAAATCTTATCTATTTCATTTCTTTCATGCATATGTAAATCATTCTCATGGTCTAGCAAATATTGTTCTAAGGGATCAGTAGGAGGTACAGCAATAGAAGCAAGACCAATAATTTCATCCTTACTAGGCAATTCTTCCTTATGATGCTTTCTACTAAAATAGGAAAAAATAAACTCATGAGACTCATCACCAAAGCTAATACCGCCAGTTTGTTTCTCACAATATATTTTAGCATTAACGGTGTTTAAGAAGGGTCTACCAAAGATAATGAGACAAAAATCATCTTGTGGGGAACCAAGAACAAGAAAATCAGTAGGGTATTTTATTTTCCCACACAAGACTTCAACATCTCTAACAACCCCAAGAGGTGTGATGGTGTCTCTATTAGCAAGTTTAATAGTAACATCTATGTCTTCTATTTTAGCGGGTGCTATGTCATTCATAATTTATTGATATAAAGTAAAAGGAATAGCACTCACGCTAGCACCTATGTCACATAAACCATGATAACAGTGATCTCCTGTTTTAACTGAGACAACGGGCATGCCAACAACAGGTCTATGTTTATCTTCTTCATCAGGTTTGGCAATTATAGCAGCTTCATCACAGAAGTAAATAACATGCCCATCTATATTTTCAACCAGGAGATCCTTAGCAATAGCAACACTAGGTTCTACTTTGATTTGTTCAGCTAGTTTAGGTGTTCTAATATAACTTTTATTGACCACAGTTGAAAGTTTAGTATGTTCCTTCATCCTAACAGGGAAAGGTGGTTTTTCAATATAAGCAGTAGGAACAACTGGATCAACATTATAAATAATAGTTTCTTCTTTAGCAACTACTGGTTCTTTAATCTCATGTTTAATAGGTGGGTGATATTTAAACCATTTCTCCTTAGGGAGATCAACATGAGTAGCAAAAGATTCACAAAAGGAAGCTACTATCTCAAAGTCAAGTCCATATTTAGTGCTAAACTTTTGAAAAGCATCGGTTTTCGTAAAAGATTTAACACAATCATACTTAAGCTTAATGACTGACTCTTTACCTTCATCGAGTTCCCAATCTTCAGAGTTGCGTTTAATTCTTTCTAAAAGATCCCACCAGAAGTCAATAGTATTCTTCATAAAGTAACCAGTACAAGAAGTATCGAGCATGGATCCATCATCATGAGAAAGCCGAGCATAAAAAATCTGAATAATAGTTTCTCTTGAGAGCTCATGATTGGGGAATGAATAAAACATTGACTTAAGCCTCCCCCAAGCTAGAGCGATACTTTCTCCTTCACGAGGCAAAAAATTATATATATATATAATTCCGATCACGATGAACTAGATGCATAGGATAATTTTTTTGGTGAAACACCAATTTCAATCGATTCCAATTCCAAGATCCAATATCATCGCATAACATATACCATGTCAATGCTTTTCCCTTCAAATATAAAGGGAAAACCTTCTTCTTAGCTTCATCTCCGGGTAAACCTGCAAGCTTAAACAATCCACTAATTTCTTCCACATATATCAAGTGCATATCAGGATGTTCGGTTCCATCTCCTGCATAAGGATTAGCTAGCAGTTGTTCTATCATACCCGAAGGAATTTCATATACAGTATTTTCAGCAGGTGCAGTGGGTTGAGGGGCAACTAATTGTGGTTCTGGTCAAAGTGAATATACCCCAAACAAACCCCTCATAGGATTGTTCTCCATAGTAACAAGTGACAATAAATTTTAGCACGTAGTAATAATTTTTCCTTACCAATTTCCACTTACCAAGAGCGCTTCACTCCCCGGCATCACCGCCAGAAAAGGGCCTTGATAACCCACAAGTATAGGGGATCAATCATAGTCCTTTCAATAAGTAATATTGTCGAACCCAACAATGAGCAGAAGGAAATGACAAGTGGTTTTCAGCAAGGTATTCTCTGCAAGCACTGAAATTATAAGTAGCAAGTAGTTTGATAGCAAGATAATTTGTAACGAGCAAGTAACGATAATATTAACAAAAGTGCAGCAAGGTAGCCCAATCCTTTTGAGGCAAATGACAGGTCAAAATGGTCTCTTATGATAAGCAAAGCGTTCTTGAGGGTACACGGGAATTTCATCTAGTCACTTCCATCATGTTGGTTTGATTCGTGTTCACTACTTTGATAATTTGATATGTGGGTGGACCGGTGCTTAGGTGATGTTCTTACTTGAACAAACCTCCTACTTATGATTAACCCCCTCGCAAGCATCCACAACTACGAGAAAAGTATTAAGAATAAATTCTAACCGTAGCATTAAACTTTTGGATCCAATCGGTCCCTTACGGAATAGCGCATAAACTAGGGTTTAAGCTTCTGTCACTCTCGCAACCCATCATCTAATAACTCCTCCACAATGCATTCCCTTAGGCCCAAATATGGTGAGGTGTCATGTAGTCGACATTCACATGACACCACTAAGGGAATCACAACATACATACTATCAAAATATCGAACACATATCAAGTTCACATGATTACTTGCAACAAGATTTCTCCCATGACCTCAAGAACAAAAGTAACTACTCACAAATGATAATCATGCTCAAGATCAGAGGGTATTAAATATCATAATGGATCTGAACATATAATCTTCCACCAAATAAACCATATATATAGCAATCAACTACAAGATGTAATCAACACTACTAGTCACCCATAAGTACCAATCTGAGGTTCCGGTACAAAGATTGAACACAAGAGATGAACTAGGGTTTGAGAGGAGATGGTGTTGTTGAAGATGTTGATGAAGATTGCCCTCCCCAAGATGTGAGGGTTGTTGGTGATGATGATGACGATGATTTCCCCCTCCGGGAGGGAAGTTCCCCCGGCGGAATAGCTCCGCCGGAGGGCAAATGTGCTCCTGCCCAAATTCTGCCTCGAGATGGCGGCGCTTCGTCCCGAAAGTCCTCTCCTCATTTTTTTTCTAGATCAAAATGACTTATATACCAGAAGAGGGGCACCAGAGATGGGCTGGGCTGAGCACAAGCCACCAGTGCGCGCCTGGGGGGCCTGGGGCGCCCTGGTGTCTTGTGCTCACCAGGTGGCCCCCTCCGGTAGTTATTTGCTCCAGTATTTCTTATTTATTCCATAAAAATTCCTCATGGAGTTTCATATCATTTGGAGTTGTGCAGAATAGGTGACCTGACGTAGCTTTTTCAGGTCCAGATTTCCAGCTGCTGGAATTCTGCCTCTTTGTGTGAACCTTGCATATTATGAGAGAAAAGGCATTAGAATTACTCCAAAAAGCATTATTATGCATAAAAACATTATAAATAAGAGTAGGTAAACATGATGCAAAATGGACGTATCAAGTAGCTCCATGCAGAGCATTGTTGACATAGAAATTTGTGAAATACATACAGATCTGAATGTGGTAGACCTGTTGACTAAACTTCTCTCACAAGAAAAACATGATACACCTTAGTAATCTTTGGGTGTTAATCACATAGCGATCTGAACTAGATTATTGACTCTAGTAAACTCTTTGGGTATCACTACTGCAGGATGCTGCTAACGCGACACTACGATCAGGACCCTTCGATAAACTGTGTGCGATGCAATAATCGCAAACGGTGGTGTATGAAAACCGTCAGAAATGATGCAAAATGTTTGCGATGAATGATACATCAAACACGGTTCAGATTATAGTTGGGTGTGCAATGAGGGGCATACGGTTGATCTGTACGAACTGTTTGCGATGAGACAGAATAACGTAAACGGGCAGCCGATCAAGGTAAATGCGATATCGGCATCTGATTCACTCCGGTGAACCGTTTGCGATGAGTGAGGTGAACACAAACGATTCGGTGTAACAAGATGTGTGTGATACCCGGCAAACAGGTCGGTAATCAGAATTGTGTGCAATCATTATAGACAGCCCATACGGTCTTTTTTGTGAATTGTGTGCTCGTCAGGGCACACAGTTCAACAAACCAACCTGTTGGCGATAATGTAGAAGATCTCTGTCGAATACATATTACTAACCATCTGCGGTGAGATTGACAGGATAAACAGAGATATATATAGTCTGGTTAATTTAGTCCTTCTTCTTGTTGTTGTTCTTGTTGGATGGCCCCGTGACATCGTCTTGGCGAGGACGCTTCTTGCCGCTGACCGTTGGCTTTTCATCACTGCCGCCATCGTCATCTCTGTTGCTGTCGTCCTCCTCCTCCTCCTCGTTCGACCATTCCTCCTCATCATCATCACCGTCCTCTTCTTCATCCTCCGACGGCTCCTCATCCATCTGGTTGTCATATGATGACTCCGGAGGTGGCGTCCCTTCCATGAACCAGATATAATCGAGGTCTGGGCTCGACGCCAGACTCATGGAAGACAAGCGGGATGATTCCGATGTTGACCTATCATCGGGCGCCAGACTACTGGCCGAACTGTCGTCCTCGCTATCGCTCGACATGGCTGAAGAGTGTGTGCCAGTGTGTAGCGCGGCCTGCCGGGGACGATGAAGATGGTGGACACTTAAGTGGGGTATGCAGAGAAGAGGAACTGCCAATTGAAGCAGGGATTGAAGCGGGGGTTGACGTATTATCTAATCGCTGATATAATCAACCGTAATTATTTGTACCCAGTCACTCCAAATTCCCGGGGTTGCGCATGAGTCCTATTGGCTATTTGGTTGGTTTCCTTTTTCAGGACAAAACAAGGAACGAGTTTTGGGATTATGCACCGGTACCGGTACGAACGGAGTAGGACAGTTGGCAAGCAATACATTGAGCTCTTCTTATTGATAAAGCCGGTAATAATCAAACTCGAAAGGAAAAGAAAAAAGACAAAGAAAAATATCTGCACGAATCTTCGTGTAACATCAATGGCATATATAGGACCTAGATGTGCATTACTTAGAGCACATCTAGATGTGCTTTAGCAATACTTTCAAACAAAACCCCTAATCATCATTGCAAACAGCGCATAGAACATGGCTAATGTGACAACCACAACTACACATGCTAGTTCCTTCTTGTCTCTTGCTTTCATCTGTTGCCTATGATTGATTCTTTCTTGCTTCATCGTACTGATTATACATTCCAGATCAGCCAGTTTCTTCTTCAGCTTTACGTTATCTTCTGCGAGCTTGGTGATAACACTCCGAGCCCTGCCATGCCATTCTTCATCCAGCCAGTTAACAAAGGCACAAGCCTCATATCCCTGCCAATGTTAAATAGTATTCTGGATGAGCGGTGGCATTAACTGAAGTAAAATGATGAACTTAATTAGCACTAACCTCTAAGGCAACTGAGAAACCGCCTGCCAATCTCGAATCCCTCCGTCCATACATGTCGAGCGGGAGTGTGCCCGTGCACACAACTCAGCTTTTGGTACTTCTTGGTGGCGCAAAACTCGGAGTCGAACTCGTGTTGCGGGAGTCTGGAGTCAAGCTCCGGATCCGGTGGCATATCGCTTTCCTGGGGGGTGGGGGGGTCATTCAGGACGGATTCAGCAAGGAGCCATACTTTGGACATGGTAAAAAAGATCGGGATAGATTGGAACCTGACAGGACGATTCAGATCCATAGTACACCTGCCTTATGATGACCTTAGGCAAGTGCTCGGCGGCGACCGCCGTCGTGGCGGTGATACGAGCAGGAGCAGCCGCACCGAAACCATCAGCACCACTCGTCTGCATTCCCCCAATGTCAGCGCCACGCGAGGGAATTTGGAGGCTATGTAGGGATTTGGGGGAAATGGGGAAACTGTGGAGATAAGCTAACGGTCGGGAACTACTAATGGCACTATATATATGTTGTATACGACACATTGTTTGTACATGTCGTTTGTGTTAGGTATTACAACGTCACACACGATTTCCGCACAAAACCGTGTGAGAAGACAACGTAGGTTAGACACGGTTGCCGTTACATAACCGTATGTGATGTACGACCTTGTCCATATAATTGAGTTACGGTGAGATACCATGTAAACAGCCGCTCTGCGGATATCCGTAAAAAAAATAGCCGCTCTGCATATAGAGATGGCGGCGGCGGCCTAGGCAGCGGCTACCGGAGAAGAGGTCAATCCTCGGTCGGTGGGTGGTGGTGGCGTCATAGGAGGTCAATCCTCGTTCTGCGGCGGGAGATAGGAGGAGCTCAACCATCGAGGTCGGCGGCAACGTGATTCGAGCACACCATCGTGGTTGATGGCGGGATAGTGGAGGTCGAACTTCAGGCGGCAGCCGCACTAAGCTTTGCTCCTCGAACCTGCTGTCTCGGCGTGCCGCCGCATCGCGCTTGTCTATCTGCTGGGTGGAGGTCGCCGCGCGGCTAATTAATTAAGGTATTCTTTTCGTGAGTGGCTAAATTTAGGTATTCAATTCCTAAGTGTAGTGTTGTACTAGTACTCTGCGTGTAAATTGATTGGCCATTGATTTTTGTCATAGCACGTCTGGGTAACAACATGGAGCGCCCTCAGTAATTATTAAAATAAAACCTTGTGATTTATGCACGCATCTTAGGACAACAGTTAACCTGTGTATTAATGTTGTTGTTTTGTTTTTAATTACCATTCGTGTGCTGCAGATGGAACGATCGATGGATGAAGAATCGGAAAACCGCAGATTTTATCAGTGGCGTGACAGAGTTCATGGATTTGGCTGAAAGTACAAAGAGGAGAATTGGTGATGCGGATTACATCCCGTGTCCATGTACTGATTGTGCCAATACAGAGTCACATGAAGTTGCAGATGTCCAGATGCACTTAGTCTCTAGGGGATTCACAGATGGATATACACGTTGGACCAGACACGGTGAAGAGGAGGTCATGGATGAAGATACCCAGGGCAGCGAGATGCCAAACCCCGATCAGTGTCACATGGATGTTGAATCTAACATCGGGGCAGAGGCGTCAATCTACCAATGGAACACCGGAAAGCCGAAACGCCCACTGGAAAACCAAGACGTCGACTCAGATGACAACGATCTTGATATGCCAGATTTTGCTGCTACGATTGCAGATTTCGAGGGCCCAGATAAGCATATGATTGGGTACAAGGATCTGCCAACCATTGATGCGGACTCCAAGAAAGAAATGTATCCAGATTGCAAAAATAAATATTCCAGGTTGAGTGCCACTCTGGCGCTTCTCAGATTTAAAGCAGCAAACGGTCTATCAAACAAGGGCTTCATAGAGATGTTAAGTCTTTTGAAGAAATTCTTCCGGAAGATAATCTGCTCCCCAGAAGCACGAATGAAGCGAAGAAAATTGTTTGCCCAATGGAACTTGAAGTACAGAAGATACACGCTTGTGTGAATGTTTGTATATTGTACCGTGGTGAGTACAAAGATTTTCGTGCATATCCCACATGCAAGCATGCATGATACAAGCGCAGGAGAGCAAAGGACAAGTACAAATTGGATGACGAGATCAAGATAGGAGTCTCGTTCAAGGTTGTTTGGTACTTGCCTTTAATTCCAAGGTTTAGGCGTTTGTTTGCAAACCCTAGAGAGGCAAAGAGGTTTGCGGTGGCATCATGATGAGCGAATTGCGGATAAGTATATGAGGCACCCGAAAGATGGGGCTCAGTGGGAATTAATCGACAAAAAGTTTGAAAATTTTGCCAAGGATCCTAGAAGTATAAGGCTCGGGGAGTGTACTGACGGGATGAATCCTTTTGGCGATATGAGCACCAATCACAGCACATGGCCGGTGCTTCTGTGCATATATAACCTAGCTCCTTGGTTGTGTAAGAAGAAAAAATACGTTATGATGTCAATGATTATCCAAGGCCCGAAGCAACCTGGAAATGACATCGACATTTACTTTCAGCTACTGGTAGAAGAACTGCTGACAGTGTGGATAGATGCGTCTGCTGTAAAATGCTATGATGCTTACAGAAAGGAGATTTTCGATCTACATGCCATGCTGGTGCACACCATTCAAGATATGCCGGCATTAGGCAACACATCGGGGCATAAAACAAGGGGAGAAGTAGGGTGTGTCACATGCATGGATAGGACAGCTAGCAGAAGACTTCCCAACTCGCGCAAAATAGTGTATTTGCGTCATCGTAGGTTCTTATGGAAAAATCACCCATACCAAAAGATGAAAGCTGAATTTGATGGTACAGCAGAGGCAGCTGCAGCCCCAAGACCCTATGAAGGGGTGGTGGTCCACAACATGGCTAAAAAATTTAATGTTGTGCTTGGCAAGAACCACCCTTTGACGGTGAAACTAACACCCAAGGATCAAGTGTTTAAGAAGAAATCAGTGTTCTGGAAATTACCTTACTGGGAGATTCTACGTGTACGTCACTACATAGATGTCATGCACGTAGAGAAGAACGTATGTGAAAGCATCCTTGGTACTCTGCTTAAGATTAAAGGTAAAATAAAGAATGGTGACGTTTCAAGGCTCGATATGCTTGCTGATCAATCACAACGCAAGAGTGAAGCAGAAGATGATGACAAATTCATCAAAGCTCGCCAGAGTTACAATTTCAGTACAAAAGAAGCAACACAGTTCTTCACCTATTTGTTGTCAGTTAAGACACCCTCTTCCTACTCCGCAAACATCAAAGTCTCGTGGATGTGAGCTCAGGTAAAATGAAGTTGGGACACATGAAGTCACATGATTGCCACGTAATGTTGGTACAAATCCTCCCGGTGGCCATCAGGAATCTGATGGACAAAGATATAAGAAACACACTCGTTGACCTCTATGATTTCTTCAACCAACTATGGCAGAAAGTTGTAGATCCTGAAGAGTTGGATCATATGCAAGATGATATTGCAAGAATATTTTCCAACCTAGAGATGTTTTTCCCACCGTCATTCTTTGATATCATGGTCCATCTCACTGTGCACCTTCTCGACGAGATAAAGTATTGTGGTCTTGTGTTTCTTCGAAACATGTATCCCTTCGAGTGGTTCATGGGAATCCTGAAGCGCTTTTGTCGGAACCGAAACCATCCAGAGGCAAGCATCCTACAAGGTTATACCGCGGAGGACGTGGTTGAGTTTTGCACCGAGTACATGAAACAAAGACCTATAGGTTTGCCCCTCTCTCGCCATGAGGGAAGGCTGGAAGGTAAGCCAGTCCTTGCTGGCACGCAAATGGCTGCACCCGGAGAATTGGCAGAGAAAGCCCATTTGACGGTACTGCTTAATAGCCCAGTTCTCGTCGCTTATGCCGAAGAACACTTGGCGGAGATACGCCAAAGATTCTTAACAATGGTGCCTTCATCAGAGGTGGAGATGAAGGAGCACACTAAGAACTACGCTGAATGGATGAAGAATCGTTTGGCACAAGGACCCATCGATGACATTGCTACGTGGTTGGCACAAAAGCCATCACCTACGGTGCTGACGTACCAAGCATATGACATAAATGGATACACATTCTACACTAAGGAACGTGATAAGAAGACCTCGTATCAGAACAGCTCTGTTCAAATAGAATGCATGACTGTAAATGAAGCTGATAAAAGGGTATACTATGGAACCATCAAAGAGATTTGGGAGCTTGACTATGTGAAAGTTAAGGTGGCATTATTCAGGTGCGCATGGATCTCTCTTGGTCAGGTAAGGATTGATGAGTACAGGAAGACCTGTGTTAACAGGACAACGATGGCATATCACGTGAACCCATTCATTCTTGCCAGCGATGCTACCCAGATTTTCTTTGTGGAAGACCCCTTGCATAAGAACGGCCATTTAGCGATGCATGGGAAGATAAGGGTACTGGGTGTCGACGATGTTGCCGATCAGGACGAGTACGATGAATTTGATGAGTTGCCAGCCAAGGGATCACGCACCAGTGCAACATAGAAGAAGTTTAAAATCATAAAAAACCCCAAGTTCATTCGGGGTCAACTTAATGATCCCAGTTCCCACATGTACATGGGAATTAAGCTGTAAGACTAGTCTTTATGCCTACCCTGCAACTTAATTCGTTCAATTTAGAACTGTCGCGTGTACTGAATTTGGAGTTATGCCCAGTTTTCTGTTGATGTAAGAACTGTTAATGTGTTGACCTTGATATGCTGTCAGCCCAGGCAATGAATATGAACTGTTTTTTGTTGTTGTTGTTGTTGTTGTTATTATTATTATTATTATTATTATTATTATTATTATTATTATTATTATTATTATTATATCATAGAGGTAGCACACTCAATCGATCTCACTACAGTATGTGTGAACAAAAATATGCAATCTGGTTTGCGAATAGCACACGGTTCGTTGATGAAAGCCATGTGCCGACCAAACCCCGCCACCACCCCACCCATGATCTAATTCGTGCTTTTTGATTGGCCAGAACCCAAACCCCATGGATCATACGTCTGCACCATTGGATGCTCCCAAATCGAACGGCGATCCTCGTCCCTTTCGACAGCACATGCAGTTCCGGTTGTAATTTTATTTTTATGCACAAAATGTACGTTAATATCAAAAAATGTCTTAAATATAGCTAATGATACCTGAAATGCACCAGAAAATCAAACCAGTGGTATAATGGTGATTGCGTACCGTGGAAATTTTTATGAGGCCAAAAGATGAAGTCACCGGCCACAGGAGTTTGAATTGACATGTCTCCTTTTGGAAAACCATAATCCTTCATGTGAGATGCTCCGGTTTGGAAGGAGCGGTCATCAAAACTTGTGCCAAACTTTACCAATTTTTTCCATGGGGTCGTGAGAGTACGCCACAGGCACACGTCGATTTTGATGATGTCCGAACTCCATCTGAATTTTCTGTAGTTAAAATACCAACTAGGCCTATGCCAGTGGCCGCACCTCGCGGCCGAAATGTTTGAAACTTCTCCCCGCTTCTTGAACAAACTGGTGAAAACTCACAAAGTGACACACAAATAATCTGTACACCTTTGCTAGGCTGATAGTAAGGGGGTATCATAGCTAGTATCATGCATGCCAACTAGGCATTTTTTATGAGCTGTCATAGAATTAACTAAATGAAGAAAGAAAGGGTTAAGTATCATATCATGAAACCGTATCATAATAAATGCTATGCTACTATGTGTCATGCATGACAATATAAATAAAGTACTACATATGATACTAGCTACTCTATGATACTATGCATTATTAGAGCAAGTAGGTACACAATGGAGTGACATAAGACTAGCCACAATGGGTAGTAACATAGAATGTTACTAGTCTATGTTACTACCTCTATAGTGGGGAGTAACATATGTGTAGTAACATGCAACACTTCATTTATTAGGCTATAGACTCATCTTGCCTTGAGATGTGTGATGTTACTCAGACTAGCCACAATGGGTAGTAACATAGACTAGTAACATGCCCATGTGTTATACACTAGTCTATGTTACTACCTCTATAGTGGGGAGTAACATATATGTGTGGTAACATGCAACACTTCATTTATTAGGCTATAGACACATCTTGCCTTGATATGTACATGTGATGTTACTCATACTACTAGTAACTAGCTATGTTACTACTTTCCTCTCTTTTGTTTTTATTTATTGCTTGCCACATCATCTACTTTATCTAGATATGTGTGATGTTACTACCTATGTTACTCCCATTGTGGGTAGTCTCACACTATAGTAAGACTATACCCACAGTGGGAGTAACATAGGTAGTAACATCACACATATCCATTTTCCTCCATTTCTTCATTTATTGTTTGCCACATCATCTATTTTATCTAGATATGTGTGATGTTACTACCTATGTTACTCCCATTGTGGGTAGTCTGGCTATAAGGAATATAATAATATATATGTGCTTATTAGTTCGAGGAAAGAGAAGAGAAGCAGGCTATTGGTTAGTAGAGCCAGCTACAACAGCAGACCCAAGACACTTTGTGAGGATGTAGGTGGGCCAACTATTGATAAACTAGTACATATATAAAACTTATTATTGTACATACCCGCTAAGAGGTTGGCTGTATATGACATGTCAACTTCTTATAGCTGACCCTTGGTTGTATTATTAACCATGCTCTTAGTGAGGTAGCTAGTATATCATAGACGACTAGCTAGTATCAGACTAGCCACAGTGGGAGTAACTTCAGCAGTAATACCGACTCCAACTTAGCAAACTTGATTATGTGGCAATAAGTTAATGAGGAGAGAGATAGTTTCAGTAACTTAGATAGTTATTGTAGCATCACATGTCCCAATGCAATATGAGTCTGTAACCTAAGAAATGAAGCTTTGCATGACACTACACTTATGTTACTACCCACTATGAAGGTAGTAACATATATAGTCTAGGGATATGTGTATGTTACCAGTGTACTACTCTCCATTGTGGCTATCTAGTCTCATACTCCCTCCTTTTTGGTTTAGCTAGGTTGGTTGTAATGGTATTATCATAAGCGGTATCATGCATGACAACTAGACTTTCTGGATGATGTGGCACACAAGAGAGGATGTGGTATCGTATCATGATACCGTGTCATATTAAATGTTGCAATACTACTTTGTGAGATTAGTAAGGCAACCTAAGATGTTAACTTATGATACTATGCATTACGGAAGTAGCTAGTATCCTAGCTACAATATCATATATATGCATGATACTACTAGTATATATATATGATACTCCCCATTACAACCAACCTTATAGGGCTCAATTCAAAAATCTCACCAAGCAAGGTAGATGGTGAGTGGTGGAATACCTTTTGTAGTTTGCAAGAACACCCAATTAATGCTTTTGTTTTCCTCAAAAATTTATTTTTTCAATGTATTAATTGCAATACATGCATGCACATATAAAGTACATGCATTGGTCAACTTTCTCTTAATACTTGCATGCAATGATTTACTGCACCTTGGAATTTGGACATGTGATGGGGAACAACCAAATTGAGCCTTATAAAATGGAAAAACTAAAATTTTGAGATAAGCCTATAAACCGGAAAGGAGGGAGTATATATGCATGATACTAGTATATGATCGGCAATACCTCTGTAATGCGCGCATGCATAGTATCATGAGTTAGTATCTTAGGTTCCTTATTAATTATCATGCATGACACAAAGTAGTACAACATTTAATATGATACCACACACCCTCTCTTTCATCATTTAACTGTGTGCCACATCATCTAAAAAGTCTAATTGGCATGCATCATACCGCTTGATACTCCCATATTACGACCAGCCTTATTAGGGTGGCCATAGTGGGGGTATCATAGCCGGTATCATGCACCCGGGAATAGAAAATATGATGATGTGGCAAAGAAGCAGTAACATAGGTAGATACCATAACATATACATACATATATATATATAATAAATGTTATACTACTTTGTGTCATGCATGGCCATAAATACGGTCATCTATGATATATATACTCCCTCCGTAAACTAATATAAGAGCGTTTAGGTCACTATTTAGTAATCTAAACGCTCTTATATTAGTTTACTGAGGGAGCTAGTACTACTCTATGATACTATATATGCACTATGAAGATACGTACATAGTATCATACACTAGTATCACATGCATGATACTATATATATATATATATATATATATATATATATATATATATAGTACTATATGATACTCCCTATATAAGGCTGGCCATGCATAGTGGTGTGGTATCATAGCCGACAATGTCATGCACTCGGAAATAGCAAGTATATATGCTGATGTGGCAAAGAATTAAATATATATATAGAGGGTTAGAGTAACATATAGTAGGTAGATACCATATCATGTTAAATGCGATCCTAATTTGTGTCATGCATGGCAATAAATATGATCTATATATAGTACGATCCACGTTCTGATTGGCCAGAACCCAAACCCCACGGATCATACATCTGCACCATTGGATTCTCCTTGATCGAACGGTGATCCTCATCCCTTTCGACAACACATGTACATGTTTTCAAATAGCCCCTCCAAAAAAATGTTTTCAAATAGCACACGGTTCACACACGAAAGCCGTGTGCCTACCAAACCGTGGCCGATGCCCCCCCCCCTCGCTGCGTGTGTGATCTGAGTCGTGCATTTTGATTGGCCAAAATCCAAACCCCACGGATCGTACGTCTGCACCGTTGGATGCTCCCAGATCGAACGACAATCCTCATCCCTTTCGACAGGAAATGCAGTCCGGCTAGGAATTGATTTATATGCAAACATGCACGGTAAATGCCAAAAAATGTCTTACATATAGCACACGAGACCTGAAATGCGCCAGCAAATCAAACCCGTGGTAAAATTGTGATTGGTTTACGTGCGAAAAATTTAGATGAGAAACGATGAACTCATGTCTTCATTTCAAAATTAGTATGTCTTCATTTCAAACGAAATTATTCTGTTTGTGCACACGAGCGCTTAGAGGCAACCGTTTGCATAGGACTTTCCGCGCGCGCAGCGACCGGGGATATTTTTCAACCTTTTCACCTAGGCCGCCAACACCCCCCCACCGTCCGCCCGCGTTTCACTCAACTAGTACACCCAATCTTCTTCGCTAGCTCCCCCCTCCCCCAGATCCACAGCAGAACCCTCTCCGGCGCCGCCGTGCTCACCACGGCCGTGTGCCCGCTCTTCGGCGTCAAGCCTACCTCCATTGCTGTTCCCAACATGCAGCGGCCCGCGCCTCGCCGTCTTCGTTTGCTCGCCATCCACCCTCGAGCATATCGATGCAGTAACCCTCGCCTCTCTTGTGGTCCGGCCGGGTTTGCATTAAGAAGCCTGTTAGTTACTGCTCTCCATCACGGTGAGGCATATTTCCTCGCAATCCCTCTTCCAATTTCGTTCCGTATGTTCCCAAATTGGCTATGAAATAACGGAGAGCGTATATATGTTCATTATCTACCTTACTAATTACATATAAGTTGTATTTGTTCCAATAAGTTACTGCCTATTTACAGATCGCGGGCGCCTGAGTCACACAAACTTAACAAATGAGCCGTACATTTTCTAAATTATTGCATGGCATGTTTAGAAAGCTTGATACCAAGTTGTTAGTTTTATGTTTATCCTCCTTTCCTGAGTTTCGCATGTGTTCTCTGTAGATGCCGAGTAGCAGCGACAACACTCATTCAGGCCATGTATCTTCATCTGATTCAGACAACCCTAGGTCTTCAGCAGATTGTGAGGGATCAAGTAGTCTTGAACGGGATAGAGTTGCAGCAATTACCCTTCCAGTCAGGACAAGGAGGAATGCTCCAAGGAAGCCCACACACCAGCCTAAAGGTGTATATGAAGTAACCGAGATTGATTTAAAGTCCTGGGCTCCAACTAAACCAGATAAAGCACGCATGAGGTTCAGGAGTGTGTGTGGATTTGTTGGCAGGGCAAGGCTCAACATTAATATGTCGGGGTTTCAGAAGGCTGACACAGAAACACGGCGAAGGATAGTCCGGGAGATCATGGATCACTTCAACGTTCCAGAGCAGTGGAGAATGCAGGTGGAAAACGTTGCACTGAAGAAGGCTAGGGATGCTTGGAGAAACTGGAAGCACGTGTTGTACAAGAAGTACTTGAGTGAAGGCAAGGACCCAATCCCCGCATACCCCCAAATTACAAAGGCAGACTGGGCAGAATTTAAAAGGGTTAGGGCAACTCCAGAGTTTGCTGCGAAGAGTTTCAAGCAATCGGAACTTCAAAAGAAGAACATACACTCCCACCGTATGGGTGTGGCAGGATACTACGGCATGAAACTGATATGGGAACAGGAGGACAAAGAAGCAGTAGCGGCGGGTGGGAGTCTGGCCTTTAGTGAAATCAAGGGTGAATGCGCCAGAGACTACTTGTGGGCACGTGCAAAGAGGCGTAATGACGGAACTTATTACTTTGAAAACGCACGTGATGCCAAACTGTATGAAGTGATGGTAGAGACTTCCAAGATCCCTGGAAGGTTCTACAGGAACTCAGGGCCATGTGACATTCTGTCCATTGCTCTGGACACAAAAGAGCCCCCTGGCCATGCAAGGGGTATAGGCGTTAATGTCCCGCACAAGAGGGCTTTCACACTCAGCAAAGAAGAGAGGCTCAGCATGAAAAAAGCAAGGAGTGAAATGAAGTAGAATGCATTGTTTGAAAAGTTGAAGAAGGAGATTTATCCGGCTGTTTGAAAGGATGCTGAGGAGTCAATGATGATGATGCAGAAGACTCTAACACTGACAGATAGCCAGCAGATGGGGGGGAGGCGGGCATGGATGATGATGCTTATTGTGTGTGCACAAGAGTAGTTGTGCATCAGCTGGCCCCAGCGACACTGAGACTGCAGCTGCTCGTGATGATGCTATATCTGATCTATCTGGAATGAAAGACAAACTGAAGGGTGTGCTTACACATTATGAAGGTACATTAAAATGTGCAACAGCCTGGGTTTGCCCACCCTTCTTGGAAGATGGCCTCTTCTTAGACAATGTGCCATTGAAGCCGGGCTGTGTGAAGTGCTACGTGACTGAAGTAAAGCCTGGATTCAATGAATTTGCCTTGAAGAATATCCTAGGAGACTTCGATGAGCAAAGGACCTTGGGAGAAACACTGTTACATCACATCCAGTGGCCACGAAAGGAAATAGAGTTCATCGATGAGATTCCTGAAGCCCCGCCAAGAGCAACCACTGTCGCCCCACAACCGGTGACGCTCTCCTTGCCAGAGCAGCTCTCGCGGGCTGATGCATCAACCTGTGATCAGCCGGACTGACTTTGTGGCGTACAGGCCATGTCATCCTCCACCCCAAAGCAGCCAGTGGCAAGGCCTACAACTGCTGATGACGCACCACCGGTTTAGTTGCCGGCCGATGAAGCAGTGGGGGGAGACCCAGCTGCAGCACATGCTCAGCAGACCAACCTGGTGGAACAGATCGCTAAGCGATCGATGCTGAACCGCCGCTAAGCGATCAGAGGTCCGAACCGGCGCTCATCGATCTATCGGTCCGCAGGCGCGTGATCAGCATACCAATGTGTCAGCACTTCCTGCTCAGCAAACCAACGCGTTGGCATGGCCTCCTCAACACACCGACAAGTTGGCACCACCTGCGCAGAAACCCGACATAGCTTCAACGCATGGTCAGCAGTCCGATGCCTCTGCTCCTAGAGCCCAGCAGTCCATCACTGCAGCACCGCCAGCTCAGCGGTCCAGCACAGATAAACAGTCTGCTAAGAAGTTCGTCCAAGCTTCACCATCTACTCGGCAGTCTACCGTGCAGGCAACCAGACGTTCTGCCAGAAATGCTTCAAGTACCAAGAAGGAAGTGGCCAAAAAGGCTACACCCACGACCACGAGGAAGCGCAGTGGGAAAGTGAAGAGGAAAGAGAATGATTGCCTCTTACTTAAAGCACTCATCGCCCAGAACCAAATTAACAGCAGCTTGTTCGAATCGGAGAGTAATATTATTTCTGACGCCATGGATGATGAAGAAGTTGTTGGAAATATGCCCTAGAGGCAATAATAAAATGGTTATTATTGTATTTCCTTGTTCATGATAATTATCTATTGTTCATGCTATAATTGTATTAACTGGAAACCGTAATACATGTGTGAATACATAGACCACAACATGTCCCTAGTGAGCCTCTAGTTGACTAGCTCGTTGATCAATAGATGGTTATGGTTTCCTGACCATGGACATTAGATGTCATTGATAACGGGATCACATCATTAGGAGAATGATGTGATGGACAAGACCCAATCCTAAGCATAGCACAAGATCGTGTAGTTCGTTTGCTAAAAGCTTTTCTAATGTCAAGTATCATTTCCTTAGACCATGAGATTGTGCAACTCCCGGATACCGTAGGAATGCTTTGGGTGTACCAAACGTCACAACATAACTGGGTGGCTATAAAGGTGCACTACAGGTATCTCTGAAAGTGTCTGTTGGGTTGGTACGAATCGAGACTGGGATTTGTCACTCCGTATGACGGAGAGGTGTCTCTGGGCCCACTCGGTAATGCATCATCATAATGAGCTCAATGTGACTAAGCAGTTAGTCACGGGATCATGCATTACGGAACGAGTAAAGTGACTTGTCGGTAACGAGATTGAACGAGGTATTGGGATACCGACGATCGAATCTCGGGCAAGTAACATACCGATTGACAAAGGGAATTGAATACGGGATTGATCGAATCCCCGACATTGTGGTTCATCCGATGAGATCATCGTGGAACATGTGGGAGCCAACATGGGTATCCAGATCCCGCAGTTGGTTATTGGCCGGAGCGATGTCTCGGTCATGTCTGCATGGTTCCCGAACCCGTAGGGTCTACACACTTAAGGTTCGGTGACGCTAGAGTTGTTATGGGAAATAGTATGTGGTTACCGAAGGTTGTTTGGAGTCCCGGATGAGATCCCGGACGTGACGAGGAGCTCCGGAATGGTCCGGAGGTGAAGATCGGTATATTGGACGAAGGGGATTGGAGTCCGGAATTGTTCCGGAGGTACCAGGTGATGACCAGCGTGTCCAAAAGGGGTTTCGGAGGCCCCGGCAAGTGTTTGGGGGCCTTATGGGCCAAGGGGAAGGGGCACATCAGCCCACTAAGGGGCTGAGCGCCCCTCCCACCCCATCTCATGTAACCTGGAGAGGTAGGGGCGCCACCCCTAGGGCAGCCTCCCCTCCCGGCTTGGGGGGCAAGTTTCCTAGGTGGTGGGGGCGTCCAAACCCATCTAGGGTTTCCCCTGGCCGCCGCCCCCTCCTCTAGATCCATCTAGAGGAGCCGGCCCCCTATCACCTTCCCCCTATATATATTGAGGGGGTGGGAGGGCAGCCACACCCCTTCCCCTGGCGCAGCCCCTCCCTCCTCCAACACCTCCTCCTCCTTTGTAGTGCTTGGCGAAGCCCTGCCGGAGAACCACGAGCTCCATCGCCACCACGCCGTCGTGCTGCTGGAGTTTTCCCTCAACTTCTCCTTTCCCCTTGCTGGATCAAGAAGGAGGAGATGTCCCCGGGCTGTACGTGTGTTGAACACGGAGGCGCCGTCCGTTCGGCGCTTAGATCGGAATCGACCGCGATCTGAATCGCTGCATGTACGACTCCACCAACCGCGTTCTTGTAACACTTCCGCATCACGATCTTCAAGGGTATGAAGATGCACTCCCTCTCTCCCTCTCTTGTTGCTAGAATCTCCATAGATTGATTTTGGTGATGCATAGAAAATTTTGAATTTCTGCTACGTTCCCCAACAGTGGCATCATGAGCTAGGTCTATGCGTAGATTATATGCACGAGTAGAACACAAGTAGTTGTGGGCGATGATTTGTTCAATTTTCTTACCGTTACTAGTCTTATCTTGATTCGGCGGCATTGTGGGATGAAGCGGCCCGGACCGACCTTACATGTACGCTTACGTGAGACAGGTTCCACCGCTGACATGCACTTGTTGCATAAGGTGGCTAGCGGGTGTCTGTCTCTCCCACTTTAGTCGGATCGGATTCGATGAAAAGGGTCCTTATGAAGGGTAAATAGCAATTGGCATATCAACGTTGTGGCTTTTGCGTAGGTAAGAAATGTTCTTGCTAGAAACCCATAGTAGCCACGTAAAACATGCAACAACAATTAGAGGACGTCTAACTTGTTTTTGCAGGGTATGCTATGTGATGTGATATGGCCAAAAGGATGTGATGAATGATATATGTGATGTATGAGATTGATCATGTTCTTGTAATAGGAATCACGACTTGCATGTTGATGAGTATGACAACCGGCAGGAGCCATAGGAGTTGTCTTAATTTATTGTATGACCTGCATGCCAATGAACACGCCATGTAATTACTTTACTTTATTGCTAACCGTTAGCCTTAGTAGTAGAAGTAATAGTTGGCGAGACAACTTCATGAAGACACGATGATGGACATCATGATGATGGAGATCATGGTGTCATGCCGGTGACGATGGTGATCATGCCGCGCCTCCAAGATGAAGATCAAAGGCGCAAGATAATATTGGCCATATCATGTCACTTTATGATTTGCATGTGATGTTTGTCATGTTTACATCTTATTTCCTTAGAACGGCGGTAGCATAAATAAGATGATCCCTCACTAAAATTTCAAGAAAGTGTTCCCCCTAACTGTGCACCGTTGCGAAGGTTCATTGTTTCGAAGCACCACGTGATGATCGGGTGTGATAGATTCTAACGTTCGCATACAACGGGTGTAAGCCAGATTTACACATGTGAAACACTTAGGTTGACTTGACGAGCCTAGCATGTACAGACATGGCCTCGGAACACGAGAGACCGAAAGGTCGAACATGAGTCGTATGTTAGATACGATCAACATGGAGATGTTCACCGTTGATGACTAGTCTGTCTCACGTGATGATCGGACACGGCCTAGTCGATTCGGATCATGTATCACTTAGATGACTAAAGGGATGTCTATCTAAGTGGGAGTTCACTAAATAATCTAGTTAGATGAACTTAATTATCATGAACATAGTCAAAAGGTCTTTGCATATTATGTCATAGCTTACGCTTTAGTTCTACTGTTTTGGATATGTTCCTAGAGAAAATTTAGTTGAAAGTTGATAGTAGCAATTATGCGGACTGGGTCCGTAAACTGATGATTGTCCTCATTCATCGAAAGCGAAGGCTTATGTCCTTAATGCACCGCTCGGTGTCTTTGAACCTCGGCGTTGTTTGTGGATGTCGCGAACATCTGACATACACGTTTTGATGACTACATGATAGTTCAGTGCGTAATGTTAAACGGTTTAGAATTGAGGCACCGAAGATGTTTTGAAATGTCGCAGAACATATGAGATGTTCCAAAGACTGAAATTGGGATTTCAGGCTCATGCCCACGTCAAGAGGTATGAGACCTCTGACAAGTTTCTTAGCCTGCAAACTAAGGGAGAAAAGCTCAATCATTGAGCATGTGCTCAGATTGTCTGAGTACTACAATCGCTTGAATCGAGTGGGAGTTAATCTTCCAGATGAGATAGTGATGGTTCTCCAGAGTCACTGCCACCAAGCTGCTAGAGCTTTATGATGAACTATAACATATCAGGGATAGATATGATGATCCTTGAGCTATTCGCGACGTTTGACACCGCGAAAGTAGAAATCAAGTAGGAGCATCAATTGTTGATGGTTAGTAAAACCACTAGTTTCAAGAAGGGCAAGGGCAAGAAGGGATACTTCATGAAATGGCAAACCAGTTCCTGCTCTAGTGAAGAAACCCAAGGTTCAACCCAAACTCGAGACTAAGTGCTTCTGTAATGAGGGGAACGGTCATTGAAGCAAAACTACCCTAGATACTTAGATGAGAAGGCTGGCAAGGTCGACAGAAGTATACTGGATATACATTATATTAATGTGTACTTTACTAGTACTCCTAGTAGCACCAGGGTATTGGATACCGGTTCGGTTGCTAAGTGTTAGTAACTCGAAATAAAAAGCTACGGAATAGATAGAGACTAGCTAAAGGTGAGATGACGATATGTGTTGGGAGTGTTTCCAAGGTTGATGTGATCAAACATCGCACGCTCCCTCTACCATCGGGATTGGTGTTAAACCTAAATAATTGTTATTTGGTGTTTGCGTTGAGCATGGACATGATTGGATTATGTTTATTGCAATACGGTTATTTATTTAAGGAGAATAATGGTTACTCTGTTTATTTGAATAATACCTTCAATGGTCTTGCACCTAAAATGAATGGTTTATTAAATCTCGATCGTAGTGATACACATGTTAATGCCAAAAGATATAAAATAGTAATGATAGTACCACATACTTGTGGCACTGCCATTTGAGTCATATTGGTATAAAACGCATGAAGAAGCTCCATGTTGATGGATCTTTGGACTCAGTCATTTTTGAAAAGATTGAGACATGTGAACCATGTCTATTGGTAGATATGCATGAAGAAACTCCATACAGATGGATCGTTTGGACTCATTTGATTTTGAATCACTTGAGACATGCAAATCATACCACATGGGCAAGATGACTGAAATGCCTCATTTTCAGTAAGATGGAACAAGAAAGCAACTTGTTGGTAGTAATACATTTTGATGTGTGCAGTCCAATGAGTGCTGAGGCATGCAGTGGATATCGTTATGTTCTTACTTCACAGATGATTTGAGTAGATGTTGAGTATATTTACTTAATGAAACACAAGTCTGAATTATTGAAAGGTTCAAGTAATTTCAGAGTGAAGTTGAAGATCGTCGTGACAACAGGATAAAATGTCCATGATATGATCATAGAGAATATCTGAGTTACATGTTTTGGTACACAATCAAGACATTGTGGAAATTGTTTCACAACTAATGCCGCCTGGAACACCATAGTGTGATGGTGTGTCCGAACATCGTAGCTGCACCCTATTGGATGTGGTGCATACCATGATGTCTCTTACCGAATTACCACTATCGTTTATGGGTTAGGAATTAGAGACAACCGCATTCACATTAAATAGGGCACCACGCAATTCCGTTGAGATGATACCAAATGAACTATGGTTTAGAGAAACCTAAGCTGTCATTTCTTAAAAGTTTGGGGTTGCGACGCTTATGTGAAAAAGTTTCAGGCTGATAAGCTCGAACCCAAAGCGGATAAATGCATCTTCATAGAATACCCAAAACAGTTGGGTATACCTCCTATTTCAGATCCGGAAGCAAAAGTGATTGTTTCTAGAAACGGGTCCTTTATCGAGGAAAAGTGTCTCTCGAAAGAATTGAGTGGGAGGATGGTGGAGAGTTGATGAGGTTATTGAACCGTCACTTCAACTAGTGTGTAGCAGGGCACAGGAAGTTGTTCCTATGGCACCTACACCAATTGAAGTGGAAGCTTATGATAGTGATCATGAAACTTCGGATCAAGTCACTACCAAACCTCGTAGGTAGACAAGGATGCGTACTACTTCAGAGTGGTACGTAATCCTGTCTTGGAAGTCATGTTGCTAGACAACAATGAACCTACGAGCTATGGAGAAGCGATGGTGGGCCCGGATTCCGACGAATGGCTCGAGGCCATAAAATTTGAGAGAGGATCCATGTGTAAAACAAAGTATAGACTTTGGAAGAACTACTTGATGGTCGTAAGACTGTTGGGTGCAGATGGATTTTAAAAGGAAGACGGACAATGATGGTAAGTGTCACCATTAAGAAAGCTCGACTTGTCATTAAGATGTTTTTCGACAAGTTCAAGGAGTTGACTACGATGAGACTTTCTCACTCGTAGCAATGCTAAGAGTCTGTTGGAATTATATTAGCAGTTACTGCATTATTTATGAAATCTTGCAGATAGGATGTCAAAAACATTGTTTCCTCAACGATTTTCTTGAGGAAAGGTTGTATGTGATACAACCAGAAGGTTTTGTCAATCCTGAAAGATGCTAATAAGTACGCAAAGCTCCAGCAATCCTTCTAAGGACTGGAGTAAGCATCTCGGAGTTGGAATATGCGCTTTGATGAGATGATCAAAGATTTTGGGTTTATACAAAGTTTATGAGAAACTTGTATTTCCAAAGAAGTGAGTGGGAGCACTATAGAATTTTTGATGAGTATATGTTGTTAACATATTGTTGATCAGAAATGATGTAGAATTTCTGGAAAGCATACAGGGTTATTTGAAAAGTGTTTTTCAATGGAAAACCTGGATTAAGCTACTTGAACATTGAGCATCAAGATCTATAAGGATAGATCAAAAACGCTTAATAGTACATTCAAATGAATACATACCGTGACAAGATTTTGAAGGAGTTCAAAATAAGCAAACAAGGAGTTCTTGGCTGTGTTACAAGGTGTGAGTATTGAGTAAGACTCAAGACCTGAACACGGCAGAAGAGAGAGAAAGGACGAAGGTCGTCCCCTATGCTTTAGACGTAGACTCTACAAGTATGCTATCTTGTGTACCTTTTGAAGTGTGCCTTGCCATGAGTCAGTCAAGGGGTACAAGAGTGATCCAGGAATGGTTCACATGACAGCGGTCGAACTTATCCTTAGTAACTAGTGGACTAAGGAATTTTCTCGATTATGGAGGTGGTAAAAGAGTTCGTCGTAAAGGGTTACGTCGATGCAAACTTTGACACTAATCCGGATGATTCTGAGTAATAAACTGGATTCGTATAGTAGAGCAGTTATTTGGAATAGCTCCAAGTAGCGTGTGGTAGCTACATCTACAAGATGACATAGAGATTTGTAAAGCACACACGGATCTGAAAGCTTCAGACCCGTTGACTAATGACCTCTCTCACAAGCGAGATATGATCAAACCCCATGGGTGTTGGATTCATTACAATCACATAGTGATGTGAACTAGATTATTGACTCTAGTGCGAGTGGGAGACTTTTGGAAATATGCCCTAGAGGCAATAATAAAATGGTTATTATTGTATTTCCTTGTTCATGATAATTGTCTATTGTTCATGCTATAATTGTATTAACTGGAAACCGTAATACACGTGTGAATACATAGACCACAACATGTCCCTAGTGAGCTTCTAGTTGACTAGCTCGTTGATCAATAGATGGTTATGGTTTCCTGACCATGGACATTAGATGTCATTGATAACGGGATCACATCATTAGGAGAATGATGTGATGGACAAGACCCAATCCTAAGCATAGCACAAGATCGTGTAGTTCGTTTGCTAAAGGCTTTTCTAATGTCAAGTATCATTTCCTTAGACCATGAGATTGTGCAACTCCCGGATACCATGGGAATGCTTTGGGTGTACCATACGTCACAACGTAACTGGGTGGCTATAAAGGTGCACTACAGGTATCTCCGAAAGTGTCTGTTGGGTTGGTATGAATCGAGACTGGGATTTGTCACTCCGTATGACGGAGAGGTGTCTCTGGGCCCACTCGGTAATGCCTCATCATAATGAGCTCAATGTGACTAAGCAGTTAGTCACGGGATCATGCATTACGGAATGAGTAAAGTGACTTGCCGGTAACGAGATTGAACGAGGTATTGGGACACCGACGATCGAATCTCGGGCAAGTAACATATCGATTGACAAAGGGAATCGAATACGGGATTGATCGAATCCCCGACATTGTGGTTCATCCGTTGAGATCATCGTGGAACATGTGGGAGCCAACATGGGTATCCAGATCCCGCTGTTGTTTATTGGCCGGAGGGATGTCTCGGTCATGTCTGCATGGTTCCCGAACCCGTAGGGTCTACACACTTAAGGTTAGGTGATGCTAGAGTTGTTATGGGAAATAGTATGTGGTTACCGAAGGTTGTTTGGAATCCCGGATGTGACGAGGAGCTCCGGAATGGTCCGGAGGTGAAGATCGGTATATTGGACGAAGGGTATTGGAGTCCGGAATTGTTCCGAGGGTACCAGGTGATGACTAGCGTGTCCGAATGGGGTTTCGGAGGCCCCGTCAAGTGTTTGGGGGCCTTATGGGCCAAGGGGAGGGGGCACATCAGCCCACTAAGGGGCTGAGCGCCCCTCCCACCCCATCTCACGTAACCTGGAGAGGTAGGGCGCCACCCCTAGGGCAGCCTCCCCTCCCGGCTTGGGGGCAAGTTTCCTAGGGGGTGGGGGCGCCCAAACCCATCTAGGGTTTCCCCTGGCCGCCGCCCCCTCCTCTAGATCCATCTAGAGGGGTCGGCCCCCTATCCCCTTCCCCCTATATATATTGAGGGGGTGGGAGGGCAGCCACACCCCTTCCCCTGGCGCAGCCCCTCCCTCCTCCAACACCTCCTCCTCCTTCGTAGTGCTTGGCGAAGCCCTGCTAGAGAACTACGAGCTCCATTGCCACCACGTCGTCGTGCTGCTGGAGTTTTCCCTCAACTTCTCCTTTCCCCTTGCTGGATCAAAAAGGAGGAGACGTCCCCGGGCTGTACGTGTGTTGAACACGGAGGCGCCGTCCGTTCGGTGCTTAGATCGGAATCAACCACGATCTGAATCACTGCGTGTACGACTCCACCAACCGCATTCTTGTAACGCTTCCGCATCGCGATCTTCAATGGTATGAAGATGCACTCCCTCTCTCCCTCTCTTGTTCCTAGAATCTCCATAGATTGATCTTGGTGATGCGTAGAAAATTTTGAATCTCTTCTATGTTCCCCAACAGAAGTAGAATTGTTGCTTGCTAAAAGAAAAGCAGACGTACTTGAAGCACGCAATTACGTCCATGGTCAGCCATTTCTTGTTGGTGAATACTTTGATGAGTGCAGCTCCAGTTGCCGCGAGTTACATGTATTGCATGGATCAAATGTCAGAAGGTCATCACCATTTGCTAGTCCACTACAACAGAGATCATTTCCGACACGATGTTGGTTCCATCTCCTGCTCAATCTAGAACCGACGCTCCGGCGTGAGCATCATACGTGGTTTTCTTTGACCTAACCATGGCGAAGCCTGAGGGTGTGGGAAGAGCGGCGAAGTGGGAGAGATGTGGATGGGCTCGGGCTGGCGGCGCGGAGAGGAAGAAGGTGGATGCGGCTAGGGTTGTGGGACACCGACCGACTTAAATAGCCGGATTTAGCCTTAGTCGGCGAGCCGGAGCGGCGCCACGCGGCGTTCATACAACCCCCATACCCCCACCGGAGGAGACGTCCGTCGGACCACTGGGTTTTGGGGTGATTCCCTGTAGGACCCCATCGTCAGTCCGACGTGGTGGACGTGTTCCGGTGCCCCATATCCGTCATACATTTGGGCTGGGATTCCGATCAGCCTGGACGTTTGAGGCACCCATTTGGGTCGCTTTTTTGTGATCGATCACTGATCGGGTTGTCCGCTCGGGCATATGAGGGGGCTTTGGGGTGCCCGGCTGTAGATGCTCTTAGAGCCCATTCAGGCCTAGCAAGCTGAGACGATATACGAGGCTTGCGAGTGGGCCTTGTATTTCAATTTGAACCCTCGCTTGGTTCCCGTGTTGGCGCCACCTTGCCGCTGACAAAAAATTGCACAGATCTCCACGTAAAATCAAATGGTGCGAGAGTTAGTCAAGACTTAGTTAATTCCCACCTAAATGAGAGATAAACACATCACTCTCATAACTAAATATACCTAGATATATGACAAAAGATATTATGCTAAAAGATCCTCTCTTAATTAAGAGAGGACTTTTTATCTTTATCCTTCGTCAGAGGAGTATCAGGTACTGCCATCTTGGGGTACTCCCAATGCTTCAAATTCAAAAAAAGTTCTTAATGTTTCAAAAATATCCCCAAAAAATATGAATGTTGGCAAGGAATATGACTATAATCCCTAAAAAATTCAGGTTCAAACTCGAAACACACATTGAGAAACAAAAATATGGCATGGATAGTGTAAAAAAAGGCCAAAGCAATATTGACAATATTCAAATCTGGATTTCACTTTTCTTTTTCAATGTGCATTTCAAGTTTGGACCTGAATTTTTTGGGGGTTGAAGTCACATTTCTTATAAACATCATATTTTTCCAGAATTTTTTAAAATATTTAAGAATGTTTTTCCTGAATTTGAAGCATCGGGAGTAACCCAAGATACGAGCACCTGATGCTTTCCCATCCTTCGCCTCAACGTTTATCTGTCAAGATGACATTGTGCACCCCTTAAGCACCAAAATTAGCAACGGAAGCCGTACCGAAATTTCGCGCAGGGCGGTGGGCACCAAATGGATATATATCGCACGGCACGTGCACTCCACCTCACATAGCCAGTGTCCAAGTGGCTAGCATAGGACACACCCCACGGACCGCAACACCACCGCGAGTCCTCGAGCCGCCCACCGCCTCCGTCGTGACAGGGGCACGTCGCGCCCATGCACGGCCACCGTGCCCACGGCCTCCCACGTAGCTCACGCCACACATCGCCACTTCACCAACTACAGCATCGCGTCGTCTACATATGAGGCGCCATATCCTCCCGTTGCTTTCACAGACCGCGCGAGGTCGACGAGAGGTAAACAAAGACTGCAAACATGGCGGTGGCGACGGCTCGGTGGCTCGTCCTGTCCCTGCTCGTGTCCGCCGCGTGGGCGTCGGCGGCCGCGGCGCACGAGAAGAAATGGAAGGCCGGGGCTGCGGTGGGCGGCCAGGTCGTGGAGAAGGAGCGGCGGAGGGTGGTCGCCGAGAGCGAGGCCGGCACGGTTACGGCCACGGACGTCGCCGACGCGGCGGGCACCGTGTACCGGCTGCAGTTCATCACCATGGACCCCGGCGCCCTGTTCCTGCCCGTGCAGCTGCACGCCGACGCGGTGTTCTACGTGCACAGCGGTACGTAACGCCCATGAACGAACGCTGTCTGCAAGTGCAGAGTGTTTGTGTGACTAAACTTAACTTACGCCGTGTTTTCTGGGGGCAGGGCGGGGCAAGGTGACCTACATCCAAGAAGGGAGCAGCGAAACAAGCTCGCTGGAGGTAGAGCGAGGAGACGTGTACAACCTGGAGCAGGGCAGCATCCTGTACATCCAGAGCTACCCCAACGCCACCAGAGAGCGTCTCCGGATCTACGCCATTTTCACCAGCAACGCCATCAACTCCGACGACCCATCGGTACCTACAGACCGCTTCTATATATGTCCGGTGATCTACTTATTCATTCATTCTTGTGATACTGACGAGTGAGTACTTGGCCACAATATTGCAGCATCCCACGTCGAAAGCATACTCGAGCGTCAGCAATCTACTGAGAGGATTTGATGTAAAGATTCTTCGACAGGGATTTGGGGTAAGTAAAATTAGTACTGTATGTATGAACTAGCGAACGAGTATGCACATGTCTTGCATAGTTGCATCACATCGATTACATGAATTGTTGGTCTTGTAAGGTTACCTCTGAAGTGGTGGAGGCAATCCAATCGGCGAAGAGCCCGCAGTCGATTGTAACGTACAATCCAGACCAGGAGAAGGAAGAGAAGTCGAATTGGACGGAGGAAATCTTCGACGCGCTGTGGGGCGACGAGTCCCCACTGAACAAGAAGAAGAAGAAGGATAAGCACAAGAAGAAGGACAAGAAGGACGACAAGTCCAAGAGCGAGACGTTCAACTTCTACTCCGGCAAGCCGGACGTCAAGAACTGCTTCGGATGGAGCAAAACCATGACCAACAAGGACCTCCAGAACCTCAGGGGGTCCAACATCGGCATGTTCATGGTGAACCTGACCACGGTAAGTGAGCTAGCAGATTCTAACTCGCTGTTGCGTTCAGTAGTTTTTCAGTTGTCGTGCTAACATAAAAAGTGTTTTTGCACTGATCAATTTTGCAGGGGTCGATGATGGGGCCTCACTGGAACCCGAAAGCCACGGAGATCGCCATCGTCACCCACGGGTCAGGGATCGTGCAGGTGGTCTGCCCGAGCACCGCGTCGGGCGCCGGCGGCGGTCACGGCCACCACGACGAGGGCGGCCGCGGGGGCGGCGGTCACGGTCACCACGACGAGGGCGGCCGCAGACGAGGTGATCACGGTCACCACGACGAGGGCGGCCGCAGGGGTGGCGACCACGGGCAAGAAGGCGTCGAGTGCAAGAACTCGGTGTTCAGGGTGAAGGAAGGCGACGTGTTCGTGGTGCCGAGGTTCCACCCGATGGCGCAGCTATCCTTCAACAACGGGTCGTTCGTGTTCGTCGGGTTCAGCACCCACATGGGGGAGAACAACCCGCAGTTCCTGGCCGGGGAGCAGTCGGTGCTGCAGGTGATCGGCAAGGAGATAGTGGCGCTGGCGCTGGGGCAAAAGAACGCGACCGCCGTGGAGCAGCTGCTGTCGGCGAAGAGCGGGTCGACCATAATGGCGTGCGTCTCGTGCGCGGAGGAGCTGGAGAGGAAGGCGGAGCAGGAGGAACAGGAGGGCGGGAAGGGGGAGAGGGAGCGGGAAGAGGAGGAGGAGAGGGAAAGGAAGCAGAGAGAGGAGGAAGAGCGGAAGAAGCGGGAGGAGGAGGAGAGGGCAAGGAGAGAGGAGGAAGAGAGGGCGAGGAGGGAGGAGAAGGAAAGGAAGCAGAGGGAGGAGGAAGAGCAGAGGAAACGAGAGGAGGAAGAGAGGAAGAGGAGGGAGCAAGAAGAGGAAGAAGAAAGGAGGAGGAGGGAGGAGGAAGAAGGTGGCGGAGGCCAAGGCGGAGGAGGAGGTGATGATCCAAGGGAGGAGGAAGAACGGCGGAGGAGGGAGGAGGAAGAAGGTGGCGGAGGCCAAGGCAGACGAGGAGACGATCCGAGGGAGGAAGAGGAAGAGCGGCGGAGGAGAGAGGAGGAAGAGGGAGGCGGAGGCCAAGGCGGACGAGGAGACGATCCGAGGGAAGAAGAGGAACGGAGGAGGGAGGAAGAAGGAGGCCGTGGCGGCAGAGGCGGAGATGACCCGTGGGAAGAGGAGGAAGGCGACTGGGGAGACTCCTCCAAGTACCGCGCGGCCACGAACCTGAAGAAGCGCTACCGTGGTCGCAAGGGCGCCGTGTTCCAGAGCGCCTGAACAAGAACTGTTCCAGTCACCTTGCACGCTCTCTGCTCCACCCTTTCCCCGCGTACCGCTGTACGAATAATGGTGGCCATCCTAGTTGTGTGGCTCTGTTCAGTCTACTGTAGTCTCTACGTAGTTTTGTTGGGTCCGTCGTTGCCACAATGCCACTGTGTCTTGCTGTAGCCGGTGTATAGAAGAGCTTGTGCATTATGCCTGCCTATAAATAAAGGAGCTGTTCATCGCCGCAATGGTTTTGCAAACTACTTAAAAGTCCGTTCCGCTCGGGTGAAGAGGCGATCCCTCTCCTTCTCCGTGGAGAAGGACTGCTCTGGTAAAGCTGCTGATCAATGATGGACCGTGTCGAGCTCGGATGAGAAGGTGATATCTCGGATGAGAAGGTGATGTGTCTTCTCCTTCTTAATGGAGAGGGACCTGCCCTGGTGAAGTGTCTTCTTCTTCTTAGTGGAGAGGGACATGTGCTGGTAAAGCGGTGATCTGTTTTCTTTTCCTTAGTGAAGAGCGGTGATCGTGTTGAGCTCGGGTGAAGAGGTGATCTATTTTTTCTTTTAGTAGAAAGGAACCTGCGTTGGTAAAGTTGTTGATCAGTGATGGAGCCAATCAATGATGAAGCCGTGTCAAGCTTGGGTGGGTGATTTGTCTCTTTTTTATTTGTCTCTTTTTCTTAGTGCAGAGGGACTTGCGTTGGTTTTTTCTAAGAATTATCCCACCTTATCAATTTGGTGATATTGATATTTACATAGCTTGTAACTGAATTTTTAGGGTGGGAGCGCTTGCCGTTATTTGGTTGCTTTGGCTATGTAAAAATGATAAGGTGTTTAACGATAAAAGTATTTCTCTGATGCAGGTTATCTATAGGTGTACTGAGACTCTTCGTTTATGGTCCTCTCTATAACGTGTGAAAAATCGAGGCCTGTTTACGGAGGTGTGTGCACGATTGGAGGATACGGCGAGGGATACTTTTACCCAACATGGGTGGTAGCATGATCTTAGGATTGGCCCATCTCCGCTTTAGGCGTTATACATACTCTGTTTCTTTGTATTTCGCCTTCTTAATTTTCGTTTGTGTGAAAAAACTTATTTGGCTGTGTGCATTATAGTTATGCAGAGGCAGGGTGTAATGCTTTAGAGGCCGGGTGTAATGCTTAAACATTTTAAGTAATAAAGCGCCCCTTTTCGAAAAATGTATTACTATGGAAAAATAATCTATCGCAATGCACTGGATGCTGACCGCTAGTGCATAATCTCCTTCCATCCCGGAAATTCGCTCATCTGCTCATAGAAGAACAGTTGAATAATATATGTTGAAAATATTTGCAACTTCCTTTACATGAAAGAAAAGATGAACAAATTCTTTATGTGCTGGAAAGTTGCAGACCATGTGATATCCGGGGAGCTCGGGACAGAAAATAAAATCAAACAGTTTTCAACCTTTCTCAAGGCACAGAATTTGTTCATCAACACGAGTAGATATCCATCCCATCCTGTACATCTTCTAATTACTGTGCTGTTTGTTGAATTGTTACGTTTTGAGGCGTGAGTTCTAGCCATGGAATAGGCATAGATTGATAATCCAAGACGTAGTCATGCATTTGAGAAGAGGGGGAATAACAAGGCTTTAAAATTACGAATAGATGCTCATACTAAAAGTTTGTAATCCAAACCAAATCCAGACCAATCCATACATGTACACCTGTACCAGTCAAACTAAACCAATCCAAACTATAAGTGCTATAATCCAAACCAAACTGAACTGCTCATGTTTTCAAACCAAACCAATCTAGCCCATTTCCTAGAATTGGTTTCTGTCCAAATTTTCAAACCATGGACATGCACACATGCGGACGTGGATAGCTCCTATGCATGAATACTAAATTGCCATCACTGAACACCGTGGCTGTATGCAGCTTGCTGCAGTCGGCGAAGTAGCAGACACGCCGGCCAGCCTCGGGTGCATTGCTGCGTAGCACTCATGTAGGCGGGCAACAAGTTCCAACCTTGGCCTTGCAAGCTTGGTCACCGGCGGCGGCGTCTCACCTGAAAAGAGAGAGAGAGAGAGAGAGAGAGAGGAGGCGGTGGCCGGAGCTCCATCCAGCGGGGCAGCCCAGCTACCCCTAGCGGCGGCAGTCGCCCATCGAGGCTGCTAGTACGATTTGGTCGCTGCATTTGGTTTCATACTATGGATTGAAACTGTTTGAGACCAATTGTTCTTTGTCCAGACCAAAGCAATCCAGCCCAAAAATAAGTGCAGCCCAGACCAAATTGATTTAACGTAGTGTCTCGGTCTATTTTGTCCAATCCAATGACAACCCAATAGGAAACCAAACTGAAACTATAGTTTGAATCCAAACTATTCCCAGGTCTACTCATACTATACATCGTCAAAAAAACGTCTTTTATATTAAGTTAAAAGAGTAAGTGTTTGTGTTGCATAGCTTCCCAGCGATGGCCGTGCAAAACCATTTACCCACTGCAATAACAGAGAGCATAACTCAGTCGGCATTTTCCACGCAAATTTCACATGAGATGATCGCATAGCAGAATCGGTTCCGGAAGTATCAGTCAACGGCAAAACATCTGTACAAAAATGTTAATCCACCGACTTGACCCGAGTTAAATCACAGAACAATCCAAACAACTGGGTGAACAGACTCCCTCAGACAGGTATAGCGAACCCTTTGCTGGACATGCTGTCAAGGATGTCGTTCAGCGCTTGGCACAATCCAGCAATCTGCAGGTGTGGCAAAGTTGTTGCAATCCATGATTAGAAACGGACGGATGCGTTTTCCTGATAGTTGTTGTAAACGTAGCAGGTACTTGTGGAGAAATTTTTGGTGTACAGTGCACGAAGGCAAGTGCAAGTATGCAACAGTTCTATCAAGGCAGTTTCCCGCTTTAACTAAATTAAAAAAAAAGGTTAAAACTAGGAAGAAATGAAATACAATGCAAAACTAACCTGTTGGTCCCACTGCTGTAGCCCTTCAGTGTCATCCTCAAAGTGTATCACAGCCTCAACCTGTGTTACAAAGATGTATGCATGAATTTCAGACTGATAACACAAAGATGTGGTTGAGTAATTCTATTCCAGAATTTCATGATCCAATAGCAGATAGTGAATGCCAAGAGAGAGGGCTCATAAAATACCTGATCAATTGAACCCCGCATTCTATCTTCACAGATCATTCGACATGCTATCTTCTCAGCCTGCCAGTAAGAAGTCAATGGTAAGAAGGCTTAAAATTTAGATGGTATCCTAGATTAAGTTCAGAACTCTGCACCCTGTATTTGTATAGCAGTAGAAACCAAAATAAGAACAAGGAGCTGAGCCTGACAAATGTTTCCATGTTTTGGTTGTAAATTTAAATATGTTCCGTTATTAAGTTACACAGCATTGCAACTTCCCTTTTACAAGCCACAAACAATATGGCAAAATATTGCAGAGTAGAGTTCAGGGAAAATGAAAGAAACAGCACATTCACAAAGAATTTACCTTTCTAGGGTCAATGCCCAACAATGTTCCAAGCTCCTCAAAGCTGCAGAAATGAATTGATGGTCTGTTAGGTTGAATAAACCAATACTGAATGCACAACAATATCCATGAATACTGACCTGATATTGGTGTAAAGTTTACTGGCACTAAGGAGATTATGCTCAATCATCGCCCGGTCAAGCACAGTAGACTTGTCTGGCAGAAGGGCTTTCTATTGAACAGTAATTAGAAAATCCAGTCAGGAATACCATAAATGAGAACTTATTTTCAACGAGGTACAGATGACTAAAAGTTTCCCTACTTGATGCGGCTTCAGCTCCTCTGCAAATGCATCAATTTCTGGTTTCCTCAAAATCCTTTCAAGAAAAACCTGAATATTTGGATAAAGTGCAGACCCTATCAACGAAGAGAACTTATATTCCAAACATAATGCCAGGGGAGTATATCAATGTCAGATACCTTCTGCAGTATTGGGTATATCTTGAGCTTCGAGCATCTTTCATCCTGGAAGGGGCAAATTATTATAACATCATGCCACAAGTCATAGTTTAGGAGTCATTATGATAAGATACACTGGAAAATAAAAATATTTGCACATGACTAAGGTACCCATTATGTTTGCTTCATGCAGCATAGCTAAAAGACCAAAAGACTTTCATTCAGCAAAAATAAGATGTATAGGTTGCCTGCCAGCGGACAGTTTAAAACTGTGGTGGAAGATGTTCAAAACTAACAAAATAATTACCAAAAAAGATTAAACATAATTGGTTCACAGGATTACGATATTAGTAAGTTGGTACCAAATTGGAAAAAGCCATAGAACGGCGTGTTTTTAGACCTTGGATGGGTTTAGCAAACAGTAGGTTTAACGGCCCTGGGTTCCCACAAATCCTGGATGCAATCTAATTTATTTCACGTTAACTTGATCAGATAACAGGGGAAAGAAAATATGATGAGTGGCAAATTAAAATTGTTACCAACCAAAGAGAAAATAGAGACGAAATGAGGCATCGCAAGCCCACTATGACAGTAAGGTAAAGCCACAGCTCATCTAAACTTAACCAGTTAGTCTAAAACCCAAAATAGGTGACACAGCTCCAACTCTAAAGAGGACAAGCAGATGGGGTGGGGGGGGGGGGGGCAAGACCATGGTTATGGGTGGGGTTAGAGGCTGTTTGGATTGCGCCAAGCCAGCCCCGCCAATCTATGGGCAAGCCAAATAATGAATCGAGGATTCCCCCACCCGTGACATGCCAACAATTTGGCATGTATTTGAACTGCATGAAGTGAGGTGTGCTGGACCCACCAAATAATTGTTGCCCAACCAAACATGCAACCAGATCTGGTCAACGGCCAACTTTTTGGAAGGGCAGCTCACGGCTCCCATCTAAAGAGCCCCTTGAATACAGAGCTTGTTTACCATCTTGCCATTATTACAAATAAACATTTCCCGGTACCCTGCGGGTGCAGGGATCGAAGCCTGGTGCATCTATTACTTGGGCCTTAGTACCACAAGGGCAAAAGTGACCAGCGAACTCCTAATCGTCCAACATCATATTATGTTGTGCTTTGCAAGACAGCTCCAGCAACATGTATTCGGATTATGGAGGGAGTACTCCCTTCATTCCAGTGAATAAAGTGCACGCACATCTCGAGAATCAAGTTTGACCGTCAAGATAAACCAACAAAATGTGGGTTATGTACAGCAAAAGTTATACTGTTGAATTTGTATTTGAAAAGACCAGTGGTATAATTGTAAAGTCACATAACTTATATATTATTTGTCAAATTAATGATCAATGTTAGAACTCAACGAAACTACTCTGCACACAACAATGCACATACTAATTTTGTACGATGCCTACTTTGAACGGTCGATCTAATGGATGATTTGATCCATCATACAAAAATTGTAAGGAAAGCTATCGTATGTATAGCACTGCTCAAATCTCAAAATGTGTGTTAACAACTTAAACCAGTGGGACTAAAACTCTAAATAAATGACGTGGCTTGCATTGATGGTTTCCAATTGGCAAAACAGGATCAAGAGAGAACTAAGACGATCATGATGGTTAGAAGTTACTGGAGCAATTAATGATAATGGATTAAATAATAAAGGTGTGAAGCCACAGGAGCTAAAAGCCAATACCTTGTACAATGTAGCAAGAACACGAGAGCGTTGTGGGCCAGCACCAGCCAATATTGTGCATGTTACAGCAGCACTAAGAGCTTGCTCAAGAGCATTTTCATCAATCTCTCTGAGAAAATACAGAAACAATGTTCCATCAAGATTTTTGAGAACAAAATATGGAAGCAATATCAGTTCCAAACACGACTTGCCAATAACCACTGCAGTATCTAAACATGAGTGTCAAATAGGGTAATTTATTTCATATAATGAGCAAAATATTGAAATAGCAAGTGTGTAAAGTAGAGATTAGGCACCACTACACCGGCAAGGCAACAAAGGACCATAGAAAACAGAACATTAAAAGGGAGTAAGCCTTACTCATCCCCGATTTGGCGTTGCTCAATCTGAGAGATACCATAGTATCGAAGTGCAGCTTCCAAGAATTTGCGCTTTAGATCTAAAATTCTCGCATAGCAGACCTATAATAAGAGATATAAGAAGGGAACTAAATTGTTGTCCTTGGTTGTAGGCAGATAGATTGTTAAACTATTTCTGAACCAACAAACCTTGTATTGTAAGTTCAGAACTTCCTGGTTGCTGTTTGTGACCAAAAACGAGGCTTTGTTGATAAAAGCTTCAGCATTCACTGCATCATCATCCTACGAAATTAAGAAGTACATTAGTCCAGCTGACAATGCAAATGAGCCAATGACAACAAAGGCTAAACAGCACTAACCTCCAAATAGAGTCGCGCAATCTGGACGCACTTGGATAATTTGTTTGTGTCATCAAGCATCCTGGTTTTTTTAGCAGATGGTCAGATTTCCCAGACTTAGAAAAATCCATTGACATGTAAAGAGAGACAAAAGCTTCTACCTGATTCCTGAGTCCAAGTCAATGCCACTAAGCATTTGTGCTGCTCTCGACCATTGTTGTTCAGATTCATACAGTTCTGCAAGCTTCTCCCTAATCACCACTACCTGGATATAGACAGACAGAAAAATTATATGTTAAGAATGTTGCAGCACTTCTTTTTAATAACAACAAGGTCAATCATGAAATCACCGAAGAAGATTTAATGAGTGGTTACAAAGCCCACAGAAACAGATATTAAGTCAGTTATTTGTGGTAGAGAAACAAATCTAGAGATTCACATTCTCTAGATTTACATGAAGAAGCTGGAATAGCAGTAAATATCACATATAATTCACCGGATAATTTCTTTCACAAGATGACAAGCATGAGGAAGCCATTCTTTGTACATCTTTTCTGCACGGGTATATATTAACCAGCTTCGATCTACATATTCTTAAAAACTATGTATTTTGCAATATGAGCACACTTATTCTATCTTGGTTTACTTTGATGGTACCTACTACCTAGAATATGAATATCTAAGACCTTTTGACATAATTGCAATAAATAGAAATCATACTACTCCATAACTGCTAATTTTAGTGACTGTTCTCAGCAGCTTAACAAAGTTTAAACCAATGACAATATAAATTGCAACTTCAACAAGAACTCCGAAACAGTAACAGTAAAGAAGTAAACCACATATATTTAGATTTCTGAAATGCAATGCATAAGAGGGACATAATGCACGAAGCTATAGGTAGATATTCAGGTTTCTGCAATGCAACCCATATGAACATAGAATGAGTAGCAACAGTAATTCCTATATTGCATTATTTTCTCTACTCACAGACAAGATCATGAGGTATTATAAAACTATAATCCTTGAGCAATAATTTTCCTGTTTATACCTAGTATCGAACTATCACACGGATAATCAAAATAAGTTAACCATGTGGGGTAATAAGCTTAAGGAATTGGATCAAATGGCTGATAAGTGGCTTATAATGACTGGACACCAAATCAATAGGTCTTCATAATGGATTACAGACTAACACGGCTTGTCAAAGCTGTGTAGTTGACTGCCTGACTGGCATAACTCAACTATAGCTCTATTTCCCCTGAAAAATATGCCACACGGAAATCTAAATGGTAGAGAGCATCAACAAAAAATGCATAACATTAAACTCAATACTTGCCTTTGCATACATAATCTAAGCTGAGACTGCATAAATGAGATAACAGGATGACATCATCTTCATGCAATGTATATTCCCTTGGATAAAATTAGCCAACATCCAAATTGGCCACTCCAAAGCAAATCTCACGAGAACAGAAAATCCCATTACAGCAATAGCTCCTACGTACTACTAGTAGTTACTGGGCAAGTTCAAAATTGAGTGGCAGGTGTGACCAACTGTCAAAACAAAAGTGCTGTGATAGCAATTTCCCAAAATTATATCATGGCATTGCATAGTAGCTATACAGGCTGTGCAGTACAACATACTACAACTAGTACAGAGCAATCTGGTACTTAAAATTAGTCTGCTAGGAACCGAAGGGTGCCTACCTGCTCCTCGAAGGAGACCACACGAGGCTGGATCTGCGTGAGCGCATAGTGGGCAACCTCCTTCTGAGAGTCCGGCTCCAGCTTCCCCAGCTCCTGCGCGAACGTCTGCAGCAGCTGCCGCGACACCACGAGCGGCACCTCATCCGACACCACTGCGTTCGCAACAATCCCGGCCATTACGCCCAAAACAAAAATCAAATACCCAGAAATCTACAGCTAGGGTTTGAGTGAAGCGCGTTACTGTGGTTGAGGAAGCGCTTGGCCTGGGGGATGTCCGGCGGGGAAGACGAGATGACGGAGGCGAGGATGTGGCGGTACTGCTCGATCTTCTGGCGCTGGTCGGCGATCGCCGCCGCGCTTGCGAGGGCGCTGTCCATGGCTTCCTCCGCCTGGGCTACCGCGGACAGCCGCAGGGGTTGGGGGTGGCGTCGGAGAAGGAGCGGCCTAGGGTTTTGGCGTTTGATCTGCGGAGAAGATGAGGGGAAAAGCTATAACTGGGTTTTGCACATGAACTGGGTCGGATATATTCTGCTGGGGAGTAGGACGATGGGCCGCCTTATGTTTTTTTCTAGTGGTGGGCCGCCTTGTACTTTTAGTGTGGGCCGCCTTGTTATTTGGGCCTAAAGTTTTGGTTTCGTCTTATGGGCCAACTCAGCCTTCAGTTTTATTTTTATTTTATTTTCTTTGACGCGTCCTTCAGTTTTTATCTTTGACGTAGTGGGCAACTCTATGTCTTTCGCCTTGGGTGGGCAAGGCACGTTCTTATTTGGCGCTTGCTTATGCGCTGATTAGTAGTTTTTTGCGAGTGAAATATTTGTACTCCCTCCGTTCTAAATTACTCGTCATAGAAATAGATGTATCTAGAACTAAAATATATCTAGATACATCCATATCTGTGACAAGTAATTCGGAACGGAGGGAGTATTACTCAATCACATAGTCCTCACAATCAACAAGGGCTAGAACCAACATAACATCCGGGCCAGACGATAACCATAGATCTGTCCTCAACTCTACCAAATTTAACTAAACTATCACTAACATTATTTTGAATGTGCTAAATATGAGTAATACAAAATTCACGTAAGCCCATAAGATGTCTAATCTCCTTGATGATAGAAGCGTGGTCTGATCTGTCTTGTTTCCGCTCTGGGATAAACTTCACTGCAACTATAGAATCCATCTCCACCATGATTGACAATTCACTTCTCTGAATAGCAAGAGAGAGATCCTCCATGCAAGCACATAAATCAGCCTCAAGTGTATCACGGCAAGAAAAGAAAGCCCTGCGAGCAGAGAAAATGAGACTGTCCTTTTCATCTCTAAGGACTATACCTGCGCCGGCACGACCATTATCGGCAAAGGCACCATCGGTGTTGAGTTTAACCCACCACCCTTTCGAGGACACCACCTGAGTTGCACCCCTGTTCCCATTATCACAAGCCGCTTCTTCACTATTTTCTCACAAGCGATGATAGACTTACCCTTGTTAGGATCTGTAGATAGCTCTATTTTGAGGCCAATCAAGGAATCAAGATAGCTGCAAGATAGATTCTGGATACTTCCATTGGTAGAGGAGGTTTTTGATGCACAACTTCGTTCTGTACATGCATATTCGCCAGAGCATCATGAGTAACATAGAACGCTCAATGTCAGGTAAAGGCTCAAGCATTTGGAATAGCCATTCCCACCCAGAATTCTAAATTGAAGACAGTGGCGGTAGCATCTAAACCTCGGCCATAACACGTCAAAATTCTTGAGCCGGATTACACCGAGCGAAGGGGTAGAAATTGTCCTCCAGTTCAGACGCGCACACCAGACATAGATCATCATCTTCGAGACCTATCATGTGTTTCTTTTGCTAGGTAGGCAAGGTATTCATCGCAAGTCTCCATGCAATGTTGCAGCCAGTAGGTGGCACCTCGCATGACCAAATATATTTCCAACAATCACGACGACCATCTCCTCTCGAACTAGAACCAGAAGCAGTATCTCTGTGCGCCTCATCAAAGGCCAACTAATATGCACTTTTGACGGTAAACACTCCGTACTTTGGATTCTGCATGTTCCTTGACGAGAGATAGGTTTGTAAGACATTCACCTGCATAAAGATGTTCTCAAGTAAGCCAAAAATCCAGGAACCATTAGCATTTAAGAGTTCAGCAACAAATTTGATTCTGCATGTTCCTTGACGAGAGATAGGTTTGTATGAAAACGGTCTTGGAATCCAATTGTTCCGCCACACACGAATGCTCCTGCCGTCCCCCACCCTCCATACCAAACCTTTTTCAGAAGTTCTAATCCATTGCTTACCATGTTCCATGAAGAAGACGTGTTTCCGGTGAAGACCGTGTCCTCAATTTTTTCACCTGGATAATAACAAGCACTGAGAACCTGTGCACATAAACTTTCGGATTTAACAATTAGCCTCCATGCTTGATGAGCTAAAAGGGCTTGGTTAAAGAGCCAGAAGTCTCTAAACCCAACACCACCTCTTTCTTTTGGTTGTAGAAGATCATCCCCCCACGCCAGTGAACTTTCCTCTTCCCATTGGTAGAACCCCAATAAAAACTTCGCACCATCCTAGTAACTTCATCACACACCAAAAAAGGGGAGCTTAAACACACCCATGATGTAGGTGGGTAATGCCTGCGCGGCCGATTTGATGAGCGTCTCTCGACCCGGTTATGCCAGGTGGCCATTACCCCAATGTATAAGCCGTTTAGTCAAACTCATCAGGATATTCTGAAAAAGCGGCCTTTTGACATACGGCCTTATGGTTTTGGGAGTCCTGAATACTTCTCTTATGGGCTGGTTAAAGGCACAATGGCTATGTCTCGTCCGTACCGATTCCAGTAGGAATCACCTACGGGCGGCCAACACTGTAGCACGTCAAGAGTTTGTTCTTCTGATTTTTTAATATGTTTTTTACTGTTTGTAACCCAGTTTTTCTTAGGTTTTCAATGGGTTTTCTCTAGCTTATTTGGGTTTTCGGTTTTCCTTTTTCCTTTTCTTTTTTCTTCGGTTCTTTTTGGTCTTCTCTTTGGTTTGCTTCTTTTTTACTTTCTTTTGTTTCTTTTTTCAACACTCTTCTTTGTAACTTTCTTTATTTATTTTTGTTCTATTCTTCGTTTTAACCGAATTTCACTGTTTTTCTTCAGTTTTTCTTTCTTCCAACACATGTCTACATTTTTCATACGAATTGTACATTTTTGTGTACATTAGAAATTTTTTAACACGTGTTTAACATTTTGAAATACATTATTCCCTTTTTAAAATATATTTTCTGATGTCCATATTTTGTTTCACACATGCTGCACATCTAAAACATGCTTTTTATAAAATTTTCACTTTTTCATATACATGTACATTTTTACAAGAACATGTTTTGAATTTTGTTGCGAATATATGTTAAACATTTTCAACACTCGTTGGAAACATTTTTCTAATGATGATTTCTTTTATAAACTAAACAAACCTGTTTGGCGCTCTAAGCGCTGCTGGCACACGCATGCGGCTCCTAGCAGGCCGGCCCAACAACATGCTGAAAATGAAAAATGCGCAGAAAAAAAATGTTAGCAGAAATTACTGCTATCGCTTAAAAAAAAAAGCAGATATTACTGCAAGAAGGAGGAATCGAGCTCAGAACGACATAGTCAACGTACTACCACCGAGAAAGATTTCTTCTTATTACAAGATGTGATTTGATCTGTCTATGTTTGGTAAAAAAAAACAATCTTCTCCTTCAGTTACATCATAAATGAAAAGTGTTCAATTTTTCGCAAAAAAGAATAAGAAAAGTGTTCAATTAGAATATAAAAACATGACTTAATTGGTCTTAGTTAGTCTTCGGGGCGGAGTGGAAGAATGTTAACCGCTAGGAAATAACAGTATTTGACCCGTTTAGTACTGCAGATAACATTTATTATATACTAAGTATAAGTTATCCCAAAAAATGTAAAATAATTCTAAAAGATATAGAAAAACCCATGAACTTGAAAATAGAAAAAATCATGAACTTGAAAATGTTCAAAATTTTGAAAAGCAATTCATGAATTAGAAACAAGCTCAGCAATTTTGAATAAAAGTTAATTGATTTAAAAAATTTGTTCATCAAATCTGGAAAAAATGTTCACAAATTTTAAAAAAGTTCATCGAATTTGGAAAAAGTTCATTAAATTTTGAGAAAGGTTCATCAATTTTAGAAAAAGTTCAAAATTAGTAAAACAATTCATTGATCTTTAAAAAGGTTCATTGACTTTTAAAAGAGTTCATCAATTTTGAAAATGTTCAATGATTTCAAAAGAAGTCATCAATTTTGTAAAAGGTTCATCAATTTTGAAAAAATTTATCAATTTTCAAGAAAAGTTCATCTAATTTTGAAAAGTTCATCATTTGTAGAAAAGTTCATTGAATTTGAAAAGGTTTGTTAATTTAAGAAAAGTTAACGGTTTTGACAAAAAATCATGAATTTTAAAAAAGAAAATAAAATGAAGAAAGAAAGAGAAAGAGAAAACGAAAAGACCAGAACAAAAAAGTCGGCCAAAACGAAGACAACAAAAATAGTGAAACCACAATGTTTTTGTTCTTTATTGAAGAAGAAAAAAGATGTATAAACATCACAAGAGCCATGGTGTCACGATGGTTGCCATTGTTCGATCTATGTATAGTGTCGGCCCATGGCAGAGGGTGGGGTGTTTGTCGGTTGGCGAGTGTGCTTATAGTGGGCGCTTAAGGCGTGGTATAGGAAACGCCTACGGGGTGCACACCCACATCCAACGTAAAGTAATTCGGCTAGCCCATATAGGGCTTTGAAACTTTCTGGGTTTTGTTCAACTCGTGGCTAGTTTTGGGAAGTTTCTGACCGGTTCTACAAAGCTTTTACAAGCTTTTGACCAGTTAATGTAAAAGAAAATTGATTGTTTTTTCCTTTGTTTGTTTTTCTCTTATTTATGTTTTCTTTTGCTTTTCTGTTTATTTATTTTCCTTTCCTAGTTGAACTGTAAGAATTTTTCCCTCGAACCAAAGATAAAACAAACGTTATCTCTGTCGGTATCTACGTGTACGGAACAATGACCTGACAGATTTTTTTCGTCGTTGAGAGCTAAGTTGTGTCAGAGTAGAAGAAACGGAGGGGCAACCTCACGGTGTGGAGATGTAATTGCGGGAGAAAGAGGGAGAGAGGGGGAGGGAGGGGCAACCAAGGCTAGTGCTTGATCTCTTTGGAGGCTACTCATCGCCTCTTTTTATATAGGCCACGGGAGGATGCCGACTTGGAAAGGGGGCTGCCCCCAAGGGGTTTGCCCCTCCTCCTCTCCCTAGCCTCTCCACGGGCTTGTGTCCCAGGCAAAAGGGAGGCGCCCCACTAATGGGCCATGTGGCCTATCTAGGGTTGTCCATTAGGCCCTTGGCAAGTGGTAGCCCCGTGACGCCCTATAAAATTATTTGGGAGGTTTTTGACACTTATAAAACCTACTGGACCCACCAAAGGTTTTCTAGGGTTGCCCGGAACATTCCTGGTTATCCAGGTTTTTCCGATTTTCTCCAAATACTTTTCTGGTGCAATTCACATAAGCTCATAAACTTCTAATACTCATCAGAACGATAACCCTACGCGCATGACGCGGCAGGCTCGGTAAAGTGTAGACTTGACCGAGAACTCCTTCTGATCAATGATCAATAGTGGAATCATGATCATCGATACTGACCTCTACACATGCATGAATAATTACCGAGTGAATTTGTTGTTCCCATGCTCTATTCCTTTTTGCTTCATGATACTTTACAACCCCGAGGTGATACTTATTGATATCCATGTGAAGCAACACTTTATCACTATACCGAGTTATCCTCGTTACTGGTTTTGTTCCATTTTCTTGTTCTCGTATTCCGGCATTCCCGTGAACATGTCATGTAGTGTTGGGCCCAATAATGATCGATGTCATAACACTGAGAGGGCCCTAAGAATATTTCTCCGTCGTCGGAGGAGCAAATCCCGACTTTAACCTATCAAGTCCCTTGTCATACATTTCCGATTTACCCTAAAGTTGTCATTATGATCATCCTGTTATGGGTAGCGTTTGATGAATGCCAAAGCACATCTTCCGGTATGAAGGTACTCAATACCCTCACAGTCTAAGAAATTATTCATACATTAACATTTGTGTGATTATAGTAATATCTCGTGATGATATGATCTCGTAGTATATCAATCGATTGGGTATGTTCAACACAATTGGTCTTCTAACAATGTGCTCCCATTGTTTTCGGCATCCTCGTCACTTTAACCATGTCCATGATAAGGAAAACATGATCAACACAGTTGTTCTTCTACCAATGTACTCCCATTGTTTTCGTCTGTCACATCCTAGTTAGTCCATGCATTAGAGTGTTGCATCATGTTTACCTTTCACCAAAAACTTGAATTGGGGAAGACAGAACCCCCAGAACCCCTCTGAACCCAACTAGGGTTTACTAAAAATATTTTCAATGAACCTGAAATGCCCTTCTAAAAAGTTCACCCTCTTTGTCTTGGGTTAGAACCTCCGCAAAATAGGTGCACAATTTTCTAGGTCAATGAAGGTCATTGAATTAAATCATATGTAATTTGCATTTGGGCATTTAAATGCTAGTAAATATTTTGGATGCTCAAATAATTCGAAAATAAGTGTGGGCTGTTGGAGATATTCTAAACAGAGCCCCGATTATTTCAGGATTTTAGAAGTGCCTAACTATTTTTTAATAAGTCTGCAAACTTACGAGAAAAATAGAAAAAGAAAAAGCAAAGCACGGCTTACCGGTGCTCACTGCAAGCCCACTGCCTGCCCAGCCCAGCCACCGCTCCAATGAGCTGCTTGGCTTGGCCAGCAGCAGCTGTGTTCTCGACGGCGGCACCCGAGCACGCCACGCAGCTGCTCGCCGCCGCCGCCTCCTCCCTCACAATCCTGCCGCCTCGGTTGGTCGGCCATTCCTCCCCGAGCTCGCAGACACTCTTTCTCCTCCCAACTCCTCTCCTCGCTCGCCCACACCATGGCCGACGCCGTCGCCCCGCACCACCGGAAGCTCGCGCCCTCCGTCGTCTCCGTGCTGCGCCACCGTGTCCGTTCGCTCCGCCATCGCCGACTACATCGAGCAAGCCGAGCCCCGAGCGCCACACGCCTCGCAACACCTTCACCGACCCGTCTCCGCTGATCACCACCGAGATCCCCATCGCCGCCGCCACCGCATCACCTCGTCCCCGACCTCGCCGATCGCGCCGCCAGATTCGCCGTGAGCCCAGCTACCTCCCGTCCTCTCCGTTTGCCTTTCCGTGCACCGTAGCTGCCGCACGAAGCATCACCGCACGCGCCACCGCCGAGCTCGTCGCCGACGTGACTCCGGCCACCCTCTGGCCACGCCACCTTGTCCACTAACTTCACCACAACCCCAGGAACCAGTAGCACCACTCCACGCACCTCGCCGTGTCCCGAAGCCTCGGGTTCACTTTCACCCGACTCCGGCGACCGCCTAGCTCGTCGCCGGCGACGTTTCCGGCCACCCCGAGCTCAACCACCGCCACCAAACGCAGTGGCTTGTCTCCGGCTACACGTAGATGGTCTCCGCCGTCCTTTTGGTCGCCGGAACGCACAAACACACTCTCGCCGCCGCGTCTGGCTTCGCCAGCGGCTAAACATCGGCGGGTTTGACCCCGTTGACGGAGTTGACTAAGTGGGGCCCCTCTGCTAATTAACCCAATTTAGTTTTAACTGAAATTAGTTAGTTTAATTAACCACTGACATGCGGGACCCATTGGTCAGGTTGACCGGGACGCCCCCATTGACCTCTGACGTCACCCTGACGCACTGCTGACGCAATGACTAATTTCTGGATTTATTTGTATTCAGGAAATTCCAGAAATTGTTGCAAACTTCAAAAAATCATAGAAATTAATCTATAACTCCAAATGCAAAGTTCTATATATGAATTTTGATCAGAAAAATTCAATCTATCCATTGGTAATGGTTTCATGCATGACATAACAAGTTAACCTTGCTGTTTAAGCAGAATAAGATAATGCACTATTATGGCTATGTTAAATGAGCTAACATTTGAATCTTTGATTCAAATGAGTTCATTCCTTTCTATTCTAGCTTGCATTAGGCGAACACACATTCATATTGCCATGTCATAGCATGCATCATATTGTTGCATATTGTCATGTGTTGTTTATGTTTGGTGTGTCTTTCGTGATAGGTTACGCCTCGAGGATAACCCGAATATCCGTCTGAAGGGCAGTATCCTACTACCACTACATCAGGCAAGCAATCCATTGATCATTCCGATACAAACCCATGTTCTCGCTTCTGCTCTTGTTTACTGCATTAAGACAACACGATTCAAACTGTTGTGTGTTGCGGTAGTTGAACCCACTTCCTTTGCATGACCTGTCATTGCCACATTAACTAGATGAAACCCACTAGCATGTGTAGGAGTTGTTTGAGCCATGTTTGTGTTTCCTACCATGCTATGCTTGCTATGCTTAGAGTTGTGTCAGGTCTGGCTCATCGGGATGATGAACTAGAGTGAAAGGTTGTGTCGGTTTTGAGAGTGAAAATGTTGAATATGATTTGAGAGGCCATGTAGGAGTACATGGAGGGTTGTTTCATTGAGGCCGTCCCTAAGAACTGAGATCTGTATGTGTGATTTAAGATCAGCTACTACCACACGTTGGGCCTCAAATATGACCCGCCGACTTATCAACCCTCTCGTCCTCTGTCCAGGAGTTGCAAGTAGTTTTTGGTGTTTGTAGTATGCTGGGGCCGCACGCAGCGCTGACCTTAGGGGTGGGCTGTGTTGCGGTAGGCACGTGGCACGGTGTATTGATTCACCCGTTTGGTGTCTCGGGAACCCTGCACACATCGTTCGGGGCCGTTAGTGGAACCTCGGCCGGACTCCCTGCGGATGGAACCCGAATAGGCGATAAACCTGGACTAGAGACTTGTGTGGTTGGTTAGGTCGTGGTCTACACCCACGTCGGCTTTCGCTTGAAGTCTACCGAGCACATATCATGTGCAGACGCTAAGTGGTGGAAACATGTGTGATGAAGTACACCCTGCAGGTATAAAACTATTGAATAGCAGCGTCCATGATAAAGGACTACTTGGTCGCCTATGCAGTTCATAGACAAGTAAATGGATACTACTAAAAGCCTCAAGATAAGTGTGAGTATCATGGATGGCCCTCTCGTGGGTTGACGAGAGAGAATCCATGGTGGAGTATTGTGATGGTGATTAGTGGACTGCAAAGCGACAAATGCTTTTCAAGTGGTGTCACGTAGGATAGCTTAGCCAAGAGTCAAAGCTGGCTTGCTGCAATAACTCCACTACCTTCTTGAGAATTTACATTTATAATAGGATTCTGTTGTAAGACTTGCTGAGTACCTCCGTACTCATGTTTGCTTAATTAATGTTTTCAGACGACAACAGCGCCCCCTCCGATGGGTTCTATGTAGACCTTGACATCGACGAGTGACTAGCCACCCAGGTGGTGATCCAAGGCTTGTGAAGGGCCACTGTAGATACAAGGGCTTCGTCAAGCCTTCTTTGTTTTTAGTGCCTGTACTCAGACTAGTTTGCTTCCGCATGTGCTTGTATGTTTGTATGACTTGAGTGTTGGGTCATGTGACCCCTATCTGTATGAATATGTTATGTATGGCTCCTCGGAGCCTCTTAAATAAAGTACCTTGAGTTGTAGAGTTTTGTTGTGATGCCATGTTGTATGTACTCATATCGGGCATATTGTGTGTATGATTGAAATGCTTGGTATGAGTGGGATCCGACAATCTAGTTGTTTATCCTTGGCAGCCTCTCATATGGGGAAATGTAGTCTAGTGCTTTCTGAGCGATAGTAGTCCGCTACAACTTGGTTCACCGGAGTCCTGCTAGCCCAACACTACCGCTTCTGGACACTTGGTCGGGCGGCATGTGTTTCACTTCGTTCGTGTTCGTCTCTTCGGGAAATGTCACGGTGACATTCGAGTCCCGCCTAGCTGCTACAGCCGGGTTACCGGAGTCCTGTTAGCCCAGTGCTACAGCCCGGATTCATACGTTGATGACCGACATGCTCGATGTGATTCATGTATGCCTGTCCCCATGGGTTAGCGCCGCTTTGGGTTCACGACTAGCCATGTCGGCCCGGGTTCTCTGTCATGTGGATGCTAGCGACACTATCATATACGTGAGCCAAAAGGCGCAAATGGTCCCGGGCCATGGTAAGGCGACACCCGTGGGAATACCGTGCGTGAGGCCGCAAAGTGATATGAGGTGTTACCGGCTAGGTCGATGTGACTTGGAATCGGGTCTGACAGCGTTGGCATCGAGCGGACTGCCTGTAGGTTCGCTAAGCCAAACTGGTCGATGTCGAGTCTAGAAATGCTTTAGTTATATGTAGGGGAATTGATTGTGGGAGGGATGTAAGGCTCTTTTTACTTCTTACCTTATGCCCTCTGATCTGAGTCATCCTCTTCTCATTCTACGTGGGTATAGGACTAGGCTCTCTTCTCTCTATCAGTTCACGTGTTACTAATCCGTAGTAACTTATAGGATTGTTGGTTACCAGCCTCGTTCAGTTTCTACTACCTTTAGCATGTTATCGTTGAACGTAACCTTGATATGATGTTGTTGAGTGGTTTTGCAATCTGATTTTGAATGTCTCAAATCTGTTCTTGAGCATTTACAGATGTTATGCTGTCCGATTTTCCCTAGAAATTCTAATGTCTTTGCATTGTGGCTGTGCTTTCAGATGGCCACTCGTGCTCAAAACCAAGTGGTTCGCCTGACCAGGTGCATCGATGTGCCCGGTCATACGGCTATGTTAGTCCGGGTTATGATTGAGACGGGTTACCAATGGTATCCCGAATACACCGTCGAAGAGCAATTCCGAGACTTTAATCAAAGCCAATACCTCTGCACTGTCAGGATATTTCCTTCTTATCCTGGATCGACTGAGCCCCTTCACCACTCCTATGGACTCGGGGTCACTATTGAGATGGTTGTGCAGGATGCTGCATACTCTATGATGACCATCATGCGAGTCGATGGCCTGCTTGAACACCGACTTACATTATATGCCGCTTCGCTCCGGGCGCAAGGGTATCTTCAGCCATCTATGCTGATTCCACTCGGGAGGACTCACTAACCCGCACCCTCTTTGAGATGCTCGAGGATAAGGACCGAGAGAATCGGGCCTTGAGAATGGAGCTTTTCAACACCCGTGCCGATCATTGGGCCACTTTGACTCGGTTTTGCGGTTTGTGCAAGCTGGGTGTATGGATATGAGGATCTGTATCTGTGAGATCTGCTCTGCGGACATGATGGATTGGCGTGATGTGGGAGGCATCACCCCACCCCGTGGTCCCCTGCAGCCACCGTTTGTTGGTCCAAGACCTCATCCTAGCCCCTATGGTCCACAAGCTCCTTAGGACCGTCATTTCCGGATAATCATGTTGAGCTTCCGGGCTATGGAGGTGACTTCTATGAGGACTACTACGAGTTGTGCGAGTTAGTAGTAGTATCTCTAGTATTGTAATAGTTGTAGTTCCACCGTCCTGCGTGACCTGTGGAATATGACTTAGTGTGTATCAATTCCGGAAGTGTAGAAAAATAATGTATAGGAGTTTGGAATGCTTCGAGATGTAACGCCTTTCACCGTAGTTGTACTCTAGCCGGGCTTGTACTAAACTATGAATGGTGTGTATGACCGTTGGTATATATATGGCAGTTTCTATATTACCATTTCATACGGATGAACATCTTTGCATTCCGTGTTATCCATTACATTCCGCACTTCCTTGCCAAATTTTGCCATCCTTGTCTAAACCGTTGTTTTGTTTCTTAGGATGGTCAACACCCGCAACAACCCTGCTGCTCCGGAGCAGGGTGAAGCCAGCGCTGCTAGGAATGTTAATCTGCCTCAACCGCCTTCTTTGGTTGAAGTTATGATGGAGGTAGAACGCAACAAGCGCGAGACCAATCGCTTGCTGGAGCGGATTGAGCAGAATACCGCACGCCAGCCAAGGAATGACCTGGTGTCACTCATTGACTTTGTCAAGCTGTATCCATCGAAGTTTAAACACTCTGTTGAGCCTCTCGATGCGGATGGCTCGCTTCGCAGCATCACCCACAAGCTACGTTCTGCCAACGTGGCTGAAGCTGATAAGGTTACGTTTGCTGCCTATCACTGTAACATCCCAAATTTTCAATTTGGAATGTTATACATTAGGTCATCATGCATATCATATTTTCTCGCATTTTTCCGATCCTAGAAAATTTCACGCAACTCAAGGACCCTCGGAGAGAGTTGGAAGTTTCATTATTTTCATAATTGGGATTTCTCAAATTTTGGAAATAGGATCATTTGGATTATTTATTTATCTTCAAAAGTTTTTTCCGATATAAAAATTTAAGAGAGGGAATAATATGACTTTCCCAACATTTAGGAAAAATGAAGATATTATAAATAAATCAAATTTTGGTTTTGGAAGTTTTATTCGCTTTATGCAAAAAAATGAGTATTTTAAAAAATATGCATATTTGCCCGTTTTTAAAGTTCATTTTGTTCGACTCATTTTTAGGAGTCGGGGAAAATTAATTTTATAAATTTTGGAGTCCGTTTGGTTTTATTTTTATTTCGTTTAAGTTTTGTTTTTTAAAAAAATACGTTGCCACCCGCCTGGGCCAAGGCCCGGCCGGCCCAGCCGCCCCGACCCATCTCCCTCTCCTCGCTGGAGGACTCGCCGCCGCCACGCCGCCTTGCCCGCCAGTGTCCGGCTCGGACACGCGCGCCCGCCCCGGCTTGCCCCCTCCCCAAGGCACTCCCCCTCCTTTTATACCGCCACCCCCTCTCTCCTCATCCCCGCCTCCCTCACCCGAGCCCCGCCGCCCGAGGCCGCCTTGCCGCCTCCCCGCCGCCGAGCCCCCTCGCCGCCTCGCCGCCCTCGCCGCCCATTGACCCCTCCGCCCCCCCGGACCCCACGCCCGAGCCCCACGAGCCTCACGGAGGTAGCACCTCGCCGCCCCCCCGGTCCGGTTTTCTTTAGAAAACCCGATCCGGTTTTTTTTTGAGACGTTCGGTTTTTTTTAAAAACCCTAGATGGTTTTATTATTTTCTTCGGTTTTCTTATTTAATGAACGTTCACCGAACCGTTCGTTTCAATGAACGTGTTCGTTGAATTAGTACTGTTAACGAACGTCCGCTGTTTAACCCGTTCGTCGTTTTCTTTTAATCGGATTTAATTCGTTATTTTCTGATTTTGATTTCTGATTCAAATTTCAAATCTGTTTAATTTCTCGCTCGTTTATCGGAATCAGGTGATTCAAGCGCCTGGGGTTTCGTTACGAAAGCGCCGTTCCGACTAACCTACTTACACAGAGTTTTGCTACTGTAAAATTTTGACCTAGTTTCAGATTGCTAAACCGAGTCATTCTCTCTCGAGTTTCGACTTTCGATGCTTTATTTGATTCGATTCTTTTGCAACCAGGGTTCTTAAGTTGAACTCTCTGGTTAGATCTTTTATTCGAGATTTCCCCGTGCATTAGATGAGTACTTATTGTATGCTTGTTGTTTGTCTGCGTTAAATCACCCGGAGTGCGCCGCTTGTTACTTCGAATCTCTAGGTCTCGCGGATCATCAGCAAGGCAAGTAACACTTGATCATATCTTTTCTACTACCCAGTTTTTATGCATTAGATCAAATCCTCAAACACTTGCATGGTTAGGATCTAATTAAATTGTGGGATGGGAAGTAGATTGAGGTAGTACCTAATACCTGTTTTACTTATGAACCTTTGGGAGTTACTTCTACGTTTGCTTATTACGCCATGCTATGCTAGTAGACGTGGATTGGGTGAGTGAATATCCATGACAGATGTGAGATTGTTAATTAATGGTTTATCTAAGGTGGCAACCTAAACACACATCTGGGTGGATTGAGGCACTGGTTTCCATCAGACTTGCTCATGATTTCTTGGACCGCCACCTGTGCTCTAAGGGATCATAAGATTATTCAAACTGAAACTTCCGTGTGCAGCCACAAGCCAATTATGGGCTCTGGCGTAGTTGACTAAGTTGTGCGAACTCTTACGGGTAGGCTAGCTGATGTAGGGGATGTAGGTTGGTACGGTCTACCCACATGTAAGGTGCTAGCGCTTCGAAGACTATGTCTCGGTCATCCGCTTCTCAAACACCATGTAGTCACGAGAACCAAGCGGAGGCGATCGAGTCTTGTGGGGAAAAGTCGCAAACCTCTGCAGAGTGTATAAACTAATCATGATTAGCCGTGTCCCGGTTATGGACGTTTTGAGTATCCGGTAATTGAATATCATGTGCATCTCAACATGTTACTTCTAATAAATGTATTGGGATTGATGAGTACTTTTTAATTGGGATTGAGGATGCTGTCAACCATTCTCAATGTTTAACAACCACCATGATAGTTAAAATAAAATTATTCCTTTGTTGTAGGGCAAAACTAGCTTTATGCAAAAATGTAACCGTAGAGCCTTACCACCAGCCATATATGCATGTAGTATAGGCTTATTTCCTTCATTGCTCTCTATGTGTTACATTGCCAGCATATTCCATGTCTTGACCGTTGCTGGCTGCAACTTTCACGTTGCGAGACTTTTCGCATGACAGTAAGGTGTTAGGTCGTGGTTCTATACTCAGTGATGCCGATGGAGTTGATGGACTCACTTATCTTCCAAGCCTTCATTGTTATTATTAGATGGCCTTAAGCCATATTATTGTAATAAGTTCCTTGTGGACAACGATGCAATAAGTGTGTGATTGCTACTCGCTATAAATCCTTGACGTCTTGTGTGGTGTCAGATTATCGATCCAGGATGACATCGAGCACGAGACTTGATCCATTCGGTGCTGGTCGCTCTGAGAGAATGGTATCGAGCACACGCCGATCGTAGGGACACGACCACTAAGATAAAGCCATAGATCACTACTCTCTTCTCATTTTCTAACTCCTCATCTTTTCTACTCTCTTAGGATGACGAACGAGAAGATCAAGTACACTCAACCAGATGAAGGCACACCTTTTGGATTTCACTTGAAGGAAGTTACTAAGTACCTGAACATTGGACTACCAAGTTTCACCGGGACTTTCAACGCCACTCTGCCTGAAGAGGAGCGCTGGAAGATTCAAGCTCACGTTCCAGGAAGGACATTCGCCCCAATCACCAAGCCTATAGATAGTGTTTTGATTGCACCAACTTGGAGTGCAGGAAAGAGCATGGCAGCTCACATCACCATGGGACGCATTGGAGAAGTTTATCAAGAAGACCTCAAGGACACTATCTACCAGATTTGCGGACGCCGAGATGACAAATGGGACATAGTCAGCACCAAGAAGGATAGGTCCATTGCAGCTTTCATCCAGGAGTTAAATCAGCACATTCGACGCCAGGAGAACCAAATGTGCAATGATATGTTGGAGTTGCAAAATGCAAAGGGAAGGATCATCAAACTGGAAGGAGAACTAAAGACTACACGCAAGGACTACATGGACGAGATCGTAGCTCTGGCGAGACACAATAACGATCTTAAGTACGAGATCGAAGAACTCAAGAAGAAGTTGGCGCCAGAATGAAGACCAAGATGTCGATTGTCCAAGCGACTACATCAACATCGGCGACACCGATTCAGATCCAAGTGAACCCGACTTTGAAGACGAAGTCGAGCGAGACATCATGGAGTCTTCCACGGTTCAAATTAGTAGAAGTCCCCACATATTAGTAGTATTCCTCCATGTAAATATTATAGTACACGCACTTTTTCGATAGTTAGATCGTTGTAAGCTCTTTGTTTGATTGAATGAAGTGATTTTGTGTGCATTTGCTCATGTGCATTTGGGTAGTGATTCCCCTTAGACCTCATTCTACTCTTAATTTCTCTTCTTTTCTAAACCCATCAGATGCCTCCGAGATGCGACCCCGGATTCGTTTTTCCGCCAGAGATCACCCAATTGATCCAAAGAGCGAATACCTGATTCAAACATTGAGTGCGAGAACGTGGCAACAACAACAACAACAACAACAACAACCCACCACCACCACCACCACTGCGGATCACGACTCGTTTTCTTAGACTGAATCCGCGGTGTATTCCAAAGAGCACCGAGCCGATTGTAGCAGATGATTGGCTCCGCAAGATAGGAAGGAGTTGACCACTGCGGGATGCACGGATGGTGAAAGAGTGAAGTTTGCAGCACATCGGCTTGAAGGACCCGCAGACATGGTGGGAGAATTTACAGACCACTTACCCGTGACACCGTCACATGGGATCGGCCACAAGCTTTTCAGACCGCCCATGTTTCAGCAGGAGCTATGGCCATGAAGAAGCGTGAGTTCCGCAACTTACGCCAAGGAGGAAGGACTGTTGGCAATCGTGGATGACTTTAGTAAATTAGCACGTTATGCCCCGGATAGCGTTGCTACGGATCTTTGCTAAGCAGAGAAGTTTCTAGAAGGACTGAATGATGAGTTCAACATGCCGTTGATGGTAGCAAGTTTCAACAACTACCAGGAGTTGGTAGACCGAGCCCTCATGATTGAAGGAAGCAGCAACAAATTGAGAACTGCAAGCGGAAGTATGGACAGGGAAGTATAACTCGAGCCAATGAAGCCTCGTTATACCCCTAAATCAGAATTCAGTTTCAGCATACCCATGGAGGAGGAAATTCGCATAACCATAATGGCACTAAGAATGGGAGCGGAATGGAGGAAGCAATGGACAGAACCGCACCAACCCGTCAACACCATCCAAAGTAGACTGAGTCACATTACTTGCTTTAAGTGCCGCAAGATGGGCATTATGCCAATGGTATCCCGAAGGCGAATGGAAATGGCAATGGAAGCTCGGAAAGAAGCCCAACCCTTTCAACAGGGGACGGGTGAACCACATTGATGTGGAGGAGGTTGAAGATCAGCCCGATCGATGTCGGTAAGTTTTGGTTAAGTCATTTCTGCAGGTTGTTCTTTTCGATCTTGGTGCATCGCATTCATACATATCAAGGGATTTGTGGATAAGTACAAGTTACCAACCCAAGCCCTTAGGTCACCCATGCTAGTAACCTCACCGGAGCAGAGTACATGGCTAGTAAATGGTGTGATCGATTGCCATTAAGGATTGGACACTATGTTTTCCCCTCAGACCTGATAGTTCTGGAATCCCAAGGATTGGATGTGATATTAGGAATGGATTGGCTATCAAGGTATGGAGGAAACATAGATTGCTCCACTAAGTCAATTTTGCTCACCACACCAGAAGGAAGAAGGATCAAGTATGTATCACGGCACGAGCCAAGGAGAACGCAAGTTAATTGCTTATCAGGAGTGGTGCGGGAAGAAGTACCGATGGTGAAGGATTTTCCGATGTATTTCGGAAGAGTTGCGGGAATGCCACGGATAGAGACATTGAGTTTTTGATCGAGCTGTTGCGTGAACAGGCCCGATATCGAAACGACCGCATGTGATGCCCGCACGGATTTGGCAGAAATCAAGAAGCGATTAAGGAACTATTGGATAAAGGTTTTATTCGCCCAAGTTCTTCACCTTGGGGATCACCCGCACTGTTAGTAGAGAAGAAAGATGGATCGTTAAGAATGGTTGTTGATTATCATGGATTGAATGAAGTCACAATCAAGAACAAGTACCCACTACCTATGATAAATGATCTATTTGACCGTTTGCAAGGAGCTAAGGTGTTTTCCAAGATCGATTTCTGATCGTGGTACCATCGATTGAAGATTCGGAGCAAGACATACCCAAGACAGCATTTACCACGAGATATGGATCTGACGAGTATACCGTTATGTCATTTGGATGACTAACGCACCAGCCTATTTCATGAACACGATGAACAAAGTGTTTATGGAGTTTTGGATAAGTTCGTCGTGGTGTTCATTGATGACATTTTGATTTTCTCGAAGAATGAAGAGGAACACAAGGAACATTTGCGATTGGTTTTGGAGAAACTGAGGGAACACCAGTTGTATGCCAAGTTCAGCAAATGTGAGTTTTGGCTAAAGGAAGTTGGATTTCTCGGACATGTTATATCCGGAGAAGGAATAGCGATTGACCCCACAAAGGTTGAGACCGTAACCAAATGGGAAGCACCAACGACAGTTTGAGAGATTCGAGTTTCCTTGGACTCGCAGGATACTACCGAAGATTCATTGAGAATTTCTCAAGGATTGCAAAGCCTATGACAGAATTGTTGAAGAAGGAAAACAAATTCATATGGACTAAGGACTGTGAGGCAAGTTTTCAGGAGTTGAAGAAAAGATTGGTTACCTCACCAGCTTTTGATATTGCGGATCGGACTAAGGATTATGAGGTGTATTGCACGCTTCACGTCAAGGACTTGGAGCGGTGCTTATGCAGGAAGGAAGAGTTGTTTCGTACGCTTCACGACAACTTAAGCCCCATGAGTTGAATTATGCCACACATGATTTGGAGTTAGCAGCCGTTGTGCATGCCTTGAAGACATGGAGACATTTTCTCATTGGAAATCATTGTGAAGTATATACGGATCACAAGAGTTTGAAGTACATCTTCACACAGAAGGAATTGAATCTCAGACAAAGGAGATGGTTAGAGCTTATCAAGGATTATGATATGAGATTGCATTATCACCCCGGGAAGGCTAATGTCGTAGCAGACGCATTGAGCCGTAAGAGCCACGTCAATACCCTAATGATGGGAGGGATACCCAATGAGTTAGCCGAGGACCTTCGAGAGCTATGTTTGGAAATAGTTCCGAGAGGCTATGTAGCAGCATTGGAGATTCATCGACATCGATGGACAAAATCGAGAAGCCCAAAAGGCGATAAGGAAGTTGCCTCTATAAAGGAGAAAATGAGCAAAGGAAAAGCTAAAGGATTTCGTGAGGATGAGCACGATACCCTATGGTTTGAAGACCGTGTTTATGTGCCCAATAACCCAGAGATCAGGAAGTTGATTTTGCAACAAGCTCATGATTCACCCTATTCGATTCACCCAGGAAATACCAAGATGTATTTGGATTTGAAGAATACTTTCTGGTGGACCGGAATGAAGAAGGATATTGCAGAGTATGTAGCAGTTTGCGACGTATGTCAGAAAGTAAAAGCAGAGCATCAGAAGCCAGCAGGATTGTTACAACCATTGCCGATACCCGAATGGAAGTGGGATAAACTAGGCATGGATTTCATCACAGGTTTGCCAAAGACTCGTTCAGGTTATGACTCGATTTGGGTCATAGTCGACCGTTTAACAAAGATAGCTCATTTCATTCCAGTCAAAACTACCTATAGCAGTGCTAAGTTGGCAAAGATATACATGACCAGAATTGTGTGTTTACACGGAGTTCCGAGAAGCATCCTATCGGATAGAGGAACCCAATTTACCTCAAAATTTTGGAACCAGTTGGACGAAACATTGGGAACTAGATTGGAATTCAGTACAGCTTTTCACCCACAGACCGATGGACAGACGGAGAGAGTCAATCAGATTTTAGAAGATATGCTGAGAGCTTGTGCACTAGATTACGGATCTAGTTGGGATGATAATTTGCCGTATGCAGAATTTTCCTACAACAACGGTTACCAAACCAGCTTGAAGATGGCACCTTTTGAGGCTCTGTATGGAAGAAGGTGCAGGACACCGTTGTCATGGGACTGGCGGAGATCGTCGTTGTTTGGACCAGATTTGATTAAGGAGTCGAAATGAAGGTTAAGTTGATTCGAGACAGGCTTAAGGTAGCCAGTCCGGATAAAAGAGCTATGCAGATTCAAAGCGCAGCGATTGAGTATGAAGTTGGAGCAGAGTATATCTTAGAGTATCCCGCTTGAGGAGTTAAGCGTTTTGGAGTTAAAGGAAAGTTAGCCCCACGTTTCGTTGGACCATATAAGATTTTGCAACGCATGGGAGAAGTTGCTTATAAGTTGGAATTGCCAGAAGGACTGTCAGGAGTTCATGATGTATTCCATGTTTCTCAGTTGAAGAAATGTCACCCCGACATAGCAGAGGTACCGTTAAGAGACATAGTGCCACTGGAAGCAATTCAGTTGAAGGATGATTTAACATATGAGGAAAAACCGGTTAAGATTCTCGATTATACTAGCAGAGTTACCGCAGCAAGGTTATCAAGTTTTGCAAAGTTCGATTGGAGCCACCACACCGAGGATGAAGCCACCGGGAAAGAGAGGAAGTTTTGCTTAAGGACCACCCTCACCTATTTTCTAGCCAACCCGAATCTCGAGGGCGAGATTCATCTTAAGGGGGTAGGTTTGTAACATCCCAAATTTTCAATTTGGAATGTTATACATTATGTCATCATGCATATCATATTTTCTCGCATTTTTCCGATCCTAGAAAATTTCACGCAACTCAAGGACCCTCGGAGAGAGTTGGAAGTTTCATTATTTTCATAATTGGGATTTCTCAAATTTTGGAAATAGGATCATTTGGATTATTTATTTATCTTCAAAAGTTTTTTCCGATATAAAAATTTAAGAGAGGGAATAATATGACTTTCCCAACATTTAGGAAAAATGAAGATATTATAAATAAATCAAATTTTGGTTTTGGAAGTTTTATTCGCTTTATGCAAAAAAATGAGTATTTTAAAAAATATGCATATTTGCCCGTTTTTAAAGTTCATTTTGTTCGACTCATTTTTAGGAGTCGGGGAAAATTAATTTTATAAACTTTGGAGTCCGTTTGGTTTTATTTTTATTTCGTTTAAGTTTTGTTTAAAAAAATACGCCACCCTTTGGGCCAAGGCCCGGCCGCCCACCCCGCCCTGCCCTCTCTCTCCTCCTCGCTGGAGGACTCCGCCGCAAGCCGCCGCCGCCGCCACGTGTCGGCTCGGACACGCGCGCCGCCCGCCCACGGCTTGCCCCCTCCCCAAGGCACTCCCCCTCCTTTTATACCGCCACCCCCCCTCTCTCCTCATCCCTTGCCGCCGCCCTCACCCGAGCCCCGCCCTTGCCTTGAGGCCGCCGCCGCCGCCTCCCGCCGTCGCCGAGCCCCTCGCCGCCCTCGCCTTGCCGACCCCTCCGCCCCACGGACCCCACCCCGAGCCTCACTTGAGCCTCGCGGAGGTAGCACCTCGCCGCCCCGGTCCGGTTTTCTTTAGAAAACCCGATCCGGTTTTTTTTCGAGACGTTCGTTTTTTTTAAAACCCTAGATGGTTTTATTATTTTCTTCGGTTTTCTTATTTAATGAACGTTCACCGAACCGTTCGTTTCAATGAACGTGTTCGTTGAATTAGTACTGTTAACGAACGTCCGCTGTTTAACCCGTTCGTCGTTTTCTTTTAATCAGATTTAATCCGTTATTTTCTGATTTTGATTTCTGATTCAAATTTCAAATCTGTTTAATTTCTCGCTCGTTTATCGGAATCAGGTGATTCAAGCGCCTGGAGTTTCGTTACGAAAGCGCTGTTCCGACTAACCTACTTACACAGAGTTTTGCTACTGTAAAATTTTGACCTAGTTTCAGATTGCTAAACCGAGTCATTCTCTCTCGAGTTTCGACTTTCGATGCTTTATTTGATTCGATTCTTTTGCAACCAGGGTTCTTAAGTTGAACTCTCTGGTTAGATCTTTTATTCGAGATTTCCCGTGCATTAGATGAGTACTTATTGTATGCTTGTTGTTTGTCTGCGTTAAATCACCGGAGGCGCCGCTTGTTACTTGAATCTCTAGGTCTCGCGGATCATCGACAAGGCAAGTAACACTTGATCATATCTTTTCTACTACCCAGTTTTTATGCATTAGATCAAATCCTCAAACACTTGCATGGTTAGGATCTAATTAAATTGTGGGATGGGAAGTAGATTGAGGTAGTACCTAATACTGTTTTACTTATGAACCTTTGGGAGTTACTTCTCGTTTGCTTATTACGCCATGCTATGCTAGTAGGCGTGGATTGGGTGAGTGAATATCCATGACAGATGTGAGATTGTTAATTAATGGTTTATCTAAGGTGGCAACCTAAACACACATCTGGGTGGATTGAGGCACTGGTTTCCATCAGACTTACTGTATTTCTTGGACCGCCACCGGGCTCTAAGGGATCATAAGATTATTCAAACTGAAACTTCCATGTGCAGCCACAAGCCAATTATGGGCTCTGGCGTAGTTGACTAAGTTGTGCGAACTCTTACGGGTAGGCTAGCTGATGTAGGGGATGTAGGTTGGTACGGTCTACCCACATGTAAGGTGCTAGCGCTTCTGAAAGACTATGTCTCGGTCATCCGTTTCTCAAACACCATGTAGTGCGAGAACCAAGCGGAGGCGATCGAGTCTTGTGGGGAAAAGTGCGCAAACCTCTGCAGAGTGTATAAACTAATCATGATTAGCCGTGTCCCCGGTTATGGACGTTTTGAGTATCCGGTAATTGAATATCATGTGCATCTCAACATGTTACTTCTAATAAATGTATTGGGATTGATGAGTACTTTTTAATTGGGATTGAGGATGCTGTCAACCATTCTCAATGTTTAACAACCACCATGATAGTTAAAATAAAATTATTCCTTTGTTGTAGGGCAAAACTAGCTTTATGCAAAATGTAATCGAGAGCCTTACCACCAGCCATATATGCATGTAGTATAGGCTTATTTCCTTCATTGCTCTCTATGTGTTACATTGCGGCATATTCCATGTCTTGACCGTTTTGGGCTGCAACTTTCACGTTGCACTTTTTTGAACGACGAGTAAGGTGTTAGGTCGTGGTTCTATACTCGGTGATGCCGATGGAGTTGATGGACTCACTTATCTTCCAAGCCTTCGCTGTTATTATTAGATGGCCTTAAGCCATATTATTGTAATAAGTTCCCTTGTGGACAACGATGTAATAAGTGTGTGATTGCTACTCGCTATAAATCCTTGACGTCTTGTGTGGTGTCGGCATTATCGATCCAGGATGACACGAGACACGAGACTTGATCCATTCGGTCTGGTCGCTACAATCACCTCGAATGCCCTACTAGCCTTTGGTGGGAGAATTTCGAGGGTATGCATGATTGGCCAAATCACTACCGGGCTGAGTTCGGTCGCGACTTTCGTGAGCATCACATTCGGAAGGTCTCATGGATCGCAAGCGGGAAGAGTTACGTAACTTCACCCAGGTAGATCGATTGTGGATGCATACGATCGCGAGTTTGGAAATCTAGCACGATATGCTCCTGAAGAGGTATCGACCGACGCCAAGAAGCGTGCAAGGTTCCGCAGGGACTTAGCCCCGAGCTTCGCCGTGATCTTCGTCTGCACGAGTGCACCTCCTTCCAGAAGTTAGTCAACAAGGCTATCAGTGCTGAGATGGGACAGTCTGACTTTTGAAGCTTCACGCAAGCACTCCCGTGACTTTGGATCTTCATCCGGCTCTGGATCTCAGAAGCGCCGGGTCTGGATTCCAAGCACCGCTCTACCACCCAGATTCACTCCGAGGCCATCCTTTGAGGCGCCTCGCCCCAACCAGCAGTTTGCACCGCCCAAGGCCTATGGTGGCCCCGCTGCTAGTGCTGCTCCACGTCCCAATGTGATAACTTGTTTCAAGTGTGGAGAGACGGGTCACTACATCCGTGAGTGCCCCCAGAACAACCCCAGTCAGATCGGAAAGTCTGTTGGTCATGGTAAGCCAGCAGGAAAGGTGCTCTCGCTAAACCAGCCGCCATCGCTCGTGGCCATGTCAACTACGTTTCAGGTGAGGAGACCCATGAGGATCCCAACGTCGTTCTCGCACGCTCCTTGTTAATTGCCATCCGCAATCTGTTCTCTTTGATCTTTGGAGCATCTCATTCATTTATTTCGAGAGCTATGCTCGATTGCACAACACCACATTTTGTGACATGCACACCTCCATGGTAATTCAAACTCCACGGATCTAAGTGGCAAACCTCTAGAATCAGCCATGGAAATAAAATCCTGGTCGACTGATTAGTCTTCCTTGCATCACTAATAGCTCTCAAGTCCTCGGACATAAACATCATCTTGGGTATGGACTGGATGTCAGCCCATTATGCTAAGATTGATTTCTCTACTAGAACTGTTCAACTCACCCATCCTTCGGGCAAGACGGTTATTGTTTTGACCCGAGTGTCTAAGCGTCAGCTCTGCTCCTTAAATGCCAACCCCCTTCCAGACCTTGAAGATATTCCGGTAGTCCGTGATTTCCCGGATGTCTTTCCAGAAGAACTGCCAGGTGTTCCACAGCGGAGATGTCGAGTTCGTGATAGACCTTGTTCCAGGAACCGTTCCAATCTCTAGAAGACCTTATAAGATGGCACCCCTAGAACTAGCCGAGCTTAAGAAACAACTCGATGAGTCCTTGCAAAAGGGTTTCATCTGTCCTAGTTCTTCTCCATGGGCTTGCCCCGTCCTCTTCGTCAAGAAGAAGGATGGAACAGATCGGATGGTTGTAGATTACCGACCTGTCAATTTGGTCACTATCAAGAACAAGTATCCGCTCCCCAGGATCAACGATCTGTATGATCAGCTCGCTGGATCCTCAGTCTTTTCCAAGATGGATTTGAGGTTGGGCCACCATCAAATCAAAATCAAGAACCGGGACATCCCTAAAACGGCCTTTGTTACTCGTTATGGCCAATACGAGTACACCGTCATGTCCTTCGGGTTAACCAATGCTCCAGCCACCTTCTCTCGGTTAATGAACTCGATCTTCATGGAGTATTTGGATAAATTCATCGTGGTTTACCTCGATGATATACTCATCTACTCCAAGAATGAGGAAGAACATGTCGAACATCTAAGGCTAGTATTGATGAAACTTCGACAGAATCGCCTTTATGCCAAATTCTCTAAGTGTGAGTTTTGGTTGCCAGAAGTAACCTATCTAGGCCATGTAATCTCTGATAAGGGCATTGCTGTCAATCCGAGCGAGTTCAAGCCATCCTTGACTGGACTCCACCTGAATCGGTCAAGCAAGTTCGGAGTTTCCTCGGTTTAGCGAGCTATTGCCGCCGCTTCGTCGAGAATTTCTCCAAGGTTGCTAAGCCTCTAACCGAACTCCTCAAGAAAGATAAAAAGTTCGAGTGGACCCCACAGTGCGAGTTCAGCTTTCAGGAACTGAAAAGACGCCTGACATCTGCACCCGTACTTGTACCACCAGATTTTTCTAAGGACTTTGTTATCTATTGTGACGCCTCGCGACAAGGACTAGGTTGCATACTCATGCAAGATCGTCATGTGATTGCCTACGCTTCCCGACAGTTGCGTCCACATGAGGATAACTATCCCACACACGATCTAGAGCTTGCAGCAGTGGTCCATGCACTAAAAACATGGTGACATTACCTTCTTGGTAATCGTTGCGAAATTTACACTGATCACCAAAGTCTGAAATACATCTTCACCCAACCGGATTTGAATCTCAGGCAAAGACGTTGGGTCGAGTTGATTATGGATTACGACTTAGGAATATCTTACACCCCAGGCAAAGCCAATGTCATGGCTGATGCACTAAGTCGTAAATCTTATTGTAACAACCTGATGTTACAACAAAGTCAACCACTTCTCCACGAGGAATTTCGTAAGCTTAACCTACACATTGTTCCTCGAGGATTTCTTTCCACCCTGGTGGCGAAACCTAACCTTACGGATCAAATTATAGCTGCCCAAAAGCGCGATAAGGGCATATCTCGGATTAAGGAGAACATCGCTAGCGGAGTTGCTAAATGTTTTTCCATGGACGAACCAGGCGTGGTCTTCTTCAAGAACCGCTTGGTGGTTCCCAAGAAACAACATCTATGGCAATTGATCCTTAAGGAAGCTCATGAATCCCCTCTCACCATTCATCCCGGTAGTACTAAAATGTATCAAGACCTACGCCAGAGGTTTTGGTGGACTAGGATGAAGAGAGAAATCGCTCAATTCATTGCTAATTGCGACGTATGTCGTCGTGTTAAAGCAGAGCATCAACGGTCTGCTGGCACTCTTCAACCTTTGGCTATTCCTGAATGGAAATGGGATAAAATCGGTATGGATTTCATTACCGGGTTTCCCAGGACCAAGAGAGGGAATAATGCTATCTTCGTTGTTGTCGATCGTCTTTCCAAAGTAGCCCACTTCCTACCCGTTCGTGAGAGTATAACCGCTAGCCAGCTAGCTGATTTGTACATCTCTCAAATAGTGTCTCTTCATGGTGTCCCATTGGAGATTAATTCAGACTGTGGAAGTCTCTTCACCTCTCGATTTTGGGAAAGTTTCCAAAATGCTATGGGAACTCATCTCTCCTTTAGCACCGCCTTCCATCCTCAATCAAGTGGTCAAGTAGAATGAGTCAACCAAATTCTGGAGGATATGCTTCGAGCCTCTGTCATCTCTTTCGGCATGAATTGGGAGAAATGCCTTCCATTCGCCGAGTTCGCTTATAACAATAGTTATCAAGCTAGCTTGGGCAAAGCTCCTTTCGACGTTCTCTATGGACGAAAATGTCGAACGCCTCTTAACTGGTCAGAAACCGGGAGAGACAACTCTTTGGCCCGGATATGATCCAGAAGCGTAAGAGCAGTTCGCGTTATTCGTGAGAAATTGAAAACGGCCCAATCTCGCCAAAAGAGCCATTATGACCGCAAACATAAGCCTATTTCTTATGAAGTTGGCGAGAAGGCTTACCTTTGGGTTACTCCTTTGAAGGGAACCCATCGATTCGGTATCAAAGGCAAATTGGCTCCCCGTTACATTGGACCCTTTCGCATTCTTGCCAAACGAGGAGAAGTTGCCTACCAATTGGAACTACCTCCACATCTTTCCAGAGTTCATGATGTCTTCCACGTTTCTCAACTCAGGCGTTGCTTCCCGGATCCTATCCGTGGAGTGGACCACGAAATGCTTGATCTCCAAGATAACCTCACCTATCGAGAATATCCCATTCGTATCCTTGATCAAGCCGAGCGTACCACTCGACGCCAGAACATCAAGTTTCTCAAGGTTCAATGGTCAAACCACTCCGAGCAAGAAGCTACCTGGGAAAGGGAGGATCGTCTTCGACTTGAGTATCTCACCTTCTTTCCGACGGATCCAAAATCTCGGGACGAGATTCTTTTGAGTGGGGGTGAGTTGTCACATCCTAGTTAGTCCATGCATTAGAGTGTTGCATCATGTTTACCTTTCACGAAACTTGAATTGGGGAAGGCAGAACCCCAGAACCCTCTCGAACCCAACTAGGGTTTACTAAAAATATTTTCAATGAACCTGAAATGCCCTTCTAAAAAGTTCACCCTCTTTGTCTTGAGTTAGAACCTCTGGCAAAATAGGTGCACAATTTTCTAGGTCAACAGAAGGTCATTGAATTAAATCATATGTAATTTGCATTTGGGCATTTAAATGCTAGTAAATATTTTGGATGCTCAAATAATTCTGAAAATAAGTGTGGGCTGTTGGAGATATTCTAAACAGAGCCCCTGATTATTTCCAGGATTTTTAGAAGTGCCTAACTATTTTTTAATAAGTCTACAAACTTACAGAAAAATAGAAAAAGAAAAAGAAAGCACAGCTTACCGGCGCCACTGGCAAGCCCACTGCCGCCCAGCCCAGCCACCGCTCCAGCGAGCTGCTTGGCTTGGCCAGGCAGGCAGCCAGGTTCTCGACGGCGGCACCCGAGCACGCCACGCAGCTGCTCGCCGCCCTGCCTCCTCCCCGCACCGTCCTGCCGCCTCGGTTCGGTCGGCCATTCCTCCCCCGAGCTCGCAGACACTCTTTCTCCTCCCCAACTCCTCTCCCTCGCTCGCCCGCACCATGGCCGACGCCGTCGCGCCCGTGCCACCGTGAAGCTCGCGCCCTCCGTCGTCTCCGTGCTGCGCCACCGTGTCCGTTCGCTCCGCCATCGTCGACTACATCGAGCAGGCCGAGCCCCGAGCGCTCGCATGCCCTGCAACACCTTCACCATCGCCGTCGCACCACATCACCTCGTCCCCGACCTCGCCGACTGCTTCGCCGTATTCGCCGTGGGCCCAGCTACCTCCCCATCCTCTCTGTTTGCCTTTCCGTGCACCGTAGCTGTCGCACGAAGCATCACCGCACGCACCACCGCCGAGCTCGTCGCCGACGTGACTCCGGCCACCCTCTGGCCACGCCACCTTGTCCACTAACTTCACCACAACCCCAGGAACCCGTAGCACCACTCCACGCACCTCGCCGTGTCCCGAAGCCTCGGGTTCACTTTCACCCGACTCCGGCGACCGCCTAGCTCGTCGCCGGCGACGTTTCCGGCCACCCCGAGCTCAACCACCGCCACCAAACGCCGCGGCTTGTCTCCGGCTACACGTAGATGGTCTCCGCCGTCCTTTTGGTCGCCGGAACGCACAAACACACTCTCGCCGCCACGTCTGGCTTCACCGGCGACTAAACATCGGCGGGTTTGACCCCGTTGACGGAGTTGACTAAGTGGGGCCCCTCTGCTAATTAACCTAGTTTAGTTTTAACTGAAATTAGTTAGTTTAATTAACCACTGACATGCGGGACCCATTGGTCAGGTTGACCAGGACGCCCCCGTTGACCTCTGACGTCACCCTGACACACTGCTGACGCAATGACTAATTTCTGGATTTATTTGTATTCAGGAAATTCCAGAAATTGTTGCAAACTTCAAAAAATCATAGAAATTAATCAATAACTCCAAATGCAAAGTTCTATATATGAATTTTGATCAGAAAAATTCAATCTATCCATTGGTAATGGTTTCATGCATGATAGAACAAGTTAACCTTGCTGTTTAAGCAGAATAAGATAATGCACTATTATGGCTATGTAAAATGAGCTAACATTTGAATCTTTGATTCAAATGAGTTCATTCCTTTCTATTCTAGCTTGCATTAGGCCAACACACATTCATATTGCCATGTCATAGCATGCATCATATTGTTGCATATTGTCATGTGTTGTTTATGTCCGGTGTGTCTTTCGTGATAGGTTCTGCCTCCGAGGATAACCCCGAATATCCGTCTGAAGGGCAGTATCCTACTACCACTACATCAGGCAAGCAACCCGTTGATCATTCCGATACAAACCCATGTTCTCGCTTCTGCTCTTGTTTACTGCATTAAGACAACGCGATTCAAACTGTTGTGTGTTGCGGTAGTTGAACCAACTTCCTTTGCATGACCTGTCATTGCCACAGTAACTAGATGAAACCCACTAGCATGTGTAGGAGTTGTTTGAGCCATGTTTGTGTTTCCTACCATGCTATGCTTAGAGTTGTGTCATGTCTGGCTCATCGGGATGATGAACTAGAGTGAAAGGTTGTGTCGGTTTTGAGAGTGAAAATGTTGAATATGATTTGAGAGGCCATGTAGGAGTACATGGAGGGTTGTTTCATTGAGGCCGTCCCTAAGAACTGAGATCTGTATGTGTGATTTAAGATCAGCTACTACCACACGTTGGGCCCTGAAATATGACCCCGCTCGACTTACCGACCCCTCTCGTCCTCTGTCCAGGAGTTGCAAGTAGTTTCTGGTGTTTGTAGTATGCTGGGGGCCGCACACAACGCTGACCTTAGGGGTGGGCTGTGTTGCGGTAGGCACGTGGCACGGTGTACCGATTCGCCCGTTTGGTGTCTCGGGAACCCTGCACACATCGTTCGGGGCCGTTAGTGGAACCTCGGCCGGACTCCCTGCAGATGGAACCCGAATAGGCGATAAACCTGGACTAGAGACTTGTGTGGTTGGTTAGGTCGTGGTCTACACCCACGTCGGCTTTCGCTTGAAGTCTGCCGAGCACATATCGTGTGCAGACGCTAAGTGGTGGAAACATGTTTGATGAAGTACACCCCTGCAGGGTATAAAACTATTCGAATAGCCGCGTCCGCGGTAAAGGACTACTTGGTCGCCTATGCAGTTCATAGACAAGTAAATGGATACTACTAAAAGCCTCAAGATAAGTGTGAGTACCGCGGATGGCCCTCTCGTAGGTTGACGAGAGAGAATCCACGATGGAGTATTGTGATGGTGATTAGTGGACTCGTGTGCGACAAATGTTTTTCAAGTGGTGTCACGTAGGATAGCTTAGCCAAGAGTCAAAGTTGGCTTTCTGCAATAACTCCACTACCTTCTTGAGAATGTGCATGTATAATAGGATTACATTGTAAGACTTCTTTGAGTACCTCCGTACTCATGTTTGCTTAATTAATGTTTTCAGACGACAACACCACCCCCTCCGATGGGTTCTATGTAGACCTTGATGTCGACGAGTGACTAGCCACCCAGGTGGTGATCCAAGGCTTGTGAAGGGCCACTGTAGATAGAAGGGCTTCGTCAAGCCTTCTTTCTTTTTAGTGTCTGTACTCAGACTAGTTTGCTTCCGCATGTGCTTGTATGTTTGTATGACTTGAGTGTTGGGTCATGTGACCCCTATCTGTACGAATATGTTATGTATGGCTCCTCGGAGCCTCTTAAATAAAGTACCTTGAGTTGTAGAGTTTTGTTGTGATGCCATGTTGTATGTACTCATATCGGGCATATTGTGTGTATGATTGAAATGCTTGGTATGAGTGGGATCCGACAATCTAGTTGTTTATCCTTGGCAGCCTCTCATATGAGGAAATGTAGTCTAGTGCTTTCGGCGATAGTAGTCCGCACAGCCGGTTCACGGAGTCCTGCTAGCCAAAGACTACTGCTCTAGACACTTGACTGGCGGCATGTGTTTCACTTCGTTCTGTGTACATCCCGGGAAATGTCATGCGGTGAAATCCGGAGTCCTGCCTAGCCTGCTACAGCCCGGGTTACCGGAGTCCTGTTAGCCCAGTGCTATAGCCCAGATGCATACGTTGATGACCGACATGCTCGATGTGATTCATGTATGCCTGTCCCCATGGGTTAGCGCCGCTTTGGGTTCACGACTAGCCATGTCGGCCCGGGTTCTCTGTCATGTGGATGCTAGCGACACTATCATATACGTGAGCCAAAAGACACAAACGGTCCCGGGCCATGGTAAGGCGACACCCGTGGGAATACCGTGCGTGAGGCCGCAAAGTGATATGAGGTGTTACCGGCTAGGTCGATGTGACTTGGAATCGGGGTCCTGACAGCGTCATCCTCGTTACTTTAAACATGCCCATGATACATAAATATTGACCATCGAAAAACACATGAGCTAGTCTTACAAGCAAGACTAGGAATTAATTATTTCACACATGCACATGAGTTTTCCTCCGAATCTCGTTTATATTACGGACTCGAGAAGCATTGTGGTTATTATCAACATTAAATAAAATTTTGGAAATAAAGACTAATATTTATTATTGCCTCTAGGGAATATTTTCAACAATTCACGCATTTTAAGAAAATGTAGGTCACATTAAAAATATACATTGTAAAAAATGTTTCAGAAATATGTTTTGTACCATTAAAAATGTAAACTACATTTAAAACATGCCCAAACATCTTAAAAATATGTTGGTGACATTTCCTATAAATTTTAAAATGGAAAAATGTTTCCACATTGAAAAAATTGTATCATTAAAAATAATAAGGTGTATTTGAAAAATATTATAGTCATATTTGGAAAACATCAAAATCTGTATTTTTAAAAAGATAATCATGTATTTATAAAAGGTTGAACATATATACAAATATTTTAGATGTATACAGAAAATGTTCAATATGTATGAAAATAGTGGACATCAAAACATTTATTTTAAAAATAATTAATCATGTATCTAAAAATAATAAATGTTTATAAAAGATATTCCTATGCATACAAAAATGTCCAATGTCTATGAAAAATTATATACTATGTGTTAAAACATCAAAGAAACAGGTGAAAACCGAAGAAAGAAATAAGGAGAAGACAGAAAACCCAAAGAAACCCATTGAAACCAAAGAAATATTGAAGAAGACTCATGCAAAATTGTGAAAATCAATGTAAAAAAACATTCACACAACTAAAGTCTTAGACTACCCACAGAGCGGAGTAATTTCGACTAGTAATATGCATATGTTACTAGTCTATGTTATTACTTCTATAGTGCAGAGTAACATGTGTGTGGTGTCATGCAACACTTCATTTATTACTCTTTTAAAGAATGTAATTCCAAATTTGTTGCAAAGTCAAACTTTTTTATGTTCGACCGTATTTATACAATAAGAGCAACTCCAACGAAGGGACCAAAACAAACACGGATTTTGTCCGCATTTTGTCTGTTTGGGTCTCCTGTCTGCCGAGCGGACATGAGGCGGACACTGCGGCCATCCAACGGAAGAGCACAAAAGCGGACAACAGCTACACCAGGCGCCCCGCCTCCTCCGTGCCGGCCGGCACCTCCTTCCGCCGCCCCTCTCTCCCCCTCGCGCCGCCATGCCATTTCGCTCCCCCACGCGTCGTCGGGCCCCGCCGCTCCCCCTCGCACTGCGCCGCCCCTAATCCTGTTGTGTTGTCCCGCGCCTCCTGCTGGGCGACCCGCTCGACCACCTCTGTGACGTCCGGATAATTAAGCTACAGTAATCCCCTGCTAATGATGCCAGATCATCACTCTTACTGTTGCTAATCCTCATTTGGTCTGAAGCATAATTCAAATTCAATTCAAATTAAAGTCCAAAATTCAAATTCACAAACATGAAAACTAAAATGTCCATCATGTGGCAAATATTCCATAAATAAATGTGGTGGTGAACCAACGTTTCTATAAAGTGTTTTAGATGCCCTAAACTAAACAAAATAGGAGCTTAAAATAAATATTAAATGCTTTTTAATAATAAACAAATACAAACCTATTTTCTTATTGCACCAAGTTATTTAGGGCAGTAGCCTAATTATAAATACTAATTTAGGGGCTAGTTGTATATTTTATAAAAGCTAAAATAAAATGAAACTAAGAGCAAGCACAAAAGAAGCAAAAAAAAGGCAAAAGGAAAACAAAACCCCCCCTCCCCCTACTGGGCTTAAACCCAGCCGGCCCTGTCGGCCACCTGGGCGGCCCAGCCGGCTGCCTAGCTCCCCGGTCGCCCCCTCCTGTTCCTCCGACCGCGAGATGGGGCGCGCCCGGTTGCCACCACGCCGACTCGTCGCCGTCGGCGTCGAGGGGATAAGGATCCCCTCCCCTCCACATACTCTGCCCACTCCCCCGCTTCCCCCAGATCTCACTTGCTCTTTTCTCCCTCTCAGCCTCTTCCCCTCCTTCAGATCCGCCGCCATGGAGGAGCTTGCCCACGCGTCCACCATTCACGTCGCCACCTGAGATCCTGCCCAGAAGAACCGCCGTACTCCGCGGCCCCGCCCTCGCACCACCGTGACGGCGCCAAGGACCTCGAAGACAGAGCCCGCTCCCTCTTCTTCATCGGGTCGCCGCTGTCGTCCATCATCGTTGCCACGCCGTTGCTGCTACTAACCTGTCATCGGGCCCCCGTGCGCCCACACGGTGAGCTCCCGCGCCCCGCTTCCCTTTTTCCCTCATCGCCGTAGGTCGCGTCCCACCTTCCCTGTCCGGAGCTGCGCCGTCGCGCCTGAGTTCGCGGTCGCCGCGACTATGGCTGCGCTCGACGCACGTCCTCGCGTCCGGCCACCCCCGCGTCGCTCCCAGTCTCGCGGCGCTTTCGCGACCGTGGCCACGCCACCGTCACCTCCCCTCGCTGCGAAGCTGCTATAGCCGCCGCTTGCCGCCGCCACCAGCCTGCTTCGCCGCCGTCATCGACCACCACGCCGCCTTCCGCAGCCACCCCACGGCTCGGCCAGCGTGCTTTTCGCCGCCGAGGTCGCGCTCGACACCATCGACGCTTACGCGACGCGGCCACGCCCGCCTCGCTTCGTTATTGCTGCCTCGCAGCTCCTCTTGCGGCGGCCGCACCGTCTGCGCCGCTGCCTCACTTCAGAGAGGGTTGCAGAGCCCAGCAGCTCCAGCGCCGCCCGCCGCTTCGCGCTCGCCCGCCAATGATCTGGTTGCACTGCCAAGCCGCGCGCGCGCTGCCCCGCCCACTTGCCATCTTGCTGCGGCCTGCCTCGCCTCGCACCGCGCGCGCTGCCCGCGCCTGCCTCGCCCACAACCTCCCTCTCACCGCCCGTGCGCTGCTCCGGCGGGCCAGGCGTGCCCGTGGCCGCCGGCCTCGCTGCACCTTCCCGCTAGCCGCACCCGAGGCCACGGTCGGTCGCCCGTAGCACCCGTTGCCCAGTGCTCAGTAGCCGCCCGTTTGGCCTGGGCCACTGACGACGGGTCCCACGCCCCTTTTTCTGTAAAAAAGAAAGAGAAAAAATAACTAATAAGAATTAATTAATTAATTAATAATATAATTAATTAACTTAATTAACCTTGCTTAGTTAACCTAATTACATAATTAGTCTTAACTAAATTGTTAGGTTAGCTGAGGTGACAATGACAGCTGGGTCCCGCTAATACTGTTCACTTTGACCGGTCAACTCTAACTGGGCTGTTGACTGGGTCAACTGGACCCCCTGGTCCACACGTCATTCTCTTTGTACACCTTTGTGTACACAAGGCTGGGTACCCGTAGCAGTTTAATCTTTATATCAAATTAAAAATAATTTTAGAATATTAGTAAAACTTTGGAAAATCATAGGAAATAATCCGTAACTCGGATGAAAAAGTTTGGTACATGAAAGTTGCTCAGAATGACGAGACGTATCCGAATACGTGATCCATTCATCTGCCACATGTCCCTAGCATAGTGAACATGCAACCGTCCCCTCTGTTTCATCTGTCCGAAGATGCCAAACTCCGGGAAAACTTTCCGGATGTTATCCCCTTCGCCGGTATCGTGTAACACTGCGTTAGAACACGTCTATCTCTACCGGTTGTCATGTTATGCACTTGTTTGCTTTGTGTTTACTGTTTCTTCACCCTCTTCTCTCCGGTAGACCCCGAGACCGCTGCTGATGCCCCTGTGATCGACTACGTCGACGGCGACCCTTCTTCCCTTTCAGCGGAGCTTCCAGGCAAGCCCCCACTTTGATCATCCCGATATCGCCCATTCCATTCTCTCATGCTTGCATTAGATTTTTCTACTGTAATTGATTGCTCCTATTCTGATGCATAGCCTGCTTTTGTACCTGCTATTGTTACCTACCTGCTTATCCTAAACTGCTTAGTATAGGTTGGTTAGTGATCCATCAGTGACCCCCACCTTGTCCTTGTTGCCCCTGCTTCATCATCGACGTCTCGATCAACGTGATCGACGACCAGGGCCTGACACCTCACATACATCACACCCCTTTAGTTGCTCGACTCTGCAGAGCTACTATCGAGTGCCAAGGGTGATCCCTCATAACGCACTCTGATGATAATTCTGTAGTGTAGCTATTTAGTCGTGGTCAAGGGGGGTGGTTCCTCTTTCACCATTCCCAATACGGCTCTGTCGTGCAACACCTCAAGTGTGAACCTCGAGGGTGGTCCCTCTTGAAAGGATCGAGATGGACCTAGAGGGGGGGTGAATAGGTACAATTACAAAATTTTAATTATTACTTAGCAATTTTAGGCTATAATGCAGAATATGAAGATGAGCCTAACAATTGCAAGTGAGTACTAAGTACTAAGCTAGTAACACAAGTACGTAAGTAGGCAAGCACAATATGATGTATGTAAGTGCAAAGAGACAAGTAACCACAAGTAGAGAGTTAGGGTTAGGAATAACCACAACTCCGAGAGACGAGGATGTATGCCGATGTTCACTTCCTTGGAGGGAAGCTAGTCACCGTTAGAGAGGTGGATGTTACCACGAAGGCACACCAACACCACGAAGGCTCACCCTATTCTCCCTTTGAGACAACACCACGGAGGCGTTTCTCAACCACTAGTGGTAGACCTTGGGGTGGTCTCCAAACCCTCACAAACTTTTTAGAGGGTAATCACAAAGTTCGATTCCTCTCCGAATGACTCCTACCGCCTAGGAGTCTCCAACCTCCAAGAGTAACAAGAACGATGGGGGAAAGCTCAAAACTTGCTCAAATCATGAATTCCTTTGGTGCAAAGAAAGGGAAGGAGTGGATCTATCACTTGATTGGAAAACTTCTCTCAAATGCTCCTATAACTCTTGGGAATCTAGGATTTGGTGTAGGTGAATGAGAGAGAGAGAGGAGTGTTCTTGATAGGCTCAAAGTGAGTGGTCAACCCTATCCCGTGGAAGGGAAAGGCATATATATAGTAGGTGAGTAAAAGTGACCGTTTGAGGAACATAAGTGTACAGGATGGGTCGGACGTCCGGAGAACATTGGACGTCCGGAGGCACAAATAGGCCCGGACGTCCGGCGGTTGTTTGACGACCGCCGCTATGGACTGTGAGCCACGACCAGTGTATGGACACGGACATCAAGATGGGCGGACATCCGAACACGGACGACCGGAGAGTCCGGAAGTCCATAGAAATGATTCTGTTGTGAAGTACGGATGTCCGGAGAGTTCGGACATCCGTAAAAATCATCTATCAGAAGGAACACGGACGACCGAAGTGGCCGGACGTCCAAGGCAACCGAGAGGGACCGGACGTCCGTAGAACACCGGACGTCCGAAGGCAAGGTATAGGAAAAGTGGCTTTGAGCAAGTTTTTCACTAGATCCAATGATTCCCTCTTAATAGTGCGGGATCCCTATACTCAAGAACAAACCATAAATGAAGTCAAAATCTTGTATCTCCATTCTTGAGTTTTATGCTTTTTGTCCCTAGTCATGATCCATGCACACGGTCTTTGAGACATAATCCTGAGATATACTTGATAAACATGATTAGTCCCTAGCATATGTGTTGTCATCAACATCAAAATATGATTAAGGGCATGATTGCACTTTCAATCTCCCCCTTTTTGGTAGTTGATGACAACTCATATGCATACTCATAATAGTAATCAAAAATATTTGTTGTGGAGCTTAATAACAATAATTAAGAATGAGTAACGAGTGAGCTCCCCCTCAAAGTGACACCATAGATACTAAAAACATGACGAGGGCTCCCCCTCACAATGATGCCCCCAATATAACCAAATCTCACACACATGATAATCAAGAGCTAAACTTCATATAGATTCACCAAATCTCAGACTCAACAAACTCATAACATAGGTTCAGTACAAGCTAAAACACAATCATAACAATAAGTTCGATTACATAATGAGCTAGAAGAACATGCATATAGAGCCTACTCCCCCTTGGCATCAAATATCCAAAAATAGAGAATAGGGGGAAACATAAGAGCATCAGAGATCAGCTTCATCATCATCATCATGAACATCACTGCCACCCGCCTCGTCAAAGAAATCAGCCCACTCAGGACCCGTAGGGAAACCAAAATCAGAAGGAGGCTCGTCAGGAAGGCGTTCATCGTCACTTACATCATACACTCTGGAGTCTCTCAAGCGAGCCTTCAGAGCGTTCTTGGAAGTGACCATATGAGTGACAACAACGTGATTTTGGGAGCAATGGAAAGAGAACATCTTCATCATGGCAGAGTGAGCCTTCCCAAGAAAATGAGCAATGCGCCCAAAAGGTGCAGAACTGGAAGGAGAGCGGGCAGCATGAGAAGGAACACTAGCTGCGGTGCGACGAGCAGTAGCAGTAGGAGGAGGAACATAATCAGCCGCCATGTGAGCTGGAATGACCCATCGCTCATGCACGTGAGTGCGGACAATGGGAAAAGGAGCTACGCTCTCGATAAAAGCCTGAATAAAGGGGGCATGAGGAAAAGCCCTCTTGTGCTGGAAGCTAGCAAGATGGATCTCATGCCATAGAAAGTGTGGAACATTGATCTTCCCTTTAGGAGATGTGAAGAGGCGATGCATGAGATCAATGCAATAGCTGCTGCAGGAGCCCTTGTCACCCATCTTGGGATAGATGGTGCGGATGATACACTGATAAATGATGTTGAATGGAAAGCGCCAAATGGAGACTTGGTTTAGACCCTTTTGTTTTTCAGTGGCAGACAAAGTTGATATATGTCGAATAAGATCCGCACAGACCACAATGCCCTTGGGCCTATGGTTGGGGTCATCCTTGTGGATTTTGAACCCAGTGTCGGGAAATCCAAGGGCAGTGACAAACCGAGCATAAGATCTTTGTGAGTGCGATGTCGAAGTCATCCATGTGACAGTGTTATCAGGAGCAAAGTAACATGTGGCATAGAATTGATGAATGGCAGCGTGGTTAAAATCATGTTGAAATGCGAATGGAGCAGCTAGATTGGACGACTCAATGAGCTCAATGGCTCCCGGAAATTTCTCCGGATGAGTGCGAATATGCTCAAGATCAATGCAGATATGGAGTAACAAGCCTTTCGGGATGACAATCGTGGTGAAGATGTCGGCTTGGACATTTGTGCGAAAACGACTATCCTGAGAATCCCTAGCAACAGTAAATTGATCTACATCGCGACGCAATTTAAGATATGAAGCTTTGGGGACCTCGTTGAAATGCTTAACATGACGGCCGAGTGGCAATGGAGGCTCAATTGAGATGTGACGATCATCACCGTGGGGTTGCACCGGAGGAGGAGGAGGGTGAAAGGTTGGACGACGAGTGCCCGGCTTGGGTGCAGCGACGCGAACACCAACAAACGGGGCCGGTTCCACCTCCTCAAGCTCATCCTCAAAGTCCGACCCCTCCGAGGAGGAATCGCTAGACGAGCTGGGAGGACGAGCGGCATGTTTCCTAGGGCGAGCCTGGTCCTGGGAGTCATCGGATCCACCACGATGAGACGGACGAGCCGGCCCTCCGGCGACTTTCTTGCTAGCTAAGTGCTTGGTCCGAGGCATCATGACCTTGAAGGGAGGAACACGGAGGAAACGGGCGACCGGACCAACGATAAGCAACCGGAGAGAGCGAGAGGCCGATGGGCTTGAGCGGAGCCAAGCAGGACCGCAGATCCGCGGCTGAGAGGAGCCTCGGCGAGGGGCACGGCAGCGTGCGGCCGCGGCGAGTGGCCACACGGCAGGAGCGGCGGCGGCGGTGGGGAAATAGTGGAGAGGAGATGAGGAACAGTTGGGAAACCCTACCGCGCACTATATATAGTGGTCGGTGAAAACGACCGGACGACCGGAGCCTATGGACGACCGGAGCCGAATAGGCGTCCGGACGACCGGGGGGACGGACGACCGGAGTCGGGTCCAGGAAAAGAATAAAAGATAGCAGAGATGATTTTACGGACGACCGACGGCCTCGAACGTCCGGTCAGATTGTACCAGAAAGTTTATTACGGACGTCCGAAGTCTTACGGACGTCCGACGTCTTGGCGTCTAGGCCAACTAAGGGAACCAAAGAGGATTTCACGGACGTCCGGATAGGCCGGACGACCGGGCGATGGTAACCAGAGAAGAATTTACGGATGTCCGGAACCTACGGACGTCCGACGCCAGAATTTTGACAAGAGGCAAGGTGTAAGTGTATGTGCTGTTGATCATGATGAGGAGAAGATAATTACCGTCCACAGTAAAAATTTATTTATTTAGTAACTAATACCCTACCCCAATCAATAATAGCCATATACTATTCCAATATTGGTCGAGTGATACAAGCGGTGGCTAATGCCACCATGTATGAGTAGACGTGACATGACACGGAAAGATTTGAACTTTGAGTGCATAGTCACTACTCCATCATTTTAAAGCACCATAGTTTTAGAACCATGGTAACTTTGAGAGTGTTTGTTCTTTTTATGCATTAAATAGGGTGAGAATATTCATGAATTGAATGCCTCCCCCTAAATATATGCCTACATCATGACAAGACATTAGGTTCATGCATGAATGGGTACTAGATTTCACATAATATTGTCAAGCTCCAAGATACCAAGTTCACGCCTAAGTCGACAAAACCTTGCTTCATCTAGAGGTTTGGTGAAGATATCGGCTAGTTGAAAATCTGTGCCAATGTGATCAATGTGAATATCACCCTTTTCAACATGATCTCTCAAGAAATGATACCTAATATAAATGTGTTTGGTGCGGAGATGATCTTTGGGGTTCTCAGCAATATTGATGGCACTTTCATTATCACACAGAAGAGGCACATGTCTATAGGTTATACCGTAATCCTTCAAAGTTTGCCTCATCCATAACAACTGGGTCGCACAACTAGCGGCAACAATGTATTCAGCTTCTGCGGTAGAGAGAGTAATACAATTTTGTTTCTTCGAGGACCAACTTACCAAGGATCGTCCAAGAAACTGACATGCACCAGATGTGGACTTACGATCCACCTTGTCTCCAGCCCAATCCACATCCGTATACCCGATAAGATCAAACTTAGCATCCTTGGGGTACCATAGACCCAACTTTGGGGTGTGAACAAGGTATCTAAGAATATGCTTAACCGCCTTATGATGACTTTCCCTAGGGGAAGCTTGAAATCTAGCACACATGCATACACTACACATGATGTCTGGTCTAGATGCACAAAGATAAAGCAATGAACCAATCATAGAGCGGTATTTAGATGGGTCAAAAGGGATACCGTTGGTGTCTTCAGTGAGTACAATTTTGGTTGGCATGGGTGTCTTACATGGACTAGCATCAGTCATGCCGAACTTTTCTAGGATATCCTTGAGGTATTTTGCTTGAGACAAGAAAATTCCTTCTTGAAATTGTTGAATTTGAAATCCAAGAAAGAACTTCAAATCCGTATTGAGTGACATTTCAAAATTCTTGGTCATGGAGTCCACAAACTTCTTGCACAAATGAATGTTAGGAGAACCAAAAATTATATCATCTACATAGATTTGGCATAAGATCAAATCACCCTTGTCCCTCTTAGTAAAAAGAGTGGGATCGATCACCCCTCTCACAAAGCCATCATCGAGTAAAAACTTCTTAAGATGATCATACCAAGAACGAGGTGCTTATTTGAGGCCATACAGATCCTTATGAAGTTTATACACATAGTCTTTGTGATCGGGATCAACGAACCCAGGTGGTTGTGACACATATACTTCTTCTTGTAGAGGACCGTTAAGGAAAGCACTCTTCACATCCATTTGATGCAATGTAAATCCATTGAAAGCAGCATAAGCAAGTAAGATGCGAATGGATTCAAGACGGGCAACGGGGGCAAAGGTCTCACCGAAGCCCAAACCTTCAACTTGTGAGTACCCTTGAGCCACTAACCTTGCCTTGTTGCGGATGATTATACCATTCTCATCTTGCTTGTTCTTGAAAATCCATTTTGTTCCATTGACATTGTGTTCCGTAGTTGGTCTCTTGACTAATGACCACACTTGGTTGCGTTCAAAACTGTTCAACTCTTCTTGCATAGCAACGAGCCAATTGTTGTCCATCAATGCATCTTGTACCTTGAGAGGTTCAACACTAGACACAAACGAGAAGTGAGCACAAAAGTTAGTCAATTGTTTACGAGTGACTCTACCTTCCGATATGCCGGTGAGGATTTTATCAACATCAACACGACCGGCCACACAAGGCATGATGGAGGTTAAGGTTTTGCGAGGTTCAACTTCATGTCCATCATCCACGTCCTCAACATACGGATCATTAATGTGTGGTGGAAGATCTTCTTGTACATGTTGCATTTGTTGAGGTTCATCATCAATGATTGGACTTTCTTGTTCTTGCCCTTGATGATGATCTTGTTCTTGAAGATTCTCATAAAGAGGAACTTGATCATCTTCTTGTACTTGGACTAAGGGCATCGGTTGAACAATAGGAGTTTGTGATGGTAGGGGTGTTGAAGTAGTTTGATGATGTGAGACTTCCTCTTCTTCTTCATCATCATGAGGTTCTTGTTCCATTGGAAGAAGTGCACCAACACCCATGGTTAAAATATCTTGAGAGGAATCTTCTTCACCTACATCACTTAGATCAACTTGCTCCCCATGGGAGCCATTAAATTCATCAAACACCACGTCACAAGTTTCTACAACACATCCATTGGATTTGTTGTAGACTCTATATGCGTGAGAGTTTGATCCATAGCCAACGAATATGCCCTCAATTGTTTTGGATTGAAATTTTCCTAACCGTTCTCTTTTGTTGAGGATGAAACATTTGCACCCAAATACACAAAAGTACTTGACATTTGGCTTGTTCCCGGTTAGGAGCTCATATGGAGTCTTTTCCAATATAGTGCGGAGGAAGAGCCGGTTTGATGCATCGCATGTAGTGTTGACAGCTTCGGCCCAAAAACTATGTGGTGACTTGTATTCATCCAACATGGACCTTGCCATCTCCACAAGGGTACGGTTCTTCCTTTCGGCTACACCATTTTGCTGAGGAGTATATGGAGCTGAATATTGATGCACAATCCCTTCATCACTAAGGAATTATTCCAAGGTATAGTTTTTGAACTCAGATCCATTGTCACTTCTTATTGCCAAGATTTCTTTGTCAAACTTGCGTTGTGCTTGCTTGGCAAAATCAATGAAGGTGATCTTCGTCTCGTACTTGGACTTGAGGAAAAACACCCATGTATATCTTGAGTAATCATCAACAATGACAAGTCCATACTTTTTCTCACCACTACTATCCCATGAAGGAGGCCCAAAGAGGTCCACATGAAGAAGCTCCAAAGGCCTTGAAGTAGACACAATGTTCTTGGGTGGGTGCTTTGATTGATGTTGCTTCCCGGCTATGCATGCACTACACACATGATCTTTCTCAAAAGAGACATTTGTTAGTCCAAGGATGTGATTACCCTTTAAGAGATCTTGAAGATTTCTCATGCCGACATGGGCTAGCCGGCGATGCCATAGCCACCCCTTGTCGGCCTTAGCCATTAGACAAGTTGCATGGAATGTACTCTCTTTCGAGAAATCAACCGTGTAAAGGTCGCCATCCAACTCTCCAACAAAGGCCACTTCGAGAGTAGCTCTCTTAAAGACTTTCACATCCGTTAGTCCAAATAGTGTATCATAACCAACAGAAGCCAATTGACGAACAGAAAGCAAATGATATTTAAGGGATTGGACAAGCATGACATTTGCAAGAGACATGTCATTTGTGATAGCCACCTTCCCAACCCAAGTGCCTGTCCTTTTGATCCTCCACCAAACATAATGCTCATAAATGGTTGAATAGCTTCCATGAAATCGTAGAGCAATTTGCTATCTCCGGTCATATGATTGGTACATCCACTATCAATCACCCATTTTACTCCACCAGAGAAGGCAACCTACACACAATTATTACTTGGTTAGAGGCATCCATTTTGCAATGGGACCTCTCAAGTTAGTCACAAGGGTCTTAGGGACCCAAATAGCATAAAACCGAAATGCATTTCGCGGACCAACAAACTTTGCATAAACTTCTCCATCCTTAGTCTTACGCAGTACATAGGATGGAGGCATGAACTCTTTGGCTTGTTGAGTGGGCATGCCCTTGTGGCCTTCCCACTAACAACCTTACCTTTCTCCTTGTGTCCTTCTCGTACAAAGGTTTCTTTTAAAGGGGTGGTGCACTTTTGAGAGGACGTCTTCTTCTTGCTTGTGCTTAGGTCAAACCCGAGTCCCTCTTTGGCGAACACTTCATTGTGTTGGCTCAACACCTCATTAAGGTGCTTTTGCCCTTGAGCACATGTCATGAGCCCTTTCTCGATTTGAGATTTGAGAAAACGATTCTCCTCAAGAATAGATGCTAGATCACTACTAGAGTTAGTAGAACAAGCATCAACATTGGTAATAGGAGACGAGTAAGCCTTAGCTAGAGTTTCAAGATAAGTAAGTTTGAGCGTCTCAAAACTCTTTGTAAGAAGGGTGAGCTCTTCTTCCTTAGTCTTGAGAGACACAGAAAGAAGCTCACAATCCTTAGAGAGAGAAGCATGAGACTTCGCAAGCTTACTTTTATCATTCATCAACTCTTCACAAGAGCCAATAGCCTTTTTCAAGGAGGCAAGATCTTTAGTATGAACATCGATATTTGCACCAATTTTTAAGCATAGTTCATCATTTCGTGCTTCCTCATATTGGACTTTCCGCTCAAGGATTTCACATTTTTCCTTTTCCTCGATGACGAGGGTTTCGAGTTCCTTAATGGTGATGGTGTGCTTACTCACCATCTCCATAAGCATACGAAACATAGTGAGCTTCTTTCCTTTGAGGGAGCACATGAACTTATTAAGTTTAGCAAGCATAGGATCATTTAGATCATCATCCTCATAACTATCCTCCGCATCAAGATACTCATCACTAGGAGTAGAAGGAGTGAAAAGAGGAGGATTTGATCGTGGAGTTACCTTGACCTTGTCAGGAGAGCTTTGGTCCTCTCCATCTTCTACCATGGCCTTTGCCATTAGGCACTTGTGAGCGTTGCCCTTGTAGTCTTTCATGTAGTTGTAGGTGACCACATCACCACTCTTGTTTACTAATCTCAAAGTGTTTTGAGAGTCTTGAGCAACTCCGGCAACGCCACTAACATCATCCGGATCAGATTCTTCTTGAGCAACCATTGCTTTTCCATCTCTCTTCTTGAGCTTGAAGTTCAAAGGATTTGGCAACTTCTTCTTGGGAAAGGTCTTGGTAAACCTTGGTTTATCTTCTCTCTTCTCATAAGGGCACTCGTTGGAGAAGTGATTGGTTTCTTCATAGTTGTAGCATTTTCTTACTTTCTTCTTTTGAAATCTTCCTTTGAATTTTCCCGCGCTAAACTTCTTGACAAAAAGAGCCATGTCTTCATATGAAGGGCCCTCGTCGAATTCAATCTCATCACCATCTTCATCATCCTCTTCTTCTTCTTCTTCACTTTGTTCATCTTCACATACATGCTTGGCCTTCAATGCAAGATTGATCTTTGATGATGGGGAACCATGCATGGCAAGATGTTTTGTGGCATTAGCCTTTGACTCTTCAAATAGTTGAAAGGTGGATACGATGTCATCTGTAGTCATTTCCTTGAAGGTGTGGTGTTGTCTTATGTCCCACACTATTTGATGGTGAAATGGAGCAAGAGCATGAAGTAACTTATCCACAAGGAACCTCTTGTCATGTTGAATCCATCTTGTGTCTTGTCACACTCACATGACTCAATATCGGCAGTGAGAGTCATGAGACGCTCATGGAGTTGATTGGGGGTTTCACCTTTCTCCATACAAAAGTTTTGCAATTGCCCCTTGGCAATTTCATATTGAGCACTCCAGAGGGTAGAAGTGCCAGTCTTGGATCGTACAACACTTTCCCATAGTTCCTTGGCACTTGTGATGTGTATGAACGGTCTCCTTTGCTTTTCATCCATACCTCCCCTTATACACATGATTGCAGTGTCATTGAGGTTCTTGTCATATATTTCTCTTGGTGTGGGTTTCTTTGGATCAACCACATGATAGCCATACTCCAAGATCTCCAGCATCTCATCGTTTCCATGTCGAAGATGATCCTGCATAGCAACTCTCCACAAAGCAAAATCAGAAGTGGCACTAAGCAAAGGAGGTTTGCCTTGAGGATTATATCTTGGTTTCTCAACCTGAGGTCTTGCATAAAGCCAAGGAACACTGGCGTGTTCATTGCTAGGAGGTTGTTGACAAAGTGATGGAGTAGGCACAGTTGGCCTTGAAGCAGCACCACCCGAGAGTGGTGCAAGCACCGTGGACAACGTGGCTAATCTCATTTGGACCAAGGCCTCAAGAGAAGCATCATGCTCCTCTTTTTGCTTAGCAAGGGCCCGTTCTAGATCCTCCGACGTAAAGGACTTGACTTCAGAGGAAGCCTTGCCTTTATCCTTGGGATCTACAACCAGGGGAGTCCCATCCGGGTTCATCTCGCTCTAGGGCGGTTAAGCCACAAGAATAGAGCACGAGGCTCTGATACCAATTAAAAGGATCGAGATGGACCTAGAGGGGGGGTGAATAGGTACAATTACAAAATTTTAATTATTACTTAGCAATTTTAGGCAATAATACGGAATATGAAGATGAGCCTAACAATTGCAAGTGAGTACTAAGTACTAAGCTAGTAACACAACTACGTAAGGTGGCAAGCACAATATGATGTATGTAAGTGCAAAGAGACAAGTAACCACAAGTAGAGAGTTAGGGTTTGGAATAACCACAACTCCGGGAAACGAGGATGTATGCCGATATTCACTTCCTTGGAGGGAAGCTAGTCACCGTTAGAGAGGTGGATGTTACCACGAAGGCACACCAACGCCACGAAGGCTCACCCTATTCTCCCTTTGAGACAACACCACGGAGGCGTTTCTCAACCACTAGTGGTAGACCTTGGGGTGGTCACCAAACCCTCACAAACTTTTCAGAGGGTAATCACAAAGTTCGATTCCTCTCCGAATGACTCCTACCGCCTAGGAGTCTCCAACCTCCAAGAGTAACAAGAACGATGGGGGAAAGCTCAAAACTTGCTCAAATCACGAATTCCTTTGGTGCAAAGAAAGGAAGGAGTGGATCTATCCTTGATTGGAAAACTTCTCTCAAATGCTCCTAGAACTCTTGGGAATCTAGGATTTGGTGTAGGTGAATGAGAGAGAGAGAGAGGAGTGTTCTTGATAGGCTCAAAGTGAGTGGTCAACCCTATCCGTGGAAGGAAAGGCATATATATAGTAGGTGAGTAAAAGTGACCGTTTGAGGAACATAAGTGTATAGGATGGGTCGGACGTCCAAGAACATCGGACGTCCGGAGGCACTAAATAGGCCGGACGTCCGCGATCGTCGGATGACCGCCATTGCCAAAAACTGTGAGCCACGACCAGTGTACGGACACGGACGTCGAGATGGGCGGACATCCGAGCAGGACCGAGAGTCTGGAAGTCCGTAGAAATGATTCATTGTGAAAGTACCGGACGTCCGGAGAGTTCCGGACATCCGTAAAAATCATACTGTAAAGGAACACCGGACGACCGGAAGTGGCCGGACGTCCGGGCAACCGAGAGGGACCGGACGTCCGTAGAACACCGGACGTCCGAAGGCAAGGTATAGGAAAAGTGGCTTTGAGAAAGTTTTTCACTAGATCCAACGATCCCCTCTTAATAGTGCGGGATCCCTATACTCAAGAACAAACCATAAATGAAGTCAATATCTTGTATCTCCATTCTTCAGTTTTATGCTTTTTGTCCCTAGTCATGATCCATGCACACGGTCTTTGAGACATAATCCTGAGATATACTTGATAAACATGATTAGTCCCTAGCATATGTGTTGTCATCAACATCAAAATATGATTAAGGGCATGATTGCACTTTCACCTCTTACGTTCACCTTGATGATTACATTGAGTGGAATCCACCGGGGGTGATTCCTAGGGTTTTCCCCTTGATGTCTGGACACACGGTTACCTTGACTTTACTTGAGACATTGGTGAAAGTCGGGCGGGCCCGGAGAGCACCCGAGGAGTAGTTACGGTGGCGGCTGGCTGTTTAGCGGCATCACCCAGGAGGGGGTGATAGCTCCGGACTTGTCCTGACAGCCATCACTTCTTTTAATAATGCACTAATAGGTTTGGGTTTTTGTTCTGAGTTGGCCTCTGGCTTTTACGGACTAACCACCACGCGAGAATAGTTATGGGCCTCGACGTCGCAAAGATGTCGGCGAAGCTTTGTCGACGCGTCAGTTCAGCATTGTGGCCGGGCCGGATCGTGCCATCCACTTCACGGGTGGTGCTGGTATCCCCTTGCGCACAATGACCCGGAGTGCAACAGGCGATGGGCCCAGACCCCAGAGTGCTTAGGATGTAGACCGACGGGGACCTCTCTGCTGAGCCTAGGTAGGGCTACGATGTGTTGATCTTCCGAGGCCGGGCATTGACCCAGAAAAGTGTGTCCGGCCAGAGTGATCGAGCATGTTGGAAAACGTGGTGCACCCCTGCAGGGAAGATCTTTATTCGAATACGGTGTCCATGGTAACGGACGTTCAAACTTATATCCTGATCTATTACAACTAGAAATGGATACTTTGGATATGTGGCTCCGGGATTGCTTTCTCGCAGGGAGTCGAGGAAGGATCTCTGGGCATTAATGTTACAACATGTTTGTTATTATAAACTGCTATTCTTTACTCTTCCACATGCTGCAAGATGCTTGGAGCTGCTTGAAGATGCTAGTCTCCGATAGGCTAGGCCTTCCCCTCTATTCTGGCATTCTGCAGTTTAGTCCACAGATACAACCCTTCCATTTGATACCAATGCATACTTAGTATAGATCTGATGCTTGCGAGTACTTTCGATGAGTACTCACGGTTGCTTTTCTACCCCTTTTCCCCCTTCCTTGTTCTTTCCGGTTGATGCAACCATATGGTGGCCCCCAGGAGTTAGATGCCACCCCCGACGACTACTGCTACTACCCCGAGGGTGCCTACTACTACATGGAGCCCTTGACGACCTGGGAGTAGTTAGGAGGTTCGAGCAGGAGGCCTTGCCTCTTCGATCGTTGTTGCTTTTGTGTTTGCCTTCTTAAGGCAAAACTTGTTTAACTTATGTCTGTACTCAGATATTGTTCCTTCCGCTGACTCTCTTGTGTATCGAGCTTTTGTATTTGAGCCCTCGAGGCCCCTGGCTTGTAATATGAAGCTTGTATTATTTTGATTTGTGTCTAGAGTTGTGTTGTGATATCTTCCCGTGAGTCCCTGATCTTGATCGTACACATTTGCGTGCATGATTAGTGTACGGTTAAATCGGGGGTGTCACAAGTTGGTATCAGAGACGACTGCGTGTAGGAACCCCCTTTCCAACTCCTTGGCCGAAGTTGAGTCTAGTCTTTGGAAAACTGATTTACTAACATGGCTGTGTGTCTTACGGGCCCACGTCGCCAATGGGTGGTATTAGGATCTTTTACTCCTCGTCTATACTCTGGGACTCTGATCTCTCCTCTATTCGGGATAAATGATTTTACTAACTCAAACATTAGGTTCTCGTGATCACATCTACCCGGAGGTTTGTATTACCCCTTCCTCGAATTGAGGGCCATGATTGCTTCACAATATCCACTGACCGCATGATCCTCTTATCGAGGGCACCCTGCGTCGTCACTTGCAAATCTCTCGCTTCAGAGGTTTTCCCTGACGTTGATGTAGCCTTTGCTATGCCCCGTTGTGATATCCCTCCATCGCGTGCATGTGTGCTGCCTAGTATGTCTGTGATGTTTCTCTTGTCCGAGACTCACATGAACGTTGTGTAATTGGCTCTATATATGTATCGGTATGTCTTTAATGACTACTGCTTTGTACATTCTGTGCCTTTGCTCGTTGTCCAAGATACGTCATGAATGACTCCATACGCTTGCTCCAACCTTTACTGAACTACCCCCTGTTGCATTTGAGCAGGATGTTTAGACCCACTGGTCATGACCGTGGTGGCGACAATCCACCATCGCCCGAATACATGGCAGGAATAACACATCAATTGAGTTGAATCGCCAGTTTATGGAAAATGTAACGGCTCAGTTCACACGCCCCAATATGAATCACCAACCAACCCCAGTAACCCTGCAAGACTTTGCGCGTCTCAACCCTGTCATCTACCACAGCTCAACTCAGCCCCTTGATGCTGATGAATGGCTCTGTGACATCACTTACGAGTTGGAGTCTACTTATGTAGCCCCTGCCAACTATGTCACCTTTGCGGCTTATTACCTAAAAGGTCCCGCTGCTCAATAGTGGGATAGCCACATGCGTTCCTTACCTGTTGGAACCGCCATCACTTTCCCAGAATTTCAAGCTGCATTCTGCAGGCCAATGTCGAACCACCATGGTTAGTCACAATGTTCCCCTTGAAATTTAAAGGTTGGAATTCCATGTTTCCCCCATTGTTTTGAAGTCGTCCAATATTGACCTGATTCTGGGAATGGAATGATTGAAAACCCATACCACTTCTATCAATTGCACCATTAAGAACGTCCATCTACTGCATCCTTCAAGTGAAATAGTAAGCTATCATGCTCATCTTGTTCAAAATACCGATGCATGGATTTATTCCTTGAATGAGTTAAATGCTTCTCCTTTTGAGAGAATTGAAAATGCTCCAGTCGTTTTTGAATTCCAAGATGTCTTTTGATATGTCCATTTTGCATCATGCTTTTATATCGATATTTATTGCATTATGGGCTGTTATTACACGTTATGTCACAATACTTATGCCTATTCTCTCTTATTTTACAAGGTTTACATAAGGAGGAGAATGCCGCAAATTTGGAATTACAGGTGGAAAAGGAGCAAATATTAGAGACCTATTATGCACAACTCCAAAAGTCCTGAAACTCCACGGAATATCTTACAATAAATAATAAAAAATCCTCGCCAAAGATGAAGGCCAGGGGGCCCACACCCTGTCCACGAGGGTGGGGGGGGGGGGTGCCCCCTCCTAGGGCGCCCCCTACCTCGTGGGCCTCCTGGTGGCCCTCCGATGCCCATCTTCTGCTATATGAGGTCTGAAAGGACATGCGGTGCCCCCATGTGTGGTTTTGGTAATTGATGACATTCTCTATGGACTAATGGTTGCATTGAGTTATATTTGAAGGATTTGTCCATAGGCATTTCTTGAAGTCCATGTGTTGGTTTCAAGGAGTTTATGTGTTGACCAAGGTGCTATTAAGGAATTATCCAAAGATTGGTTAGGTGAGTGTTGAGCTTATTGCAAGCATGTCTTGAAGAAGAGGATTGTGTGATCATTCATGTTTACCTTCAAGACATCATCCAAATGAATATAGTTGGAAAGATTCAAGGTTGATCAAGACTAAGTCAAGAGTGAATCAAGTTGATCAACTCACAAAGCGTAGAAGATGTACCGAGAGGGATCAAGTGATCCCATGGTATGGTAAGCATTATCCATTGCACTTTGTGTACTAACCCATGGTCTATGTGAGAGTCTATGTGGGGTTAGGTACGTGTCCATGGGCTTGCGTCAAGAGGAAGATATCATACAACCCATGGAAAGGATGACATCAAGTGGTGATCGTCATCAAGATTGCCGTGTGCAAGTTCAAGTGGAGCATCACGAAGAGATCAAGTGCTCTAAGCTTGCCATCCATTGTGGTGTCAATGGACTTGTGAAGATGTGCCGAAGAGTGGCTCACCCATAGTGGAGTATGGGGGAGCAATCATCTAGTCTCCATCGACCCAACACAATCAAGAAAGGTGGTCCATCTTGAGGAGGACAAGATCGTCATCATCTAGCTCAAGTGGATCATGTGCAAGGCAAAGGTTTGCCCTTGATAGGTTTTCTATTTTACCGATCTCATGGTGGTAGTTGGGAGACCGGGTTATAGGATCGATAGCCATACTATCAAGGGAGGCTCTCAAGTGAGTAGCTTGATCGTATCGTTCGTCGAGAGCTCAAACCATTGCATACTTGCATCATGTTTCTTGGTTCTTGTTTGGTTCTCTTTGTGAGTCTTAGAGCTTATGGTCATCTTTATGACAAGCTTGAGTTGATCGAAAACGGAGTTTGCATGCGTCTTCTATGATGTTTTCGGTGTTGGAGGTTTTATCGGTCTTTTCCGAGGAAGGGTTCTCACCATTTTCTTTTGGGCCTTTTCTCATTTGCTTATTATTGGTATTTCTCTCAAGATTGTGTTAGCCCTTGTCCCTAGCTTTCCAACAAACTTGGTTTTGTCGAATTCAGAGTCCAAATGCAGAAGTTATGGTAGTTTTGGTGTTCTGAAAAGGCTGCAGCGGTACTACCGCGGGTAGGAGCGGAAGTAATTTATACTACCGCCCTTGGGAGCGGTACTACCGCTCTTGGGAGCGGTACTACCGCTTGGAGCAGTACTACATGGCTACTTCGTGGCTACTTCCGCTTCGGGACCAAAAACTCGTCACAAGTCCAGCGGTGGTAGGCACGGATGTAATTTTTAGTACCGCCGCAAGCGTAGTAGTACCGTGATGCCAGCGGTACTACCGCTTCGTGCGGGCTGTGAGCATAACGGTTGGTTTTTTCCCCACCTATAAAAGGGGTCTTCTTCCCATTGAACCTTATCCTTTGGGCTCGTGTTCTTCCCCCATTGTTGACCTTCTTGAGCTTGCTAACTCTCAATCCCTCCATGGATTCTTGCTAGTTTTGAGGGAAAAGAGAGGAGATCTAGATCCACATTTCCACCAATCACTTTCTCCTCTATGTGAGGGGACCCCTTGGATCTAGATCTTGGAGTTCTTGGTGTTCTCCTTCTTGTTCTTCCTCTCATTTTCTTCCCTAGCATTAGTTGCTTCGGTGGGATCTGAGAGAGAAGGACTTGGGCACTCCGTGTGCCCTTGCCATTGCATTTGGTGCATCGGGTTGAGTTCTCCACGGTGATACGTGGAAGTTACAAGTTGAGAAGCTTATTACTCTTGGGTGCTTGGTGCCCTTGAGCTTGTTCCTCTTGGGTGCTTGGGCGCCCTAGGCAGTTAGTGGTGTTCGGAGCTCAATCATTGTGGTGTAAAGCTCGGCAAGCGTCGGGTCTCCAATTAGGTTGTGGAGATCGCCTGAGCAATTTGTGGCACCGTGACCGCCCCAAGGGTTGCCAAAGTGTCTGGGTTCGGTGACCGCCCCAAGGGTTGCCATTTATGCGGGTTCGGTGACCGCCCTCAAGGGTCCCTTAGTGAAATCACGACATCTTGCATTGTGCGAGGGCGTGAGGAGATTACGGTGGCCCTAGTGGCTTCTTGGGGAGCATTGTGCCTCCACACCGCTCCGAACGGAGATTAGCATCCGCAAGGGTGTGAACTTCGGGATACATCGTCATCTCCGCGTGCCTCGGTTATCTCTTACCCGAGCCCTTTACTTATGCACTTTACTTTGTGATAGCCATATTGTTTCTTGTCATATATCTTGCTATCACCTAAGTAGTTTTTCTTGCTTAGCATAAGTTGTTGGTGCACATAGGTGAGCCTAGTTGTTGTAGGTTTTGTTCTTGACAAATTAACCTCTAGGTTTATTCCGCATTTGTTCAAGCCTCAACAGTAATTATTTTAAAGCGCCTATTCACCCCCCCCCCTCTAGGCGACATCCACGATCTTCCAATTGGTACCAGAGCCTCGTCTCTCTTTGTTGGGCTTAACCGCCTAGAGAGTAAAGATGTCGACTAGGGGTTTAGGATTCTCTGACACTCTTAGTTTCGATGGCACAAATTTTGATGTTTGGGTAATTCACATGCTTAATCTCTTTAGGGTCATGGACCCAAATTTAGAGCGAATTGTAGTTATGGGTTTTTCTCCTCCAAAGGATCCCCAAAGGTTATCTTTAGAGGATGAGAAAAACTCTCATCTCAATGCTCAAGCTTCTAATGTGCTTTTCGATGCTTTGAGCAATGTAGTTATATTTCAACTCATGCCGTTCCGGGATGCTCATGAGTTGTGGAAGAAGCTTCAAGATAAATATGGTGTGTCCAAGATTTGTAGGGATGATTGTTCTCCCTCCACCTCCGGCCGTATAGTCTTCTCAACTTCTTCTACTTCACCTACATGTGGTTTGCCACAAGGTAATGATATGGCGAGTAGTGTCGATCATTGCAATGATGATAGTGTGCTTTTTGTGGATGATTCTTCATCACTATATTATTGCAATGCTCCGTCTTTGGGCCTTAGCACTTCGAGCACTCCAAATGTTTCACTTGCTTGTGTTGATAGTCCTTGCATATCATGTAGAAATTGCTTGACTAAATCTCATGATGATATGCTTGCTATATCTTGTTGCCATGATAAAAATGCATGTATTTCCTCGAGTTGTTGTGCTAACAATGTAGATGAAACCCAACACTCCATGGAACAAGATGTGGTCTTGAATGGTGCTTCAAGGGATCTTATATCATCATCTACTGCATTTTGCCTTATGGCCAAGGCTTCAAAGGTATCTCCCACTTTGAATCCCAATATATCTTGTGGTGATATTGATGATGGCAAGAGTGATGATGATGTTGATTATGATGAAGAGAGTGATGATGTTGCCTCCTTAAAAATTAAGGGGGAAATGATTTTTAAAGCTCTTCTTAAGAATAAAATTGCTCATTCCAACTTCATGGAAATCATGTCTATTGCTATTGAGGGCAAGAAATATATTGATGAGTTGGAATCTCGTCTTGAGGAGCATGAGGTCACCATTGATAAAATGGAAGGTCATGAGCGTCATTACGCTAATGAGATTGCGGACCTCTCTCAAGCTCTTGAACTTGAACAAACCACCAAGGAATCTCTTGAGGAGACTTTTGCTCTAGAATTATCTAGAGTGAGGGAATCTCGTGATAGAGCTCTTGAGGTGGCCAATGATTTTGAAACTAAAAATGAGGAGCTTGAAGTTGTGCATGCTAAACTCCTTGAGGACTTTGAGCACCTCGAAAATGGCTCAAGGGTCATTAAGAGTGAGCTCATCAAAATCACCGAGTCTCATGCTCAACTTAAAGCTTCATATTCAAAAGAGCTTGCCAAGTTGTCTTCTCCTCTTGTTGCTGATGATGATGCTTGTGCTACTAACTCTATCTCTTGTGAAGCATCCATTTTGAAGGAGAATGTTGAGCTATGAGCTCAACTTGAGTTGCTATCTAGCAATTATGGGAAATTGGAAGAAAGCCATGAAAAGCTCTCAAGCTCTCATGACGATCTTCTAGTATCCCATAATGTGCTAAAGATAGCTCATGAGGCCATGCTTGCTAAGGTAACATCTAGTGAGCCTCATGTGGATACTAGCACTACTTCTAGTCAAAATGCTATATTGATATGTGCTAGTCCTTGTAATTCATCTACTCACAATGTTGGTACATCTTGTGATGAATTGCTTTCCTTGCCTTGTTGCTCTAACAATGAAGCTTATACTTCCTCTAGTACTTGTATTGAGACTAACTATGTAGAGGAAATCAAAGAGCTCAAGGCCCAAGTCACTTCTTTGAAGAAAGACTTGGAAAAGAGTCATGAAGGGAAATCCACACTCAACAATATCTTGAGTGTGCAAAAATCCCCCAATGACAAAGGTGGACTTGGATTCAACTCTAATAAGAAGAAGAAGTCCAAGATGAACAAAAAGAAGGGCCAAGAACAAGTCAAGAAACCGGCCAAGATTGTTTGCTTCAAGTGCAAAGTAGAAGGGCATCATGTTAGATCTTGCCCATTGAAAAAGAAGGCCATTAGTGTCAAGCAACAAGGGAAGAGGGCACAAGTTCAATATCATGCTCAACCTCGAGTTGAAGAAAGGCCACTTCCCAAGAATACTCAAGTTAATGCTTCTCTTGTTGAGAAATCAAGTGAGAAGAAAGTGAAGAGTAGACGTTGCTACTTATGTCGTGAGAAAGGCCACGTCACTTCTTCATGCACTAGTGGTAACTTATCCAACCCAATTATTATTGATGATGTCTATTCTCTTGGGAAGGATAAGGTTGGCAATGTGTTTGCCAAGTTTGTTGGTACTCAAAGTGGTGTCAAGAAAAGAACCATTTGGGTGGCCAAGCCTATTGTGACTAACCTCTTAGGACCCAACTTGGTTGGGGACCAACTAGCTCAAACTTGATCAATAGGTGTTGTTGGAGGTCATTGGAGACTTGGCTACATTATGAAGATTTAAGGGGTACTCATCATTCATATTGTGTCAAGCCAAGTCATTCGGATTATCTTTCTATCATATATCCAATGTTCCTCCTTATGTAAATCGTGCTTAAATTGCTTACATTAAAAGTTACTTGTCCCTTAGCATGTTGTGGTTTTGTATCTTGCATGTGCTTGTATATGTTGTGCTTCCAAATTGCTTATCTTGAGAAATCAAGTATGTGCATGTTGGTTTGCACATCATGTACATGTGTGTTGTGTGTTGAGCCTTTTTGCATCTTGTTTATTTCTTAGTTGGCTCTTGTGAGAGATTAATGGAATATCCCATTATGGGGGAGTGATGTGCTTTGTGCACCTCACAATCCTATAAATGTGTGTACATGAGTAATACCATCTAGTATTGATATTTGACGATTATCTAGTCTCTAGGTGGTATATCTCTCATGAGAAATTCAAATTCTAAATTGTCCATTAATTATCTCTTGTTGGATCCTTTTAATTGCCTCTTGTCTTGTGACGCCCGGATAATTAGACTACAGTAAAACTCTGCTAATGATGCCACATCACCTCCATTACTATTGCTAACCTCACAATGATTCGAAACCGTTTAAAAATTTAAATTCAAAATATGTCAAACAACAAAAGTTTTCAAAAGTTGAAACAAAAATGTTCGGTGAGTGCCGAATATTACAAGGGTAATTATAGTAAAGAAAACATAGTTTTAGAAAGTGCCTAAATATTTCAAAATGAATTAAAACAGAAAAGTGTAATAAATAAAATAAAAAGGGAAAACACAAAAAAACAGAAAACAAAGCTAAAAAGAAAAGAGAGGAAGAAATCCCCCTCCCCCTGGGCCGAATGGTCCATGCAGCCAGGCCGACCCACCCCAACCCCCTGGCCTATATGGCCTCGTTACCCCCCGCAAACCCTAACCCAACCCCCACGATCCCCACTTCTCCCCTCACTCCCCCGATCCCCTCCTGGATCGAGATCGCCCTCGACGCCCGGCTTGACCCGCCGCCGCTGCTCGTTCGCGCTGCCCGTCGGACCACCCCATCTTCTTATCCGCTCCGCCACACCCCTCGTCACCGGGCCGCACCCGCTCGTCATCGCCGTGCGCCACCACCGTCGTCGTCCTCTCCGTCATCCAACCGTCGCCCGAGGACCTCGCCGGAGCTCTCCCCCGCCGGCCTGCTTCTCCTCCGGCGCCGTCGTCCCCGTCACCCTCCTCTCGCCCCGCTGCCCTGACCCTGCGATCCCCCGTGAGGCCCCCCTCTCCTTCCCTCCCCTGCTCCACGCGCCACTTGCCATGAGCTCACAAGACCTCTGACAGTCTCCGTCGTCCGTGCCGGACCTCCTCACCCGACTCGTCTGCACTTCTCCTGCTTCCTCCCCTCGCCAGACGCCCGGCCAGCGTGGCCTCGCCCTTCGCCTCCTGCTGGTCCCAGCCATCGTCGCGACCAGTAGCGTCGGGGCCGCGCCCGTCTGGCTCGGCCACGGTCACTCCTCCTCCGCTGCGCGCGCGCCGCCGCCCAGCAGCCCTGCCAGCCGGCCTCGTCCGCCTCACCTCCCCATCGGCGCTCGTCGGCTCCCGTCCATGACGGCCCGGCTGCGCCACGCCAAGACGCTGCGACCCCTAAGGCCATTGTGGCTGCTCGTCGCTGTGGCCGTCGGCGCCCAGTGCCGTTTTCTCCCTGTTGACCATGGGCGCACGCCCAGCGCCCGCTAACCGCGCCTGCCCCGTTAAGAACTATGGGCCAATGACATGTGGGGCCTACCCCAGAACGTTTTTACAAAAATAAATAAATAATAAGAAAAATTGAAAATAATAAGATAATTAATTAATTAATTAGTTAATTAATTAAGTTAATTAATTAGATTAACTTGTTAGTTTATTTAAACAGTAATTAGTTTAACTAAACACTAATTAACCTAAACATGGTATGACAAGTGGGTCCCACTGGACCCACAGTCATATTGACCCGATCAATCAAGATCTTTGTTGACTGATGACCTCAGCATTGCATCATGATGACATCAGTCGACCCTATTCTGGATAATGTTAGAATTAAATAGTTAAATAAATTCTAAAAATGATTAAAACTTTAGAAAATCATATAAAATAAACCGTAGCTTAGATGAAAATACTTTCTACATGAAAGTTGCTCAGAACGACGAGACGAACACGGATATGCAGCCCGTTCGTCCGCCACGCACCCCTAAAATATCAAACTCGCAACTTTCCCCCTCTGGTTCATCTGTCCGAAAACACGAAACACCGGGGATATTTTCCCGGATATTTCCCCCTTCACCGGTATCACCTCATACCGTGTTAGAACACGTCTAGCTCTGCCTGTTATCCTGTTATGCACTTGCTTGCTATGTATTTACTGTTTCTCCCCTCTTCTCTTGGTGAGACCCGTGGCGATCCGATGCCCCAGTTCGACTACGGAGTCGACGACCCTCTCTCTTGCCGAGCAACCAGGCAAGCCCCCTTTGATCACCAGATATCGCCTACTCTTCTCTAAACTGCTTGCATTAGAGTAGTGTAGCATGTTCTTGCTTTCATTAATCCTATTTCGCTGCATAGCCTGTCCTTGCTACTCTTGTTGTTACCTTTATCTCGCTATCCATCGCTTAGTATAGGATGCTAGTGTTCCATCGGTGGCCCTACATTCTTGTTAAATCGCCATGCTATACTCTTTGGGCTGTGATCACTTCGGGAGGTGATCACGGGCATATACTATATACTTTACACTATTACATTACCGTGATCTTTGTTGGAGATGGGGCTGAAAGGACGGTGGCTCCATCCCGGTAGAGGTGGGCACGGGTTCCCGACGGCCCCGATCGTTACTTTGTGGTGGAGCGGCAGGCAGGTTGAGACCACCTAGAGAGAGGTGGGCTGGCCTGGTCGGCGTTCGCGGATACTTAACACGTTTAACGAGATCCGGTATTTGATCCGAGTCCGCCATTTGGTCTATACGCACTAACCATCTACGCCGGAGTAGTTATGGGTATCCCGCATCGTGATATCAGCCAAAGCCTTCGTGGACGTCGGCCGGCGAAGCGCGCGCCAGATTGGACCACGAACGTGACTTCCTTTGTAATGGAGGTTTCTAGGTCTGCTTCGGCGCGTTACAAGCGTGTGTGTGTGCTAGGCGATGGGCCTGCACTGGCGCTTAGGTTTAGACCGGCGTCTTGACCGCTCTGTTGGCCTAGTTCGGGCTGCGGCGTGTTGATCTTCGCGGCGGGCATGACCCGTAAAAGTGTGTCCGCCAAATGGGATCAAGCGTGTTGGGTTATGTGGTGCACCCTGCAGGAAGTTAATCTATTGAATAGCCGTGATCTTGATAACAGGACGACTTGGAGTTGTACCTTGACCTTATGACAACTAGAACCGGATACTTAATAAAACACACCCTTCCAAGTGCGGATACAACCCGGTGGTCGCTCTCTCGGGGTTACGAGGAGGGATCGCGGGTAGGATTATGCTATGCGATGCTACTTGGAGGACTTGATCTGCTCTCTTCTACATGTTGCAAGACGGAGGCTGCGAGCGTAGTCTTGACGAGTGATTAGATATCCCCTCTTATTACGGCATTCTGCAGATTCGGTCCATTGATATGGCCCTTTACACATATATCCATGCATATGTAGTGTAGCTCCTTGCTTGTAGTACTTTGGATGAGTACTCACGGTTGCCTTGTTCCCCTTTTCCCTATCTCTACTCGATTGCTGCGACTGCACGATGGAGCCCGGAGCGACGCCACCGTCGATGGCGACTTCTACACCGGAGGTGCCCTACTACGTGCAGCCCGCCGACGCGACGACTGGGAGTAGTTAGGAGGATCCCAGGTGAGGCCTGCGGCTCTTCGATCAGATCCCGGTTTGTGCTAGCCTTCTTAAGGCAAACTTGTTTAACTTATGTCTGTACTCAGATATTGTTGCTTCCGCTGACTCGTCTATGATCGAGCACTCGTATTCGAGCCCTCGAGAGTTGTGTTGTGATATCTTCCCGTGAGTCCTTGATCTTGATCGTACACATTTGCGTGCATGATTAGTGTACGATTGAATCGAGGGCGTCACATGTCTATCTTTAATTGGTATCACATTATGGGGGAGTAATATGCTATATGTGTATTACTAGCCTAGAAAATGTCATTTGAGATATTGTCACCTAGAATTGATATTGTAAATTATCTTGTTCCTAGGTGGCATGATAGCTCTACAAGTTGCAATTTGCTTGTGTTTGGTGTGAAGATGATGTCGGATATCCTTGCTATCTACCACCGGGAATTATTTCCAAATACTTCTTGTCTTTTGACAATTGGTACTCACTTATGTGTGGTAGAATTTATTGATCATCTTTACATTGGCTTTTATTTTTATTTGCCTTTTCTCTTGCCAAGGTTTGTGTCAACTCCCGTTGTCTTCCCTACCACTTGTGGATCTTGTTTGTTTCTCGTTCTTGTCTAGTGCTTTCTAGATATAGTGAAAGTGGTGATCCCACCTTGTGCATTTTGTATTCAAATGCAAATCCTATATAATGCACAACTCGTGGGAGAGCTATCCTATTTTCTTTAGAAAACTCTTCTTGTGATCCTTATCAAGTGTGTGTTGGTGGAAGGCAAGCCGTTTTTGTTTTGGTACTTTGTGCCATCATGAAACTTTGTAGAGAGCTTGATTTGTTTGGAACCATCCTCTCTTTTGGGAGTTTGATATCTTTTATTTTGAGTGTATCAATGGATATCTCATTCCTTGATGTATCTTTTATGGATATCCTCCAAGTGATGTTTTATTCATTTGGTATCCTTTTCACTTGGCATTTCCTTGTCTTTTGGTTTTGGGTTTTGAAGTCTTGAGTATGCATGTTTTCTTCATGTATTTTATTTGGCATGCTTTGTTTATTTGACTCAATATATGGGAGAAACTCCACCTAGTCTCAATTTGGATGAGATGCGCATGATATTCATTTTCATATCTATATGCACATATTTATGTGGAGTTTGTCCTATGTATTGGTGTTTCTAACTATTTGGTCCCGATGAGTTTGGGTACCGTTTAGTTTGTGTTGTTCTTATAGGAACAGTTGGAGATGCATTGGATGCTCGGCTCACTCACAAGGAAGGTGTTGTCACCATGTGCATATTGGAGTCAAGCTAGGATGATCAATGACCTACTATCTACCTTCAATTGGTATCTACTACATCCTTCCAATGGTATCTCGGTAATAAGTATCATCATTTACTACATGCACACATTACTTGCATCAACCTTGTGTAGGTTGTATCATGGCATGTATTTCATTCTTTCTTGTGATACTTGTTTCCTTTCTCAAAGCATCTCAACAATGATCTCATGTTGCTAGTTGTGATGTCTTTGATGTTCATGCGTTAGGAATTCATTTATATACAATAAGACCATATCTAGCCAAGTGCTATGCTTTCAAGCAAATATCTTATTGGTATATTTATGAATTCCTTGTGGATATCTTGTTCCTTCATGTTGTAACTATTTCGGGTGTACATCCCTCTTTGTAGATATATATCATCATGATTTTGTCTACCTAGAACCTTATACACTTGAGAGAAATTACATCTCTAGTTGATATCTTTTCTTTCACGTCCACCTTGTCTTTCTTATGTTATTTCTTTGGTGGCTCCGTGAAAGCTTTTGCCTTGAGTGAGTGTCCTCTATCGTTGCATCTTGTTGCACTCTTGTGTGGTGAAGATTATTTTCCTCTTGCTTATCTTTACGAGGATTTTGCCGTCTTAATTGGTACCCCTCGTCTTGATGAGCCTCTCATCGTCTATCTTCACCACGGGTTGTCACAAGCATAGGTTCTCTATTTTCTTATTAGTAAGCTTGTGAACCCATTTGCTAGTTGTGTGTGAGAATGAAAGGCTTTGCACCGTGTATCTCATTCATTCAAGACTATGTTGATGCTTATGCTCATCCGTATATTAGTCTTCTCATGTGCTTTGCCATGACTCACACACATCATTTTGGTTGAGCCTATTCTTAAGTTGCCTCTTTTACAATGTTGCTCAACCATGTGCTTGTTGCAAGCGCTAGGCTTAGTTTCCTATATGCTCTCTTGCACTTGTTGTTAGTTTCTGTTGACTTTGGGGGAGCTATGTTCCTATTTTGTGCACTTTGTATCCAAATACAAAAATTCTTGATGTGCACAAATCATGGGGAGCGTCTCTAGTTTATTTAGAACAATCCTCTGCTCATATCATAATATCTTTTTCATGTGGCTCGTAGGATCTTTGGTCTAGTTGGTTCAGTTGATATCTTTTGATAGCTTGTTCAATTGGTATCTTTTGATTGCTTGATTGCTTGTTTCTCTCTTTGTTATGTCTTTGTGGCATATCATTCTTTTGCAATCTTGGTGCCTCAATATAGTTGGTCTTCCTCCAAGTATTACCTTTGGATATGTGTATGGCATTCCACTCTCTTGTTGAGAAATACACAACTTTTGGAGGAACACCTTTTATATTGGTCTTCTTAGCTTTTCGCCCATTTTGGCAATCGATGCCAATGGGGAGAAGTTTCATAGAGTTTTATGGAGAAGTCTTGAGTTTTCTCCTTGCTTTGGTTTTGTTCCTAAGCATTTGCATCTCATACGCATGCATTATTGGTTGTTGCATTGCATGGTGATGCATAATTCCTTATATAAACTCTCTTGAAAGTGATTGTCATCAATTACCAAAATGGGGGAGATTGAAAGGACATGCGGTGCCCCCATGTGTGGTTTTGGTAATTGATGACATTCTCCATGGACTAATGGTTGCATTGAGTTATATTTGAAGGATTTGTCCATAGGCATTTCTTGAAGTCCATGTGTTGGTTTCAAGGAGTTTATGTGTTGACCAAGGAGCTATTAAGGAATTATCCAAAGATTGGTCATGTGAGTGTTGAGCTTATTGCAAGCATGTCTTGAATAAGAAGATTGTGTGATCATTCATGTTTACCTTCAAGACATCATCCAAACGAATAGAGTTGGAAAGATTCAAGGTTGATCAAGACTAAGTCAAGAGTGAATCAAGTTGATTAACTCACAAAGCGTAGAAGATGTACCGAGAGGGATCAAGTGATCCCATGGTATGGTAAGCATTATCCATTGCACTTTGTGTACTAACCCATGGTCTATGTGAGAGTCTATGTGGGGTTAGGTACGTGTCCATGGGCTTGCGTCAAGAGGAAGATATCATACAACCCATGGAAAGGATGACATCAAGTGGTGATCGTCATCAAGATTGCCGTGTGCAAGTTCAAGTGGAGCATCACGAAGAGATCAAGTGCTTGAAGCTTGCCATCCATTGTGGTGTCAATGGACTTGTGAAGATGTGCCAAAGAGTGGCTCGCCCATAGTGGAGTATGGGGGAGCAATCATCTAGTCTCCATCGACCCAACACAATCAAGAAAGGTGGTCCATCTTGAGGAGGACAAGATCGTCATCATCTAGCTCAAGTGGATCATGTGCAAGGCAAAGGTTTGCCCTTGATAGGTTTTCTATTTTACCAGTCTCATGGTGGTAGTTGGGAGACCGGGTTATAGGATCGATAGCCGTACTATCAAGGGAGGCTCTCAAGTGAGTAGCTTGATCGTATCGTTCATCGAGAGCTCAAACCATTGCATCCTTGCATCATGTTTCTTGGTTCTTGTTTGGTTCTCTTTGTGAGTCTTAGAGCTTAGTGTCATCTTTATGACAAGCTTGAGTTCATCGAAAACGGAGTTTGCATGCGTCTTCTATGATGTTTTCGGTGTTGGAGGTTTTACTGGTCTTTTCCGAGGAAGGGTTCTCACCATTTTCTTTTGGGCCTTTTCTCATTTGCTTATTATTGGTATTTCTCTCAAGATTGTGTTAGCCCTTGTCCCTAGCTTTCCAACAAACTTGGTTTCGTCGAATTCGAGTCCGAATGCGAAGTTATGGTAGTTTTGGTGTTCGAAAAGGCTGCAGCGGTACTACCGCGGGTAGGAGCGGAAGTAACTTTTTACTACCGCCCTTGGGAGCGGTACTATCGCTCTTGGGAGCGGTACTACCGCTTGGAGCAGTACTACCGCGGTTACTTCCGTGGCTACTTCCGCTCGGGACCAAAATCTCGTCACAAGTCCAGCGGTGGTAGGCACGGATGTATTTTTTTAGTACCGCTCGCAAGCAGTAGTACCGTGATGCCGAGCGGTACTACCGCTCGGTGCGGGCTGTGAGCATAACGGTTGGTTTTTTCCCCACCTATAAAAGGGGGTCTTCTTCCCCATTGAGCCTTATCCTTTGGGCTCGTGTTCTTCCCCCATTGTTGACCTTCTTCGAGCTTGCTAACTCTCAATCCCTCCATGGATTCTTGCTAGTTTTTGAGGGAAAAGAGAGAGGAGATCTAGTGTTGGGGAACGTAGTAATTTCAAAAATTTTCCTACGATCACGCAAGACCATGGTGATGCATAGCAACGAGATGAGAGTGTTGTCTACGTACCCTCGTAGACCAGCAACGGAAGCGTTGACATAGCGTAGAGGAAGTAGTCGTACTTCTTCCCGATCCAACCGATCCAAGTACCGAACTTACGGCACCTCCGAGTTCTGCACACGTTCAGCTCGATGACGTCCCTCGAACTCCGATCCAGCCGAGTGTCGAGGGAGAGTTCCGTCGGACGACGGCGTGGTTGACGATGATGATGTTCCACCGACGCAGGGCTTCGCCTAAGCTCCGCTACGGTATGATCGAGGTGTAATCTGGTGGAAGGGGCACCGACACGGCTAAGGAACGATCTAATCGATCAACTTGTGTGTCATGGGGTGCCCTCTGCCCTGTATATAAAGGAGGGAAGGGAGGGCTGGCCGGCCACCTATGGCTGCGCTGGGAGTCCTACTCCCACGGGAGTAGGATTCCCCCAATCCTAGTCCAACTAGGGTTTGACCAAGGGAGAGGGAGAGAGGCGCACCCCTTCTCCTAATCCTAATAGGACTAGGAAGGGGAAGGCTGCGCCAGCATATGGCCCCTTTTCTCTTTCCCTTAAGGCCCATCAAGGCCCATTGACCCCCGGAGGTTCCGTAACTCCCGGTACTCGGTAAAATTCCCAATTTCACCCGGAGTGATTCCGAGTCCAAACATAGGCTTCCAATATATCAATCTTTATGTCTCGACCATTTCGAGACTCCTCGTCATGTCCGTGATCTCATCCGGACTCGAACAACCTTCGTACATCAATATCATATAAACTCATAATAAGCATCATCGAAGCGTTAAGCGTGCGGACCCTACGGGTTCGAGAACTATGTAGACATGATCGAGACACCTCTCGGTCAATAACCAATAGCGGGACCTGGATGCCCATATTGGCTCCTACATATTCTACGAAGATCTTTATCGGTCAGACCGCATAACAACATCGTTGTTCCCTTTGTCATCGGTATGTTACTTGCCCGAGATTCGATCGTCGGTATCCAATACCTAGTTCAATCTCGTTCTTGGCAAGTCTCTTTTCTCGTTCCGTAATACATCATCTCACAACTAACACATTTAGTTGCAATGCTTGCAAGGCTTATGTGATGTGCATTACCGAGAGGGCCAGAGATACCTCTCCGACAATCGGATGACAAATCCTAATCTCGAAATATGCCAACCCAACATGTACCTTCGGAGACACCTGTAATGTACCTTTATAATCACCCGATTCGTTGTGACGTTTGGTAGCACCCAAAGTGTTCCTCGGGCAAGCGGAGTTGCATAATCTCATAGTCATAGGAACATGTATAAGTCATGAAGAAAAGCACTAGCAACAAACTATACGATCAGGTGCTATGCTAATGGAATGGGTCATGTCAATCAGATCATTCAACCAATGATGTGATCCCATTAATCAAATAACAACTCCTTGTTCATGGTTAGGAAACATAACCATCTTTGATTAACGAGCTAGTCAAGTAGAGGCATACTAGTGACACTCTGTAGGTTTATGTATTCACACATGTATTATGTTTCCGGTTAATACAATTCTAGCATGAATAATAAACATTTATCATGATATAAGGAAATAAATAATAACATTTATTATTGCCTCTAGGGCATATTTCCTTGATCTCCCACTTGCACTAGAGTCAATAATCTAGATTACACAGTAATGATTCTAACACCCATGGAGTCTTGGTGCTGATCATGTTTTGCTCGTGGAAGAGGCTTAGTCAGCGGGTCGCAACATTCAGATCCGTATGTATCTTGCATATCTCTATGTCTCCCACCGGACCAAATCCGGATGGAGTTGAAGCGTCTTTTGATGTGCTTGGTTCTCTTGTGAAATCTGGATTCCTTTGCCAAGGCAATTGCACCGATATTGTCACAAAAGATTTTCATTGGACCCGATACACTAGGTACAACACCTAGATCGGATATGAACTCCTTCATCCAGACTCCTTCATTAGCTGCTTCGAAGCAGCTATGTACTCAACTTCACATGTAGATCCCATAACGACGCTTTGTTTGGAACTGCACCAACCGACAGCTCCACCGTTTAATGTAAATACGTATCCGGTTTGCGATTTAGAATCGTCCGGATCAGTGTCAAAGCTTGCATCGACGTAACCGTTCTGACGAGCTCTTTGTCACCGCCATAAATGAGAAACATATCCTTAGTTCTTCTCAAGTACTTAAGGATGTTCTTGACCGCTGTCCGAGAATCCACTCTGGATTACTTTGGTACCTACTGCTAAACTTACTGCAAGGCACACATCAGGTCTGGTACACAGCATTGCATACATGATAGAGCCTATGGCTGAAGCATAGGAACATCTTTCATTTTCTCTCTATCTTCTGCGGTGGTCGGGCATTGAGTCTTACTCAACTTCACACCTTGTAATACCGGCAAGAACCCTTTCTTTGCTCGATCCATTTTGAACTTTTTCAAAACTTTATCAAGGTATGTGCTTTGTGAAAGTCCTATTAAGCGTCTTGATCTATCTCTATAGATCTTAATGCCCAATATGTAAGCAGCTTCACCGAGGTCTTTCATCGAAAAACTTTTATTCAAGTATCCCTTTATGCTATCCAGAAATTCTATATCATTTCCGATCAATAATATGTCATCCACATATAATATCGAAATGCTCTGAGCTCCCACTCACTTTCTTGTAAATACAGGCTTCTCCAAAAGTCTGTATAAAACCAAATGCTTTGATCACACTATCAAAACGTTTATTCCAACTCCGAGAGGCTTGCACCAGTCCATAAATGGATCGCTGGAGCTTGCACACTTTGTTAGCTCCTTTGGATCGACAAAACCTTCTGGTTGCATCATATACAACTCTTCTTCCGAAATCCATTCAGAATGCAGTTTTAACATCCATTTGCCAAATTTCATAATCATAAAATGCGGCAATTGCTAACATGATTCGGACGGACTTAAGCATCGCCACGGGTGAGAAGGTCTCATCGTAGTCAATCCCTTGAACTTGTTGAAAACCTTTTGCAACAAGTCGAGCTTTATAGACGATAACATTACCATCAGCGTCGGTCTTCTTCTTGAAGATCCATTTATTCTCAATTGCTTGCCGATCATCGGGCAAGTCAACCAAAGTCCACACTTTGTTCTCATACATGGATCCCATCTCAGATTTCATGGCCTCAAGCCATTTTGTGGAATCTGGGCTCACCATTGCTTCTTCATAGTTAGAGGTTCATCATGTTCCAAAGAACATGACTTCCAAAATAGGATTACCGTACCACTCAGTGCGGATCTTGCTCTGGTTGATCTCTGAAGTTCTGTAGAAACTTGATCTGAAGTTTCATGATCATTATCATTAGCTTCCTCCTATTTGGTGTAGGTGTCACGAAACTGTTTTTCGTGATGTACTACTTCTCAATAAGGGAGTAGATACTGATTATCTCATCAAGTTCTACCTTCCTCCCACTCACTTCTTTTGTGAGAAACTCTTTCTCCAAAAGTTTCCAATTTAGCAACAAAAATCTTGCCTTCGGATCTGTGATAGAAGGTGTACCCAACTGTCTCCTTTGGGTATCCTATGAAGACACATTTCTCCGATTTGGGTTCGAGCTTATCAGGTTGAAGCTTTTTCACATAAGCATCGCAGCCCCAAACTTTTAGAAACGACAACTTTGGTTTCTTGCCAAACCACAGTTCATAAGGCGTCGTCTCAACGGATTTAGATGGTGCCCTATTTAAAGTGAATGTAGCCGTCTCTAAAGCATAACCCCAAAGCGATAGCGGTAAATCAGAAGAGACATCATAGATCGCACCATATCTAATAAAGTACGATTCGACGTTCGGACACACCATTACGTTGTGGTGTTCGGTGGCGTAAGTTGCGAAACTATTCCGCATTGTTTCAAATGTAGGCCAAACTCGTAACTCAAATATTCTCCTCCACGATCAGATCGTAGAAACTTTATTTTCTTGTTACGATGATTTTCCACTTCACTCTGAAATTCTTTGAACTTTTCAAATGTTTCAGACTTGTGTTTCATTAAGTAGATATACCCATATCTGCTCAAATCATCTGTGAAGGTGAGAAAATAACGATATCCGCCACGAGCCTCAACATTCATTGGACCACATACATCGGTATGTATGATTTCCAATAAATCTGTTGCTCTCTCCATAGTTCCGAGAACGGTGTTTTAGTCATCTTGCCCATAAGGCACGGTTCATAAGTGCCAAGTGATTCATAATCAAGTGACTCCAAAAGTCCATCGGCATGGAGTTTCTTCATGCGCTTTACACCGATATGACCTAAACGGCGAGTGCCACAAATAAGTTGCACCATCATTATCAACTCTGCATCTTTTGGTTTCAACATTATGAATATGTGTATCACTACTATCAAGATTAAGTAAAACAAACCATTCTTCAATGGTGCATGACCATAAAAGATATTATTCATATAAATAGAACAACCATTATTCTCTGATTTAAATGAATAACCGTCTCGCATCAAACAAGATCCAGATATAATGTTCATGCTCAACGATGGTACTAAATAACAATTATTTAGGTCTAATACTAATCCCGAAGGTAGATGTAGAGGTAGCGTGCCGATTGCGATCACATCGACTTTGGAACCATTTCCCACGCGCATCGTCACCTCGTCCTTAGCCAATCTTCGCAATCCGTAGCCCTGTTTGAGTTGCAAATATTAGCAATGAACCAGTATCAAATACCAGTGCTCTGCGAGTATTAGTAAGGTACACATCAATAACAAGTATATCACATATACCTTTGTTAACCTTGCCATCCTTCTTATCCGCCAAATACTTGGGGCAGTTCCGCTTCGGTGACCAGCCTGCTTGCAATAGAAGCACTCGGTTTGAGCTTAGGACCAGACTTGGGTTTCTTCTCTTGATCACAACTTGCTTGCCGCTCTTTTGAAGTTTCCTTTTCTTTCCTTTGCCCTTTTCTTGAAACTAGTGGTTTTGTTAACCATCAACACTTGATGCTCCTTTTGATTTCTACCTCCATGCTTTCAAAGCATCGCGAAGAGCTCGGGCATTGTTTTGGTCATCCCTTGCATATTATAGTTCATCACGAAGCTCTTGTAGCTTGGTGGCGATGATTGGAGAATTCATCAATGACGCAATCATCCGGAAGATTAACTCCCAGTTGAATCAAGTGATTGTTATATCCGGACATTACGAGTATATGCTCACCGTGAACCGTTCTCCTCCATCTTACAACTATAGAACTTATTGGAGACTTCATATCTCTCAATCCGGGCATTCGCTTGAATATTAACTTCAACTCTGGAACATCTCATATGCTCCATGGTGTTCAAAACGACGTTGAAGTCCCGGTTCTAAGCCGTAAAGCATGGCACACTGAACTATAGAGTAGTCATCAGCTTTGCTTTGCCAGACGTTCACAACTTCGGCGCAGCCCTTGCACCAGGCCTGGCACCTAACGGTGCTTCGGGGCGTAATTCTTTTGTGCAGCAATAAGGATAATCCTCAAATTACGGACCCAGTCCGTGTAATTGCTGCCATCATCTTTCAACTTTGCTTTCTCAAGGAACGCATTAAAATTCAACGGAACAACAGACGAGCCATCTATCTACACATCATAGACAAGCAAGATACTATCGGTACTAAGTTCATGATAAATTTAAGTTCAATTAATCATATTACTTAAGAACTCCCACTTAGAAAAATATCCTCCAATTCTCTAAGTGATTGCGTGATCCATATCAACTACACCATGACCGATCATCACGTGTGATGGAGTAGTTTCAATGGTGAACATCAATATGTTGATCATATCTACTATATGATTCACGCTCGACCTTCGGTCTCCGTGTTCGAGGTCATATCTTATATGCATAGCTCGTCAAGTATAACCTGAGTATTCTGCGTGTGCAACTGTTTTGCACCGTTGTATTTGAACGTAGAGCCTATCACACCCGATCATCACGTGGTGTCTCAGCACGAAGAACTTTCATAGCGGTGCATACTCGGGAGAACACTTCTTGATAATTTAGTAAGGGATCATCTTATAATGCTACCGTCAATCAAAGCAAAATAAGATGCATAAAGGATTAACATCACATGCAATCAATATAAGTGATATGATATGGCCATCATCATCTTGTGCTTGTGATCTCCATCTCCGAAGCACCGTCATGATCACCATCGTCACCGGCGCGACACCTTGATCTCCATCGTAGCATCGTTGTCGTTTCGCCAACTATTGCTTCTACGACTATCGCTACTGCTTAGTGATAAAGTAAAGCAATTACATGGCGTTTGCATTTCATACAATAAGCGACAACCATATGGCTCCTGCCGATTGCCGATAACTCGGTTACAAAACATGATCATCTCATACAATAAAATATAGCATCACGTCTTGACCATATCACATCACAACATGCCCTGCAAAAACAAGTTAGACGTCCTCTACTTTGTTGTTGCAAGTTTTACGTGGCTGCTACGGGCTGAGCAAGAACCGTTCTTACCTACGCATCATAACCACAACGATACTTCGTCAAATAGACTCCGTTTAACCTTCTCAAGGACCGGGCGTAGCCACACTCAGTTCAACTAAAGTGAGAGAGACAGACACCCGCCGGTCACCTTTAAGCAACGAGTGCTCACAGCGGTGAAACCAGTCTCGCGTAAGCGTCTGGCGTAATGTCGGTCGGGCCGCTTCATCTCACAATACCGCTGAACCAAAGTATGACATGCTGGTAGGTAGTATGACTTGTATCGCCCACAACTCACTTGTGTTCTACTCGTGCATATGACATCAACGCATAAAACCAGGCTCGGATGCCCTTTGTTGGGGAACGTAGTAATTTCAAAAATTTCCTACGATCACGCAAGACCATGGTGATGCATAGCAACGAGATGAGAGTGTTGTCTCACGTACCCTCGTGAGACCAGCAACGAAGCGTTGACGCAAGCGTAGAGGAAGTAGTCGTACTTCTTCCCGATCCAACCGATCCAAGTACCGAACTTACGGCACCTCCGAGTTCTGCACACGTTCAGCTCGATGACGTCCCTCGAACTCCGATCCAGCCGAGTGTCGAGGGAGAGTTCCGTCAGCACGACGGCGTGGTGACGATGATGATGTTCCACCGACGCAGGGAAGCCGCCTAAGCTCCGCCACGGTATGATCGAGGTGTAATCTGGTGGAAGGGGCACCGACACGGCTAAGGAACGATCTAATCGATCAACTTGTGTGTCATGGGTGCCCTCTGCCCTGTATATAAAGGAGGGAAGGGAGGGCTGGCGGCCACCTATGGCTGCGCTGGAGTCCTACTCCCACCGGAGTAGGATTCCCCCAATCCTAGTCCAACTAGGGTTTGACCAAGGGAGAGGGAGAGAGGCGCCACCCCTTCTCCTAATCCTAATAGGACTAGGGAAGGGGAAGGCTGCGCCAGCATATGGCCCCTTTCTCTTTCCCTTAAGGCCCATCAAGGCCCATTGACCCCGGGAGGTTCCAGTAACCCCGGTACTCGGTAAAATTCCCAATTTCACCCGGAGTGATTCCGAGTCCAAACATAGGCTTCCAATATATCAATCTTTATGTCTCGACCATTTCGAGACTCCTCGTCATGTCCGTGATCTCATCCGGGACTCGAACAACCTTCGGTACATCAATATCATATAAACTCATAATAACATCATCGAAGCGTTAAGCGTGCGGACCCTACGGGTTCGAGAACTATGTAGACATGACCGAGACACCTCTCGGTCAATAACCAATAGCGGGACCTGGATGCCCATATTGGCTCCTACATATTCTATGAAGATCTTTATCGGTCGGACCGCATAACAACATACGTTGTTCCTTTGTCATCGGTATGTTACTTGCCCGAGATTCGATCGTCGGTATCCAATACCTAGTTCAATCTCGTTCTTGGCAAGTCTCTTTTCTCGTTCCGTAATACATCATCTCACAACTAACACATTTAGTTGCAATGCTTGCAAGGCTTATGTGATGTGCATTACCGAGAGGGCCAGAGATACCTCTCCGACAATCGGAGTGACAAATCCTAATCTCAAATATGCCAACCCAACATGTACCTTCGGAGACACCTGTAATGTACCTTTATAATCACCCGATTCGTTGTGACGTTTGGTAGCACCCAAAGTGTTCCTCGGGCAAACGGAGTTGCATAATCTCATAGTCATAGGAACATGTATAAGTCATGAAGAAAAGCACTAGCAACAAACTATACGATCAGGTGCTATGCTAATGGAATGGGTCATGTCAATCAGATCATTCAACCAATGATGTGATCCCATTAATCAAATAACAACTCCTTGTTCATGGTTAGGAAACATAACCATCTTTGATTAACGAGCTAGTCAAGTAGAGGCATACTAGTGACACTCTGTAGGTTTATGTATTCACACATGTATTATGTTTCCGGTTAATACAATTCTAGCATGAATAATAAACATTTATCATGATATAAGGAAATAAATAATAACATTTATTATTGCCTCTAGGGCATATTTCCTTCATCTAGATCCACATTTCCACCAATCACTTTCTCCTCTATGTGAGGGGAACCCCTTGGATCTAGATCTTGGAGTTCTTGGTGTTCTCCTTCTTGTTCTTCCTCTCATTTTCTTCCCTAGCATTAGTTGCTTCGGTGGGATTTGAGAGAGAAGGACTTGGGCACTCCGTGTGCCCTTGCCATTGCATTTGGTGCATCGGTTTGAGTTCTCCACGGTGATACGTGGAAGTTACAAGTTGAGAAGCTTATTACTCTTGGGTGCTTGGTGCCCTTGAGCTTGTTCCTCTTGGGTGCTTGGGCGCCCTAGACGGTTGGTGGCGTTCGGAGCTCAATCATTGTGGTGCAAAGCTCCGGGCAAGCGTCGGGGTCTCCAATTAGGTTGTGGAGATCGCCTGGCAATTTGATGGTACCGTGACCGCCCCAAGGGTTGCCAAAGTGTCTGGTTCGGTGACCGCCCTCAAGGGTTGCCATTTATGCAGGTTCGGTGACCGCCCTCAAGGGTCCCTTAGTGGAATCACGGCATCTTGCATTGTGCGAGGGCGTGAGGAGATTACGGTGGCCCTAGTGGCTTCTTGGGGAGCATTGTGCCTCCACACCGCTCCAAACGGAGATTAGCATCCGCAAGGGTGTGAACTTCGGATACATCGTCATCTCCGCGTGCCTCGGTTATCTCTTACCCGAGCCCTTTACTTATGCACTTTACTTTGTGATAGCCATATTGTTTCTTGTCATATATCTTGCTATCACCTAAGTAGTTTTTCTTGCTTAGCATAAGTTGTTGGTGCACATAGGTGAGCCTAGTTGTTGTAGGTTTTGTGCTTGACAAATTAACCGCTAGGTTTATTCCGCATTTGTTCAAGCCTCAATAGTAATTATTTTAAAGCGCCTATTCACCCCCCTCTAGGCGACATCCACGATCTTTCAAGGTCTTTCGTCGAGAAAAAATCAGAAAAAACCTTTCGGGATGAAACTCCGCCGCCACGAGGCGGAACCTTGGCGGAACCAATCTAGGGCTCCGGCAGAGCTGTTCTGCCGGGGACACTTCCCTCCAGGAGGGGGAAATCATCGTCATCATCATCACCAACGCTCCTCTCATCGGGAGAGGGCAATCTCCATCAACATCTTCACCAACACCATCTCCTCTCAAAACCCTAGTTCATCTCTTGTATCCAATTCTTGTCTCCAAGTCCGGGATTAGTACTAGTAGGTTGCTAGTAGTGTTGATTACTCCTTGTAGTTGATGCTAGTTGGTTTATTTGGTGGAAGATCATATGTTCAGATCCTATATGCATATTAATACCCCTCTGATTATGAACATGAATATGCTTTGTGAGTAGTTACGTTTGTTCCTGAGGACATGGGAAAAGTCTTGCTATTAGTAGTCATGTGAATTTGGTATTCGTTCGATATTTTGATGAGATGTATGTTGTCTAGCCTCTAGTGGTGTTATGTGAACATCGACTACATAACACTTCACCATTATTTGGGCCTAGAGGAAGGCATTGGTAAGTAATAAGTAGATGATGGGTTGCTAGAGTGACAGAAGCTTAAACCCTAGTTTATGCGTTGCTTCGTAAGGGGCTGATTTGGATCCATATGTTTCATGCTATGGTTAGGTTTACCTTAATACTTTTGTTGTAGTTGCGGATGCTTGCAATAAAGGTTAATCATAAGTGGGATGTTTGTTCAAGTAAGAACAGCACCCGAGCACCGGTCCACCCACATACCAAATTATCAAAGTACCGAACACGAATCATATGAACTTGATGAAAACTAGCTTGACGATATTCCCATGTGTCCCCGGGAGCGCTTTTCCTTATATAAGAGTTTGTCCAGGCTTGTCCTTTGCTACAAAAAGGATTGGGCCACCTTGCTGAACTTTGTTTACTTTTGTTACTTGTTGCTCGTTACAAATTATCCTATCACAAAACTATCTGTTACCACTTGTTTCAGTACTTGCAGAGAATACCTTGCTGAAAACCGCTTATCATTTCCTTCTGCTCCTCGTTGGCTTCGACACTCTTACTTATCGAAAGGACTACGATAGATCCCCTATACTTGTGGGTCATCAGGACTCTTTTCTGGCGCCGTTGCCGGGGAGTGAAGCCCCTTTGGTAGGTGGAATTTGGTAAGGAAAAATTTATATAGTGTGCTGAATTTTACTGTCACTTGTTACTATGGAAAGTAATCCTCTGAGGGGCTTGTTCGGGGTATCTTCACCCTGTCCAGTAGAGCAAAGAGTTGCTCCTCAACCTACTCAACCCACTGAACCTATTGAAAATGAAACTCCTTTTGAAGTTCCTTCGGGTATGATGGAAAAACTGCTAGCTAATACTTTTGCAGGAGATGGAACCAAGCATCCTGACGAACACTTAATATATGCTGATGAGGTTTGTGGATTATTTAAGCTTGCAGGTATACCCGATGATGTTGTCAAGAAGAAGGTATTCCCTTTATCTTTGAAGGGAGATGCATTGACATGGTATAGGCTATGTGATGATACGAGATCGTGGAACTACAAAAGATTGAAATTGGAATTTCATCAAAAATATTATCCTATGCATCTTGTTCATCGTGATCGCAATTACATATATAATTTTTGGCCTCGCGAAGGAGAAAGCATCACTCAAGCTTGGAGGAGGCTTAAATCAATGTTATATTCATGCACCAATCATGAGCTCCCAAGAGAAATAATTATTCAAAGTTTTTATGCTCGGCTTTCTCATAATAATCAAACCATGCTTGATGCTTCTTGTGCTGGCTCTTTTATTATGAAGATTATTGAATTCAGATGGAATTTATTGGATAGAATTAAACGCAACTCTGAAGATTGGGACCTCGACGAAGGTAAGGAGTCAGGTATGACACCTAAGTTTGATTGTGTTAAATCTTTTATGGATACTGATATTTTCCATAAGTTTAGCACTAAATATGGACTTGACTCTGAGATACTAGCTTCTTTCTGTGAATCTTTTGCTACTTATGTTGATCTCCCCAAGGAGAAGTGGTTTAAATATCATCCTCCCATAGAAGTAAAAGTAGCTGCACCTATTAAAGTTGAAGAAAATACTATCACTTATAATGATCCTATTGTTCCTACTTCTTATGTTGAAAAACCACCTTTCCCTGTTAGAATAAAGGATCATGCTAAAGCTTCAACTGTGGTTCGTAAAAGCAATATTAGAACTTATACACCTCCTGAGAAAGTCAAAGTACAACCTAATATTGCTATTGTTAAAGATCTCTTGTCTGATAATATTGATGGGCATGTTATTCAATTCTATGGTGAATCTGCTAGAATTGCTAAACCTGGCGCTAAAGATAAACATAGACCTGTGGTAGGCGTGCCTGTTATTTCTGTTAAAATAGGAGATCATTGTTATCATGGCTTATGTGATATGGGTGCTAGTGCTAGTGTCATACCTTATGACTTATATAAAGAAATTAAGCATGAAATTGCACCTGCTGAGTTAGAAGATAGAAGATATTGATGTCACAATTAAACTTGCCAATAGGGATACCATATCGCTAGTGGGAATTGTTAGATATGTTGAAGTCTTGTGTGGGAAAATCAAATATTCTGCTGATTTTGTTGTTCTTAGCTCCCTACAAGATAGCTTTTGTCCCATTATATTTGGTAGACCCTTCTTGAATATTGTTAATGCTAAGATAGACTGCGAAAAGAATGTTGTTACTATTGGCTTGGATGATATGATTCATGAGTTTAATTTCTCTAAGTTTAGTAAACAACACCGTGAAGAAGAATTGCCTAGTAAGGATGATATTATTGGTCTTGCTTCTATTGCCGTACCTCCTAGTGATCCTCTAGAACATTATTTGCTAGACCATGAAAATGATATGTTTATGAATGAAAGAAGGGAAATAGATGAAGTATTCTTTAAACAGGAACCTATTCTGAAACATAATTTGCCCGTTGAAATCCTAGGGGATCCTCCTCCACCCAAGGGTGATCCCGTGTTTGAGCTTAAACCGTTGCCTGATAATCTTAAATATGCTTATCTTGATGAAAAGAAAATATATCCTGTTATTATTAGTTCTAACCTTTCAGAGCATGAAGAAGAAAGATTATTGAAAACTCTGAAGAAGCACCGTGCTGCTATTGGATATACTCTTGATGATCTTAAGGGCATTAGTCCCACTCTATGTCAACATAAAATAAATTTGGAAGAAGATGCCAAACCGGTTCGTGATCATCAACGAAGGCTCAATCCTAAGATGAAAGAAGTGGTAAGAAAAGAAATACTAAAGCTTTTGGAAGCAGGTATAATTTATCCCGTTGCTGATAGTCAGTGGGTAAGTCCTGTTCATTGTGTCCCTAAGAAGGAGGTGTTACTATTGTTCCCAATGATAAAGATGAATTGATCCCGCAAAGAATTATTACAGGATATAGGATGGTAATTGATTTCTGCAAATTAAATAAAGCTACTAAGAAAGATCATTACCCCTTACCTTTTATTGATCAAATGCTAGAAAGATTATGCAAACATACACATTATTGCTTTCTAGATGGTTATTCTGGTTTCTCTCAAATACCTGTGTCAGCTAAAGATCAATCAAAGACTACTTTTACTTGCCCTTTTGGTACTTTTGCTTATAGACGTATGCCTTTTGGTTTATGTAATGCACCTGCTACCTTTCAAAGATGCATGATGGCTATATTCTCTGACTTTTGTGAAAATATTTGTGAGGTTTTCATGGATGACTTTTCCGTCTATGGATCCTCTTTCGACGATTGCTTGAGCAATCTTGATCGAGTTTTGCAGAGATGTGAAGAAACTAATCTTGTCTTGAATTGGGAAAAGTGCCACTTTATGGTTAATGAAGGTATTGTCTTGGGGCATAAAGTTTTGGAAAGAGGTATTGAAGTTGATAAAGCCAAAGTTGATGCTATTGAAAAGATGTCATGTCCCAAGGGCATCAAAGGTATAAGAAGTTTCCTTGGTCACGCCGAATTTTATAGGAGGTTCATTAAGGACTTCTCAAAAATTTCTCGGCCTCTGACTAATTTATTACAAAACGATATACCATTTGTCTTTGATGATGATTGTGTAGAAGCATTTGAAATACTTAAGAAAGCATTGATCTCCGCACCTATTGTTCAGCCACCTGATTGGAATTTACCCTTCGAAATTATGTGTGATGCTAGTGATTATGCTGTAGGTGCTGTTCTAGGGCAAAGAGTTGATAATAAATTAAATGTTATCCATTATGCTAGTAAAACTCTAGATAATGCCCAAAGAAACTATGCTACTACTGAAAAAGAATTTTTAGCAGTTGTATTTGCATGTGATAAGTTCAGACCTTATATTGTTGATTCTAAAGTAACTATTCACACTGATCATGCTGCTATTAAATATCTAATGGAAAAGAAAGATGCTAAACCTAGACTTATTAGATGGGTTCTCTTGCTACAAGAATTTGATTTACATATTGTTGATAGAAAGGGAGCTGAGAACCCCGTTGCAGACAACTTGTCTAGGTTAGAAAATGTTCTTGATGACCCACTACCTATTGATGATAGCTTTCCTGATGAGCAATTAAATGTCATAAATACTTCTCGTTGTACTCCATGGTATGCTGATTATGCTAATTACATTGTTGCTAAATTTATACCACCTAGTTTCACATACCAGCAAAATAAAAAGTTTTTCTATGATTTGAGACATTACTTTTGGGATGACCGACATCTTTATAAAGAACGAGTAGATGGTGTTATTAGACGTTGTGTACCTGAGCATGAACAGGAACAGATCCTATGCAAGTGTCACTCCGAAGCTTATGGAGGACACCACGCTGGAGATAGAACTGCACATAAGGTATTGCAATCCGGGTTTTATTGGCCCACTCTCTTCAAAGATGCCTGTAAGTTTGTTTTGTCTTGCGATGAATGTCAAAGAATTGGTAATATTAGTAGACGTCAAAAAATGCCTATGAATTATTCACTTGTTATTGAACCATTTGATGTTTGGGGCTTTGATTATATGGGACCTTTTCCGCCTCTAATGGATATACACATATTTTAGTTCTTTGTTGATTACGTTACTAAGTGGGTAGAAGCTATTCCAACTAGTAGTGCTGATCATAACACCTCTATTAAAATGCTTAAAGAAGTTATTTTTCCGAGGTTTGGAGTCCCTAGATATTTAATGACTGATGGTGGTTCACATTTCATTCATGGTGATCTCCGTAAAATGCTTGCTAAATATGATGTTAATCATAGAATTGCCTCTCCATATCACCCGCAGTCTAGTGGTCAAGTAGAATTGAGTAATAGAGAACTCAAATTAATTTTGCAAAAGACTGTCAATAGGTCTAGAAAGAATTGGTCCAAGAAACTTGATGATGCATGATGGGCATATAGAACTGCATATAAAAATCCTATGGGTATGTCTCCGTATAAAATGGTTTATGGAAAAGCATGCCATTTACCTCTAGAACTAGAACATAAGGCATATTGGGCTATTAAAGAGCTCAACTATGATTTCAAACTTGCCGGTGAGAAGAGGTTATTTGATATTAGCTCATTTGATGAATGGAGAACCAAGCTTATGAAAATGCCAAGTTGTTTAAAGAAAAAGTTAAAAGATGGCATGACAAAAGGATACAAAAGCGTGAGTTTAATGTAGGTGATTATGTATTGCTATACAACTCTCATTTAAGATTTTTTGCAGGAAAACTTCTCTCTAAATGGGAAGGCCCTTACGTTATCAAGGAGGTCTATCGTTCCGGTGCCATAAAAATCAACAACTTCAAAGGCACAAATCCGAAGGTGGTAAACGATCAAAGAATCAAACACTACATCTCAGGTAATCCTATAAATGTTGAAACCAATGTTGTTGAAACCGTAACCCCGGAGGAATACATAAGGGACACTTTCCGGAATGTTTCAGACTTCGAAAAGGAGTAGGTATGTGGTACGGTAAGTAAACCGACTCCAAAACAATTTTTAAGGCAATATTTCTCTGTTTTTGAATATTTAGAAAAATAGAAAAATAAGTAGCAGTCTGGGAAGGACACGAGGGCTCCACGAGGGTGGAGGGCGCGCCCTACCCCCTGGGCGCCCCCCTACCTCGTGGACACCTCGTGTGCCTTCCGGACTCTGTTTTCTTGCACGGTATGTATTTTGGTCGGCAAAAATTCATTATATATTCTCCCGAAGGTTTTGACTCCCATATCACACAATTATCCTCTGTTCTTGTTTCAAGCTGTTTTTTGTCAAGGTTGTCAAGGCCAGGCATCATGTCGTCCCCCTCCTCCAACAATGGTGACAAAGATGCTTGGCTAATGAAGATAGAGCTGAAGAGGGAAGAACCCATGGAGATCAACAAGGATGAAAGGATCAAGAAGGCCACAGAGGACCAAGCTCCGGCAGCAGAAGACACCCTTCAACTTGATCACAACTTTCTTACCCCAACTGAAATAGAAGCTTTCAAGATGATTGAGTTAGCTCGTATTCAAAACAAGTATCTCACAAGTGAAAATATTTTGTTGAAGGAGCATATCGTTGCACTCAAGGGCATTATTCGCAAGTTGGAGGACCTCTTACCCTTGATGTGCGATTATCCAACACCTCCATCTTCTTCACCAACAAAGGAGACATAATCACATGGGTATGGGCACTCCCCTTGGCAACTGCCAAGCTTGGGGGAGGTGCCCCGGTATCGTATCACAACCACATCTCCTATCTTTATCGTTTTTGTTAGTTCGATCCTATTAGTAGTATCTTGGTCTAGTAGAATAAAGTTTATGGCATGATCTAATTTTGAGTTTTTGCTTTATGATCTCTCTATGTAATCGAGTCCGTGAGCTATATAATAAAGATTAGTGTTGAGTCAAGGGCTTGATTGTTTTTCCATGATCTTGAGTGAATAAAAGAAAAGAAAGAAAAAGAATAAAAAGAATAAAGAGTTCATATTGATCTTATTGAGAGTAATGACTTCACATAGAAAGGGTATGATGATTGAAAGTTGTTGGGAGTTGACAAACATAGCTTTGGTCATCGTTGCAATTAATAGGAAATAATAAGGAAAGAAAGGTTTCACATATAGATATACTATTATTGACATCTTTTATGATTGTGAGCACTCATTAAAATATGACATGCTAAAGAGTTGATGTTGGACAAGGAAGACAACGTAATGAGTTATATTTTCTTATATCTGAGATAAAGTATGTTCTCATGGATCTTCCAACATGTTGAGCTTACCTTTCCCCCTCGTGCTAGCCAAATTCTCAGCACGAAGTAGAGATACTACTTGTGCTTCCATAAACCCTTAAACCAGTTTTGCCATGAGAGTCCACCATATCTACCTATGGATTGAGTAAGATCCTTCAAGTAAGTTGTCATCGGTGCAAAGCAATAAAAATTGCTCTCTAAATATGTATGATTGATTGGTGTGGGGAAATAAGCTTTATTCGATCTTGTGATATGGAAGAAATAAAAGCGACGGACTGCATAATAAAGGTTCATATCACAAGGGGCAATATAAAGTGACGTTCTTTCGCATTAAGATTTTGTGCATCCAACCATAAAAGCGCATGGCAACCTCTGCTTCCCTCTGCGAAGGGCCTATCTTGTATCATTATCTTTTACCTTATGCAAGAGTCAAGGTGATCTTCACCTTTCCCATTTTACATTTTATCCTTTGGCAAGCACGATGTGTTGGAAAGATCCTGATTGATATATCTAATTGGATGTAGGAGGCACGAGTTATTATTGTTGACATTACCCTTGAGGTAAAAGGTTGGGAGGCGAAACTATAAGCCCCTATCTTTCTCTGTGTCTGATTAAAACTCCGTAACCACAAGTATCGCGTGAGTGTTAGCAATTATGAAGGACTAAATGGTAGTTGAGTATGTGGACTTGCTATTAAGCTCTGACATAGACTCTTTCTGATGTTATGATAAATTGCAATTGCTTCAATGACTGAGATTATAGTTTGTTGGTTCTCAATAAAGTTTATGATTCGTATTCTGCATTGTGAATGGATTATTACTTGAACATAAGAAATCATATGACAATATTTATATATGTTGCTGTTCTGAGAATAATCATGATGCCTTCATGTCCGTATTTTATTTTTATCGACACCTCTACCTCTAAACATGGGGACACATTTATCGTTATCGGCTTTCGCTTGAGGACAAGCGAGGTCTAAGCTTGGGGGAGTTGATACGTCCATTTTGCATCATGCTTTTATATCGATATTTATTGCATTATGGGCTGTTATTACACGTTATGTCACAATACTTATGCCTATTCTCTCTTATTTTACAAGGTTTACATAAGGAGGGAGAATGCCTGCAGCTGGAATTCTAGGCTGGAAAAGGAGCAAATATTAGAGACCTATTCTGCACAACTCCAAAAGTCCTGAAACTCCAAAGAATATCTTACAATAAATAATAAAAAATCCTCGCCAAAGATGAAGGCCAGGGGGCCCACACCCTGTCCACGAGGGTGGGGGGCGCGCCCCCCTCCTAGGGCGCACCCCCTACCTCGTGGGCCCCCTGGTGGCCCTCCGATGCCCATCTTCTGCTATATGAGGTCTTTCGTCGAGAAAAAAAACCAGAAAAACCTTTCGGGACGAAACTCCGCCGCCACGAGGCGGAACCTTGGAAGAACCAATCTAGGGCTCCGGCAGAGCTGTTTTGTCGGGGACACTTCCCTCCGGGAGGGGGAAATCATCGTCATCATCATCACCAACACTCCTCTCATCGAGAGAGGGCAATCTCCATCAACATCTTCACCAGCACCATCTCCTCTCAAAACCCTAGTTCATCTCTTGTATCCAATTCTTGTCTCCAAGTCCGGGATTGGTACTAGTAAGTTGCTAGTAGTGTTGATTACTCCTTGTAGTTGATGCTAGTTGGTTTATTTGGTGGAAGATCCTATGTTCAGATCCTATATGCATATTAATACCCCTCTGATTATGAACATGAATATGCTTTGTGAGCATTTACGTTTGTTCCTGAGGACATGGGAGAAGTCTTGCTATTAGTAGTCATGTGAATTTGCTATTCGTTCGATATTTTGATGAGATGTATGTTGTCTAGCCTCTAGTGGCGTTATGTGAACGTCGACTACATAACACTTCACCATTATTTGGGCCTAGAGGAAGGCATTGGGAAGTAATAAGTAGATGATGGGTTGCTAGAGTGACAGAAGCTTAAACCCTAGTTTATGCGTTGCTTCGTAAAGGGTTGATTTGGATCCATATGTTTCATGCTATGGTTAGGTTTACCTTAATACTTTTGGTGTAGTTGCGGATGCTTGCAATAGAGGTTAATCATAAGTGGGATGTTTGTTCAAGTAAGAACAACACCCGAGCACCGGTCCACCCACATACCAAATTATCAAAGTACCGAACGCGAATCATATGAACGTGATGATCTTTCCAAAAGTACTACCCAGTCCATTACCTTGAACTTGCTGCAATTAAATTTGCACTAAAGTTGTGGTGAAATTTCCTTTTTGGTACTCGTTGCAAGATTTTCACCGATCATCACAGTCTGAAGTAATTGTTTACTCAGCTAGATCTGGATCTCTATTGGCAGCGATGTATGGAAACAATTTCAGACTATGACTACGGTATTTCTTCTACCCCTGGCAAGGCTAGTGACATGGCCGATGTCCAGAGTTGCAAGTCTTATAGCAACAACCACATGGCTTATAAAGTTCAACCCCTTCAAGATGATCTCGCTAACAGACAACATCTTATCCGCGCTCTCGTTCAAGCTGAATGTCGCACTCGTCCGAGGGCTATCAAATTTCTGAAAGTTCAGTGGTCAAATCATTCTGAATATAAAGCCACTTGGGAGCGCGGATCATTTTTGTGATGAATACCCCGCTTTGTTTCCTTCTACGTCCTAAAATCTCGGGACGAGATTACTTGTAGTGGAGGAGAATTGTGACACCCGGATAATTAAGCTACAGTAATCCCCTGCTAATGATGCCAGGTCATCACTCTTACTGTTGCTAATCCTCATTTGGTCTGAAGCATAATTCAAATTCAATTCAAATTAAAGTCCAAAATTCAAATTCACAAACATGAAAACTAAAATGTCCATCATGTGGCAAATATTCCATAAATAAATGTGGTGGTGAACCAATGTTTCTATAAAGTGTTTTAGATTCCCTAAACTAAACAAAACAGGAGCTTAAAATAAATATTAAATGTTTTTTAATAATAAACAAATACAAAACTATTTTATTATTGCACCAAGTTATTTAGGGCAGTAGCCTAATTATAAATACTAATTTAGGGGCTAGTTGTATATTTTATAAAAGCTACAATAAAATGAAACTAAGAGCAAGCACAAAAGAAGCAAAAAAAAGGTAAAAGGAAAACAAAACCCCCTCCCCCTACTGGGCTTCAACCCAGCCGGCCCAGTCGGCCACCTGGGCGGCCCAGCCGGCCGCCTAGCTCCCCGGTCGCCCCCCTCCTGTTCCTCCGACCGCGAGACGGGGCGCGCCCGGTTGCCACCACGTCGACTCGTCGCCGTCGGCGTCGAGGGGATAAGGATCCCCTCCCCTCCACCTACTCTGCCCACTCCCGCGCTTCCCCCAGATCTCGCTTGCTCTTTTCTCCCTCTCCGCCTCTTCCCCTCCTTCAGATCCGCCACCATGGAGGAGCTTGCCCGCGCGTCCACCATTCACGCTGCCGCCTGAGATCTTGCCCAGAAGAACCGCCATACTCCGCGGCCCCGTCTGCACCATCGTGACGGCGCCGAGGACCTCCAAGACAGAGCCCGCTCCCTCTTCTTCATCGGGTCGCCGCCGTCGTCCATCATCGTTGCCACGCCACTTCTACTACTAACCTGTCACCGGGCCCCCGTGCGCCCACACGGTGAGCTCCCGCGCCCCGCTTCCCCTTTTCCCTCGTCGCCCTAGGTCGCGTCCCACCTCCCCTGTCCGGAGCTGCGCCGTCGCGCCTGAGCTCGCGGTCGCCGCGGCTATGGCTGCACTCGATGCATGGCCTCGCGCCCGGCCACCCCCGCGTCGCTCCCAGTCTCGTGCCGCTCGCGACCCGTGGCCTCACCTCCTCTGCTGCGAGCTCTTTGCAGCCGCCGCCGCCGCCGCCACCACTGCTCGCCGCCGTCACCGACCACCACGCCGCCTCCCGCAGCCACCCCACGGCTCCGGACGCGTGCTGCTTTCGCGGCGAGCTCACGCTCAATACCAGTGTCGCCTACGCGACGCGGCCACCGCCCGCCTCGCTCATCGTTGCCGCCCCCTGCAGCTCCTCTTGCCGCGGCGCTGTCTCTGCGCCGCTACCTCACTTCAGCCAGGCGTCATAGCCCAGCAGCCCTTCGCCCGCTTTCGCGCGCTCTGCCCCGCCAGCGACTAGCTGCACCTGCCAAGCCGCACCGCCGCCGGCCCTGCCCACTTGCCCTGCTGCAGCCGGCCTCGCTCCCGACGCCGGCTGCTTGCACGCGCCTGCCTTGCCCCGACCTCCCTCTCACCGCCTCCATGCGCTGCTCCGGCCGGCCGGCCGTGCCCGTGGCCGCCTGCCTCGCTGCGCCTTCCTGCTGGCAGCGCCCGACGCCACTGTCGGTCGCCCGCAGCACCCGTTGCCCATCGCCCAGTAGCCGCCCATTTGGCCTGGGCCACTGACGACGGGTCCCACGCCCCTTTTTCTGTAAAAAAAAGAAAGAGAATAAAAAAATAACTAATAAGAATTAATTAATTAATTAATAATATAATTAATTAACTTAATTAACCTTGCTTAGTTAACCTAATTACATAATTAGTCTTAACTAAATTGTTAGGTTAGCGGAGGTGACAATGACAGCTGGGTCCCGCTAATACTGTTCACTTTGACCGGTCAACTCGAACTGGGTTGTTGACTGGGTCAACTGGACCCCCTGGCCCACACGTCATTCTCTGTGTACACCTTTGTGTACACAAGGCTGGGTACCCGTAGCATTTCAATATTTATATCGAATTAAAAATAATTTCAGAATATTAGTAAAACTTTGGAAAATCATAGGAAATAATCCGTAACTCGGATGAAAAAGTTTTGTACATGAAAGTTGCTCAGAACGACGAGACGTATCCGAATACGTGATCCGTTCATATGCAACACGTCCCTAGCATAGTGAACATGCAACCGTACCCCTCCGTTTCATCTGCCCGAAAATGCCAAACTCCGGGAAAACTTTCCGGATGTTATCCCCTTCACCGGTATCGTGTAACACTGCGTTAAAACACGTCTAGCTCTGCATGTTGTCATGTTATGCACTTGTTTGCTCTATATTTACGGTTTCTTCCCCCTCTTCTCTCCGGTAGACCCCGAGACTGCTGCTGATGCCCCTGTGATCGACTACGTCGACGATGACCCTTCTTCCCTTTCAACGGAGCTTCCAGGAAAGCCCCCCCTTTGATCATCCCGATATCGCCCCATTCCAATCTCTCATGCTTGCATTAGATTTTGCTACTATAATTGATTGCTCCTATTTTGATGCATAGCCTACTTTTGTACCTGCTATTGTTACCTACCTTCTTATCCTAAACTGCTTAGTATAGGTTGGTTAGTGATCCATCAGTGACCCCCACCTTGTCCTTGTTGCCCCTGCTTCATCATCGACAATTCGATCAACGTGGTCGACGACCAGGGCCTGACACCTCACATACATCACGCCCCTTTAGTTGCTCGACTCTGCAGAGCTACTATCGAGTGCCGAGGGTGATCCCTCATAACGCACTCCTGATGATAATTCTGTACTGTAGCTATTCGGTCGTGGTCAATGGAGGTGGTTCCTCTTTCACCATTCCCAATACGGCTCTGTCGTGCAACACCTCAAGTGTGAACCTCGAGGGTGGTCCCTCTTACGTTCACCTTGATGATTACATTGAGTGGAATCCACCGGGGGTGATTCCTAGGGTTTTCCCCTTGATGTCTGGACACACGGTTACCTTGACTTTACTTAAGACATTGGTGAAAGTCGGGCGGGCCCGGAGAGCACCCGAGGAGTAGTTACGGTGGCGGCTGGCTATTTAGCGGCATCACCCAGGAGGGGGTGATAGCTCTGGACTTGTCCTGACAGCCGTCACTTCTTTTAATAATGCACTAACAGGTTTGGGTATTTGTTCTGAGTTGGCCTCTGGCTTTTACGGACTAACCACCACGCGAGAATAGTTATGGGCCTCGACGTCGCAGTATCAGCCGAAGCTTTGTCAGACGTCCAGTTCAGCATTGTGGCCGGGCCGGATCGTGCCATCCACTTCACGGGTGGTGCTGGTATCCCCTTGCGACAACGACCGGAGTGCAGCAGGCGATGGGCCCGGACCCCGGAGTGCTTAGGATGTAGACCGGCGGGGACCTCTCTGCTGAGCCTAGGTAGGGTTACGACGTGTTGATCTTCCGAGGCCAGGCATTGACCCAGAAAAGTGTGTCCGGCCAGAGTGATCGAGCGTGTTGGAAAACGTGGTGCACCCCTGCAGGGAAGATCTTTATTCGAATACCGTGTTGACGGTAACAGCGTTCAGACTTATATCCTGATCTATTACAACTAGAAATGGATACTTTGGATATGTGGCTCCGGGATTGCTTTCTCGCAGGGAGTCGAGGAAGGATCTCTGGGCATTAATGTTACAACATGTTTGTTATTATAAACTGCTATTCTTTACTCTTCCACATGCTGCAAGATGCTTGGAGCTGCTTGAAGATGCTAGTCTTCGATAGGCTAGGCCTTTCCCTCTATTCTGGCATTCTGCAGTTCAGTCCACAGATACAGCCCTTCCATTCGATACCAATGCATACTTAGTATAGATCTGATGCTTGCGAGTACTTTCGATGAGTACTCACGGTTGCTTTGCTACCCCTTTTCCCCCTTTCTTGTTCTTTCCGATTGATGCAACCAGATGGTGGCCCCCAGGAGTTAGATGCCACCCCCGACGACTACTGCTACTACCCCGAGGGTGCCTACTACTACGTGGAGCCCGCCGACGACCAGGAGTAGTTAGGAGGTCCCAGGCAGGAGGCCTTGCCTCTTCGATCGTTGTTGCTTTTGTGTTTGCCTTCTTAAGGCAAAACTTGTTTAACTTATGTCTGTACTCAGATATTGTTCCTTCTGCTGACTCTCTTGTGTATCGAGCTTTTGTATTCGAGCCCTCGAGGCCCCTGGCTTGTAATATGAAGCTTGTATTATTTTGATTTGTGTCTAGAGTTGTGTTGTGATATCTTTCCGTGTGTCCCTGATCTTGATCGTACACATTTGCGTGCATGATTAGTGTACGGTTGAATCGGGGGCGTCACAACCTCCTGCTCGCGGGGTGCGGCGCGCGCGAGTGGAGCACGGGCAGAGCAGCGGCCGGGGAGGCGAGCTGCAGGGTGCGCGAGGCGGGCGGGCGAACGGCGGAAGACGACCGCCGCAGCGAAGCTGGGGCGCAGCGGGGAGCGGGGGGGCGAGGTGGTGCGGCAAGCGGCGTGCGCACGGGGCTGGGAGGCGAGCTGGGGTGCGCGATGGGCGGAGCGAGGTGGCGCGCTCACGGCGGCGAAAGCACGGGAGGCGCGGACGAGGTGGCACGGCGAAGCGGAGCAAGGTGGCGCGGCTCATGGCGGCGAAGCGGGAGGCGGACGACGAGTGGTGCGGCGGCGGCGTGCGTGGGGAGCTGCGAGGCGCATGAGGAGGCGCGCCGGGCGGGGCGAGGGGCCTCGGCCGCCTGCGCATGGGGTCGCGCCAGGGGTGGAGGTAGACGCCAGCTCGTGGGTAGTCACTGGTAGGTGGGACCAGGGGCGGACACGAGCATACGACAGCGTGGATGAGAGCGTACGCTTCGTACCATTTGTTCCCAGATTTGGGCCAAGTTTGAGTCGGGGAGGACAGCACGCGGACACGCGCGTTCGTTTCGGTCGCCCTGTTGGGCCAAATTTTGTGTCCCGATAACCCAAATGGACAAAAAAGGTCGAATTAGTAGTATTAGATTCATGATAAAATATATTATCATCATATACCTATTTGGTTTCGCAAATATTGATATATTTTAGCACAAACTCGGTCAAAGTTTGAGATAGTTTGACCCTCCAACAAAGTTGGAAGTAGACTCTTTAAAAAACGGAGGGAGTAGGCTGTAGACTCATCTTGTCTTGATATATGTGCTGTTATAGCTATGTTACCATATGCCTTTCTTTCCTCATTGATTACTTGTCACATCATTTATTTTGTCTGAATATTTGTGATGTTACCATCTATGTTATTTTCACTCTGAGTAGTCTTAAACCAGACCAGGAGCGCTCAGCTTTAGGCGAGACCAATTAGGACTCACGGCGGGCGAGAAAATTGCATTTGCACCAACCGGTGGCGAGACGGAAGCCGAGCTCGCCTACATAGAGCCGATAGCGGGGCAGCCGAGTAGACGTGTTGTTTCATCTCGCTGACGTCACACATGTGTTTGTCTTTTCATTTTTACTTTTATTTATATTATGAATAATCATAAAAATGCATATGTTGTGAAATTTATAATTAATAAGTTTTTTTTCTAAAAGTCTTCATTGCACATTAAAAAATGTTCATACAACATAAAATAATGTTCGCTCAATATTTAGAAAATGTTTGTAATATTTAAAAATGTATGTCACATTTCAATAATATTCAGACTTTTAAAACAAATGTAGGTGACATTTTTATAATATTATATGATGCAAACAAAGTTTTTAGATTAAAAAAGTTTTGTATCATCCAAAAAGATGTATTCTACATTTAAAATTTATTCATGCTTTTCAAAAATATGTTTGTGAGATTTTAAAGAAATGTTAAAAAATGTAAGCCTAGTTTAGAAAAATATTTCATATTGGAAAACTTTTTCAACATGAAAATGTTTAACATGTATTCAAAAATATTCAAAACACGTATTTGAAGAATGTTAAGCATATATTTGAAACATGCTAAAGCGTGTATAAAAATTAGTGCTGATGTATACGAAAAGTGTATAATGTGTATGAAATAGATTAGACATGTGTTAAAAAAACTGAAGAAAAACGGTGAAAACTGAAGAAAGAACTAAACGAAACCAATGAAAAAGTAAAAATAAAGAGGAAAGGGGGAAAACCTTAAGGTCATCCTATGGACCCCACACCATTCTTATTCCTATTTCCTTCAACCTCGATCAATGTTTTTTTTTTACAATTGCTTGTTTTTTTAATTTCCCATTGCAATCAAATCTTCCGTACACACTTCCATTTAATCCTTGTAATAGTAAGACTAGGGAGGCTGTCAACTTCGCTAGTTTTGTTCGGGGCCAATGCAATTTTGTAATTTGTGTGTGTAGGTACTTATTGTTGGTTATGTCGTAAACTCCTACTGGTTCGATAAATTTTATGGTCATCCACTTGAGTATAATTGTTGCTACAAACCCTTCAATTGGGGGCCCAACACTTTCCTAGTTTAGAGGAAGCATCACGTAGCAAAACAAGCTCATCGTTGCTGTCAGATATGAAGATCCCCGAACTCGTCTTTGTAATCACCCAGGACCACATCATCACTTGCGCACCCGAGCGAAGAATCGACATGTCATGACGGAGTAAGCCGACGTGACCGCCCGTGTACCTACAGATGGGATCATGGCACTGGCATCTCACTACAGATACTACCAACACAGCAAGAAAATCCACCACTGCTACACATCCATGCCCTTTGCCTCAAGCAGTCCTCCATAGATCTTACTCTGGAGCGCTATCATTGGGCATCGAATCAAGCCCAATCGCACAACCTCATCACAGCCGCAACACCATCACATCAAGTTCATGAGCCCCCGAAGCAGCCCGCCATTGGCAGCAGCTGATAATCCCCAAGTGCAGGGAATCATCGTAGCAATTCCCAATGGTAGAAGTGATAAGTATGGAGTGTCGAACCAACAAAGAGCTAAATGTAAGATCAATATTCTCTCAAGTCCTGTCTGCCACTGATACGACTCTACGTACACCGAACGTTTGCTTCCAACTAGAAACGAGAAATAACACTACGTTGTGGGTATGAAGAGGATAACTTTGCATTATATCGGAGGGCTAAAACATAAAAGTAGGTGCTGTTATCATAAAGTTAGAATATATTACTAAATATTATAAATAGCGAGTGTGGAATAATGATGGGTCGGTATGCAGAATTATCCTAGGCAATCGTTAACAAGACCAGTAGTCGTCATTGCAATTTCATATGAGGGAGAGGCATAAGCTAACATACTTTCTCTTCTTGGATCATATGCACTTATGATTGGAACTCTAGCAAGCATCCACAACTACTAAAGATCATTAAGGTAAAACCCAACCATAGCATTGACATATCAAGCCCCCTTTATCCCATACGCAACAACCCCCTTACTCGGGTTTATGCTTCTGTCACTCAAGCAACCCACTATAAGCAAATCATGAACATATTGCAACACCCTACAACGGGAATCCCTCACGCTTGCGCGACACGGAGGGCACAATAGGACAACACCAAAATAAACATACAACTCATACCAATATAGATCATCAATCAACCCATAGACAACGGAAATCTACTCAAAACATCATAGGATGGCAACACATCATTGGATCATAACATGTGGCTTAAAGCACCATGTTCAAGTAGGGATTACAGCGGGGTGCGGGAGAATGGACCGCGTAAAAAAGATGAGGATGGTGATGATTGTGACGCCCTCGATTCAATCATACACTAATCATACACGAAAATGTGTACGAACAAGGTCAAGGACTCACGGGAAGATATCACAACAAAACTCTAGACACAAATTAAAATAATACAAGCTTTATATTACAAGCCAGGGGCCTCAAGGGCTCGAATACACAAGAGTCAGTGGAAGCAACATTATTTGAGTGCAGACATAAGTTAGACAAGTTTGCCTTAAGAAGGCTAGCACGGAAGTAGCAACGATCGAAAAGGCAAGGCCTCCTGCCTGGGAGCCTCCTAACTACTCCTGGTCGTCGGTGATCTCCACGTAGCAGTAGGCATCGACAGTGGCATCTGGCTCCTGGGCTCCGACATCTGGTTGCATCAACCGGAAAGATGAAGAAAGGGGGAAAAGGGGGAGTAAAGCAACCGTGAGTACTCATCCAAAGTACTCGCAAGCAAGGATCTACACTACATATGCAACATTATCAAAGGAAGGCTGTATATGTGGGTGTCTTCAGAAATGCGAATAGAGGGAGAACCTAGTCCTATCAAAGACTAGCATCTTACGAAACCACCATCTTGCAGCAACAGGAGGGAGTAGAGTAGCATAAAGTAAAGTAGTAGTAGTGTTATCAACCTCGGCCAGAGATCCTTTCTCGACTCCCTGCGAGAAAGCAATCCCAGAGCCATACTATCCATTTCTCATATCCATGTCTCATCTCAAGTATCTAGTTCTAGTTGTATCGATTGGGATACAACTCCAAGTGTCCATTACCGTAGGACAGGCTACCGATAGATGTTTTCTTCCCTATAGGGGTGCACCAACTTACCCACCATGCTCAATTAACTCTGGCCGGACACACTTTTCTGGGTCATGCCCGGCCTTGGCCAAACAATACGCCGCAACCCGACCTAGGCTTAATAGAGAGGTCAGCACGCCGGACTAAACCTATGCCCCCAGGGGTCATGGGCCATCTCCCCGGGAACTCCTGCATGTTGCGTGGGCGGCTAGTGAGCAAACCTAGCTACCTCCTTCAAAAAGGCAGGTGCTTAGGCAGTCCAACCCGGCGCGCGCCGCTCAATCGCTGACGTCTATTAAGCTTCGGCTGATGTATATGATGCAGAACGCCCATACTATGCCCACGTGATGGTTAGTGCTATCAGGCCAGAGGCCCCTCGGATCAAATATCCTAATCGTAGTGGATTAGGAACGCGCGGTAACAAGTAGAGACTCACGAAGAGATGTGACCCCGTCGCCCCATCTCGAGGACTTGCGGCAAGGGCTAAGAATGCCCGGCCACGCCTCGTAATTATCTCGCGGGCACCTTCCAGGTCAACCCGACTCCACATCACTCGCAATTAAGCTCGCGCGGGTACCCCTCAGGGCCGACCCGTCTTTAGTAACATGGTTCAGTGTAAAGTCATAGTAACCATAGTAACCGTGTGTCTAACACCAAGGGGAAAACCTGAGGAATCACCCTTGACGGATTCCACTCGATGTAATCATCAAGGTGAACGTAAGAGGATCCACCCTCGAGGTTCACACTTGAGGGGTTGCATGACAGAGTCGTATCGGAAGTGGTTAAGGCGGAATCACCCTCAATGACCACGGTGAATAGCTACACTACAGGGTTAACATCGGAAGTCTGATGAGGTCTCACCCTCGGCACTCGATAGTAACCCGAAGAGTGTCGAGCAACTAAGGGAAAGTGATGTGCGGTCGGGGCCTGGTCTTGATCCGTTGATCGGGTCTTGATGATAAGCGAGGCAACAAGGACAAGGTGGGGGTCACTGATGGATCACTAACCAACCTATACTAAGCAATTTAGGATAAGCAGGTAAGGTACAATGAGCAGGTTACAAAAGCAGGCTATGCATCAGAATAGGAGCAAACAATAATAGTAGCAAAATCTAATGCAAGCATGAGAGAATGGAATGGGCGATATCGGGATGATCAAAGGGGGGGCTTGCCTAGAAGCTCTGCTGCAAAGGAAGAAGAGTCGTCGGTGACGTAGTCCATCACAGGGGCAACATCGGTCTGGGGGGCTACCGGAGAGAAGAGGGGGAAGAAACAGTAAATACAGAGCAAACAAGGCATAACATGGCAATACGTAGCTCTAGGAGTGTTCTAACGTAGTCTTTGCGATCTGGTGAAGGGGAATTCAGCAGGAAGGTATTCGGTTCGGACTATGTCACACACATGACCGAAGGGGGAATGTTCCATGTTAAGATAGTTAGAGGCATCTGACAGGTAAACGGACCGTGTATTCGGATTTGTTGGATTTTTCTGAGCAACTTTCATGTAGAAAACATTTTCATCAGAGTTACAGTTTAGTTTCTATGATTTTTCAAAGATTAAACCATTTTCTGGATTTATTTATATTAACAGAAATGGAATATTGCACCAACAAGACGTCATAGTGACATCAACTTTCAACAGCCGCACTGACCAGGTCAAACCTGACCTGTAGGGCCCACCTGTCATTGACAGTGGGCTAACAGCGGTTCATTTTAATTTAAACAGAGTAATTAGTGAATGAACCCCACCAGTGAGTGTCATTAGTTTAGCTAATTATTTTTATTTAAGAAAAATGTTTTAATTAGGTTAATTAGGCGGGCGTGTGTCAGTGACACTGAGTGCCCAGTCAGCATAGTTGACCATGGTCAACATGGTCAAGCCAGGTCGAGGGCCTGAGGCGGCGACCAGGCGGGCGTGCGGTGCGAGTTAGCGCCGCGCCGAGCAACGCCAGCGAGGCCATCCGCGGCGGTCAAACGCCGGAGACGCTCAGAAAAATGCTATGGGGCACCGTTTCGCGCGGTTTTGCTTGCGTTCAAACGAGGGAATCGATCCGCGTCGTTCTACGACACTCACGCGGTCTGAAACGGACGGAGTCGACGGCGGCGTCGACCGTGGCGGCGCCGGAATTCGACCGAGGTGCGGTTCGCAGCCAGAGGGCACGAGGAGACGAGCTAGAGGTTCGGGCGGCACCAGGGAGGCGCCCTCAGCATGTTGCCGTGCTTGCCCGGCGTTGGCAATGACTACAGCCACGGCGGCTAGCTGCTCGGCGGAGCCGAGCTCGGCCATGGCGGCGCGGTGGCTACGGGAACAGAAACATACTGGAGAGGGAGGGGAAGGACGCGGTGGCTCACCGGGAGCCGTAGGGAGTTGGCAGTGTGCTCGGGGAGGCGTGGAGCGTCCGTAATGGACGTCGACAGCGGCGGAGATCCGAGGAAGGAGAAGAATACAGCGGCGGCGTAGGGGCTTCCCGGCTCGTTCCGATCGGCGTAGTCGACGTAGAGGACGGAGGCAGAGCGAGCTGGCATGGTGGTGAGGCGAGGAGGTCGCGGTGGCCACGATTTCTACCACGGCGCGTTCATGGCGGTGCTCGGATGCGGTGGGGAACGAGGGGGAGAGCGAGGAGGGATCTGGTGGGGAGAGGGATAGGCGGAGAGGGCAGTGGAGTGGCAGAGTGAGTGGGTGAGGGGGGGGGGGACTCGAGGGGGCGCGGTTGTCGGCCTTATCCCCTCGGGACGGCGCCAGCGAGGTGGGTTCGATGGCGACGCGCCTACTGTGCGCGCGATCGAGAACAAGAGGGGTGCGGTGTGGGGAGCTGGGCCGACTGGGCCGGCCAGGCTGGTTGAGGTCCAAGGGGACAGGGGGGTTCTCTCTCTCTCTTCTGCTTTTCCTTTTCTTTTTCTTTTGTTTTTCTTTTTCCAGCAGCCTTTGCATTTTTTTCTTTTTAGCCACTAATGACTTTGCAAAAAATATGCCACTAGCCAAAACAATTTTAAACAATTATTGGGCACTGCCACAAAACCTTTGGGGCCATCAGGAGTTGTCCAAATATTTTAGAAAATGAAAAGGACATCTTAAATAATGCTGGACCAGATAATAAATTCCTAGGGGCAATTTGGGAATTCCAAAAATGTTGGCTTCAACATGACAAATATCTAGGGATTATTTTCCATAGGATGAACTATTTTATTTGCATGAAAGAAGAAGCAAATATTTGCCATGCAATTTGAATTTGAATTTGAAGCAGATTTTGGACAAGTGGCATTTTGGCATGATGATCATGATGACATGACCTTCATTAGGGGGAGATTACTGTAGTGTCATGCTGGGGATGTTACAAATCTCCTCCACTACCAAAAATCTCGTCCCGAAGTTTAAGTGGGGAAGTAAAGAGTAACTTCGGGAGAACTGACCCTTATAGGGTTAGTTATCTGGTGAACAATGGGAATGTGGTAGAAGTATATCTCGAGTTGAAACTTAAGAAAATATCGAGAGCAAAATATGAAGGTACAATAGGAAGTTTCAAGCGAATGTACAAACGATCGATACCTGAACAGAGTGTGAGAGGGGTTCAGAGCATCGGGAATAGATCATCTCTCGGACGGTGGCTCGTGACAACACACAAAGCCAAGAGCAAATGATACTTCGTAATAAAGGATATACAGGAGAGTCAGGTTTTGATCCAATGGAACTGTGGGTTATGGGCCCACCATGTGGGTTAAAAGTAGAAAGGGGCCGATAGCAAGACATGTCAGATGATAGACTGTCAGTTATGTTGGCAATAATGTTTGTACCAAGGGCAAGGGACGAAGAGAACTATTCTCCTTCTCGTTGAACGAGACGGACCAATAGGCAAAGTTCTCATCCATCGGTGGTTACCGGAATGTCGTCCACAATAGTAACAGGGTTTTACTAACAGTTTGTACACCGAGGTGTTTACATAAGCAGGGAAATATTACTGCTTATATCATATAGATCACAAGAAAGATTATACAAAACAACGGAAAGGAAACAAATGTGATTATCAGATTAAACACTCCAATGGAAAGGAAAATGTGTTTAAACACAAGTATTAGGAGTATATCCTTCAGAAGAACAAGTAGAGCAGGATATATCTGACAGGACATCAAGTAGATATGCAAGAAGGTTGTCGATGTTAACACAAATCATTGAGAGGGCAAGGATGGTATTTATTATCATGAATTCGGTTCATAATCTGGAAGAGCTCAGAATGTTGATGATGATCATGACACATTTGTCGAGAGATTTCATGAAGATGTAATCGATAGGCGATGACATCAAGTCAAAGGAATGATGAAGCGAAAGCTTATTGGAACCACGGGTATGACACATACTTGAAATCAAGATTGCTGTTCAAGGTGAAATGATATGACGAGGAAGATAGACGTAGGCTTAGCTCATCATCAGAAAATGTGCTCCGGGAAGAAGTACCAGGTAGCACAGTTAAAATTTAGCATGATAATGATATAGCCGATCAGGGTAGGAATGTCTTGAAGGATTATTAAACTCGTAAGCAACAAAAATTACTTAGAGTTATAGAATCAGAGTGTGGAATCGATTCACTTATCGGCGTTCTCGAGTGACTAACAACTCAAAACCCAGGGAAATCTGAAACCATGAGAAGCAATACCAGAAGAAGACTCGTAGGAAGCAACATGGTTCTTTGTTATTCTCGAGATACCGGAGGGTAATACTTGATGGAAGATCAAAATAGAGGTTGCGAAGATGCATTTATCTATAGAAGACAAGTGCTTTAACTTGTCCGAGAAATGGAATCAAAGGGGAACAATTATGGTTAGAACCACGGTTGCCAAGGATCAAATCCTAGATATAAGATGATCTTATACCAAGGGGATAATTGATTTTAAGAGAAGCTTCCATGATAAGATGTACATCGTGTCCATGGGCATGAACACAAAGTTCAAGGTCGACTCCCACTTCTTCAATGCATATCATTTCATTTACTTCTCGCTTTCGATGAAGTTGTAGTGTTGAAATGTTATCTGGCAAAACACCAGAAGAGTAAGACTCGTTAAAACTCTCGGGTTCAAAAGGATTAGGTGAGGCATAGGTTCAACCCATAGGGGCATCTTAGGAACCTATTCCACAAACTTCAGAAGTAAACAACACAAGCTCGAAAGCAGAGTATGGTTGACAAAAGGAGAGGATACAATTTACCAAAGGCATTATGTATCTGGGAAAGAACTTCACGAGGTTCTTTGAATATGAAGGACACTGTCGGATGATAATCCAATAATGGATCCGGCGATCCACAACGGAGCTTATGTGAGTACCGATATTCAATCAGAAGAAGAAATAATGCAGAGGCATCGGATTTTGGAAACATATGATAATTCCAAAGCTTAAATGCAAAGGAATTATGATTTCCAATTTGGGGGATCAGAAGTAGATGCTCTAATCAAAAGATAAGCAAGTTGAAAAGACATAGATCGACAATCATTCAAGGTTTGATTTGCCGAGAACCAGTCATGTTTGAAGTGACGTCTGAGCCAAAAGGACGAATTTCGTAAGGATCAACTGATGATTGCATGCATTCACAAACATGTTGAATCAATAGGATCAGAAAGTCAACCACAACGGATTTCAATGGATATTGCTAGACATATGGAATTAACCATCATGCAAGTAGGTAGTGAAGAACAAGAGCAATAACCTACTGAGGATTTCGGGAGATCGAATAGTATTTCAAAGAATTTTGTGAAACACAAGAACAACTAGGGATGATCGAATCCTTGATAAGTGTGAGGAATTACTCGTAGGTGTATTCATGTGGAAAAGAGCTACAAGGCACTAGCTCAAAGGATTCTTAAAAAGTCGGAGCATAATTCGATGTATCTTGTTATAACAAGAGCAACTGGGAATGATTGTATGAATGGCAAGTGTATTTAGTTATCCATAGGGATTTATCGATGGAAGGGTATTGCAAAAGCAATGGACACAAGGGTCTCAAAAAACATCAAAAAGTATCTTCGGAGTCTTCTGATGAACCAAACCATCATCTGGAATAAAGGGGCTCTCCGGGAGGAAGTAGTTACGAGATCCTAGTGTTAGAGTTAGCAAAATCATTTAACCCGAATGGAAGAGAGATCAGATTCCCAGAGTATAGACAAGGAGTAAAAGATCCTAATACCACTCAAATGGCGACGTGGCCCCGTAAGATACACAACCATGTTAGTAAAAGCTTTTTAGTGACTAGACTCAACTTCGGCCAAGGAGTTGGAAAGGGGGCTACCTATGGGCAGTCGGCTCTGATACCAACTTGTGACACCCTCGATTCAATCGTACGCTTATCATACACGCAAATGTGTACGATCAAGATCAAGGACTCACGGGAAGATATCACAACACAACTCCAGACACAAATTAAAATAATACAAGCTTTATATTACAAGACAGGGGCCTCGAGGGCTCGAATACACAAGAGTCAGTGGAAGCAATATTATCTGAGTACAGACATAAGTTAGACAAGTTTGCCTTAAGAAGGCTAGCACAAAAGTAGCAACGACTGAAAAGGCAAGGCCTCCTGCCTGGGAGCCTCCTAACTACTCCTGGTCATCGGCGATCTCCACGTAGCAGTAGGCATCGACAGTGGCATCTGGCTCCTGGGCTCCGACATCTGGTTGCATCAACCGTAAAGAAGAAGAAAGGGGGAAAATGGGGAGCAAAGCAACTGTGAGTACTCATACAAAGTACTTGCAAGAAAGGATCTACACTACATACGCAACATTATCAAAGGAAGGCTATATATGTGGACTGGGCTGCAGAAATGCCAGAATAGAGGGGAGAACCTAGTCCTATCAAAGACTAGCATCTTCTGGAAACCACCATCTTGCAGCAACAGGAGGGAGTAGAGTAGCATAAAGTAAATTACTAGTAGTGTTATCAACCTCGGCCAGAGATCCTTTCTCAACTCCCTACGTGAAAGCAATCCCAGAGCCATACTATACATTTCTCATATCCATGTCTCATCTCAAGTATCCAGTTCTAGTTGTATCGATCGGGATACAACTCCAAGTGTCCGTTACTGTAGGACAGGCTATCGATAGATGTTTTCTTCCCTGCAGGGGTGCACCAACTTACCCACCACGCTCGATTAACTCCGGCCGGACACACTTTCCTGGGTCATGCACGGCCTCGGCCAAACAATACGCCGCAATCCGACCTAGGCTTAATAGAGAGGTCAGCACGCCGGACTAAACCTATGCCCCTAGGGGTCATGGGCCATCTCCCTGGGAACTCCTGCATGTTGCGTGGGCGGCCGGTGAGCAGACCTAGCTACCTCCTTCAAAAAGGCAGGTGCTTATGCAGTCCAACCCGGCGCACGCCGCTCAGTCACTGACGTTTATTAAGCTTCGGCTGATGTATACGATGCAGAAAACCCATACTATGCCCACGTGATGGTTAGTGCTATTAGGGCAGAGGCCCCTCGGATCAAATATCCAAATCATAGTGGATTAGGAACGCGCGATAACAAGCAGAGACTCACGAAAGATGTGACCCCATCACCCCGTCTCGAGGACTTGCGGTAAGGGCTAAGAATGCCCGGCCACGCCTCATAATTATCTCGCGGGCACCTTCCAGGTCAACCCGACTCCACATCACTCGCAATTAAGCTCGTGCGGGTACCCCTGAGGGCCGACCCGTCTTTAGTAACATGGTTCAGTGTAAAGTCATAGTAACCATAGTAACCGTGTGTCTAACACCAAGGGGAAAACCTGAGGAATCACCCTTGACGGATTCCACTCGATGTAATCATCAAGGTGAACGTAAGAGGATCCACCCTCGAGGTTCACACTTGAGGGGTTGCACAACAGTGTCATATCGGAAGTGGTTAAGGCGGAATCACCCTCGATGACCACGGCTGAAAAGCTACACTACATGGTTAACATCAGAAGTGCTGATGAGGTCTCACCCTCGGCACTCGATAGTAACCTAGTATTTCGAGCAACTAAGGGGAAAGTGATGTGCGGTGCCGGGGCCTGGTCTTTGATCCTGTTGATCCGGTCTTCGATGATAAAGCAGGGGCAACAAGGACAAGGTGGAGGTCACTGATGGATCACTAACCAACCTATACTAAGCAGTTTAGGATAAGCAGGTAAGGTACAATGAGCAGGTTTCAAAAGCAGGCTATGCATCAGAATAGGAGCAAACAATAACAGTAGCAAAATCTAATGCAAGCATGACAGAATGGAATGGGCGATATCGTGATGATCAAGGGGGGGGGGCTTGCCTAGAAGCTCTGCTGCAAAGGAAGAAGAGTCGTCGGTGACGTAGTCGATCACAGGGGCAACATCGGTCTCGGGGGCTACCGGAGAGAAGAGGGGGAAGAAACAGTAAATACAGAGCAAACAAGGCATAACATGGCAATACATAGCTCTAGGAGTGTTCTAGCGTAGTGCTGCACGATACAGGTGAAGGGGGAATTCAACCAGGAAGGTATTCCCGGTTCTGGACCTGTGTCACACACATGACCGGAGGGGGAATGTTCCATGTTGAGATAGTTAGAGGCATCTGACAGGTAAACAGACCGTGTTTTTGGATTCGTTGGATTTTTCTGAGCAACTTTCATGTAGAAAAAAATTTCATCCGAGTTACAGTTTAATTTCTATGATTTTTCAAAGATTAAAACATTTTCTGGATTTATTTATATGAACAGAAATGGAATATTGCACCAGCATGACATCATAGTGACGGTAACAGTCAACGACCGCACTAACCAGGTCAAATCTGACCAGTAGGGCCCACCTGTCATTGGCAGTGGGCTAACAGCAGTTCATTTTAATTTAAACAGAGTAATTAGTGACTGGACCCCACAAGTGAGTGACTCATTAGTTTAGCTAATTATTTTTATTTAGGAATTTTTTTAATTAGGTTAATTAGGCGGGGGCACGTGTGTCGATCCTGCCGAGTGCCCAGATCAACATAGTTGACCACGGTCAGCGTGGTCAAGCGGGTCGAGGGCCACGGCGCGACCAGGCGGGTCTGCTGGTGCGAGTCGGCCTTGGCCGAACAACGCCGGCGAGGCCATCCGCGGCGGCCGAACGCCGGAGACGCTCGGAAAAATGCTACGGGGCACCGTTTCGCGCAGTTTTGCTTGCATTCGAACGAGGGAATCAATCCGAGTCGATCTACGGCACTCACGCGGTCTGAAACGGACGGAGTCAACGGCGGCATCGATCGTGGCGGCGCCGGAATCCGGCCGAGGTGCGGTTCACAGCCAGAGGGCACGAGGAGACGAGATAGAGGCTCGGGAGGCACCAAGGAGGCGCCCTGAGCACGTTGTCGTGCTTGCCCGGCGTTTGGCAATGACTATAACGACGGTGGCTAGCTGCTCGGCGGAGCCGAGCTCGGCCATTGCGGGGCGGTGGCTACGGGAGCGGAAACGTACGGGAGAGGGAGGGGAAGGACGCGGTGGCTCACCGGGAGCCGTAGGGAGGTGGCAGTGTGCTCGGGGAGGCGCGGAGCGTCCAGAATCGACGGTGACAACGGCGGCGATCCGAGGAAGGAGAAGAAGACGGCGGCGGCGTAGGGGCTTCCCGGCTTGTTCCGATCGGTGTAGTCGACGTAGAGGATGGAGGCAGAGCGAGCTGGCACGGTGGTGAGGCGAGGAGGTCGCGGTGGCCGCGATTTCTACCACGACGCGTTCATGGCGGCGCTCGGATGCGGTGGGGAAGGAGGAGGAGAGCGAGGAGGGATCTGGTGGGGAGAGGGAGAGGCGAGAGAGGCGGTGGAGTGGCAGAGTGAGTGGGTAGGCGGGGGACTCGAGGCGCGGTTGTCGGCCTTATCCCTCGGGGACGGCGCCCGGCGAGTGGGTTGTTGGCGACCGCGCCTATGTGGGCGCGTGGCCGAGGAACAGGAAGGGGGGTGCAGGGAGCTAGGCCGACTGGGCCGGCCAGGCTGGTTGAGGTCTAGAGGGACGAGGGGGGTTCTCTCTCTCTTACTTTTCCTTTTCTTTTTCTTTTTTTTGTTTTTTCTTTTTCCATCAGTCTTTGCATTTTTTTCTTTTTAGCCACTAATGACTTTGCAAAAATATGCCACTGGCCAAAACAATTTTAAACAATTATTGGGCACTGCCACAAAACGTTTGAGGCCATCAGGAGTTGTCCAAACATTTTAGAAAATGAAAAGGACATCTTAAATACTGCTAGACCAGATAATAAATTCCCAGGGGCAATTCGGGAATTCCAAAAATGTTGGCTTCAACATGACAAATATCTAGGGATTATTTGCCATAGGATGAACTATTTTATTTGCATGAAAGAAGAAGCAAATATTTGACATGCAATTTGAATTTGAATTTTCAGCAGATTTTGGACAAGTGGCATTTTGGCATGATGATCGTGATGACATGACCTTCATTAGGGGGAGATTACTTTAGTGTGATGCTGGGGATGTTACAATGATGATGGTGATGTTGATGAAGATGATCACTGCAGCGATCATTCCCCTCCCGATGGCACTCCGGCAACACCGAGAGAGAGGAGGAGAGGTTCTCCCCCTTGTGCTTCCTCCTCCATGGCCTCCCCCTGGATGGGGAGAGGTTCTCCCTCTGGATCTTGGCCTTCATGGCGATGATGGCCCCTCCGGGATCCTCCTTCATGGCCTCCGGTGATGATGCCCCCTGTCGGGGATATACCCCGCGGTATAAACCGCCGGATGTATGACCCGGCGGGAGTTTGGCAATTCACTGGTGACCCGTTTGGACCTGGCGGTTTACAATTCACTGGTCCGGCGGGCGGGACAGACAGATGACAAGGCCCAAGGCCCAGAAGGCCGGTTTAGGTTAATGGTGGGCCGGTTTAAGAGGAAAGGCGTGAAGAATATTTACCTTACAAAGAGTTAAGACCCGGACTTGTATCCGGTTTGTATTAGAAGGTAGACTAGTCCTAATCCTAATAGGACTCCACATGTAACCCGCCCCTTCAACTTATATAAGGAGGGGCATGACTCCCCAAAGAGGGAGAGGCAAGAAAAACAATCTCTAAGGCTAGACACAACAAAGGGGAGCCGGCTTACACGGCGACTCCCTCATGAGCATAATGAGAGCTAGCCACAAACAACATGTAAGGCTATTACCGGATGATATTTCCCGGGGCTCGAAGCTGTCTAAATCCTTGTTTTGTGTTGCGTCTCTCGATCAACCTCTCTCAAGCTACTACATAGATGCGTTGGCCTCACGACTAAGTCCTCACACTAGGACATCTGCCGTGACAATTTCACGACAGTTGGCGCCCACCGTGGGGCCTGCGCACGGTGGTGTTGAGTTCTTGAAGGGATCTCATCTAGGGATCGACGAGCTTGCGATTTCGTCGGATTAGGAAGATCCGGCAAGTTGGTGTTTTCTGATCAGGTACATGATTAGCTTTGGAGCTGACATATACGAGATTAATCAGAAAAGAAAGATTTTAGGGTTTTGTGTACGCCGCCCCGCGCGTGGCTCGGTGACTCGCCGGATCCGAAGACCGATCAATATCTGTTGCTGTGCACCACAAGTCAGAAAGTAGCCGACCTGTTCAATTACGCTGCCATGTACTTTTTGCTGGTTAAAGTCTTGAGGCGACAGCGATGCAGCAATTCACCAGGAGATTTGATAGATCATTGTTGCTACTAATTGCGGGAAGGGACCTGAGATGATCTGTTACGTCGTTGCAAGTAGTACTACAGTGCTAACAATTGACCTCGTATAAAGCTTTCCAAGTGGTTGCTCACGTCCGTTTCCGGTTTTCAAATACTATACCTAGCTTTTAAAGAATCCAGAGATGATTTCCAACTGGGCTCGATGCATCCATCTACTATCCGAAGGTTGCTGCTATTGTTTTCCTGTGTTCGCGGCTGTTGCGACCCCCCAGAGAAAAAAATGTATATACAACAACCCAGATACGGATACGGCCACGACCCGGATTCGCCGACGCCGAACCGCAGCAGGTTTGACCCAGAGTTGCCGGTTTCACTTCGCCCCTGCGTCATCGAATTGGCCTCGTTTTCAGTTGAGAGCCGCCGGGCCTCATCCCGAAGGCCTCATCCTTCTCAGCCTCAAGTCGCTGAGGTGCCGCCTCTTCGATTCTCCGGCCCCGTTGGGCTGCGTCAAGCCGGCTGCCCGCCTCTGCCGCTGCTGGCGGGTCACCGCCATCTACAACTGTTGCAGCAAAGGGCAGCCACCTTATCGACCTTGCGGGCGCACCCCTGTTTCTACCGCGCCTCGCCCCGAGCCGCCGGCCGTCTTTGCCTCGCGCTGTTAAAGCTGCTATCTTGAATCGCTCAAGCTCGACCTCGCCGATGAGGCGCTATCTCCATGGCCTTATTGAACCACCATTGCTGACCGGGACTCCATTTCAGGTCAGCGCTGTTGACCTGCCATCTCAGGCGGTTCGGAGTTAAGCCGAATCTCTGCCGCCCTGGCCAAATCAACTCCGGTTGTGAAGAAATACAAAAAGGGATGGGTGATAACCAGCCAGGGTGGAATCCTATTGACTCACCACAACAAACCAGAAAGTGCCTCACGTTCTCTGAGCCAAGAAATAATAAAGATTAAGATAAGGAGCTCGCACAAGGAGGGTGAATGCCACAAGTATGGGAACCAAGACGCATGCAGATGCCAAAGAAGATACTCCCTCCATTCCGCAATGTAGTGCCTATAGATTTTTGTAAAAGTCAAACTTTGCCAACTTTGACCAAGTGTATAGAGAAAACTATCTACATCTACAATATCAAACATGTACATTCTAAAAACATAACTCACGATGTATCCAATAATGTGCATTTGGTATTCTAAATGTATCTACTTTTCTCTATAAACATGGTCAAAGTTTATAATGTTTGACTTTTGTAAAAATCTATAGGCACTACATTATGGAACAGAGGGAGTACATAAGAAGCTGGTGTGCGCAGAGGCTGAACCTCACACGTCATACGAAGATGCATGTTTACTCCCGTGGTCACTGGACCAACAGATGTGCCATACCGCTGCTATCTCAAAAGTCCAGGAACAAAACAGCTTGGACGCTTGGTGGATGCGTGGGTGGATGTGGAGGCCCATTAAAACTGCATGAGGAATTTTGCTTCTTGCTTCGATCCCTATGCCTAAATAAATCAGGTGATATTTATCCTATATATTTTGTTAAGTACATGTTGGTCTCTTTCGACAAACAACTACTCCGCCCTGCTGTATTTTTTTGTACGCAGGACAATTATGTTATACCGCGGCTATGGAGCATGAGCTGGCAACATTCTACACCAGCGTTTGTCAGTACCGTACTGCCCAAGGAACGGGCATGCGCAATTTACATCAACATGACGCGGTTGACTCGCCCGGCTTACTGCGCCCGCGGCCGCGCCCGTGTCTGTGCCGTTTTCAATACCACGGCCGATTCTTTCATCCGTGCCGGCTTACAACGCCACAGACGACTCGTCCGTCCCCGCGGCCGGTTCACCAGACTGCACCGGTTTACACCGCCGTGGCCGACTCACCCGTGAGTGATTTCAGTTTCACCTAGTGATCATCAACTTCATGGCGGATTATTTACGGCCTAAACGCGTCAGGTGATATCCATCTAAAATATATTTTATTAGCACATATTATTTTTGTCAAAGAGCAGTTTATCTTTGCCTTAGTCTGTGATATTGTTTATGCAGGACAATTGTTCACTGCAAAAGCTATGGCCGTGTCATGGATGTATAGCTCGCGCCACCATTATGCGCTAGCATCTGACCACACCATCAAGCTCGATGAACATATCTGCGAGCCGCCATTCTGCAGACCAGTTTATATCTACATGACGAGGCCGAACCGCCTGATCGACTCGCCCGTCCGCACCGACTTATAATGCCGCGGCCGACTCATCTATCCGAGTCACCTCTGATGTTGCGGTCGTCTTTGTCGTCCGTCTCTTGCGGCCTGGTCTACATCAACGCACCGGGCCGCACCTGTCTGCATGAGCTGTTGATTGAGTATAAAGCAAGTCACAGCTTGGGTAGCCCGGTTTTCTTTCAAATTGGAGGAAAATTATCATCAACCGTCGTCTGCAGTGGATGGATCAATGGGCAGGCATGCAAGTCGCCGCCACTACAGTTTGGTTAATTTCAAATAGCCAGTTGGAAGGAACCATTGGCCAAGTTGCTGACACGGCTCATACGGGATCATTTATAACCCGCCGCAGACACCTCAACCTTCTGTGGATTCACATCGTGCTATCAACACCAATGATATACAAGTTATGCCGGTTTATATCACGATCAAATATGGAGAGTCTCAAGACAACTCCTCGAGTCACCTTTGAGGCTCGGGGGCTACGATGACATGACTCAGCAAATCTTGCCAGTTTCAACTAATTTAAGAACCCCAGGACGATGGAGGGAAAGATAACCCGGTCCCGGAGGCTACTGTTATATTGATGAAAATTTAAAAGTCGTAAGAAAATTTCTGGCTTAGAAAGTATATGACAGTTACAAAATCCCGGCTCAATGAAGAAGTTTCGGGTCATCAGAAAGGATTCCGGTATAAAATCCGGCTCAAGGGTAGTCAGTCTCACTGAAGCTCTCAAATATCCGGTTTACAATCCGGTTCAAGGGAAATCTGTTCTCCCACAAAGCTCCGAAGCTCTCAAATCCGGTTTAAGAATTTCCGGTTAAAAAAGAATTAATCTCTCGCAAATTCGAGTTTAAAGGCCGTCAGAAAATTTTCGGCTGAAAATGAAGATTCCGGTTTAAGATCCAGTTCAAGGGAAAGTTGTCTCCCATAAAGCTCTGACGCTCTCAATATCCGGTTCAAAATCCCGGCTCAAGAAGAATTTATCTCTTGCAAAAAGTTAAAGGTTGCCGAAGCGGACCTGCTGCTATGATGCACGGTTCAAACATGGGTATCCTGCCTCATTGGCTTATCATATTATTGATCACTTGGGGGCTTGGTCGTGTCCGAACCATAGCTACACCAGAAAACTACTTAGGGGCCAAAGAGAGTGTTGCAAAAGAACAACTCAAACATAGGCACCCACTGAGCACAACTCAAAATATTGCTTGGGGATTCTTTGCTATCGAAAATGAACAAAGAATCTACACTTGTAATAGGCTATCAAGCCGCGGCATGGAAGCCTGGTGTATACACCTAAAACGTCGGGTTAGCCTGCCTTTTTTTAGTAAGTCACTCCGTCCAGGTAAACCTAGTATGATCCGTCGAACTATGACAAGTCAATCTAAAATGAGACCCTGAACTTGTCAAAGTTAAAATGACGATTGGTTAAGGATTGAGGACTGTCTTAAAAGGCTTTGTGAAATGGTTTAACTCAGTGGCCTGGCAGCCCATGAAAAGCCTCGAGTTTGGGGCCTGGCAGCCCGTGAAAAGCCTCGACTACAAGTTTTCATTTGCTTTTTGCCAAGTTTTTCTATCTTTTGATAAGACTTATGATGTTTTTTGATAAACCGGTGTTCATTAACCCGGCTCGGCTGTCAAATGTAACATCCCAAAATTCTAAATTTTGGAATGTTATAATAAATAGATAGAGTTGATTGATTGTTTGATTGATTGAGTGAAATTTGAAACTTTTTGAAAGTTAAATGAGAGGGAATAAAAGGACTTTCCCAAACTTTCATTTTTTTTTGCTTTTATGATCTTCATGAATTCAAATTCCTTTCAAATACAAAACCCTTGAGCGAAGATGATATGACTTCTTCCATTTAATTAAATGAAAGGGTATTTGAAAATATTTGAATTTCATTTGAGAAAATTTCCAATTCTGAAACTTTATGCAACTCAATGATTTTCACGAGCGAAGACAAAATGACTTCTTCAAAACATATGCAATATGAGTCGGGAGTTTCAAAGAATTAAATTCAAAGTTTTTTTTGAATTTATTTTTCAATTTGGAGTTATTTGAGTTTTATTCAAATTATTTTTCTTCAAAAATAAAATATATGGAAAATAGGGTAACATGATTCCCTACATCGAGAAAATTGGAGAGAAATAAATTTGCATTAATTTTGGTATTTTTAAAATGATTTTCTTGGATTTTATTAGAGCAGAAGCACTCTTTGCTTTATTTGAATTTCTGTGGATTTTATTTGATATTAAAAAAATGCTCACAATGTAGGAAATCTTTTTCTGAAAAATTTGATATATTATATGCCTATATAATATTTGTATTTATTTTGTTTGAGTACTTTTTGTTTGTCTATGTTTTAAAAAAATGTGTTTAAAAAACAACTCCCTCTCCGGACGAATCGGGCGAAGGCCCACCGGCCCGTCACGCCGCCTCCTCCTCCCGTCTGTGACCGGACTCGCCGGAGTCCAGCGCCGCCCTCCTCCGCCGCCCCTTCCCCGCCGGCGCCTCCCTCCTCCTATAAAGCCGCCGCCCGGACCCCTCTCTCTCTCCGCATCTCGCCGCTCGAAGCCGAGCCGCCCTTGCGTTGCCATCGCCGCCGCAGCTCCGCCGCCTGCCCGACTCCACCGCCACCACCGACCGCCGTCGGAGCCACCATCGACCCGCCGCCCAGCGCCGCCCTCCCGACCACTTGGCTGGCCTCGGCGACCGCCGAAGCCGCCGCCCGCCTCGCCGAGTCCGTCGCCTCGCCGAAACGCCAGATCCGCCGCCCGACCCGCTGGTTTTCCGGTCCGTAATAAACCGTCCGGTTCATCTGTTTTTTCTTTTAGGGTTTCGGTTTTATTTAAAACCGGTTTTTTTTTAGTCGATTATTTAGAGAGCGTTAAGCTGGTTAGAGTTAGAAAGCGGCGTTCGCTCGAGAGTTTTTCTTTTCTTACGCCGAGGACCTACTTGTAGTATTTTTTTTACAGATTAGTCCCTGATTTTCAAACGACCATAACTTTTTGCTCGTTAGTCGGAATCCAACGAAACCAACGCCCACTTCTTCGTTATGATCTCCCCTATCCAGTAATCCAATTCAAACATGTTTTTGAAAGTTTAAAATTTGAATTAGATCAGATTTGAATTTGAGTTTCGTAACTCCGATTTAGTTGATTCTTTTTGCAAATCGAAGCACTTGACCTAAAATTTCTGATAAGGCCAAATTCACATAATTTTGGTACTGTTAGAAATTGTTTTATGCTGCAGGAGTTATTTGCTTGGTTTTGATGTTTTCCGAGTTGTTATCTTCGTTCTTTTTGATATTTTGAGTGATTTCTTATGTGTGGTTACTATTGCTTGCTTACGATAGATTGGCCGGAGTGTGACGAGTAGAACTATCAAGAGTTTTGATTGCGAATCATCTTCATCAACATTGCAGGCAAGTAACACTTTGATCATACCTTTTCTACTACCCAGTTTTATTGCATTAGATCAATCCTCAAACATTGCATGATTAGGATCTAATTAAATTGCGGGTCATGGGAAGTAGATGAGGTAGTTCCTATTACCTGTTTATTATCAACCCTTTGGGAGTTACTTCTACGTTTGCTTATAATGCCATGCTATGCTAGTAGACGTGGATCGGGTGAGTGTATCCATGACAGATGTGAGATTGTTAATTAATGGTTTAATTAAGGTGGCAACTTAAACACACATCTGGGTGGATTGAGGCACCTGGTTTCCATCAGGACTTGCCTGTTTTTCTTCGGACCGCCACCCAGGCTCAAAGGGATCATGAGATTATTCATGCTAGAAACTTCCGTGTGCAGCCACAAGCCATTGGGGGCTCTGGCATAGTTGATTAAGTCGTGCGAACTCTTACGGGTAGACTAGCAGATGTAGGGGAAAGTAGGTGTACTGGTCTACCCACACGTAAGGTGCTAGCGCTTCCGAAAGACTATGTCTCGGTCATCCGTTTCTCAAACATCATGTAGTGCGAGAAATCCAACGGAGGCGATCGAGTCTTGTGGGGAAAAGTGCGCAAACCTCTGCAGAGTGTATAAACTAATCATGATTAGCCGTGTCCCCCGTTATGGACATATTGAGTATCTAGTACTTGGATTATCAAGTGAATCTCATCATGTTACTCTAATTAATATTGTGGGTTGTTAATGAGTACTTTTAATTGGGATTGAGGATGCTGTCAACCATTCTCAATGTTTAACAACCACCATGATAGTTAAATAAATTTATTCCTTTGCAGTAGGGAAAAATTGGCTTTACGCAAAACTGTAACCATAGAGCTTTCCACCAGCCATATATGCATGTAGTATAGGCTTACTCTTTCATTATTCTCTATGTGTTACTTTGCTAGCATATTCCATGTGCTGACCCGTTTTCGGGCTGCAACGTTTCATGTTGCAGACTTTTCAGACGACGAGTAAGTGATACGTTAGGGTTACGATTTCTACACTCAACTTTGCCGTTGGTGTTGATGGGAATCCACAACCTTGTTACTTCCGCTATTTTGGATTGAGGTAATAGTATTTACGTTATTTATACATGTGATTTACCTCTGTTATAAATCCTCGAGTACTGTGTGTGTCAGCATACCGATCCAGGGATGACACTTAAGCACAGAGACTTGACCCATTCGGGTCGGGTCGCTACATCAAACTACAAGTTGTCAGTACATAAACACTTATAACCCGGAGTTTCTTAACCTGGTCTGGTTTCGACTATAAGTCGCCAGTGTTATATATGGATAAACCGATGTTTATCACAACCCGATACGGTTTATCATAAACCGGCAAAGTATGAAACGAGTTATCAGTACTCAAGATTTGGGATATCACCCTTACTACAAAAAGTTGGTAAATCAACGATGTGATTCAATGTCACAGGTATGATATATTTCATATTTGATTATTCTTAAGTGCAGCCTTGGTTATAAACCTGGGTTATATGTTGGGCATTATGACCCGTCCGGTGGTAAACCGCCAGGACACTTTAAAATTGTTGTATGCAGAAACAGGTTGAATAAAGCATGATTATAAATCACCGGCGTTTATTAACCCGGCCTGGCTTTCGACTATAAGTCGCCAGTATGATGATAAATTATCAAGTGTTTATTAACTAGGACTGGTTTGGGATTATAAATCGCCAGTATATATTTGGATTGCGCCATTAGAATAATGCGCTCATAAATCATTGGATTATATTATTCAAATCTTTAAATAGCCAACATGGCTGGATTTTTATTATGGTTATCAATAGCCAGTAATATGATTAAGGTTTTCAAAGTTGCTTTAGCACAATGGCTATTATATTATCAATGGATATGATTTATTAGACAATGGAAGGAATAGTCCGGAGTCGCTGCAGGCTTACGACCCGGCACTTGGGGGCTACATTATTCAAGTTGAGATTACATCAAATATGCAAGTCTCATGTCGCTGCAAGCATGCACCATGACACTTGGGGGCCAATGCAAAACCATTTTTTGCTCATATTATTGAAGACCCGACTCATCACATTGTAATGAGCCGGTCCTTGGGGGCTACCAATTGCTCCTTAACAATTCAAGGTACACAAGTCTTAAAACCATTATATTGAAAGGTCCATTGCTCAGTTGGTAAAGCACAAAGCTCTTAACCTTGTGGACGTGGGTTCAAGCCCCATGGTGGAGTTACATTATATGATGTTATTTTCAATGAAGCATGATTATATTCATAAAGTCCCTGCTCATTATTGCATAATGATCCCGCCCTTGGGGGTTATACTGGTTGAAGTTTTTTGAGTATCAGGCAATTACAAGTCCCAGGTTCCTGCAAGCATGATAACCCGGCACTTGGGGGCTACATAATATGGAGTATTAAGTTTTTACTCAGTGACTGGGATGAACAACATGGATTCTTCTTAAGTGGCAGTATTTATATTGAAGCAAGTCTTAAGCCATCACTTTGTTCTGCTCAAGACTTGGGGGCTACAGGTAATATGGATATAAGAGAAAAATCTTCAAAATTATCAGTTTTGAATAAACCAGATTGACCCGGTGTCTGCAACAATCATAACCCGACGTCATCAATAATCATGAACCAGCATTGGCAACAATCATGACTCGGAATTATCAGTTTTTATAACCGACAATAGTGGTAATCACAAACCGGCAAGTTCTACATCTTCAAGCCGGCTGAATATCAGTTGAATATTTGAAGACCAATATTTTTGTCAAATCAGAGCATTGAAGGCCGATTTAAATGGATTCTTTATTTGCAATATTTCTTCTACAAGCAAATTGATTATGAAGCTGGTCTAATGACCCGGATTTTCTAGAAGGAGGAAATGACAAGGATTTAAGGATGATTAGGTGCCGGTTTACAAATTTTTTTAACCCGGAGTACAACTTGTCAAAGTTGTTCTTTTGTTTGTTTACAGGATCAGTTTACCATGGATAAATCCAAGCTAAACTGGGGGCTAATGTAGGGGATATACCCCGCGGTATAAACCGTCGGATGTATGACCCGGCGGGAGTTTGGTGATTCACTGGTGACCCGCTTGGACCTGGCGGTTTACGATTCACTGGTAACCCGGCGGGCGGGACAGACGGATGACAAGGCCCAAGGCCCAGAAGGCCGGTTTAGGTTACTGGTGGGCTGGTTTAAGAGGAAAGGCGTGAAGAATATTTACCTTACAAAGAGTTAAGACCCGGACTTGTATCCGGTTTGTATTAGAAGGTAGACTAGTCCTAATCCTAATATGTAACCCGCCCCTTCAACTTATATAAGGAGGGGCAGGGCTCCCCAAAGAGGGAGAGGCAAGAAAAACAATCTCTAAGGCTAGACACAACAAAGGGGAGCCGGCTTACACGGCGACTCCCTCATGAGCATAATGAGACCTACCCACAAACAGCATGTAGGGCTATTACCGGATGATGTTTCCCGGGGCCCGAAGCTGTCTAAATCCTTGTTTTGTGTTGCGTCTCTCGATCAACCCCTCTCAAGCTACTACATAGATGCGTTGGCCTCATGACTAAGTCCTCACACTAGGACATCTGCTGTGGCAATTTCACGACACCCCCTCCGGCAGGGTGACAGAGAGGGCCTAGATTGATTTCTCGTGGCTACAGAGGCTTGAGGCGGCGGAACTTCTGATCTAGGTTATTTTCTGGAGGTCTGGGTATTTATAGGAGAGGTTGGCATCGAGAACAAGTCAGGGGGCCCACGGGAAGTCCACGAGGCACAGGGACACGCCCTCCACCCTCATGGGGCCCACGGGCCTCCCCTCCGGTAACTCTTCGTTCCAGTATTTTTATATTTTCCAGAAAAATTCTCCGTTGATTTTCATCGCATTCTGAGAACTTTTATTTCTGCACAAAAACAACACCACGGTAGTTCTGCTGAAAACAACGTCAGTCCCGGTCAGTTCTAATCAAATCATACCAAAATCATATAAAACTATTGTAAACATGGCATGAATACCTCATAAATTATAGATACGTTGGAGACGTATCAGCATCCCCAAGCTTAATTCCTGCTCGTCCTCGAGTAGGTAAATGATAAAAGAAATAATTTATGAAGTGTGAATGCTAGCAAGTGCATAAGTTTGATCAATGATAGTTCCAATCACTTTTTCTAGCATCGTTATATATCATAACAATACTCAACTCATGAAACTTCTCATGATCAAGTAACTAGCTATTCACAAGTTAAAGTATAGATCATAAACTTTCTTGAAAACTAACAAACCGTGCTCTTAGTCGTCAAACAATTGCAATTCATCTTATTTTCGGGAAGGGTCTATGTAAGAGCTTTGATTCAGCAAACTCAACATACTCAACTATCCTTTAATCTTTCACAATTGCTAGCACTCATGTGATAGTTATGGGTTCAAAGTTTTAATCGGACACAGAGAAAGATAGGGGCTTATAGTTTTGCCTCCCAACCTTTTACCTCAAGGGTAATGTCAACAATAATAATTTATGAAAACCTACATCCAAGTGGATATATATATCCGGATCGCTCCAATACAAAGTTCTTGCCAAAGGAAAAAGTGTAAAAGGAAAGGTGATGATCACCGTGACTCTTGTATAAGGGTAGAAGATAAAAGTAAAAGATAGGCCCTTCGCAGAGGGAAGCAGAGGTTATCATGTGCTTTTATGGTTGGATGCACAAAATCTTAATGCAAAAGGACGTCACTTTATATTACCGCTTGTGATAAAGACCTTTATTATGCAGTCCGTCGCTTTTATTTCTTCCCTATCACAAGTTCGTATAAAGCTTATTTTCTTCGAACTAATAGATCATACATATTTAGAGAGCAATTTTTATTGCATGCACCGATGACAACTTACTTGAAGGATCTTACTCAATCCATAGGTAGGTATGGTGGGCTCTCATGGCAAAACTGGGTTAAGGAATGTTTGGAAGCACAAGTAGTATCTCTACTTGGTGCAAGGAATTTGCCTAGCATGAGAGGGAAAGGCAAGCTCAACATGTTGGATGATCCAAGACAATATAACGTTTCAGATATAGGAAAACATAACCCATTAAGTTGTCTTCCTTGTCCAACATCAACTTTTTAGCATGTCATATTTTAATGAGTGATCACAATTATAAAAGATGTCCAAGATAGTATATTTATATGTGAAATCTCTCTTCCTTTAATATTCTTTCATGAATTGTTCAAGTGAACAATTCTGCGTTTGCTAACTTTCAATAAGTTTACTACCTATACTTATTATGTGTGAAGTCATTACTCCCCATGTTATAAGCATATGAAACATATATAAATTCAGATTTATGATATTCAATTCATTCAACCATTTACTCATAGGATATACGTGAAGCACGTGAGTAAATGACAAACTACTCCAAAAAGATGTAAGTGAAGAACACTGAGTAGTCAAATAATTAACTAGCCAGGGGAGGATTCGTTTCATTCAAGATTTCAGATCCACTAATTTTATTCAAACATCAAGTAAAATTAAAAATACGCTCCAAGAAAAACACATATCATGTGACGAATAAAAATATAGCTCCGAGTAAGGTATACCGATAGTTTTGAAGATGAAAGAGGGGATACCTTCCGGAGCATCCCCAAGCTTAGGCGCTTGAGTATTCCTTGAATATTACCTTGGGGTGCCTTGGGCATCCCCAAGCTTATGGTATTTCCACTCCTTATTCTCCTCATATCGATATCTCACCCAAAACTTGAAAACTTCAATCACACAAAACTTAACGGAACTTCGTGAGATAGGTTAGTATGATAAAGAGTAAGCCATTCACTTTGGTACTGTCAAAGACAAGGTTCATAATTGTTCTCATACAATGACTACTGTACCATATCATTTCTACAATTTATATTGAGAAATATAAGCCATAGAAACTAGAACACAAGCAAACTATGCAATGAAAACAGAATCTGTCAAAAACAGAACAGTCTGTAATGATCTGAATAGCAACCATATTTCTGCTACTCCAAAAATTATGAAATAAATTGGTGGACGTGAGGAATTTGTCTATTAATCTTCTGCAAAAAGAATCAACTCAAAAGCGCTCTTCTTTAAAAAATGACAGATAATACCGTGAGCGCAAAGTTTCTGTTTTTTACAGCAAGATCACATTAACTTTCTCCCAAGTCTTCCCAAAGGTCTTACTTGGCACTTTATTGAAACAAAAGATATAAAACATGATTACTACAGTATCTTAATCATGTAAACACACAAAAACAGTAAGGGTAAATAATGGGTTGTCTCCCAACAAGGGCTTTTCTTTAATGCCTTCTAGCTAGGCATGATGATTTCAATGATGCTCACATAAAAGATAAAAATTGAAACATAAAGAGAGCATCATGAAGAATATGACTAGCACATTTAAATCTAACCCACTTCCTATGCCTAGGGATTTTGTGAGCACATAATTTACAGGAACAAGAATCAACTAGCATAGGAAGGCAAAACGAATATAACTTCAAAACTTTAAGCACATAGAGAGGAAACTTGATATTATTGCAACTCCTACAAGCATGTATTACTCCCTCATAATAATTTTCAGTAGCATCATAAATGAGTTCAACAATATAACCATCACATAAAGCATTCTTTTCATGATCTACAAGCATATAAATTTTACTACTCTCCACATAAGCAAAATTCTTCTCATTCAGAATAGTGGGAGCAAACTCAACAAAATAACTGTCATGTGAGGCATAATCCAATTGAAAATTAAAATCATGATGACAAGTTTCATGGTTAACATTATTCTATATAGAATACATGTCATCACAATAATCATCATAGACAGCAACTTTGTTCTCATAATCAATTGGAACCTCTTCCAAAATAGTGGAATCATTACTAACTAAAGTTAACACTCTTCCAAATCCACTTTCATAAATATCACACTAAGATTCAACACCCTCCAAAATAGTGGGATCACTAATTCCTAAAGTTGACACTTGTAACATCCCAAATTTTCAATTTGGAATGTTATACACTAGATCATCATTGCATACCATATTTTATTGTTTTTGGCCTGATCCAGAAATTCTACGCAACTCAAGGAACCACGGAGAGAGTTGGGGATTTCGTTATTTTCATATTTGAGTCTTCTCAAATTTGAAAATAGGATCATTTGATTTTAATTATTTTATCTTCAATTATTTCTATTATAAAAATATGAGAGAGGGAATAAAATGACTTTCTCAAAGTAAAGAAATATTGAGGATTTAATAATAAAATCAAATAAGATTTTATTTTGGATTTTATTGCTATTTTATTTGAATTTAGGAAAAATGCGCATTTTTAAAAATTGCATTTACGCCCCAAATAAATGTTTATCTTGACCGGCTTGATTTTAGAAATCGGAGAAAATTTATTTCGGGATTTTTTGGAGTCCGTTTAGTATTTGTTTTATTTGTTTTTCTGCGTGTAATGTTTTTTTTAAGTTACCGCCTTACCGGGCCGTGTCCGACCTGGACACTGCGCCCGGGCGGCCTTTAAAGGCCAACAACCCGCCTGGTGAAACCCTAACCGCCGCCCAAGACCGCCTCGAGACCAGCGCCGCCACCAGAGATCGCCGCCGCCCGCTCTCGCCGCCGCCGCCCCTCGCCGCCCTCGCCCGCGCAGCCGCCATTGTCCCGTCCCGACCGCCGCCCGCCGAGCCCGACGCCGGACCTCGCAGGAGGTAGCCGCCCCGCCGCCGGCAATTTTCAAAGAAAAACCGCCCGGTTTTTTTAAGCCGTGGTTTATTTATTTTAATAGATCGGTTTAGTTTTTTTTCCGGTTTAGTTTTTTAGCGTATGTTCGTCCGTACGTTCGTTTTAATGAACGGTTTTCGTCTTTTAGCCGCAGACAGCGAACGTTCGTTAGTTAGCCTGTTCGTCCATTTTTCTTTTTCTTGGATTTTCTGCGATTATTTTCGATCGCGATTTCTGATCCGATTTTCGTTTTAGTATAACTTTTCGCTCGTTTATCGGAATCAGGCAATTCAAGCGCCTAGAGTTTTGTCTCGAAACCCTCTTTCCGTTTAACCAATTCAAACAAGCTTTTGCTTCTGTAAAATTTTACTTAGATCCAGATTAGTAAACATAGCTTGTTCTTTCGCCGTTTGACGTTCGTTACTTCGTTTGATTTGATTCTTTTGCAAACCGGAGTTCTTAAGTTGAACTTTCTGGTTAGTTCTCTTATTTGAGTTTTACCTATGCATTAGATGAGTGCTTATTGTATTCTTGTTTGTTTGCGATAGAGTACCCGGAGTGCGCCGCGTGCTACTTCGAATCTCTAGGTTTCACGGATCATCAGTAAGGAAAGGAACACTTTGATCATACCTCTTTACTACCCAGTTTTATTGCATTAGATCAATCCTCAAACAATTGCATGATTAGGATCTAATTAATATGTGGGTTTTGGGAAGTAGATGAGGTAGTACCTATTACCTGTTTTATTATCAAACCCTTGGGAGTTACTTCTACGTTTGCTTATGCCATGCTACGCTAGTAGACGTGGATTGGGTGAGTGTATCCATGACAAATGTGAGATTTTTATTTAATGGTTCAACTTAAGGTGGCAACTTTAACACACATCTGGGTGGATTGAGGCACCTGGGTATTCCAGCGATTGCCTGTTTATTTTTTATGGACCGCCACCCAGGCTAAAAGGGATCATGAGATTATTCATGCTAGAAACTTCCGTGTGCAGCCACAAGCTACTATGGGCTCTAGCATAGTTGATTAAGTCGTGCGAACTCTTACAGTGGTAGACTAGCAGATGTAGGGGAAAGTAGGTGTAACTGTCTACCCGATCGTAAGGTGCTAGCGCTTCTGAAGGACTATGTCTCGGTCATCCGTTTCTCAAACACCATGTAGTGCGAGAATCCCAACGGAGGAGATCGAGTCTTGTGAGGAAAAGTGCGCAAACCTCTGTAGAGTGTATAAACTAATCATGGTTAGCCATGTCCCCGGTTATGGACATCTTGAGTATCTAGTACTTGGATTATCATGTGAATCTCATCATGTTACTTTAATTAATATTGTTGGGTTTTAATGATGATGCTTAATTGGGATTGAGAGGGTGTCTACACTCTCAATGTTTAACAACCACCATGATAGTTAAATAAAATTTATTCCTTTGCAGTAGGGAAAATTTGGCTTTATGCAAAACTGTAACCATAGAGCTTTCCACCAGCCATATATGCATGTAGTATAGCCTATTTCTGTTCATTACTCTCTATGTGTTACATTGCCAGCATATTCCATGTGCTGACCCGTTTTCGGGCTGCAACGTTCATGTTGCAGACTTTTCAGACGACGAGTAAGGTGCTGTAGGTCGTGGTTCTATACTCAGTGATGCCGTTGGAGTTGATGGACTCGCTTATCTTCCAAGCCTTCCGCTGTTATCGTTATTAGATGGCCTTAAGCCATATTTATTGTAATAAGTTCTCTTTTGAGACATTCGATGTAATAAGTGTGTGATTGCTACTCTGTTATAAATCCTTCAAGTACTGTGCGTGTCAGCATTACTGATCCAGGGATGACACTGAAGCACAGAAATCAGACTGTTTGAGGTCTGGTCGCTACAACACTCTTCCAACCCCACTTTAGATTATAGTATTATTCATACTCCAAAAGATATAAGCGAAGTTCATGGAGAATTCTACAATTAATATAGACTAACCAATATCCAAGCTCAAAATACATAAGTGAAGCACATGAAGCATTCTATAAAACCATACTCAAAAGGTTTAAGTGAAGCACAAAAAGAGCAATTCTATAAGATCATACTTAAAAGATATAAGTGAAGCACATGAAGCATTCTATAAATCAATGAAGGGCTATCTCATACTAGCATGGTTCTTAAAGGAAAAACAAAAACACAAAGGACACAAATCATGTGAACAAAACAAAAACGGAGGTATACCGATAATTATTGAAGAAGAAAGATGGGATGCCAATCGGGGCATCCCCAAGCTTAGATGCTTGAGTATCCTTGAAATATTTACTTGGGGTGCCTTGGGCATCCCAATCTTGAACTGTAGCCTCTCTTTATTCTTCTCATATTGATAGCTCCTCGATCTTCGAACACTTCATCCACACAAAACTTTAAGAAAAACTTTGTGAGATCCGTTAGTATAATAAAGCAAATCACTACCTTTAGGTACTGTTGCAAACTCATTCCAATTTCATATTATAAATATATCTACTGTATTCCAACTTCACCATGGTTCATACCCACCGATACTACCCGTAGATTCATCAAAATAAGCGAACAACACATAGAAAGCAGAATCTGTCAAAAATAGGACAGTCCATAGTAATCTGTATCAAACGAATACTTCTGGAACTCCAAAAATTCTAATTTTTTTTTGAAAATTTGAACAAATTGTACAGAAGTAATGTGCAAAAAGTTTCAGGCCCATTTGACTTTCCAGTAAAAAAAATGTAAATTCACGCGCTACAGCCAAAGTTTCTGTTTTTGTACTGCACATAGTAAACAAGCAATCTAATCATCCTAAAACCAAAGCTTGGCACATTATTTTTATAATACAATAGATATATACAAGGGGATAATTATTTTCAGAGAAACTTCCATGAATTTTTTTACATGTTTCCATGAGCATGAACTCAAGTGTTCAAGGTCGACCCTCACTTCTCCAATGCATAACGTTCCAATCACTTCTCTTATTGGAAAACTTTTTAGACATGAGAGGAAAGTAATTTTTTTTTGTATTTTCATTCTTTTCATTTTTCTGTATGTTTCACCCACAACTAAACAGAAACAAAAATGAAAAACAAAATCTACTTAGTAAAGAAAGCAAACAAGCACACACGAGAATATCAACCCCACGCTATTGCTCCCCGGCAATGGCGCCAGAAAAGAGCTTGATAATCCCCAAGTGCAGGGAATCATTGTAGCAATCCCAATTGTGGAAGTGATAAGTATGGAGTGTCGAACCAACAAGGAGCTAAAGGTAAGATCAATATTCTCTCAAGTCCTATCTGCCACTGATACGACTCTACGTACACAGAACGTTTGATTCCAACTAGAAACGGGAAATAAAACTACGTTGTGGGTCTGAAGAGGATAACTTTGCATGATATCGGAGAGCTAAAACATAAAAGTAGGTGCTTTATCATAAAGTTAGAATATATTACTAAATATTATAAATAGCGAGTGTGGAATAATGATGGGTCGGTGTGCGAAATTATCCTTGGCAATCGTTAACAAGACCGATAGTGATCATTGCAATTTCATATGAGGGAGAGGCATAAGCTAACATACTTTCTCTTCTTGGATCATATGCAGTTAATTATGATTGGAACTCTAGCAAGCATCCACAACTACTAAAGATCATTAAGGTAAAACCCAACCATAGCATTGACATATCAAGTCCCCTTTATCCCATACGCAACAACCCCCTTACTCGGGTTTATGCTTCTGTCACTCAAGCAACCCACTATAAGCGAATCATGAACGTATTGCAACACCCTACAGCGGGAATCCCTCACGCTTGCGCGACTCGGAGGGCATAATAGGACAACACCAAAATAAAACATACAACTCATACCAATCTAGATCATCAATCAACCCATAGACAACGGAAATCTACTCAAAACATCATAGGATGGCAACACATCATTGGATCATAATATGTGGCATAAATCACCATGTTCAAGTAGGGATTACAGCGGGGTGCGGGAGAGTGGACCGCGTAAAAAAGATGAGGATGGTGATGATGATGGTGATGTTGATGAAGACGATCACCCATGGCGATGATTCCCTTCCCGATGGCACTCCGGTGCCACCGAGAGAGAGGAGGAGAGGTTCTCCCCCTTGTGCTTCCTCCTCCATGGCCTCCCCCCTGGATGGGGAGAGGTTCTCCCTCTGGATCTTGGCCTTCATGGCGATGATGGCCCCTCTGGGATCCTCCTTCATGGCATCCGGTGATGATGGCCCCCTCCGGCAGGGTGCCAGAGAGGGCCTAGATTGATTTCTCGTGGCTACAGAGGCTTGCGGCAGCGGAACTTCCGATCTAGGTTATTTTCTGGAGGTTTGGGTATTTATAGAAGAGGTTGGCGTCAAGAACGAGTCAGGGGGGCCACGGGAAGTCCACGAGGCACAGGGGCGCGCCCTAGGGGGGTGGGCACGCCCTCCACCCTCATGGGGCCCACGGGCCTCCCCTCCGGTAACTCTTCATTCCAGTATTTTATATATTTTCCAGAAAAATTCTCCGTTGATTTTCATCGCATTCCGAGAACTTTTATTTCTGCACAAAAACAACACCACAGTAGTTCTGCTGAAAACAGCGTCAGTCCGGGTTATTTCTAATCAAATCATACCAAAATCATATAAAACTATTGTAAACATGGCGTGAATACTTCATAAATTATATATACGTTGGAGAAGTATCAGCAGCCGCAATGGCCGGTCACTTGAGGCAAGACCAGTCACACACGCCGCCATGGCCCAACTGTCGCCACCACCCAGGATGCGTCGGCCATGCCCGCCACCACCACACACTGACGTGGCTTAGACTGCGTCGGTATTTCCTCAAAGAGGAAGGGATGATGCAGGACAACTACGATAAGTATTTCCCTCAGTTATGAAACCAATGTTATCAATCCAGTAGGAAAACCAGGCAACACTATGTAAACGGTACATGCACACAAAGAACAAGTACTTGCAACCCGACGCGTAAGAGGGGTTGTCAATCCCTCCTAGGTAAAAGATAGATTAAATTGTATGAGATTGGATAAATAGATCTAGCAAAAACACAAAATAAATAAGTAAATAAAAAGTAAGGTATTTTTGGATTTTTGAAATAATAGATCTGAAAACAATATGATAAAAGATAGACCCGGGGGTCATAGATTTCACTAGTAGCTTCTCTTGAGAAAATAACATACGGTGGGTAAACAAATTACTGTTGGGCAATTGATAGAAGAACAAATAATTATGACGATATCCAAGGCAATGATCGTGTATATAGGCATCACGTCCAAGATTAGTAGATCGACTCCTGCCTGCATCTACTACTATTACTCCACACATCGATCGCTATCCAACATGCATCTAGTGTATTAAGTTCATGGGGAAATGGCGTAATGCAACAAGAACGATGACATGATGTAAACAAGATCTATTCATGTAGGAATACCCCATCTTTTTATCCTTAATAGCAACGATACATGCGTGCCTCGCTACCCCTTCTATCACTGGGCGAGGACACCGCAAGATCGAACCCATCACAAAGCACCTCTTCCCATTGCAAGAAAAATCAATCTACTTGGCCGGACTAAACCAAAGAACTGGAGAAGAAATATGAGGCTATAACAATCATGCATATAAGAGATCAAAGAAAACTCAAATAATATTCATGGATAGAGATCTGATCATAAACTCGAACTTCATCGGATCCCAACAAACACATCGCAAAAAGTAATTACATCAAATAGATCTCCAAGAACATCGCGGAGAACATTGTATTGAGAATCAAAAAGAGAGAAGAAGCCATCTAGTTACTGCCTACAGACCTGTAGGTCTATGGTGAACTACTCAAGCATCATCGAAGGAGCACCAATGAGGATGATGAACCCCTCCGTGATTGTTTTCCCCTCCTACAGAGTGCCAGAATAGGGCTCTAGATTGGATCTCGTGGTTCTGGAACTTGCGGCGGCTCGAATTGTGTTTCGACCGCTGCCCTAGGGTTTCTAGAATATCTGAGTATTTATAGAGCCAAGAGGCGGTGCAATGGAACTCTATAGGCCCCACCACCCATGAGGGCGCGCCTGGGCCTCCTGGCGCACCCTGGTGGGTTTTTCGCTGCGTTCAGACTCCATTTGGTACTGATATTCTGCGAAGTAAAAAACAAGCAAAAAAACAGCAACTGGCACCAGTCACTATGTCAATAGGTTAGTCCAAAATAATGATATAAAGTTGCTATAAAATGATTGTAAAACATCCAAGAATGATAATATAACAGCATGGAACAATAAAAATTATAGATACGTTGGAGACATATCACGCACCATCATCATGCAACAAGCGCCGCCACCAGATCCGCGCTGCCACATGACATGCTGCCATGTCCATGAACACGAGTCTGCCAAGCCCCCTCCACCTTCCCTGACGTCGCGATGGCTTTGTCGGTGACCCCTCCGACGATAGTGGTGCGAGAATGAGAGGAGGAAGACTAGTGGACGGTGGCTATGGTTCCGCCGTGTTGCCAGGTCGGGCGACGTAGGGGTAGGGACGAAGTGTTTTTCCACTCTGCCGCTCCTGGTTGCGATAGACGTATGCATGATAATTGTAGTTTTTATCATGCTTTTGTCGGTGTTCGTGTGTACTTTTGCTGGATCCTTTCAATCTATGCTTCTCTTCATTGACGATGCTTGATGTTTTAGTGTGCTGGTCCTTTGGGGGCTTAGCACGATGACTTCCCGACTGTCTACTATAATAAGGTTTGCCCGGCTCCTCCGAGGGAGGGGCGATGACGGCAGCACGCCTTCGGCTCACTCCCGTACTTGTAGTCATCGCTAGGTGGTCTAGAAACATGCATGTATTCTTGCAAAAATACAAACATGCATGTAATTTCTATTATCTTGTGTTCTTTGTACTACCATGATGTTTGAGAGTAGATTCGAAGTTTTTCTCGTAATTTTTTTAAGCATGAACTTGCCTAATTTTCCAACAGGTGTAAGACAAGATTTTTATTTGGATGTGAGAATTTTCAACCCTCGACTAAGAATGTGGAATGTTAGGTTGGTGGCGTAGCTTCATCACAATTGAAAGAATTTGACCCCGGCAAAGTGTACGGTAAGGTTAGTCATAGTAGGTAACTTAGCTAGTAACATAACATATTTCAGAACAAGTTTGCTTATGTGACAGCTAGTTAATGAAAAGAGAGGTGTTTGGAGTAACATATGTTTTAGAGGATGGTTAAAAGTAGAGGGAGCTGCTGACTATATGACATTGCCATATCAACTATAGCCAAACATATAGCCAGCAAGTATAGTAGTTAGATGTAAATAAGTACTACTTTATTGATACATGACCCACCTCCATCCCTCACAAAGTCTCTAGAAGCATGTGCTACAGCCGGCTGTTAGTTTGTAGCCCTCTTGTCTTCTCTCTCCTCTTCTCTCTCTTTCAACTCAGTATAAATATATCACTTTAAGTCTTATAGCCCTCTATATCACCTTATTGTACTTGCTCTTATATTACCAACACATAGAGCTTTTCAAGAAAAATTGAGTCTACATGCTAATAAATGCTAATAAATGCAACCATATATGATAGTACTACTTCTATGACAATTTGTATATGGTACAATCAACATGCTATAAGGATTAAACAATTATATTTGTGCTAAGTTTGATGAGATAGAAGAGGAGAGAGAAGGGAAGCAGACTGTAGATTAACAGCCGGCTGCAGGCCGAACTCCAAAAAACATTGTGAGAATGTACGATGAACCATGCATTAATAAAGTACTACTACTTACCGACTAGCTACTATACATGTTGGCTATTACGTTGACTATATATGACATGGCAACTCCATATAGCCTCTTGTTGGCTATGCTATTAACCGTGCTCTGAAGGTAGTTACACTAACATAGATTAGTGTCATATGCATGATACTAGTTTAAGTTACTCTCGCTATTGACTAGCCTAAAGTCTTACTTTCCTCATTAACTTCACGGTTAGCCTATGGAACGGACTCATTGCCCAGCACGCCCTCTTGACCAACAAGTTTTGGCGCATCGGCTTCTTGTTCATCTTCCTCTTTGGCCTTGCCCCATAGCACCATGTACAGCCCCGCCACGATCAGCGCAGCACCAAGTACGCTGCAAAAGGAAAAATGGCAGCGCACGCGCGACTCTCCGTGAGAAACTCCAACAGACTCCACCACGTTAAAGGCATATGAGTTACTGAATAGGGTATCACATTCCGATATGCAGGGCCTCGTTGAGGACGACGGAGCTCATGACCGCGACGAAGACGATGATGAGAGGTCCGAACATGGCGACGTAGAGGGGCCCTTTCTTCTGCAGGCACCACGACATGAGCGGGAAGGCGGACCCGGAAGCAACGATACCCTGGACGTACGAATCAAACATCAGAAACGTGGCATGGGCGTGAAGGAAGGAAGCAGTGGCCGGCTGATCAGGTGCCTGATTACCGCGAAAGCCGACGCGTAGAGCCTGATGTTGAGCCCGAGCCTCCAGTGGCCCGCGTCCCTGTGGACGCAGAGCGTGAGCAGCGTCGACTGGACCGCGCCGAAGACGCACACCAGAGCGGCGATGGAGTAGTGGCACGGGTAGACCTGGACGACCTTGGCCTGGATGGTGAGCCAGATCGCATAGCTGAAGCAGCCGGCGATGGCGAGGAACGAGCCGAGAATCCTAGAACCCGCGGCCGGCTGCGGGAGGAGCCGGCGATCGCCGCTGGCGTGGCTGAGCCCGGTGTGCGCCAGACGGTGGAGGAACCTCATCTCCGGGCCCTTGTAGAACGTCAGCAGCATCGCGCCGCCCAGCCCGACCAGGGTTCCCGCCAGTTTCGCTTGACCGCTGGGCTTTCTGAGCTTCAAAGTCTCCATCCTGTTTTTCCATTTTCCAAGTGAGTCTGTTACAGTATTCACTATCCAGAAAAGGAATTCAGATGTTATAGAAATTCGTGGTCAGTATGACGACCGACCTGGTCAGGATTGCGACGATGAAGGTAGCTTGAGGGGTGAGGTTGCTGAGAGCTGTGACGATGGTCGTCGAATTCGTCAGCTTGATGGCAAGCACCAACAGGTTCTGGTTCATGGTGACTCTGCATTTGTATTATGTATGTGAAGAAACATATTAAGTACCGCCACCGCCACGTAATAAGCAACTTGGTTTTTCTTCTTCGACCAAAGAGATCAAGTCTAGAGCATTTGCTAGCATGGTCATCAAAGAGAAGAAGAAGTTACCCGAACAATCCACACAAGAATAACCCTGTCACAACCTTGACGGTTAGTGGTGGCCGTTTCTTCCTAGAGATCACACAACAGCCGCATTAGTCAGCAACAAATCTTCTTTAACAAATGTGGACTGTGTTCTGGCAGACTGTATGCTCGTCTCACTATCTTGTGAGACAAATGTTTCACAAATGAGCGAGGATATTAACAAAGCATGCACCTCTCGACGAGGAAGGCGACGGGGGAGAGAAACGCGGCGCCGAACATGGGCCTGTAGGCAACGAGGACACGGACGTCCATGCCGTCGTCGAGCGCGAGCTTGATGAAGATCTGCATAGCCGAGAAGACGAACTCCACCACCACCATCGCCGCCACCGGCCGAGCGGCCTCCAGCACGCTGCCTACTCCAACGATCCTCATGTCATGCTCCTTACGTGCAGCTCAGGGATGGGCTAACAGCTCAGGAATGAGGATGCCTACGGCCGGTTAATGATCAGCCGGTAGATTTACACAAGTACTGGTAGATACTGGTATTCGTCGGTTCTGTCCTAGCGATGTTAGCCAAGCGCATTTCCTTGTTTTCGAGTGCCCCGGCAGCAACAACAACTACACCGATGAAATCCGCACGTGTACGGACAGAGGAGCGGCGGCAAACTGACATCATAGCACTGGTAATGCTGCTGCGGTGCTGCCGATCTGTATGCACGCAGGGGCGGGCCCACGTCAGTTCATCGGTATTCAGTTGAATACTTACTATTATTTTTGTCACTAAATTATGGATATATAGTGTGTACTGATTATATTTATGGGAGGCGACGTTCCGGTTGATAGCGAGATGTTTACAGCGATTTCGTCAATTTTAAAATGGGTTTGCTCGGTCTCTTGATGATACTCATATGGCTAAGGTATACATGTGTGCATCCAAAACGATGTGTATGTATGTACGTAAACATTCACTTTGGTATTGTACTTCTTAGCTGCCACGCCAGGAGCGGCGGCGACGGCGTCGTCAACAGCGTGCATCGCCAGCGCAGCCGCACCCCGGTCGGAAGCCGCCGCTCCGTGGGCCGCAAGGAGGAGGGTTCGAGCTCCAACACCAACACTCTGCGCGCCACGCCGCCCAAGCCGCTTCGACCGGCGCAGGCCGCTCCGGCTGACGCGGACCCGGTCGCTCAGTTCTTCTCCTTCTCCGACTCGGGGCGCGCCCTCTCGCCGCCCCCGCGCACGGACTGCATGCAGATGGAGATGGAGAACGCGATGATCGAAGCCCTGCGCACCCCGCTTGCTTTCGAAGACGGTGGTCGCTCCCCTCCATCCCGCCTGAGTGACAAGCCCGGGGAGCTCGAGAGCCCGGAGATGCTGCCGTGCCTGCTGCCCTGCGTCAGCTCCCCTGCAGCAGCCACGGTGGGCTTCCAGCTGGAAGCGGTGACCCAGCAGGTGGGGGAGATGGTGATCGACAGCCGCAATGAGCAGGCGGCTCAGCTGTTCGAGGCGGTGCCCGCACCCATCCTTCCGAGCCAGCCTCCACGCCCTCGCCACCCTGCTCCGCCAAAGTCTAGGGCATTCTCGGCCCCCTCTCGCCGGAGCGCACGTCAGGCTGCGGCAGGCATCACCACCCTAGTGGCGCAGAGGGCGGTGCTGCGCCTCATCCAGGAGCTGGGCGAGCTCGGCCCAAAGGACAAGATGACACCAAAAGCGGCCACCCAGATCATGAAGCGCTTCCAAGAGCCACTGTCGGAGGGCGACATCGCTGCCATTACAAAGCTCACCGGCCTCGATCAAGGCGCTCTCAAGATCGCGGCGGGCATGGCAGGTCTGGCCGATGCTGAGGAGATCATGCAAGTGTAGTAATGTTAGCATTATCAGATGTAGCTAGGATCCGCCAGCGGCTGGTCTTCAACCGGCTTGAGCTAGGTTTAGTGTCAATGTTTAGTTCCTCCATGATGTGGTTAGCTGCGTGGCGACGGGGTTTTGGGCCTACTGGTGGCCGTCGCTGCCCCAGGCTGTATGTGCTGGTGTATCGTCCCTGCATTAGTAGTTTATTCAGCTGGCGGAGCAACAACTGGTTTTTAGATGAATGACAACACCATGAACTTCATGTCATGGAATGTTAGGGGGCTAAACTGCCCTGCGAAGCGTACTGCGATCAACGGCGTGGCCACCGCGCATAGATTAGCAATGTTGTGTTTGCAGGAGACCAAGATAGAGGTGTGGTCGACGGCGATGGCCAGGGAGATTGGAGGCTCTTCGCTGCAAGGCTGCGTCGTCCTCCCAGCTGTAGGTACTAGAGGGGGTGCGGCCATTTTCTGGGACAAAACGGTAGTCGACGTAGTTTCTCTTAGCATAGGAAGGTTCTCCATTACGGGTAGGGTTCTTGAACTTCATTCTGGGCTGCACTTCTGGATCACCACGGTGTATGAGCCAACAGATGATGCCCAGAAAGATAGCTTCCTGGCTGAAATCGCTGCGACAGCTCCATCTACGGCAGAGCCATGGATGATCAATGGCGATTTTAACATGATCTACCAGGCTGCTGACAAGAACAATGCCAATATAAACAGAAGAATGATTGGAAAGTTCAGAAGGGCCATTGATCAAGCTGGACTGAGGGAGATAAAATGCAAAAACCGATGTTTCACCTGGAGCAACGAAAGAGAAGTGCCAACGCTTTGCAGCATCGACAAAGTATTCTGCAACGAGCACTGGGAAGTAATGCACCCTGATCACATCGTAGTGGCTGCCTCTACATCTTTTTTGGATCATTGCCCGCTGTACCTGACAGCCGCAAGCAAGCCATGCAGACATGCACGTTTCAGGTTTGAGAGTTTCTGGCCGCGCTTCCCCCGCTTCACAGAAACAGTTCTGCGAGCGTGGCAATGACCAGTGCACCATGACTGCCCTTTCGTCAGGGTGAAGAAGAAGCTTGAGAGGACGGCAACGGACCTGAAGATATGGAGCAAAGCCACTTTTGGAAGGGCAACCATGCAGTTTCACATAGCAAACGAAGTCATCCGTTTGCTTGATCTAGCCCAGGAGAGCAGAAGACTGTCGGCAGCCGAGATCAACCTCAGAAAGCAGTTGAAGCTCAAGGTCCTAGGGTTGGCAGCCATCGAGAGAGCACGGAGGAGGCAAGCTTCAAGGATCACATGGCTGCGGGTTGGTGATGCAAGCACTAAGTTTTTCCACGCTAAAATGAGAGCAAGAAGCAGAAAAAACTACATTCATTCTCTTGCAAGCGGCAGCACAGTGGCTTACGAGCACGAGGAAAAAGAAAAAATGATTCATGATCACTTCCAAAGCAGTCTGGGCAAGCAGGAACCGCGTCAAGCAACTCTAAACTGGGACAGGATAAACGTCCCGAGGATTGACCCGCAGGGTTTGGACGCTCCCTTCTCGCACGCAGAAGTTTGGGCAGCGATAGTCGACTCCCCAGCGGATAAAGCCCCGGGTCCGGACGATTTCAATGGCCATTTTTTCAGATCTTGTTGGCATATAATCAAAGAGGACATCATGGCTGTTTTTTCAAAATTTCTATCACCTCTCAGGGCAAAACTTTGCAAACCTCAACACTGCCCTCATTGTGCTCCTGCCCAAGAAAAACGGAGCTTCTGAAGTGGGACACTTCCGGCCGATCAGCCTCATACACTCAGTCGCAAAACTAATCTCGAAGGTGCTCTCGACTAGGCTGTCCGGGGCCCTCAGTGCGATCATCTCCCCGGCACAGACGGCATTTCAAAAAGGAAAGTGCATCCACGACAGCTTCCAATACGTACAAAGTTCAGTAAAGATGCTACACCGCATGAAGAAGAAGGCTCTGTTTTTCAAACTGGACATAGCAAAGGCCTTCGATTCAGTCTCCTGGGAGTACATGTTCGAGTTGATAGAGCGGATGGGCTTCCCACCAAGATGGCGTGACTGGATTGCACTGCTGCTATCTACGGCATCGTTGTCATGCATGCTCACCGGAGTCCCTGGACCGCAGATCACCCACATGTGCGGTTTCAGACAAGGCGTTCCCCTCTCTCCGCTGCTCTTCATCATGGCCATCGACCCGTTGCACCACCTGCTCGCAGCCGCTGCAGCGGAGGGAGCAATGGCTCCGCTGCCAGGTCGGGGGATCAGCATGAGAGCCAGCCTATACGCGGATGATGCAGTGATCTTTGCAAATCCAGAGAAGGAAGAAGTGGAAAAGCTGCTATTTCTTCTGAAAAAATTTGGCGACTGCACGGGGCTCAAACTGAACCAGGCTAAGTCTTCGGTGATTCCAATAAACTGCAATGACATTCAGCTGTCTGAGGTGCTTGCTAGTTTCGGAGGACAGCAAACCTCTTTTCCAACCACCTATCTTGGACTGCCCATTTCCGCGAGGAAATTAAGGCTGGTGCACTTCCAATTCATAATCGACTGAATTCGATCTAGGCTGGCGGGATGCAAGGGCCGGCTCATGAGCATGGCTGGCAGGCGAGTCCTCGTGCGTGCGGTGTTAACTGCGCTGCCAGTGTTTGCCATGACCGTCCTCAAGGTCCCAAAGAGAATCCTAAGAGAAGTGGACAAGGCTCGCAGGCAGTTCCTCTGGGCGCAGGACGAGAAAATCACCAGGGCCAAATGCAAGGTGGCTTGGGATAAGGTATGCTGGCCGGTGGACAAGGGAGGGCTGGGCATCCTGGATCTCCATCGTTTCGGCATGGCCCTGCGGATGCGATGGCTCTGGCTTTCATGGCAGCAACAGCATAGCCCCTGGATGAGCTTTCCCTTCCCATGCGATCACGACAATCGTTTGCTCTTTGCATCGGCCACCTCAGTGCAGCTGGGAAACGGAAGAACAACCAGTTTTTGGACGAGCTCTTGGTTGGGATCAATGCCTCTATACCAGGAGTTCCCAACTCTTTTCTAGCACTCGCGTGGCAAGGGCAGGACAGTTCAAGAGGCCCTGGCAAATGACAAATGGTTTCAAGACCTGCAGCACGGCAATATGGGTGAAATGGTGGTTCAGTACCTGCAGCTCTGGCGAAAGCTTCGTAGGGCCAACGTCGCACTAACAACGGAGGAAGACTCGATCGCCTGGGTTGCGGGTGGTGGAAACGTCTATACTGCCAGTGCTGCTTACAAACTGCAGACAGGCGATGCTCCTGATCCAGGAATCAAGGCGACAATCTGGAAGGTTTGGGCCCCTGGAACCGTTAAGATGTTTGCATGGCTTCTTCTCCAAGACAAACTCTGGTGCAACGATCGCCTGCAGCGGCGCGGGTGGCCAAACGGTTACTTCTGCGCTCTCTGTCTCAGAAATCTTGAATGTTCTACGCACCTATTCTGGGATTTCCCGCTCGCACGGTAGGTTTGGGAGGCGACATCCTCCTGGAATAGATGTGCAGCCCTGCAGTTTGCTAGAACAACGAGCCACTCATCGCTGAGGCACTGGAAAAAAACAGTCCAACTAGCACCATCAAACTCCAGGAAAAGGGCTGAAGACGATGATGATGCTGATAGCCTGGGAGATATGGAAGGAGAGAAATGCATGCGTTTTCAACAGCAAACTGCCCCATGCTGATGACGTGCTGCACGCCATCAGAAACACGATCAAGCTATGGAGAATGGCGGGAGCAACATGCCTAGAGCCCCCCTTTGGGGAGTATGTAGCGAGAGATTAGGCCGAGGGCAATGCCGGTCACCCTGTAGTTTTCATTTTTATTTCTCAGACTGTATCCATGATCGCTTGATCACCCCCTGTTCTCCCGCTGCTTTCTTCTAAATCAATAAAGCCGGAAACCCCGGATCTTTCAAAAAAAAAAACATATATGCACAAAACCGGGCCTGGTCTCTCCTTTGCTACTCGAACATGGCCAGTAACCCAAAGCATCCTCTTTTAGCCCAATTAGAAAAGGCGAGTGATACGCGCCGGCGAACCAGCCCAAATTTGGGCTGGTCGCTGCGCTACCGCACGATATACAACTTTTAGCGAAATCATTAATTAAGGAGTACTCCTTGCGGAGATCACTCCAACTTCCCCAGGTTGCGACAAGTGGCGCGCTGTATGTGCGCCACTTGTCGCAACCTGGGAGTTTTCCCTTTTTTCATAGATCTGTTTATTTAAAATGTTTTATCTCTTAAACCGTGCGTCCAAATCTCGAACCGCTTTTGCCATTGGATTCCTCGCGTCGAGATCTTCAAAACTAGATCCCATGTTGATAGGTTTTGACGAATTTTTTTTTTTCACGAAAATACCGGACGAAAAAACCGACGAAAAAGCCAAACCGGGAACACGGGTTTTTTCCCTTTCCGAAAGAGGCACGCCCGTGCCTCTGACGAAATCACAACCGTGCCTCTCGCGGAAGCAAAACCGTGCCTCTCACGAAAGAAAAAAAAAAACAGAAAACGCGTTTTTTTTCCTTTTCCGAAAGAGGCACGCCCGTGCCTCTCGTGAAAGCACAACCGTGCCTCTGGTGGAAGCAAAATCGTGCCTCTAGCGAAAGAAAAAAAAACAGAAAACGCGTTTTTTCCCTTTCCGAAAGAGGCACGCCCGTGCCTCTCGCGGAAGCAAAACCGTGCCTCTCACGAAAGAAAGAAAACAAAAAACGTGTTTTTATTTCCAAAAGAGGCACGCCCGTGTCACATCCCAGATAGACCATGCATTAGGGTGTGCATCATGTTTAAATCTCATTTGAATTTGAAATGGGGAAGGCAGGAAACCCCAGAACACCCCCCCCCCCTTAAAACAACTAGGGTTTACTAAAATTTATTTCAATGAATCCGAAATGCCCTTCAAAATGCTCATCCTCTTTGTTTGGGTTCAGAACCCATGTCAAAGGAGGTGGCACATTTCCTAGGTCATCCAAGGGTTCTAGAATTAATTCACAAGTTTTTGAAATGAGCATTTCAAATTATGAAAAATATTTTAAATGTTCAAAAATTGCCAAACCAGAATGTTTCATGTTGGGAATATTCCAACAAGTGACCAGGAGCATTTTGGTGATTTTTAAAATAGTTTTGGTATTTTTAAAAACCCCAACAAAGTTACAGAAAATAGAAAAAAGCTTAAAAAAGGAAAAACTTACTGTCGCCTGCGCGCGCCCACCTGCCTGCCCAGCCCAAAGCAGCCAGCTGCCAATGAGCTGCTTGGCTCGGCCAGCAGCAGCCTGGTGTCGGCCCGGCGAGCGCAGGGCGCGCCACGCAGCTGGCCGCCGCCTGCTTCACCTCTTCGCCGCCGCGCCGCCTGGACGACCTCCGCGTGTCGCCCCGACCCCTGTGACACCCCATTCTCCCCGCCTCCTCTCTCGCTCTCCCCAACCTGGCCGACGCCATCGCCGACGCCGCCACCACGACGCCGTGCTCCCCGCCGTCCATGCTCCTCCCGCCATGTCCAGCAGCTCGCCGACTCCACTACCCCTAGCTAGACGAGTCCCACTCGCTCTAAGCACCCCGAGGCCACTACACCGACCTCGACCGAGCTCGAAGCCGCCGGAGATCCCCATCGCCGCCGCCGCCGATCGAACCGCCCCGACCCGACGAGGCTCTCTACGGGTTCACCGTGAGCTGGCTACTCCCCGCCCTCTCCGCTCTCTTCCTCTTGCACCACAACGAAGCGCACGCCGATCACCCGAACGCACCGCCGCGGAGCTCGTCGCCGACGAGGCTCCGCCACCCAACGGCCACGCCACCTGTCCATCGCACTCACCGAGTTGCGCTGGGCCTAACTATGCACTTCCGCGCCCGCCGAGCCTCTAGCAACAAACCCGACATCACCGAGCCCGGCCGCCGCCCGACTTGTCGCCGGGCGCCAACTCCGGCCACCCCTAACCCAACTGACCCCACCAAACACCGCGGCTCATCTCCAGCTCCACGTAGATGCTCCCCGCGCCTCATTTGGTGCCCGGAAAGTGCAAAAGCACTTTGCTCCGCCGCGCCTAGCCTCGCCGGCGGCTAGACGCCGGCGAGTTGACCACTGACCCCTGTCCGTGGGCCCTGTTGACTGTCTGAGTCAATGACAGGTGGACCCCCCCGGCTAACTAATTAGGATTAGTTCTAATTAAGTTAATTAGTTAAACTAACCCTGACGTGCGGGTCCCACCGGTCAGTTTGACCTGGACGACCCCGTTGACCCCTGACGTCATGTTGACCTCATGTCGACATTAATTCAAATTCTGGATTTATTTTATATAATAAATTCAGAATATAACTCAAATTTCAAATGCTTATAACTTTTTATCTATAACTCCAAATGCAAAGATTTATATATGAAAATTATCAGAAAAATACACTCTATCCATTGGTACAGGTTTCATGCATGTTAAAACAAGTTAACTATGCTGAATAACCAGAATAAGGAATTGCACCATTAGGACTAACTCAATGAGCTATCATTTGAATCCTTGATTCAAATAAGTTCATCCCTGTTCTTTCAACTTGCATTAGGCCAACACACATCCATATTGCCATGTCATAGCATGCATCATATCGTTGCATATTGTCTTGTGTGTTTATTTCGTGTGCTTTCATGATAGGTTTCGCCTCAAGATAACCTCGACTACCCATCCGAAGGGCAGTTCTCTACCCCAGTTCCATCGGGCAAGCAATTCATTGATCATTCCGATACAAACCCATGTTCTCGCTTCGCTCTCGTTTACTGCATTAAGACAACGCGATTCAACTGTTGTGTGCTGCGGTAGTTGAACCCACTTCCTTTGCATGACCTGTCATTGCCACAAGAATTAGATGAAACCCACTAGTATGTGTAGGAGTTGATTGAGCCATGTTTGTGATTCCTACCATGCTATGCTTGCTATGCTTAGAGTTGTGTCAGTCTGGCTCATCGGGATGATGAACTGGAGTGAAAGGTTGTGTTGGTTCGAGAGTGAAAGTGTTGAACACGATTTGGTAAAGGTATCGATGAGAGGCCATGTAGGAGTACATGGTGGGTTGTTTCATTGAAGCCAACTTAAGAACTGAGATCTGTGTTTGTGATCCATGAAACAGTTACTACCACACATTGGGATCCTTAATTGACCCTCTCGGCTTCTTAACCACCCCTGTTCATAGTCCGGAGTTGCAAGTAGTTTCGTGTTTGTAGCATCTTTGGGGCCGCACGCAACGCTGACCTTAGGGGTGGGTTGTGTTGCGGTAGGCACCGTGGGTCGTGTACCGAAAGTGCCCGTTTGGTATCTCGGGAACCCCGCACACATCGTTCGGGGCTGTATGGGAAACCTCGCCGGACTCCTGCGGATGGAACCCGAATAGGCGATAAACCTGGACTAGGGACTTGAGTGTTTGGGTAGGCTGAGGCCGACACCCACGTTGGGCTTCCGCTTGAAGGTTGCGAGTACATGTCGTAAACGCATTTATAAGTGGTGAGAGTGTGTGAAGAAGTATACCCCTGCAGGATTAAATGTGATCTATTCGAATAGCCGTGTCCACGGAGAAGGACTTCTGGGTTACCTATATCAGTTCATAGACAAGTAAATGGATACTACTAAAAGACTCAAGATAAGTGTGAGTATCGTGGATGGCCCTCTCGGGGATGACGAGAGAGGATCCACGGTGGAGTATTGTGATGGTGATTAGTGGACTCGTGTACGACAAAATGCTTTACAAAGTGTGTCACGAGGATAGCTTAGCCAAGAGTCAAAGCTGGCTTGCTGCAAATAACTCCACTTCCTTCCTTGAGAATGTGCATGTACGATAGGATTACGTGGTAAGACTTGCTGAGTACTTTTGTACTCATGTTTGCTTAATCAATATTTTTCAGAGGACTATACTACCCTCCGACGGATTCTATGTAGATGTTGACTTGACGAGTAAGCTAGCCACCGTGTGGCGATCTAAGACTTGTGAAGGGCCATTGTAGATAGAAAGGCTCCAACAAGCTTTCTTTCTTTCTAGAGTCTGTACTCAGACTACTTTGCTTCCGCATGTGCTTGTATGATTGTATGACTTGAGTGTTGGGTCATGTGACCCCTACCTGTATGAATGTGTTATGTATGGCTCCTCGGAGCCTCTTAAATAAAGTACTTGAGTTGTAGAGTTTTGTTGTGATGCCTTGTTGTATTTACTCATATCGGGCATATTGCGTGTATGATTGAAATGCTTGGTATGAGTGGGATCCGACAATCTAGTTGTATATCCTTGGCAGCCTCTCATATGGGGAAATGTAGTCTCGTGCTTCGAGCGATAGTAGTCCGCTACAGCCGGTTCACCGAGTCCTGCTAGCCCAAGACTACTGCTTGGACACTTGACTGGCGGCATGTGTTTCATTTCGTTCCTATGTCTGTCCTCGGGAAATGTCACGCGGTGATACTCGGAGTCCTGCCTAGCCTGCTACAGCCCGGGATACCGGAGTCCTGTTAGCCCAGTGCTACAGCCCGAGTTCATACGTTGATGACCGACATGCTCGAAGTGATTCATGTATGCCTGTCCCCATAGGTTAGTGCCGCTTTGGGTTCACGACTAGCCATGTCGGCCCGGGTTCTTTGTCATGTGGATGCTAGTGACACCATCATATACGTGAGCCAAAAGGCGCAAACGGTCCCGGGCCATGGTAAGGCGACACCCGTGGGAATACCGTGCGTGAGGCCGCAAAGTGATATGAGGTGTTACCAGCTAGATCGATGTGACTGGGAATCGGGGTCCTGACAGCCCGTGCCTCTTGCGAAAGCACAACCGTGCCTCTCGCGGAAGCAAAACCGTGCATCTCGCAAAAGCAAAAAAAAACAGAAAACACGTTTTTTTTCGTTTCCAAGAGGCACGACCGTGCCTCTCGCGAAAGCACAACCGTGCCTCTCGCGAAAACAAAATCGTGACTCTCGCGAAAAAAATGCATTTTTTTGCGCAAAAAAATTATTTTTTTTCGAAAATATTTTTTGGTTGAAAAGCTAGGGAAGACCGGTAGAAAACCAAAACGTAAAAAAAACCCGAAAAAAAAACCGTTTAAAAAGCCGAAAACGGGTGCGTAAAAATAAAAAGAAATAAAATCCGGAGGGAGCGCCCAGAGCGCGACACGTGGCGAATGGCTATGAACACCACAAGTGGCGCTGATCGTTGCGAGGCTCCCGAAGGAGCGCTCGTTAATTAGTTGCTCCCCAGCTTTTAGACCGTACGATTCATCTAAAGAAAAAACGAAAAAGAAAAAGAGGATAGAGCCGAGCGTAACCGCTCGTCCTCATCCGCACTCGCCGGCCTCCCGCACGGCAGCGCGCTCGTCGGCCGCCTCGTGACCCACGCTTGTCGTCGGTTTGCTCGTGCCGGCGCGCCACAACAAGTCGCCGCCGTCGTGCGCAAGGTTGCCATCGCCGCGCACAAGCCCACCGTAGTGCCCGAGGTTACCATTGCAGCTACCGACCGCCCCGTGGTTGCAACACAGGGGCACACCATCCCATCTCCACCACCAGCCGCTGTTGCAGCTCCACCACCACCGCCATCCCCCGTCCCAGCAAATCGACTCCATGGTCAAAGCTTTCCATCTCGCCATCGCTGCTTGTCGCTCCCGCTGTTGATGGTTGTAGCATCCGCCGACGAAGGTTGTAGCATCGTCGGCGTCATCCAACTCTGGCTCAACGCGTCGTCGGCTCCCACCACCATGTTCCAGCAAAAAAGGAAACAAAATTCAGCAACAAAACAGCCACTGTCACCGTAGTAGCAAAAGACATACACGGTTCCAGCAAAACACATCACTGGTTCCAGCCGAAATACTGCTGTCGCCACTGAATGTCGCAATGAAACACCTTGCCGAAGCAGCAAAAACTTAGCCCGTTGTAGCAAAACAAAAGGCCGGTTCCAGCAAAATGACTCGCTGGATGCAGCACCGCAGGACGTCGTCTCCCTCTCCGGCAGTGCTAGATGTAGCTTTTTGCTGCCCCGTTTCCAGAAAAAAAAATCAGAGAAGAAAATATGGTCGTTGATTTGTAGCAAAAAGGATTGCTATTTCCAACAAAAATAAGCAATGTTTCCAGCTAATAATTAACTCGGCAGGGAGACTCCAAGTGAATCGATTGTAGCAAAACAAACAAGGTTGTAGCAAAAAAGATTGCTAGTTCCAGTGGAAAAAAACACTGGTTCCAGCAAATAAACTCAACAGGGAGATCCCAGTGGTTCGATTGTAGCAAACAAAAAGACTAGTTCCAGCAAAACAGAACACTGGTTCCAACATAAATCCAACAAAATGTCGCAGCTAAAATCACGACCTACGCGGGTTGGTAGCTCTGTAGTTCGCTAGTTCTAGCTCCGCACTCCAACGGTTGCAACACCTCGCGGTGCTAGTTCCAGCTCCGGATCCGGCGGTAGGCAGCACACCGACGACTCAGCACGAGCCGCAGGTGGTTCCAGCTCCCGTGCTTGGCTCGCAACGGAGTGGAGGTCGTGGAGCTTGGAACAAAGAGATGGAGGATGGGATGTGGGACGTGGAGGTCGTTGTGCTAGAGGAGGTCACCGGCGTTGTTGGAATTTGCAGCAACAGTGGTCGTCAGGATTTGAGGCTCGTGCTCGTTGCGATTTTGGGGTTGATTTCTCGTAGAGATGAGAGACATGGGACGAGGAAACTGAATGGATAAGGTCCAACGCTGGTAAGGAGATAAGGCAGGGGAAGGGAGGGGAGGGCGACGCGCGGAACGGTGCATGGGCCCAACGCCAGGTAACCTGTCTCGTAATCGTACGATCTGCTGCAATCGAACGCACACGGCGCGACCGGCCGAATGCTCGGCCGGTCCGCCATATAATAACGTCTCCCATTAGAAAATTGATGCAACAACCACCATGCGAGAGCAACTAATATGAGTTACCTGTAAAAAGCTTTTTCTCTCTCATGTAGGGTTTCCCTTCTCTCAGAGGCGATTCCACCATCGTTGAGTTCCTATTTCCTTGTCACCGATTATCTCCTCTCCGGGGCTCGGACTGTGTAGAAGTACATGCTTTAGTCAACGCAACCAAAAAATCGATATGATGGAAGAGAATAGGCAATACATTTATACGTCAACTCTCCCTCTCACGTGTGGCTCCCTCAGGCCTAAACGTGGACCGAAAGTGGGCTACAATTTAATTGCGCCAGCTGGGTCTTGAACTCAAGACCTCTTGGCTCCGATACCATGTAGAAGTGCATGCTCTAGCCAATGCAACCAAAAGACCGATATAATGAAAGAGACTAGGAAATACATTTATATGTCAACAGACGGAATAGGAATGGTCCTCGTGACCGCCACTTGGTCTTGGCCTTTTGCTTGAGAGGTCTGGGTGATCTAGGGCACCATCAACAAACCGCATCTGCTCCTCTGGTTAGAGAAAACCAATTTGTGATGGACAAGGCGCCGACATCCTCGTCCATGGACGAGACGACACGCCTGATGCAAGAGTTAGGTCTCTGGGAGGAGACCTAGATGATGTAGTTTTTTATGAGAAGGAGGCATCACCGACGACCGAAAGATGGTTGACGATAGCTAGGGTTAGCATGGACAAGACCTACAGCCAATTCTGGTTCGTCAAGAACACGCGGTCTGCTTGGGATCTTGCTCAAGATGTCAAATTCCTGCAAGTGGAGAACTTGTACACCCTCCAACTTTTCTGCCTTGGTGGACTGGGAGCGGGTGATGCAGCGAGGACCCTGGAACTTCCGAGGTAACATAGTCTTTATTGCTCCATACAATGGCCTTACAAATCCTCCATCCAACTAAACACCCTTGACATCTGGATGCAATTGCATGATGTTCCACCTATACACGCATCTTGTTACCGCGCTAGCGCTGAAGGTGGGAAAAGTATTGTACACAGTGACCCAAAACAATGACTTCGCACTACTAGAATCAGCAGATTTGCCGTCTGCCCACTCTTTGCCGTTCGCTAGCGGACGGCAAAGGTAGGATTTGCCATGAGCCAACAGAAAGCGGACGTCAAAGAGGCAGCAGACGACAAAGGCTGGCTTTGCCATGAGCCAACTCTTTGCCTTCTGCTAGCGGAAAACAAAGAAGCTTTGCCGTTAGCTAGCGGACGACAAAGAGGGGGTTTGGCCCACTGGCTGTCAACCCCTAACGGGGCCCCTCTTTGCCGTCCGCTAGCAGACGGCAAAGGTGGGGCGGATGGCAAAGCTTCAAAATTGACTTAACGACCGCGCCCCCGCCGTCACCCTCTCTCTCTGTCTTCTCTCCTCTTTCTTCCTCCCTCGTGCCACCCCGCGCCATTGCCGCCGCACCCTCCCCGCGTCGTTGCCACCCTCTCCCTGCCCCGTCGCCGCCCCCTCCCCGCCTCCCCACTCCCTCCCGAGCCTCTCCGCCGCCGCCTACCTGCCGGGCGACCGCCCCGAGGAGCGCCGCTGTCGCCGCCCCTCCCGCCTGTTGCCACCCGCCTCGCCGCCCCCCTCCCGACCGTCGCCGCCCCCACGGCGAGCCCCGCCACCACATCACCTTTCTTTTCGTTTTTCTTTCTTTTTTCTGTTTAGTTTTAGTTTTTTCAGTTTACTTAGTTTTGGTTCAATTAGTTTAGGTTATTTAGTTTAATTAGTTTAGGTTATTTAGTTTAAATAGTTTAGGTTTAATTAGTTTAGGTTATTTAGTTTAATTAGTTTAGGTTATATAGTTAGCTAGACTAGATTAGATTATATTAGATTAGTGTTAGGTTTTAGTTAAATAGTCATAATTAAAGGAAGTAAAACAGATGAAAAAATAAGAAGAAAGTTAGAATAAGAAGAAGAAGAAGAAGAAGAAGAAGAGGAGGAGGAGGAGGAGGAGGAGGAGGAGAAGATGAGAATAAAAGAAGGAAGAAGAAAATAATAAGAAGAAGAGGAGGAGGAGTTTTGGATAATAGATATATAGTTAGCTAGATTAGATTAGATTATATTAGATTAGTGTTAGGTTTTTGTTAAATAGTCATAATTAAAGGAAGTGAAAAGATGAAAAAGAAGAAGAAAAGTAGAATAAGTAGAAGGGGAAGAAGAAGAAGAAAAATAGGAAGAAGAAGAAGAAGAAGAAGAAGAAGAAGAGGATGATGATGAGGAGGAGGAGGAGAAAAAGAGGAGAAGATGAGAAGAAAAGAGGAAAAAGGAAAAGAAGGAAGAAGAAGAAGAAGAAGAAGAAGAAGAAGAAGAAGAAGAAGAAGAAGAAGAAGAAGAAGAAGAAGAAGAAGAAGAAGAAGAAGAAGAAGAGGAGGAGGAGGAGGAGGAGGAGGAGGAGGAGGAGGAGGAGGAGGAGGAGGAGGAGGAGGAGGAGGATAAGAAGAAGAAGAAAAAGAGGAGAAGATGAGAAGAAAAGAGGAAAAAGGAAAAGAAGGAAGAAGAAAAAGAAAAATAAGAAGAAGAAGAAGAAGAAGAAGAAGAAGAAGAAGAATAAGAAGAAGAAGAAGAAGAAGAAGAAGAAGAAGAGGAGGAAGAGGAGGAGGAGGAGGAGGAGGAGGAGGAGGAGGAGGAGGAGGAGAAGGAAAGAAGAAGATGAAGATGTTTAGGTTAGTGGGTGGTTTAGGTTAGTGCTAGCTAGGTCGAGGGGTCGAGGATCGAGGGGAATATATATTATTAATTAGTTCATGTTATTAATTTTTTTATGTTTATGTTGTACTAATTTCGTTTACTCTTTGTCATTGCAGGTGTTGATAGATGGTGGCGCGGGTCGAGAGCGCTCCGAGCCTCCTTCTTTCTTGGCGCGTGCTAGGAGGGGTGCTGTTCTTCCAGCCCAACACCTTCTGAGAGTGCTGGTAGACAACATGCAGACACCGGCGGACGCTTCTTCTTCGGCCGGGAGAGGTCAGAGGAAGACGAAGAGGGGTGCAGCTAGAGGTGGACATGGCGGCAGGAGAGGTAGGAAGGCTGTTGTGCCTTCCTCGCCGCCACCCACAGCTGATCCTCCGGACCACGGAGAGCTCCATCTTAGGTGGAGCCGTCAGAGTTGGACCCGTCTCAGACTCCGGTCCACGAGCCTCGGGCTGACGAGCCTCCGGTCGCCGAGCCTTCGTCCCACGAGACTCGGGCCCCAGAGTCTTCGTCCCACGAGACTACGGCCCCAGACTCTTCGTCCCACGAGACTCCGGTCCCAGAGTCTTCGTCCCACGTGACTCCGGAAACTAGTGGCGATGATGATGGCAAGGAGACCTGGTCTGACGATAGTTTTAGCAAGGGCGAGCTGGTTGAGCAGGGCAAGAAGGTCTACCAGCGTGGTGGTACGAAGCTCCCGGCCGTGCTGGCGACCCACGATCAGAGGTGGTTGATTCAGCCTAACAGGGAGAAGTAAGTGCATTTAATATTTTTTAACCTTTGTCCTTCATGTTTATTCAAATTAATATATAATGTGTTGGCCTTGTCATACTCCAGGGGTTGGATACACGCGTGGTGTCCGCAGGCCCAACTAGAACCTTGGTGTGATTTGCGGAAACACTTCCCGGGGTGGGTCACGTTGCCCGGTGAGGGTCAGGTTCCATAGCTAGCACTGAGCTGGGAGCTGTACGTGGCTGCCCCGGCCCCGCCAGAGGAGAGGGTCGACGGTGTCTTGTGTGAGACGGTGGCCGACATTGTGAGGCAGCGGTTTTGGGTAATTTCTCCTTTACAGAATTAAAAATCAACATTACCTAGTGATTGTACTAATGAGTGTTGTCTTGTTTGATTGCAGACCTTCTACATGTGTTCTGAGGAACACGAGGCGGAGGCGGCTAGGGTTCTGGAAGCCGAGTGCAAGCGCCTACTTCAGAACTTATGGCACGAGGCTAGGGTGCAGGCTGTTCGAGACTACTACGCATCGACTAACATTAGGAGGGCCAATAAGAAGTGCTGCCGGAAGTATCTGAGTAAGGAGAAGTACATGGAGGTAATTACCTATTCTTAAGGCCTTGTACTTAGTTTCCTTGATTCCATTCGTAGGCGTAGCGCTGAAATTTCTCTTTTGCCAAACTTAGGTGCCCACGAGATGGTGTGCGGATATGATGGACTGTTGGGAGGCGTTAGTGGATGAGTGGTGCTCTCCCCAATGGCTAGCCGAACACAACAAGGCCAGGGATAAGCGTGCCCAAATGCGAGGTGTGCCACACCATCAAGGGAGCTCCAACCTGTTTGAGTACAACGATCACTGGGTATGTGGTTTCAGCCCTTAACGATTCATGCAATTTCATTCTTCATGCTAGCTTCAACCCTTAACTAACATGTTTTTTCTCTCTTTTAGGCGAAACACAACAAGAAGGACGTGCCACCGCTGTACGACCTCTATGCCATGGACCATATGGCCCCGTACAAGAAGGACAAGGCATTCTTGGAGGATGACCTCGATCATTCAGAGAGCTTCACCAACATCTCCTCACACAACAAGCTCGTGAGGTACAGGGACTTTGGGAAGGCGACGAAAGGGGATGACTTCAACCCGAGCCAGAGTCCTTTTGATACAGAGCTCTTGATGCTATCTGGTGATGGGAGGAAACATGGCTCGGTAGCCATTGGAGATGGACTGGTACGTTGTCCTAGAAGTCTCCCAGAGATCAAGAAGCGCCATGCGAGGTCTCTTCCTGAGATACCGCCTCAACCATGGCTAGTGGAGCTCGCCATTGAGGCTAGGGTCCAGGAGCTTCTGGCGGAGGCAAACAAGCAGGCCAAGCAGAGGGAGATCGAGCTGGAGGAGAGGAAGGCTAGTCTGTTGGAGGCGGAGAGGAACCAGAACGACGCGTCTCACCGGGCCCTATACGAGCTCCCTGTGGTAAGTTTCTCTTGATTATTAGCCAAATCATGCATGTAATGTTCGTTTCATTACTAACTAATATGACTGACTTGTGAAAACAAGATGTGCAGTCCGTGTGCGAGAAAAACGGTCAGACCCCTCCGCCGATGCCCCAGATTGGTATAGCGGACACGGTGAGTTTCATTTGAATGGTCATTGGTTACTAGTATTCACATTTTAGTTGCATCATGCTAACGAGACATTGCAAATGATCTTTGGTGCAACATGCCTCCTGACAAGCATCGACCAATCCTTCTCCGTCTCGCACTGGCGCAACCCCGACCCATATCGGTCCTTCTCCGTCTGCACTGGCGCATTACCAACCGGTCCTTTACCTTCGTGATGACGGTAAGTTTTTTCTAGTGTTTTGCCTACCAAATGCATAAAGACCTAGACTTAGCTTTATTTCCTCCAAAATGCTTACCATAATGACCTAGACTTAGCTAATCTTCCTCCAAAATGACATAATTAGCTTACTTAGCTCCAAAATGATCTATACTTAGCTTTTGTTTCCTCCAAAATGACCTAACTTATGTCTAATATGCTAAGTTATCTCTAATATGCTTAGTCCTAGGTTTGCTCAATAATGACATACACTTATCTTACTTATGTAAAACATGGCATAATTAGCTTACTTAGGTTGAAATGGCATAACAATCTTGGTAACCTCATATATGTTATATAGTTAGCTTATTTTCCTCGAAACTGGCATAATATGCCTAATTAGCTCCAAAATGATCAATTTACCTAAGTTAGCTCCAAAATGACCTAAGTTAGCTCTAAAATGCTAAATTATCTCTAATATGCTTACTTACCTGGGTTAGCTCAATAAAGACCTATAATTAGCTTACTTATGTCAAAAATGGCATAATATGCTTAGTTAACTCAAATATGGCATAATTAGCTAGGTTAGCTCCAAAATGATCAAGTTTACCTAGGTTAGCTCCAATGTGATCCATTTTACCTAGGTTAGCTCCGAAATGACCTATTTACCTAGATTAGCTCTTAAATGACCTACACACTTAGCATTTTTACCTAGCTTAGCTAAAAAATGGCATTTTTCCCTACCTTAGTTAGAAGAAGAAGAAGATAAAGAAGAGGAGAGGAGACTAAGCAAGAGTAGATAAGTTCTACTTCTACTTCTTCTTCTTCTTCTTCTTCTTCTTCTTCTTTTTCTTCTTCTTTTTCTTCTTTTTATAGCTAGCCTTCTTCTTCTTCTTCTTCTAACTTCCTTCTTTCCCAATTTGCAGATTTGCTTTAGATGAGGAGCTTGCTTTCATGGAGTCTACTCTTTTTGTTTTGATTTTGTATGATGAACTTTGTTGGAGGAAACTTCTTATTGGATATGTAGTGTTGGAAACTTGTTGGATATACTTGTCTATATATATCTTCAATTTTGTATATATATATATATATATATATATATATATATATATATATATATATATATATATATATATATACAAACATTTGAAGATAAGAAAAAACAGGGGCTATACAGGGGCTATACAGGCTCTTTGCCGTCTGTTAGCAGACGGCAAAGAGCTTTGTCATCAGCCAGCAGATGGCAAAGCTGCCACTTGGCAGCTACCTGTGCAACCTGGGGCACTGGCTAGCCTATTTGGTTACTTTGCTGTCTGCTGGCAGACGGCAAAGACCGTTGCACCTTTGCCGTCTGCCAGCGGACGACATAGCATGCCACGTGACAGCACCTGGGGGCTGGCGTATTTGGTTACTTTGTCGTCCGCTGGCAGACGACAAAGGTGCAATGGTCTTTGCCGTCTGCCAGTGGACGTCAAAGCACGCCGTTAACCCCCTAACGGACCTAACCTGCCACGTGTGATGTCCAGTCTCTTTGCCGTCTGCTGGCGGACGGCAAAGACCGTTTCATCTTTGCCGTCCACTAGCAGACGACAAAGAGCCCTTCGTCATAGCCTATTCAGCCAGACCTGTTGCCGTCTGCTGGCGGACGGCAAAGGCCTTTGCCGTATGCCAGGCATGCCTTTGCCGTCAGCCATGGCAGACGGCAAAGTGCCTGGTTCCTGTAGTGTCATGGGTAATTTCTATTGCATTTGGGTGAGAATTAATGTAAGGAAGCCGCTGAAGAATATTTTCTCGATGATCTGAGACCTAAAGTGTCATATCTACAAGGTGAAGTATGAGGGACTCCCTGACTGGTGTGTGATGTGTGGCCATCTTGGGCACGACTTTAAGGAACATGGAGATGGGGTTCACCCTCCTTGAGCTTTGATCTTCAAGGATATTAGAGAAAGCTAGTTTATGAGCGCAAGTCAGGGCCTAGGTGGAGGCCGATGCCTTGGACAAACTAATTCAGGAGGACGTGGAGGTGCAGGGAATGGACCAGGCGACAGGCCAGCAGAAACCCCGCCAAGACAAGAAGGCATTGAGAAGAAAGAAGTTGATCCAGATGCTGTCTTGAGCAATGCTGACTTAAGCAGAAAACGCAGTTCCGAGCTGACCGCACCTGTTGGTACTGCAGAACACTTCCACTTCATGCAGTTGGAAACGCCTTGCCAATTACCCTGCCTGCTATTCCCTCGAGCCCATCATCTAAGCAGGACGGGAAGAAGGTGAGGACTGCTAGCGACATAAGAAATGGAAGAAAGGGCTCTTCTTGGACAAAGATTCAAATGAGAGATCGACGGCCTCCCGCGAAGACGATCGCCGTACACAATAAATACATATGTTGGAATTGTCGTGGTGCGGGTAAAGCCGCAACAATTCATAAGCTTCATGATATCACGAGGCAATTTACCCCGCTCATACTTTGCATTGTGGAGACCCAAATTTCACAACAACAATAATACTGAAAAGTTAAACTTTCTAAATGTGAATTTTCTCAACATGATATAACTTATCTTGGGCATGTTATTACTAAAGATGGTGTTGCTACTAGTCCTTCTAAGATTGACACTATCAATGCTTGTCCGATTCCTGTCAATGTTAAAGAGGTCATGAGCTTTGTTGGTAATTACAAAGTAGTCTTAAACTTTGGTAAAGTAGTTACAAATTAGTGTGTGCACCCTACTTATACTTGTGTCTTCCACACTGAAAATTTACCATATGATATACATAGTTGTCACTGGTGGAGTTCCTCTTTGAAAGAAATGCCGATTTCTATTCAACAAAAAAATCAGTATACCAAGCTTTGTTGGAAACCACATCTCAGTGCATTAGCCAAACCTAAAAAATGTTTATCCAAAGTCACTTAAAACACCCTGGTGACTGTAAAAAGTGTATCTCCAAGTCCAGAGACAAAGTGAACTTTTCGTCCAAGACAAGAAATTCTGTTGTGTCCATGCTGGCAACTTCTGTAAAAAGAATCTACTTTAGCTACCATCCCTCTCCTGATAGTAGCAAATTCAAGAGCAATATATCTGCAATAATATGCCATGTGAAAAAAGTTTGTTTAGATGAATCGGTATCTAAACATATCTATAACTATACCCCTTTGGTCATGTACCAACTGACGTTAGTTTGAAAAAGATTTCCTTCAAATGGTAGTTTTCTGAAGACACACACATGCTCAAGAACAAAAGAGTTCTTCGATTTCTTGACACACAGACTCCACTATGAAATGGAAATGGAAATAACATCATTTGGAAAAATCTACTCCATCTGTTCCAAAATATACTTGAAATTATGGTTTAACCTATGTCAAACTTTGTTTAAGTTTGACCAACTCTATTAGAGATTACCATGCACAATTGCATGTAATTATTCAACACTGCACATAAATATATCATGGAACCAATGAGTCGGAAATTGAATTGAACTCAAAAATACATATGCCCAGGAATTAGTTCATGGTTCAATGTTCATATAACTTTATTTGCAAGTACAAGACTGATAGAATAGCAATCTACAACTGAATTCTGCAAAGCATGATTAACAAATAACTAAGAAATATAGACTAGACAGATGAAAACTTTAGTAACATAACATGGTGATTCATTAGAGATATGCATTAGAGATAATATCTTCCAAATGCACATATTTTATAAGAATGTCATTATATGTCTCAAGCATTTTGATACACAAATAAAACTGTTGGTTGTCTTATTGCATCATGTATAACAAATTCTCGTTTATAATTGCTTGGTCAATTATTAAGGTAGATACTCAGTTTTCAGGGCAATCCTTCAACAAATTGCATGGGACAAAAAAATAGTAATCCTCTCTATTCACGATTTACCACGACAACCAATATATGTGAATGCAGACAATTGTGAGGCAATACTGGGCATATATTACATTGGCAAGTCACCAAATAAACTCCGTTTCCAAGTTAAGCATCATTGATTTGGTATATGTCTGCCCAAAATGAAAGTCAATTTTTGAAAATTAAAAATAACAATCAAACAACAAATAGTTTTCCTCAGAAAATAGAGGTCATACTTGCAGGCATATTTGGTGGCTCTAGATATACACGGAAATTTCTGTAATTCATAAATACTCCCTCCATTCCCAAATATAAGTCTTTTTAGATAATTAAATATGGACTTCATACAGACGTATTTTAGAGTGTAGATTCATTCATTTTGCCACGTATGTAGTCCATATTAGATTTTTTTAAAGACTTATATTTAGGAACAAAGGGAGTATTTCTCAAATCTCAGCTGGGCGTAACCATCAATGTTGAGGCTCCTTCAGTATGAGTCATTGACATGTAGAGTTAGAAAAGCAAGATAATATGGCATCCAAAAACAGCTTAGTCCTCGTGAAACCTTGCGGCAACATCCCATCCTGTCTGCTCCTTTCGCCGTCACCATCGAAATCGGTGCCTCCGCCACAGGTTTTGAACTGCCCTATGGCGTGCTAGAAGACGCATCCGCAACCATTGCAGGACCTCAAACCCCCTTGCGCCACGCTGACAATAGTGTCGGTGAAGAAGAAACCCGTTGATGTTCTCAGCGCGGCGACCTGCTGCACGAACAAGGCACACGATACTTTAGCAGCAGAAGAGGAACAACAACATATTACCTTGGCTGGCGACAGAGAGAAGCACGGTTCTCGCCGAGCATGTGCTCTTGAGGATGCCCATCAATGATCGCTGCCGCGCCCCCTAAAGCACCAACTCCGCACCAAATCAGTCACCCCTAGCCGCTGCTCCACATCAAATCGGCAGGACGCCGGGTGGTTGTGCTGCATGAGGGAGGCGAAGGAAGGCACGCGGCCGGGGACGACACTACGTGAGGGTGGGGGCAGCTGATTAGGGACGTCCATAGAGGCACAGAGAAGGGGGTCAGTTTCATACCTTTTTTTGGAACGGAAACGCTAGAAGCATCCGGCTTTAAATTAATAAAGCTCATAAGGCAGCAGGTTCAAACGATTACAAACTTAGTAACCTACAGACAGTATCAACGATCCACGACCGGCACAGGGAAGGACATAAGGTTCACCGCGACGTCAATATTACACCATCCAAACAAATCAACGCAACGACCAAGCTAACAGACTTGCCAGAAAAGGCACTCCAAAAACATCTTCAGCTCGCCGGATCCTGTCTTGCTTGCGCCTGAATCGCCATGATACGCGCCATGGCTTCTGACATGCGCTCATCATTGTGCTCCTTCCCCAGAGGGGTCCACATCTGCAAAAATAGGTGGCATTTGAAGATCACGTCTATAGGATGGTGAGGAATTTTTTTCTCCAACGTAATCTTGTTACGCGTCGTCCAAATAGCCCATAGCAGCGCCCCTACGCAACGCCAAGCTATTCTACTTGTAGTCCCTTTAGTGGACTTGAGGATGGAGACAAGTTGGTGCCCTGAGGCAGGATTCCAGTCCGTGTGAAAGGCCTCCCGAGCCGCACTCCACGCGAACCTGGCCAAATGACATCTAAAAAATACATGATTCGCATCTTCGCCTAGTCCACAGATCGAGCAAGTACCGTCTGCCGGACCATTTCGTTTGGCCACATTATCTGACGTAGGCAGCCTATTCCTAAGCATTTGCCACATGAAGAATTTTATCTTCAAAGGCAGGCCTGGCTTCCAGAGCCCCTTAGCTATATCAAGCGCTGGCCCTTCAGTGAGGTTGTTATACAGGGACTTAACCGAAAATTTTCGCGAAGCAGTCAGGCTCCACTCTACCGTGTCAACCGTCGTCCCTAGACGGTTGACACCGATCTGCTGGATCAGCCCATCCCAAGACGCACGCTCTTCGTTCGTAAGGGACCGCATAAAGTGGATCGCCGGAGGGTCGGTACGGATTGCCTCCCCAACTAAGACGTTAGTGTTAGTGGCTATTCGATATAGGTTGGGGTGGCTTTGCCAAAGGGGGATGCACCCAGCCAATGGTCGAGCCAGAACCGGGCTGATTGGCCATTGTTAATCAGAAATTTGGCCCCTATGTCAAAAGTCGGCCGCACCGCTTGGAGCCCTCTCAAAACACGGAGCCGTTGGCCGAGGCAGTGAAGGGGTTCCCGTTCGGGAAGTACTTAGCCCTTAGCAGTCTCGCCCAGAGCCCCGACTCATCTTGGGCCAACCGCCACCACCATTTGGCAAGGAGGGCGACGTTCATCAGTTTGGAATTGAATATTCCCAATCCACCATATTTTTGGCCTACAAACAGCCGCCCATTTGACTAGGTGGTATTTCCTCTTGATTCCAGTTCCTTCCCAAAAGAACCGGGCTCTCGGAGTGTCCAGCTTAGCGTGAACGCCGTTAGCTAGTAGGAACATCCCCATTGTGAAAAGGGGAAGAGAAGAGAGGCTCGAGTTCGTCAGAATAAGCCTTGCGGCAGAGGACATGAATCTCCCACGCCACGGGCTTACCCTGTTGGCCACTTTCCCGTATAGGGGCTCCCACTCAAAAATCGAAAGTTTCCGGTGCGATATAAGGAGCCCAAGGTACTTAATTGGAAAGCTCCCCAGCTTGCAATTAAGTAGGTTTGCGACACGTGTGCTGTGCTGGTCTTCCATCCCCATGGTAATGACCTCACTCTTAAGAAAGTTAATCTTGAGTCCGGAGAGTAGCTCAAAAGCTAAAAGCAAGAGCTTTATCGTAGCAATACTATGGTCGTCCGGGTTAAACAGCAGCAAAGTGCGTTCTGCATATTGGAGGTGTGTCACACCACCTGGAATGAGGTGTGGGACAAGCCCCTTGATGTGTCCCGCCTCCCTGGGTTTGGACAGCAGGGCAGCCAAAGCGTCCGCCACAAAGTTAAAGACGAGAGGGGAAACGGGGTTGCCTTGTCTAAGGCCTTTCCTATTACGAAAGAACTTACCCATATCACCATTGACAATAACCGAGGTGTTGCCACACGAGATCAGATGCATGATCCGGTGGACGAACCCTGCCTCAAAACCCTTTTTGAGGAGGACCTCCCGAACAAACTCCCAGTTTACACGATCGTACGCTTTTTCGGAATCTAGTTTGAGGATGACACCCTGGCCCCGCGAATGTTTCAACTCGTGAATTATCTCCGTAAGGGCAATAGGCCCTTCCAGGATGTTCCTGCCTTTAAGGAAAGCGGTCTGGCTAGTGCTAATGACACGTTGAGCGACCGACGCTAACCTAGAAGCATAGGCCTTGGCACAAATCTTGAAAGGAACGTTTATGAGCGTGATCGGCCGGAACTGCTTAATTGATTCCGCCCCTTTAACCTTGGGGATCAAGCATATAGCCCCATAATTGAGACGCGACAGGTCCATCGAACCAAGGGCGAAACCATTGAGAATTGCTAGAAACAAGGCCCTAAGCGTCAACCAAAACCGTTTGAAGAACTCCACAGGCCATCCATCCGGGCCAGGAGCCGTGTCGTTCTTCATACCAGCTAGCGCACGATCGAGCTCTTGGGGCGAAAAGGTCACCATCAAGGCGTCGTTTTCCTGCTGCGAAACGTGCTCGTGCAAACCCCAAAAGTCTTCCCTGAGACTTAAACTCTTTGCATCGGCTGTTCCCAACAGCTCAATGAAGAAATCAAAGATGTGCTTAACTATATCGTTTTGGGTGACCAGGGTCCCGCCCTCCGACTGAAGCCTAAGAATCGTGCTCTTGCTCTTACGGCCATTAGCGTAAGCGTGGAAGTAGCCCGTGTTGGCGTCGCCTTTCATGACCCACTTGACGCCGCCCCTGCGGCGCCAATACTCCTCCTCCGTCCTGAGAATAGCCAGGACTTGGTGCTCTAAGGAGTATCTATACTCCCATTCATCCCCAGAGAAGGCTCTCACGTCCGCCTGCGCGTCAAGGCGAGCGATTTCATCCACGATGCGCTCCCTAACCCTTTTAGATTCGCTGCCATGATTGGACCCCCAACCCCTGAGGGAAGCCCGTAAGGCGGCAACCGCATAGGACCAGAACTCTACTGGTCCTCGTTGGCGGCCAGCCTGGTTACCAATCAAGGACCAACGATCCGTGACAAGTTGGCAGAAACCATCATGTTCAAACCACGCAGTCTCGAAAAAAAATCTATGGCTGCGACACACACTTTCCTCCCCTGAGGAAAGGATCAGAGGAACGTGGTCTGATCCAATGCGCGTTTCAGCCACTAAGGTACAGAGGGGAAACAAGACCTCGCAGTCACTTGAACAAAAAACACGGTCAAGTACACAACGCACTGGCTCCCGCTGTTTGTTCGTCCAAGTGAATCATGCCCCTGTACGCGTAATCTCTCTAAGAGCAGCGGCCGCAATGGCATTATTGAATAAGGCCGCCCTAGCCCAGTCAATGTTGTCGTTGCTTTTATCCGCCCCCGAGCGGATAAAGTTAAAATCGCCTCCCATCAGAACTGGTAAGTTGGACGCTTGTTTGGCCCCAACCAGAGCTGTGAGTTCTCCCAAGAACTCAGCCGACCTCGCATGATTAGCCGGCCCATACACACTTACGATCACCCAAGAGGCAAGGGAAACCCGGTGATGAACAGTGGCAGCGATATAAAATGAACCAGATTCCCACAGAATAACGTTGCAAGCGTATTTACTACAGCCCATCAATTGACCACCAGAAAGGCCCACCGAAGGAGTCCAGGACCAATCAAAACGCTGGAGCGGATCGTACGCCAAAAGATCTCTAAACGAAAAATCGGCCTTAATCGTCTCCTGGAGCGCGACAAAGTCGATGTGTTCTTTGGACATATACTCTCGTAATTGCGTACGCCGCCCCGCATGCCCGCAACCGCGAATATTCCAGAAGATGTATCGCATCAAATGATCTGGTCAGTTTCATACCTTGAGGAGAAGACAACACCGGTGGATGATCTGTTGCTTGTTGCCGCTGCGTGCTTTCTTCGTTGCTAGACCACTCCCGGTCCTCCTCTTTGCTTCCGTCTGAGCCGCTGCGTTTTCCCCGTAGTGCGGTGCTGCCGCCTATACGAGAGACAGGGAGACATGACAGTTGATTCATGGTGAAAAAAGGAATGTAAATAGCGATAGGAATATAAAATCACACGATTTGGTGCGTAAGGGGAGTCCTTCTCATCTTTAGGTGATTGAATGGTAAGGTGGAAAAATAAGGAATATAAATTACGTGAATGAATCTTTCTTCTTTTTTGTGTGGGGGAATCACGTGATTGAATCATCAATTGCCAAATCATGAGGTGGGAAAAATGGGTGGGGCGTGTGCTAGTGGAGACCTTTGATCGATGGGGTGGGGCGTACGAAGTGAAGAGATGACCTACCAACTCGGCAATTAGGAATAGAGATTATGGAAAGAGTGTGTTTAATTGGTATATGTTTGATTGCGATGGAAATTGCGAAAAGATTTGATTGCGATGCGATTTGATTGTTATTGTTTATGGAAGCTTTTTGTGATGTGATATGTTTTAGATGGAAGGTTTTAAACCCACCCTTCGCGATATGATTTGATTGGTGTCTTATATGGAAGGGTGGGATCGCTGGAAGGATGGAAGGATTTGTGTAGTGTTATATGGAGGGGTCTGATCGCTGGAAGGATGGAAGGGTTGGTTTAGTTTTTCTTGGCATGGGACGTGTGGGTCTGGTGATGAATTAAAACCAGTGTTGGTTTTCGGAGGGAGGGGAAAATCGGTGGTAGGGAGATCGCGGGGTGGGGCATATATCGATCGATGGAAGGGTGGGAAACGAACAAAACCAACGAACAACCTACGTACTGAGACATTAGGAGTAGAGATTCCAAATCCCTGATTTCACTTTTAGTGTTTTTCTCGTCGAAAGTGACCACCAAATCCATGGTTGGTCGAGCCCAATACGATCCTTGCCCACTAGGGGGACTGGGGAGACACCAGTACATACTGCATCATCGTCAAGCGCCCATCGTTCGATCATCGACGCCGATCCATATGATCCCAGGTACGAGATATATATTAAGGATTACTCCCTTATATACTTACTAACTAACTAATTTACTTTGGCATACCTGATGCATATCTTATAGAATATTCTTTTGGGGGTTATCTAAGTGTTTATTCGTGCCATTCAATATTTGCATATATTCATTCGATCCCCAAAATACAGCACGACGATCGCGCTACATGCTACTTCATACTTTCTCCTTGATTTATTAGGCCCTCTCAAATATTGAGCCTAAAATTGATTATGAAATTTAAATCATCAAGTAGGAGTTATGTTGGGGATATGACTATTGGGTATGAACCGCCCAGGAGGGGCCGGGTCATGCCACCGGCAACTTATCAATGAAGATGGCGGGTCATAGCAAGCCCATTGGCGGCCCAAGACCCAGAGGTGACTTGAGGCCCGAAGGGATGAACCGCCACATGAATAACTTGTATTGTAAGGCAAGCTTAGTTAGTCACCGAGCCGGACACGATATGTATGAGCCGGCCGGGACTCTGTAAGCCGTCGGGCATCAACCTATGTATATAAAGGGATGACCCGGCGACGAGTTAAGGGCAAGAAACAAGAGATCGAGAACTAGGTCAAGTGTATTTGCTCCCTGGTGATCGAACCCTAGCAATACAACCCCATACTAGATTAGGCCTTTACCTTCACCGCAAGGGGCCGAACCAGTATAAACTCTCGGTGTCCTTTGTCTCGATTAACCCCTTTAAGCTAACCTAGTTGCGATGGCTCCATGACTAAGTCCTTACGCGAGGACACCTGCCGTGTCAACTCCACGACAGTTGGCGCCCACCATGGGGCCAGCGTACGGTGGTTTCGAGTTCTTGAAGGGCAGCTTCAAAGGGATCAAGGGATATGATGTGGGCTGGATGACCAAGAATCATCGCGGCAAGCTCTACATCGACGATGCAGGCTGGGGCCCCGAGGCCGGCTCAATTGAGTACAGGTACCGGGTCCCCTTCGGCGGAATCCACGTCTTCATCGGCAAGATCTGTGAACCGGGCCCTGAGCCAGACACCTGCACCGACGTCATTGAGATGGCTCAGCGTGCATGACCTGCCCGGGTTCAACCCTCTGTGAAGCATGCCTTTGTTGGTTGCATCCATGGGGCGGAATTTGAGGAAGGCTCTGTGTCTGGCGCTGAGACGACCATCTACTCCGATGGTGAGTCGTCAACCGGTGAGACCAGTTCAATGTATCAACTGCAGGACGGCCGGTTTGGGGGTTGTTCCGATGACGACAGTATTCTGGACCCCTATGAGTCGTCGAACAGGGTGGCGATCTTCATGGCCGGTACACAGCCGGTGCTCGGTTCAACTACCACCGCGGCTATGACCTCTAGCTCAACGGTTGCAGCGGCGGCAGGTGCTAGCGGCTCTGCGCGCCCGCCGGCTCAGGTTTTGACATAATTGTTGGAAGCTTTGGCGACTTTGATGGGGATGGAGATAACCCCGGATAATCAAGAGCAGCACAAGGTGGATGTTGCAAAGCTACGGGATGAGATAGCTCAAGCTAAGGAGGAATTGGCGGCTAAGAATGCTAGGATGGCCACGAAGCGAGCTGCTTTGGATGCCCAGGCACAACGGATTCAGGCAGACTCTTTCCGGCTCACCTTGGATCAAAACGCTTCAAATGAAATTATGAGAAGGAGGCACCAGAGTCGTTTACCCCCAATTTATGATGCGAGAAACCTCTTCAATACGCCTGAAGCAGGGACTAGTGACCCGCCGGTGGTGAACCAGGCGGTTGAAGCGCCCGGGGCTGGAGCGTCGGCTCAGCCGCGTATGATGGATCTGCCCCGTTTGAATACTACTCCACCTCAGCATGTGCCGACGCCGCTGGGTCATTATTCTACCCCATTGGATAATATGATTGCTGTGGTGACACGATTGGTGGCTCTCCCAGTTGAAGGCGAGTCTCCGGCTGCGATTGAGACACGGAGGGCTAGAGAACTTCTTCAGACAACATTGGATCAGCAGGCGGCTTATTCATACAGCCGTGAAAGGATTCACTCAACCCCTCATCCAAGCCGGAGTTATAGCAGGAACATTGACTCACCAGCAGTTTCGAGCACTGAACGACGTCGCAACCAGCCTCGTGGGCATGACCCGATGCGTGGAGGTGTTGATGCTCAGACTTTGGTGGATCAGGGCAGAGCGCGTCGGGAGGCTGAGCTAGTGGCTCAGTTGGCGGCTCAACAACAATCTCCGGGTTATCTATCAGCTTCGGGGGAGGCAGGAGTGACCTCTAGAACCTTGGGTGTACCATGTTTAGTGCCGGTTCTGCGTAACGAGCGTTTACCTAAGGATTTCAAGGGTCCTCGTAAGGTGCCTGATTACACAGCAGATCAACCCCCTGAAGCTTGGATTGAGACTTATGAGATGGCCATGGAGATGTTGGATGTTAGTGATGCTGCATGTGCTAAGTATTTTACCATGATGTTGGATGGGCTGGCTCGTACTTGGTTGAAAGGGCTACCCACTAACTCCATTAGGTCATGTACAGAGTTGAAGGCCCGTTTTATCCAAAATTTTAAAGACACGTGCAAGCAGCCTATGTCAATCCTGGATTTGGATTCTTGTGTCCAAGGTGAGGGCGAGTCAACAACCCATTGGTTGCGCCGGATCTCAGCTATCATACATTCGTCGGATAGTATCAACGCCGGTTCAGCGGTCCTGATGTTGGAGAAAAATTGCCATTTCATCCCCCTTAAGCAGAAGCTGGGGCGGCTTAAATGCCATTGCAATGACATGGGGGAGCTCATGGCGGCTCTAGTCAAGTATGCCGACTCTGATAGTACCAAAGACCCTGAATCTGATGAAGAGAAAGCTGGTAAGGGGAAGAAGAGCGGCAATACGAAGGGGCGGCAACATAGTATGGCAAGCCAAGGTGGCAATGGTAAGTGCAAGGATGATGGTAATTTCAACTTTGTGGCTAACACCAATACACAGAATAATAATCAGCATCGCAAGGGAAAGCCGCTCCAGCTTGGAGGGCCGAAATTTAATCTTGAGGCGATGATGAATCAGCCTTGTCCAAAGCATGGTACGCATGAGAAGCCGGCCACTCATCTGTATAAGGATTGCTTTATCATGAAGGAATATAGGAATTCCAATTTTTTTCCAGAACAACCATGGCCCAAATGGAGGTTCAGGAACCGGCTCTCATGGACCTAGTTTTGGTGGTGGCGGTTCAAATTCCGGCTTCCAGGGCCAAGGCAATCAAGGTGGTTTTAATCAACAGTCTGGTCGAGGGAATCAGCAACAGCAGTCTGGTTATCAAAGTAATCCGAAGCAGTTGAATAGAGGGCAGTATCATGTGTTCACCACAAGTTTATGTAAACGAGACCAGAAAATTCATAAAAGGGCAGTAAACACAGTTGAGCCGGTGATTCCCCGTTATTTGCGATGGTCTGAACATCCGATTCTTTGAAGCCATGAGGATCACCCGCACCGGGTTGACAATCCAGGTCACTTGGCTTTAGTGGTGGCGCCTCAGGTTGGAGGTTACAGGTTCACTAAGGTGCTCATGGATGGAGGCAGCAGCATTAATATCCTTTACTATGAAACTTTTTGTCGTATGAGTTTGACTGACAAGGACCTTAAGCCGTCTAACACTGTTTTTCATGGTGTGGTGCCGGGTAAGTCGGCATATCCAGTGGGTAAGATAGCTTTGGAAGTGGCTTTTGGTGATGATCATGATTCCAGAGTTTAGACATTGACCTTTGAAGTGGTCAAGATTAAAAGCCCTTATCATGTTTTGTTTGGGCGGCCGGCTTATGCTAAGTTCATGGCAATACCTTGTAATGTTTATCTGCAGCTTCAGATGCCGGGTTACAAGGGCACCATCACAGTGCTTGGGAACCAGAAGATAGCCTTGGAATGTGAAGAGGGTGATGCTGCTTATGCTGAGTCTGTTTGTGCAACAGAAGAGTTGAAGTTCTACAAAGATAATGTTGACCCGGCGGACATGACGCCTTCGAAAAAGCCAACCACAGAGCATGACCCTCTATTGAAATTTAAGTTGGCAGATGACACTAAGTTAGTTGATTTTGTTCTAGTGATTCATCCAAGCAGTTCAGCATCAGTGCCAATCTGGATCCAAAATAGGAAAGCGCGCTCATCGAGTTCATCCACGAGAACCGGGACATCTTTGCATGGAAGCCTTCAGACATGCCAGGTGTACCGAGAGAACTCGCTGAGCACACTCTCAATATTGATCCAAAGTTTAAACCGGTCAAGAAATTCCTTCGTCGCTTCAACGAAGAGAGGCGTAAGGCCATTGGTGAAGAAGTGGCCCGACTCTTGACGGCCGGGTTCATTGTTGAAGTTTTTCATCCTGAGTGGTTGGCTAACCCGATGCTGGTACTTAAGAAAAATGGTACTTGGCGCATGTGTGTGGACTACACAGATCTTAATAAGGCTTGCCCGGCTGATCCTTTTGCTCTTCCCCGTATTGATCAGATTATTGATGCTATGGCGGGTTGTGAGCATTTGAGTTTTTTGGATGCTTATTCTGGGTATCATCAGATCAAGATGGCAGTTAAGGGCCAGGAGAAAACAACCTTTACTCCCTTTGGGGCCTTCTGCTATGTGTCCATGCCTTTTGGGCTCAAGAGTGCACAGGCGACTTACCAGCAGTGTGTTCAAACTTGCCTTCATGGTCAAATTGGATGCAACGTTCATGCTTATGTGGACGATATTGTTGTGAAATCCAGGAAGAAGGAAACCCTGATAGATGATTTGAAAGAGACCTTTTATAATCTCTGGGTCTACAAGATGATGCTTAACCCGGCTAAGTGTGGCTTTAGTGTACCAGCATGCAAGCTCTTGGGCTTTCTGGTTTCTGAATGGGGCATTGAAGCTAACCCGGAGAAAATCAAGGCTATTACTTCCCTGGCTAAACCGGCGTGTATTAATGATGTTCAACGTCTGGCGGGTCGTATTGCGGCTTTAAGCCGATCCATAAGCCGATTGGGTGAAAAAGCTATCTGTCGGTGTACAAAAGTAGGGGCTCTCCTTTTGACCCCTTTACTTGTGCCTGACGATCGAGCCAGCAGCCCGTGGCCTTTATAGCAGAAGCGAGAGGAGGGAAGCGGAGGAAACGAAGCACAAGACAAACAAGGCGACGCCAAGACCAGAAGCATAAAAGAGCAAAGGGGCGAGGTGGACTCCCCCAAGAAGACCCTTGTCGGGGCGGCCTTCGCGGCCCCGGCAAGAGCCTTGCCGGGGCAACTTGCCCAACGCCAGCAGAGCAAGCCACCCTTGAGCCCAAGGGTTCCAAACGCCGCCAACAACTACATTGGACCCAGGGCTCGGGAGGCACCTCTGTGGTGGCATGCATATCTTTGTCAAGATCATGAATACACAAGATCAGATGAGGACCAGAAGACGACGACCCTTGGCGGGATCCTAGCCGAGCAAATCCACAAGACCCCCGGCAAGACCCTTGCCGGGGATGACTGCAACGCCACGGCAAGACCCTTGCCAAGGACATCAGCAGGGCCACAACCAGGCCCGCTCCTGTGAAGACTCCACCGCCGTTTCCAAGCAGCTGTTAGCTCAACCAGCTGGGCAGGCACCTGCGTGGCGGCGGGCGGCCTCTACACCGACTCAGCGAGCACCTGCGTGGTGGCATGCGACCCTTCATGAAGGCTCCACCACCGCGCCAGCCCAGCAGCCTGCCTGCCTACATGGCGCTGCACACATCGCTGGCCTGGGCGCGTGTTGATGCGAGGCAGAGCGGCGACGGACGGGACGGGCCTCGTTCCCGTCCCCGATAAAGCTAATGGACACCTAAGTAGCGCATTTAATGCGCTTTGTCCCATAATGCCGGGCGATAAGCTCGTGCATTGTACACCTTTCCACCTCATGTGTGCCACTGTGGCGACTCCTTTTGCCTATAAAGGAGGCCCAAGGCGACCAGGAGAAGGATTCAGCTCTTTGGAACTATGCGGCCACCGTAGCTAGTTCGAGAGCTCAAGAACACTCTGAAATACATCCACCAAAGCAGGACTAGGGTTTTACGCATCCTCGCGGCCCGAACCTGGGTAAACGATCTTTATGGTGGCTCCTAAACCTGCTCTTCTCACAACCCCGCGCCCGCCGACCGCAGAAGGCATTCCAGTGATCCCATAGGTGTTGTTTCCCCGACATCTTTGGCGCGCCAGGTAGGGGGCGCAGTTGTGATAATCTGGTTTAGCTGCCCGACAGCGATTCCTCGTGGCCATGGCTTCTAAGGAAGAAGGCGGCCAAGAAGAACGGCGCCGCCGCCTGTGCGAAGGTCGATCTGGCGACAGAAAGCTAAGTCATGCCGAACTTTAAATATTTCCTTTTTATATAAGGTTATTCCCCTCGGAGATCTCGTTCTTTGTATGGAAAACCTGCACGCAATGGGGCCATTCCGCTATTGGCATACCTACTGCATTCGAGTCCGCTCAACAGCTTAAGCGGCAGCGTTGAGAAGCAACCTTTGTAGCCTTCCGCAATTGGCAGCGCTCTTGATTGAGACTTCGAGTCAAGCTCGGCGATTCGGCGGCAGCGTTGAGGGCGGTAAGGTGGTTCGCTGGCAGCAAGCATACGGCAGGCTATGGGGGATCTGTCCTCAAGGCGCCGTGGCTGGGTTCTGGGCGGCAAGCCTACCCGATCCACGTAGGGTGGACATACAAAGGGGGGTCAAACAGGGAAATAACATGCATCGTTTCCAAAAGTGTTGCAGAGTTATATTACATCAATTGTTGCTGCGGTTCTAACTAAAGATAAAAATTGTCTTGGTCATGAACCTGCAGCGGCGGTGAGAAACGGGGTGCTTAGTCCCGACGCTGGCCCTCTATCCTCTGGATTCCGTCAATACGGCTGATGATGGGCTCGATATGCTCCTTGAGCATCGCGAGCATCGCGAGGTCCGCATCCTCCGGCAAGCTCTCCAGCACGGCGTCGAAGTCGAGGTTGGGATTCCAGTCCGCCACCTTGGTGAGGACCTTGGTCATGGCACCCCGGCAAAGTCTTCGGGCCTCATCGGCCAGACAGGCCGCCCGATTGGAGTGAAGATGCTCCAGGGCTTCGAGAACACCCTCGAAGAATAGGTTTAGCTTGGCGTTGGGGCTCACGTTGCGCTCCAGGGTGTACCTCACATTTGGCATCCCCATGGTAGCCAGCTGCGTGGTGATCCTGCCGGCGACGTCTTCGAGGCGGCCTATCCAGCGGATCTCTCCCTCCACAAAATCCTTGTGGTTGGCGGCTTCGTTCTTCCGCTGCTTCTTTTTGGCCTCCAGATCCTTGGCCAGGGTCTCCTCCTAGGCCTTGGCCTCCGAGCGTGTCTCCTCAAGACCCTCCAGCTTTCGCTTCAGGTCTTGAATGGAGTCGTTGGCCTTGGAGAGCTGCTCGGCCTTGCCGAGGACTGCGCCCTGTGCCTCCACTAGGGCACCGTTGAGCGTGTCCTTCTCCTTGGACAGCTTCAGGACCTGGTCCTTCAGCTCGTCCCGCTCACCTCCAGCTCCTTCACCTTGCCAGCATGAACCAGAGCCTAGGCATTGAGTGCCTCCTTGTGCCTCTGCTCCAGCTCCTAGGTCTGCTGCACGACGAGTTTCTCCACCTCCGCGTCCTTCTGCGGAGCGTTGCGGCGAGCCTCTCCTCACGCGCAGGAAGGTCCTCCTCCTGGGAGTTTAGCGCAGCCTGCTGCTAGTGCCGAGCGGCCTCGGCCTAAGCGGCCTCCTGCTTCGCCAGTTCCTGGGCCTTCTCGATGTCGGCCTGCTTCATGACGAGCGCCAGGTCGCGCTCAGCCAGCGCGTCCTGGGCGGCCTTCAAGTCCTTTTGGGCCTGGCGGAACCAAGCCTGCGCCTTGGTGTCGCGCCCCTCGAGGTCCGCCTCCGCCTTGTCCACCACCGCCATCCTGGACTTGGCCTTGTCCCGGCGAGCGCGGTGAAGCGCCCGGAGCTTCCGGAAGTTGGCACCCATGTCCTGGAGAGCCGCTCTTCCTGGGAACCACCATCACCGGCGCTCGGCTCGTCAATAACCTCAAGCCCGGCGGCGGTGAGCACCTCGTCATCGAACATCTCCCCCTCGACGGGCGCCCCGGTGCTCGCCGTCCCTGGGAGGTGGACGAACAGGTCTTCGCCCACCCTCAGGTACCTGCCTGAGCATGAGGCAGCGGAGGAGGAAGGTTGGTCGTCAGCCACCTCCTCCTTGATAGAGGCCTTGCCGGCCTCCTCGGCAGGCCCTTTCCTGGCCTCCTCAGCAGGCCTCTTACCGGTCTCCTCAGCAGCAGCCTTGTCGGGCTCCCCGGCAGGCCCCTTGGCGGCGTCCTCAGCAGCACCCTTGGCAGCCTCCTCGGTGGTGATCTTCTCGGCCTCCGCCGCGACATCTTTGGCGACATCCTCGATGACGGTGTCTATATCCTCCGGATCCGCTGAGGAAGGATCTGGATACCGAGAAGGGGATGAGGCGAAGCCAAGACCAAGATTCAGAAATAAGAGAAAAAGGAAGAGTGATAGAAGGCGAGTGACTTACCCGAGCCGGGCTGGGAAGCAGAGGTCCCCTCCCCGCCAACATTTGGCACCGAGGCGAAGCCACCAGCGCCCGAGTTCGCCTCCTCCTCCTCTGTGTGCATGGGCTCGGTGCTTGGCGCCCTTGCCGGGGACGCCCCTCGGGGCGGCGTGGTCGATGGGGGCGGCGTGTTGGGGGTAGCCCTCGGCGACTCCTCCTGCTGCCATCCTCCTCCTACAACCACGGCAAGGTCAGCACCAAGAGATCGTTCCCCCAACACACGTTGACAAGGGGTGAGTGATGAACTTACGCTGGGGGCTGTGCCGGGGGCTGCTGTCCGGGCTGCTCAACACCACCAGCGGTGTACCGGAAGCGCCTGCCGAGGGCTGGCCACTCGCTGAAGCCCTGGCCCTCTTCACCCTCTGGGCCAGTGTCTCCGCATCCCTGCAAAGATGGAAACAACTCAAGATAAGCGGCACAGTCTGAGGAGACGAAGATGACAAAAAGAAAAGAAAAGAGAGCAAGATACTTACTCATCCTCCACCTCCTCTTCAGCTGCCTTCCTCTTCCTCCTTGGGCTGAAGGACCCAAAATCGAAGATGACCTCCGCGTTGACATCTGCTGGAGGAGGGGAAGCTGATGGAGTCCAAGGGTGCTTGGATGAAGAAGAGGCAGTTGCTTTCTTCTTCGCCACCGCGGCCTTCACCAACTTATTCACCGCCGCGACCCTTGTCTGGCATGCGGACCCCTCCTGGGCTTGCCACGGTTGCACGGCCTTGCTGTTGGTGTCAAAACCGGCGGATCTCGGGTAGGGGGTCCCGAACTGTGCGTCTAAGGCGGATGGGAACAGGAGGCGGGGGACACGATGTTTACCCAGGTTCGGGCCCTCTCGATGGATGTAATACCCTACTTCCTGCTTGATTGATCTTGATGATATGAGTATTACAAGAGTTGATCTACCACGAGATCGTAGAGGCTAAACCCTAGAAGCTAGCCTATGGTATGATTGTTGTTGTCCTACGGACTAAACCCTCCGGTTTATATAGACAAGGAGGGGGCTAGGGTTACACAGAGTCGGTTACAAGGGAGGAGATCTACATATCCGTATTGCCAAGCTTGCCTTCCGCGCCAAGGAGAGTCTCATCCGGACACGGGACGAAGTCTTCAATCTTGTATCTTCATAGTCCAACAGTCCGGCCAAAGGATATAGTCCGGCTGTCTGACAACCCCCTAATCTAGGACTCCCTCAGTAGCCCCTGAACTAGGCTTCAATGACTATGAGCCCGGCGCGCAGATTGTCTTCGGCATTGCAAGGCGGGTTCGTCCTTTGAATACTCCATAGAAGATTTTGAACACAAGGATAGTGTCCGGCTCTGCAAAACAAATTCCACATACCACCGTAGAGATAATAATATTTCCACAAATCTAATCTGCTGATAGCTTTTCATAACGTGACGTTTGCCATGTCGGGTCATGACGAACTGTTTTTCCGAACCTGCCACTACACGTGTTGCGAGGCGGTTTTATTGGCACGTCCTGTCGAAGCAGAGATCGTGTCCCTCTTTTCATGGGATTCTCATTAATACGGGTGTGGGTAACCCAATCGTGCCTGCTGGTATGACTCCTCGATTTTAGGCAAGTCCCAAAAGGCCACGCGGAGGACGCTTGATATTCACCCTCTTTATAAAGGGGCCAAGGCCTGTCCTTTTCTTCTCGCGCTCAATCGAATCCATCCCCCACCTCGAGTTCCAACACCCAAGGCTCGGGCTAGGTGCTTCGGACCTTCAGTCATGTCCGGATCCAACCTTCAAGGTCGGTGGATGCCTTCTCTCATCACGAGAGGAGGACATCAGAAGCTAAAGAAGCCAGTGTCGACCGCGAAATCTTGCATAGGCTGCCTGCTCGAGGGCAGGTCATTCCCACTCCCGAACCCGGCGAGAGTGTCGTATTCGTCTCCCACTTCCTCCGAGGGCTAGGCTTTAGTCTAGATCCCTTTGTTAGAGGGCTCATGTTCTATTACGGGCTTGATTTCCATGATCGGCCCGGATTCCATCCTTCACATCTAAATCGTTCATCGTCGTGTGTGAGGCCTTCCTCCACGTCACCCCACACTTCGGCTTATGGCTCAAGACCTTTAATGTGAAGCCAAAGATGATTGATGGGCGACACGCAGAATGCGGAGGTGCCGTAATAAGCAACATCACCGATGTTCCATGGCCAAATGGTTCCTTCCTGGAGGTGTCCAGCTTATGGCAACGGGAGTGGTTTTACATCACAGCTCCCCGTGGTACTAAGTGGGTAGCCGCCCCTGCCTTTCGCTCGGAGCCCCCGCCACAACTAGCATCATGGATCAACAAGGGGCTGGACTGGGGGCCAGTAGATGATGTGCCGATATTGCAGAGTCGCATCCGAGACCTCCTCGAGAGAGATGTCAGCCTTGTCAAGGTGATGCAAGTCATGCTAGTTCGTTGAGTCCTGCCTTGCAAACGTCGACCTCTCTGTATGTGGGAGTTCAACCCGGAAGGACCGCGAACTATTCAACACTTCTTCGGCGTGACGCTCGAAGGGATGTACAAATTGTACTTCGGATCACAAATAAAGTGTCCGGACACCATCAAGGATGCGGGTCTGAGCTGCAATCGTCCAGACACCCATGTAAGTAATTCCGCGGCCGAACATGTTGTCTTTTAGTTTATCGCAACATCATTCTGAAAATCGCTCTTTGATCAGGATTGGGTAAAAAAGGCGAAGATGATCAGGTGTCCGGCCCCCCTTCCCGAAGGCTCACCGGATCCTGTACTAGCCAGGATGCTTGAGCTTGCGCCTTATCAAGCGCCATTAGGGGAAGATAAAGGGAGGAACAAAGAAGCCGAAAGTGAGCCTCACTCATTATTCATCCAAACTGGGGGAATTAGTGCCTCCGCGAAGGAGGGCATCCGGGGAGAAGAATCTGAAATTCCCTCTCCCCAAGGAAGGAAGAGGGCCGCCTCTGAAGAATTGGAAACAATGGTTTTCCAATGAGGGAAGAAACCTTTGACAGGCGGCCCTACCCCGTGGTGCATCCTTACCGCACAATACCCGCAAGGGGACCAGCCCTCCACCAAGCTGTAAGTAAACAAAAGTACTTTATAGTAAATATACCATGCTTCATTTCAGAGAAAAATAACCGAGACGTATGTCTTGTAGTTCGGATCATAGCCCTTCCCAACAGAGTTCGTCTTCGGGGGATCTTCTTCCGGAGATGATGGAGAGCGAAACGCCTCCCTGCCTCGTGAAGCGGACGACCCTGAGGTGTCGTCACGGAGGATTTCTCCTGATCCTCCAAGGCCAGAGGGTAACCCTTCGGCCACTCGAAGCCGGAGTATTCGGCTCCTAAGGAGAGCAACAGAAAGAGTCGGGGACTGTTCGGTGCTCGACCAGACACATTGATGAATCTTCTCGAGCAAGCGGCTATCTCAGAAGCGCATCATACACTAATGGGTACGGCGGTTGAGAAGATTTCATCCGCCAAAAGCGGGTTGCATGAAGCTTTTATGAGACTGCTGAGAGGCTTCGAGGTATGCTAAGTAATATATATTTTTTGACGGTACCGCACACGCTAGGTGTGCCCTATACAGATAGTAGCCCCTGAGACTCCGGTTGCTGTCAAAAAGGGCAGCAAATAGAGGATCATAGTCCCAGGTAATAACCGTGCTGCTTTCACGTGCATGCTGCTGAGTGTCCGATGGCTAGCCGGACTGATGAGTTTGCCGAACTGAAGCGGCAACTTGATGCGGCAGATGCCGACATCATGCTTGTAAACAAGCGGCTTGACGAGGCACAGGGTATGTATTTCTCCGGTGATCAACACATATTAAGAGGAGCATGATGCTAGTATACGTAATATGATGTATTTGCATATGGAGCTGCCGGCGTGGAGACCGCCGGGTGGAACTTGCGAGCCAAGGAACAAGCCAGGGAAGAGTGATGCGGCCGCCCTAAGGGCGATCGAAGAACTAAAGCGAACAGGCTGCGCATTGCCGAGCAAAGAAAATTGCCAAGATGGCTGTTGAGTTGAAAGATGCGCGGAACCGTTCGAGCTTCTTGGCGAAAGCAAACGAAGCGGCGGTCTGGAGAAAGCTATGGTAGCGGCCAAGGAAGCCCGCTCTAAAATCAGAGCGGCGAAAGAGGAGCTATGTCAAGCCGGAGATGTCACGGCTGGGAAGCCCTTTTTGTTGCGGATGAAGTTCGGAGATCCTAAGTATGCCCGACTGGATCAATTACGGAGTTCTGCAGACGCATACTTGGATTTGGCAGCGAGTGTTGCTGATGCGACCGAGTTTTTCAAAGATCAAAAAGATCACGAAGTGGAAAAGCTGTTCTGGTCGCAGTTCAATGTTCCAGTGCGTTCGCTGCTGTTAAATGAGCAAATGGCCGAGTGGGCCGAGCTCCATAGGTTGTTCGGGCTTGCAATGAGATCTGTTGTGGATCATCTTTGGCCGGAAGGACCAAGGCCAAATAGTTATTTTGACTTAGTGCAATGATTCCTTGGTGCTGTGCCGCATATCGACGCTATGAAGAGGTCGGCGTGCATAGAGGTCTTGTGGATGGCTCTTGCCGTGTCAAGACATCTTGGGCAGAGATGGAGGCCATTTGCTATTGCATCCCAGAGTTGACCGTGGGCAGTATCAACGAGCACTATTTTGAAGAGGTCCCGAAAGCGCTTCGTTTAATAGAGGCTCGATGCTCAAGAGTATCATGTTCTAGTGACATGTATCCTATATATATATATATATATATATATATATATATATATATATATATATATATATATATATATATATATATATATATATATATATATATATATATATATATATATATATATATATATATATATATATATATATATATATATATATATATATATATATATATAAGTGTAAAGTGTAAATTTAGCCCCACGCATATAATGCGGGGTGTTATAAGCGCCTCTTCACACTTGATCCAACGTCTTGGTCCATTAAGGAGGTGGTAGCGCGGTGAACGTGGCAATCGGACTATATTGCTTTAACACTTTCACTTAACCATAGGAGTTTGACAGTGGGGCTACTATATAACCCCTGGTATTTCTGCAGCTATCCGAATACGGTGCGCGTACGTACATGACCGGAAGAACCGGTCCTCCGTTAATGCGGATGGGCCAGGGCACAATCGCAGTAGTTCTCCCGGTGCCACCTTAGCCGATAGAGCGGAACGTAAGGTAGCAAAACACGGGAGCCGGGCAAACCCAACATTTGACCAAAGACATGATTCAGAGCTGATGCATATAAGGCCAAACTCGCGACGCCGAACGTAAGGTAACGCCCTTGAACCCTGATTTTCCAGGTACGTGCATTGGTCTGACGTGGTGAAATGCCAATAACGTCAGCATCCCCCTCGGTTATTGTCGGAGTAATTGGACACGGATACCCCGAAGACGGCAAGACGATATTTCAAGACATCGGGGCTAGCAAAGCCCCTCAGTCCAACTATCCGGCTGGCTGCTGGCTGCTGACTGCACCACCTGGCCGACTGCTGGCTGCCGACTGCACCACCAGGCCGACTGCTGGTTGCCGAATGCACCACCAGGCCGACTGTTGGCCGCCGACTGCACCGCCAGGCCGATTGCTGGCTGCCGACTGCGCCACCAGGCCGACTGCTGGCTGCCAACTCCCCGGCCGCCCAGGCCGACTGTTGGCTGCTGACTGCTCCACCAAGCCGACTGCTGGCTGCCGACTGCCGACTGCAGCCCGACGCGACCCCGACGGGACGACCGTACCCGACACTGTTCACGTGACACCCCAGCCATCATGTACAGTGTCACTTGACCCCTGGCACTATTTATGAAGTGACCCAGGGGACAAGGATGACACCCCACCATGCCTACCTAGCTTACTTCCTAAGCTACCCACATAGCTTACTTATCAAGCTAGCCATGCCTATATAAGCTAGCTCCATCCATCCATCAGGGGATGGACTCACACACTCCCACGCATGAGCACTCATCTTCTCACGGCCATGAGCATGGCCGGCCACTAGCTAGCTCACATACACATATGAGACATATACCCAGCCAGATGCTTATGGCACTGAGCTCAGATACAGCTCTAGGAGCAACTTTGTACCAGATATATCAGATACACTCAGACATGCAGCAGTAGGAGTATTATCTCTCCGGAGAGCTCCGAAGTTGGGTAAACTACCGCGTGCTATTCGCATACCCGCTCCCGGGCCTATCAGCAGCAGTCTTGCCTTCACACGAAGCCACCTTGTGGCATATGTCGTCTTGCCCCCCCCCCTCGTCCGTGAGAATACCACGACATTTGGCGCCCACCGTGGGGCGGTACTATGCTACCACGTTGCTGGTGGATTCGCTGTCCAGGCGGGATCATTTTCGTCTACTCCGCCGCGGCGTTGCGCCGTCTCTCCGATAGCGGTCGGGGGCTCGACATCGACATGCCCCCGGAATGGCCGTGAGGGGCGGCACGTCCTCGCCGTCGGCCTTGCCTTCTTCACCACCACCGCAACACCGACCGTCCGTCCGCGCGCATGCTGCGCGTGGGGCCTCGTTTCGGTCGGCCGTGGCCATCCACGCGCCGCTTGCGTTTGCTCCCCTCCGTGCTACGCCTTGCTCTGGCCAGAACACGCACTAGCTTCTCCACATGCCACCTTTGCAAGCTAGCTAGATGCAAGTCAACCATGGTCAAGCACTACCCATACAACGTCCTTGTGCACTATCTGTACATTGGATTGGATGCAAGACTTCCACGCCGATGCGCGCTGGTCAGCTGCTCCGCGCGAGCTCAGCCCCGAGCTGCTCCTTGTCGCTGCGCAGCCCCGTCGCCGCACCTGACCACCGAACCACGCGCGTACGCCCTGCACCGCCCGTCCGCGCCTCCCGCGGTGACCAGAAGCTCGAGCTCCTCCCCGTCTCCGCGCACTCACCGCCCGAAGTCCCGCGCACTCGAGCTCTCCTCCGGACGCGCGGCCGCGCTCCCACGCTGCTTGACCCGCGCCGCCACCGACTACGGTTCCGGCTCGCCGACTCGCCGCTGCCCGGGCGGCCTCTGCTCCTCTCCGCCTGGTCGCCGCCGGTGCTCCGCGCCCCAGCCCGTCGCCGCGCTCGCGACCACCCGCCGCGTCGGGTTGACTCCGCCCGTGGTCACCTGCTTTCGCCGCTGCAGCGGCCACGGCCGCGTCCTCGCATCGCCGGCTCCGCTGTCCGGGCATCCGCATGTGCCGCCCCATCCTCCTGCTCCGGCACCCGTGCGTCCGGCTCGCCAGCCTCCAGCTGCACCAGGTCCCGGCCCCGACCATCCCCGTGCAAGTCACCGCCTGCTGGCCGTGCCGCCCGGCCGCCTACTGGCTCTACGCCGGCTTCCGCCGCGTGCCGGCTCCGGTCCCTGCGCGCGCCTGCATCCAGCCTCAGGGCCGGCCATCCCCGTGCTAGCCCCCGCTCCTCCGTGCCTACATGCTTCTCCAGCTGCGCGGCTCCGCGGCAGCATCCGTCATGCAGCCCGCCTGGCTCCGCTGATGCCCGCCTCGTCGCCTGGGCGCCGCCACCGCTGGTCGCCACGCTGCTGCTCTCCACCGACTGCGGCGCGTGGTTGCGGCGCTACCGCCTCCTCATCGCCTCGCCGACTTCGCACGGCTGCCCGACCACGGTTCGCAGCCGCACCACTCTGCTCGGAAGCGCCGCTGGCCCGGCTGACTTCGCACCTCCAAGCTGCTGGCTCGCCTGCGCCTGATCGCTGGTCCTCCGCCGACCCCTAGCAGCTTCGCCTCGCCGACTCGGCCCCGGTGACTCGGCCGGCTCCTCCAAACGGCGCCGCCTCCCCTGGCCGGCTCCGCCACCCAGCCGCCGACTCCCGGACCGCGGCGACTCGGCCGGCTCCTCCACCCGTGCTGCCTCCCTGGCCGCTTCCGGCGCCTGGCCGGCTCCCGCCACCCGGCGCGGCTCTTCCACAACACGGTGACCCTGCCGCCGGCCGGTTCTGCAAGACGCGACCTGCCCGCTGGCTGGCCAGCGGCTCCTCCACCCGCAACCCGGCCGGCCCTGCCGCCTTCCGCCTTCGCGCGTGTCTGGGTTGGTTTTCGCTGCTTTGCAGTTGTTGCCGGCTGAGGGAAGAGAATGCAAGAAAAAAATGTGTGTGCCCAAGCCGGCTGAGAAAGAAAAGTTAGCCCCCCGTGCTAAAAAAAAGGGTGCGTCCAGCTGCCCTGGCCGGCTGGAACAAAAAGAGAAAGAGAGAGAAAAAAACAGAGAAGGATCTCACTGCGCAGACTGCAGTCCAGCTGACTGCTCCAGTCGACCACCCGCATGGCCGCCCGGCCGGCTGGTTCGTCTGCCGCCTCGCTGCCTGGGTGACCGATGAGCCGGTTCGGCTGCGCACAGTCGGCTGAAGAAGAAAAAGAAGAACACAAAGTAGTTGCCGGGACATCCGGCCCGACTGCTCAGCAGTCGCCCCGAATCTCGGGGGCTACACCCAGGAGCTGACGCGCTTCGCCAAGAAGACAAAGTAGTTACTGGAGATCCGCCCGACCGCTCAGCAGTCAGCCCGAACTCGGGGGCTGACACACTGGGGGAATGGCGCGCGCCAAGATTCTGCACAAGAGAAGAGTTTTGTCCGCCGGCAGCAGCGTAAGAAAAAAAAGAAGAAGGCGCAGCAAGACGCCTCGCCGCCCTGGGCGGTCGAGCCCGACCGGCGGGGCCCCGCTCGAGCACTGGGGCTCGAAGGCCACACCTGCAGGGTCCGGCTGGCAGCTCGCTGAGCGCCAAGCCGCGCCCGGCTGTCTTAGGCAACTCCGCCTCGGCTACACAAAAATCAATGTGAGCTCCTCACCCGCATATTTTGCATCACGAAGACGGATAACCCGAGCGATGCTCGGGGCTATCTCGCATTTTTATTGCTGTCGCACCACCGTTTCGCTTTTTGCCAGCCCAGAGTTGGCCGGGCTGGCCGCTGGCTCGAGACGCGTTTTCCCAGACGGCTTAGTAGCGTGTGCAGTACCAAAGGCCCACCTCTTAGCCACAGACCGCAGAGCGGCTGTCCGGCTAGCAAGAGCAAAAGCTGGAGGCCACCCACGCGAAAAACGTCCTGGAAGAAAAACGGATCTGGCGACCCGGCCATTTACTTTACAAGTATCTACTCGGTTGAATCTGCTCCTAGACTCTGAGTACTGTACACTCCACTTCGCGGCCCACTCTCAGCCACAGATTGCAGAGCGGCTGTCCGGCAAGCAAGAGCACAAGCCAAAAAGCGGAGGGAACACGAAAAAGATTAAGGGGGCTCGGACGAAACCGAGTCGGCACCCTCCGCATAAAACTTGCAATGCTAAAAGCAAACATTTGATATATCTGCGTGGTCTAACTTTGTCTTTTCCATGATCATTTCCATGAACACTCGCCAAAAAACCTCCGCCCAACTTTGCCAAGTTGCCCGGAGGCTTGGGGGCTACTGTCGGAGTAATTGGACACGGATACCCCGAAGACGACAAGACGATATTTCAAGACATCGGGGCTAGCAAAGCCCCTCACCCAACTACCCGCCGGGTCTGCCGGTTGCCGGTTGCCGATCGCACCACCAGCCGATCGGCCGGCTGCCGATCGCACCACCAGCCGATTGCTGGCTGCCGACCGCACCACCAGCCGACCGTTGGCTGCCGATCGCACTGGCCAGCCGATGCTGGCTGCCGATCGCGCCACCAGCCGATCGCTGGCTGCCGACTCCTCGGCCACCAGGCCGACTGCTGGTCGCCGATCGCCTCCACCAGCCGATCTGGCTGCCGACCACGCCAACCAGCCGATCATGGATCGCAGCCCGATGTGACCCCGACGTGATTTAACTGCATTATTACACTGTTCACGTGACACCCCAGCCATCATGTACAGTGTCACTTGTCCCCTGGCACTATTTATGAAGTGACCCAGGGGACAAGGATGACACCCCACCATGCCTACCTAGCTTACTTCCTAAGCTACCCACATAGCTTACATATCAAGCTAGCCATGCCTATATAAGCTAGTTCCATCCATCCATCCATCAGGGGATGGACTCACACACTCCCACGCATGAGCACTTATCTGCTCACGGCCATGAGCATGGCCGGCCGCTAGCTAGCTCACATACACATATGAGACATATACCAAGCCAGATGCTTATGGCACTGAGCTCAGATACAGCTCTAGGAGCAACTCTGTACCAGATATATCAGATACACTCAGACATGCAGCAGTAGGAGTATTATCTCTCCGGAGAGCTCCGAAGCTGGGTAAACTAGCGCATGCTATTCGTGATACCCGCTCCCGGCCTATCAGCCAGAGTCTTGCCTCACACGGCCACCTTGTGGTATATGTCATCTTGTCTCCGTGAGAATACCACGACGGTTATACTCAGTATCCAGAGGATGTGAAGCAACAAGAGACAGTAAAAAAGGTTTACACATGGTCTTAATCTAAAAAGAAACCTTTAAGCGGGGCCCTGCTGCACGTCTGCGCCTGTGTCTCCATTGTGCCGTATCCTGGAAGGGTGTAGCACGATTATCATGTGTAAAAGAGAAGAACTTAGGTGAAAGTTGTCGTGTGAAAAATTGGTTATTCTCAATAAACCATTGAGATTCAAGATAAGTAAGGTCGAGCCGAACTGTAGTCCTTTTTTACATGTGGGAAGCCCCTAGCACCATCTACGGGGGTATATTTGCCAACCTCATCTCAGGTTTATCTAAGCTGTTACAGCTAGTGGTGCACCGGACTCGTCTAGCCGTGTCCGCGATCTTTAACGACCGATCGTTTATGCTAGTTGGAGAGGCCATTTAGTGTTCAGCTGCCAAAGCTGCCGCACATTTTTCCGCGCGTAGGGAACGCTCGGTGTTTCCCATAACTGTGATGATGCCACGTGGACCGGGCATCTTGAGTTTGAGATAAGCATAATGCGGTACTGCGTTAAAACGAGCGAAGGCCATTCTTCCGAGTAGTGCTTGATAGCCGCTTCGGAATGGAGCGATGTCGAAGGTTAACTTTTCACTTCGGAAGTTGTCGGGAGAACCGAATACAACCTCTAGTACGAGAGAGCCCGTGCAACTGGCCTCTGGGCCTGGTATTACTCCTTTAAAGGTAGTATTGCTTTGGCTAATTCTCGTTGGGTCTATCCCCATTTTGCGGACCGTGTCCTGATATATCAGATTAAGACTACTGCCGCTGTCCATGAGGACTCGGTATCCGTTGATTACTGGGTCGAGCACTAAGGCAGCCGATCCTCCGTGCCGAACATTGGTCGGGCTATCCCTGCGATCAAAAGTGATCGGGCGGGTCGACCAAGGGTTGAACTTGGGGGTGACGGGCTCTACGGCGCATTCATCTCGGGGTGCATGTTTGCTCCTCCTCTTCGTCACGTGAATCATGTTCACTGTTTTGACCTCTGGTGGGAACTTTTTTTGTGCCCTAGTGTTTTACTGACGAGGCTCATCCTCTTCTTCACTTGGTGTCTCCCTTCCCTTTTGTTCGGCGTTTAGCTTCCCGGACTGCTTGAGGTGCCGTGAATCTGACATAGTTTGTCTAGAATCTTGTTGAGGCTAGACGGTCCGTCTCTGTTGCCTTTGAAAGGCTTTTTCCGTTGACCGGGTCGAGAGCCCCTAAATCCGGCGTTTACCGCCGTGTTGTCTGGGCTGTCTTCGTTATTTCGACGCTTGCCTTTACTGTATCTTGGTTTTCCATTGCCATCCCTGATTTCAGATGTGCCTGGGTCGCTGGTGCTGCTACGGGCTAGCCAGCTATCTTCGCCCGCACAAAAGCGGGTCATAAGGCTTGTTAGGGCTGCCATTGTCCTCGGTTTTTCTTGGCCGGGGTGTCTGGCCAGCCATTCGTCTCGGACGCTGTGTTTGAAAGCTGCTAAGGCTTCGGTGTCTGGGCAGTCGATGATTTGGTTCTTCTTAGTAAGAAATCTATTCCAAAGGTTTCGGGCTGATTCTCCGGGCTGTTGAATTATATGACTTAAATCGTCTGCATCCGGAGGTCGGACATAGGTCCCTTGAAAGTTAGCCCTAAAAGCATCCTCAAGCTCCTCCCAACTTCCAATTGAATTTTCGGGGAGGCTCTTCAGCCAGTGCCGAGCTGGTCCTTTCAGCTTGAGGGGCAAGTACTTGATGGCGTGGAGGTCGTCTCCGCGAGCCATATGGATATGGAGGATGAAGTCCTCAATCCAGACCCCAGGGTCTGTCGTTCCGTCGTACGCCTCTATGTTCACGGGTTTGAATCCCTCTGGGAATTCGTGATCCATTACTTCATCAGTGAAGCATAGGGGGTGTGCGGCGCCTCTGTGCCGGGCTATGTCATGACGCAGTTCATACGAGTCTTGTCTGCTGTATTTGGCCCGGCTGGATTTGCTTTTAGTATATCCGGCGTGACGGTCATTGTCCCACGTTGGGGCGCGCCTCCGTGATCCGTACATCAATCTCGCATGTCCTGCTTTGTTTTCCAATATGTCTCGCATGTCCCGCGTGTTGCCCCGGGCCTTGGTATTTTGTTTGAATGGCGGCGGGGTGCGGGCTGGACTTCGGGCTGGTATGCCCCTCTATCTCGGCCACGAGGTGGCCGATCAGCCGCATCATACGCTGGTGATGTAGGTTTCAGTGCTTCCTCCTCGAGTTGGGGTAGCAACCTGCGCTTTGGGTAACTCTTGGCTGAGCGCCGAGTTCAGATTCTCGCCACCGTGACTTCAGTCCATCTATCCGCTTAGCAGATCTTGATCAGCTCGAAGTCTGTTGTTGCTTTTCTTGAGCTATTTGTTGTGGCTATAAGCCGGCGCTTGAAGCGCTCCTGCTCGACGAGATCCTCAGGCACGATAAATTCTTCGTCGCCGAGGCTCACTTCGTCTTCGGAGAGAGGCATGTAATTGTCATCCTCTAATTCTCCGTCTGCTGCCTGTTCTCGAGGGCTAGCTTGTTCATCCTCCCGCTCGAGGTCTGGCTGGAGGGGATTGTCGTCATCTTCGACATTATCTGGAGCGTTATTTTCCCTTGGGCCGGTATCACTGCTATGGCGGGACTTAGAGCGGCGCCGTTGACGTCGGTGCTTGGATTGCTTCTTGGAGGGATTATCCTCCGTTGTCTTATCGCCATCGCCTTCTTTGGGGGTATCCACCATGTATATATCGTATGATGAGGAGGCAGTCCAGCACCCTGTGGGCGGTGGTTCCTGTTCGTCTCCTGCATCGTCGTCCATACCGTCGATGTCGTTGGAGCCGAAATCGAGCATGTCAGTTAAATCATCGACAATAGCTACTAAGTGGGTGGTGGGTGGGGACCGAATTTCTTCGGCGTTCGCATCCCATTCTAGCCGGACATAGTTCGGCCAAGGTTCTCCTGACAAGGAGAGAGACCTTAATGAATTTAGTACATCGCCAAAAGGTGAGTGCCGAAAGATATCCGCGGAGGTAAACTCCATGATTGGCGCCCAATCAGATTCGATAGGCATGGACACATGCGGTTCGGGGCCTGTGGCCGGGGATGAATTCGAGGATCCGGCGACACAGGTCTCATAGGGGGTGAAGTCAGTATTCGTCTCTATCGCCACTCAGTGTGTGGCCTTCGAGGCGGGGTCCATCCACCCATCCTCGGACGGCGTAATTGACTCCGGATCTAGGGCCGGAGTAGGCATAGGTGTGATCTCCCGAACACTGTTCGGCGGCAGAGCTAAGTCGTGCTCGTCGTGACTGTGCGGCGCACCTGACATGCGCTCGAATCCGTCGAAGATCAAGTTTCCACGGATGTCGGCAGTATAGTTCAAGTTTCCAAACCTGACCTTATGGCCAGGGGCGTAGCTCTCGATCTGCTCTAGATGGCCAAGCGAGTTGGCCCGTAGTGCGAAGCCGCCGAACACGAAGATCTGTCAGGGGAGGAAAACCTCACCCTGGATCGCATCGTCGCCGATGATCGAAGGGGCCATCAAACCTTTATCGTGACGACACAGTGGAACTCTCAATGAAAGCACCAATGTCGGTGTCAAAACCGGCGGATGTCGGGTAGGGGGTCCCGAATTGTGCGTCTAAGGCGGATGGTAACAAGAGACGGGGGATGCGATGTTTACCCAGGTTCGGGCCCTCTCGATGGAGGTAATACCCTACTTCCTGCTTGATTGATCTTGATGATATGAGTATTACAAGAGTTGATCTACCACGAGATCGTAGAGGCTAAACCCTAGAAGCTAGCCTATGGTATGATTGTTGTTGTCCTACGGACTAAACCCTCCGGTTTATATAGACACCGGAGGGGGCTAGGGTTACATAGAGTCGGTTTCAAGGGAGGAGATCTACATATCCGTATTGCCAAGATTGCCTTCCACGCCAAGGAGAGTCCCATCCGGACACGGGACGAAGTCTTCAATCTTGTATCTTCATAGTCCAACAGTCCGGCCAAAGGATATGGTCCGGCTGTCCGAGGACCCCCTAATCCAGGACTCCTCACCTGCCGGGCCAGACCGGCTCACTAGAGGTGGCCCGCCGCAGGACTCGCCCTCTCCCCGGGGCTGGGGGATCGACAGCCTCGGCCTCCTCCTCCGATAACTCATCGACCACATCCTCGATGAGAGGAGCCCCGGTGCCGGCGCTGCTGGCCTCCCCAGCGGACTCCGCCCACTGGGCACGCTCCTTTTCCTGCGCAGCCGCCGCAGCCTTGTCCTCCACACCACCGGCGCTACCGGCCTCCTTGGCGAGCTCTGCCTCCGCCGCCCTGGCGGCGATGTAGTCCAGCTCCCCCTGGGTGGTGTCCGGGACGAACCGCGGTTAGGCGCGGACGTACTTCTCCTCCAAGGTGTCAAAAAAGTCCTGCACCTGATCCGCCGGCGGCTCGGCCCAACTTAGGACGAGGTCATGCGCATTGAACTCCGGCATCATGGCGATGATGTCAGTTCGACGCGAGTTGTTGCTCAGCGGGACCATGTCCGCCGGCAACCCAAACAAGGGCCCCTTGGTGACCTTTCCGGCCTTCGCGGCCTTGCCGGACCGCCCGACCTTGCCGTCGCGGTTCACTGCTACCTCTTGAGGACTGCATTTGTTTTCCCTTCAAGAGGAAAGGGTGATGCAGTAAAGTAGCGTGAGTATTTCCCTCAATTTGAGAACCAAGGTATCAATCCAGTAGGAGACCACGCTCAAGTCCCACGCACCTACACAAACAATTAAGAACCTCGCAACCAACGCGATAAAGGGGTTGTCAATCCCTTCACGATTACTTATGAGAGTGAGATCTGATAGAGATGGTTAGATAATATTTTTGGTATTTTTATGGTAAAGAGTAAAAGTAAAGATTGGAAGGTAAACGGTAATAGAAATAACGGGAGATAAATATGATGGAAAATAGACCCGGGGGCCATAGGTTTCACTAGTGGCTTCTCTCAAGATAGCATAAGTATTACGGTGGGTAAACGAATTACTGTCGAGCAATTGATAGAATTAAGCATAGTTATGAGAATATCTAGGTATGATCATGTATATAGGCATCACGTCCGTGACAAGTAGACTGACTCCTGCCTGCATCTACTACTATTACTCCACACATCGACCGCTCTCCAGCATGCATCTTGAGTATTAAGTTCATAAGAATGGAGTAACGCTTTAAGCAAGATGACTTGATGTAGAGGGATAAACTCATGCAATATGATATAAACCCCATATTTTTATCCTCGGTGGCAACAATGCAATACGTGTCAGTTCCCCTACTGTCACTGGGATCGAGCACCGCAAGATTGAACCCAAAGCTAAGCACTTCTCCCATTGCAAGAAAGATCAATCTAGTAGGCCAAACCAAACTGATAATTCGAAGAGACTTGCAAAGATAACCAATCATACATAAAAGAATTCAGAGGAGAATCAAATATTGTTCATAGATAATCTTGATCATAAACCCACAATTCATCGGATCTCGGCAAACACACCGCAAAAGAAGATTACATCGAATAGATCTCCAAGAGAACCGAGGAGAAATTTGTATTGAGATCCAAAGAGAGAGAAGAAGGCATCTAGCTAATAACTATGGACCCGAAGGTCTGAGGTAAACTACTCACACATCATCGAAGAGGCTATGGTGTTGATGTAGAAGCCCTCCGTGATCAATGCCCCCTCCGGCAGGGCGCCAGAAAAGGCCCCAAGATGGGATCTCACGGGTACAGAAGGTTGCGGCGGTGGAAATAGGGTTTTTGCTCTATCTCTGATGTTTCCAGGGTATATGAGTATATATAGGCGAAACAGGTCGGTCAGGAGAGCTACGAGGGGCCCACGAGGGTGGAGGGCACGCCCAGGGGGGTTGGCGTCCCCCCCCCCTATGTCGTGGCCTCCTCGTTTGTTTCTTGACATCCACTCCAAGTCCTCTGGATCACTTTTGTTCCGAAAATCACGTTCCCGAAGGTTTCATTCCGTTTGGATTCCGTTTGATATCCTTTTCCTTTGAAACACTGAAATAGGCAAAAAAAACAGCAATTTGGGTTGGGCCTCCGGTTAATAGGTTAGTCCCAAAAATAATATAAAAGTGTATAATAAAGCCCATTAAACATCCAAAATAGAATATATGTTAGCATGGAACAATAAAAAATTATAGATACGTTGGAGACGTATCAAGCATCCCCAAGCGTAATTCCTGCTCGTCCTCGAGTAGGTAAATGATAAAAACAGAATTTTTGATGTGGAATGCTACTTGGCACAATTTTCAATGTAATTCTCTTATTTGTGACATGAATATTCAGATCCGAAAGATTCAAGATAAATGTTTAATATTGACATAAAAATAATAATACTTCAAGCATACTAACAAAGCAATCATGTCTTCTCAAAATAACATGGCCAAAGAAAGTTATCCCTACAAAATCATATAGTCTGGCTATGCTCTATCTTCACCACACAAAATATTTAAATCATGCACAACCCCGATGACAAGCCAAGCAATTGTTTCATAATTTTGGTGTTCTCAAACTTTTTCAATCTTCAAGCAATACATGAGCGTGAGCCATGGATATAGCCCTATAGGTGGAATAGAATGGTGGTTGTGGAGAAGACAAAAAGGAGAAGATAGTCTGACATCAACTAGGCATATCAACGGGCTATGGAGATGCCCATTAATGGATATCAATGTGAGTGAGTAGGGATTGCCATGCAACGGATGCACTAGAGCTATAAGTGTATGAAAGCTCAACAAATGAAACTAAGTGGGTGTGCATCCAACTCGCTTGCTCACGAAGACCTAGGGCAATTTGAGGAAGCCCATCATTGGAATATACAAGCCAAGTTCTATAATGAAGAATTCCCACTAGTATATGAAAGTGACAACATAGGAGACTCTCTATCATGAAGATCATGGTGTTACTTTGAAGCACGAGTGTGGTTAAAGGATACTAACATTGTCCCTTCTCTCTTTTTCCCTCATTTCTTTTTTTGGGACTTCTCTTTTTTTATGGCCTCTTTTTTTATTTAGTATGGAGTCTCATCCCAACTTATGGGGGAACCATAGTCTCCATCATCCTTTCCTCACATGGGACAATGCTCTAATAATGATAATCATCACACTTTTATTTACTTACAACTCAAGAATTACAACTCGAGACTTAGAACAAAATATGAATCTATGTGAATGCGTCCGGCGGTGTACCGGAATATGCAATGAATCAAGAGTGACATGTATGAAGATAATGAACGGTGGCTTTGCCACAAATACGATGTCAACTACATGATCATGCAAAGCAATATGACAATGATGGAGCGTGTCATAATAAACGGAACGGTTGTAAGTTGCATGGCAATATATCTCGGAATGGCTATGGAAATGCCATGATAGGTAGGTATGGTGGCTGTTTTGAGGAAAGTATAAGGTGGGTGTATGATGCCGGTGAAAAGTGTGCGGTATTAGAGAGGCTACCAATGGTGGAAGGATGAGAGTGCATATAATCCATGGACTCAACATTAGTCATAAAGAACTCATATACTTGTTGCAAAAATCTACAAGTTATCAAAACAAAGTATTACGCGCATGCTCCTAGGGGGATAGATTGGTAGGAAAAGACCATCGCTCGTCCCCGACCGCCACTCATAAGGAAGACAATCAATCAATAAATCATGCTCCAACTTCATCACATAACGGTTCACCATACGTGCATGCTACGGGAATCGCAAACTTTAACACAAGTATTTCTCAAATTCATAACAACTCAACTAGCATGACTCTAATATCACCATCTTCATATCTCAAAACAATTATCAAGCATCAAACTTTTCTGAGTATTCAACGAACTTATAAGAAAGTTTTAACTAATCTTGGATGCCTATCATATTAGGACTAATTTCATAATTTAAGAAAATTACCATGCTGATTTGTAGGACTCTCAAAATAATATAATTGAAGCATTATAGAACAATAGTTTCTATAAAAAAACCACCATCGTGCTCTAAAAGATATAAGTGAAGCACTAGAGCAAAAACTATATAGCTCAAAAGATATAAGTGAAGCACATAGAGTATTCTAATAAATTCCGAATCATGTGTGTCATCTCAAAAGGTGTGTACATCAAGGATGATTGTGGTAAACTAAAAGCAAAGAATCAAATCATACAAGACGCTCCAAGCAAAATACATATCATGTGGTGAATAAAAATATAGCTCCAACTAAAGTTACCGATGGACGAAGACGAAAGAGGGGATGCCTTCCGGGGCATCCCCAAGATTTGGCTTTTTGGTGTCCTTGGACATCCCCAAGCTTAGGCTCTTGCCACTCCTTGTTCCATAATCCATCAAATCCTTACCCAAAACTTGAAAACTTCACAACACAAAACTCAACAGAAAATCTCATGAGCTCCGTTAGTGAAAGAAAACAAAACACCACTTCAAGTTACTGTAATGAACTCATTCTTTATTTATATTGGTGTTAAACCTACTGTATTCCAACTTATCTATGGTTTATAAACTGGACTTGGAGTATGTGATCACGAGCACACAGGCGCTCGTTATCTGTCCCGCTCGTTTCAGCTTTGCGATTCTGTCTATTCAATGCGACTGACGCGTTGCAGGCCCAGATAGTCGCCTGTCTAGTGGGCCATATGTTGGACGGACGTTGTACTTGACGGACGGCGAGAGGCAGAGCCGTGGCTCGAGATGTCACCGGCGTTCTGATCCGTGGATCAGAATTCGTGTTTTCCGGTTACGACGGCAGCGGGTGCAGTAAATGTGGTTGTCGGTCGGCAGGTGCAGCTACCTCCTGCCTCCTGTCCTTGGATCTGGATTTTGGAGAGCGGCGAAGCAATCGAGAAAGCTCCTGCGACGAAGCGACCACTCCAATCCGCCTGGTATGTAGTTCTTGATGCAGCCAATAAACATGTACGGGTCTGCTCGATCTTGTTGCTAGCTCGCAGCCTTCTAGCTAGATTTATGTTTGTCAATAGATCTAACAGTATTCCCACAATTTGTGCTAGCAGCAGAACTCTGCTAGAGGAGATCAACGAGAACAACATCCCCATGAATCCTCTTCAGTACCCGGTGAGGACGCCGCCGGCTGTTGCGGTGCCGACCGAAATGGGATCGAGTGCAGACGCCTAGATTATTGCTGTTGTAGCTGCTACAAAGGCTGGCAGTGGAGACAAGCCTTAGGGGTTCAGAGAATTTCATAGAGCAAGTTGATACGAAAACTCCCGGCTGGATTAAAAGGTACTTACTGATGGATTGAACTAACTTTTGTTTTGGTTATCTCACTTAATTCATAACTCATGCGACTCTGGGGAAAATTTGCATGGATAGCATAACTCTGAGTAGATTCTGAAGCGAGAAAGGATTTGACAATTTCTACTCATGCGAGAAAGGATTTGACATCAGATATGGAAAAGGCAGGCTAAATGTAAATCGGGCAAAATGCATGCGAGAGATAGCATGTGGCTGTGCGGTGCACCATTTTTTTCATAAACTATCCTTATTCTTTTATTTATTTTTTGAAACGAGGCAAAAGACTTGCCATTTTCATTGATTAAGAAGAAGAGAATTGCCCGATTAATTGACGGAAAACCGGGCTAAAATCGTACATCACAACCCACATGATATGGGCACCACCGGCCAACCTGGCCACCGACATAGAACAAGACACGACGACACATGCCAACGGATGGCCACACGCGCAAGAAACTGACAGCTCTGACTTTGACGACGAGCAACACAAGGGAAATATGCAGGACTCGCGCCGACCATGCCCACCGCAAACGGCCACCGAATGTCCGTCATCGTCACCACTGGACACGCTCCAACGCAGCTCCGACTTAAAAGTAACCCAGCAACCACGGAAGAGCACCTCGGACACACCGGGAAGAACCGACTACCGAAGACCAGCCGCGACCCAAGCTCCTCTCAATGCCATCATCGTTGCCAAAAAGAAACCAGCGCCCCGCCTCAGCCTCAGCAAACCACGCGGCGAAGATGCCATCATCCTCCAGACTCTTAGTCGTAGCCGGCTCCGAGACGATGCCCCCAAGGAGGAGAAAGCCGCGAAGACGCCTTCATCGCTCGATCCAGCGGATCTGAGGTTTCCCTCCGGAGCCCAAGCCGTGGGGAGAAGGTGGAGCACCTCCACGATGACGCTTCCAAGAAAGACCGCGGCACCCGCGGGCGCCGCCGTCGTCGGCTCCGATGAAGACCGGAGTAAGGATTTCTCCCGGATATGTGCCGACCACCTGCCACCACCGACCGCCGCCCACGAACCACCACCCCTGCCGAGGCCGACTCCAATCTAGCCACGGGACCCCTCGATCCGCCGCGTCCAGAAGCGCTCCGCCCCCTGGCCGAAGCCGCCACCACCAAACCCGGGGCCGCCGCCCCGGCAACCACAGCCCACCACCGCCGACGACATCACCACCAAAGGAGCCTGACCAGGCCCATCGGTCCGGAGCCCACATCACCAGATCCAGAGGCAAGGGAGGGCCTGACCAGATCGGAGCCCTCGCTCCGGGCCTCGCTGCGAGATGGCCGGCAGACAGAGAAGTCGCCAGGAAGCCGCAGCCTCACGCTGCGCACAGTCCTCCGCCGTCAGATGTGGCCGGAGTCACATCGAAGGATGGGGAGAAGGGCGCTGCGGTCGCTGGGCTCCAACCACACCGCAAGGCACGGCCACGCCGACGCCGTGCAGCAGTCGCGCGCCGCACCGCCAGCTCGAGCCACCGCCAGGGGAAGCCGCCGCCGCACCAATGATTCTTTTTTATGACTTACTCAATAATCTGCTGCGGTCAACTTAAGTAAGTTGATGTTATTATTTTTTGCCGAAAAAGCCTTTCGCCCCGCTTTATATATAAAGCATCAAACCACAAGCATCCAGTACAAACACATGCCACACCACCGCAACACACGCACACACCCAGGACAGGATACATAGGCGCTGAGCGCAGCAACACCACCCCTAGCACTACGGCCCCGAAGAGGTGAGACTATATATGACGAACCATGCGCTCCAAGACGGCGCCTTCAAGAAGGATACGACACCGGAGCGCCGCCACGGCCCGATCCAAGGATCAGAGTTTCCCTCGGAGCCACATGACGGGCAATGAGAGTCACGACGACGCCTTTAAGAAGGGAACGATCTTCGCCGCCGCCGGTCCGTCCGAAGATAGAGCAGGTTTTCACCTCGACCAACCATCACCGCCACCGAACGCCACACCCCGGCAACCACGCCGCCCACACGACCATGGTAACCGGGCATCACCAAGGCACGGGCTCTGCCCAAGAGCACCGCGCAACCACCACCAGGGCCGCCGCCCCAGCATCTAAGGCCTCGACACCACCTCACCCGAGACCCGCCGCACCCCAACGAAAGATACGAGCGGAAAGGTCTCACCTTTCGCGCCCCTGGGCCACCCCAGCGTCGAGACCCAATAGGTCGGCCAGAACTAGCATCCACCGACCCGTCCTGCTGCCCCTAGTGCGAAACGAGCTCGGTCCTGCAGCAGCGAGAGGGGGACGAGGTCGGTCCTGCTGCACCGTGCACGAGACGAGCTCGGTCCTGCTGCATCGTGCGCGAGACGAGCTCGGTCCTGCGGCACCGGGCGCGAGACGAGCGATGGACCACAACCGGGAGAGGACCAGCCCCTTGATGGGAGAAGCGCTCGGGCGACGAGGAGATGGGGTGAAGGTGATGTTATTATTTACGGGGGAAGCCAATAGTTGAAAATACTCACTCTTGACTGATAAGGTTGTTGCGTTCGAAGGACAACAGTTGATACATAGCTGAGCATCAGGATGAGCACAGTCATTCGTTGTCACACACAATACACTGGCCATCACACAAGCATATAGATGAGTACAGCAGGGACATCATCAAGAAGTTGTGGCAGAACAATGTGAACTTGGCAAAGGTTTAAAGCATCATTGACACTTTTTTTTGGCGAAATCTGTGTGGTAAAATCAGCCGTGAACAAGCGGAGAATGATGCCAGAAAAACAATGGAAGTGTTTCAGGAATTGTGTTCCAAGGATCCCCAGTTCACTTATTGTGTTCAGGCTAACAACGAAGGGCGGATCAGTAGTCTTATGTAGGCTAGTGATAACAGGAGGTTGCAGTGCACCTTCTTTGGGGATGTTGTGACATTTGATACAACCTACAAGACCAGAGGGATAATGCTTAACAGAACCCATTTAGTTACTGACATTTCAATATGTATATGCATGCTATGGAGCTTGTACGCATGGGCGACAGTAGTGTCGAAGCATACGAGCATCTGCTCACATTGTTCAAGAAATGTGGTGCTGAAATGAAGCCATTTACAGAGGTACAAGATGGGCTAGGGTTGCAAGAAAGGCTAGCTGACAACGGAGATGTTTTGAACAAAGTTCAGTCAGAAGGCGCAGTGGTCTCTGCAGGAGTTGGAACACATTGTGCTGTGACCAATGAGGACAACAATTCAGGAAACGAGTCGGGGTACATGCTTGCAGGGTTATTGCCACCAGCTAAGCAGAAGGAGATCGGGAAGCCTGCGACAACTAGAGAGAAGGCGTCATATGAAGGACTGAGTGAACGAACAAGATTCTATAGCATATGTTGACGTCAAAGGCCACAAATGGACAACTTTCCCTGATCGCGTTGATGTTCCAAAGCAGCCTTGGAAGCCAACACGATGCAAAAATTGTGATGTCAAAGGACACCGCCGGAACAAGTGTCAAAGGGCGGCCGAGCTCATACTGAAAACTATTTGATGGTTATCACTTAATTTGCCAATTGTACCACTTTGTTAGGCAGATACTAGATTTTGTTGTACCTGTAAAATTTGTATTTCTTGGACCTAGATGATCATAAAATGTGTGTTAGTACTCTGCCTAAAAATAACTCATCGAACATGGTGGACAAGGGGCAGTTTCATACTTATAAAACTTGCTTGCTGGTGTCGCTGATGTCTTTATTTTTTACTGATTGCAAAAAATGATTTGAAAATCAATGGGCAGATTGAAGATAGTGATGTTCAGGGGTCACTGTTGCCCTGATTCAGAGATATTAGTGTTTGATTCACTGCCTACCTGCTGCCATTTGATGTTCATTTGAACTTGATACCATGTTTGAAACTGAATTTTGGTTGCTTCAGTTACTAGTTATAGCTGATGTAGTCAGTTGAAATTGATCACCAGCTTTGATTTGCTTCAGAAAACAGATGACACGTGCTTTGAGGGACAAAAGACATCTGCATGACATGTTTGCTTGCTGAATGGATGGCCTAGTTAGCAGATAGTAAGTGGTCGATGGAGAGGATGTTCCATACATGCTCAAGGAAAGGATTCGATCTAGTTGCACTGGTTCAACGTGATTCAAACGCTGGTCTCCGGGCAAGCTGTGTCGAACCCAACAGGATAAGAAGAGGGAGATGGAGTGCTCAGGACGATTGGTAGGTCCAACAGTTGTGTCGAAATAAATGTGCTTACCCGTCCCATTAGTCCAGAATCTATGGCAAGACGACTCACATCGTCAATCTCCTCCTGATCCATGATACCGATAACTGACGGAGTTATGACGCCAGTCATCTGAGATGTGGGCCACTGCCTCTATAAAGAATAGGAGTACAAAAGTTATACCGCTACAGAGACCTCCTGTTGGATCAATCACGAGATAAAGCAATGGCATGGATAGCGAGATCACTGGTGCTCGTGCTCACATGGGTACTTTCGTTATGAACTCTTTTACTAGCCATAGATTCATCAAAATAAGCAAACAACACACGTAAAACAGAATCTGTCAAAAACAGAACAGTCTGTAGTAATCTGTACCTAACGCAAAATTCTGGAACTCAAATAATTCTACCAAAATAGGACGACCTAAATAATTTGTTTATTGATCTGATGCGATTGGAATAAGTATTTTATCACATTCTGGTGATTTTTAAAAATTGTTTTTGTGAACAGTAAGTTTCTAGAATTTTCAGCAAGATCAAATAACTATCATCCAAGAAGATCCTACAGGTTTTACTTGGCACGAAAGCTAATTAAAACATAAAAAATCTAACTAGAGGCTAGATCAAAGATTTATTCCTAAACAGGAGAAAAAAGAAAAAATCTAAAATAAAATTGGGTTGCCTCCCAACAAGCGCTTTTCTTTAAAGCCTTTTTAGCTAGGCATTGAGATTTCGATGATGCTAACATAAAAGATAGTAATTGAAACACAAAGAGAGCACCATAAAACATGTGGAAATCACATCTAAGTCTAACATACTTCCTATGCATAGGCATCTTATGGGAAAACAAATTATCATAGCATGCAAAAATTAGCATATGCAAGGAAGAAAAAAGAGACGATAACAATCTCAACATAACAAGAGGTAATTTAGTAACATGAAGATTTCTACAACCATATTTTCCTCTCTCATAATAATTACATGTGGGATCATAAGAAAATTCAACAAAATAGCTATCAGATAAAATATTTTCAACATGATCCACATGCATGCGAAGTTGACACTCTTCCAAAAGAGTGGGATTAACATTAACTAAAGTCATGACCTCTCCAAACCCACTTTCAATATTATTGCAAACGTTATTATCAATCTCATATTCATCATGGGGCTTAAATAAATTGTCAAGATCATAAGAAGAATCACCCCAATCATGATCATTGCAACAAGTAGTAGACATAGCAAAACTAGCATCCCCAAGCTTAGGGTTTTGCATATTATTAACACAATTGGCATTAAGAGAATTTATTATAAAATCATTGCGATCATACTTTTCATCGAACTATAGAAAATTCATCTTTATAAATATTGGCATCATGGCCACAAGAATAGCAAGCATCATGTTCATCAAGGGATATATCAATCAAATCATCGGAATCATAATTATCTATAGATTCATGCATATCATTATTTTCTTCCTCCATAGACTCCTGCAAAATGTTAGCCTCTTCTTGGACAGCGGAGGAGTCCTCAATATATGGTTTAACATAGGCATTGGAAGCATAATTATCATAACAATATTTAAGTATGGCAAAATTTTCAGATTTGTAAAGAGTAGCATCATACGTTTCAATCAAAGAAGCAATTTCATAAGAACCCTTAAAAGCAACAAATTATTCAATTTGTTGAACATCATAGTAATTATAAACACCCTTAGCATACGAAGATACGATTCCATTATCACTAAACTCACATTGGTAGGGAAGGTGTTTCTTAAGGTTTTCAGAGCAACAAGTAAAATCATAAATTTCACAAAGATTCCTAGCATAACACATCAATCTGTTTATTTGATCCCATAAGAGTCTCCCCTTTTCAGAAAAACGGTGACGCACAAAATGAGCATGCTCATCTAAATATTTCCCATTAACTAGACTAGTTGGGGTTTCAGCACGAGCGCATAAGGATCAAAGATGATCCAAGTAGAACACTTTAAGTGGATCCATATCAATAGATTTCTAGCAAGCAAAGATGCAAGCAAAAAGAAGGCACATGGTAACACAAGATCGAACGGAAGGAGGGCAAATAAAACGGCAAGGGTGAAGTGGGGGAGAGGAAAACGAGAGGAAAATGGCAAATAATGTAATGCGAGGGATAAGAGTTTGTGATGGGTACTTGGTATGTCTGGACTTGTGCGTAGACTCCCCGGCAACGGCGCCAGAAATGGCTCGTTGTCGGGAGTTCAAATCTTGAATTGACTTGGTGTAAGCCTCCCTGGCAACGGCGCCAGAAATCCTTCTTGCTAATTCTTGAGCACTGCGTTGGTTTTCCCTTGAAGAGGAAAGGATGATGCAGTAAAGTAGCGTAAGTATTTCCCTTAGTTTGAGAACCAAGGTATCAATCCAGTAGGAGACCATGCTCAAGTCCCACGCACCTACACAAAAAAATAAGAACCTCGCAACCAACGCGATAAAGGGGTTGTCAATCCCTTCACTATTACTTACGAGAGTGAGATCTTATAGAGATGATAAGATAATATTTTTGGTATTTTTATGATAAAGAGTAAAAGTAAAGATTGCAAGGTAAACGGTAATAGAAATAACGGGAGATTAATATGATGGAAAATAATCCCGGGGGCCATAGGTTTCACTAGTGGCTTCTCTCAAGATAGCATAAGTATTACGGTGGGTAAACGAATTACTATCGAGCAATTGATAGAATTGAGCATAGTTATGAGAATATCTAGGTATGATCATGTATATAGGAATCACGTCCAAGACAAGTAGACCGACTCCTGCCTGCATCTACTACTATTACTCCACACATCGACCGCTATCCAGCATGCATCTAGAGTATTAAGTTCATAAGAACAGAGTAACACTTTAAGCAAGATGACATGATGTATAGGGATAAACTCATCCAATATGATACAAACCCCATCTTGTTATCCTCGGTGGCAACAATACAATACGTGCCTTGCTGCCCCTACTGTCACTGGGAAAGGACACTGCAAGATTGAACCCAAAGCTAAGCACTTCTCCCATTGCAAGAAAGATCAATCTAGTAGGCCAAACCAAACTGATAATTAGAAGAGACTTACAAAGATAACCAATCATACATAAAAGAATTCAGAGAAGATTGAAATATTGTTCATAGATAAACTTGATCATAAACCCACAATTCATCAGTCTCAAGAAACATACCGCAAAAGAAGATTACATCGAATAGATCTCCACAAGAGAGGGGGAGAACATTGTATTGAGATCCAAAAAGAGAGAAGCATCTAGCTAATAACTATGGACCTGAAGGTCTGAGGTAAACTACTCACACATCATCGGAGAGGCTATGTTGTTGATGTAGAAGCCCTCTGTGATCGATGCCCCCTCCGGCGGAGCTCCGAAAATGGCCCCAAGATGGGATCTCACGGGTACAGAAGGTCGCGACGGTGGAGTTAGGTTTTTGGCTCCGTTTCTGGTAGTTTGGGGATACGTAGGTATATATAGGAGGAAGAAGTACGTCGGTGGAGCAATGTGGGCCCAATGAGGGTGGAGGGCGCGCCCAGGGGGGTAGGCACACCCCCCTACCTCGTGCCTTCCTGGTTGATGTCTTGAGTAGGGTCCAAGTCCTCTGGATCACGTTCGTTCCAAAAATCACGTTCCCGAAGGTTTCATTCCGTTTGGACTCCGTTTGATATTCTTTTTCTGCGAAACTTTGAAATAGGCAAAAAACAGCAATTCTGGGCTGGGCCTCCGGTTAATAGGCTAGTACCAAAAATAATATAAAAGAGTATAATAAAGCCCAATAATGTCCAAAACAGAATATAATATAACATGGAACAATAAAAAATTATAGATATGTTGGAGATGTATCAGTCATGCATACCTATGGATTCCGCCTTCTGGGTTTTACTCCGAATGTTGTGGCGTGCATGGCCTTTTTCGCTCATCTCTATGAGAGCTTCACCGGAGTGCATCCCAACACGGCGCTCTTCCGCCGCTACTTCTTCCCTCGCATCCAAAGGGGGGCGCCATTTTCGGTTGTGTCGCCTGGATCCCAAGGACCCAGGAGAAAAAGACATACCCGGACGGCGCCCAGAAGGAGAGGTGGGAGGAGTGGCGGGGCCGGTGGTGCTGGATTGAAGAGAAGGATCTGCAGGACATTTTCCGGGTCCGCCACACACCGCCGGTCCGCAGAAACGATTGGAGTGATGTCGATGTCAACGACAAGAAGCTCATGATCGCCACCACCAAGATTCTTCGTCTCACCGAGGCCGGGCTCACCCCTGAGATGATCGGGGAGGATTTCATTCGCCGCTGAATCGCTCTGCTGCACAACAAGGGGAGGCCGTCCTGGCTCTTCACGAACGCTGTCGACATCATGAGGCTCCGCCCCGGCTTGGATCACAACCTCACGTTGATGGGGCACGCCCACTTCTGCCAGCGGCTCTTCCAGCTCGACGTGAATGATACGTCTCCAACGTATCTATAATTTTTGATTGTTCCATGCTAATATATATTCTGTTTGGATGTTTAATGGGCTTTATTATACACTTTTATATTATTTTTGGGACTAACCTATTAACCGGAGGCCCAGCCCAAATTGCTGTTTTTTGCCTATTTCAGTGTTTCGAAGGAAAAGGATATCAAACGGAGTCCAAACGGAATGAAACCTTCGGGAACATGATTTTTGGAACAAACGTGATCCAGAGGAGTTGGAGTGGACGTCAAGAAACAAACGAGGAGGCCACGACGCAGGGGGGCGCCTACCCCCAGGGCGTGCCCTCCACCCTTGTGGGCCCCTCGTAGCTCTCCTGACCGACCTCTTTCGCCTATATATACTCATATACCCTGGAAACATCAGAGACAGAGCAAAAACCCTATTTCCACCGCCGCAACCTTCTGTACCCGTGAGATCCCATCTTGGGGCCTTTTCCGGCACCCCGCCGGAGGGGGCATTGATCACGGAGGGCTTCTACATCAACACCATAGCCTCTCCGATGATGTGTGAGTAGTTTACCTCAGACCTTCGAGTGCATAGTTATTAGCTAGATGGCTTCTTCTCTCTCTTTGGATCTCAATACAAATTTCTCCTTGATTTGTCTTAAAGATCTATTCGATGTAATCTTCTTTTTCGGTGTGTTTGTCGAGATCCGATCAATTGTGGGTTTATGATCAAGATTAACTATGAATAATATTTGATTCTCCTCTGAATCTTCTATGTATGATTGGTTACTTTGCAAGTCTCTTCGAATGATCAGTTTGGTTTGGCCTACTAGATTGATCTTTCTTGCAATGGGAGAAGTGCTTAGCTTTGGGTTCGATCTTGCGGTGCTCGATCCCAGTGACAGTAGGGGAAACGACACGTATTGTATTGTTGCCATCGAGGATAAAAAGATGGGGTTTATATCATATTGCATGAGTTTATCCCTCTACATCAAGTCATCTTGCTTAAAGCGTTACTCAAGTCTGGTGACCATAACATGATCAGAGGGCATGCCATCAACATGTTGCATGTGTTTGATGTGCCACAGAAGTTCAAAGTCATGAGCCTGATCATTGAAACAATCAAGAGGACTGCAGTAGATCAGAAGAGGAGCTGTGGATATGCACCTCAGATTCAAGAATTGATAAACTCAAAGATGGGCCCAGGAAAATATCAGTTGGATAAGGAACACTTTCCACTTTATCCAGACTTTGAGGACAATGAGGTTGTCATGAATGAAGATGATCCACAATCAGTTCAAGCTCAGGAGAAGAAGGAGAAGGCAAAGAGGGAGAAGGCTACCAAGATGCCAACTCAAGAGGAGGCATCTGAATATTTCTTGAAAACCAAACATGAGCAGCTTGGTTACTTGATAGCATCATCTCTGAGGATTGAGAAGGGGTTGGCCACCCTAACTCAAAACCAGGAGAGCCTGGAAAGAATCATGGAACAAAAATTCTATGATCTAGATGTCAAGGTAACTGAGATTCAGTCAGTTGTGGAGCAGCTGCAGGATGACATGCAAGAGAGGAAGTGCAAGACTACCACCAATGTGTTTGCCAGAGTGCCCAGAGCCCAGAGGAGGGTTGTAGTGCAAGGATGCAGACACTAGAGCAACAACTTCAGCACCAGCCACTGCCCCTACAGTTCCAGTGCAACCAGCTCCAGCACCATCTCCTCTAGCTCCATCCACTTCAACTGAAGCCTTCATCCAAGGAGCCATCTCTACACCACCACCAGAAGATCAATCCTGAGAGTCGATCTAGAACTATGCATTTTCTATGAACTTTTTGGCAACTTGTTGCCAAAGGGGGAGAAAAATGTATAGAACATAGGCTTTGAGAGAGAGAGAGAGAGTGTTGCTTTTGTTCTCTCTTGCTTTATTTGGTGGTTTTTCAATCTTTGTTTGCTTTTGGTTGAGATACTATGCTTGTGAGACATTGATGATCATGTGTTTGATCATAAGGTACACTTATGCATGCTTGATATTATCCTATCTATCTTATGTGATCACTCACTATGCTTGGTGATGAGTGCATGTATTCATTGTTTATTATTTTGAGCGCTCCACCAAGATGTATGTGACATGGAAGAGTAACCCATGAGCCTAATTCATTGTGCATTTGCAGTCCAAAGCAAATCTAAAACTATGCACAAATTTAGGGGGAGCTCTTGCTTATCACATACTTCTCAAAGCGACGATGTTATTTAAATTTTATTATCATTTGTCGAAGCTTTGATCTATATGTTGTCATCAATTACCAAAAGGGAGGCTGAAAGTGCAACTATCCCTAGGTGGTTTTGGTAATTCATAACAACATATAGCTCATTGAGCTAATGCTATTCCAAGACTATTGTTTCAGGAAAGCTCAATGAATGGCATGGCATGGATGATGAAAGTGGATCCCTCAAAATACTAAGGACAAAGGATTGGCTCAAGCTCAAAAGCTCAAGACTCTTCATTTTACATTTTAGTGATCCAAGATCACATTGAGTCTATAGTAAAAGCCAATACTATCAAGAAGGGATGAGGTGTTGCTTAATGAGCCTCTTGCTTCATGTGCTTAGTGATATGCTCCAAAACCCTCAACTAGTTTCCCACATCCACAAATGACCTAAACCTAAAGCCAAAATCGGTCACACCGATTCTTTCTATCCGGCGCCACCGATTCTAAAAGTCATAGCCACTGCCACAAACCCTAAGCAAATCGGTCTTACCGATAGGGATCTCGGTCTCACCGAGATGGGGTTGCAATCTCTCTGTTTCCCTTAAGTAACGCTTCGTCTAACGAAGTGAGCGATCGGTCCCACCGAGATTGCAATGTAAACTCTGTTTCCTTTTGTAACATTTCGGTCACACCGAAAAGAGCAAATCGGTCCCACCAAGTTTACTCCGACCAACTCTCCGAAAGCTTATTACCAAATCGGTCTCACCGAGTTTGTGTAATCGGTCTCACGGAGATTACGTTATGCCCTAACCCTAACCGAATCGGCCTCACCGAGATGCATGTCACCCCACGAAAATCACTAACGGTCACTAGGTTTACTAAATCGGTCCGACCGAGTTTAACGATTCGGTCCCACCGAGTTTGGTAAATTGTGTGTAACAGTTAGATTTTGTGTGGAGGCTATATATACCCTCCACCTCCTCTTCATTCGTGGAGAGAGCCATCGAACGAACCTACACATCCAACTTACCATTTCGAGAGAGAACCACCTACTCATGTGTTGAGGCCAAGATATTCCATTCCTACCATATGAATCTTGATCTCTAGCCTTCCCCAAGTTGCTTTCCACTCAAACCCTCTTTCCACCAGATCCAAATCCTATGAGAGAGAGTTGAGTGTTGGGGAGACTATCATTTGAAGCACAAGAGCAAGGAGTTCATCATCAATGCACCATTTGTTACTTCTTGGAGAGTGGTGTCTCCTAGATTGGCTAGGTGTCACTTGGGAGCCTCCGACAAGATTGTGGAGTTGAACGAAGGAGTTTGTAAGGGCAAGGAGATCGCTTACTTCGTGAAGATCTACGCTAGTGAGGCAAGTCCTTCGTGGGCGATGGCCATGGTGGGATAGACAAGGTTGCTTCTTCGTGGACCCTTCGTGGGTGGAGCCCTCCGTGGACTCGCGCAACCGTTACTCTTCGTGGGTTAAAGTCTCCATCAACGTGGATGTACGATAGCACCACCTATCGGAACCACGCCAAAAACATCCATGTCTCCAATTACGTTTGAATCCTCCAAAGCCTTCCCTTTACTTTCTTGCAAGTTGCATGCTTTAATTTCCGCTGCCTATACACTCTTTGCATGCTTGCTTGAATTGTGTGATGATTGCTTGACTTGTCCTAAAATAGCTAAAATCTGCCAAACTCTAAAATTGGGAAAAGGTTAAGTTTTTATTGGTCAAGTAGTCTAATCACCCCCCCCTCTGCACATACTTCAAGGTCCTACAAGTGGTATCAGAGCGTTGGTCTCCATTTGCTTTGATTTCCATAGCTTTTAGTGGTCATAGCCTTGGTTTCACAACCTAGGAGAGTATGGCGTCTAGCGAGGGAAATTATCACCGTAGAGGTCCTTAATTTGATGGTGCTAATTTTGCTAGTTGGAAGCATAAGATGAAAATGCATATTCTTGGACATAACCCCGCTGTTTGGGCAATTATTTGTATTGGCTTGCAAGGTGAATTCTTCGATGGGAGAGAACCGAACCGTGAAGCTAATGCGGAAGAATTGAAGATGCTGCAATACAATGCTCAAGCATGTGACATCACCTTCAACGGATTGTGCCCCGAAGAATTCAACAAAATCAGCCGTCTTGAGAATGCAAAGGAAATTTGGGATACTTTGATTGATATGCATGAAGGTACCGAATCCGTCAAGGAATCCAAGTTGGATGTGCTCCAAAGTCAGCTTGACAAGTTCAAAATGAAGGATGGTGAAGGTGTCGCTGAAATGTACTCTAGGCTTGCTCTTATCACAAATGAGATTGCCGGCTTAGGGAGTGAAGAGATGACCGACAAATTCATCATCAAGAAAATGCTAAGAGCATTGGATGGAAAGTATGATACCGTGTGCACATTGATCCAAATGATGCCAAACTATAAATATCTCAAGCCAACGGAAGTCATTGGAAGGATTGTTGCTCATGAGATGTCACTCAAGGATAAGGAGGAACTTCACAACAAGTCAAGTGGTGCTTACAAAGCCTCAAGTGAAGCCCCCACATCATCAAGTGAGAAACCAACCTTCAATGAAGAATTGAGCTTAATGGTGAAGAACTTCAACAAATTCTACAAAAGTAGAAGCAAAGAAAGAAGCTCCAAGTCAAGGTCTTACAATGACAAGAGATCTTCTAGTCGAGAGCGCAATTGCTACAATTGTGGGAGACCGGACACTACTCCAATGAGTGTACGACACCCTACAAAAGAAGAGAAGATTCTCCAAGAAGAAGGAGCAAAAGAGAAGAATCACCACCAAGAGAGGAGGAGTAGAGATGATCGTTATGAACGAAGACCCTCACGGAGAAGTAAGGATTCGGAAAGAAAGGACAAGTAATCAAGGAGCTACACAAAACGAAGACATCAAGCTCATGTTGGTGAATGGGTTTCCGGCTCCGACTCCGACAATCACTCCGAGAGAAGCTATCACTCCGACTCCGAATATACTCAAGATGAAGGTGTTGCCGGTCTAGCACTTGTGTCAACCAACTCCTACGACATATTTAACTCATCAAATGATGGTGTTGGATGATGCTTCATGGCCAAAGGTCCAAAGGTAACACATCCCGAGTATGTTGATTTTAATAGTGATGAAGATGACTTGCTTGTGGATGATGATTTACTTGTTGACAACTCTAGTGATGAATACTATGATGAAACGTCAATTAATCGTGCTAATCAAACGAATGACAATGATAAGGAGAAAATTGAGCTTCTAACTAAATAACTAAACACTCTTAAGTTGGCTCATGAAACTATCTTCGAAGATCATCGAGAACTTTTAAGGGCTCATGAGAAGTTACGCTTTGAAAAGCTCAATCAATCTTGAGCAAGAGCATGAGTTCTTAAAGGCAATCAATGATGATCTCCACAAGAAAAGTTCTTCTTACATTGCCAAGCGTTTACTCTTATCTACTTACATGCCTCAAGTCAAGTCTAGTAGCAAGTACAAGAAAGATACTTCCTCTAGTAGTAACAATAATAATGTCAAATCCAATGTTGTTGCTTCTAGTAGTTCTCTTGATTCCACTAATGATTCTCTTAGCCAAGTTACACTTGAGCAAGAAAATAGTTTATTGAAGGAATTATAGAAAGGTGTTTACAAGAGCCTTGCGGGAGTAAGCAATTCGAGGAAATTGTACATAAGCAAGGAAGGCACCGGAAGAATCAAGGTGTTGGTTTTGAACGAAAGTTCAACGCCAATGGAGTTGAGTGGGAAGAAGATCAATACCCCAAGACAAAGTTTGTTCCTCAACAAGAGAAGTATGATCCTACTTCCTTCAAGGGGACACAAGCTCAAGATGATCTTCCACCACAAGACCACAAGAACAAAGGCAAGGACAAGCTTCAAGAAGAGATTGATGCATTTGAAGAAGCACCTAAAGCCTTGTTCAAGTGGGTCCCCAAGACTACGTCAAGTTCTACTTCATCAAGTACAACTACAACTCCAAGGATTCCCATCAAGATGATGTGAATCCTGAAGAAGAAGAACTAGAGAGTTCTTGAGGGTGACTCCACCAACATTCTTCACTCATATCATTTTGGCAAGAACAAGTGCAATCAACTTTCAAATTTTGCACTAGTTCAAGGAGTCACAAACCCTCATGTTGGTAAGGCAAGGGACAAGGTAACCTAATGTTTTCATGGACATCATCTTGTGTGTGCATCACTCTATGTCTATGGATATTCTTGTTTGTTCCTTGTGGGACTAACCCATGTAGGCAAGTTGAAAGTGCAACTCACTCCAAAGGATTGCTCCAAATGATCTACATCAACATTGAGCATCTACATCTTCAACACCTACATGAAGTCATCATCGACAAAAACCAAGGTTAGTTCATCCCTCTAAGGGGGGATCTCACATCTAGGGGGAGCTTAACTCTAAGAATTGAGTCAAAGCAACTCTAATGGTGTGAACACATTAATGCATTATGTAAAAGTGGTAACCCCACCTGAGCTTAAATGATGAGTATGACCTATGATCAAATGTTCTCATTTGACTCCTAAGTCAATATACTCATATATAGATGACCTAGTCATCGCCAATTGCTTGATAGATGCTAAAATTGGTTGTGCATGCTTTGCCACATATTTCAATTGCCATCTTATTGTGTGAGCATGTTGGTGCATATTTTACTCATTCAAGGACATCCACTTGTTGTTTTGTTTGTTTGGATTCTTTTATTTGTGCCAAGTGGATGGACAAGAATGCCTAAGAACCTTCTTTAGCTATCTATGCTTTTCTCGTCTCAAACTCTATTCATGCTACATCACAAAATTTGATCAAGTCAGATTCGAACCACTCTGTGTGAGGAGCACTCGGAGTCCCCGATTCGTGATAGACTTAAACTTCCAAAACCTCTTAGTGATTCTCGGTCTGACCGATCCTTCCATTTCGGTCCTACCGAGATCATCAAGTTGATATGAGTTTTCAATCTCGGTGCAACCGATTTGAACTTTTCGGTCTCACCGATTTGCTGTAACTGAACACAACTATGCATCTCGGTACCACTGAGTTGTTCCACTCGGTCACACCAACAGGGTCGAGCTATATATATAGCCACGGGCAAAATTTTGGAAATTTCTCCGAAACCCTTCGCACGCGCAACAGCTCGCTCTGCCATCGTGGTCTCCGGATCGTCTCCTCGTCGCCAGCAGCCTCCTGTCGCTGGTCTCCGCCGCCGTCAACGGATTTCGTCCCCGCCGTTGCCGCCGTAGCAAGTCCACCGCCAAGTTAGGGTATGGACTTAATCTTTGTGCTATCCACCTCTGATTCCTGGCACATTGTTTTCGTATTGATTCTTGCCACGATTGAAACTCTTCTATCCAGCCAAAGTAGTTCATAGATTAGATGTGATTCAAAATTTTAGGGTTAGGTTTCCGCCGAAACCATCTCGGACCCACCGAGTTGAAAAACTCGGTCTCACCGATTTGGCTTATGCCATTGCACTAGTGACTCTCGGTCTGACCGAGAATTACTAATCGGTGCAACCTATTTGAGGATTCTGTGAAACCCTAGCAGTCTTGGTACCACCGAACTGAAACTCGGTCCAACCGAGATCATCAGCTTAGGTTCCAAAACTGCTTCGGTATCACCAAGTTTGAAAATCGGTGGATCCGAAATGCTTTCTGTGGAAAACTAAGACTGAACTTTTGAGTCATTCTTTTGCAAAAACCTCTGCATTTTGTGATGCTCATCTTTTCTATCTCATCTATAACTCTTCACAGGTTCAGCAGTCAGCTTTTGCAGTATGTCTGATCAAAGTGACAACCAGAACAGGTCAGAAGAACAGATGGACTTGAGTGAGGGCACTAGTCCCTCAACTTCAGATGAAGGGAGCAGAAGTACTCCTAGCAATTTGCCTAAGGCTGCAACTAGGCAAAGGAGGAAAAGAACTTCAGATTCAGAGGATGAAGATTACAAAGCTGAGGAAGATGAGGCTACTTCCAAAAAAGAGGTGCTCAAGAAGGAATATGGCTCAGCAAAGAATACAAAGCCAGGCATGAAAACCAAAAGACCTGCAGGAAGACAACCAATATCCAAGGCCAGAGCATCAACTCAACTGCCTAAAAGGCCTGATCCCAAAGAGCCAGCTGCTGAAGAAAAGAAGAGGAAGGAAAGGGTCAAGAAGACCATGACCAAAATTGTTGGTCAACCTTCCATGATGGAAGAGGAAGAGCTTGCTGCACCAGCTCCAAAGGCAGCTAAGCTTATGGGAGATGCAATCAGATCAGGGGCTGCAACATCCAAGCCCAAGGAAACACCCAAAGCTACCTCCAAGGCCACGCAAGTTCCAAAGAGGAATACTAGGAGTATTCCAGCTGCTGAGAAGAACAAGGCCCCAGTGCCCAATGTTGCTGAAGATTCAGAAGAAGAAGGACAAGTTCTAAGAAAGCTCAAGCCCAAGATACCATACCACAATGATGCCCATCCTGTGGCTGAGGACATGAGAATCAGGAAGGATTCAGGGCTGAGACTGTGGAGAATGGAAGATCCATATGCTTCAAGAAGAAGAACTGTTGTTGACTACAGGTTCCACACAAAGGAACATCAGGACTTCTATGAAACAATTCTGTTGGACAAGAAGCCCATAGTCTGTGACATGAGGTGGGTTGACTGGAAATTCATCAAGGAAAATGAACAGCACTATCTTGGAGTGCAAGACAGCTTTGTTGCTTGTGGAGTTGTAGATTTTGTTGGACAGAAGTTCACCAACTGGAATGATGAGCTTATCATGCAGTTCTACTCCATAGCACACTTTTACCCAGATGGAAGAATAGTTTGGATGTCTGAAGGTACAAGGTACTAGTCCACTATTGAAGAATGGGCAAGTCTGATCAATGCCTCCAAGGAGAATGAGGATGACCTAGACATTTATGCAAAGAATAAGTTGGGTCACAATTCAATGGCTCACATGTACAAGGAAATTCCAGACAAGGCATTAGAGACTCACAAGTTTGGATCAGTTCACTTTCTGCTGTCAGGGTTGCCAACCTAAATTAATTCTGAGGCACACTTTGTTGCCCAAGTCTGGTGACCATAACATGATCACAGGGCATGCCATCAACATGTTGCATGTGTTTGATGTGCCACAGAAGTTCAAAGTCATGCGCCTGATCATTGAAACAATCAAGAGGACTGCAGCAGATCAGAAGAGGAGCTGTGGATATGCACCTTAGATTCAAGAATTGATAAACTCAAAGATGGGCACAGGAAAATATCAGTTGGATAAGGAACACTTTCCACTTTATCCAGACTTTGAGGACAATGAGGTTGTCATGAATGAAGATGATCCACAATCAGTTCAAGCTCAGGAGAAGAAGGAGAAGGCAAAGAGGGAGAAGGCTGCCAAGATGCCAACTCAAGAGGAGGCATCTGAATATTTCTTGAAAACCAAACATGAGCAGCTTGGTTACTTGATAGCATCATCTCGAGGATTGAGAAGGGTTGGCCACCTAACTCAAAACCAGGAGAGCACTGGAAAGAATCATGGAACAAAAATTCTATGATCTAGATGTCAAGGTAATCGAGATTGATCGGTTGTGGAGCAGCTGCAGGATGACATGCAGGAGAGGAAGGGCAAGACTACCACCAATGTGTTTGCCAGAGTGCCCAGAGCCCAGAGGTCAGTTGCAGTGCCAGTGACAGACACTAGAGCAACAACTTCAGCACCAGCCACTGCCCCTACAGTTCCAGTGCAACCAGCTCCAGCACCAACTCCTCCAGCTCCATCCACTTCAACTGAAGCCTTCATCCAAGGAGCCATCTCTACACCACCACCAGAAGATCAAGCCTGAGAGTTGATCTAGCACTATGCATTTTCTATGAACTTTTTGGTAACTTGTTGCCAAAGGGGGAGAAAAATGTATAGATGATAGGCTTCGAGAGAGAGAGAGTGTTGCTTTTGTTCTCTCTTGCTTTATTTGGTGGTTTTTCAATCTTTGTTTGCTTTTGGTTGAGATACTATGCTTGTGAGACATTTATGATCATGTGTTTGATCATAAGCTACACTTATGCATGGTTGATATTATCCTATCTATCTTATGTGATCACTCACTATGCTTGGTGATGAGTGCATGTATTCATTGTTTATTATTTTGAGCGCTCCACCAAGATGTATGTGACATGGAAGAGTAACCCATGAGCCTAATTCATTGTGCATTTGCAGTCCAAAGCAAATCTAAAACTATGCACAAATTTAGGGGGAGCTCTTGCTTATCACATACTTCTCAAAGCGACGATGTTATTTAAATTTTATTATCATTTGTCGAAGCTTTGATCTATATGTTGTCATCAATTACCAAAAAGGGGGAGATTGAAAGTGCAACTATCCCTAGATGGTTTTGGTAATTCATAACAACATATAGCTCACTGAGCTCATGCTATTCCAAGACTATTGTTTCAGGAAAGCTCAATGAATGGCATGGCATGGATGATGAAAGTGGATCCCTCAAAATACTAAGAAAAAAGGGTTGGCTCAAGCTCAAAAGCTCAAGACTCTTCATTTTACATTTTAGTGATCCAAGATCACATTGAGTCTATAGGAAAAGCCAATACTATCAAGAAGGGATGAGGTGTTGCTTAATGAGCCTCTTGCTTCATGTGCTTAGTGATATGCTTCATGCCTCTTTTCCCATTATTTGCGATGTGACACATGCGTGTGGGAAGCACCCCACGCATGACCCCCACGTCACACACGATCCTCCACGTCGCGCATTCAACATGGGTCGTGGGGAAGCGCAGCGTACGAAAAGTTACTGCGGTAAAATCCGCCCCACCTACACGCGCACCGTTCTGGGCCTGGCCCAACAATGCGTCGCACTTATGTGTGGCCCAGACCCGGGGGCTCCTGTCGGTGTACAAAAGTAGGGGCTCTCCTTTTGACCCCTTTACTTGTGCACGGGCAGTCAGAGCTGCGCGCCGCGGCCGCACATAGCAGGGCAAAGGAGGGAAGCCGGAGGGAAACCGAAGCACAAGACAAAATAAGTATAAGTTTTATCTCGATACATTGGATACCCCAAGAGTATGAAGGGATGAAGTACTATTGGATATAAAGGAGGTATGATGTTGGAAGTATAGAGCAATTGCAACTCCATGAGGAGTTTGAGTAATCACATATGAGTTTGGTACAAATAGAAGGAAGAGAGACAGTACAATTGGATGGATTTTAAGTATGCTAGGAAGATGGATGTTGGAATAATGATTTGTTGCCCCGATGATGTGTTCAAGGTTTACAAGTGATGAGATGGGCCATAACCCACAGGCCCCAGGACTTGCCAAGAAGCAAGCACACTCTTGCTGAAGGAAAAAACCCTGGAAGAAGTTACGACTTTATCGACAGACGATCTTATAGGAGTTACACAAAACCTGAGAGTTGTGAAGGACCGATAGATGTTTGTCTGGCTTGCAGAATCAATGGATTTATCCGAACCCAGATCGTCGACAAGAGAAATTCTGCAATGCTTGTGAGGATGACCGAGAGTTAGAATGGGAGATTCGCTAAACCATATACATGGTAATGATTTGGGTGCGGGATGGATTGATCACCATACCGACTTACTCTTATTATTCGCCTTGCTATACGGGATGGTAAATCTGAGTGACTTACTTATAGTAGAGAGACGACGGTATTAAACCTTGTTTGAACCTTAGAATGGTATAGCAGTTTTCCCTTGTACATGGCAGTTGTTGCCAATCGTAGGTTACACGTGAGGTTCAACCCAGACCCGTTTTCTGCAGGAGAAACCATAAATGGTTGACCACCATGAGATATCGATAGTTGTTTAGCATTGGCGCCAGACCTGTCAGCTAAGAAGACCCAGTCTCGGAATAACCTTACCAAGATGAAAGGACAGAAGAATTGAGGAAAAGGTTATGCCGCTACCGGAAGAGCCCAGAGAAGGAATTTTCCCGAGAATTTGAGAAGACCGGCCCCGTCAAGAATAAGGATGGAGTATATGAGTATTGATGGGACCGTAACAATGTTTCTAAGGGTGGTAGCACCCCAGACCCCCCCCCCCCCTGAGATGATCGATGGATTTTGAGAAGACCCCAAACCAAACCTATTTCTTTCTAGCCTCTCCGAATCTCGAGGACGAGATTCATTCTAAGGGTGGTAGGTTTGTAACATCCCAAAATTCTAAATTTTCGAATTTTATAATAAATAGATAGTTACGATTGATTGTTCGATTGTTGTGTGATTGATTAAGTGGAGTTCGAAACTTTTTGAAAGTTAAATGAGAGGGAATAAAAGGACTTTCCCAAACTTTCATTTTTGCATTTTGATCTCCGTGAATTCAAATACTTTTCATCACAAAACCCTGGAGAGAAGATGACATGACTTCTTCCATTTATTTAAATGAAAAGGGTTTTTGAAAACATTTGAATTTCATTTGAAAATATTTCGAATTTAGAAACTTTAAGCAACTCAATGGTTTTCATGGGAGAAGATAAAATGACTTCTCCAAATCTTCTGAAATATGAGTTGGAAGTTTCAAAGAATCAAATTCAAAGTCCTTTTGAAATTATTTTGAATTGGAGTTATTTGGGTTTTATTCAAATTATTTTTCACCAAAAATAAAATATATGGAAAATAGGGTAACATGATTCCCTACATCAGAAAATTGGAGAGAAATAAGTTTGAATTAATTTTGGTATTACTAAAATGATTTTTATTGGATCTTAGTAGGGCAGTAGCACTCTTTGAATTATTTGAATTTTTCTTGATTTTATTTGACTTGACAAAAATGTCCACGTTGTAGAAATGATTTTTCTGAAAATTTTGATATAAAATATGCCTAGGTTCTATTTGATTTTATTTCTCTTTTATTCTATTTTCGTGTGTTAAAAAAAACTTTTCCGCCGACTGGGTCGGCCCAGCTCCCAGGCCAGGCCATGGCCCAGCCCACGCCACTCGTCTGCCTCGTCCCCGAGCGCGGGACGACTCCCGCCGCCGCACGCCGCCGAGTCCGGCTCGGCTACGCCCCGCCGCCGCCTTACCCCGCCCCCTCCTTCACGCCTCGCCTCCCCTTAAATACCGGAGCCCCGGGCCCCGTTTCCCTTCTCCTCCCCGTCTCGCACTCGTCGCCGCCATCACCGGACACCGCCGCCGCCCCGACGCCCGCGCCGGAGTTCGCCGCCGACCGGATCCGCTCCGCCGGCCGTCGAAAACCGCCCGCCGTTTTTTTTCCGCCGTAAACCGCCCCGAACCACCCGAGCCGATATAATAGCTAAAAACCCGCCCCTGTTTTCTCTACTTAGTTCGGTTTATTTTTTAGATCGGTTTATTAATTAGGTTTTGTTATTTTGCGAGCGTTCGTTAGTTAGGGTTCTGTTGTGAACGGTTTTCGTTCGTTAGCATTCTGTAGCGAACGTTTGTTCGATAGGATTTTCTTTTTATTTTAGTTTTCTGCCAGGGACTCGTTTGTGAATATTTTATTTACAGATTGGTTCCTATTTTTCAAACTAGCACAACTTTTCGCTCGTTTGTCCAAATCCAACGAAACCAACGCCCACTTCTTCGTTGTGATCTCCTCTATCCAGATAATCAACTTGAACATGTTTTTGAAAGTCTTAAAATTTGAATTCAAACAAATTTGTATTTAAACTTTGTTTGATCATAACTTGAGTTTTATAACTCCGATTTAGTTGATTCTTTTTGCAAATCGAAGCTCTTGACGTAAACTTTCTGATAAGGCCAAATCTACCTAATTTTAATACTGTTAGAAATTGTTTTATGTTGCAAGAGATATTTTCTTGGATTTTATGATTTCCGAATTGTCTTCTTCGTTCTTTCCGATCGTTTGAGTGATTGCTTATGTGTGATTACTACTGCTTGCTTACGATAGATTGACCGGAGTGTGACAAGTAGAGCTATCAAGAGTTTTGAGTGCGAATCATCTTCATCAATAGTACAGGCAAGTTCACACTTTGATCATTGTCACGCCCAAGATGCGACCCTATCCTAAAGGAACTCGATGGTCCCACCAAGGATAGAAGCGCATCTTGAAGACGCTTTTGCAAGGTGGATATCATTACATCAACATTACAAAATAGTGGGGATACATCCAATACATACAATGCCACAAGAATACAACAACATGAACATCATATACAAGATCAACATCCGACTACGGATGAAACATAAACAGAAACTCAAACGACATCCACCCTGCTAGCCCAGGCTGCCGACCTGGAACCTATCCCCTGATCGAAGAAGAAGCGGAAGAAGAACTCCAACACAAGCAAACATCACTCTCACGTCATGATCATCGCAAACCTGTACCTGCAACTGGTGGTGTAGTAATCTGTGAGCCACGAGGACTCAGCAATCCCATTACCATGGGTATCAAGACTAGCAAAGCTTAATGGGAAAAGGAAGGGGTAAAGTGGTGAGGTTGCAGCAGCGGCTAAGCATATATGGTGGCTAACATACGCAGATGAGAGCGAGAAGAGAAACAAAGGAACGGTCGTCAACTAGTAATGATCAAGAAGTGATCCTGAACTCCTACTTACGTCAGACATAACCCAAGAAACCGTGTTCTCCTCTTGATCAACCCCGAAAAGAGACACTCACGGTTACGCACACGGTTGGTGTATTTTAATTAAGATCAACTTCGGGTTTACTACAACCGGATATTAACAAATTCCCATCTGCCACATAACGCGGGCACGGCTCTCGAAAGTTTATACCTGCAGGGTGTCCCAACTTAGCCCATGATAAGCTCTCGCGATCAACGAAGGATATTCCTTCTCCCGGGAAGACCCGATCAGTCTGGAATCCCGCCTACAAGACATTTCGACAGCAATAAAACAAGACCAGCAAGACCTCCGGCGTGCCGACACCACGATAGTAGCAGTATCTCGTCTCGAGCCACGACCGGATGAGCAGTCCGTACAACTAAAACCAAACCTCAAGTTTCCTTGAGGGGGCGCAAAGCACTCTAGTTTGGACCAACACTTAGACAAGCATTGGCCGGGGGCTGAATAAAGATGACCCTTGGGTTAATTACTCCCAAGGGAAATGTAGGTGGTGGTGAAGCAAAAGGTAAAACCAATGTTGGGCCTTCTTTGGAAAAGTCTTATTCAAAGCGAACTGTCAAGGGGTCCCATAAATCACCCGACCGCGTTAGGGACGCAAAAATCCGGGAACATAATACCGATATGACGGAAACTAGGGCGGCAAGAGTGGAACAAAACACCGGGCATAAGGCCGAGCCTTCCACCCTTTACCAAGTATATAGATGCATTAATAATATAAGATATATTGTGATATCCCAACAAGTAAACATGTTCCAAAAGGAACAACATCTCCATGTTCAACAAGGAACAAACTTCATCTTCACCTGCAACTAACAACGCTATAAGAGGGGCTGAGCAAAGCGGTAACATAGCCAAACAACGGTTTGCTAGGAAGGAGCAAAAGGTTAGAGGCTGACATGGCAATTGGGATGGCTTGATAAGCAGGTAATAGGTAGCGCAGCATAGCGAAAGAACGAAGCAACTAGCATAGCAATGATAGTAGTGAGATCCAGTAGCGGTCATCTTGCCTGAAATCCCGCAAGGAAGAAGAACGAGTCCATGAAGAAGACGAGCGGATGAAGCCGAACCAAGCGTGAGCGAGCGAATCCTCACGATCGCAAGCAAACAGAACTAACAAGAAGAAGCACACAACAAGGTAAACACACCACACATAGACAAGACATGATGCACAACAAGCATGATGCATGACAAGCTACATGAAGCTACTCATGGCAAGAGATGATGCAAACAAGAGCAACACATCAAAGCAAGTTTAAATGAGGCCGGGAACAACATATAACAATTCCGGTAAGTCCTCATATGCAAATTTCGAAATTGGTCCAGATATGAATAACTTTATGTTCAAGTTATTAAACAGCAAGTTAAGATGCACCATGATGATCTACACAAAGTTCTAGTCAAGTTACATATAAAGTTCATTAGATTCGGAGCTACGGCCTAGAAGATATGAGCAAAACAAGTTAAACATGGCATTGATGCAAAATGCATACAAACATCAAGCAAACACCTCAAAACAAGGATGCAACATGATAATATGAAACTACATGCAAAATCAAGCAAGTTTCATATAGAGCACACTCAAAACGGAGCAACGGTTCAACACATACACCCTATACAAGTTTAAAGGACAAGCTGTCCAAAACAGCAAGTAGGCATATTGCAAGCATCAAAACAACAAGCTACATCACCCAAACATAATAACAAAAGGCATGGGCATGATGTACATGTAAAGCATTACAAAACATGAACACTGAACTATCTCCAGAAACTACTAGAACATGCTCAAAAACACATGGCAAGATTGCAAATAATAACAGTTTCAGATTTTAGCAGAAATAACATCAGGTTGCAATGTTTAGAGCTATCAAACAACATGTTACAGGAACTTATCATGGCAAACAAAGGCATGGCTTGAATCTAATAATTGCATAGAACAAAAGTCCTTTACTGACCATGAGCCAAAAAGGATCAGAAAATATGATGGCACCCATGTAAACATGGCAAGTTATATTACAGATTTAAACATGGCAGGAACAACAATAAGTAGGCATGTTGGTGAGCTTGAATAACTCACCACAGGGCAGTACATGGCATGGAAAGGCAACTCATAGTAAGAAGACATGGCATAGAAGCTATACATGGCAAGAACAACATCATAGCATGCAAGGATCAACTACAACAACCTTGGCAAAATTGAATAACATGTAAGCAATCTGCCAGGAAATATTTTATAGCAAAAGTAGAGCTCGATTGACTCAAGCTATGGCACTCCATAATTGAAAATAAGGGCATGGATGGATAGACAATAAGGGGATGCATGGAACTCTCTGTAGCATCAAGTTAACATGGCATAAAAATATCAACAGAACAGGGGCTGAAATCAGCAACATCATGATGCCTAGTTTGCATGCTCGTGCTAGTCACCATATAGACAACAAAAATACGTGGCATACACCCCTGTAAAGATGGCATGGCATATTACAAAACACATGTAGGACTCAAGTTCATAGGATGCACACATCAATCATGGCAAAAATGACAAAAGTGCAAGTACTGATAAGAATCTGAAACTAACATCACATAGCCCTCTTCCAACAGCATTTCGGGCATCAAGATGAGCTCAAATGAAAATGATGCAATGGAATGAAATGATCTACTCGTCAAGACGAACAATTTGACATATTACACGCACGAAACAGAGCTACATGCACCGAGTTATGGCATGATGAATATGGCACAAAATGTTGAAAACTTAGGGACTTGGCAGATTTTCACCTCGCGAAAACGTGGACGGGGAGGACCCGGGATGGAGGGAACCGGGGAAGGGGTCGGCGTTTGGTTCGTTGTGCGGGTGGATCTGATCCCACCTCGCCGGATCCGGCCGGAGAGGAACTCCGGCGAGCTCCGGCGACCGAAGGCGGCGGGGCCGGCGAGGAGGGCGGCGCGGGCAGCGGGCGCGGCGAAACGGCGAGGGCGGCGGCTTGAGGTGCGCGAGGCGGATCGGGCAGCACCGGTGGCCTTGGCGCCTGGGGCGGCGCTCTCCGGCGGGAGCTCGCGCCGGCGCTGAGGCGGGCGATCGCCGAGGCGCGGAGGCGCAGGGCGGTGGCGGTGGGCGCCCGGCGAGGCGGCGGTGGAGGCTGAAACGGGCGCGGCGACGGCGAGGCGGCGGCGGCGGAAGGCGGCGGCAGGCGAGCAGTGGGAGGACAGCGCTGCGGCGGGCGAGCTGTGGCGGGAGCGGCGGCGGCGGAGGCGGATCGGGCAGGCGGGCCTCGCTTCGGGCCCGACGGGCCGGGCGGCGGCGCGCGGTGGCTGGGCCATGTGGCAGCAGCGCCATCGCTCGGGCGGCGGGCTTGATTCGTCCGCCGGACGGACATGTCCGGCGCGGCGCGGGGACGATTTTTAGGGTTTCGGGGGGAATTGGACTGCGATTTTTGGAGGGGAAGGTGTTTATATAGGTAGAGGGAGCTAGGAGAGTCCAAATGAGGTGCGGTTTTCGGCCACGCGATCGTGATCGAATGACCGAGAGCATGGAGGGGAGTTTGCTGGGTTTTGGGCCAGTTTGGAAGGGGTGTTGGGCTGCAAGACAAAAGAGGCTTTTGCGGTTACCCGGTTAACCGTTGGAGTATCAAACGACCTCCAAATGATCCGAAACTTGATAGGTGGTCTACCGGTGCTATACCAAGGCCGCTTGACAAACCTTGGTCCATTCCGAGACTGTTTAACACCCGCTTTACGAAAAAGAGGTAAAAGGGCGCCGGAGACATAGGAGTGCGGATTGCAAAACGGACAACGGGGAAAATGCTCGGATGCATGAGACGAACACGTATGCAAAAAGAAATGCACATGACGACATGATATGAAATGCATATGATGACATGGCAAAGTGCAACACGCAAGCAAATGACATGGCAACAACGACGAATAACTGGCAGACACCTGGCGCATCGAATCCGGGGCGTTACAATCATTCCCCTTTCATACCCAGTTTTTATGCATTAGTTTCAACCCTCAAACATTGCATGAGTAGGATTGATAACATGTGGGAATTGGGAAGTAGTTGATGGGGTAGGAACCTATTGCCCTGCATTCAAACCTTGGGAGTTACTATTACATTATGTTTATATTGCCATGCTATGATCGTAGACGTGGATTGGGTTTGAGTGTATTCCATGACAGATGTGAGATTGTTTACTTAATGGTTCAACTTAAGGTGGCAACTTTAACACACATCTGGGTGGATTGCTTGTTTGGACACCTGGGGAATCCAGTGTTGTCCTAGGATATCCCGGGGAACCCGTGTGATCATCCTATGGTCCGCCACCCAGGCTCAAAGGGATCATAAGATTATTCATGCTAGAAACTTCCGTGTGCAGCCACAAGCAATTATGGGCTCTAGCATAGTTGAGTATGTTGCATGACCTCTTCTAGTGGTAGGCTAGCAGATGTAGAGGGATGTACGTTGGTACTGTCTACCCGGGGTTAGAGTTAATGCTTCAGAAAGATTGTTTCTCGGTCATCCGTTTCTCAAACACCATGTAGTGCGAGAAATCCAACGGAGGAGATCGAGTCTTGTGTGGAAAAGTGCACAAACCTCTGCAGAGTGTACAACCTAATCATGGTTAGCCGTGTTCCCGGTTATGGACATCTTGATTATCTGGTTCTTGAATTATCATGTTGATCTCATCACTCTAAATTAATTTTGTTGGGTTGTCAATTACCTTTTAATTGGGATTGAGATGGGGATTTACCATTCTCAATGTTTTCAACCAACTTTGTAGTTAAATAAAATATATTCCTTTGCAGTAGGGAAAAATTGGCTTGTCGTAAAAACATTATAACCATAGAGCTTTTCCACCAGCCATATATGCATGTAGTGATAGCCATTATTCATTATAATCCTATGGTGTGAATTTGCCAGTACATTCAATGTACTGACCCTTTGTGGCTGCAACGTTTCATGTTACAGGAATCTTACGACGAGTAAGTGATACGTTAGGGTTATGATTTCTACACTCAACTTTGCCGTTGGTGTTGTTGGGAATCCACAACCTTGTTGTTACTTCCGCTATTTGGATTGAGGTAATAGTATTTACGTTACTTTATACATGTGATTTACCTCTGTTATAAATCCTTGAGTACTGTGTGTGTCAGCATACCGATCCAGGGATGACACTTAAGAACAGAGACTTGACCGTCTGAGGTCGGGTCGCTACAAGATGGTATCAGAGCACATGTTGACTGTAGGACGTGACCCTAGAAACTAGCAAGCCCATAGGAAATATTTTCTCTACAATTGCATTTTCAAAAAGATCTTTTACCACTCTTCTCTTCTGAGCTTATTCAAATATTCCCTTATAGTGAGACTATACCCCCTTTCCCCTTTTGACCACACAAAGATTCAGCTGATGAGACCACTCCAAGAAGTACAAGATATCGGACAACTAAGACCAATTTGGAATGAAGATGATTTTACCATGCATTATAGTAATGGAAACTACAACGGTTGAAGACTCTGAAGACTAGGAGAATTTGAAGACCATGTAGAATTTCCATATTTGCCGTGGTTTTGTCATGGCAGATGTCTTAAGGAAATGACTTAGTCGTGGAGCCATCGCTACGGGTTAGCTTAAAGGGGTTAAAGCGGACAAGGGACACCGAGAGTTTATACTGGTTCGGCCCCTTGCGGTGAAGGTAAAAGCCTAATCCAGTTGTTGTGGAATTGCTAGGGTTTCGATGACCAGGGAGCGAATACGCTTTGCCTGAGTCTCGAGTTGCTGTCTGTTCTCCTAAACCGCCGTCGGGTCGTCCCCTTATATACATGGGTTGACGCCCGTCGGTTTACAGAATCCCGAGGCCGGCTCATAAATGTGTCCGGCTTGGTCTCTGCTCTTTCTATCTTACAACACAAGTTTACATATAAATGCCAGTTTATGTCTACAGGCCTTAAACCGGCTTTGGGCCCTGGGCCTTCATAAATCGTCACCATCTTTGTCTTCATGGGCTTTAGATATAGTGAACCATTATGTGGTTAACCCGGCCTCTCCTGGCCGGTTTACGCCCAGTAGTAATATCCCCAACATTAGGCCCCAGATTGATTTGAACTGGTTCATGTCAATCCTCAACGCATCATTATCTTCACAGAAATCTTGTAAACCGCCATGACATCACTTTCCAGGACCATGATAAATTGCCATGACGTCATTTGTTATTAAGAACTGCGCATAACCCACCTTTATTAATGGGCCTCCGACAATCGAGGCAATAGAGCTGTCACATATCCCATTTTTCGGGCTCCTCGATTCTCGCGCCTGCCACTTATCCATTCACCTTATAAATACAGCCGAGGGGTCCTTTTCACTTTTCCCCCCGTGCCTCTTCACATCTTCTTCTTCCACATGCCAACCAAACCTCGAGCTCTGCCGCCGCCGTCGACCTTCGCCTCTGCCTCAACAACGGCCGCTGCATCAACCTGACCGCACCAGAGAAACACGGCGATCTTCCGCTGCTTCCTCAGCACCAGTAAGTTCCTCTTCTCCTCAATCCAAATCCACCATTAGGGTTCAGTGTTCTTCGTAGTTATTCGAAGCTCTTGGAACTGTTCTTCCTTGTTCCTCTTTAGTAATACCAATGACTAGTAAGATCTGATATTTTGCAGTGCCCTTGTAGTTTAAACTCCTTTTTAGGGCATCTGCCTTATATAAAAATCATCTGAACTTGCTGAACTCTTCGAGCACTTGAAATAAGGTCAGAATATATTTTGATTGTCCAACGGACGGCAGATCTAAAATCACCATGCCAAGCTGTAGAACTTGTTTTACCTTCACTTACGCATCTTTAGACTTGTATCTTTAATACCAGATTAGGCAGTTTAATCCCATAGAAAAATGATGACCCAGAAGATACCATTAGACCCCTGTTGAACCGGCAATGCATTCGTCATTGTACTGTCTCCATTGTCAAACTCCGGTTTACCAATAACAAACCCCGGTTTAACAATATGCACACATACTTGCATCGCTTCATAGTTGTCAATTGTGAATCTTAAACCGGCAATAATTATGTTTCAGCTTGTCATTGAAATGGCCAAACAAGTCTATGAGTGCAACTGGGCTCCTTCGAGTCAGCAGCGAGCAGTTGAGCAGATGTCGTGCCATGGCGGTGCCTTAGCCAAGAAAGAGGTCATCCACTGGAGGGCCCCTGGTCCAGAAAATCCTCCTGAACCCAAGGACGGAGGAGAAGTGGTTTTTGTTGACCATCTTGGTCGAGGTTTTAGCCCTCCCGGTTCAAAATTCTTCTGAGACATACTTGCCAGTTTCCAGCTTCACCCACAGGACATCGGTCCAAACTCTGTATCCAACATCTGCCATTTACAAGTGTTTTGTGAGGCTTACCTTCAAGAAGAGCCCACAGTTGAGTTGTTTAGAGATTTCTTCCACTTAAACCGTCGCACAGAGTTCATAGATGGACCCAATACTGAACTTGGCGGAATGGCGGTTCAAAAAAGGAAATAAGTCAGCTTCCCTCACGCGAAGCTTCACAGTCACCCCAAGGAGTGGAACCAAACTTGGTTTTACTACAAAGACACATCTCCAACTGACGAAAACACCTTGCCGGGTTACCGGCCTCACTGTCTTATCAATACACATCCCTTTCCTCAAAGGTTGACTAGAAAATAAAGGTCCAACTATGCCCCACAACTGTCAAAGCTTAGAGCCTTCATGTCGAACGGTTTAACATGTGTTGACTTTGCTCGTTGTTGGATAAGCTGGAGTATTCTGCCCTAAAGCCGGCGCCCCGGTTTAATGTGTGAATATACCGGGAGCTTGAAGGACCCTCAATGACACATTGATATCCAGCTTACAGATGCTGAAGTTACTGAGGCTGTGAAGAAGATGCTAAATGAACCGGAGGCTGTCTGTAGCCAGACCGGATTAAGTCCCTTCTGTGCTTCCAACAAACCTCCAAAGGTAAGGGTCACATAACTTGCCTTTGTTTTAATTTGCTTCTTTCAAATATTCTCTAAAAATCTTGTCATCTTTGTCAGGGTGATGATCCGTTTTGTAAGAAAAAACCACAAGATAAACCGGTGAAACCTCAAGATAAACCGGCAAAGCCACTTCACCCGAAGACCAAGGTTGTTAAAAAACCTGCCAAGAAAAGGACCACTGCGTCTTCCGAGCCAACTGAGGGAGTCCTGGATTATGGGGTCCTCGGACAGCCGGACTATATCCTTTGGCCGGACTGTTGAACTATGAAGATACAAGATTGAAGACTTCGTCCCGTGTCCGGATGGGACTCTCCTTGGCGTGGAAGGCAAGCTTGGCAATACAGATATGTAGATCTCCTCCCTTGTAACCGACTCTGTGTAACCCTAGCACCCTCCGGTGTCTATATAAACTGGAGGGTTTAGTCCGTAGGACAACAACAATCATACTATAGGCTAGCTTCTAGGGTTTAGCCTCTACGATCTCGTGGTAGATCATCTCTTGTAGTACTCATATCATCAAGATCAATCAAGCAGGAAGTAGGGTATTACCTCCATCGAGAGGGCCCAAACCTGGGTAAACATCGTGTCCCCCGCCTCCTGTTACCATCCGCCTTAGACGCACAGTTCGGGACCCCCTACCCGAGATCCGCCGGTTTTGACACCGACGTTAGTGCTTTCATTGAGAGTACCACTGTGCCGTCACCACAAGGTTTGATGGCCCCTTCGATCATCGGCAACGATGCAATCCAGGGTGAGGTCCCCCCCCCCCAGACGGATCGTTGTGTTCGGCGGCTTCGCACTGCGGGCCAACTCGCTTGGCCATCTGGCACAGATCGAGAGCTACGCCCCTGGACACCAGGTCAGGTTCAGAAACTTGAAATATACTGCCGACATCCACGGAGACTTGATCTTCGACGGATTTGAGCCCATGTCAGGTGCGCCGCACAATCACGACGAGCATGACTTGGCTCTGCCGTCGGGCAGTGTTCGGGAGATCACACCTGCATCCACTCCAGCCCTTAATCCGGAACAAATTGCGCCATCTGAGGACGGGTGGATGGACCCCGCCACAGAGGCCGCATACTCAGTGGCGATTGAGCCAAATACTGACTTTATCTCCTACGAGACCCATGTTGCCGAACCATTGATTTCGTCCCCGGCCATGGGCTCCAAGCCGCCTGCGTCCGTGGCTATCGAATCCGATTGGGCACCGATCATGGAGTTTACCTCCGCGGATATATTTCAGCACTCGCCCTTTGGCGATGTACTAAACTCGTTGAGGTCTCTCTCCCTGTCAGGAGACCCTTGGCCGAACTATGTCCGGCTAGAATGGGATGCGGACGACAAAGAAATTTGCTCCCCACCCACCACCCACTTAGTAGCCACTGTCGACGATTTAACCGACATGCTCGACTTCAGCTCCGAAGATATCGACGGTATGGACGACGATGCAGGAGATGAACAGGAACCACTGCCCACAGGGCGCTGGACAGCCAATTCATCACATGATGTATATATGGTGGATACACCAAAAGAAAATAATGATGAGGAACGGAAGGACGCATCGAAGGATAGCTCCCTCAAGAAGCAACCAAAGCGACGGCGTAGGCGCCGCTCCAAATCCCGCCTCTGCAAAAATAGCGATAACAGCGCAAGAAAAAATAACACCCCGTTCGACTCTAGAGGAAGTGACGACCACTTTGACCCAGTGATAGAGCAGGACGAACCAGTGAATGGCGAACATAGTACGGAGCCGCTGTCCGAACAGGTTGACGCCGAGGATAAAGCTCATCAAACTCTCTCCGGAGAGGAAAACAGTCCGGACGACGACGATGCACACATCATCCTGGAAAGGCACTTGGAACAAGAGAACCTCCGTAGAAGGCTTATTGCCACCGCGAGGAGTCTGAAGAAGCAGAGGCAAAGGCTTAAGGCCGCGCAGAATACACTCAACAGTAGATGGAACAAAGTGCTCGACACTGAAGAAAAGTATGGTGGTAGTTGCCAACAAAGAGCTATCCAAAGCGCAAGCTGTTGCCTGAATTCGATAATGAGGCCTTAGAACCCACACAGCCGAAAACTAAAACGGCTGACCCATCGGATCGACCACCTCGTGGCCGCGATAGGGCGGCTAACGAGGCCGCACATAAATCAGCAGATGATCCATGCGAGGACTTGCATCAATAGTCCGGCGTGACCAGATCCATCTACGGATCTAGGAAGCACGCTCCAGTGCATAATCAAAACCGAACACTGCAACCGTTAGAACGCAATGACACATCCAAATACAGGGGTGCTGTGCAGCCCCTATGTTTCACCGATGAGGTCTTTGGATCGCAATTTCGGAGGATTCAAACTTCGTGAACATAGAGGCGTCTGGTGAACAGACGGACCACAGGGTCGGATCGAGGACTTCATCCTCCATATCCATATGGCTCGCGGAGACAATCTCCATGCCATCAAATACTTGCCCCTCAAGCTGAAAGGACCAGGTCGGCACTGGCTGAAGGGCCTCCCCGAAAATTCAATCGGAAGTTGGGAGGAGCTTCAGGATGCTTTTAGGGCCAACTTTCAAGGGACCTATGTCCGACCTCCGGATGCAGACGATCTAAGTCATATAATTCAACAGCCCGGAGAGTCAGCCCGAAAGCTTTGGAACAGATTTCTCACTAAGAACCAAATCGTCGACTGTCCGGACGCCGAAGCCTTAGCAGCTTTCAAACACAGCGTCCGGGACGAATGGCTCGCCAGACACCTCGGCCAAGAAAAACCAAGGACAATGGCAGCCCTAACAAGCCTTATGACCCGCTTTTAGCAGGCGTAGATAGCTAGCTGGCCGTAGTAGCACCGATGACCTGCACATCTGAAGTCGGGGATGGTAATGGAAAACCACGGACTTGATAAAAGCAAGCGTCGAAATAACAAAGACAGCCCAGACAACATAGAGGTAAACGCCGGATTCAGGGGCTCTCGACCCGGTCAACGGAAGAAGCCCTTCAAAGGCAATAGGGATGGACTGTCCAGCCTCAACAAGATTCTAGAGAAATTATATCACATTCACGGCACCTCCGACTAACCTGCAAATCACACCCACAGAGAATGCTGGGTCTTCAAGCAGGCCGGTAAGCTAAACGCCGAACACAAGGGGAGGGAGACACCAAGTGAAGATGAGGATGAGCCTCGTTAGCAAAACACTGGGGGGCAGAAAAAGTTCCACCAGAGGTCAAAACAGTGAACATGATTCACGTAACAAAAAGAAGGAGCAAGCATGCACTCCAAGACATATGCGCCATAGAGCCCGTCACCCCTAAATTCAACCCTTGGTCGGCCTGCCCGATCACTTTCGATCGCAGGGATCACCTTTCAGGTATCCGACATGGAGGATTGGCTGCCTTGGTGCTAGACCCAATTATTGACGGATACCACTTCACCCAAGTCCTCATGGACGGCGGCAGTAGTCTTAATCTGATATATCAGGGAACAGTCCACAAAATGGGGATAGACCCGACAAGAATCAGCCAAAGTAATACTACCTTCAAAGGGGTAATACCAGGCCCAGAGGCCCGCTGTATTGGCTCTCTCGTACCAGAGGTTGTATTCGGTTCTCCCGACAACTTCCGAAGTGAAAAGTTAACCTTCGACATCGCTCCATTCCGAAGCGGCTATCAAGCACTACTCGGAAGAACAACTTTCGCTCGTTTCAATGCGGTACCGCATTATGCTTCTCTTAAGCTTAAGATGCCCGGTCCACGTGGCATCATCACAGTCAGCGGAAATATCGAGCGTCCTTATGCGCGAAAGAACGTGTGGCGGCTTTAACAGCCGAACACTAAACAACCTCTCCAACCAGAATAAATGACCGGTCGTCAAGACCACGGACACGGCTAGATGAGTCCGGCGCACCACTAGCTGTAACAGCTCAGATAAACCTGAGATCGGTACGATGGATATACCCCCGTAGGTGGTACCAGGGGCTTCCCGCATGTAAAAAGGACTACAGTTCGGCTCGACCTTACCTATCTTGAATTTTAATGGTTTATTGAGAATAACCAAGTTTTTGCACGACAATTTTCACCTAATTTCTTCTCTTTTACAAATGATAATCGTGCTACACCCTTCCAGGATACGGCACAACGGAGACACAGGTGCAGACGTGCAGCAGGGCCCCGCTCAAAGGTTTCCTTTTAGATTAAGACCATGTGTAAACCTTTTTTACTGTCTCTTGTTGCTTTACATCCTCCGGATACTCAGCATAACCGAGAAGGACGCTGACGTTATTGGCATTTTGCCACGTCAAAATGATGCACGTACCTGGACACTCAGCGTTCATTATCAAGGGAGTTACCCAGCCCGATATATGTTGTAAAGACCGAACACCTTAGGGAGTGTTCGGCGTCGTGAGTTTGGCCTTATATGCATCAGCTCCAAATCATGTCTTTGGTCAAATGTTTGGTTTTCCCGGCTCCCGCGTTTTGCTACCTTACGTTCCGCTGTATCGGCTAAGGTGGCACCGGGAGAACTACTGGGATTGTGCCACGGTTCATCCGGACGAGCACCTTAGTAGAGAAAGCCCAAAAATGACTGTCATGATAAAGCGTGAGACTGGTCAACCACTCGATGACTCATCGGAATCTTCGGGATTCCTCCGCATTAACGAAGGACCAGTTTTCCCGGTCATGTACGTACGCGCACCGTATTCGGATAGCCACGGAAATACCAGGGGCTATATAGTAGCCCCACTGTCAAACTCCCATGGTTAAGTGAAAGAGTTAAAGCAATATAGCCCGATTGCCTCGTTCGCCGCGCTACCACCTCCTTAATGGACCAAGACGTTGGATCAAGTGTGAAGACGCGCTTTCACGAACACCCCCGCATTATATGCGTGGGGGCTGAAGCCGACGACTGCAAACTTTCAGGTTATATACACATATACATTAAAAACCGCACATGAGGCATAATAATACTTTTAGGCAAAAGTATAAACACAGCCTTTACAATTCAAATAACATTGTTCTTACAATTGGGATACATGTTACTAGAACATGACATTCTTCGAGCACTGAGCCTCTATTAAACGAGCGCCTTCTAGGACTTCTTCAAAATAGTGCTCGGCCGATACCCGGCCTACGGCCGAACTCTGGGTTGCAATAGCGGTGGCCTCCATCTCTGCCCAGTATGTCTTGACATGGGCAAGAGCCATCCGCACACCCTCTATGCACGCCGACCTCTTCACAGCATCGATATGCGGCACAACACCAAGGAATCGTTGCACTAAGCCAAAATATCTATCCGGCCTCGGTCCTTCCGGCCAAAGATGATCCACAACAGACCTCATGGCAAGCCCGGACAACCTATGGAGCTCGGCCAGCTCGGTCATTTGCTCATTTAACAGCAGCGGACGCACCGGAGCATTGAACTGCGATGAGAACAACTTTTCCACTTCGTGATCTTTTTGATATTCGAAAAACTTGGTCACATCAGCAGCACTTGTTGCCAAATCTAGGTACACGTCCGCAGAACTCCATAATTGATCCAGAAGGGCATACTTAGGATCGCCGAACTTCGTCTGCGACAAAAAGGGCTTCCCAGCCATGATATCTCCGGCTTGACGTAGCTCCTCCTTCGCCACTCTGATTTTAGAGCGGGCTTCCTTGGCCGCTACCATGGCTTTCTCCAGGTCCGCCGTCTTCGTTTGGCTTTCCTTCTCAAGAAGCTCATACCGGTCGGCGGCATCTTTCAACTCAACAGCCATCTTGGCTATTTTTTCTTTGCTCTGGCAATCGCAGCCTGTTCGGCTCTTAACTCTTCGACCGCCTTTAGGGCGGCCGCATCACTCCTCCTGGCTTGTTCCTTGGCTCAGGCAAGTTCTGCCCAAAGGGTCTCCACGGCGACAGCTCCATCTGCAGTTACAGCATATTATAGATACTAGCATCATGCTCCTCTTAATATATGTTGACCACTAGAGAATACATACCTTGTGCCTCGTCAAGTCGCTTGTTTACAAGCACGATGTCGGCATCTGCCGCATCAAGTTGCCGCTTCAGTTCGGCAAACACACCAGTCCGGCTAGCCATCGGACCCTCAGCCACCTGCACGTGAAAGCAGCACGGTTATTACCTGGGACTATGATCCTCTATTTGCTGCCTTTTTCGACAGCAACCAGAGTCTCAGGGGCTACTATCTGCATAGGGAACACCTAGCGTGTGCGACACCATCAAAAATTATATATTACTTTGCGTACCTCAAAGCTTCTTAGCAGGCTCATAAAAGCTTCATGCAACCTGCTTTCGGCAGATGAAATCTTCTCAACCACCGTACCCATTAGCGTATGATGCGCTTCCGAGATAGCCGCTTGCTCCAGAAGATTCATCAGTGCATCTGGTTGCGCACCAGACAGTCCCGGACTCTTTCTGTTGCTCTCCTTAGGAGTCGAATGCCCCGGGCTTCGGGTGGCCGAAGGGTTACCCTCTGGCCTTGGCGGATCAGGAGAAATCCTCCGTGACGACATCTCAGGGTCGTCCGTTTCACGAGACGGGGAGGCACGGGGAGGCGTTTCACTCTCCATCATCTCCGGAAGAAGATCCCCTGAAGACGAACTCTGTCGAGAAGGGCTACGATCCGAACTACAAGACATACGTCTCGGTTATTGATTTCAGGAATGAAGCAGGGTATATTTACTATAAAGTACTTTTGTTTACTTACAGTTCGGTGGAGGGCTGGTCCCCTTGCGGGTACTGTGCGGTAAGGATGTCCTCCGGGGTAGGGCCCCCTGGCAAAGGTTTCTTCCCTCGTTTGAAAACCATTGTTTCCAAGTCTTTAGAGGCGACCCTCTTCCTTCCTTGGGGAGAGGGAATTTCGGATTATTCTCCCCGGTTGTCCTCATTCGTGGAGGCACTAATTCCCCCGGTTTGAATGAATAATGAGTGAGGCTCACTTTCGTCTTTGTTGTTCCTCCCTTTATCTTCCCCTGATGGCGCTTGATAAGGCGCAAGCTCAAGCATCCTGGCTAGTACGGTATCCGGTGAGCCTTCGGGAAGGGGGCCGGACACCTGATCATCTTTGCCTTTTTTACCCAATCCTGGTCAAAGAGCGACTTTTCAGAATGATATTGTGATAAATAAAGAGATAGCATGTTCTGTCGAAGAATTACTTACTTGGGTATCTGGACGATTGCAGCTCAGACCCCCATCCTCGGTGGTGTCCGGACACCTTATATGTGATCCGAACAACATCCCATACATCTCTTCGTGCGTCATGCCGAAGAAGTGCTGAATAGTTCGCGGTCCTTCCGGGTTGAACTCCCACATAGGGAGAGGTCGACGTTTGCAAGGCAAGGCTCGACGAAATAGCATGACTTGCATTACCTTGACAAGGCAAACATCTCTCTCGAAGAGATCTCGGATGGGACTCTGCAATATCGGCACATTGTTTACTAGCCCCCAGTCCAGCCCCTTGTTGACCCATGACGCCAGTTGTGGCGGGGGGCCCGAGCGGAAGGTAGAGGCGGCTACCCACTTAGTACCACGGGGAGCTGTGATGTAAAACCACTCACGTTGCCATAAGCTGGACACCTCCGGGAAGGAACCCTTTGGCCATGGAGCATCGGTGCCTTTGCTTATTATGGCACCTCCGCATTCTGCGTGTCGCCCATTAATCATCTTCGGCTTCACATTAAAGGTCTGGAGCCACAAGCCGAAGTGTGGGGTGCCGTGGAGGAAGGCCTCACACACGACGATGAACAACGAGATGTGAAGGATGGAGTCTGGAGCCAGATCATGGAAATCGAGCCCATAATAGAACATGAGCCCTCTAACAAAGGGATCTAGACCAAAGCCTAGCCCTCAGAGGAAGTGGGAGATAAATACAACACTCCCGTTAGGCCCGGGAGAGGGGATGACCTGCCCTCGAGCAGACAGCCTGTGCGAAATTTCGGCGGTCAGATACCTGGCCTCTCTTAGCTTCTTGAGGTAATTATTCTTTCCTCTGATTCAGATCCTCTGCGAACATCAAAAATCCGTCGAGCAAACCGGAAAGTAAAATTTTCTCACCCTCTTTCCCACTTGGACCCAAACTTTCTTTTGAAGACGCAGCAACACGAAGCTCGCCGCACAACCCGGCACAGCGGCCAGGTAGTTACCTCCGTCGGTTTACCGAACACTCCGGTTCGGATACGCCGATTAGAGGTCTCTTATACTCTTGATACTTCTTGCCCCAAGGGGGTTGTTTCCGGCAGCCTCTTAATCCATCTGATTCAAATTATCAGGGAACACCTCACTCATCCTCTGGCGAGTCAACAGCCACACAACTTCCACCCCTCAAGACAGTTCCTGGGTGAGCTATGCACTTGATTTTATCCTTGATGTGTTATTTTTGCACTTTACTGATCTTCATGTTTATTTTGCTTAGTGCCAAGCCGAGACCCAGCAAGAAGGCTCGGTTAAATAAACCGGCTGATGATAACGTGGCTGTTGAACCGGAAAAGACTCCAGACCCAGAAGAAACCGATGCTGATGCCATGCTTAATGATCCGCCGCCTCAAGACCATGACTTGTTTACTGAACAAGTAGAAATTGACACCACATGCCATGCTGAGAAACCAACCAGCCCGGTCCGACCTGATGACAAATCGGCCAGTCCAGCTAAGGCTTCCGATAAACTGCCAACTCCCGTGAAGGCTGCTGATGATAAAGAGGATGATGTTATGATTACCAGTGTCAGCCACACTGCTCCTGGCAACCCCGTCGCTTTATCCAAACATAGCGCCAAGGATGAACTTTCTGCTATGGGCAAAGGCAAATGGAGCACCGATTTGTCTAGCTACACTCATCTCAACGCCCAAGACATTCACCCTGGCTTCTTAAACCGTCTGTATACCAGTCGTGACTATGAAGCCGGTTTAGTAAATTTGATGAAGGAGCGATATGAGGTAACCACACAACTATTTCTCTTATGTCCAATTTCAAATATCAACTCCAGTAGCCCCCAAGTTACGGTTTACGATGTCAATCCAAACCGGGGCTTTGTAATAACAACTTTTCATGTTTAGCCTCCGAGGACGGGTTATCATTTTAAGATGAACGGTATTTCTTTTCTCGATGTAGCCCCCAAGGGCGGTTTAACTTTTAAAGATGAACCGGGACAGTAGAAGAATTCCATACCAGTATTTTGAGCAAACATACATTAGCCCCCAAGTGCCAAGAGTAATACTTGTATTGTGCTTGGGACTTGTAAAAATTTCGGAGAATAAGCAAATATGCATTAGCCCCCAAGTATCAGGTGCATAACTTGTTATGTACTTGGTACTTCAAATATGTATTGTCAATCTCATAATATGTCTGTTTCTCATAGGCTGAGCTGAGAAAAAAAGATTCTCAAACCGCCGATCTGAAAGAAAACATCAAATCCCAGCAAACCGAAACCTCCAAGGCAAAGGAAGAGTTGACCAGCGCTTTAAACGCTATGGAAAAACTGAAAGAGAGCTTCAACAAGGAGCAGGCGGATTGGGAAACAAAAAAATCTGCTTTGCGAAAAAGACCCGAGGACGCAGAAGCAGCTCTTAAACCGGTGGTAGATGAGCTGACTGGATTAAAGCGGCAGATACATGCCATGACTGCTGTTGTGTTCGGTAAACATCCTTGCTTCATACTTTCAACATATCGTCCCATACATTGCCGGTTTACTGATGTTGTAATGATACAGGAAGAAGCTGAAGGCTGCCTACACGCTGATAGAGCAGTTGTATACCGGCGCGCAACGAATCATCTGCACCGCTTCACACAATAAACCGCCCCCAACGTTAATCAAGGATACCTTAGAAAGGCTGTCTATGCTGCCTGCCCGGGTTGAAGAACTAAAAAGATCTACTGCAAGGGCTGGTGCTCTGACCGCACTAACCCGGGCAAAGGCGTGGGTGCCTGATCTTGATCCGGAGGATGTCAGCAAAGGCTATCCGAGCTTAAAAGAAGACGGATCAGAATTTGGGAATGATGATCTCCGAGCAATACACCGGGAAGTACATCCGCTGGCTTCCCAATTAGCTGAAGAAGCTGATCTTTCACATTATCAGGCAAGTTATGACATTAACAACAAACGGGTGGCCGCACAAACTCCTGAGGTTCAAAATCTCATCCCGCCAATTCGTAAGCACACTTATGCCCCTGACATTGAACCGTCCACCCTTATAAGCAACGAAGCTGTGTTCCAAGCCCTAACTGGGATCGACTGGACAATTATTGACTTCCAGCCGCTGGGTAGAGATCAAGAAGATGAACCGGTGCAAGATGATCCGCAGCCATTAGGTCAAGCTAGAGATGAATCATGATCCGGAGGCCGGTTTAATCCTGCATGCAAGAAGTTGATTGTAACGCCCCGGATTCGATGCGCCAGGTGTCTGCCAGTTATTTGCTGTCTTGCCATGTCATGTGCTTGCGTGTTGCACTTTGCCATGTCATCTTTTGCATTTCATATCATGTCATCATGTGCATTTCTTTTTGCATACGTGTTCGTCTCATGCATCCGAGCATTTTCCCCGTTGTCCGTTTTGCAATCCGGCACTCCTATGTCTCCCGGCGCTCTCTTTTACCTCTTTTCGTGTGTGGGTATTAAACGGTCTCGGAATGGACCGAGGTTTGTCAAGCGGCCTTGGTATAGCACCGGTGAACCGCTGTCAAGTTCGTGCCATTTGGAGGTCGTTTGGTACTCAGCAGTTAACCGGGTAACCGCAAAAGCCTCTTTGTTTGCAGCCCAACACCCCTTCAAAGTGGCCCAAAACCCACCAAACTCCCTCCATGCTCTCGTTCGTTCGATCACGATCGCGTGGCGAAAACCGCACCTCATTTGGACTCTCTAGCTCCCTCTACCTATAAATACATCTTCCCCTCGAAATCGCGGATGAAATCCCCTAACCCTAAAATCTCCTCGCGCCCCGGACCGTCCACGTCGCGCCCGAGCGTATCCGACCTGCAGCGCCGCCGCCCGCGCCCACTCCGAAGCCGCCACGTGGCGCCCGGCCACCAACGCCCGCCCGCCCGCCGCCCGCGGCCCAAAGGCTGGCCCGCGCGTGGCCCGTCAGACGCTCGCCGCCGCCGCTGGCCAGCGCCCGAAGCTCCTCCCTCGCCCGGCCTTCCGCTCCCTTGCCGCCCGCCGCCTCCGCCGCCGCGCCTGCCGCCCGGCCGCCCAGCCGCCCTCGCCGCCCGGTGCCGTTCGGCCCAGCGCCCGCCGCCGCCTCCGCCCGGCGGAGTGCCCGACCGCGAGCTCCTCTCCGGCCTCCTCCTCCTTCCCCGCAGCTCCGGCGAGCACTCTCCGGCCCCGCCTCGGCGTCCGTGCCCGCAACCCCCAGATCCAGATCCAAAACGAGAGGTTGACCTTTTTTCCTCTTCCCCGAATTGCTAAGTCCCCGAATATGTGATATTTTGTGCCATTTTCATTGCATCATATCTCTGTGCATGTAGCTCCGTTTTGCGCGTGTAATATGTCAAAATGTTCGTCTCGAAGAGTAGATCATTTCTTCTCATTGCATCATTTTCATTTGAGCTCATCTTGATGCCCGAAATGCTGTTGGAAGAGTGCTATGTGATGTTAGTTTCAGATTCTTATCAGAACTTGCACTTTTGTCATTTTTGCCATGATTGATGTGTGCATCCTATGGACTTGAGTCCTACATGTGTTTTGTAATATGCCATGTCTTCTTTCCAGTGGTGCTTGCTATGTATTTTTGTGATCTATGTGGTGACTAGCACAAGCATGCAAACTAGGTGTCTTGTTGTTGCTGTTTTCAGCCCTGTTTTGCTGATATTTTGATGCCATGTTAACTTGATGCTACAGAGAGTTCCATGCATATTTTGAGTTACTTCAGTAAGGATGTTTTGTTAAACATGTATTGCTCTATCCATCCATGCCCTTGTTTGCAATTATGGAGTGCCATAGCTTGAGTCAATCGAGCTCTACTTTTGCTATCAAATGTTTCCTGGCAGATTGTATACATGTTATTCAATTTTGCCAAGGTTGTTGTGGTTGATCCATGTATGCTATGTTATTGTTCTTGCCATGTATGTCTTCTATGCCATGTCTTCTTGATGTATGTATGATTAGTTTATCATATAAGGCTCTGTAGTGAGTGCTTTGAGCTTGTAAACATGCCTACTTGTTATCAGTTTTTGACATGCCATGTTGCTGAATCTGTTATCGAAACTTTCAATATTGACATGGGTGTTACTATATTGTCTGATCCTTTTTGTCTTATGGTCACTAAAGGACTTCTGTTCTATGCAATTAGTAGATTCATGCCATGCCTTTGTTTGCCATGATAAGTTCCTGTAACATGTTGTTTCATAGCTCTAAACATTGCAACCTGATGTTAATTTCTGTAAAGTCTGAAACTGTTATTACTTGCAATCTTGCCATGTCATTTTGAGCTTGTTCTAGTCATTTCTGGAGATAGCTCAGTTCTCATGTTTTGTAATGCTTTACCTGTAGATCATGCCCATCCCTTTTGTTTTCATGTTGAGGTCCTGTAGCATGTTGTTTTGATGCTTGCAATATGCCTAGTTGCTGTTTTGGGTAGATTGTTGTCATATCTAGTATTGGGTGTATGTGTTGAACCGTTGCTCCGTTTTGAGTGTGCTCTATATGAAACTTGCTTGATTTTGCATGTAGTTTCATATTATCATGTTGCATCCTTGTTTTGAGGTGTTTTGCTTGATGTTGGTGTGCATTTTGCATCAATGCCATGTTTATCTTGTTTTGCTCATATCTTCTAGCCCGTAGCTCCGAATCTAATGAACTTTATTTGTAACTTGACTAGAATTTCGTGTAGATCATCATGGTGCATCTTAAATTGCTGTTTAACAATTTCAACTTAAGGTTTATTCAGATCTGGACTAATTTCGAAATTTGCATATGAGGACTTACCGGAGTTGTTATATGATGTTCCCGGCCTCATTTAAACTTGCCTTGATGTGTTGCTCTTGTTTGCATCATCTCTTGCCATGAGTAGCTTCATATAGCTTTGTCATGCATCATGCTTGATTGTGCATCATGTCTTGTTCATGGTGGTGTGTTTACTTTGTTGTGTGCTTCTTCTTGTTAGTTCCCGTTTCATTGCGATCATGAGGATTCGTTCGTCTACGCTTGGTTCGGCTTCATCCGTCCGTCTTCTTCATGGACTCGTTCTTCTTCCTTGCGGGATTTCAGGCAAGATGACCGCTACCCTGGATCTCACTACTATCATTGCTATGCTCGTTGCTTCGTTCTATCGCTATGCTGCGCTACCTATTACCTGTTTATCAAGCCATCCCAAATTGCCATGTCAGCCTCTAACCTTTTTCACCCTTCCTAGCAAACCGTTGTTTGGCTATGTTACCGCTTTGCTCAGCCCCTCTTATAGCGTTGTTAGTTGCAGGTGAAGATGAAGTTTGTTTCTTGTTGGAACATGGAGATGTTGTTCCTTGTTGGAACATGTTTACTTGTTGGGATATCACAATATATCTTATTTAATTAATGCATCTATATACTTGGTAAAGGGTGGAAGGCTCGGCCTTATGCAGTGTTTTGTTCCACTCTTGCCGCCCTAGTTTTCGTCATATCGGTATTATGTTCCCGGATTATGCGTCCCTAACGCGGTCGGGTGATTTATAGGACCCCTTGACAGTTCGCTTTGAATAAGACTTTTCCAAGCAAGGCCCAACATTGGTTTTACCATTTGCCTCACCTATTACCTTTTTTCCTTGGGAGTCGCGCTCTCAAGGGTCATCTTCATTTAGCCCCGGGCCAATGCTTGTCTAAGTGTTGGTCCAAACTAGAAACCCTTTGCGGCGCCACCTCGGGAAACTTGAGGGCTGGTTTTAGTTGTCGGACTGCTCATCCGGTCGTGGCACAGGGACGAGATCTGTGGCTACTACCGGTGTGTCGGACGCCGGGAGGTCTTCTGGTCTTGTTTTATTGCTGTGAAATGTCTTGTGGCAGGATTCGAGACTGATCGGGTCTTCCGGGAGAAGAATATCCTTCGTTGATCGCGAGAGCTTATCATGGGCTAAGTTGGGACACCCTGCAGGGTTTGAACTTTGGAAAGCCGTGCCCGCGGTTATGTGGCAGATGGGAATTTGTTAATGTCCGGTTGTAGAAAACCGAAGTTGATCTCAATTAAAATACACCAACCGTATGCGTAACCGTGAGTGTCTCTTTTGGGGTTGATCGAGAGGAGAACACGGTTTACGGGTTATGTTTGGCGTAAGTAGGAGTTCAGGATCACTTCTTGATCATTACTAGTTGTGACCGTTCCTTTGTTCCTCTTCTCGCTCTCATTTGCGTATGTTAGCCACCATATATGCTTAGTCGCTGCTGCAACCTCACCACTTTATCCCTTCCTTTCCTACTTAAGCTTTGCTAGTCTTGATACCCATGGTAATGGGATTCTGAGTCCTCGTGGCTCTGATTACTACACCACCGATTGCAGGTACAGGTTTGCGATGATCATGGCGTGAGAGCGATGGTTACTTGTGTTGGAGTTCTTCTTACGCTTCTTTGATCGGGGATAGGTTCGGTCGGCAGCCTGGGCTAGCAGGTGGATATTGTTTGAGTTTCTGTTTATGTTTCATCCGTAGTCGGATGTTGACCTCTTGTATATGATGTTGATGTATTCTTGTGGCTTTTGTGCCTTATGTATGTATCCCTATGTATTATGTAATGTTGATGTAATGATATCCACCTTGCAAAAGCGTTTCAATATGCGGGTCTATCCTTGGTGGGACCGTCGAGTTCCTTTTGGATAGGGTCGCATATTGGGCGTGACATTGATAGTGTCCCGGTGGTTTACCGCCGGACGGGTCATGATGCCCAGATATATAACCAGGGTTTATAACCAAGGTTGTATAAAGATAATCAAATATGAAAATAATTGATACCTGTGACCTTGAATCACAACGTTGGCTGACCAACGTTGATAGTCAGGGTGATACCCCAATCTTGAGTAATGATAACTTCTTTCATACCGTGCCGGTTTATGAGAAAACCATGCCAGGTTGTGATAAACACCAGTTTATTCAATGCTGGCGACTTAGAGTCAAAACTAGACCGGGTTAAGAAACTCCGGGTTATAAGTGATTACGTACGACAACTTGTAGTTGACAACCTAGCTGGGTTGATGAACACCGGTTTATCAAAAACATCATAAGCCTTGTCAAAAGAGAGAAAAACTTGGCAAAAAGCAAATGAAAACTTGTAGTCGAGGCTTTTCATGGGCTGCCAGGCCCCAAATTCGAGGCTTTTCATGGGCTGCCAGGCTACTGAGTTGAACCATTTTACAAAGCCTTTTAAGATGGTCCTCAATCCTTAACAAATCGTCGTTTTAACTTGACAAGTTCAGGGTCTTATCAGAGTAACTTGTCAAAGTTAAACAGGTCATACCAGTTTACAGGTGGAGTGACTTACTTAAGCGAGGCTAACCGGGGTTTTGGTGTATACACTAGGCTTCCAAGCCGTGGCTTGATAGCCTATTACAAGTGTAGATTCTTTGTTCATTGCGACAGCAAAGAATCCCCAAGTAACATTGTGAGCTGTAGTAACATTGTGAGCTGTGCTCAGTGGGTGCCTATGTTTGAGTGGTTGCTTTGCAACACTCTCTTTGGCCCCGGAGTAATTTGGATTTGAGCCGATCAAAAGGTGTGACTATGGTTCGAATACCACCAAGCCCCCAAGTGATATTGTGGCATTGCGCCGATCAAAAGGTGTAGCTATGGTTCAAATGCAACCAAGCCCCCAAGTGACTTTTATATAAAGCTTTAATAAGTTGAATCAAGGGGTAAACCGGATGCTGCTTTATGAACAGAAGCCCCCATCTAACCACACATGATATAAGAAAAACAACAGATACCCCGCTTTAGCTGAGGCTCCGGTTTATTATATTGATCATAATATATACATTGTCATGACAATGTACATAAGCAGAACCTATGGCTCAAGTATAGTAGGGCCGAAGATGAGCGATATTCCATGGTCGGCGGGTCTCCTCCTCCGATTTACGTGAGTCTTTACGCTCTCGAACATCGATTAGGTTGTATGACCCGTTGTGCAGATTCTTGCTGACCACAAAGGGTCCTTCCCAAGGGGGGGGGGGATAACTTGTGCATACCCGTCTGATCCTGGATGAGTCGGAGCACCAAATCGCCTTCTTGAAAGGTTCTGGTTCTAACCCGGCGGCTGTGATAATGACGCAGATCTTGCTGATAAATCTCCGAACGGGCTGCTGCCATGTCACGCTCCTCATTTGACAGGTCGAGAGCTTCCTGCCGCGCCTTATCATTGTCAGCTTCGACATATGCCGCCACACGGGGCGAGTCATGACGGATGTCACTAGGAAGAACCGCCTCCGCTCCATAAACCATGAAAAAAGGTGTGTGCCCCGTCGATCTGTTGGGTGTGGTATTGATGCTCCATAAGACAGAAGGTAACTCCTCAACCCAAAAACCCGGCGTCCATTGCAAAGGAACCATAAGCCGGGGTTTGATGCCTCTCAAGATCTCTTGGTTGGCCCTCTCCGCTTGAAAATTTGACTTGGGGTGAGCCACTGATGATACGTCAAGCCGGATGTGCTCACGTTGACATAACTCCTTCATGGCACCCTTTGACAGATTGGTACCATTATCTGTTATAATGCTGTGCCAAACCGGAAGATCACCTTTTTGATGAATTGAACCCAATAGCTGCATCACACATACTGACTGGCTCTGCCTCCACCCACTTAGTGAACTTATCAACCGCCACCAAAAGGTGGATCTTCTTATACTTGCATCTCTTAAAGGGTCCAACCATATCGAGCCCCCAAGTCGCAAACGGCCAAGTAATTGGAATCATCCTCAACTCTTCAGCCGGTACATGAGCCCATCGTGAGAACTTTTGACATCCATCACACCATTTGACCAAGTCCTCGGCATCAGCATGAGCCGTCAACCAATAGAAACCGTGAGAAACGCCTTGGCTACCAGCGATTTTGAACCGGCGTGGTGACCACAATCTCCTTCGTGGATCTCACGCAAAATTTCACGGCCTTCTACCGGGGATACACAGCGTTGAAACGCCCCTGTCACACTGCAATGATGTAACTCTCCGTTGATAATAGTCATGGACTTGGACGCGGATTATACGCTGGCGAAGTTTAGTCTTCGGTAACTTCGCCCGGTTCATATACGCCAAGTATGGAACCTTCCAATCCGGAATAACATGAAGAGCCGCCACCAACTGAGCCTCCGGATCAGGAACAGCCAAATCTTCTTCACCAGGGAGTTTGACGGACGGATTATGCAGCACATCTAGGAAGACATTAGGTGGAACCGGTTTACGTTGGGAATCCAAGCGGCTTAAGCGTCGCCGCTTCATTCTTCCGCCGGTCCACATGATCCACCTGATAACCTTTGAAGTGACCTTCAACAATATCCACCTCACGACGATATGCCGCCATGAGTGGGTCCTTGGAGTCCGAAGTGCCGGACACTTGTTGAGCCACAACGTCCGAATCACCAAAGCACTTAACTCGGCTGAGATTCATCTCTTTAGCCATCCGAAGGCAATGGAGTAAAGCCTCATATTCAGCTGCATTGTTAGTGCAAGGGAACATTAAACGGAGAACATAACAAAACTTATCACCCCGTGGGGAAGTTAAAACGACTCCAGCCCCCGAGCCCTCCAATTGCCTGGACCCATCAAAATGAATAGTCCAATAAGTATGATCCGACTTCTCTTCCGGCGCCTGTAGTTCTGTCCATTCATTGATAAAATCCACAAGTGCCCGAGATTTGATCGACGTTCGGGGTATGTATTTTAACCCGTGCGGCCCAATCTCAATAGCCCACTTAGCAATCCGACCAGTTGCTTTCCTGTTCTGGATTATATCCCCCAAAGGAGCAGAGCTGACCTCCATGATGGGATGACCTTGGAAATGTTGGTTAAGATTGCGGCTTGCGATGAAAACTCCATATACCAGCTTCTGCCAATGCGGTTACCTTTGCTTGGATTCAATAAGTACCTCACTGATATAATACACCGACCGTTGAACCGGGTATTCCTTTCCGGCCTCCTTGCGCTCCATCACAATAGCCACGCTAACAGCCCGGGCGTTAGCTGCCACATATAGCAATAATGGCTCTTTATCAACAGGAGCAGCAAGAACCGGTGGATTAGCCAGCTGCCGCTTTAAGTCCTCAAATGCTTCATTGGCGGCGTCACTCCAGACGAAGTTATCCGTTTTCTTCAGCATCTGATATAAAGGGATGGCCTTCTCCCCAAGGCGAATGATGAACCGGCTCAACGCGGCAATTCGGCCTTCCAGGCGTTGAACATCATTAATACACTTCGGTTTAGCCAAAGAAGTTGTAGCCTTGATTTTCTCCGGATTAGCTTTGATGCCTCTGTTAGATACCAGAAAACCCAAGAGCTTGCCTGTCGGTACACCAAAAACACACTTAGCCGGATTAAGCATCATTTTATAAACCCAGAGGTTATCAAAGGTCTCCTTCAAGTCATCTATCAACGTCTCCTTCTGTCTAGATTTTACCACAATATCATCCATATAAGCATGAACATTGCGGCCGATCTAATCATGAAGACAATTACGCACAGTGACGATAAATCGCTGGGCACTCTTGAGCCCAAAGGGCATAGACACATAGCGAAGGCTCAAAAGGAGTTATGAAGGTTGTCTTCTCCTGGTCCATAAGCGCCATTTTGATCGATGATAACCGTAATATGCATCGAGCTCAAGCGCTCGCAACCCGCCGTAGCATCAATGATTTGATCAATACGCGGGAGGGCAAAAGGATCTGCTGGGCAAGCCTTGTTGAGATCTGTATAGTCCACACACATACGCTAAGGGCCATTATTCTTAAGTACTAGCACCGGATTAGCCGACCACTCAGGATGAAACACTTCGATGATAAACCCATCTGCCAAGAGCCTGGCTACCTCCTCACAATTAGCTTTGCGTCTTTCTTCATTGAACCGGCGAAGAAATTGCTTGACCGGTTTGAACTTGGGATCAACATTAAGTGTGTGCTCAGCGAGTTCCCTCGGTACACCTCGCATGTCAGAAGGCTTCCACGCAAAGATATCCCGGTTCTCATGGATGAACTCGATGAGCGCACTTTCCTATTTCGGATCCAAGTTAGCGCCGATGCTAAACTGCTTGGATGAATCGCCAGAACGAAATCAACAAGCTTAGTCTTATCAGCCGATTTAAATTTCAAGGCCGGTTCATGCTCTGTAGTTGTCTTTTTCAAAGAAGTCATATCCGCCGGATCAACATTGTCCTTGTAGAACTTCAACTCTTCTATTGCACAAACTGACTCAGCATATGCCGCATCACCTTCTTCACATTCCAAAGCGATCTTGCGGCTCCCGTGCATTGTGATAGTCCCCTTACGACCCAGCATCTTGAGCTACAAATAGATATAATAGTGTCTTGCCATAAACTTAGCATAAGCCGGCCGTCCAAACAGGGCATGATATGGGCTCTAGATTTTCACCCCCTCGAAGGTCAACGTCTCTGATCTTGAATCATGTTCATCACCAAAAGCAACCTCCAGAGCTATCTTACCAACTGGATATGCCGATTTACTAGGCACCACTCCATGGAAGACTGTGTTGGACGGTTTAAGATTTTTATCTGTTAAACCCATGCGACGGAAAGTTTCATAGCAGAGGATGTTGATACTACTCCCCCCATCCATGAGTACTTTGGTGAACTTATAACCTCATACCTGAGGTGCCACCAACAACGCCAGATGACCCGGATTATCAACCCGGGGTGGATGATCCTCTCGACTCCACACAATAGGCTGTTCAGACCAGCGTAGATAACGGGGCACCACCGGTTCAACGGAATTCACTACCCTTTTATGTAGCTTCTGATCGCGCTTGTCCTGGCTAGTGGTGAAGACATGATACTGCCCGCTATTTAACTGCTTCGGGTTGCTCTGGTAACCCAACTGCTGCTGCTGCTGCTGCTGATTTCCCTGATGATTATAACCACCTTGGTTGTCCTGATTGCCATGATTGCCTTGATTGCCATGCCCACTCTGATTACCGTGAAAACCTGAACCGGAACAGCCTCCACCGTAACCCGAGCCATGAGATCCGGGGCCTGAACCGCCACCCGGTCCATGATCATACCGAAAAAATCGGAATTTTTGAACTCCTGCATGATATAACAATCCTGCCAGAGGTGCGTGGCCGGTTTCCCTGCGACCCGTGCTTTGGGCAAGTCTGGTTTAATAGATAAGACAGGCGCTCCGGTTAGGGCTTGGTCCTCCTCTCGCCGGCGGTTTACCTTCGCCGCTGGCCCTTGTCCTGTAGCGTTTGTATTAGCCACAAAGTCTAAACTGTTATCGCTTTACGCTTACCGCTGTTTCCATGACCCGCGGGTTATCTGCCGCCTTGGTGTTGCTGCTCTTCTTTCCTTCTGTCTTATCATCGTCGGACTCGGGATCCTTGGTACTAACGAGTCGGCATGCCGCGCCAGAGCGGCCATGAGAGTCCCCATGTCATTGCGGTGGCGTTTGAGCCGTCCCAACTTCAACCCGGAGGTGCAAGCGGCAATTGCCTTCAATGTCAAATCTCTTTATGTCGGTGTTGATGCGATGCGATGAATACAAAATCTCGAAACCGGCGCACCCAATGGGTTGTCGATTCTCCTTCCTCCTGGACACAGGTAGCTAAGTCCACAATTGACATGGGCTGCTTGCATGTATCCTTGAAATTCTGGATGAACTGGGCCCTCAGCTCGGCCCATGACCCAATGGAGTTACCTGGCAAGTTTTTCAACCAAGTGGGAGCCGTTCCTTCCAACATCATGGTAAAGTATTTAGCGCACGCCGCATCATCCACATCCAGCATCTCCATTGCCATCTCATAGCTTTCAACCCATGACTCGGGGGATAAATCGGCGGTGTAATTCGGCACTTTACGTGGGCCTTTGAAATCCTTGGGCAGGCGCACATTGCGCAGCGCTGGGACGAGACACGACACTCCCAAAGAGCTGGAAGTAACCCCTGGTTCCACCGACGTGGTTGGACGAACCAGAGTAAGTTGGCGGGCCTCATGCTGTGCTGCTAACTCGGCCTCTCGACGAGCTCTAGCAGGATCCACCAAATCCTAAGCATCACCGCCACCACCCGCCGGGTTATGGCCACAGGGCAGATCACGGTTTCGCGCACTACTTGACACGACCAGTTCATCAATATGCCTGCTGTAGCTCCGGCTTGGGCGGGGAGTAGAATGGATCCTGTTGCGACTATATGAATAAGCCTGCTGCTGAGTTAAAGCTATCTGAAGGAGCTCCCTAGCCCGTCGCGTCTCGACCGCTACTGGGGACTCACCTTTGATCGGGAGGGCCGCCAGTCATGAAGTGGCAGCGACAATGTTATCCATCTGGTTAGAATAGTGACCCGCCGGTGTTGAGACATGCTGCGACAGTACGTTGTTCTGACGGGGCGGATCATGGTTATCTGTTGGTCGCGGTTGAACCGGCGCTCCCGTTTCAGGTGCCTCTGCCTAGTTTGCCGCCGGCGGATTACTGGTCCCTGCTCCTAGGGTATTAATGAGGTTCCTGGCCTCATAAACCGGCGGCAGGTGAGATTAGTACCTTCTTCTCATAACGTCGTTTGACGCACTCTGATTGTCGGGGGTTGGGTGCGACATATGCCAATGGATGGCTTATCATGGTGGGAGCGAGTAGAACGTTGCCAGTGCCTGAAAGCGGGATGAGGCGTAGACACAAACGCCGGCGCACTTTACCCAGGTTCGGGGCTCTCCTAGGAGATAACACCCCTAGTCCTGCTCTGCGGGGTCTCCGCATGATCACTAAGGCACTAGTGAGTACAATGGTCCTCCTCGAGCTGTTTGCTAGAGGTGGAAGAAAGCAAGGCTAGCTCTCTCCTTTCTCTATGGTGAGTCTAGTTCAAACAGGTTGGGAACCCTTTGCATGGGTGCCCTGGGGGGTTTATATAGGCCTACCCCCCAGGGGTACATTGGTAATCTTGCCAAGTGTAGGACCCGGCTGTCAGCGTCTCCGGCCTCCGGCTTCTCTACTGGCTGTTGGGGCCCGCCGATTGGTGGGCCCCGCCGACTGGTCTGGTACGGAGCCGACAGGCCGCTCCCGCCGCTCACGGGTCTTGCCGGCTGCTGATCACTATAGTCGTGATGCTAATGACGCAGGCTTGGTTAGGGGAGCGTGGCTACAGTCTCGCCGCTTGGTGGGCGATCACTATAGCCATTCCACGTCTTGTCTGGTTAATGGCACATGGGTCCTGAGGGGGAAGTTGGCCGCCTGCTGGAACTCGGCCGTCCTCAGACCGGCTGGTCCAGCTTCCTCCGCCTTCCGGGCTCCCGCTGCCTGGTAGGGCCCGACGCCTTTGGGCCGTACCGACAGGCGATCGTGGGAGCAGGGCTCCGCCTAACAGGGATGATGTCAAGGGTGGGTAGCTTGATGTCGCGCGGGTGGAGATCTCCGCTGTCCAGGACATTGTGGCACGCTTGACCACAGATCTGTGAGGATGGGCTACTGTAGCCACTCCTTGTCTGTCTTTCTTGATGAGGTGCAGACTTTGCGGGCACCACGGGCTGACTGCTAGGGGCCGGCTTCTCTAGAAGCCGCCCACTAGGAGTCGGCTTCTAGAACTCGGCCGTCTATGGGCAGCCGGCTATTCCTCGACCCGGCCACGGAAAGCTGACGCCGTCTTGATGCCTTGAGGCGCAGCCAGCCCGATGTCTTGAAAGGCTCGGGTCTTGGGTGAGCCTACCCGTGGCCCATTACTCCGACAGTAGTCCCCGAAGCTGGTGAGGCACTGCGGCTGAGCATCCGAGGAGCCTCAGCAGTTTCCTTCCTCGAGGGCTGGTGGTGGAGCTTTGTCGAACTTCTGTCGAGCCGCTTGGTGGGAGTCGGCCTTAGCCAGGCGGAGTTGTCCAGAACTTCGAATCGCGACGGCGGGAACCAGATGGCTTGCGTGCTAAGCTTCCAGGCCGCCGCCCGTCATGGGCATGCCATGTGGTGTCGGCGGCGAATTGCCTGCCATACCAGCAGCGATGGGGCGCGCTGTGGTGAGGCCCGCCACTACCGGGTTGGGACATGAACGGATCTGTTGCGGCCGAGGTGGGCGGTTGTGTTTCCCCATGGAGTTACTACGCACAGTAACTCGCGCGATGAGGTGGGGAGCGTGGGGTCGTGGGCATAGTTAATCCCACGATCCCACGCCCGCCCCCTTGGCTCCGTAGCCCATAGGCCTATAAGTAGGGGGAGGAGGGGGAGCGGCGTAGCACGCGCGCCCCTCCACCCCATTCTTTCCTCCTTCTTCTTTCTCTCGCCGTAGCGCCTCCAAGCCATGCTGAGCGCTGAAGTGGTTCATCTCCAATGAGCTCATCTGCCAACCCCACGCCCCCATGGCGTGCTCCGGAGCATGGGACGGCTCCGAAGTTCATGACGACCACATCGACTTTCTCCGCCCAGAGCCTGGCGGCTGCCCGGCAAGGACTACGTGAAAAGTCCGCCTCGCCTGGGAGGATGGCGGCGGGTCGTCTTCCGCTTCGCACTTCTGCGCGGCCTCGGCCTGGCTGGCGGCGGCTTCTTCGGTCCTTCCTCGGGTTCTACAATCTGCAGCCGCTGCCTCACCCGAACACGGTGGTGCTGCTGTCCCCTTCGTCACTTTCGTGCGAAGGCTTCTCGCTTCCTCCCCACCATGGAGCTTTGGGGGAGTTCTTCTACCTGGCTTCGGCACCCTCGTCGCGGGCGTGCGGCTCAATCTGGCGCTTTTATTGCGATGCGAGTCGGCAGCCAAAAATCCGTTTCCTCCATCCGCTGATCAAGTCGGTGAAGATGTGGCAGCGGTCGTACTTCTACGTGAAGCGTCTTCTCGGGCGGCCCAGGTCAACTTGCGGCTTACGCGGCGGCCCACCGGCTGGGCGGCCCAAGCTGGCGTGCCGGGCCAATACACGTTGCCTTCCGGTCTTGCGACGGTCGGAGGGCTGACGGGCCGATTGCTGTCCGCCTTTGTGGCGCGCGGGTGCTCCGCTCGAGGCCGCCCTCACATGATCTGTCGGATGGCGGGCGCCGGGACCCAAGCGGCTGTGCACCAAGGAGATGCCTCACGCGGTAGCTCACATGGTGAACTACCTTGTGAACTGCGAGCTCACGGAGGAGTGGCGGTTTGGCAAGGAGCCGTATTCCCGCACCGACCCCCCCGCCTATGGAAGGTTATCTTTCTTTTTTCTCTATCTTTTTTGTTGCCGAGTTCTGCCTGTCCAACCTGACCAATCGGCCTTTGAACAGAGCCCCCTCCTCCAGCCGGCCGCCGCCGTCACGGGGCCGAAGCGTCAATTGCTCCCCGACCGAGTCGGGAGCGACGTGGATAACCCCGACTTGGGGGCGGCGGCCTTGGAGGACGATACCGAGGGGGGAGGCGGCGAAGCAGGCGGCTCGAGGCTCGGAGCCGGCCTCGAGGACTGGCCCGACGATGATGCGGGGGAAGTCACCCCGCGCCACCAGCCAGGGTCCGGCCAGCCGGGCGCGAGCTCATCTGCCACGCTGGATGCCCAAGGTGGTGCGAAAAAATGTAGGGCCGCGCCGAGCTTGTTTGGCAGCCGGCCGAAGAAGCCCAAGGGCTCGGCCGCGGCGACTAAGCGGGATGAAGCTGCCGCGAAGGCCATCCGCTTCCGCAAGGAAGGCGGTGAAGGAGCCGCAACTGGTTTCCGCGTAAGTACCGCCTTCATCTCGTACTTTCTCCTTCCTTGCTGATCTTGTCTGAGTTTCTTTGCTTTGTTTCCCTTGATCTAGGGCTCCGCTTTCTCTCGAGAAGTCGGCCGTCGCCTCCATCGTGGGGTCGGCGAAGACTTCCACCACCACTCGGCAGATCGATCCGGCCGCCGACCTCTGGGAGGCGGACAGGCGGAGCGATGTGGGAAGAGTCTGACGAGCAGGCAGCCAGCCCGCTTTGGAGAAAGCGGAGCGGAGAAAAGCGGAGGCCGCCGCCTTGAAGAAACTGGGGGAGGCCGAGTCAGCCGACGCAGCGAAGAAGCAGGCCGAGGAGGCCGCACGCCGCTAGTCGGCGATGTTCGTCACTCCCCTGAACTCCGCGCTGCCACCACCGGAGTTCGTGGCGCAGACTAGGGAAGCTGGCGGCGAGCACCCCGTCATGGAGAGGGACAGCAGCGACGTCACCATGCCGGATGTAATCATGCCTCCACCGCCACCGTCTGGGAAAGTGCAAGGCGAGCAGCCGGCGGACCCGCCGGTACCTCCAGCCGGAAACAAGGTGGTGACGGGCCCGAATCCTGAGGTCCACACACCAACGCGCCACCGGCTTGCAAAGGAGGCTTCGGCGCCACGCCCGCTGGAGACCGGCGCCGCAAGATCCTCGATCCCGGACACCGAGGCGACCAGCGCCCGCCCAGGTGGAGTGCGTGGGGGCGGGACAGGCCCTCGAACAAAGCGATCCACGGGCGTTCAAGACAAACTCCGCAGCGAGGCGGCGCTATCAAGCTTTGTAACAAAGCGTTCTGGAATGCAACGAGCCATCGATGCGCTTCTTGCTTCTTCGTTTTAGCTCTTGTTTTTTGCCGTTGAGGCGCGTCAGCACCCTGCTGAGTGTAATCCCCAAGTTTGGGCCGACCTCTGGCGGCGTCTCGAGAACTTTAATTAGCGAGCTCACGGCGATGATATCCTTGCTGCAGGATTATCATAACCTCCCTGCGGCCGCCTTCAACTCCAAAGTCCAGGAGTTGGATCAACATGCTGTCGACTTGTTGGAGAACCGGAGTAAGTCTTCTTCTTTCTCTGCGGGGCTTATTTGGCGCACCAGCAGGCTGTAGTCCACGAGATTGGGCCCATTGTTGGCGATCGGGCGGATCTCCGCAACTTGTTCTTCTTTTACATTGATTCTTGACACCTTTCCCTTCTTCTTTCCTCTGCAGAGGCCAACACCGCCTTGCAGCAGCAGCTGGGTGAAGACAACACCGCGCTGCACGCTAAGGAGGAGGAGTGCGGCAAGCAGGCTGAAGAGCGTGACCGGCTGATCGTGCAACTAGCGGAGCAGGCAGAGCTTCTCAAGAAGGCCCAGAAGGAGGCGGAGGACAAGGAGACCAACCTCCTTGCTAAATTCGTGACCGAACGCTCCGCCCGGACCAACAAGGAGGCGATGCTGTTGTCCGGCTTTCACGAGATTGAAGACATAGTTGATGGTGAGCTTCCCTCTTTTTCCTTCTTTGATCTATCGGCTGCTGGTCAAGCCGGCCTCTCATCTCTGACTTTGGCTTTTTGCTTTCTGTTTGGAGCAGACTTCTTCCCTGGTCATTCTGACGCCGCCAATCAGGCCATCGAAGATGACCGCGAAGGACGGAGGGCGGAAGGTGCACAAATCACTGCCGACGCCCCCGGAACCTTGGTGACCAGCTCCTAAGCATCGAGGCCCGTCTTCGGCCGACTCACGGATCTTTGCGCCATCTTGCGTGTCGGCGCCCGAGCGTCGCCGCCACAGGCGGACATGCGGCACCATGCACTCCAGTCAGCTGCCGGTGGCTGGAAGTGTGACGGCCGTCTTGAGGCCTAGAAAGGCTCCTCGGCCCGGCTGGGCGTGTGCGAGCCTTGGAATTCGTCAAGCGTCGTACCACAGGCTATGTCTAGCCCGATTAGCCCCGTTGGATGGAGCTCGGCGGAGTTGGCGGTCATGGAAGATGACCTTGTCAAGCGTGCGGCGGCAATCGCCGAGTACACCAACACCAGCGTCTTCGTCCCGGGCGAGCCAAAAACAGCGCCCGGCGCCACAGAATGCCGGGCTGAACCGGAGGGCGGCGAGACTCGGCGAGGTGATCGACTCAATGGCGAGGAAGAAGAAAGCGAGAGGAGGAGGAAGGTGAAGAGGCGCCGGAGGTTGAGCAGGCAGCCAACCTCAGCTCGACCGCGCCTCTAGCAAAGCCACGCCCGGGCGAGCCGGCTGCCACAGGCGACCAGCGGAGGCCGACCAGCGGCCCGGTCCACCAGCGGCACCACCGACTCGCTTGATCCACGAACCCGTCCACTGCGCCCTAGGCTGCCAGTTTATCTTTGTTTTACACCTTATCGGTCTCGACGAACTTGTTAACTGCGAAATTCCACCGCGGGTGTATCTCAAACTTCCGTTGAATGTCGGCCCAGGGCCTTTTGCTATGTAAATATTTTTGCCGAGTTCTATCTTTCCTTGCTTTCTGCCCTTTTGGCTTTTTCCTTTGCCGCCCTCCCTTAGTTGCTGTCTTGCCAGCCGAATAGCCGCTCTGCGGAACTGTGGCTAGGTCAAGTGCTAGCTACTTCGGAAGAGCAAGTACTTAGCCGATTTAGAACATTTTAGCAAGTTAAGTAGAAGCCGGCCGGCCGGCTGCTCAACAGCCGGTCGTAGAGGGGAAGCCGGCTTGAACTATGCACATGCTTTGGGTCCTTAGCCATTTTCATGTGGGCACCCTTTCTGCCTTTCTCCTACCCACCAGACAGTCACTCTGCGAGCTGCGGCCTTTGGCAGGAGACGGCTTAAGTGCCAACACATTACTTGTCCGGCTGCAGGAAGCATTTCATAGTACAAGGCGGCGCGTCCCCGGGCCGACTAATCGGACCCGGTGCCAAGCGGTATAAAGGAAATAACACATTCATAGGCATAATTCTTATCATAGAGATAAAGAGGCGGTCCCGAGCTCTTCTCGAGGACCGGAGTCTTCGTGCTTTAATACAAAAGGTAGCATGGTACATACTGCATCAAGCTGTAAAATCTTGATTTGCATTCCATAACGCTCCGTCTCCTTGCCGGAGTCCTCCCTCTTGCGCGCTCGAGGCTTCTAAGCGTCGATCAGGTAGTAGGAGTCGTTGCCCAACACCTTGCTCATGATGAAGGGGCCTTCCCAAGGCGCTGAGAGCTTGTGCTGGCCGACTATTCGCTGGATCAGCTAGAGCACAAGGTCTCCCTCTTGGAAGGATCTCGGCTTGACCTTCCGGTTGTAGTATCGGCGCAGGCTCTGCTGGTAGATGCTGGACCGGCTGAGTGCCAACAGCCGACCCTTTTCCAGCAGATCGACGCCGTCTTAACGTTCTTCTTCTGCCTCCTCTTCGGTGTACATGGTGACTCGAGCGGAGTCGAATTCTATGTCCGTTGGGATGAAAACTTTGGCATCGTAGATGAGGAAGAAAGGCGTGAAGCCGGTTGACTTGTTTGGAGTTGTGCGCAGGCTCCAGAGGACGGCCAGTAGCTCATCGATCCAACAGCCGGCCGAGTGCTCCAGAGGCTCGACTAGTCAGGGCTTGATGCCGGAAAAGATGAGGCCGTTTGCTCGCTCTACTTGGTCATTTGATTGCGGATGGGCAACGGAGGCCAAGTCTAGTCGGATGCCCTGCGTCGCGCAGAAACGGCCCAAGGCACCTTTGGCAAAGTTCGTGCCATTGTCGGTGATGATGCTGTGTGGTATGCCATACCGGATGGTGATGTCGGAGATGAAAGTCACAGCAGTCGGACCATTCAGCTTCTCGATTGGTTTTCCTTCTATCCACTTGGTGAACTTGTCCACTGCGACAAGCAGATGAGTCATACCACCTCGTGCTGTTTTGAATGGTCCCACCATGTCCAGGCCCCAGACAGCAAAGGGCCAGGCAATGGGGATAGTCTTGAGTGTAGAAGCCGGCTGAAGTGGCTTGGAGCGGAACTTCTGGCACCCTTTGCATTTCTGGACCAAGTCTTTGGCGTCTTCTAAAGCAGTCGGCCAAAAAAACCGTGGCGGAAAGGTTTGGCCATGAGTGCTCTTGAAGCCGCGTGATGACCACATTCGCATTGATGAATATCTTTGAGGATTGCTTGGCCTTGCTCCGGCTCTACGCAGCGCTGGTAGACACCAGTGACACTGCGCCTCACAAGCTCTCAGTTGACTATGGTGTATGCTGCTGCCCGGCGTTGGACTTGCCAGGCCGAGATCTCATCAGTCGGCAGCACTTTGTTCACCAGGAAGTTGAGGATGGGCTTGGCCATGAAGGCACTGCAATTTCTTCGATTGCTAGGGCTGCTACTTGCACGAGGGCGGTTGGGCTGGGAGGCGGCGGGTTGGAGTCAACTGCCGCTTGCTGAGTCGATGAAGTCCTGGGCAGCCGCTGCGATCCACGAGGCAGGTTCAGAAGTCCCGGGCTGGAGTGCGGCTATTGCGATCCCAGTCGCCTGCCGAATTCCTTGTGCCGGCTGCTGGGTCCTCAAGTCGGATCCGACTGCTTCAGGAGGAGCCGGCACAAAGATGGAATCCGACTCTGGCGATGGCTTGACAGACGGCTTGAGGAGGTGTTGTAGGGCGACGCCGGTTGGTATTGCTTGACGGGTGGAACCGATTCGTGCCAAGGCATCCGCTTGCTCATTGTCATTCCTTGGCACATGGAGAAACTTGCATCCTTCAAAGTATCCACTATGTTGCTATACGAGGAAGCGATAGCTCGCCATGTTTGCATTCTTAGCATCCCAGTCGCCCGACGACTGCTGGACCACCAAATGAGAGTCACCGTAGCACAGGATCCGGCGAATGCCGAGTTCTTTGGCAAGCCGGAGCCCGTGAATGAGTGCCTTGTATTCAGCGACGTTGTTGGAGGCGGCAAAATGGATTTGCAGCACATATCCGAGCTTGTTGCCTTTGGGAGAGGTTAGGATGATGCCGGCTCCCAAACTGGTGTGCATCTTGGAACCATCAAAATGCATCCGCCAATGGGTGGAGTCGGGCGCTGGCGGCAGGTACCGGGTCTCGGCCCACTCGACGAGGAAGTCGGCCAGTGCTTGTGACTTGATGGCGGTGTGAGGCTGGTAATAGATGGTCTACAGGGCCAAATCTATGGCCCATTTGGCCACTCGGCCTGAAGCATCTCGGCTTCCAGTGATCTCGGCAAGTGGAGCCGTGCAGACCATAGTGATTGGGTGTTCTTGAAAATACGGCTTCAATTTCTTGGCGGCAAAGTGCACGCCGTAGCACATCTTCTGATAGTGGGGGTAGTTTTGCTAGGAGGCTTACAGCACTTCACTAAGGTAATACACCGGTCTCTGGACTGGTAGTGCCTTGCCTTCTTCCTTGCGCTCTACCACTATGACTGTGCTGACCACCCGGCTGGTGGCGGCGGTCTAGAGGAGCATGGGCTCCTTAGGAGTCAGAGCCACCAGGACAGGCGGAGTGGTGAGCATCTTCTTAAGCTGGAAGAAAGCTTCATCCGCCTTGTCGTTCCACTCGAAAAGAGTGGTCTTCTTCATGAGCTGGTACAGGGGAAGAGCCTTCTCGCCCAGCCAACTGTTGAAGCGGCTAATGGATGCCAAGCAGCCGGTGAATTTTTGCACGTCCACCAGTCGGGTGGGCACTTCCATCCTCTCGATGGCCTTGATTTTCACGGGGTTGCATTCTATGCCGCGCTCTGAGACCAGGAAACCGAGAAGCTGACTGGTTGGTACTCCAAAGACGCATGTCTCTGGGTTGAGCTTGATTTGAAATCGGCGCAAGTTCTCAAAGGTCTCCTTGAGGTCTTCTTGCAACGTTCCACGCTTCTCCGTCTTCACCACAACATTTTCCACATAAACGTGGGAGTTCCTGCCGAGCTGCTTGAGGAGGCACTTCTGCATGCAACATAGAAATGTGGCGCCGACGTTCCTCAAGCCGAACGTCATGGTCAAGTAGCAGAAGGCTCCAAATGGTGTGATGAAGGCAGTCTTCGGCCTGGCGGCCGGGTTCAGCTTGATCTGGTGATACCCTGAGTATGCGTCCAACAAACTCAACAGCTCGCATCCGGCTGTGGAGTCTATCACTTGGTCAATTCTCGGCAAAGCAAATGGGTCTTTGGGGCATGCTTTGTTGAGGCTGGTATAATCAATACACATATGCCACTGCTTGTTTTTCTTCAGTACAAGGACTGGGTTGGCCAGTCACTCTGGAAAGAATACTTCCATGATGAAGCCGGCTGCCAGCAGCCGGGCTATCTCTTCTCCAACGACTCTTCTCTTCTCTTCTGACAGGCGATTGCAAGGGCTGCTGGCGGCAACATCGGACCGGACATGTAACTTGTGCTCCGCAAAATCCGTCGGTACACCCGACATGTCTTTGGGAGACCATGCAAAGATATCCCGATTCTCACGGAGGAAATCGACGAGCTCGCCTTCCTATTTGCTGTCAAGATTTGCACCTATGACAACGTACCTCTCCGGGTGCTCCGGGTCCAGGGGTACCTTCTTTGTCTCTTTGGCCGGCTTGAATGAGCCCTCGACTTCCGACTCCTTGGGGTTGGGTGGAATTTCCGGCTGGTTGCCTGCCATCGCCACAACCCGGTCAAGGAGCCGCTTCTCAGCCGCGATCACAAGGGACTCGGCCAGCCGGCTGCTATCTGCTGCGCAGGCGGACGACTTCTTGTAATCACCTTATATGGTCAGAATTCCCTTGGAACTCGGCATCTTCATTTCGAGGTAAGCATATTGGGGGACTGCCATGAACTTGGCCAGAGCAGGCCGGCCAAGAAGTGCATGGTATGGGCTCTCAAGGTCCACCACCTCAAACCAGACTGGCTCTCGGTGGAAGTGATCTCTGTCTCTAAAGAGGATGTCTATCTGGATCTTGCCGATTGGCGAGCAGGAAAGGCCAGGAACTATGCCATGGAATACAGTTCGGCTGGGCTGAAGTTGCCTTTGTTTGATTCCAAACTTCTACATGGTATCCTTGTACAGGATGTTGATGCTGCTGCCGCCATCTATCAGAACTCGGGAAAAACGAGCAGCTCGCCTCTCTGTGGCAAAAGTGGCATCCAGAACCAGGGCATAGGAGCCGGGATTGGGCATTACTTCCGGGTTGTCGGCTCTTCTCCAGCTGATGGGCTTCTCGGACCAATGCATGAACTCGGGGGGTCTCTGATGCTACTGCATTTACTTCTTGCTATCGTTGCCGTCTGCTGTGCTTATCGTCAGCCATGCTGGTGAACACGACATAAGCTCCGTGCTCTTCAGGATACTCGTCTTGTATGGCTCCGACTGGTCGAACTGCCGGCTGCTGGGGTGGAGGAGGTGGCGGCTGCCCGGACGCGGAGGAGGCGAAGGCCGTCACCCTTGGCGATCTGGTGAGCCAATGGCACTTCCGAGTGGTGTGGTTGGACGGCTTCGCGCCACTATGAAATTTGCAGGGTGCATCAAGAGTCTGCTCATACGAGAAAGCGGGCAGCCAATTGGGCTTGCTGCCCTTCTGGCTGCTGGTCTTCGACTGTCGCCACCTGCCGGCTTGTGGAAGCCGGCTGCGTGGCCTTGCGTTTGTTGCCGTTGGGTTGTTGACGCCAACTGGTGTCTCCAGCCGGGGCCCGAGGAGCTGGAGGAGCCACTTTGCCAGTCGCATCAACTTGGATCTCTGCCTTCATGGAGGAGTCGGCCGTGGCGTATTTATCTGCTATGATCAGCAGCTCGTCGAGGGTCGCCGGCTCGTCGCAGAGAAGCCTGTGCTTGAGTAGAGTGCCCTCTCGGCACCCGGCGGTGAAGTACTCGATGTCCTGCACCTCATGCACGCCCTCGCAAGAGTTGCAGAGCTCCGACCGGCGTGTGAGGTAGCCACGAGTCGACTCGTTGGGGCCTTGGGCACACAAGGAGAGCTGGCGGGGCTTGGGCGGGCCCTTGTAAGTGTTGGTGAGGTTGCGGACGAAGGCTTCGGTGAAGTCGACCCAACTGTTGATGCTGCGGGGCTTCAGGCTGTTCAGCCATGTCCGGGCCATGCCCTGGACCATGAGCGGAACGTACTTCACGGCAATGCGCTTGTTGCCGTTTGTGATGCTAACGGCTGTGGAGTAGTCGACCAGGCAGTCCTCCGGCTTTACGGAGCCGGTGTATTTGGGAGTGTCTCTCGGGAGCGAGAACCCTTTGGGGAAAGGCTCATCTCGAATGCGAGGCCCGAAAAAGGGTGGACCCAGCTTATCTTCTTCTTCTAGCGCCAGGGATCGGTTGAGATGGTCGATCCGGTGGCGGACGTCGTTTTTCTCCGACTCCTTCTCGGCGGCCAAGGCGGTCGCCGAGTGTCGGGTGCTCAACGGGCGGCGGGGAGACGCGCCTCTCCCTGCGCGGGGGGGGGGGGGGGGAGGAGGCGGACAGTCATCCTGTCGTTCCAAAGCTCTTGGGCGGCCGTCTTGGTCGCGCTCGATAGTGATGCGAGTCCGGCTGCGGCTGGCAGCCGGCTCCGTGTCTCTTCTTCCACGGACGCAACCAGTCGGCGTCCGGGATGTCGCGCCTTGGTCTTGGCGGGGAGGCGGATCATCATTTTTCCGGTTGGGCGCCTCAGTGCGGCAACCGGCCTCGTGCTGCTCAGCAGCCGCGTCGAGGAGTCGTTGGACGCGCTCCGCCATCTGGCGACGCTCTTCGCCCTCGAACTTGTCCAGCTCTTCTGCTGCCGCCTGGGCAGCTCGTATGTTTTCCGCGGGCGTGGCGTAGACGGGGCAGTCTGCCCCGAACAGGCTGGCGATGGCCATGCCGTGTTGCTGAACCGTGCCGATGCGGCTAGGCCCACCAGGGGCCGGTGTGCCACCCACAGCGCGGTCCATCTCGCGCTGGTAGGCCTCCGATAGGCGTCTCATGTTGGCCAGCTTCTTGGCGCTCTCGACGAGCTGGGCGTGGCGCGCTTCCAGCATCTCGGCGTCGGCGTCTTCTGGAATGGGCGCCGTCAGGTCTTGCAGCGCCGCATCGAGCGGGTCATGAGCACCTCCACCGGAGTGCTTGCTGTGGCAGATGACAAGCACCTCTGTGACGGTGCTTCCGCCGCTCTCCGCGCGAGGAAGCGGCTCGTCGTAGACCACCACGTTGTTGGGGAACGCGTCAAGTGACGCGGTGTCGGAGTCGACAAGCATCGGGTTGGTGGAGCCAACAGACTCCAAATCTACAGCAGGCTCGCTGGTGACGTGGGCTTATCGAGGAGTCTCACGAGGCGGCTCTCAAGGCCATCGGTGCCCACATCAGACGCGGGCTCATCGGAGAGGCGAACCACGCCCACAAGATTGGCGAGGGAGCTCGCTGCGCAGGCGACCTTCGCGCCATGCAGCGCGTCGGAGCAGACTTCGTCTGGCATGCCGGGCTGGCTGCGCTCGCCAGGGAGAAACAGGGTTCCCGTCCAGACAGGTCTCCAGATGATGGTGCGCCTCGCCCCACGGTGGGCGCCAAATGTCGGGGGTTGGGTGCGACATATGCCAATGGATGGCTTATCATGGTAGGAGCGAGTAGAAACGTCCCGGTTCACAGAGGCGGGATGGCGTGAACACGAATGCCGGTGCACTTTACCCAGGTTCGGAGCTCTCCTAGGAGATAACACCCCTAGTCCTACTCTGCGGGGTCTCCGCATGATCACTAAGGCACTAGTGAGTACAATGGTGCTCCTCGAGCTGTTTGCTAGAGGTGGAAGAAAGCAAGGCTAGCTCTCGCCTTTCTCTATGGTGAGTCTAGTTCTAACAGGTTGGGAACCCTTTGCATGGGTGCCCTGGGGGGTTTATATAGGCCTACTCCCAGGGGTATAATGGTAATCTTGCCGGGTGTAGGACCCGGCTGTCAGCGTCTCTGGCCTCTGGCTTCTCCGCCGACTGGTGGGCCCCGCCGACTGGTCTGGTACAGAACCGACAGGCCGCTCCCGCCTTCATGGTCTTGCAGCTGCTGATCACTATAGCCGTGATGCTAATAGCGTAGGCTTGGTCGGGGCGTGGTTACAGTCCGCCGCTTGGCGGCGATCATAGCCATTCGCGTCTTATGCAGTTAATGGCGCCACGGATCACGAGGGAGTTGGCCGCTTCTTTGGAACTCAGGCGTCCTCAGGTCCGGCTGGTCCGGCTTCCTCCGCCTTCCGAGCTCCCGCTGCCAGGTAGGGCCCGCCATCTTTGGGCTGTACGGACAGGCGGTCGTGGGAGCGAGGCTCCGTGTGCGAGGATGATGTCGAGTGGAGTAGCAGTGATGCGCGCGGGCGGAGATCTCCACCTGTGTGGAGCACTGTGGCCACACCCAGCCCTGGATCTGGGAGGGATGGGCTACACTGTAACCGCTCCTTGTCTTGTCTTTCTTGATGAGGGTGCAGACTTTGCGGGCACCACGTGCCAACTTCTAGGGGCCGGCTTCTCTAGAAGCCACCCACTAGGAGTCAGCTTCTGGAACTCGGCCGTCTACGGGGAGCCGGCTATTCCTCCAGCCGGCCACCAGAAGGCGGCACTTCGTCTTGATGCCTTGAGGGGCGCAGCCAGCTCCGATGTCTTGAAAGGCTCCGGGTCTCGGGTGAGCCTACCCGTGGACCATTACTCCGACACTGTTCCAACATAAGCCGATAGGCCTGCGCATCTAATGCAGCCCGTTCTGTAGTCATTCTGGCATCCTCCGCTGCCAAGTCAGCCTTGGCCTGCGTTATCTGATCCTTCACTTTTGCAATCTCCGCAGTATGCTAATATGGATTTGCCGGATTAACCTCCGCCATCAGTGTTGCCAAAGCGTCAAACAAATCAGATAAAACCTGAGCCGGCGGTCGCATAGGGCCTCCTTCCACGGCCGCTATCGCTGCTACTGATCCAGAAATCACCGCCGCTACTGTCGAAGAGTGGAGCGCTGGCTGTGTACCGGCCATGAAAATCGCAACCCGATTCGGCGGATCTAAGGGGTCCGGAATACTGTCGCCATCGGAACATCCCCCAATCCGGCCATCTTGCAACTGGTACAATGACTCGGTCTCCCCAGTCAATTCGTCGCCAGAATAAACGACGGTTTCACCACCAGATTCCGATCTATCCTCAGATTCCACTCCGTGGATGACTCCGACGAAGGCACGCTTCATGACAGGCTTAACCCCGGCAGATCTCGCACGCAGAGCCGTTTCGACGAGGTCGGTGCAGATGTCCGGCTCAGGGCTCGGTTCGCCGATCTTGCCAATGAAAATGTGTATGCCGCCGAAGGGGACCCGGTACCCGTACTCGATTGAGCCGGCCTCGGGGCCCCATCCTGCATCGTCGATGTAGAGCTTGCCATGATGACTCTTGGTCATCCGGCCCAAAGCGTAGCCCTTGAGTCCTTCGAAGCTGCCCTCTAAGAACTCAAAACCATCATGCGATAGCCCCACGGTGGGCGCCAACTGTCGTGGTTTTGTCACGACAGATGTCCTAAGGAAAGGACTTAGTTGTGGAGCCATCGCTACGGGTTAGCTTAAAGGGGTTAAAGTGGACAAGGGACGCAGAGAGTTTATACTGGTTCGGCCCCTTGCGGTGAAGGTAAAAGCCTAATCCAGTTGTTGTGGAATTGCTAGGTTTTCGATGACCAGGGAGCGAATACGCTTTGCCTGAGTCTCCAGTTGTTGTCTGTTCTCCTAAACCGCCGCCGGGTCGTCCCCTTATATACATGGGTTGACGCTCTCGGTTTACAAAATCCCGAGGCCGGCTCATAAACGTGTCCGGCTTGGTCACTGCTCTTTCTATCTTACAACACAAGTTTACATATAAATGCCGGTTTATGTCTACAAGCCTTAATCCGGCTTTGGGCCCTAGGCCTTCATAAATCGTCACCGTCTTTGTCTTCATGGGATTTAGATATAGTGAACCATTATGGGGTTAACCTGGCCTCTCCTGGCCGGTTTACGCCCAGTAGTAATATCCCCAACAAGATTGGTATGACCTAGGAAAGCTACCCTTATGGAATTTGTCCGACTATTGAAGTTGTCAATACCCGAGATCAAGGTGTATCGGAGAAAGACCGGAACATGGAGCATTAGAACTCAAAAGTTTTGTCAAGAAAACCCTAAGGCAGGAGATATCAATTATGGAATGATAGCTCATGGCAAGGACAAGAGCATAAACACGGTTATCCATGATGTTTTCGCCCGCTTATGCTATTGTCATTGTGCGGAGTTAATTATGCATAAGCATGGAAGGATTGGATGGTAGAAGGCTGATGGAGCATGTGTCAGCAAAGGATGCAGTTTTAACCTTAGCTGGTGTATCGCCAGGATCTGGAGTATTACATCAAGAAGTTAAGATGGACTTGCAAGCAGCCGTATTTGACATGAAGTATTTCGTGAAGAAATTAGGACCCAGAAGCTGAAGTAGCCAAACTAGAGGAACAAAACCTCGAGATACCGGAGATACGTCATGAACTGAAGGACTGTAGGACATGGTTCATGCCAGGCATGTTGAAACTACAAGTTTGGAACGCAACTCCAGAATAATGAAGGACATCACAAGAGACTTCGCGTCAATAGAGATGATTTGTCAACGAAACTTGAGAAGGATAAGCACGATCGGAAGAAGCCCATCGGAGACATGAACAAGACTTGAAGAGTTTGGCGACTTTGAAGATTTATTGACCTTTAGGAGACCAAACCCTGTTATATACCTACGTTAGATTCTACGATTGTGAGCTGTCATTTGATTGATGTTTTTCTGACAACCACAATAAAAATATGTCTTTCCAAAACTTTTGTTTGTATCCCTTTCTATCTCTCTTACCCCACCCCAAACCCATGGACCCAGTAGAGGACGAATGGAGATGAACTCATGTTTCCTAGACCATGAGTCAATTGGAGACGGACCGATGGATTCAGAACATGGAAGATCATATGGAGAATAACCCTATAGCCGGAAAAGATATGACCCAGCATGCTCTTCAGTACTTTGAAAGAGGTGCTGCTACTAGGTGGAGGATGTACCAAACCATCAATGGATGGCACGGAGTAACCACTTGGAAAGAATTTAAGTTGACTTTGCCAAAGTCTCGGTTTGTGTCCCAGAAATTGTAGCCTTATGGAAAGGATATGAAGAAACCTTGTGCATGCAAGCTCTGTGGAGAAATAGGACACAACCATAAGGAACACAAGGGTGAATGCCCTAATTGTGAAGGAAGTCACACAGCTGAAGAATGGCCAACTAGGCAGATTACTTGTTTCTTGTGTGAAGGAACTACCCACTACCCTGCTCAGTGTCACATTTACACCATGGTTCAAAGAACCATCCAGGAGAAGAAAGAAGCAATGAAAGGAGCCCTTATGGAAATTTTAGAAGAACCTGTGATGAAGGAAGAGGTGGAGGACACACCTAAAGAAGAACCAATTAGACCTTACAGCAAGTCATGCTATTCATGTGGAGAAGGACACATCTCCCAGAATTATCTGAATGGGGATCTAGTAGAATTCCTGACGGAGGAAGTAGAGTATGACCCACAAGAAATAGAAGCTCTGATTGGAACGGAGAAGTCCAGGAAGAGAAATAGATTGGATTCCAAGAAGGACCTGCGTCATATCATATGTTTTAGGTGCAAGGAGTCAGGGCACTACTTCAGCAGTTGCCCAAAAAGGAAGCCGAGGACCCAAGGAGGATATGTAGTCACAAGGAAACCACGGGACTTGTCAGAAGTAATATGTTTCTGCTGTAATGAAGCAGGGCACTTTGCCAGGGATTGTCCCAAGGAGAAGGAGACTTGAGCTAAATAGTTGAGTTTGCAACCAAGAAATATATTAGTAGTAGTGAGAACATTTTCCTTTATATCGAGGCGATGAGTTCAGGCATATAATGGAAAAGCAAGAGATTGTAATCATTGGAGAATCAATAAAGTTAGCATCGTTGGTACTGATTTGGATTTTATGAGTTGTTACTCTATGAAGAAAGATTTTGACCATTTTCGAGGATATGAGAAATATGGTCTATGAATGAGTTTGCGCATTTCAAGGGTGGCAGTACCCTGTGAGAACACTTGAACCCTGGAAAAGATAATGACATTCCACGGAGTGGACCTTGGACAAAATAAGTATAAGTTTTATCTTGATATGTTGGATACCCCAAGAGTATGAAGGGATGAAGTACTATCGGATATAAAGGAGGTATGATGTTGGAAGTATAGAGCAATTGCAACTCCATGAGGAGTTTGAGTAATCACATATGAGTTTGGTACAAATAGAAGGAAGAGAGACAGTACAATTGGATGGATTTTAAGTATGCTAGGAAGATGGATGTTGGAATAATGATTTGTTGCCCCGATGATGTGTTCAAGGTTTACAAGAGATGAGATGGGCCATAACCCACAGGCCCCAGGACCTGCCAAGAAGCAAGCACATTCTTGCTGAAGGAAAAAACCCTGGAAGAAGTTACGACTTTATCGACAAACGATCTTATAGGAGTTACACAAAACCTGAGAGTTGTGAAGGACCGATAGATGTTTGCGGCTTGCGAATCAATGGATTTATCGAACCCAGTTAAATCGACAAGAGAAATTATGCAATGCTTGTGAGGATGACCGAGAGTTAGAATGGGAGATTTGCTAAACCATATACAAGGTAATGATTTGGGTGCGGATGGATTGATCACCATACCGACTTACTCTTATTATTCGCCTTGCTATACGGGATGGTAAATCTGAGTGACTTACCTATAGTAGAGGCAGCGGTATTAAACCTTGTTTGAACCTTAGAATGGTATAGCAGTTTTCCCTTGTACATGGCGGTTGTTGCCAATCGTAGGATACGTGAGGTTCAACCCAGACCCGTTTTCGCGGGAGAAACCATAAATGGTTGACCACCATGAGATATCGATAGTTGTTTAGCATTGGCCTTGGATCGGTCAGCTAAGAAGACCCAGTCTCAGAATAACCTTACCAAGATGAAAGGACAGAAGAATTGAGGAAAAGGTTATGCCGCTACCGGAAGAGCCCAGAGAAGGAATTTTCCCGAGAATTTGAGAAGACCGGCCCCGTCAAGAATAAGGATGGAGTATATGAGTATTGACGGGACCGTAACAATGTTTCTAAGGGTGGTAGCACCCCAGACCCCCCTTAGATGATCGATGGATTTTGAGAAGACCCCAAACCTCACCTATTTCTTTCTAGCCTCTCTGAATCTCGAGGACAAGATTCATTCTAAATTTTGGAATGTTATAATAAATAGATAGTTATGATTGATTGTTTGATTGTTGTGTGATTGAGTGGAGTTCGAAACTTTTTGAAAGTTAAATGAGAGGGAATAAAAGGTCTTTCCCAAACTTTCAATTTTGCATTTTGATCTCCGTGAATTCAAATACTTTTCATCACAAAACCCTGGAGAGAAGATGAGATGACTTCTTCCATTTATTTAAATGAAAAGGGTTTTTGAAAACATTTGAATTTCATTTGAAAATATTTCAAATTCAGAAAGTTTAAGCAACTCAATGATTTTAATGAGATAAGATAAAATGACTTCTTCAAATCTTTTGAAATATGAGTTGGAAGTTTCAAAGAATCAAATTCAAAGTCAATTTGAAATTATTTTCAATTTGGAGTTATTTGGGTTTTATTCAAATTATTTTCTCCAAAATAAAATATATGTAAAATAGGGTAACATGATTCCCTACATCACAAAATTGGAGAGAAATAAGTTTGAATTAATTTTGGTATTTTAAAATGATTTTTATTGGATTTTAGTAGGGCAGTAGCACTCTTTGAATTATTTGAATTTTTCTTGATTTTATTTGACTTGAAAAAAATGTCCACGTTGTAGAAATTATTTTTCTAAATATTTTGATATGAAATATGCCTAGGTTCTATTTTATTTCATTTCGCTTTTATTCTATTTTGTGTGTTTAAAAAAAATCTTTTCCACCGACTGGGCCGGCCCAGCTCCCAGGCCAGGCCACGGCCCAGCCCACGCCACTCGCCCGCTTCGTCCCCGAGTGCGGGACGACTCCCGCCACCGCACGCCGCCGAGTCCGGCTCGGCTATGCCCCGCCGCCGCCTTAGCCCGCCCCCTCCTCCACGCCTTGCCTCCCATAAATACGGAGCCCGGGCCCGTTCCTTCTCCTCCCGTCTACTTTTCGCCGCCCGGCGGATCCGCTCCGCCGCCCGTCGAAAACTACCCACCGATTTTTTTCACCGTAAACCGCCCCGAACCACCCGAGCTGGTATAACCGCTAAAACCCGCCCCGGTTTTCTCTGTTTAGTTCAATTTATTTTTTTATATCGGTTTATTAATTAGGTTTAGTTATTTCGCGAGCGTTCGTTAGTTAGGGTTCTGTAGTGGATGGCGTTTGTTAGCATTCTGTAGCGAACGTTCGTTCGATAGGATTTTCTTTTTATTTTAGTTTTCTACCAGGGACTCGTTTGTGAATATTTTATTTACAGATTGGTTCCTATTTTTCAAACTAGCACAACTTTTCGCTCGTTTGTCCAAATCCAACGAACCCAACGCCCACTTCTTCGTTATGATCTCCTCTATCCAGATAATCAACTTGAACATGTTTTTGAAAGTTTTAAAATTTGAATTCAAACAGATTTGTATTTAAACTTCATTTGATCGTAATTTGTGTTTTATAACTCCGATTTAGTTGATTCTTTTTGCAAATCGAAGCTCTTGACCTAAACTTTCTGATAAGGCAAAAGCAACCCAATTTTGGTACTGTTATAAATTGTTTAATGTTGCAAGAGATATTTGCTTGGTTTTGATGATTTCTGAATTGTCTTCTTCGTTCTTCCGACCGTTTGAGTGATTGCTTATGTGTGATTACTACTGCTTGCTTACGATAGATTGACCGGAGTGTGACGAGTAGAGCTATCAAGAGTTTTGAGTGCGAATCATCTTCATCAACAGTACAGGCAAGTTCACACTTTGATCATTCCCCTTTCATACCCAGTTTTTATGCATTAGTTTCAACCCTCAAACATTGCATGAGTAGGATTGATAACATGTGGGAATTGGGAAGTAGTTGATGAGGTAGGAACCTATTGCCCTGCATTCAAACCTTGGAAGTTACTATTACGTTATGTTTATATTGCCATGTTATGCTCGTAGACATGGATTGGGTTTGAGTGTATTCCATGACGGATGTGAGATTGTTTACTTAATGGTTCAACTTAAGGTGGCAACTTTAACACACATCTGCGTGGATTGCTTGTTTGGACACCTGGGGAATCCAGTGTTGTCATAGGATATCTCGGGGAACCCGTGTGATCATCCTATGGTCCGCCACCCAGGCTCAAAGGGATCATAAGATTATTCATGCTAGAAACTTCCGTGTGCAGCCACAAGCAATTATGGGCTCTACCATAGTTGAGTATGTTGCATAACCTCTTCTAGTGGTAGGCTAGCAGATGTAGAGGGATGTAGGTTGGTACTGTCTACCCGGGGTTAGAGTCAATGCTTCTGAAAGACTGTGTCTCGGTCATCCGTTTCTCAAACACCATGTAGTGCGAGAAATCCAACGGAGGAGATCGAGTCTTGTGGGGAAAAGTGCACAAACCTCTGCAGAGTGTACAATCTAATCATGGTTAGCCGTGTCCTAGGTTATGGACATCTTGAGTATCTGGTTCTTGAATTATCATGTTGGTCTCATCACTCTAAATTAATTTTGTTGGGTTGTTAATTACCTTTTAATTGGGATTGAGATGGGGATTTACCATTCTCAATGCTTTCAACCAACTTTGTAGTTAAATAAAATATATTCCTTTGTAGTAGGGAAAAATTGGCTTTTCGCAAAAACATTATAACCATAGAGCTTTTCCACCAGCCATCACTACAAAAAAAAGACACATCCATGACATTTTGGGCCGAACGAAATTTTTTTCTGTCATACATATGACACTTCTATGACGATAATTGTGACAAAACCCGGTATCATCATAGATGTGGTGGGCTCCTACTTCTATGACAAAAAATTCATGACAGAAAATGGGCTTTTCGTCTTGGGTGGACGGAGACGCAGTTGCATGACATTCGTGACATTCCTTGGGCCGTCCATGACGGAAAAAACCGTGTTAGAAGCGAGGGGGAGGAAAATTTCGGGGAGTTGCCGGTTACGGTGGGAGGTCGGGGGCCGAGAGATGCGCGTTTCTCTCGTATGTCTGCAGCGTGTGTGTGCGGCGTTGGCTCTAAGCGAACCCGAAGCGAGGCGTTGGGCTCTAAGCGAACCCGGCGATTGATTGCTGCGAGCTACGCGTTCTCGAACCCGGCGATCGATCGATGGTGTTGGCGAACCCGATGGGCGATTCGCCGCTATTGCTGCTAAGCGAAGCCGATCGATGCTGCCTCTCGGATGAATAGTGAGCATTGCGGGGGGGTTGGATAAGCGATGGCGTGGCATTGCTCTGGATGAACGAGGAACCCGTGGTGTGGAGGGTTGGATGAGCATGAGCGGTGGAGGGGTGGCCGTGGAGGGTGGTTGAGCAGGACCCCATGGTGTGCGGGCTGGATGAGCGATGAGCGATGGAGGGGTGCCCGTGGAGGGTGGTTGAATAGTAGCGGTGGAGTAGCGCGGTGGAGGCTGGATGAGCAGGAGCCCGTGGAGCACGGAGGAGGTCGGCGGTGGAGATGAGCAGTATCCGTGGAGTCTGTTTTGCGATCGCCACACCCTCCCGATGAACAGGACCCCGTTTCAACCATAGCGCTCCAACACAAGTCCGTTTCATCCATTTTGCGGGCGCCACACCCCCGATCAACGGGACCCCGTTTGAGCGTGGGAGGTTCGTTTCCTCCGTTTTGCGATACGCCACACCCCTCCCGATCAACAAGACCCCTGTCTCGACCGTAGGAGGTCCGTTTCCTCCGTTTTGCGGTACGCCAGACCCCTCCCAATGAACAGGATCCCGTTTCGAACATGGCCAGTCGAGCACAAGGCCGTCTCCTCCGTTGTGCGGTACGCCAGGCCTCGTTTCCATCGCCTGTTCCGTCCAAGCCCTCCCGATGAACACGACCACGCATTCCATTCCGACCCAGCCGGTTGGCTCCCACGCGTTCTGTTGCCTCCCGATGAACACGACACATTCCGTTGCCTCCCCATGAACACGACGCATTCCGTTGCCTCCCCATGAACACGACGACGATGCTGTTTCTCCGTTCCGACCCAGCCATGTACGTATGCGCGAGTAGGCGTTTGATACCCTGCCCGTATGTACGTACGTGGCCGTATTTTCTTTCTTGCACCCTCGCCGATGTACATACGTATACATGCTACGTGCGCGCCTCTACTATGACACGTGCTCGCCTCTACAACGACCAGTATGTACGTACACATTCGCGACCGGAATGAAAACGCTACGTACGCTTCGACCAGGTGGGTCCCGATTGTCAGGCACTTCCTTGCCTGCGAAGATGTAGCTGGTGGGTCCCAGCAGTCAGGGGGGTGAATAGTTTTTTTTGCCCAGACGCACTTCCTTGCATGCGAAGATGTAGGTGGTGGGTCCCCAGCGTCGGCGAATCGTTTTTTGCCGGACGCACTTCCTTGCGTGCGAAGGTGTCATTGGTGGGTCCCGGCGATCGGGGCGAATCGTTTTGTTTTTTGCCGGACGCACTTCCTTGCGTGTGAAGATGTAGCTGGTGGGTCCTAGCAGTCGAGGGGAAGCGTTTTTTCGCAAAATCGATGGCCCGCCGGTGGGTCCCAGCGATCGGTGGAGAATCATTATTTTCAGCGTAATAAGGAGGCACTTCCTTGCTGTGGCCTTGGACCCAGGTATCGGCCTCTCCACGTCTGATCCACGTCCGATGGAAGTCGTTCCTTGACCACAGTGACCACGCCGCGCCGAGAGCACACAGGCGATGGGCGATGGCGAGGCCTAGGAAGGGGACGACGGGGAGCTGGGAAAACGCGGCGGTGGAAGCCTGCTTGAGAGAGTCTGAGGTTCTTTGGTTCGGCTGCGGTGTGAGGCTGTCGTCGCCGCAGAACTGGCGATGGTGGGAATAGTAAAGGCGGTGAGGCCTCGCGGTAGCACAGCCGCCACCCTTTGGAGGCAGGAGCATGCGGCACGACCGGCGCAGCTTTGGGCGGCTGGAGTAAGAAGACCAGAGGTTGAAGAAGCACTACGGCCATTGGATGGACATCGTACGGTCACTTGAGCTAGAATCGTTCATATTGACTAAAGTTGACAAAGGCCCCTATCCAAGTCAACTTAGTAGGCCCACAAGTCAGCCTCCCACCATGGTGGGTCCCAGCTAGCAAGGGGAGTATTCATTTTTTTTGTGCGTAATAAGGAGGCACTTCCCGTGGGTCCGAGCTCACAGCGCGGTGAACATTTTTTTTCGCGAAACACGCTGGCACGTCCGGTGGGTCCCAGCAGTCAGGGGGGAAACATTTTTTTCGCGAAATAAGGTGGCCCGTCCGGTGGGTCCCTACTGTCAGGTGGAGGAATAATTAATTTGCGCGTAATAAGGAGGCACTTCCTTGCGGCCGCCTGGACCCAGCTATCAGCCTCTCTACGTACAGTTCCTTTCCCATGGAAGTCGGTCATTGACCACGTTGACCATGCCGCGCCGAGAGCACCAGGGCGGTGGTCTGGACGACGGCGAGGCATAGGAACGGGACGATGTGGAGCCGGGAAGACGAGCAGTGGTAGCCAGCGGAGAGAGTCTGAGGTTCACTTGGTTGGCTGCCGTCGCCGCAGAATAACAGGGGTGTGGGTGAGTAGAGGATACCTGGGCCAGCGGTGGGAGTAGTAGAGGCGGTGAGGCCTCGCGGCATCACAGCCGGCCACGAGGCAGGAGCACTGCAGCGACGACCGGCGCTGCTTTGGGCGGCTGGAGCAAGAAGACCAGAGGTTGAAGGAGCACTATGGCCGTTAGATGGATCGTACGGTCACTGGAGCTAGAATCGTTCATATTGACTAAGTGGACAAAGCCCTCCATCCCCGTCAACTTAGTTGGCCCACAAGTCATCCTCCCACTATGGTGGGTCCCATCTAGCAGGGTGGGTATTCATTTTTTTTCTGCGTAATAAGGAGGCACTTACTTGCGTGCGAAGATATAGTTGGTGGGTCCGACATGTCAGCGGGGGGAACATTTTTTCGCAAAATACAGAGGCCCTTCCGGTGGGTCCCAGCTGTCAGGTGGAGGAATCGTTATTTTGCACGTACAGTCCATGGCCGATGGATGTCGTTCATTGACCACGTTGACCAGGCCGCGCCAATAGCACCATGGCGGTGGACGACGGCGAGTCCTAAGAAGGGAACGACACGGAGCCGGTGAAGACTCAGCAATGGTTGCCCACGCGGTGGGGAGTCGAGGTTTCTTGGTCCGTGGTATGTCGCCGAAAATAACAGGAGGTGTGGGTGAGTAGAGGATGGCTGGCCAGCAATGAAGTAGAAGGCGGTGCGGCTGCGCGGCAAACTGCCGCCACGGAGGCGGAGCAGCAGTCCCACCGGAGCTGGTTTGGGCGGCTGGAGCAAGAAGATCAGATATTGAAGAAGCAGCACGGCCGTTGGATTAACATCCAATGGTCAGTGCTGCTAGAACCGTTTGTGGACTAAGTTGACAAAGCCAAAGTACACGTCAACCTAGTAGACCCACAAGTCAGCCTCCAAATCTGTCCCAAACAGCGTACAACCCGAAATTTCTAGCTAGATTCAAATTAATTTTAAATATAAAGATACCTTAATTTAAATTCAATGAAATTTTACCCGGACAAAAACAATGAAATATAAAATATCAAAATCTGAAAGAAAACAATATTTGGGAACTAATTGCCTTTTTGCTGTATTTTTTTCATTTTACAGCCCATTTATTATTACTTATAGCCCATTTCTTATTACTTATAGCCCATTTATTATTACTTATAGCCCAATTCTTATTACTTATAGCACATTTTCTGGGCAAAATGCATCCTCCTCGTCTTGAAAGATTTCCGGCCAAAGTGAGGCATAGAAAAGCAAGTAGGCCTATGTTGGTTATTCTGCAAAAAACAAAATAGCTGGCTAGCCATTTTCCAGAAAGGAAAAAAACAAACTGGGTTGCTCCTATGCTAAACATATGAAATAAAAGCCTGGGCTAGACGGGCCACGGGTCCTGCACAACCCAGTTGATACCCTTCTCCGTCCCGAAAAAACAAAATTACTGCACGCGCTGATGGGTCCCTACTATCATCCTCACCATGTATGGTCATCTCCTTATTCCTCTCGGTTGTTGACCACGTTGACAACACCAGAGGGCGCGCCGTGGCGAGCGAACCAAGGCGGAGGACGATGGTGAGGCCTCGGACAGGAACGAACAGGAGCCGGGGAAGATCACAGCCAGCCGTGGGAGGCGGGAGCAGGCGGTCCCGTCGGCGCTGGTTTGGCTTTGGCGGCTCGAGGAAGAAGAGACTGAAGAAACGCGACAGACGTTGAATGTCAATCGAACGGTCAAGGTTGGCACAATCGTTTTTTGACTAAGCGGACACCAAGTAGCATACTTTTATATATATATGAAGAAAACTGCGAGAAAAATGCGTTCGTCTGCCGTCCTCCTCACAGGGAACGTTCGCCACATAAGTGACTAGCACCCTTGGTTTTCAACCGAGAGGTCTTGGGTTCGAGTCCGAGGAACTCTCAATTTTGTCCTCCTTCCTTCACGAAAAAAAAGGGAAAGAAAATCAAAGACTTGGGAAGGCGTACAGAACAAGCTAGTGTACAAGTAAAGAGATGTTGCCGAGTTTTAGAAAAAATAAAGACGTGCTCCTGTAGCTGGTTCAAATCCAAACCTAGACTATGACTATATATGGTGCTATGCTACTCTGCAAGTAATGAAACTGACATATCCAACATTCGCTTCTCCTCTTCTCTACTTACTCGCCTAGCATCGAAGCTCGGCCGCAGCAACCATGTCCGCTGGCTGCTCATCCACTGCTCTTGACAGCAACAACCAGATATCGCCAAGTCGCCACCCCATACCATCGCTGTGGGTCTCATCACACCCCGCCGGCACACAAGACCGCAAGCCGATTGCTCATCGCAACCCGCTGCCGTTGGTGTGGTGTCACCGCTGCAAATCACGCAAAGTCATCCGTCGCGTCTCAACCACAATCCGCAACCCTGGCCGAGTCTTCTACAAATGCCCGAATCATGGGGTAATAATATGTTTAAGTGTTGTTCGCTGCTTTCGGTTGCTGATTTTTAATAGTTTGGTTGATGATCTTCCAATTTGATTCGTGCGAAAAGGGAAGATTCGTGTGATTTGTATTTACGGGAAGTTCTTGATGTGGGGAATGCAACTACGCTGATTATTTGGTTAGCCGAGGAATCACAATACCAGCAGGTTGGGGTGTTGGACAAATGGCGAAGGAGCGATAGAAGAGGAAGATGCATAGCGAAGGTTAAAGATGCAGTTCCTCCGATCATGGCCAACAACAGCTGCTGAGCGGCCTTGATGACAATGAGGAGATGAAAGAGCTTGTGAAGATAATGGGCAAAATCGATGTGCTCTGAGGATGATTGTCTCTTTATTTGCTGTGTATGTAGCTTTTCGTGATGTATTCAGTGGCTACGACATGAGCACTTTGCTGAAACTAGTAACGAATGAAACCTGTGTAGTAGGCTGGGCATAGTGTTGTGAACATCTAATGATTTCTATTAACGGAAATCAGGGGGTATCCCCTTTTGCTCATATAAATAAATAAATAGCAGAGGCCCTGTCGGGTCAGCTTTGTTCTCATTCGAAGACGTCGAGCAAATTGTAGTCCACCAGCAAACTATGTCATCAAATTCAAGTTTCATAGCCAAATATGAGTACAACTAAACAACAATGTCATCATGTTTTAGTTGTCATACAATCACCAAACACAAATCAGCATACATAACAAGTGATGTTCTCACAGCAAAATACTAAACAACATGTTCATCAGGTTTCAGTTGTCATAGCAAACACAATTTCACATAGTAGATAAAAAAACATCTTCTGACAGGAAAATACGACAAAAGCAATGTAATCATCATCCGCAGCAGCAACATCAACATCTTCGCCATTTGTAACAGTCTGAATCGTAATTCCCCACGGTGTCATCTTCTTCTTCGTCTTCAACGTCCTCGAACATTGGCTTCTTCTTGATCAACTCTTGTATGTCCACAGCACGACAGGCAATCTTTCGCCGGCGTCATTGACGTGATGGTTCTCAAAGATATTAGGAACATCTGTGTTATCTTGTACATCAGGAGCGGTGTAAGCATCATCTTGTTGTGCAACTTCATTAAGCGAATTCCTCTGCTCAAACCTTTGCAATACTCTCCATCATCTCTACGTGCAAATGTGTCTTCCAAGAAAAATATCTGTGTTGCTTGATTTGCCAAAATAAAAGGCTCGTTGGTGCAGTACGCCGCCTTGACATTGATGGATTTGAAATAATCATCATCTACGGGTTTTGCGATCACGGAAAACAGGTTATACCAACGACAAAGACAATGAGAACCACACACGATGATCCTCGGCGGAGATATCTGCAAGCTGAACAATGTACATTATGTTAGCATACATTTCAGTTGTCTCTTTGTCATCGTATCCGTGCTCATGATGGCACTGTTTTGTGTCTTCCTGCCTTCGTCTCGTGCAAGGGTGTTGTAGCGCACATCTCCAACAACGCAAGATTGATAATGTCTTACCCGAGTATCATGACCCATTGCTAGTGAGTAAAGGGCATCATCAACTGCCTGCCCATCCTCCCGCATCTTCTTAACCTATGGTTAGAAAATAGACAAGTTGATCATCTTATGTACTCAATATATTAAAAAAACTGACAGTGCACTTCAAAAGCTTACATGGTTCTTGAACCATTTCGCAAATCCTGCCATAACCAGTTTGTCAATGTTTCTTGGATTTTGCGGCAGTAAATCCTCTTTGTAGATGTTGCACAACATGGTGATCGTGTCAAACATCTAAATATATAAGAATGTGCAGCAAGTTTAGTAGATTATGATGTATAAGCTACAGTACTGCACTTACTTGATATAAGGTAGTATCTCAGGACAGTTATTCAACACATACCAAACCATTTTGTCCAAATCTTTAGGTTTGTCCTCTTGTCGACTCTTCCCTGTAACTCAAACAGAATAATCGAAAACATCGAGCCCGGGATTGTCTTCACCCACCTCTTTGCTAAGCTGATCAGCTGTTTCAATGTATTTTGAGCAGAATGTCAACGCTTCTGTAGCAATGTAGGCCTCTGCAATGGAACCCTCGGGTCTAGCTCTGTCCCTAACATAGCCCTTGAAATTTCCTAGCCGCCTTTCAATAGGGTACATCCAGCCATACTGTACTGGACCTCTAAGTAGTGCCTCATCAGGTAGATGAACAGCCAAATGCACCATCACATCAAAGAAGGCTGGAGGATATATCTTCTCAAGGTCGCATAGGATAGTTGGTATCTTGTCTCTAAGACGCTCCAAACCATCTATCCTGATATTTCTCTTCGCAGAGTTCCTGAAGAATTGTCCCAACTCTGCAATCGCTCAGTATAAGTCGTAGGCGGCCCAATCCTCTAAGGATAACAGGTAAACCCCTTTGAAGTAGGACATGGCATTCATGAGTTTTCAACCATTGTACCTTGTTTCCATCTGCACTAACTCTCCTTTCAGGGTTGGAAGCAAATCCATGTGGGAATCTCACACGTGACAGGATCTCGCAGAATTCTTTTCTTTTTACCTTGTCCAAGACGTACACAGCTGGTGCCATATCCCGTGGTTTACCTTCATCTTGCACCTGCAAATCCTTTCTAAAACCCAGGTGCGTCAAATCAATCCTAGATTTTAAGGTATCTTTCATCTTGCCTTCAATGTTAAGAAGTGTGCCGATAATGCTGTCACATATATTTTTCTCGATGTGCATCACATCAAGATTATGCCGCAGATCCAAATCTTTCCAATACTCCAAGTCCCACAAAGTGGACCTGCGGGTAAACAATAATCTCTCTTCTACCATGCCACGCTTCCTTTTCCCGCTACCATTACCAGGATGGTTTCCTGGTGTAATACGCCTGACCTTCTCTAGTTCCACTTGCAACTCATCGGCGGTGAGCCTCTTTGGTGCATCACGATTTTCATGCTTTGCATTGAGCACATGTCTTCGGTATTTTCTAGGATGCAGCTTGTCCTTGGCAAGGAAACGGTGGTGTCCAATGTAACAGATCTTGCTACGTATTGCGTATGACAGCAGATTCTTGTCACAGCCAACACATGCATTGTAACCATGTGTCGTTCGTCCTGACATAGTTCCCAAAGCCGGATAATCATGGATGCACCAAATTACAACAACACGCAGAAAGAAATCAGCTGGTGGGCTGCTATATAGGTCTCGAGTGAGAACACCCTTCCATAGCTGTTGAAGTTCCTCCACAAGACATGAACAAATCAAAATCCTTTCCAGGACTTTTTGGACCTGGGATGAGCAAGGCCATCATGTAGTTTGATTCTTTGGTGCAGACATTTGGAGGCATGTTGTAAGGGATAACAAGCACTGGCCACATGCTATATGTGGCGCTCTGGTGGCCAAATGGGTTAAACCCATCTGAAGCTAAGACAAGTCTAATGTTTCTCGGGTCAGCAGCAAACTCTTTGTGTTTATCATTGAAACTTTTCCACTCACTACCATGAGATGGATGGCTCATTACATTCTGATCTCTGTACTCCTGGTTCCTAGAATGCCACAGTACATCCTCTCTTGTTTCAGCATCATGAAACAACCTCTGCAATCTTGGTGTAAATGGAAAATTTCTCAGAAAATTATGAGGAACCCTCTTCACAGCATCGCCATCTTTCCATCTTGATGATTTGCATTTCGGGCTTTCACTTAAGTTGGCATAATCCTTCCGGAACAGAACACAATTATTCTTACAAACATGGATCATGTCATATCCAATTCCAACTGCACGAAGGAAATTCTTCATCTTACTGTAGGTGTGTGGCAGCTCAGACGCATCTGGGAAAGATTTGCGGAAAGCATCCAACATCACATCGAATGATTTGTTGGTCATCCGCTCAGATGTCTTCACCTGAAGAAAGGTGACCATAGCTGAGAATACTGACAGCTTATTTCCTGGGGTGACAGCAACATTGCATTGTTCCAACATACGGGCCCAACGTTTTTCTTATGCAGGTGAAAGTTCACGGAATGCACGAGCATTTCGTAGCATTGTTTCAATGTTGGTCAAACTCACTGGCTCCGCCACCACCACCTCCTCCTCCTCTTCCACCTGAGCATCAGGCAGATCAAGATGGTGATCTGCTGCTTCCACGTAGTCAATAACATTGACATTCACAGCTTCACCATGATGAACCCACCTATTATATGTGACCGACATCCCATACAAGTGTAGATGATTTTGCACAGTTGAGTGGGGTCTTGTAACTGTATTCATACAACTGCTACATGGGCAGAGCACATCTGATTTCAGACCACCGTACTCAGCTCGATAAAGTTCATGAAGTTTTCAACCCCTCGACATATGCAGCGGAGAATCTTGAGCAGAAGTTATCAAGTCCTGTCCATCATTAGACATACAAATTAGTTCTTCTACAAGATATTACAGGAAAAACATATATGTTTGTTTATGAAGTCCAGAAAAAAAATACCTAGGTCGATGTCTAAAGCTATGGCAAGATATTTGGACGAGCAGATCTAAGTAACGAAATATATGTAAAGCTAATTCAGCAAACAGATTTGAGTGCTAAATTATGGCAGGCTGTTTCAACAGTCAATGAGGCCGAGCACACAGCCATCGAACTATCGATGGCCATCGCAGCAACAAAGATCGAGTATAAAACGGTGTAGAGCTATTTCACCTAACAGATTGGCTACTAGACCATGGCAATCTATGTCACAATAAATGTATGGAAGGATATTTTAGCAACTAATCGGCCTTGGCATGCCATCTCAGCTAAGCAGATTGAGTGCAGAACAGGGCAAGGAAGCTTCTTAAGCAGATCATATTGACAGTAAACTACTTCGGCAAACAGTGAGATTAACAGCGTCTATCAGCTAACATTCAGCGCTACACCGACATGAACGGGGCCTCAGTCTAGAATGCGCGTACCGTGGAAGGAGCTGACCGTCGTGCGTCTCCACACGAACGTTGCCAGCGGTGGAGGCACTGACCGCCGTGCGCCTCCACAAGAACGTAGCCAGAGGTGGCGGCGCGGCTAGAGGACGGCAGTCTCTGAGAGCGTCTTGTGGAGCGAGAGGATCGTCGTGCATCCCCTCGACGAACATGGCGCCGACGACGTCGGCGGCGGCGGGAGGGCGGCTTTGGCGGAGCGAATGGAGTGGAGGGGGGACGGGGAGGCGGGTTTGGGGAATATTTGGCTGAAGGAGGTTGAATCAATTTGGGAGGAATTTTGTGTGTGTGGGGGAGGATTTTCAGCGGTGGGCGGGGAGTTTAGCGCATGGTCTGTTTCTCCAAGTGCAGTCCATGTGTCGGTGAAGAGGCAAGCGAAGCTGTTCCGCTTATGCGTGAGCCGTGTGCAGGACCGAATGTGTGTGGGGTGTAATGCGACTGCGACAGGAGTGCTGTGAGTGTACCGCCTTTTTTCCTTTTAAACTAGGTGCCGCCCCTCAAAAAAATGTTGCTTCGCGATCCATCGATACTACTACTAGTAATCCGCTAATCCCGACTAAAACGGCGCGGCCGGGTCTTTTCCCGCGCGATATGCTGGGAGGTTGGCTTAGTTGGGGTTTTTAGATTTGTGTCGGTTCAATAAAAAGCAGAGTTGGTGATGATGGTGTGCCTGTCATCCTGCAATATAGGCCATCCGATCTATATCTAACGGATAGGAAGGAAACTATGAAAATTTACCCGCACGCCTCTCCACATTTGCAGATAAGGCTTTCCCTCGTTCATCCCTTTCTCCCACAAGATCTTGATCTTCCGTGCAATGCACAGACATCTTGCTAGTACTCCTACAATATGTATATTATTGTGAAAGTTCAGATACACCTGCCGAGATTAATGCAAACACGGCAAATTTTCATTACATTTCGAACTTTTATAGGACAGAAAAATAAAAGAAACCCGACCCTAAACCTATTCTGCGACGGCGACCGACGTCCTCCATCTGCGATCTCTATGTACGAGGGGCGGGGTTCAAGACCCGTGAAGTGAAGGTGCGGTCTCCGGCGAGGAAGAGTAGAACATGGGATACGAACCGGCCAGTTGGCACACCATGCCCTGCCGCCTCCCATGCCCTACTCATCCTCGGAGGAGTCCCCAACCTCGGCGGTGCCGGACGTTGGACGGCGGCAAGTAGGACGCGTGGCTGACGGTGCTCCGTCTTCGCCGCCAGCGTGGTACCGCTGCCAGCGGTCGCAAGCGTCGGCCACGCGCCGCTATTGCGTCGCGACAGGCGACTTGAGCAAGGGCGGCGACCTCGAGCTTCATCCCCGAAGACAAGCTCTCCCGCAGAGCGTTCACACTTGAGGTCATGGCGGATGTGGTGCCAGGTAGGAGGACGATGCGCTATGGTGTGGAGGTTAGCTGGGCGTTGCCGCTTTAAGTAGCGCATTCCGGTGAGGCCAAGCATCCGGGTGCGTCATTAAGTCACCGGAGTTGGTTCCTCGGGCACCGAGCCTCTTAACAACGACATATGAACGGACGGCACGAATGCGGGCAGCTGGCGCCGGCTGGGAACGCACCACGCGATGGCGCGAGGAACGAGGGCTTTGGTGTGCCAGGGTAGTCAGCTGCGGTCGTGGCAACATTGGAGATGCCCTTTGCTCAAATGCGATCCCTGCATGTCATAGAAAAAGCAAGACGACCCGGCATGGTCTCAGGTCCAGAGGATGCAGTTGGCCGCGCTACACCACTCCGCGGACGCGTCGTGGCGCCCCGTGCATCTTCAACGAGCTGGGTGTTGGGGTGTGTTTGGATTGTGGCCAAAGTGCACCTTACCAAAATTTTGGTCATGACCCATAGATTGGTCTTTGTTTGGATGGTTGCCATTTCTTTGACATGCCAATGAACTCTAGACAACTCTAGTTCATTTTTCTTGCCAATGTCAGCCAAATCATGGGCAACCAATACCTCAACCAAAATTTTGGCTACCCAATGCTTTGATGGGGCAACCTTGGGCACAAACCAAACATACAGTTGGTCGTGCCACAGCACTAACGCCACCCTTGGCACACTCAAACCGACCGTGTCTATCACGATATGAGCGTGTCGCTCACCGCGGTCGCTGTGTCCAGAGGTGGTGCTGGAGCTGCGCCCCGTTGTTGGCCCCAACGACCCACATGAACGGTTGTCGGTGGCGAGCAGGTCGTGGGCCAGCTCCTCCATTGGACTAGTCTACGCTATGTCGATTTCCCTATTTTCCCGGCCATATACGAGCGTCAGTGCTCCGCGTTGCGCATTAGGCCTTTCACTATGTAGGCCAAGCGAGACAACTTATTGTTTATTTGAGCCGTTCAAGTGTAATCATGTGGCGTTTGCTTATTTCTCATTCTTCTCCAACCCTCTTCTCCATCGATCATGTCGCCCTCCAGTCAAGTCCATCCCCCCACATGCCTCATTTGAACATTCCGCCGAGTATCATTCGCATGTACCCACCCTAGTCCTCTTTCAATAGATCTCCGGACCCTTAGATGAAATCGAGAGGGAACGAGTGGGGGCACATGATACCTAAGGCGGATTCAAAATTTTGAACCGGTGATCATAGCATCCGCAAATCATATATAAAGGGTATTCAATGTTCGTTTCGTTTTTGAACGTACAATATACTCCCTCCTATCCTTTCTACTTTACATACTCCATCCGTCTAGGTGAGTAAGTCATCTTAGGCTGTGCACCGTGACCAAGGAGGAGGGGAAAACGAGAGACATTGATGTTTATTTGCTAATTAATAGTATTTCATGCAATGAACTAACCACTGCATGTCATGTTTGATAGTCTCAGGTCATTAAAAGCATGCACACCCTCATCTCTTATTGGTTTATATGTCAAGAAACAAGAAACGAGGTAGAAGTTAATGCACCGCGCCTACGTGTTTTGGGATTATTTAGTTTTCGTAAGATGACTTACACACCTAGACGGAGGGAGTACATGAGATGTATAATGTGAAAATTATATCATTGGAAACTCCTTTCACATACGAAATTGTCCATATGCTTTGTGTAAGTTGCATGTCATATATTATTACTCTAACATTTGGTCAAAGTTAGCCTCGAAAAATGCATTAGACCCTGTATGCTTTGTGTAAGTTGCATGTCATATATTATTACTCTAACATTTGTGTATGTTGCATGTCATATATTATTACTCTAACATTTGGTCAAAGTAGTATAGTGGAAGTGGATCCTCTAACGTAGGTATCCCTGCCTTACCCCCCCCCCCATTTCGGTCACTTACTGGCGGACCCCATGCTTGCTAGGCCCTGCATGTCAGTTACTCAATGGGTTCGGCAACGTCCGGGGATCCTCATCCGTAGTATACTCCCTCTGTTTTTATTTACTCCGCATAAAACGGAGGGAGTGGTGGTATAATAAATGACGCGGGCGGGGGAGGGGGAGGGACATCGGTGTGCTCTCAACTGCGGTCCCACAAGCGAGCGAAAACGCAAGACGAAGCGCGTTCCATTCGATGAGCGACGTGGAGGGTCCAGCGTGCCGGGCTGCAATGCGAACGCGACAAGAGCGATGTACAGTCAAAACCGATTGATCGGTCGTCACCGGAACCACTATTCACACCAGAACCTTCACTACTCAGCCTACGCCAGCCACTGCCCTAAGACCACACCAAATCTCCAGCCCATTCCCCCACCTTTCGATCCCCTAGCCCGCATCAAGCGTCCCCTAGTTCACCGGAAAGCCATGGTGCGCCGCAAGATCACTTACTACAAGATGCTGACGCCGGAGCACCGCGCGGAAATCACGGCAGCGTTCGGCGCCACAGACCTCCGTTCCCAAGTTCGCTTTGCGGCGGGCCAATCCCCGAGTTCTCTGGAGCCAAGCTACGAGGAGGAGGAAGCCGATCCAATGTTCACTGCGGAGGTCGCGGCGCAGAAGGCCCTCAATGGGTATGAGACGATGGACGTCGACTTCGTGCCGGCGTCCGAGTCCCCCATGGTGCAGGCGGACCAGCGATTCAACATGGCGATACTAAAGGAGGACGGGGAGGCAGAGGCTCAACTCGACGCGGAGCGCGCGTGTGCCGCTGCCATCGAGGCTCTCCTGCAGGCGGAACCAGATGTAGTGGATGTGAACCGGGCGGCGGAGGCTCAACTTGAGGTGGAGCGCGCGGATGCCGCTGCCATCGAGGCCCTCCTGTAGGCGGAACCAGACGTCCTGGACATGAACCGGGCGGCAGAGGCTCGACTCGATGCAGAGTGCGTGGATGCCGCTCTCATCGACGCCCTCCTGCAGGCGGAATCGGAAGTCCTGGACTTGAACCGGGCGGCGGAGGCTCGACTCGACGCGGAGCGCGCGGATGCCGCTGCCATCGAGGCCCTCCTGCAAGCAGAACCGGATGTCCTCGACTTGAACCGGGCTGTGCTCTCATCCGTGCAGAGCGCCCGCACGCTCTGCTTGAACGAGTAGCTGGAGGCCGAGGACAACCACAGTGCGGAGCCACACGTCGACAGCGACGGCTGGTTCGCGCAGGCAGCCAAAGATGACGAGGCCGTCTCTTTTCGCGAGCAGTGATAGTTTTTCTTTATGTTGTTTATTTTATGAATCTTTTGCTGTGTAAAAACATACTATTTGTTATGCAAGTCGCCTGACTTGGGTCAGTCTACCATTTCAGGCGGTTGGATGAATATCCTACGTCTCCTAACACTTCTTTCCTTCTTCCTCACCTCTTCTTCTTCCCGAACAGACCACCGCACGGGCCGTACAGATACTCCCCAACATGCGGTTGGATAAACATACTCTATGAACGAAAATTATGTGTCAGCGATAGGATGGCTGAGTTTGGTTTGTTCACATGCGACAGCACGTGTCAGTGAGGGTGCGTTCCCTTGGTTGGGTTTGCGGCGTGCAGGAGCGACTATGTGAGGGTGTGGTGCGACTGCGACGTGTAGGAGCGACCGTGTGAGGGTGCGGTGCGACCGCGACAGCTGTGCACAAGTGTACCTCCTTCTCATTTTGAAAACTTTAGGCAAGCTTGGCAAAAATGTGTGGCGAAGTTTGGCAATGCAACGCCTAGACCCAAACAGGATAAGTACGTACGTACTAGGAGTACTAGTGTTAAAAAAGAAAGGCGGGGTTTTCCTTCGCGGGATTTAATCAGTACAAATCCTCGTTTCACGTGTCAATTAATGCGTATTTTTTTATCGAAAGACCAAAGAGCTAACCATCTCACTCCTCATCGCTTGATTAATGCAGCGCCATGCAAACGAACCTTCTCACTTCCGCATGCATGCAGGGGATATTAATGTCCTTGGTTGCTAACCCCATCAATTTTGCCTCGATTGGTGTTAGTGGCCCTTTACAAATTGTAATTTTGATATACTGGCCTTGTGTACAAAAAATGGAGGTAGTAACTATATTTGAATTCCTTGCCCATTGCGGTGGCGTCGATGACTTTTTTTGTGGTTTGGCGAAGTCGTTCGACGGAGAACACCATTAAGGAGACCACGGTAAGTCGTTTCAAGTGCCGCTCGCAAGCCGAGACAACCGCCTTATTTGCATCCAGGAAGTCCTTTACTAGTACTACTACTAGGAGTACTAGTGCGGTGAGATGGTTTCTCGAAGAAGACGATGAAGAAGCGGAGTCAGCGAAGAGTGAACTGATAGTTGCTTCGTCCGTGCTTTGTGATTTGACGCCTCACTGCTTTGTGATTTGTGATAGAAGGGACAGGGGAGTAGACTCTATGCTCTATATTGTACTACATGCGTCCAAGCATGGGAGAAAGAGGAGAGACGTTGCATTTTTCTATTCCTTAAATCAATCAATCAGGGAGCTTCGGTTCCATCTTTTTGTCTTTGGCAACACCGTCCACAATGGTTCCCATGATGCCAAAAGCTATTTTCACATTTGGCTACACATTGTCACTACTAGGGAAAACCTTATACACAGAAATTTAGCAACAGCGCGGGTCAAAAAAGGGCGCTAGTGCTAGATAGCGATAGCGATCTGAGAAAAACGCGCTCTGAGATACAACTTTAGCGATGGCGGCGTGTAGTGGCAAAAGCGCTACTACTAATATTTCCATTGCTAGAATGATAGGCTACGCATAGTAGTAGCGGACTTGTAGGAAACGCGCTACTGCTAGGGAATAAGTAGCAGCGCGTTTCCTAGGAAGCACTACTAGGAAAAGGCCTACTAATGGCGCACCGGTTTTTCCTACTAATGGCGCACTACCGGTGCGCCATTAGTAGCACGCCATTTGAATTTTTTACTAATGGCGCACCACTGGTGCGCCATTAGTATCTGGTATACTAATGGCGCACCTGGCAAGTGCGCCATTAGTATGTAACTCTATCGCCATTAGTATGCCTCCGGGGCCATATGTAACCATGTGCGTTGTCACACTAATGGCGCACTCGCCTTGATCGCCATTAGTATCCTTTGGCATACTAATGGCGCACTCCTTGATCGCCATTAGTATCCTTTGGCATACTAATGGCGACTCGCCTTGATCGCCATTAGTATGAATATTTGGTTTTTTTGCTTTTCTGGTTTTTGCACAGGTTACAAAATATATTATTGGACAAAATATAGACAGCAGCACACAGCAACATTAGATTCATCGAATACAATAGAAGATTAGTCTCCGAATAGAATTCATCATATTAGTCTCCGAATTCAAAAGACCGAACAAAGATAAAACATTACAAGTCTTAAGACCACGAGTATCGAGTTTGTCTTCACATTACAAGTCGATATCGATCATCTAAACTACCATCATCAGTGTGTGCGCCACCATCATCAGTGGTGGCATCCTCGGCGGCACCATTAGTGGTGTCATCCCCGACGCCACTAGGGGTTGTGTAATCAGGATCGATGTCTTCCGTGGCGTCCTCATAGCGGTGAGGTTGTTCCTCCATCTCCTGGGACAGCTCCCAGAATTGCTTGCCGCCCGAACCACCGACCTCATCGTTGTGGGCCATGTTTCGCTCTAAATAGGAAAAAGTTTGGTCAAAAAGTTGGTTATTGTCAAGGAACAAGATCATGGTCTCATCATTTAGGGTTTGTCGACACCGAGGCACCCTAAAAGCCTAAGCTTTCATCATTTAGGGTTTGTCGACGCCGAGGCACCCTAAAAGCCTAAGCGAACATCATTTAGGTTCTCATCGACACCGAGGCATCCGGGGTAGCCAAGTTAAGTTTTCATCATTTAGGATTTATCGATGCCGAGGCACCCTAGGTTTGGCCTAATCACTTGGCACTAATCACTTGGCTCTAATGCCACCTATGTTGGGTTTATCATCTAGGGTTTATCGATGCTAAGGAGAATTCTAAGTTGAGCCTAATCACTTGACTCTATTGCCACCTATGGTTTAATGCAGCAAGAATGGCGGGGCAGTTGATCCTACTTAACTAAGTACTAAGATACCTCGGCCCATGCATTAGTCGCAAGTACCCCATATGTCCTATTTTTAGCAAAGTCATGCTAAAATTCACGGAAAATTTCAGCATGACCTTTGCTGAAAATAGGACATATGGAGTACCCAAATTTGCCGGAATGGAAGTTAATCAACATTCCGACAAACTCAAGGGCCTCTCGGGGTACCTGCAAATTCATCAAGACACGATGGTCGGAGACATGACCTTTGCAAAATGGTCGGAGACACGATGGTCTTTCTCAATGTGATCAATTGATGGATCAACACATAAAAAATGTCCAATAAGTATGATTTATAGAGTCAACATCAGTATGAATATATATAAAGTTTTTCTTCATCAGCCAGGCCCATGCAAGTAACTGCATCCAGCAACTATTTCTACTACTCTGTAACTAACTACACTCTGTATTTATAGATTCATTTCAGATGAGATCAGATTGAGCTCCAACTGTAGCTGCAGCTTAGGGATCCATGAGCCATCATGCCAGCTAGCCAGGAAATAAACTTTACTTTCCAAGGGAAATAAAAATACAATGCATACATACATACTTAAGCAGGTAGATAGATAGATAGATAGATAGATAGATGAGCATGTTCAGTTTACAAGAATGAATATAAACAAGCAAAGAATGCATGCAAGTTTAAAGTAAAACGTTTGAGCTTAATGCAAGTACTCCTCTTGCTCTCTACTTTCTCTCTTCTCTTCTTGAGTTAATTAACTGAATTTTACTGATGTTGTTGTTAACTGAATTTTAATCACCTGTGAAGAACACCTTGAGTTTAAATGAGATATAGGTGTAGTTTTCAGTCTCTGTCGGTTTCATCAGAGAAGTTTGCTTTCAGTTTCAAATAATCCGACCATGGGATGGCACGAACTAGGTTTCTCCGCGGCCCTGACCCGACCATGGGATGGCACGAACTAGACGGTCATGGCTGCATCGCGGGTGACGTGCGGGGAGCGCTGGGATGGCAGTGTAATCGCTGAACAAGAAGAGAAATAGAGAGCAGAAAAGCTGCGAAGTTGAACGCGGGACAAAGGGCAGGACGTTTGAGTTTTCGAGGCAACTCCCCACGTCTCCCCTCTAGAGTTTTCAAGGGCCCACGTCTCCCCTCCAAAGGGCAGGACATTTGAGTTTTCGAGGCAACTCCCCACGTCTCCCCTCCACTGGCAACTCCCCACGACGCAGAGGGGGTTTTCTTACCACGCCGGTAACTCCCTCCTATTCCATTGCCGCTCCATCTTCCTCCTCTGCCTCCCTCCTCATTCCATTGCCGCTCCATCTTCCTCCCTCTACCTCCCTCTGCCTCCAGCATCAAGCAACTCCCCTCTGCCTCCACCATCGCGCCGGGGAGGGCAATGGCGGAGGAATCATGGAGCAACTCCCCTCCGCTCGCCAAGAGAATGGCGGAGGCATCGTGGAGCAACTCCCCTCCGTCTCGCCAAGCATCACCGTGGAGGCGTCATCAAGGAGCCGCTGGTGGTCGGCATTTACGGCGTTCGATCCCGGGCATAAGCTGGACTACACCGTGCCGCTCAAGGTTGATATCCACCTGAAGGAGCCGCTGGATGTCGTATGCACCAGCAATCCAGACGAAACCGACAAGATGATCCGCAAGATGAGGAGGAGGCTCGGCGGCATGCTTTCTCGGAATATCGGCGTTGATGTCGAGTATACCAGGAAGACAAACCTCCGCAAATTGCTGCAGTTCTGCAGTTATGCGTGGAGGATCTCGTCTGGTATACCACATCACCGCTGACAACCAAATGGTAAAAACATCCAGTTCGAAGTAGTTTTTGGTGATCATACGAATGTTGTCTACAAGTTTTTGTGATCATTTAGTAGCTGTTATAAATGTTGTCTTGTAATGCAAAAGATTGCAAAAAAATACATCATTGAGATGTTATGCTTGCTGTTTTGATCATACAGAATGTTGTCTTGTAGTTGTTGTGATCATTTAGTAGTTGTTGTGATCATACTGTTTTAACTGAATTTTGGTCGAGGCGAAGATGCTATTTTAGCTGAATTTTGCTTCAACTGAACCTATTTTAATTCTGTAGTTTCAAGTTTTTGAAGTAGATGAATTTGAATGCTAAAGATTATTTTGAATGTTGTCTTGTAATGCAAAAGATTGCAAAAAATACATCATTGAGATGTTATGCTTCTGTTTTGATCATACAGAATGTTGTCTTGTAATTGTTGTGATCATTTAGTAGTTGTTGTGATCATACTATTTTAACTGAATTTTGGTCAGAACTGAAGATGCTATTTTAACTGAATTTTGCTTCAACTGAACCCATTTTAATTCTGTAGTTTTTGAAGTTTTTGAAGTAGATGAATTTGAATGCTAAAGATTATTTTGATGCAGGCCCAAGGAACTCCGCCCGCCTCTGCAGGAGAAGAAGTCAGTACACCTTTGTTGGCTTTCGCATTGGAGGCGACAAGGAGAAGCTGAAGTTGTGCTGGTTTGGAGATCAACCCCAACAAGTACGCCGACTTGCAGCGAAATGGAGAGTTCAAACAATGGAAAGAAGTGGCAGTCTTTGCCTGAGTTTGCAGCCAGCCTCATCCACCCATCCTACTCAAAATGAAGCGAGAAGATCGACAGAATTCGGACCACCTACTATGGGGGACAGCCCACCGCCAAACAAGTTCATCAAGTACGCCATGAAGATGCGTGACGTCACCGACGAGGCATGGAAGAAAATCAAAATCACCAAAGAAGGTTTGAGCTCGGCAAGAGGCGGAGGATCATTGGGATGACCCTACCATGGGGATATTGAGTTGTTTGTGGTATTGGGATGACCCTACTCGTGTCTCAGCTTTGTAGTTATGTGGTTGAACAAGTTTGCTTTTGTTATGTTGAACAAGTTTGCTTTTGTTATGTTGAACAAGTTTGCTTTTGTAATGATGAACAAGTTTGCTTTGGTTATCAGTTGACATCATCTCATCGCTGAGCATGGTTTAGTTTTACCTTTATCTATTTATTATTTAGGCGAGCTATTCAGGTTAATTAACTGAATTTTACTGATGTTGTTGTTAACTGAATTTGACTAGTTAAACACATTATAACTTGAGTGTAACTCAGGACAAGTTAAACTTAAGCTAGAAGATACAAGTTGAACACACACCGAGGCAGTTTTATAATATTATCGAGAAAAATATCTTGATGTAACTCAGGACAAGAAAAATCTCCACCAGAATAGGACTAGCATTTAAGAGTAATTTCCTCCAGTCAAACAAAGTTCAAACAAAAACTGACAACAGTCTTTTGATTAAGAGCCAAGTCACAACACTCTCTGAAGTGCAAACAAAAACTGACAACACTTGTTTGATCTGTCTCCTCCAAGAAAGAGCCAAGTCAGTCTCACCCAACTAGGGAAACATCAGTTTGACCACTAGCAATTGGGAATACACAACTGGGGCTAGGTTTGTGCTCTAGCTAGGCAGTAAAACAGAGCATATAGAGGCATTGCCTACCTCTGCTGCAAGTGGGGATGTGAGCAGGATTATCACAATTAGATCACTAATTTGCTGGAATCTTATTTACAATTTCCTTCAAACTAGTTACCACTCACTAGTACAATGTTTTCTAAACTGGTTGCCATCATCTCCCTTTTTATCATTTTGGTTATGTGAAATTAGTTGTAGTGAGTGGCCAAGCAACCACTAGCAATTTGTGCATAACAATTCTCGGTAGTTTTACCTGTAAGACCCCCTCTTCTGGCAACCTAGTAAAAAATTATACTACACAGAAGCATCTGTTTCCATCTCTCTCAGTATAAAGGTTTAGCATTTGGCTGAATTGATTGAGCGAGAAATGGGAAAAACTAACAACTCAAACAGCAAATGTCATATATATGTTGGAAATTGCAGTGATAATTGATCGGCGTGTTCCATCTGCCAGTGGTATTTACAAACTAATTCTCTTCGTTTTCTTGGGGAAAAGTTGCTCTTTGCTTAACTACTAGCAAAATCATTGTGCATTCTTTTTTGTAATATTGTATCGCTTGTTTAAATGCTTGTGCCATCATGGCCCTAACTATACCCTGAATGATGCCACCGCCGCTCGGGTGCTACTGTTGGATTGGAATACTACAGCGGAATCAACAGTATTATCGCTGATTTGCTGGACAAACAGAGTGTTTGCGAGAAGGAAGAGGGGAGAGGAGGTGGGGCGCACCGGGGAGGCACAAGGAGGCCCTGCGACAGCTTAGTAGCAACAGAGGTGGCCAAAGTTGAGGAAGACAGCGGCGAACCGAGGAAGAAGAGGTGGAGGGGGGTGGAGGGGTCGAGCGCCGTCGCGCCCTGGTTCCGCGGCTCGCCGGCTCGGTGTTGAAGAAGATTCTGCCCGCCGCCTTGCCTGTCGCCTCGCACGGTGGAGCTCAAGGGCTGGGAAGGCGAGGGAGGGGGTGGGTGGGTGCGGTGAAGGCAAGGGAGGGGGTGGATTGGGAGCGGACGGCAATGGGGGGCAGGGCAGGGGCTGACTGGGGCAGCGACGGAGACGGAGGGCGGGGCGGCGGCGCGTGGGTCGGGCAGGCGCGGGTGGATCTGGTGGCGAGGAGAGAGGGTCAAGGAGGCTGGCGAGAGGGAGTGAGGATAGCTAGGGGAGGTTCTAATGGCGCACCGTCCAGTCGTGCGCCATAAGTATGACTATTCTAATGGCGCACCAACCCTCGGTGCGCCATAAGTTTTAATCTAGCCCACTAACCATATCTACAACCTACCCTATCTACAACAGAACCCACCCACTAGCCCGATTGGTCAGCACGCAACACACACACTAGGAGGTCCTGTGTTCGATTCCCAGGCTCCCCAATATTTTTTTATGCATTTTAAATGCTATTTTTTATATTTATTTGTGTTTAAATATGTTCAAACTTGTTTAAATCATAACAGTAATATCTTTTTATAAAAACAGTAATAATTTTTTAAAAAATATGTTCAAATTTCTTACTTGAAAATATCATCGGCGGCGGCGGTGGAGCGGGGGAGGGTGGGGGATCGAGATCGAGATGGAGGGGGATCGAGATCAAGTGTCCTCATGAATTCAAAAAGTGCCCATGAAATTTAAAAATATTCATGATATCAAAAAGTGCCCATGAAATACAATCGAGAAATGAAGACTACGATTTAAATACAATCGATCTTAGCTAGCTATCTGTTCACAATCTTCTTGCCCTTCTTTTTCGCAAATGGAGTTCTTCTGTGGAACGGACGTCCTTTAGGTAGGGTGGTCCTGCTTCTTCTTGTGGTGTGTGCAGCTACTTCATCGTCGTCGGCATGTTCGATCTTCGGGTCGCCGTACTTGTCGAAGTCTTGCTCATTGGCTACTCCATCCATTCTAATGATCTTCCTTTTGCCTCTCCTCACGACAACACGACTGGGCTTTGGCGGGTCGGTAATGAAGAAGCATTGGTCCACTTGGGAAGCCAGTACCCATGGCTCATTTTTCGCGGTGACGTTTGCGCCCACGGTCTTGGATTTGGCTTCGGGTATAAACACGACTGGGCTTTGGCATAGTGCGCCATTAGTAGGTTTGCAAAAAAGTAAAAAAAATATATACTAATGGCAAGATCGTCTTGGTCGTGCGCCATTACTAGTTCTAACTAGTAATGGCGCACTTTGCCATCCCTGCGCCATTAGTTTGTATGGAAAAATGGGAAAAAAAATCAATAGTAGTGGTGCACCATGAGCAAGGTGCACCATTAGTGTCTTCCACACTAATGGCGCACGAGCAACCAGTACGCCATTAGTATATAGTAGTGGCGCACTACTTACCTGGTGCGCCATTAGAATCAGTCCTATCTATAGCCCTTTTCCTAGTAGTGAAGAGCGCTACTACTAACGGAAATAAAATAATATGAAAAACAAATAGAAAAGTAAATGAAAATGAAAGAAATAGAAAAGGGAGAAAGGAAAAAATAAAATGTAAAGCAAAATAAATGAAAAAGCGAAAAAACGGAGGAAAGCATAGCAGCAGCGTGTGTTTGTAAGAGGCGCTATAGCTAACGTAGCTGCAGCGCGTGTCCTAGACCCCCGCTATATAAACAGAAAAGGAAATTAAAAAATGGAAGAAAATAACATAGCTATAGCAGCAGCGCATTTTGTAAAAACCGCTATAGCTATCTTAGCTATAGCGCGTTTTACCAAACACGCTACCGCTAAGTTTGACTTAACCAAAAAACCGCTTCCCCCTGGCCACCACTTCTCCCCCAAATCCCTCAACCCACCCCACGCGCCGCTGTCTCCCCGATTCGTCGTCGCCCCACTTCGCCGCCGTCTCATGCCGACGTCGACGCCACCAGAGCCGTGCGCCGTCGACGCCAACGGAGCCGCCCCCAACGCCACGGAGCCGCCGTCGACGCCACCGGATCCTTCCTCGCCACAACTACCTCCTCGCCGTCACCGAGACGCCCCTGCCTCCTCGCCGCCACCGAGACGCCCCGCCTCCGACGCCACCATCGCCTCCGCTGCCACTGCCGAGCCATCCTCAGAAGCCCCCGCCTCCTCTCTCTCTCATGCATCGTTAGCTAGTTTAATTAGGTTAATTATCTAGGTTAGGGCAAAAATTTAGTTAGGGCTTTGACAGAGAAGTAGTTAGGTTAACTAGTTTAATTAGGTTAATTATCTAGGTTAGTGCAAAATTTAGTTAGGGCTTTGACAGAGAACTAGTCAGGTTAACTAGTTTAATTAGGTTAATTATCTATGTTAATTAGTGCAAAATTTATTTTGGGCTTTGACAGATAACTAGCTGCGTTAACTTGTTTAATTAGGTTAATTATCTAGGTAAACTATATTAACTAACTAGGTTAAATAGGTAGGTTAATTAGGTTCGTTGGATTAACAAGCTAGGTTAAGTAGGTTGGCTAGGTTAGAGGAAAATTTTATTTTAGAGCATTAGGTCTAAGGGTTAGAGAAATGGAGTTCCTTTGCAATTTAATTGGGTTCTGTCCTAGGCGTAGAAGGGTTAGAGATAATAATGTGTGTTTGTGTGAGAGAGAGGAATAGCTAGATCAACATAATTTGGGTTCTGTCCTAGGCAGAGAAGTGTTTAGTGAGGTCATTTTGAAAGGTTTTTGATTTTCAAAAAGACCACTATTTTTCAAGGAAAAGAATTTAGGAAAATTTTATTTTTCATTGAAGTGGTCATGTTATATCTTTTCATTGAAGTTGTTCGATTGTGCCCAAGTGGCTTTGTTGTTTCTAGAATGATGCTGAGTGGTTTATAGTTTTTCGGAATGTTGATTCATTTCTGTTCCTCAAATTTCAGGTTCTCGATTTGTCCACTTTTTAGCAAAGGTCATGCCGAAATTTTCCGTGAACTTCGCATGACTTGTGCTACAAACTAGGACATATCGAGTGCCCGGATTTGCCGCACTGTGAAGGAGTCAACATTCCTGCAAAACAATAGTCCTTTTTATGTCATTATTCATTTTATTAGGTCTAGAATTAATTGACTAGATTTAATCATAGGAAAAATGGCTAGCAACGATGAAGGACAGGGTTCGGTGATTATGACGATGTTCACCGGGCGGCAGACGATATTTAGCCGCATCGACGATCAACCGATGTTGCTGCTGGGCCCACCGTGGCATCGGGATCGAGACCGACACGCAGACCGGTGCCGAGATCGAGACCGGCGCTGAGATTCAGACCGCATCGAGACCGGCGCTGAGACCGTGCTACTCGGGAGCGGAGCCGTGTAGAACCGAAAGCAAAGAGGCAACGGGTTCCTAACAAACTCAGGACTACTAGACTGGTGGTCACGGAGGTGGACGACGGCAATTTTGAGCCAAAGGCGCCGAGGAAGAGCTGCTGCGTTATGGCAATCAAATTGGCTGCATCGACGGACAACCGCCACCATCAATGATGAGAAACTACAGAAGATAGAAAATATGAGGAGCTCCCTCCTAAATAAGTTTCACCAGATATTCTTGTTCCCGGCGGAATGAGAAGGATTATGAAGATCCGCACGAGGACCCGCAACGAAGAAGATAAACAAACACGCCATGACCAAGTTTAGCGACGGTTGGCCGCTCGAAAATCGAGTGAAAGCAAAGATCAACGACGGGGAACCCTACCCGAGATTGTAAAGGATAATGCGACAATCACGGAAGAGCAGTTTCAAATATTCAAGGAGGCTTGCGAGGCGAAGCTGCCAAAAAAGTCTAAGTACATGAAGGGGCTTCAAAAGAGGAACATTGGGAGCCACCACTCGGAAGCCGTGGTTACGGCGGAAAGAGGTCCAAATGGGCCATGGAGGACGCAGAAGCCGCGAGTCCGGGCATCCTGCACTTTGGCGGATTTCACCGTGCCGCAGAGAGCGTGACGCCCCGAGGGCCCGCACCGCTGGGACCCATCAAGAAGGTTTACGAGACAACACCGGTCATTACGGAGTTCAAGAGACTGCTCGTAATTTTAGTTTCTGATCAATTCGACTGCACATGTTAGTCATATTTGTAAACGATCCTTGTGCCTTTTGCAGAGAGAGCAGCACCGGATTGCGGCCGAAAGCGACTCGCCGCTCGAGGCATTGGCGAGGCCAAGTGGGACACTCCATTCAACCGGCGTTGAACATATTGAAACGACAACTTGTGGATACTCGACCGTCAGATGGACGCTGCACGTGTCGGAGACGGTGCCACGTGGAAGAAGTACTACCGTGAGACCACGGAGGAGAGAAAGGAAATACGGAGGTTAACTGAAGAAAACATTGACAAGAAGGTTGAGATTGCGGTTGAGAAGAAATCATCTCGACAACCGCAATAGCGGTAGCTGCCGCAAAACAGGTGGTTGCAGATTTGTCTACTTCCTTGGTGACGGGCGTTATCACTTGGACAAGGAAAAATCCAGAAAAAAATGCAGAGGACTTTCCCCTTGCTGACTTCTTGGGGGCACCTGCTCTCACACCGCTCCCGCAGACCGGACGTGTTTCGGCGGTGCTTCGCTTTTGGCTGAGGTCGACGCCTCACGGTATCTTTCACACCGCCCCTTCAATATAAATGTATAATCTCCCGCTGCTGTTTTCGATGTCTCACGTCGCAGAATTTTCTTTTGCAGCCGATTTAAATCCCGTGCACCATATTGTACACCATCGACGCACCGTAAGGTGGCCGTGGGAAGGCGACGATAATGAAGCCGAAGGAACCATTGTTCCACAGCCGCCGATCCCTTAACGCCTTTCAAGGTTTCCATGGCAGTGTCGAACCGGCCACGAGAATTTGCCTCCTCCAACACTATTGGTGGATGACGAGGAGACACCGCGCGGCTTGGTGATTGTTGCAATGGGTGGGTCCTGTTAGGCCAAAGAGTCGCTTCGTCCTCGAGGTGGCCGGAGCACACCCATTAGCATGCATCCTCAGCAAGGTATGAACATCAACACCCCACCTACCCAATTAACGCCGGGTGTCGGGTTGGGTGATAGCGACGGGTAAGGAGGAGGCTCCATTAGTCGCTGATGACGCCGCCATGGATGAGGATGAGGATAACGATGGCGCTGAAAAGATGTCTATACCGGGCGCCTCGTGGTTTGAGTGTCATGAGTCGGTGCTCGAACTACCGCCTCAACGATATTGACGACCTTCCGTAGTAAAGAAGTCTAGGAAGAGAGCGAGGAAAGGCAAAAAGCTGATTCTATGATCCAGCCGCCAAAGAGCCTCGGCTTCAGGACCGATAGATGTCCCTCGATGCGGATAAATGGCATATCTCCGGTCAACCAATCCTACCTGCAACAGCGCCACGGGCCAGATTCGCGATCTAAGGAGACTTCATGACGATGTGCTGCGGGTAGAGAAATGCCTCATCGCCGAAGATCCGTGATACCCATCAGACGTGGTTAACGCTCGCGGCAAATGTCGACGTCGACAGCTTCCCGCGGATAAGTTCTTCCTCCGATTTGATTACATATTCACATGTTTCACGGAAGAAGCTGGATTTTACGCTTGTCCGCCTTTTATGCCTTGCACATGAACTACGCTATTGGGGTTGAGCAGATACGTCATATCTGTGTCGCTGACCCGCATTACATGCACGAGCTTCTTGGGAGTCTGTGCAGAGCAGCGTGAATACGCCGACGGATTACATCGCGGTTTCATGCTCGCCAATAAGGACAAGGAGGCGATTCTCGCGCCTTATCATCCCGTAAGTCATCCGCTGCTATCCTTCCTTCGATTTCAATAATTCATTTGCACGGTGGAGGCTAATTAATTTGAGGTGTACTTATTTTTGCATGTATGGCGCGCCATCCTTATCATCCTCTACCCCGATTCTCCCACGCCTTTACTTGGACTCGTCAAGAACATTCACAAAAGGATTACACCCACATCAAAGATGTTCTCGTGATGCTATGTTTTACTACCAAGCAAGGGGTGGAGAGGTTAGGGACAAGAAGAGAAGGGCGGCAGGGCCGCTTCGCCATAAGACCGACTTCGCTGCATCCAAAGAACCGAACGATTCTCTTAATGATGGATTCTATGTCCTACACCACATGCCGGAGTACGACGGGATCACCGTAACCTTCAAGTGTCACCTACATCTGGCGATGCCCATATTCTGCAATGGGCAAAGGACATAGGAGATATCGAGGATCATCAACTTCGAGCTAAGTTCTATAACATCCAGCGCGAACTTGCCCAAATCTTCATGAAAGAGGTCGCCGGAAAACAGGGATGTTCTACGGAGAAGGACAAATGTCGGGAACACGTCCGAACATGGATAGCCTCTCAGCGTCTCGACATGAAGCCTTTCACTAAGCTCGGGGACTATCTCCCTGACCTCGATGGATGGCACGACATGTTGGAGTGATTGTCGATATATGACAATGTGTCTGCTTAGTCCATACTTTCCGTATGACAAAACTTTGAGTTATGCGCAGGAAACTTCATTTGTGATGCAATTAAACCGTCCTCCTCCTCGACTAGCTTAAGATCACTCTAGTTAGGGAATTTTGGGTACGATGAACTTTGTTATTTATGCTTATGATATGTTGTTTCTATTTTGTCAAGTCTGTCTCTTTTCGTTGCTCAACTATATATGTTGCATATCATCGACTCATGTGACGATGCAGGTGCATAGATCATCGATGGCGTAAGAAGTGCTACGCCAGAGTATATATATCGATGAGTGGTCGGAGTGTCGTGCCCAGGTGTTGCCGGTTTCGCTTCCGAGCGACGTGCAGTAGTTAGTTTAGGTTCACGCTAATGCGAGAGAGGATCTGAACTCATGTACTCAAAGTGATAACTCTTCTCGCAGATACCATTGTTTAGATGGATGACTATGTATTTGCAAGTAATCAAGGACTTGTATCGCTATTTTCAAGATGATGATGAGAGACCACTTTGTGTTGGATGATGATTATGATGAGACTATTTGTATGTATATGCTATGATTATATTCGTGGTCTCGCAAGCATTTGTATGTATATCATGATGACATTTCTATGTGCTAAAGATTCTTCTATAAAGCCTGTTCAAATACAAAACAAATATGCCCAAAAAAAACCTGTTAAATTTGCAAGAGCGAGTGTATAGAAGTTAGCAGCAGTGCGGCTATAGCAGTAGCGCGTTGCTGCAAAGGGTGCTAGAGCTACTAGCAGTAGCGTGCTCCCAGTAACCGCGCTGCTACTATACTTGTGTAGCAGTAGCGCCGGTGACCACACGCCATCGCTATATGTTAGCTGTAACGCCTTATTAGTAGCGCCCCACCCCGCGCTACTGATACACCTAAAACCCGCGCTGCTGCTAGCCTTTTCCCTAGTAGTGTGTGGATGCCCTTAACCGTACCATTTGGTTTTGCTCCTGTGTGCTATCTATACAAATCTCAATTATATTGATCTAAAAAATTATAGAATCAAAGATTAGTAAAAAGGAGGTGATTTTGCCACGCGGATGGCGGGGGAGGTTTCTTATTTTCGGAGGACGTTGTCCTGGCGGTTTGCTAACATGCGGTCCCACGTGTCAGTGCTTTACCAAGCTGATCCGCGTCCCACATGAGGCAGAACAACGGCAGAAGCAACACGTGGTTAAGTTTAAGAAGATGAGGGAGAAGCGGATTCAACAACGAGTGAAATGATGGTTTCTTCGTCCCTCCAACTTCTTTTTTTTCGCATTATTACTTCGTCCCTCCAACTTAGCTGCCGGAAAGGTGCAGCTTTGTGATTTGACGCCTCATTGCTCATTACTACGCCTGCGCCATGATTGGGGTGCTTCACCCTGGCTGTTCTGCATCGTATTCTGGTATGGCACGTGGACCCGGTAGCTTGATATCCCACATGTCGGCGAAAGGGACTAGAAGATTTATGAAAGCAAGCGCTCCACTCTTACGACGGAGGAGTAGATGACACGACGGCCTAGTGAACTGTCACTTGTACTGTATAGTACTATAGTTTTGCTGTTTCGCACGATCCATCGATACAAACCCGATTAAACAGGAAAGGGCGGGATTTTTCCCGCGCGGTAGATGATACTAGCCATACATTTAAAAGGCAATTTTAATGTATGCAAACTGAATAATTATAAGTAACAATATGATATTTAGTAAAACTAAAACACATATGATTTATTGTGTTAGAGTGTAGTAGTAGTGCTGTATTGCATAGTTGTTAGATGTAACATGCGAGAACGTGTAGAGATGTAGTTTTGGAGGGCCTACAGAGAGAAAAGCGCAATACGGTCACCGAACTTTAGAATAAGCCGATTATGGTCACTATATACGTTTTGCGGTGATTATCCGGTTACTTTCTCATAGTTCAGCATCGGATTGCACTCTGTTGACCGGCCAAATAGTCTGCGTGGCGCCATGTTGACTATTTAAATTGACCACGTTCCTTGTGGGTCACACCTGTCAGTTTGCATAGGGAAAAGGTCAGATTAAACACAAATTTATGCAGGCACGACAAGGCTCCAACCCGTGCGTGGGAATCACCTGGTTGTGTATGTGTCTGTCAGGGCCTGATGTGTGCGCATGCACGTGTAGGTTGAGCACTTGAGCGTGAGAGTGTGTGTTGATCGTGTGGTGTACTCGTGTGTGCATGCATGCATGCGTGCATGTGTGCGTGTGAGTGTTGCGTGCGTGCGTGGCTGCGTGTGTATGTGTGAGTGTTGCGCGCGTGCGTGGGTGCATGTGTTTGTGTGAGTGTTGCGTGGATGGAGTTCGTGTGCATGCGTGTGTGTGTATAATCACCACACCAGCTCCTGTGTGTTAAAATAGACGGCTCAGCATACCAATACAATGCCACCTTGTCCGCTGTGCCCGTGGTCATGACTTCGAACCACCGTCAAAATATTTTTTGTCGCTTGTTTTCATTCTACAGTAAGATGCCTCGTGCGTGCACGTAACATCAAGATGCATTTTTATGACTTGTTTATCTTGTGAGAGAAAAGGATGAACGAGGGAAGGCCTTGTTTGCAAATGTGAAGAGGTGTGTGGGTACCTTTTTGCAAAATTGCCATAATTTCTTTCCTATCCGTCAGATATAAATCGGACGGCCTATATTGCAGGATGGCAGGCACACCATCATCACCAACTCTGTTTTTTATAAGAGTGTATTTTATAATAGTGTAGATGTAGAATAGATACAAGTCGACAGGTGGGCACGATGTTAGTGAGATAATGTGATGCAACACTAGAGGTGCCACGTGAAGCGTTTAACTGGTCAACTAGTCATGTCATGAGCAAATACAAAGTTATATGGTGAGACCGTGACTGTATAATAACCACTAAACATAAACGATGACCGTAATGAGTGGATTATGAAGTCCAATGTATGTATCGTGCTTTCGCTTCAAATACAATGATCTTCATTGCATATATCGCGAGAGGAAGATGAAACACGCGTGAATTTTCTGGGGGCTTACTTTTAGAGGACCTGGAGATAGTTTTGTGTGCATACGTGAAAGGGGCGTCTGGGGGGTATGCGATGGAGAGAGATGCTCTTCGTTTCTCTTTATTATGACTAACTTTGTATATAGTATAAAAATATACAAATTCACAGGCGGAATAAATATCATTGTGGGCACCATGCAATGCAAATTAGTGTTCGTGACTCTCCATATAACTTTGTAATGTTGTATATATGTAGAAACTCTAAAATAATTTTTGGCCACACTTTATTCCAAAGGAATGTTGTATGCTAAATAAACGTGAAGAGAGGGCTTTTAGATCAATGGGTACGTGGATCTAACATGTGTGAATGTGTAGTTGATGCATTTGGCAGGGCCTAGAGAGGTATGTGTGTGTATTACGATTCGAGAGAGGCATGGATAGAGGGGCCGACAGGGGCGGGAGAGATAGCACGAGAAATGAGAGTGGTCTAGAGAGAGAGACGAATATGACGTCACGACAAGAGATTCGATTCCCTTGAGTGTGTATATGCAAGGGGGGAGGGAATAGAGGCACCAGGAGAAATTTTTTGTGTGTGTGTTGTGTTTGTGTTCTTATGTGTGGGTGTGAGAAGATAATGAGACATGGGGGCAGAGGGTGTGTCACCGCGTGAGATCCGGTGGGTCGAGGTGAGGCCCTTCGTTCGGTTCCGTCCTGCGCCACATTGGTCGGCCCATGACACATTTAGGAAGACCCATGGGTGACTAGTCATACATGACAAAGATAGCAGAATTGTGAAGGACTCTGTGTCCACTGAGAAAGCCGGCTAAGATTTGTAACCCTAGGTTCTTGGACTAAGGTAACCCCTTTATCTCTGATATTACTATTCATCCAACCTAACTTTAAGGGGCATCCTACAAAATGCTCTGCTAGAATCATACTCGTCGATTAGGAAGAGAGGTGTGAGATAATGCGTGAGAGACAGGCGTAAAGATAATGTGCGTACATAAGACACGTAGGCAGGTCCATGTATCACTACTGGAATCAGTTACTTTGCCATCAGCCAGATCTTTGCCGTCAGCTAGCTGACGACAAAGAAGCTCTTTGACATCAGCTACCGTAAAGCAGACGGCAAAGAAAAGGCGGACGGCAAAGAACCTCTTTGCCATGAGCAGAGGGAGGTGGCCCCCACCCGCCCACCCGTTTTAAAAAAAACTTAACACCCTCACCTCTTTGCCGTCCGCTAGCGGACGGCAAAGAGAGAAAACGGCGGACGGCAAAGAGTTGCGGACGGCAAAGAGCCGAGTAACTAACGGCCGCCACCCCCCGCCTGTTACTCTCCCTTCTCTTCCTCTCTCCTCCCCGACGCCCCGCCCTAGCTAGATCCACCGCCGAACTCCGCCCGTGCCGCCCGGCGCTGCCCGCCCAGACCCTTGCCCTGTCGCGCCACCACCCTCCGCCTCACACCCACCCGCCGACGCCTGTCGCCCCACCACCCTCCGCCCCCGCCGCCCGCGCCGCTGCCCTGCCTTGCCTGGCCGCCCGCCCGACCTTGGCCCGTCGCCCCACAACCCTCCGCCCCACCCCACTCGCCGATGCCCTGTCGCCCGCCACCCGCCGCCTGAGCCGCCCCGCCGCCTGGTGCCCCCCACGATCGTCCCATTGTTCGTGAGGGACTACTACTTTTTTTTCCAGTTTTTTCATTTTTTGCTGTTTAATTGTTAGTGCTAGATTGTGTTAGTGTTAGTGTTAGAAAAGAATTAGAAGAAGTAGAAGAAGTAGAAGTAGTAGAAGTAGTAGAAGTAGTAGAAAGATGAAAAAAGAAGAAGAAGAAAAGTTAGAAGAATTGGAAGAAGAAGAAAAAAGAAACGAAAAGAAGTAAAAAAGTAGAAAAAGGATGAAAGAAGAAGAAGAAGAAAGGAAAGAATAAGAAGAAGAAGAAGAGAAAGAAAGAAGAAGAAGTAAGGAAAGGATAGAAGGAAACACCCCGATCGACCCCCTGACCCTCGACCTCGACACCCGACCCCGACACTCGACCCATCGACCCCTGACCCCGACACCCCGACCGGACACCACACCCGACAACGACACGACACCCGGACACCCCGACACCCGAATTTTGAGGCCGACGGGGCCTTATATTTGTGAATTATTAGTTAGGTCATATATTTTTCAATTTTGTTATGAAAACATCATATATAATTGTGTTGATCGGGTTGATTTAAATGTGCAGTTGTTTCACCGCTGCGAGGTTTGGTGTTCGACGACCTCGCCGCGGCGCTTGACGAGCTCTGCTCTTCGCTCGTGGGTGAGCACAAATGACATGTCCTCCTCCCCATTAATTATTTGCGCTTGTTCCGTGTTCGTGCCGATGAAACTTGATAGCTAGCTATATATGTGTCTTGAATCATCAAGATATGCGAATCAATATGTGTCTCCCTGCTCGAAAGCGTTATAGTTATAAATATGCATGCATTTGCATATTTATAACCTTGATTCCTTCGAATTGTCCAACGATATCCATGGACAGCCCGAGTATGTGTAGATTGGGTTCGTTTTCCCATATGCTTTGCTCCGGATCCGACGCATAAATTTCGTCAGTGCCTTCCATGTTGTTCTCCGGGTACACATCCTCTCTATTTATTGCAGAGACGTGTATGAGGAGAACAGTGGGGAGGTGCTGCCGAAATTTTGCGTCGGATCCGGAGCATAGCATGGGAAAATGAACTCAATCTACACATACTCGGGTGGGATTAGGACCTATCATTACCTATTAGAGTGTAGGTTGCATGGACGTAATAAAATTGACAAAGTAGATCAACTGATGAATATATACATGGTGAATTATATATATAATTGTTGTGTGTCCAGAGCTCGAAAGTCAAGATGAGTGATCGTGCGTGGATGTATACCGTCACACTGGTCGGAACAAATGGAGCGCTGAATGGTTCACAAAACCAAGGGGTTTGTGCAAGCCGTCAGATTACAAATGGCTAGAGGAAAACTTGGTGCCCCTGTTTCCGATGCGGCAATTGGGAAAAGAGGACAGAGGCTGAAATGGGTAAACACCTGCAGAAGAATGGTTTTACGCCCGATTATACGGTGTGGACATTTCATGGTGAGTCTGCCCAACGTTACTGTCGGTGTCAAAACCGGCGGATCTCGGGTAGGGGGTCCCGAACTGTGCGTCTAGGCGGATGGTAACAGGAGACAAGGGACACGATGTTTTACCCAGGTTCGGGCCCTCTTGATGGAGGTAAAACCCTATGTCATGCTTGATTAATATTGATGATGTGTGTTACAAGAGTGGATCTACCACGATATCAAAGAGGCTAAACCTACAAGCTAGCCTATGGTATGATTGTTGTTCGTCCTATGGACTACAGCCGTCCGGTTTATATAGGCACCGGAGAGGGCTAGGGTTACACAAAGTCGGTTACAAAGGTAGGAGACCTACATATCCAGACGCCAAGCTTGCCTTCCACGCCAAGGAAAGTCCCATCCGGACACGGACGAAGTCTTCAATCTTGTATCTTCATAGTCTTGGAGTCCGCCGATGATGATAGTTCGCTATCCGGACACCCCTAGTCCGAACTCCTCAAGAGCCCCGAACCGGGCTTCAGCGACGACGAGTCCGGGCGCAGATATTGTCTTTAGCGTTGCAAGGCGGGTTTTCCTTCAAACTTCATGTTCCCGTCGAATAGTGTCCGCTTCCTTATAAATGTTGCGCCCTTGGCTTCTACGCCCAATAATGGCCTTCTTCCACGTGTCGATTTAATGCGAAAGGCTGGGGTATTTTACATTTTACCCCTAGCCGTGCGAACGAGCCGCCTATAAGAGAGGCGAGGATCTAGATCCAGCTCACACCATCCTCCATCCGCAAGTTCTCATCAAGCGCCCGACAAAAATCCATTCCATCATGGATAGCCGACGCTCCTCCTCTCGCGCTCCCAGCCCTAAGCCAGAGATTGGGGAGATGCTCGGCCCACACAAGCGAGCTAGTGGCACTCCAAACCGAGGGATATCTTCCCCAGCTTTCATGGTTCCGGTTCGAGCCGGACTAGCCAGCTACAAGGGCGGAAAGCAGGCGGAGAGCGCCCCAACCCTTCCAAAGGGGAGCGGTATGCTTTGTCCCCTATCTAATAAGGGGACTCAGATTTCCCATACATCCGCTTTCTCCGGGGCTCCTAGAGTTCTACGGACTCAGCTTCACCACCTCACGCCGCCTCCATTTTGCACATCGCGGGCTTCAGAGCTTTTGCGAGCTGTTCTTGGGCATCGAGCCCCATTTTGCGCTGTGGAAGAGATTGTTTTGTCTCGCACTCGTTCTCATGAGGGGTCGATATATCAAGTGGGCGGAGCGAAATATGGCGATCGCCGGATCGGATATCTATCCGCACTTCAAGAAGGCGCCCAAAACTGGCCTTCGGAATGGTTCTACATGGAGGACGCCCCACTGCCGGATCCAGTTCGGATCGGCCTCCCGGAGTTCAACAATGCTCCCTTGAAGAAACGCCTGAGTTGGCGCCCGCAGAGCCCTCAACGAGAAGATGATAGGAGCGTCCATTATCTGATGGGCCGGATTAGGTTACTGGCCCACTCCGGATTGACCATGATTGGAGTCATGGCCACGTGCATTATGCGAGGGGTGCAGCCACTCCAATATAGGGGCCACCCTATGTGGGATTTCAACGGGGAAGATGACGCCACCCGTCATGGCCGCAAAGGGCCAGGCTCGGCAATGATCCGCAAAGATCCTGTCCGCTTGTACAAGGGAGAGGAGGAGGACTTCTCCGCATTTAATCCATTGAATGGATTTTCTATGAATAACCCTCGGAGCTGGGTAAGCGGATGTTCATCTACCCGATCCATACTTTTAAAGTCAAGTATCTTACTCTTGTGATTTCGACGCAGAGCTGCGCGGGGACGGAGGGCATACGGCCTAACTCCACAGCCCGAGGATCCGAACGATCCCTTGATCCGACCTCCAAGAGGACCGGACATAAAGGTGGAGCTGATTGACGGGTGTTCCACCAACGTAGCATAGACAATGCCCTACTCGCCATTACGGCTGACTACCCCGGTTTGTTTCGCCTCCCTGTGACTACGACCGAGGTCTTGACACCATCATTTGATCCGCGCTCAATTCTGACCATCCCATACTGACGGTGCATCGCAGGAGGTGCCTTTAAGGCGGGAAGCCGAACCCGTGGCGGACGACCAACAAGGGTCAGTCCGGCCCAGCAGGCTGAAGAGGAGTGCGACGCGAACCGAAACGTCGTCGCAACGGTACGGAGCACCGCTATTTTTAAGGGAAAGATCCCCAGGAGGTATATTAATGCTCATAACTTTTCCAGAAAGAGCGCTCACCGGACAGTGTCCGGAGAGGTTGCCAATCAAGCCTCCGCCAGCCATGCTCCAACAAATGGTCCGGGAGGGGAGGCGAATACAAGGCATGAGCCGGACACTCCTCCGACGGAGGATGCCGATAGGCTGTCCACCACCTGATCTGAGGTGGAGAGCGCCATGAATCACAGGCGTCGCCGGATAGTTCTTCGTGACGCGTGTTTCTCCCCGGAGGCGTTAAATGCCTTTGATGCGGGAAACGCACACCTCCGTGCCGCTCAAGATGGGTTAACCAGAGCCACGGAGCAGTATGTGAAAGACATACGGGTAAGTAATTTTAAGAGTTATATATGCCAGTAGCCCCCGAGACTTAAAATAGTTGAAATAACTGATTTAAGGATCAATTATTATGCAGGATCTTACCGAGAAGAATACCCATCTGTCCCAGGAGCTCCAAGAGTGCAAGGCCCAACTTGAGGTCAAGATTGCCGCCATGTGGGGAGCCACAGAGACCCCCACCGGTAAGACGACTTTGAAAAGATAATTATTTAACAAAGTGCGGCGTGAATCGACAATAATATTGCAGAGGGCGCCGGACTAGATCCGGACAAGCAACAGCTCTGCGCCGACTAAAGGCGGCGAGAGGGTGCTTATGAAGGTGCAGCAGAGAGAAACAAGCTCCAAGATGCCCATACCCAGCGAGGAGAAGAGCTGAAAGGTGTTCGGGCCCAGCTGTGCAGCTCCGTGAAGGAGAATCAGTGGCTTTGCCGCGGCATTTATAGTAAGTGCTTGAACAAATTCCTTTGAAAAGAAGAATTGGCGAGGAAGTCGATTGACGAAATGTCTTTAGGTGTGCTCACTGTGTCGCCCCTGGAGGAAATGCCTCGAGTTAACGGGTGATCAACTTCCCGAGCTGGTGCAATTGCTCGAACGTGTTCGGCAGCGGCGAGTGGCGCTGCTCATGCTTTATGGCCATCCGCCTCCCTACCCGAGGGCCTTGGTGAGCTTGCGGAGAAGCTTCAGGAACACGGCGACGCCTCCGCTTGTGGAAGATATCGGCTGCCGTCGAGGCGCCAGGAGGCTCGGGCCATGGTGAAGACACGTTACCGAAGGCTGACCCAAACCACATGGCCGAGGTCGGATCATGGGCCTGATGGGAAGGAGATCCCGTGAGCTTGATGTACGCCAAGTAGAATTGTCCGCTAATATTCCCAACAGATGTAATTAGACAGCCTGTTAGATGGGATTGAGGAGGAGTACAATCGGTCGGTTTGACGATGTAATTTGAAATGACATGTAAAATGCCTTCTAGCCGGATTGTAGATCGCTTGTCTTTGCGGACCGCTTCGCTTCAACCTCGACCCAACAGTCCGGAGTGTGTCCGAATACCCTTACGGTTATAAAAGAACCGAGGCATGCATGGAGACAAGGCGTCGGGGTCATAATTGCTTTATCGCATAAGTGCCCAACTAGTTATGTTATATTACATGGTTAGTAAGAAACATCTTCCAGGAGAATAGTTCTGTTAAGGGTTCCTTTCTCGGGAGGCATGCCCTCAAGTGCAATGCCGGATGCGAAAATAGCGAAAAAAGCATCCGGGGCAGATAAATAAGTAAGTAATAAATCAACTTTCAAGTCACCGACCGAATATTCTCTTAAGAATGCTAGCTTTCGGCTTCACCCAGTCTGAGGTACATATCCGGCTGACCCGGCAGTAGCAATCGCAGAGGTGCTCCCTTTACCTCCTAGCCGAACAATCGGGACCGTAGAGGTAAGTACAGGAGCCAGGCAACCCAGCTTGGCCAAAACTTAAGTCATATCGATGCATACAATGGTGAATAAAAGGTACATGCGGAAGTATGACACATGTATTGGGCATGAAGCCCGTATGAATAAGCTTCATTAAAGAAGCCCCAGGTATAATGAGTGCCAGGAGCACATCAAGTGTAAAAGTAACAAAGCGCAAATCAGCCCATAAAAGGTATTGAAAAAAAGTGGGAAGAAGGAGGGGACAAGAGACAAGTAAAAAATATAAAAGGGTGGACGGGAGTGAGACGAACCCGAGTCGGCGTTAGGGCGAGAATCTTCGGAGACGGGCTGCGCTCCATGGGTTCGCTCGAGTCGGTTGTCGATCGTTACATAGACGGTATGCTCCGGCAGTCAGACTTGATCGGTGATGAAGGGACCTTCCCACTTGGGCTTAAGTTTGTCCTTTTCTTGTCCGGCAGCGAGAACAAGTTCGCCAACATTGTAAGTTCTGGCCCGCATTTCTCGCTTTGATATCTTCGAGCCTGCTGCTGATAAAATGCGGAACGAGCCTTTGCCACGCCCCGCTCCTCCTCTAAGGCGCCCAGACTGTCCTGCCGATCCAACTCGGCTTCTCTTTCTTCGTACATGCGCATTACCCAGGTGAGTCATGAATTATATCGCAGGCAGAACTGCCTCGCTACCAGATACCATGAAAAATGGTGTGAATCCAGTAGTTCGGTTTGGCGTGGTCCGCAGCCCCAGAGTATGGATTCGAGCTCCTCTACCCAAAGGCGTGTTAGATTCCTTGAGGGACCGCACTAGTGCGGGTTTGATGCCGCCATGATTAGACCATTTGCTCGCCGACTTGACCGTTAGTTTGGGGGTGATAGATCAAGCGTAATCGAGCTTGATGCCCATGTTTTGCACCGAGTTTAACCTCGTCGGCCGTGAAGTTCGTGCCGCTATCGGTGATGATGCTATGGGGACGCCAAAGCGTGTACTACCCGGATATGAAGTCTATCACCGTCCGGATTTCGCCGTTTTAACCGGCTTGGCCTCAATCCATTTGGTGAATTTGTCCAAGATAACCAATAAGTATTTGTGCTTGTGGGTTCCCTTTAAGGGTCCAACCATGTCAAGCCCCTGCACCGCGAACGCCGTGTAATGGGTATAGTTCGAGGGCGGTGGGTGGCATGTGGCTTTGATTAGCAAAGAGCTGGCAACCGACGATCGTTGGACTAAGTCCCGAGCATCCGCCCGGCTGTCGGCCAATAAAATCCTGTATGGAAAGCCTTGCCTACAAGTGCCCGGGCTGCAGCGTGGTGCCCGCCGAGTCCGGGCGTGAATTTCAGCCAGAGATTTCGCCCTTCCTCTTCGGAGATACACCTTTGAAGGACTCCGGTTGTGCTTTTCTTATAAAGTTCTCCTCATGGACCTTGTAGGCTTTAGATCGCCGAACTATGCAGCGGGCCTCATTTTGGTCTTCGGAAGTTCCTGCCGCATTAAGTAGGCTAGGAATGGTTCTGTCCACGGGCAATTACTGCCATCATTTTGTGAGTCAAGGTGTTATTTCATTGGCTGAGCTGCCGATTGTGTCGTAATGGTCCGAGTTAGGTGATGCAGCTGGCTCCGGATTGTTATTTCCGACTCCTCTTCCCATAATACGGATGGCTTAAAGAGCCATTCCAGAAGATGTTTGAGGGACGGCGTCTCGCTTAGCGCCGATGCGTGCTAACACGTCTGCTGCCTAGTTATTATCCGGGCTACATGGTGGAATTCGAGTCCTTCAACCGAGCTGACATTTTAGGACGGCGCTGCAAAGAAGCTGCCATTTTGGATCTTTGGCGCCAAAGTCTCCATTTACTTGGGATATTGCGAGGTTTGAATCCTCGCAGACTCTAGGCATTGAATGCCCATGGAGATTGCCATCCGAGGCCATGTAGAAGGGCCTCGATTCGCCGCGTTGTTGGAGTCCATGTACATTATTTGAAGTACGATTGATTGTGTCTCCGCTGGGGACGTCAGACGACGCCAAATTTCAAGCCAGCCAACATTTTGGATCCGAGAAATGCATGATCCAGTTGAGTACGCTACTGCATTTTTAGGGAGTTCGCTTTGGTCCATTCGGCACGAAGTCAGCCGTAACCTGCGATTTTATAGCTTGCCGTGGTTTGTAGGTTATGTCAAATGGTAAGAGCTCGGTAGCCCATTTTGCAATCCTGCCCGCTCGCGTCGCGATTGTTTATAATATCGTTGAGAGGTAATTCGGAGGCCACCGTTATTGAACACTCTTGAAAGTAGTGTCGCAGCTTCCGGCATGCCATGAACACCGCATACACTATCTTTTGATAATGTGGGTACCGGATTTGCATGGAGTTAGAACGAAGGGTACGTAGTACACTGGTTTTGAAGAGGGAATTGCGTTCTTCGCTTCTCGCTCAACAACGAGTACCGCGCAGCACAACTTGATGTGTTGCTGCGATATATAATAACATAGGTTCGCCCAAGTTGGGCGCGCCGTAACCGGGTTTGTTGCCGTGATGGTTTTATTTCTTCGAGTCCGGCTGTGGCAGCATCCGCCCATTCGAAATGTTCTGTGCGCCGGAGGAGGCGGTAGAGGGGCAGAGACTTTTCTCCCAAACAAGGAGAAACATTGCTCAATGTCGTCAAGATATGCATGGTTTTGAAACCAGACTATCAGACATTTGCTATGTTGTTTAGGAGCCTAGGGAAATGAAGGCGAGGCTTATGGTGCTCCATCGACAATACAAAGATGAAAACGTAATAGTCGGGTCAAATGAACCGAGCTTCAACTTCGGTGGTGCATTTATCTCGCTAGATCATAAGTTTTATGCCAACCTTCCTTTTGTTATATAGTTGTAATTTGTTTTGTGCGATACAAAATTTATTCTAACGTGCAGCCACCGTCAAGAAAAAAACAAGCCATTTTTGTATAGTGTAGGGTGTTTCCTATATTTGCACTAGTGGCGATCTTTGATGCCGTGGATGTAATCTCTGCAATCGCTTTAATAGCCTAGCGTTAGTTTCGCCTTATTTATTTCCTAGTCTTTTTTCCCTGGTTTGCTAGTGGTCGAATTACCCATGGGTTATATACGGGCCGTAGGATCCATGGGTCTCCTACGTGCCGTCGATAAATGGGCCTGTCATCGGTGGGCCTCGGGCCATCGATAAATGGGCCTGTAATCGGTGGGCCTCGGGCCGTCGGATAAATTGGTCTACATGGGCCGTAATCGGGCGTAATTGGTATCGGCCCAGCACGGTAACGGGCCGTAAACAGGCCGTAGGACTGCAAAAGCTTAATTCTGTTACACACGTAACGGGTCGTTAATGGGCAAGAATATAGGACGGGCTGGCCAGAAACGGGCCGACTCTTGCCATGGGCCGAATTTGGCCCATTAGGGTAACAGGCCAGTAAGGGACCGACTCTTGCCATGGGCCGAATTTGTCCCATTTGGGGAACATGCCAGTAACAGGCCGACTCTTGGCATGGGCTGAATTTGGCCCATTAGGGAAACAGGCCAGGAACGGGCCGGATGTAATCGAGGGTAAAAGGAGCCCAAGAACGATGGGCCGTCAATAGGCCGAAGCTAAACACGGCTGAAACGCCCATGTAAATCACGGGCCGTTAACGGTACAAAGAAAATTACTGTTCATTATGGGCTAGAGTCACCGTGGGCCCAGAAGGGCCGAAGATATGAAGGCCTCATATGGGCCGAAGACGTCGTGGGCCATACATGGGCCGAAAGTGAAATGGGCTGGTGTTATATTCGACGGCCCACATGACGTTGTTGGGCCAATTTCCTTTAGTGCCTAACGGGCCATGAGTTAACGGGCGTAGAAATGGGCTATTTGCAAAGAGACCGTTAATAAAGTTCATGGGCCAGCCCGCTAACTTTCGACCTAGTCAAACGGGCCGGCTTTGTAAGCTAAGTGGGACAGTGGTGGGTCGTGGCACGTGTCGACATATCATAGGCGCCTATCTGACCCACTGACGAGCTGACACGTGTTTCGTCCGCCAATAAGAATTTTACACGGAAATTTCCCATTGGTCGGGCTGTTAACGGGTTATCGGATCCAAAACCCGACCCGATAGCTTAACGGCGTTCCTTACGGTGGATGCCACGTGTCGGTCACCCTTGACGAAAGAACTTCTGTGACGCGTGATTTATCGTCATGGAAGTGGACACTTCCGTGATGATAATTTTGGTAATGTCATGGAACACTTCTATGACAACACACATATGACTATCTTGATTCTGTCATAAATTTGTCATGGATGTACATGCATGACAAAAAACGCGACCTAGTGTGACAAACACGTATCATCACGGAAGTGTATTTTTTTGTAGTGCATATATGCATGCAGTGATAGCCATTATTCATCATTATCCTATGGTGTGAATTTGCCAGTACATTCAATGTACTGACCCTTTGTGGCTGCTACGTCTCATGTGGCAGGAATCTACGACGAGTAAGTGATACGTTAGGGTTACGATTTCTACACTCAACTTTGCCGTTGGTGTTGTTGAGAATCCACAACCTTGTTGTTACTTCCGCTATTTGGATTGAGGTAATAGTATTTACGTTACTTTATACATGTGATTTACCTCTGTTATAAATCCTCGAGTATTGTGTGTGTCAGCATACCGATCCGAGGATGACAGTTAAGCACAGATACTTGACCATCTGAGGTCGGGTCGCTACAAGATGGTATCAGAAGACATGTTGACTGTAGGACGTGACCCTAGAAACTAGCAAGCCCATAGGAAAGATTTTCTCTACAACTGCATTTTCAGAAAGATCTTTTACCTCTCTTCTCTTCTGAGCTTATTCAAATATTCCCTTATAGTGAGAATTGTCACGGCAGATGTACTCTTGCAAGGACTTAGTCGTGGAGCCATCGCAACTAGGAAGCTTAAAGGGGTTAATCGGGACAAAGGACACGATATGTTTTATACTAGTTCGGCCCCTTGCGGTGAAGGAAAGCCTACGTCTAGTTGGGTTGGTATTGCTTGATGTTTCGATGACCAGGGAGCGAGATACGCAATGCCCGGCTCTCAATGAGTTGTTTCTTGCCCCTAAGAAGCCAGCAGGTCGTCCCCTTATATACACGGGTTGACGCCCTGCGGCTTACAGAGTCCCCGCCGGCTTATAAACAGTGTCCGGCTCGATGACTAGTTAAATCTACCTTATGATACAAGTCATGCCATTGTGGCGGTTTATTACAACGGGCCTTAAGTCGCCTGTGGTCCTTAAGCCCTTTATTGAACCGCCATCTTCATGCTTGATTACAGGCTTCTTTCTGGCGAGTCTTCTTTGCGTAACCCGGCCCCTCCTGGGTGGCTTACACAAATAGTTATATCCCCAACATTAGGCCCCAGATTGATTTGAACATGTTCATGTCAATCTTAAAATAACTTAAGAAGTAAATCTTCAGTCTTCCGACTGTGCAAAGGTTTTCTTTAACCCGCCATGATGTCATATTTTGGATTCGTGTTAACCCGTCGTGACGTCATCTTTACTTAAATTCATTCTTTATTTCATCGTATCCTCCAACGGATATTTTCCTTTACTAACTGTTCCGAAAACCGAGGCGTCGGGGCTGCTGGATAATAACTTTTATCTCCTCGTTTCTCATGCTGTCTCAGCTATCCTTTCCTTATAAATAGGCGCGACCTAGGTCTTCCCATTCTCCTCCTTCCAGTCATAATCTTCGTCTCGCTTCTTCTCTGTCGCTCAAGCTCTGTCGCCGACGCCGTCGCAGATTCCTTCGTCTTCACCAACTCCGGCCGCTGCATCAACTTGGTTTGACCAGAAAAAACGCAACGACCCTCCGCTGCAATCCTGCATCTGTAAGTCTCCTCTTCCCTGCTTCGTAGATCCACACTAGGACCTTCGAGTTCTTCGTGTTCTTTGCTGTTCATCAGGATCCTTCCATAGATTTCATCACCTCCACTCTTCTTGATCTTGAAGATGGTAAAAACTGATGCGGTAGATATTCCGCACGTATTTTGAATGCAAATAGATCCCTTTATGTCACACAGAGGCCCCATTCGAACCCTTGAGCTTCATCTGCGCTAGTTTTATGTCTAGAAAATTTTCTTTTTAGAACAGTTGTTTGATCCGAAATGATAACAGCAACTTGTGAAACTTGTTTGTTCCACCCGGAAGTGAAAAACTGCCTCTGTCTAATATGTTTAACTGCTCATTGACACCTGTAGCGGCTTAATATTTATCGCATAGTCATCCATATATCATTAGGCCCCTTCTTAAGCCTCCATCTTGACTGGTTTTAAATATTTTCCTCCGGGTTAAATTTGAACCGAAACCTCTTATTTTGTCATAGGCCTCAATTTTTTGTCATGGCACCTAAGGTGGCCAAGGCTCCTGTGACCTGTAATTGGGTCCCATCCACAGTCACGAGGAGTAAACTGTCTGAATTTGTGAAGTCTGGCCATCTACCTAAGAAGGAGGTCATGTCTTATCGTGCCCCTGACCCATCTGAAGAAAGGCCTCAACCAAAAGAAGGGGAGGTGGTAGTTTTTACGGATCACATGAGCCGGGGATTTGCCCCTCCCGGCTCAAAATTCTTCAGGGAGGTTTTGAATTTCTTTGACCTTAGACCTCAAGATATTGGACCCAATTCCGTGTCAAATATCTGCAATTTCCAAGTCTTCTGCGAGGTGTACCTGGGAGAGGAGCCAAATCTGCTTTTGTTCGGAGAACTTTTCTATTTGAACTGGCAGAATGAACGTGCCAACGATCCCAGTCTTGAACTTGGCGGTATCTCAATTCAGCGGCGGAGAGACTGCCTTTTCCCTTATGCTGAACTGCCGAGTCATCCGAAAGATTGGAATCAGACGTGGTTCTATTGCCAGGACACTTCCTCAACTAACGAGAGCCCTCTGCCCGGCTTCCACGCTCTGCGCCTTGAGTCCAACCATCCGCTAGCGGACAAGCTAACTGATATTGAGCGTCTGCCTCTCAATCCCACCATCAAAAAGATCAAAGCTCATTTGGGAAATGGCCTAAACGGCATTGATCTGGTCCAAATTTGGGTCGCTTGGTGAGTACTTCTATTAAGCCGTCGTCCCGGCTTAATGTGTACTTATTCGCTAAAAGGATGATCCATGCGCCATAGCCCCGACGACTTACCGGATGATGTGGTGGAAGCTACGACCCGATCGCCGCCAAGGAGGGCACAAGAATTAGCAACACCTTCGCCTTACTTCCCTTCGCAAGAAGAACCCACCCATGCAAAGGAGTCATCAACCTTAATAAATATTCCTAGCCTTGTCACACCTTACTTGTACTCATAATTTCTTATCTTTTTCACGGGCCGATGACAACTTTTGGAAGGTCCAAGATGACCATGAGGCTGCTAAACAAGCCGGGACAGCCAAGAAGACCCAAAGGAAAGCCGCCAAAACGGGAACTTCAAAGAAGAAGAAACCCAGCGCTTCCGATTTACTCAAATTGGATGACACTTTTTCGGATGATGAAGAGGTAATCCCTGATTCTCTTCACTCCTTTGTCATTATTTTATTGACATTTCATCCTTTCAGGAGGATACGGGGAACAGCCAAGCGGTTGGCGAAGAGGTAACTATAATTTCCTCCGACTCGAGCGGTGCCCAAGCAAAAATCCAAGGGTGACCCGAAAGTAAGATTTTCACATCATCTACCTTATCAAGATCCTCAATTTCTTTTGAATCAACAACAGCTTGAAAGCCGAGGCGCACCGGACCAACAAGGATGCGTAAGTCTCCTCCGCTTACCCGACGAAACTAGGAAGTGTCGGACCGAGGTTATCTCCGATTTACGCTCGCTTTTACCTTTGGCAGGTTTAATTCGCCAACCTCTCAATTCGTCTCGACTCCAATTATCGATGCTCTCCTTCCTCCGCGAAGTCTATGCAATCAAACATGCCGGCTTTCAAAACTGCTCCTGCATCAGAATTTACTTACTCTAGGCTTTGACCTTACTCATGCTTTAGTATTCATCCTTCTACCTTTGTTAACAGCATGCAAGTGAAGCCCAACAAGAGAGCAAAGAAGAATAATCCGTCCCAAGACCCGATTGTAACTGAACCGGCGCCTAATATGTTTGCTCCAGATAGCTCCACCCATCAGCCGCCTGAACCGGCTTCTGACATTCCGGTGCCAACCTCTGACCCGCCTGCCGAAGAGACTCTCAACAGCTCCGATAACCCGGAAGCTCCTAGCCCGGTCAAGATGACTGAACCGGAAGTTGAAGTTTTGAAAAGTCAGTTTGTTGAACCAGGGCGGCCTACTATCCTTGCCAAATGTACTGCCAAGGAAGAACTTGTCGAACGCCGAAAGGCCAAGCAGGACATTACTGATTATACTCACTTAAGCATTGGTGATATAGTGAAACAAATACAGCACAAATCTGAGGTATAACCTATGCTATTTTCCTGAATCTTACTTACTGTACCAGCCCCCAAGTCTACTGCTTACGAATAAATATGCTGTAGAATTAGAAATCTGCTTACTGTTGGCTTGTCCGGTTTAAAGAGAATATATTTAACCCGGTTATAGCATGATAGTTTTGAAATTGAGATACACATTAGCCCCCAAGTGTCAAGTATTTTTACTTGTAAAGTGCTTGAGACTTAATATGCATAACCCGACAAGGTAGATTAAAAATTCTTCAGCACACATTAGCCCCCAAGTGTCAAGAACCTTTGCTTGCAAAGTACTTGGGACTTAATATTATCTTACCATGATTCTTACCATAACTCGGTATCAATGTAGGTAACCATAAGTCAATTTGAGTCGGAGATTGCTGACCTGAAGAGCCGTCTGACAACTCAAGAGCTTGAAACTCAAAAAGCCAACTCCAAATTTGAATTTAGCATCTCTGAACAAGAGAAGTTGAAGAAGAATTTTGAGTCAGAGAAGAAAATTCGGGCTGATGAGAAGGCTTCACTGGTGACCCGGGCTGAGACGGCAAAAGCTTCACTTGCAGAAGCAACAACCGAGCTGTCCGACTTAAAGCGTCATATATCTCAAATGGTCTCAGCCATCTTCGGTAAGTTATTGTTCATAACCCCAAACCTTGCAATCCTTCCTTTGATTATTGCCGTTATCGTTATCTCCGGCTCACCTTTATGTTTGTGAACACACAGGCCCTGTGAGCACCAACCTCAAGCGTAACATGCTGGTCAAACTTAAGGCAGTTTACACTCTAGTGGAGCAGTCAGACACCGGTCACAACATGCTTTGATGTTGTAGCCTTATCAAATACCACTCCCCACCTTCTCGCAAGACGTCTTTGAAGTGTCTCGCTGTGCTACCTCAGCGGATCCAGGATTTAAGGCGGGCATCTTCAAGAGCCGGGCCGAGTCGCATTGAGCCGGGCAAAAGCATGGATTCCAGAACTAGACCCGGCCGACCTTGTTCTTGGATACCCGAGTCTGAAGGAGGATGGTACTGTATTTGATGATCATGATTTCACCGCCTGCATCAAATTCATACATCCCGTGGCTACCCTTATTGGGAACGATACTGACCTCTCCAAATACTCTCCGGGCTATGAGAGTGAGAATCGGAGAATTCCAAACGCTCCATATGATCAAGTTAGCCTGATCCCTCCAACGCGTAAGCATACTTTTGCCCCTGAAGTGGACCCAGCCGGTTTAATAGATGATGAAGCTGAGTTTGAAGCCTTGAGTGGCATTGACTGGACCTCATCAACCTTCCAAGACAAAGCAAACAACGGAGAGGTGGAGAAGGATAACCCGGAATCTTCAAGCCCGCCGAAGGAGTGAACCGCCAGGCGTTTTGCAAAAAACAATGCTTCATTTACTCAGACTCGAGGAGTCTTGTAATAGGGTAGAAAAACTTCTCGATGTTTGCCATGCCTTCGCGCATGTTTCTAGCGCTTAATACTTTCGTAAGCCGCCATCGCTATTTTTCTAGCTTATATTGATCGTTTATTTTCTTGACATTTAAATTTGCTTGCTTTATCCTGCACATAAAACAAGCAAAATTCCCCTGGCGGTTTATCGCGTTGGGGGTCACATAAAGTATTGATAACCCGGAATACGAACTAAAGACATCATATACAGGCCGGTTTATGACCATATTTTTCAAACATAATCATAATAGCATACCTGCGATCCCTTTGATAATCTTTCCTGCTTATATGATGTTCACCTGGCACTTAACAACCTGGGGTGATAAATATTAAACCGGAAGAATCAAAAACCATCTCATAACGTTTTCAAGAAGGTCTCAAGATAGTCAAAATAATTATGCTTACGATGGGTAATAAACAACATTTACAGGCTTCTGATTCGAAGACAATCAGTAAACCGTTCCAAATGGGTTAAGCTAAGATTCAGATACGATCATATAGCCCCCAGTGGCTTTGGCGATGCCGATCAAGTGGGTATCGACAACTATGTTCTCTTTGGTTCGAATACGACCTATGTTTGAACAGGAAGCCCCCAAGTGACCATCAGAGTTGTTTAATGACGCTGATTCGAATTCGATCCACGTCAGACCCAAAGGAGTTAAGCTATGATTCAAATATGATCAAGAAGCCCCCAAGTGGGTTTGGCAGTATGCCGATCAATTGGGTATCGACAGCTATGTTCTCTTTGGTTCAATACGACCTATGTTTGAACAGAAGCCCCAAGTGACCATGGCTAGATTCAGATATGATCATAAGCGGACCAAGGGAAAGCTGGATTCAGATATGATCCGCTCCCTGTTGGTTGTTTCCACCACCTGGTAAAAAAGATATATAAACCTTTGAGGGTGGAAAGAAAAAAGAGGTCCTGCTTTATTGCTTTATCTAATATATACATTGCTAAAAAGGAAAAAATATATATATCCTGAGAGCTAGTGGCTCAAGTATAGAAAGGCCGAAGATGAGCTATGTTCCACGGCCGGCGGGTCTCTTCCTCCGACTTACATGAGTCTTTGTGCTCCCGAACATCGATAAGGTAGTATGACCCGTTGTTCAGATTTTTGCTGACCACAGAGGGTCCTTCCCAAGGAGGGGATAGCTTGTGCATATCAGACTGATCCTGGATGAGCCGGAGCACTAAGTCGCCTTCCTGAAAGGCTCTGCTTATAACCCGGCGGCTGTGATAGCGGCGCAGGTCTTGCTTAAATCGCCAAGCGGGCTATTGCCAAGTATCGCTCCTCATCCAACAAGTCAAGTGCATCCTGACGAGCCTTTTCATTATCAGCCTCAACGTAAGCCACCACTCGGGATGAGTCGTGCCAAATGTCAGTTGGCAGAACTGCCTCTACTCCGTACACCATGAAGAAAGGTGTATAACCTGTAGATCTGTTAGGCGTTGTGTTGATGCTCCATAGCATAGAGGGTAGCTCCTCCACCCAACAACCCGGAGTTCGCTGTAAGGGGACCAAGAGCCGGGGTTTGATACCCTTCAAGATCTCTTGATTAGCTCTCTTTGCTTGACCATTATATTGAGGGTGAGCAACTACCGAAACATCAAGTCGGATATGTTCTCGTTGACAGAACTCTTCCATGGCACCCTTGGAGAGATTAGTACCATTATCAGTTATAATGCTGTGTGGAAAGCCAAACCGAAAGATCACCTTTTTCATGAACTGAACCGCCGTGGCTACATCACACTTACTGACCGGCTCTGCTTCAACCCATTTGGTGATTTTATCCACTGCCACCAAAAGGTGTGTCTTCTTATCCTTAGACCTTTTGAAAGGTCCAACCATGTCAAGCCCCCAGACTGCAAACAACCAAGTAATTGGAATCATCCTCAATTCTTGAGCCGGCACATGAGCTCGTCGTGAGAATTTTTGACATCCGTCACATTTGCTGACCAGATCCTCTCGTGATCAGATGAGCCGTCACCAATAGAAACCAGGACGGAAAGCCTTGGCCACCAGAGATTTTGAGCCGCATGATGACCACAATCTCCTTCATGGATCTCACGGTATCTCCCGACCTCCGCAGCGACACACAATGTTGAAACGCCTCAAGAACGCTGCGGTGATGCAATTCACCATGCACAATTGTCATAGATTTGGACCGCCGATGATTTGTCTTGCCAAGGTCTCGCCCTCGAGCAACTCTCCCCGGTCATATAGGCCAAACACGGGACTGTCCAATCTGGGATAGCGTGGAGCGCTGCCACCACCGTGCCTCCGGTCCTGCATCGCTAGTTCTTCCTCTGTAGGCACTTTGATGTAAGGGTTATGCAAAACATCAAGAAAGGTGTTAGGCGGCACCGCTTATGCCGAGACCCTAGCCGGCTTAAAGCATCAGCCGCCTCATTCTTCCTCCGATCAATGTGCTCCACTTGATAACCTTTGAAGTGTCCAGCCACCGCATCAACTTCACGATGATAAGCCGCCATCAGGGGATCCTTGGAGTCCCACGTGCCTGACACCTGCTGAGCAACGAGATCTGAGTCGCCCAAGCACCTTACCCGGCTCAAATTCATCTCTTTGGCCATCCGGAGACCATGGAGTAAAGCCTCGTACTCAGCTGCATTGTTAGTACAAGGAAACATAAGCTGGAGCACATAACAAAATTAAAACGACTCCAGCCCCCGAGCCTTCCAACTACTTGGACCCATCAAAGTGAATAGTCCAATATGTGTTATCTGGCTTCTCCTCAGGTGCCTGTAACTCTGTCCAATCATTGATAAAGTCCACCAAGGCTTGAGACTTAATAGCTGTATGTGGCATGTACTTCAAACCATGAGGCCCAAGCTCAATGGCCCACTTGGTGACTCGTCCTGTGGCTTCCCTGTTCTGGATGATGTCTCCCAAGGGGGCAGAACTTACCACAGTTAAAGGATGACCTTGGAAATACTGCTTCAGCTGCCGGCTTGCCATAAACACTCCATAAACAAGTTTCTGCCAATGTGGATACCTTTGCTTGGATTCTATGAGCACCTCACTAATGTAATAAACAGGTTGTTGAACCGGATGCTCCTTGCCAGCCTCCTTACGCTCCACCACGATGGCAACACTGACAGCTCGTGAGTTAGCAGCGACATATAACAACAACGGCTCTTTATCAATGGGATCCGCAAGGACCGGCGGTTCAGACAATTGTCTCTTTAAATCTTCAAAGGCAGCACCAACAGCATCACTCCAGAAAAAAGTGTCTGTTTTCTTCATCATCTGATACAGTGATAGGGCCTTCTCACCTAACCGGCTTAGAGCAGCAACACGACCCGCCGGTCGCTGAACATCATTGATGCACGCCGGTTTAGCCAAAGAGGTAATCGCCTTGATCCTCTCCGGGTTAGCTTCAATGCCCCTGTTCGAGACCAGGAATCCTAAAAGTTTGCCTGCAGGTACACCAAATACACACTTGTCCGGGTGAAGCATCATCTTATAAATTCGGAGATTATCAATGGTTTCCTTCAAATCAGATATCAAGGTTTCCTTCTCTCTGGACTTCACCACGATGTCATCTACATAAGCATGAACATTGCGCCCAATCTGATCGTGGAGAAAATTTTGTACACACCGCTGATAAGTCGCCTGGGCACTCTTGAGCCCATATGGCATAGATACATCGCAGAAGGCTCCAAATGGAGTAATAAAAGCCGTCTTGTCCTGGTCCTTAACTGCCATTTTGATCTGATGATAACCAGAGTAAGCATCCAAAAAACTCAAACGCTCGAAACCTGTCGTAGCATCAATGATTTGATCAATACGGGGTAGAGCAAAGGGATCAGCCAGACAAGCTTTATTTAAGTCCGTGTAATCCACACACATCCGCCAGGTGCCGTTCTTCTTGAGCACAAGCACCGGGTTAGCCAACCACTCCGGGTGAAAAACTTCCACGATGAACCCAGCTGCTAAGAGCCGAGCGACCTCTTCCCCAATAGCTTTCCGTCTTTCCTCATTGAACCATCGAAGAAATTGCCTGACCGGCTTATACTTTGGATCAATATTAAGAGTGTGCTCAGTGAGTTCCCTCGGAACACCCGGCATGTCAGAAGGTTTCCATGCAAAGATGTCCCGGTTCTCACGGATGAACTCGATGAGCGCGCTTTCCTATTTAGGATCCAAGTTGGCACTGATGCTGAACTGCTTGGAAGAGTCTCCTGGAGTGAAGTCAACAAGCTTTGTCTCAGCGGCCGATTTAAACTTCAATGTCGGGTCATGCTCTGTAGTCGGCTTCTTTAAAGAGGTCATATCCGCCGGGTCAACATTATTCTGATAAAACTTCAGCTCCTCCGCTGCACAAACAGATTCAGCATAAGCCGCATCACCTTCTTCACATTCCAAGGCTACCTTTTGACTCCCATGCACAGTGATGGTGCCCTTGTGACCCCGCATCTTGAGCTGCAGATAAACATAACACGGTCGCGCCATGAACTTGGCATAAGCCGGCCGTCCAAACAGAGCATGATACGGGCTCTTGATTTTGACTACCTCAAACGTTAATTTCTCAACTCTGGAATCATATTCATCTCCAAAGGCCACTTCCAGCTCAATCTTGCCAACTGGGTACGCCGACTTACCAGGCACCACTCCATGAAAGACTGTATTGGACGTCCTCAAGTCTTTATCAGTCAACCCCATGCAGTGAAAGGTCTCATAGTAGAGAATATTGATGCTGCTTCCTCCGTCCATGAGTACCTTAGTGAATTTATATCCACCAACCTGAGGTGCTACCACCAAGGCCAACTGACCCGGGTTATCAACCCGGAGGGGGTGATCTTCCCTGCTCCATATAATTGGCTGCTCTGACCACCTCAAATAACGGGGAACCGCCGGCTCAACAGAATTAACGGCCCTCTTATGAACCTTCTGGTCACATTTGCACCAATTAGTGGTGAACACATGGTACTGCCCACCATTCAGCTGCTTTGGGTGGCTTTGATAACCTAACTGCTGCTGCTGTCCCCCTTGACCCGGCTGATGTTGATGATAGCCGCCTTGACTTCCCTGAATGCCGGAACTTGAAACGCCGCCCGATCCATGAAACCCGCCGGCCCCTGAACTGCCGGCCGATCCATGATTGCCGTCAAACATGTTGGAATTCTTGAAAGCCTTCATGATCGCACAATCTTTCCATAAGTGGGTGGCGGTCGGTTCCAGTGCCGTGTCTCAGGCAAGGCTCATTGAGAAGCTGCTCAAGAGATGGGCCTAACCCGCCAGATCGAGGGGGCGGTCTTCCCTTACGTTTCTGATTGCTACCCTGTGCACTGGCATTGGCCACAAACTCCGGGTTACCCTCCACCTTACGCTTGTTGACTCCCTGATTTGCTGGGTTATGCTGCTGACCATTTCCATTGTCGTTCTTCTTTCCCTTCCCTGTCTTTTCCTCATCAGACGCGGGATCCTTGGTACTATCAGAGTCGGCGTATTTGACCAAAGCCGCCATCAGTGTTCCCATATCATTGCAATCACGCTTAAGGCGCCCCAGTTTCTGCCTCAATGGCTCAAAACGGCAATTCTTCTCCAACATGAGTACTGCAGAGCCGGCATCCATCTTATCAGATGAATGTATTATTTCCTTGACCCGGCGCACCCAATGTGTTGTGGATTCAACTTCCTCCTGCTTACAATTGGTCAAGTCCACAATTGACATAGATTGCTTGCAAGTGTCCTTTAAGTTCTGGATAAACCGGGCATTTAGCTCTGCCCATGAGCTAATGGAATTGGGAGGCAAACCCTTTAACCAAGACCGGGCCGTTCCATCTAACATCATGGTGAGGTACTTAGCCATTGCTGCGTCGCTGACCTCCAGTAGCTCCATGGCCATCTCGTAACTTTCGATCCAGGCCCCGGGCTGTAAGTCGGTCGTGCAATTCGGCGCCTTTCGAGGTCCCTTGAAATCCTTGGGCAGACGTACATCCTGCAGAGCTGGCACCAAGCAAGGAACACCGCCGGTTCTAGTAGCCACTCCTGCTCCAACAGAAGTCGTCGGATACTCTGGGAGATCTTGATGAGCCTTTCTTGAGCCGCTTAGCTGAGCCGCCCGCTCGTCTCCCCGACGTATTCGGTCTTGCACCGGTTATAGCCACGGGCTGGTTACGACACTGGGCATTGCTTGACAAAGCTTCTGACTCCATGTGCCTGATGTAACTCGGACTCTGGTTCTGATGAGGCGGTGCTAGCCAAGGCGGAGGAGTTGAATGAATCCTGTCCCGGCTGTAAGAATAGGTCTCTTGCTGGGCTAGGGCCGTCTGAATAAGTTCTCTGACCCTCCGGGTCTCCACCGCTGTCAGGTCATCACCGTCCAATGGGAGAGCCACCAAACGCACCGATGCTGCGATTAAGTTCTCCATGGGGTTGGAAAAGTGACCCGGTGGTATTGGTACATAGCGGGGCGGGGCCATACTCCCATGCGGAGGTGCCGTCTCTTGAAGTTGAGCCCCCCCCCCCCCCCGCGCCGACTGGTGTGAACTGATTTGCTCCGGGCGCGTTGCCAGGGCCGGCACCGGGTGTAGCGAAAAGGTTCCGAGGGTCGTAAACCGGAGGTAAGCGGATTGAGTCTTCGGTGCCTCCTTCCCATTACTTCATTAGATGCGTTCAGCTCATATTAAGTGGAAAGCCTCCGACCGAGCCGCGCCTGCGTGCATCTAAAGTCGCTCATTCTGCAGCTAACCTGGTATCCTCAGCTTCCAAGGCCTCCTTGGCTCGAGCTATCACTTCACGCACCTGTGCCACCTCTGCGTTATGCTCATCTTGATTTCCAGGAATAACCGTGGTGGTTAACAAGGCCGTAAGCTTATCCATTTGATCCATCAGTATCTGAGCCGGCGGGCGCACAGGGCCTCCTACCCCGGCCGCTCCTAACCCGGATGTTATTGCCGTAGCAGCCGTAGAGTTTTGGAAGGGTTGATTCCCAGCCATGAAGACTCCTGCCCAGCTTGGCGGCTCATAGGGGTCCGGAATACTGGAACCATCGGAACAGCCCCCAAGCACGCCATCTTGTACTTGATATAACGAGTCTGTTGAGCCAGCGGACAAATCATCATCCGCGGGGACGGCTGTCTCACCACCATCCTTAGATCCTTCAGAAAGTTCTTCTCCGTGGACGCAGCCCACGAAGGCACGCTTCATGACAGGTTGAGCTCCGGCGGGTCTCGCACGCTGAGCCATCTCGACGAGGTCGGTGCAGTTGTCCGGCTCAGGGCCCGGCTCACCGATCCGGCCGATGAAGACGTGGATTCAGCCAAAGGGGACCCAGTACCCGTACTCAATTCAGTCGGCGTCAGGATCCCAGCCTTCGTTGTTGATGTAGATCTTGCCGCGACGACTCTTGGTCATCCGGCCCACTGCGTATCCCTTGAGCCCTTCGAAGCTGCCCTTCAAGAACTCAAATCCACCGTGCGCTGGCCCCACGGTGGGCCCCAACTGTCGTGGAATTGTCATGGCAAATGTCCTCTTGCAAGGACTTAGTCATGGAGCCATCGCAACTAGGAAGCTTAAAGGGGTTAATCGGGACAAAGGACACGACAGGTTTTATACTAGTTCGGCCCCTTGCAGTGAAGGAAAGCCTACGTCTAGTTGGGTTGGTATTGCTTGATGTTTCGATGACCAGGGAGCAAGATACGCTATGCCCGGCTCTAAATGAGTTGTTTCTTGCCCCGAAGCCGCCAGCAGGTCGTCCCCTTATATACACGGGTTGACGCCCTGTGGCTTACAGAGTCCTGGCCGGCTTATAAACAGTGTCCGGCTCGGTGACTAGTTAAATCTACCTTATGATACAAGTCATGCCATTGTGGCGGTTTCTTACAATGGGCCTTAAGTCGCCTGTGGGCCTCAAGCCCTTTATTGAACCGCCATCTTCATGCTTGATTACAGGCTTCTTTCTGGCGAGTCTTCTTTGCGTAACCCGGCCCCTACTAGGCGGCTTACACAAATAGTTATATCCCCAACAATACCCGCATTCCCCTTTTGACCACACGAAGATTCGGCTGATGAGACCACTCTAAGAAGTACAAGATATCGGATAACTAAGACCACTTTGGAATGAAGAGGATTTTACCATGCATTATAGTAATGGAAACTACAATGGCTGAAGACTCCGAAGACTTGGAGAATTTGAAGACTATGTAGAATTTCCAGATTGGTATGACCTAGGAAAGCTACCCTTATGGAATTTGTCAGACTATTGAAGCTGTCAATACCCGAGATCAAGGTGTATCGGAGAAAGGCCGAAACATGGAGCATTAGAACTCAAAAGTTTTGTCAAGAAAACCCTAAGGCAGGAGATATCAATTATGGAATGATAGCTCATGGCAATGACAAGAGCAGAACACGGTTATCCATGATGTTATCGCCCGCTTATGCTATTGTCATCGTGCGGAGTTAAGCATGCATAAGCATGGAAGGATTGGATGGTAGAAGGCTGATGGAGCATCTGTCAGCAAAGGATGCAGTTTTAACCTTAGCTGGTGTATAGCCAGGATCTGGAGTATTACATCAAGAAGTTAAGATGGACTTGGAGGAAGCCGTATTTGACAAGAAGTATTTCCTGAAGAACTTAGGACCCAGAAGCTGAAGTAGCCAAACTGGAGGAACAAAACCTCGAGATACCGGAGATACGTCATGAACTTAAGGACTGTAGGACATGGTTCAAGCAAGGCATGTTGAAGGCTCCACCACCGCGCCAGCTGAGCAGCTTGCCTGCCTACATGGCGCTGCACATCGCTGGCCTGGGCACGTGTCGATGCGAGGCAGAGCGGCCACGGACAGGACGGGCCTCGTTCCCGTCCCCGATAAAGCTATAGCGCATTTAATGTGCTTTTTCCCGTAATGCCGGGTGATAAGCTCGCGCACCATACACCTTTCCAGCTCATGTGTGCTATTGTGGCGACCCCTTTTTCCTATAAAAGGAGGCCCGAGGCGACCAGGAGAAGGATTCGGCTCTTTGGAACTACGCGGCCACCGTAGTTAGTTCGAGAGCTCAAGAACACTCTGAAATACATCCCCCAAACCAGGACTAGGGTTTTACGCATCCTCGCGGCCCGAACCTGGGTAAACGATCTTTGTGCTGGCTCCTAAACCTGCTCTTCTCACAACCCCGCGCCCGCCAACCGCAGAAGGGATTCCAGTGATCCTATAGGTGTCGTTTCCCCGACACTATCCCTCTATACCATATGATGAAGAAAGTAGATCACTTTTTCTGGAGTGATGCTGCTGATCAGGCGCTTGAAGCCTTGAAGAAACAGTTAGCTGAGCCGCGAGTCCTTGCTGCTCCCATTGATTAAGAGCCCTTGTTGTTATATGTGGTTTCCAATGCCTGAGCCGCTAGTGTAGCAATTGTGGTGGAACGGAAAGAAGCAGGCAAGGAATTTCCGGTTCAGTGACCAGTTTATTACATCAGTGAAGTGCTCACTGATTCCAAGCAGAGGTATCTGAAAGTGTTATTTATCGACTAGAGGGGGGGGTGAATAGGCGATTTTTAGGAAAGTCTTCAAAACACGAATGTTTCGAAGACAAACAATAGAAATGACCTAATTGATATGCAGCGGAAGATAAACTACAACAAGCAAGCCATAGTCAAGTATGCAATAATGTGAACGGACAAGACTAATAACAGCTATGTAGTAAGGATCAGGATGGAAGATAGTATGAAGTCAAACAGATAAGACATATAAGCAATGACTTCATGAAGACAAACTCAGGGTAAAGGAGGCAAGGGATAGAACCAGTCACTTGTTGAAGACACAGGATTTGTTGGACCAGTTCCAGTTGCTGTGACAACTGTACATCTGGTTAGGGAGGCTGAGATTCAACTCAGAAGACCGCGTCTTCACCTTATTCCCCTTGAGCTAAGGTGTAACACCCCGGAAGTAACTTTCCATATTTGTAACTCCAACTCTTGCCATTTTCGGCATTGATATATGATATTCCCTCCGTGGTTGGGTTTTCTCCTTTTTGCATTTTTTCCATGTCATGCATTTTATATTATGTCATCATGTGCATCGCTTTTGCATACGTGTTCGTCTCATGTTTTCGAGCATTTTTCCCGTTGTCCGTTTTGCAATCCGGCACTCCTATCTCCCCCGGCGGCCCCTTTTACGTTTTTCCGTGTGCGGGTATTAAACCTTCTCGAAATGGACCGAGGTTTGTCTAGTGGCCTTGGTATACCACCCGTAGACCACCGGTCAAGTTTCGGGTCATTTGGAGCTCGTTTGGGACTCCAACGGTTAACCGCACCTTCGCAAAGGCCTCTTTTAAGTTGCAGCCCAACACCCCTCCAAAACAGCCCAATAACCCATCTAAGTCACTCCCATGCTCTCCGTCGTTCGATCACGATCGTGTGGGCGAAAACTACACCTCATTTGGACTCTCCTAGCTCCATCTATGCCTATTTAAACACCTCCCAATCCGGATCATCCTCTTCCCGAAACCCTAAAATCCGTCCCGCGCCCGCGGGCGTGTCCGCCGCCGCCCGGACAAAAATCGCCAGCGTCCGCCCCCACTCCGCGCCGCCACCTGTCCGCCGCGCCCCGCCGCGCCGCCCCGCCGGGCCGGATCGGGCCCACAGCCCAGTTCACACACCGCCGCCCGGCCGAGGGGCATGAGCTCCTCCGCCCGCCCGTCGCCCGGCTCCGCCCGCCGGCCTCGGCCGGGGGCGCCGCCCGCCCGGCCTCCCTCGCCCGCAACCCGCGCCTCCCCCGCCCGGCCCGGCGCCTGCCGGCCGCCGCCTCTCCGGCGCCTGGCGGCCCGCCCGCCGACCCGCTCCCAGCGGCGAGCTCCTCCTCCCGCTCTCCTCGCCGGCCCCAGCCCGGCCTTCCTCCTCCTCGCGCGGCGACCCGCGCCGATCCGATCCGGCCTCGGGATCCGTGCGGCCGTTGACCTCTCTTCTCCCCCCCTCCTATTTTCTCTAGGTTTTATTGCATCTAATGTTATTTGTTGCATTTTCAACATGCTATATCTTCGCATCCGTAGATCCATTTTTCGCGTATAATATGTCAAAATGTTCGCCTCGAAGAGTAGATCATTTCATTCCATTGCATCATTTTCATTTGAGCTCATCTTGATGCCCGAAATGCTGTTGTAAGAGTGCTATGTGATGTTAGTTTCTGTTTCGTAACAGAAGTTGCACTTTTGTTATTTTTGCCATGATTAATGTGTGCACCCTATGAATTTGAGTCCTACATGTGTTTTGTAAAATGCCATGTCATCTTTCCAGGGGTATATGCCATGTATTTTTGTGACCTATGTGGTGACTAGCACAAGCATGCAAAGTAGGTGTCCTGATGTTGCTGATTTCAGCCCTGTTTTAGCTGATTTTGATGCCATGTTTACTTGATGATACCAAGAGATCTATGCATATTTTGAGATACTTCAGTAAGGGTGTTTTGTAAAGCATGTCTTGCTCTATCCATTCATGCCTTTGTTTGCAATTATGGAGTGCCATAGGTTGAGTCAATCGAGCTCTACTTTTGCTATCAAATGTTTCCTGGCAGATTGTATACGTGTTATTCAATTTTGCCTAGGATGTTGTGGTTGATCCGTATAGGCTATGTTATTGTTCTTGCCATGTATGTCTTCTATGTCATGTCTTCTTGATGTATGTATGCTTAGTTTATCATTTGAGGCTCTGTAGTGAGTGCATTGAGCTTGTAAACATGCCCTCTCGTTATCAGTTTTTGACATGTCATGTTGCTGAATCTGTTAACGAGACTTTCAATATTGACATGGGTGTTACTATATTTTCTAGTCCTTTTTGGCTTATGGTCAGTAAGGGACTTTTGTTCTAGGCTTTGAGTAGATTCATGCCATGCCATGTTTTGCTATTTTAAGTTCCTGTAGCATGTAGTTTTGTTGCTCTGAACATTGCAACCTGATGCTGTTTTTGCCATGTCCAGCCTGATATTTTGTGCACTTTTGCCATGCTTGTTTGAACATGTTATGATGTGAACTAGCCGTAGCTCAGTGCTCATCTTTTGTCGAGCATCATGTGTAGATCACTGCCATGTGCTTTGTTGATACGTTTGGGTGCAGTAGCTTAATTATTTGTTGCTTGCTAAGTGGCATCATGCTGTTAATGGCAGATTCGTGCCATTCTTGTTTTGCTTGTCATTTCCAAACCGTGCATCCGATTCCGGTGATCTTTATATCGATTTCAACCGAAATCATCTCATCTTTCCAGTGGCATACTTGGTTTGCCAAGTTGATGCCTGGTTCATCATTTACCTTCCGGGCGCGCACATAAGCATTGCATATCTCATCATGCATATCATGTCATGTTTTGCATCATGTTGATTGTGCATTGCACCGTGATTTATTGTGGTTCCTTTGTTTGTGTTGTTGCTTTGGGTAGAGTCGGAGACGAGTACGTGAACGAGGAGCCTGTTGAGAACGCTTACGAGGATCAAGCTTTCGACAACTCGAGAACATTGCGAGCAAGATGACCATACCCTCGAAATCACTTCTATCTTTGCTATGCTAGTTGCTCGCTCTTTTGCTATGCCTATGCTACGATGCCTACCACTTGCTATATCATGCCACCCATATTGCCATGTCAGCCCTAACCATCCTTTCCTAGCAAACCGTTGATTGGCTATGTTACCGCTTTGCTCAGCCCTCTTATAGCGTTGCTAGTTGCAGTGAAGCTGAAGTTTGTTCCTTGTTGAACATGGAGATGTTGTTCCTTTTGGAACATGTTTACTTGTTGGGGATATCACAATATATATACATCTGCTATAATTTAATACATCTATATACTTGGTAAAGGGTGGAAGGCTCGGCCTTATGCCGGTGTTTTGTTCCACTCTTGCCACCCTAGTTTCCGTCATACCGGTGTTATGTTCCTTGATTTTGCGTTCCTTACACGGTTGGGTGATTTATGGGACCCCTTGACAGTTCGCTTTGAATAAGACTCCTCCAAGAAGGCCCAACATTGGTTTTACCATTTGCCACCTAAGCCTTTTCCCCGGTTTTCATGAGCCCGATGGTCATCTTTATTTTAACCCCCCGGACCGGTGCTCCTTCGAGTGCTGGCCAATCGAGCTACTCAGGGGCCACCACGGGAAACTCGAGGCTTGGTTTTACTCGTAGCTAGTCTCATCCGGATGTGCCACGAGAACGAGATATGTGCAGCTCCTATCGGGATTTGTCGGCACAATCGGGCGGCTTTGCTGGTCTTGTTTTATTTCTGTCGAAATGTCTTGTAGTCCGGGATTCGAGATTGATCGGGTCTTCCGGTAGAAGGAATATCCTTCGTTGACCGTGAGAGCTTATAATGGGCTAAGTTGGGACACCCTGCAGGTAATATCTTTCAAAGCCGTGCCCATGGTTATGAGGCAGATGGGAATTTGTTAATGTCGGTTGTAGAAAACCCAAAGTTGACCTCAATAAAATACACATCAACCGCGTGTGTAACCGTGATGGTCTCTTCTCGGCGGAGTCCGGGAAGTGAACACGGTGTTGGAGTTATGTCTGACGTAAGTAGTTCAGGATCACTTCTTGATCGCTACTAGTTTCACGACCGTGCTTTGCTTCTCTTCTCGCTCTCTTTTGCGATGTAGCCACCATATATGCTAGTCGCTTGCTGCAGCTCCATTTTACTACCCTGTCCTTCCTATAAGCTTAAATAGTCTTGATCTCGCGGGTGTGAGATTGCTGAGTCCCCGTGACTCACAGATACTTCCAAACACAGTTGCAGGTTCCGATGAGGCCAGTGCAGGTGATTCCACCGAGCTCAAGTGGGAGTTCGACGAGGAACGTGGTCGTTACTATGTGTCTTTTCCAGATGATCAGAGTGGTGCCCAGTTGGGACGATTCGGGATGTGTAGCATTTGGGGTATCTTCTTTTATTTTGGTTCCGTAGTCGGACCTTGAGTGTACTCAATGATGGATGTTTATTTATGTCTTGTGTGAAGTGGCATCGTAAGCCAACTATGTATCTTTCCTTAATTATTACATGGGTTGTGTGAAGATTACCTCACTTGCGACATTGCTTTCAATGCGGTTATGCCTCTAAGTCGTGCCTCGACACATGGGAGATATAGCCGCATCGGGCGCTACAAGTTGGTAATCGAGCCTTCCCGACTTAGGAGCCCCTACTTGATTGGTTCTTTGGCGTTGTTGAGTCTAGAATGGAAAATGTTTTGAGTCTTAGGATTATATATATCGGAGAGTAGGATTCTTTTTACTCCCGGTCCCTTCATCGCTCTGTGAGGTATCCCGACGAGAGTTTTGACTCTTCTCTTCTCAAATTTCACTAAAAATTTTTTAGGATCACGTGGGTATCTTGGAATCGTTCCGATGGTTTTGTGACGAGAACATTGTTCTTGGTGCCTCGACATTTAGGGGTTGTGGCGGTGTCCCGGGAGTTGAGCTCCGAGGTGTTGTCGTCACAATTTTATCGTTGCAGATTCTGGAATACGAGTTTTGCCGACATCGAAATCTCTTTTGTGCAGTTGTTGGTGAGATAACCCCGATAGCCCGATCTTCGTGGCGAAAAGGGAGTATTGCCATGACTTGCATAACGGATGTTTTTGAAGGTCGAGGTACACGATTTCGAGGATTTCTTGGTTATGTGTTGACGGATGGATACAATTGGATCTAGGTATTGTTAGTTTGGGTGATATATTTTGTGTCCCTGATCCCCAACACCAGATTGCATAACCGAAAGTTTGGGAGTTTATAGGTGGGAATTCTAGTAGCTTACGGGATATTCTTTCCGACGGATGTATGATTTGAGATTGGGGTTCAACGTCTAGTGGTCCGCCCATTCACGGTCGATTCTGATGGTCGCGAGGCGTCTTAAAGAATCCTTGGCTATGCTGATTTGGGGACGTCTTGTTAGTCATTCGTGACGTCCGCTATACGTCGTGTCCGTGTGGGCCCCACCACGAACACTTTGGGCGAAAATCTCTATCATGTGTTTGTTCGGCTCATTCTAGAAGCCAATCTTTTGTTTTCAGTTGTGATATTCGATTTGTTTCTAAGACAGATGTTGTTTCCATATCTTTATCTAAGTGGCTTCTCACCTTAATGGACGTGTGATGATTAACTTTGGAATTCATTCGTTCATTCTTGTTCTAATGTTTATTGTGAAGACTATATGTTGCAATTTCTATCCGTTGATTCTACTTATCAATTTGTCTATCAAAGGACTAACGGATGTCACCCTCTTCAGGATGGCTCCGCCAACGCAGCGTCGAATCCGGATCGCAATGATGGGGATCATCGAACCTCCACCTCCACCTCCGCCTCCGGAGGCACGGCAAGCTATCATGGCAGCCACCAATGCCAATGCTCGATGATTTTGCAGCTCTTGCAAGAACGCACTCGAGGGCAAGGCAATCAAGGCAATCAAGGTCAAGGCAACAATCAGCCACACTTTGCTACTCTCGATCGGTTCCTCGCTAATCAGCGAAGTCTTTCGGTTTACGTGTTGAGGCCACGACGCCGACGATTGGTTAGTGGACATCTGCAAGCACTTTGATTGTAGCAATGTCGGACACGAGGACTTTGTCAAGTTTGCATCGTTTCAACTCAAGGATCAAGCTGCTGAGTGGTACCGACAATACAAAGATTCCAGAGGAGGTCGTGCCATTACAGGATGAGTTCGCCGTGATTTTGAGCTCATCACATTCGAAAAGTGTTGTTGAGAGCAAGCGTGAGGAGTTCCGCAATCTCAAGCAGGGCAACATGTCTGTCTATCAATACAATATCCAGTTCGAAGCTCGCTCGTTTTGCTAAGCAAGGCGACACGATGAGAAGAGTATGATCTATCAATTCAGAGGTGGTGCGAGAGAAGATCTGCAATTACCTCTTGTGCTGTTTGAGCGAGATAAGTATGATGATTTCTACAACATGGCACTCAAGCAAGAAGCGGCTCAGCTCAAATGTGAGGCTTCTAAGAAGAGAATCGGGGATGCAGTTCAGTCCTCTTCGTCCTCTCAAGTGGCAGCTAAGCAGCAGAAGTTTTACCTGCCCCTCCTCCGTTCCGTCGGCCTTACCAGAGAAGAACTCAGGTGGCCGTGGATCTTCCCACCCACCCAACCCAAGCTATCGTAACAAGTCTAATTCTCAAGCTCCAAGGTCAAGTGCTCCTTACCACCGTCCGCTCTCGAGGTCACTTGCAACAAGTGTCGCAGAAGGGTCACTATCTGAACAAGTGCTTCAACAGAGGCGTCTTCCGCCTCCTCCTCCTGTGAAATCTTCCAGCAATGCGGTGGTCAAGCATAATCCAAAGCATGCCAAGGTCAATATGATGAATGCAGCTCAAGCAGAGGAATCTTGATGTGATAATGGGTAATCTCTCGATTAATGATATTCTGCAAAAGTCTTATTTGATCTTTGGTGCATCGCATTCTTTCATGTCATATCCTTTTGCATGAAGCACAATTTTGATCTGAGGAATTATCTAAAGCTATGCAAGTTATTTCTCCGGCTAAGCGTTTGAGCTCTAGCATGATGGTTCGAATGTCGGTATCAAGATGGGCGATTATAGATTTCTGCTAAACCAATTGTTCTTGGTGATTCGGATATTGATCTTATTCTCGGAATGGATGGCTTTCTCAGCACAAAGCTCAGATTGATTGTGCTGCCGGGAAATTCAATTGACTCACTCTTCTAATGATGTGATCATCTATGCCGCTCGTGATGAAACCATTGGTTGTTTTCTCTCAATGAGAAGGGCGAACTGAATGCCATCTCTCGATTCCATCGTTTGTGAGTACCAAGATGTCTTTCCGGAAGAGCTTCGGGTATGCCTCCTCATCGCCGATTGAGTTCGTTATCGATCTTGAGCCCGCATGAACCCGTTTGCAAGCGTCCATACAAGCTTGGACTGAAGAGCTGAAGGAATTGAAGAAGCAGCTCGATGAACAAGAGCGTCTGGTTTGATCAGACGAGTTCATCTCCTTGGGGTTGTGGTGTTCTTTTGTCCGGAAGAAGGATGGCACGGACCGACTTTGCGTCGATTACCGTCCATTGAATAAGAAGACAATCAAGAACAAGTATCCACTTCCCAACATCAATGAGCTTTTCGAGCAACTCAAAGGTGCTACTGATGTTCTCCAAGCTTGACCTTCGTATGGGGTATCATCGATTCGCATTCGTGAACAAGATATTCCCAAGACAGCATTCGAACAAGCTTTGGTTCTTATGAATATCTTGTCATGTCTTTCGCCTCGTCAATGCTCCTCCAACATTCTCTCGGATGATGAACTTCATATTCAACCCCTACACCAATGAATTCGTCTTGGTCTATCTTGATGATATTTTGGTCTTCTCCAAGAATAAGAAGGATCATGCCAAACATTTGCGATTGGTGCTAGACAAGCTTAGAGAGTACCAATTCTATGCTAAGTTCTCCAAATGTGAATTTTGGCTTGATGAAGTGCTTTATCTTGGTCATATCATCTCGCCAAGGGCATCGCTGTTGATCCCGAGAAGGTGTCCGCAATTGTGAATTGGGAACCTCCTCGAATGTCAAGCAGCTCCGCAGATTTTCTTGGTCTTGCAAGCTATTGCGAAGATTCGTTGAGAACTTCTCCAAGATTGCAAAGCCTCTTTCCAACCTTCTCGAAGCATGTGAAGTATGTCCGGTCTCCCGAGTGTGGCGTTGCTTTCAATACTCTCAAAGAGAAACTCGTCACAGCTCTGCTCGACTCCTCTGATGAATCCAAGCCATTTGAAGTTTTCGTGATGCTTCTCTTCAAGGTCTCGGTGCTGTGTTAATGCAAGAGAAGAGAGTTGTGGCTTATACCTCTCGCCAATTGAAGCCCAACGAAAAGAACTACCCCACTCACGATCTTGAGTTGGCGGCAGTTGTCCATGCATTGATTACGTGGAGACATCTCTTGTTGGGAAGGAAAGTGGACATTTTCACTGATCACAAGAGTCTCAAGTACATTTTCACTCAACCCAACCTCAACCTCAGGCAGACTCGATGGGTGAAATGATTCAAGAGTACAACCCAAGTATTGAATATACTAAGGCAAGGCCAATGTCATTGCAGATGCTTTGAGCAGAAAGCTTATCGCAATCTAATCCTCAAGCCCTTTCACCGGATCTCTGTGAATCTTTCCGCAAGCTGAATCTTCAAGTTGTTCCTCAAGGCTTTCTTGCCAACCTCATAGTCTCTCCTACTTTGGAAGATCAGATTCGTGAGGCTCAAATTCTGGATACCATGGTGAAAAAGGTGAAAGCGTGGTATCGACAAGGGCATTTCAAGTACAAGTGCTTCAATGTTGATGACAAAGACACTCTGTTCTTTGAGGACGGATTGTGGTTCCTAAGGGTGATCTCGAGAAAAGTCATCATGAGCGAGGCTCACAATTCGCTTCTATCCATTCATCCGGAAATGCGAAGATGTACCATGACCTCAAGCAGTCATATTGGTGGACTCGAATGAAGCGAGAAATTGCTCAATTCGTGAATGAGTGTGATGTCTGCAGAAGAGTGAAAGCAGAACACCAAAGACCAGCTGGTCTCCTCCAACCTCTTGCTATTCCTGAATGGAAGTTTGATCATATTGAAATGGACTTCGTGGACTGGCTTTCCAAAGTCCAAGCGTGGAAATGATGCTATCTTCGTTGTCATTGACAAGCTTACTAAAGTGGCTCATTTTCTTCCTATCAAAGAATCCATCACAGCAGCTCGGTTGGCGAGCTATACACCTCGAGATTGTCTCCTTGCACGGCATTCCACAAGTGATCTCTTGAGACCGTGGCAGCATCTTTACCTCCAAGTTTTGGGAGTCTTTTCGAAGGCCATGGGCACCAACATTCGTTTCAAAGACAGCTTTCCATCCTCAAACAAGTGGCCAAGTTGAGCGAGTTAATCAAATCCTTGAAGATATGCTCGGGGCTTGTGTCATTTCCTTGGTATGAAGTGGGAAGATTGTCTTCCATATGCCGAGTTCTCTTACAACAACAGCTTCCAGCGAGTTGGGCAAGGCCCCATTCGAAATTCTCTATGGCGAAAGTGCCGTACTCCTCTCAATTGGTGCAGAGACGGTGAACGCCAACTTCTTGGCAATGACTTGATCACGAAGCGGAAGAAATGTGCCAAGTCATTCGTGAGAATCTCAAAGCAGCGCAATCGCGCGGAAGAGCTATTATGATGATAAGCACCGTGATGTGGCTTTTGAAATTGGAGACCATGTCTACCTCGCGTCTCTCCAATGAAAGGCACTCGTCGCCCGGTATCAAAGGAAGCTTGCCCCTAGATCGTGGGTCCTTTCAAGATCATTGGGAAAAGAGGCGATCTCGCCTATCAACTTGAGCTTCCATCCAACTTTGCAAACGTGCACGATGTGTTTCACGTGTCACAGCTTCGCAAGTGCTTCAAGACTCCTGAACACACTATCAACTTCGAAGAGATTGACCTTCAAGAAGATCTCTCTTATCATGAGCACCCTGTTGCTATTCTTGAAGAAACCGAGCGCAAGACTCGCAACAAGTCAATCAAATTCCTGAAAGTGAAGTGGTCACACCATTCCGACCAAGAAGCTACCTGGGAGCGCGAGAATCACCTCCGTTCCGAATATCCGGAGTTCTTTCAGTCCTAGATCTCGGGCGAGATCCTCTTGTAGTGGTGGAGTGTTGTAACACCCGGAAGTAACTTTCCATATTTGTAACTCCAACTCTTGCCATTTTCGGCATTGATATATGATATTCCCTCCGTGGTTGGGTTTCTCCTTTTGCATTTTGTCCATGTCATGCATTTTATATTATGTCATCATGTGCATCGCTTTTGCATACGTGTTAGTCTCATGTTTTCGAGCATTTTTCCGTTGTCCGTTTTGCAATCCGGCACTCCTATCTCCCCCGGCGGCCCCTTTTACGTTTTTCCGTGTGCGGGTATTAAACCTTCTCGAAATGGACCGAGGTTTGTCTAGTGGCCTTGGTATACCACCCGTAGACCACCGGTCAAGTTTGGTCATTTGGAGCTCGTTTGGTACTCCAACGGTTAACCGCACTTCCATAAAGGCCTCTTTTAAGTTGCAGCCCAACACCCCTCCAAAACAGCCCAATAACCCATCTAAGTCACTCCCATGCTCTCCGACGTTCGATCACGATCGTGTGGGCAAAAACTACACCTCATTTGGACTCCCCTAGCTCCCTCTATGCCTATTTAAACACCTCCCCCGAAATCCGGATCATCCTCTTCCCCGAAACCCTAAAAATCCGTCCCCGCGCCCGCCGGACGTGTCCGCCGCTGCCGGACAAAATCGCCAGCGTCCGCCCCACTCATCGCCGCCACCTGTCCGCCGCCGCCGCCCCCGGCGCCAAGGCGGGCCGGATCGAGCCCCCCGATCGGGCGCGCCCAGGCCCAGGGGCAGCGCCTCCTCCGCCCCGCCCGTCGAGGGCTCGCCCGCCGCCTCGCCCGGCCGGGCGCCGCCCGCTGGCCTGGCCGGAGCGCCGCGCCTCCCCTTGCCCGCCAGGCGCCTGCCGGCCGCCGGCGCCTCTCCGGCCGGCCGCCGCCCGCCATGCGACCCGCTGGCCGACCCTGCAGCCTCCTCCGAGCTCCTCCTCGCTTCTCGCTGCCCGGCCCCGGCGCCTTCCTCCTCCCCGCGCCGGCGACCCCGCGCCGATCCGATCCGGCCTCGGGATCCGTGCGGCCGTTGACCTCTCTTCTCCCCCCTCCTATTTTCTCTAAGTTTTATTGCATCTAATGTTATTTGTTGCAATTTCAACATGCTATATCTTCGCATCCGTAGATCCATTTTTCGCGTATAATATGTCAAAATGTTCGTCTCGAAGAGTAGATCATTTCATTCCATTGCATCATTTTCATTTGAGCTCATCTTGATGCCCGAAATGCTGTTGTAAGAGTGCTATGTGATGTTAGTTTCTGTTTCGTAACAGAAGTTGCACTTTTGTTATTTTTGCCATGATTAATGTGTGCACCCTATGAATTTGAGTCCTACATGTGTTTTGTAAAATGCCATGTCATCTTTCCAGGGGTATATGCCATGTATTTTTGTGACCTATGTGGTGACTAGCACAAGCATGCAAAGTAGGTGTCCTGATGTTGCTGATTTCAGCCCTGTTTTAGCTGATTTTGATGCCATGTTTACTTGATGATACCAATGAGATCTATGCATATTTTGAGATACTTCAGTAAGGGTGTTTTGTAAATCATGTCTTTCTCTATCCATTCATGCCTTTGTTTGCAATTATGGAGTGCCATAGGTTGAGTCAATCGAGCTCTACTTTTGCTATCAAATGTTTCCTGGCAGATTGTATACGTGTTATTCAATTTTGCCTAGGATGTTGTGGTTGACCCGTATAGGCTATGTTATTGTTCTTGCCATGTATGTCTTCTATGTCATGTCTTCTTTATGTATGTATGCTTAGTTTATCGTTTGAGGCTCTGAAGTGAGTGCATTGAGCTTGTAAACATGCCCTCTCGTTATCAGTTTTTGACATGTCATGTTGCTGAATCTGTTAACGAGACTTTCAATATTGACATGGGTGTTACTATATTTTCTAGTCCTTTTTGGCTTATGGTCAGTAAGGGACTTTTGTTCTAGGCTTTGAGTAGATTCATGCCATGCCATGTTTTGCTAATTTAAGTTCCTGTAGCATGTACTTTTGTTGCTCTGAACATTGCAACCTGATGCTGTTTTTGCCATGTCCAGCCTGATATTTTGTGCACTTTTGCCATGCTTGTTTGAGCATGTTATGATGTGAACTAGCCGTAGCTCAGTGCTCATCTTTTGTCGAGCATCATGTGTAGATCACTGCCATGTGCTTTGTTGATACGTTTGGGTGCAGTAGCTTAATTATTTGTTGCTTGCTAAGTGGCATCATGCTGTTAATGGCAGATTCGTGCCATTCTTGTTTTGCTTGTCATTTCCAAACCGTGCATCCGATTCCGGTGATCTTTATATCGATTTCAACCGAAATCATCTCATCTTTCCAGTGGCATACTTGGTTTGCCAAGTTGATGCCTTGGTTCATCATTTACCTTCCGGAGCGCACATAAGCATTGCATATCTCATCATGCATATCATGTCATGTTTTGCATCATGTTGATTGTGCATTGCACCGTGATTTATTGTGGTTCCTTTGTTTGTGTTGTTGCTTTGGGTAGAGTCGGAGGCGAGTGCGTGAACGAGGAGCCTGTTGAGAACGCTTACGAGGATCAAGCTTTCGACAACTCTGAGAACATTGCAGGCAAGATGACCATACCCTCGAAATCACTTCTATCTTTGCTATGCTAGTTGCTCGCTCTTTTGTTGTGCCTATGCTACGATGCCTTCCACTTGCTATATCATGCCACCCAAATTGCCATGTCAGCCCCTAACCATCCTTTCCTAGCAAACCGTTGATTGGCTATGTTACCGCTTTGCTCAGCCCTCTTATAGCGTTGCTAGTTGCAGGTGAAGCTGAAGTTTGTTCCTTGTTGGAACATGGAGATGTTGTTCCTTTTGGAACATGTTTACTTGTTGGGGATATCACAATATATATACATCTGCTATAATTTAACACATCTATATACTTGGTAAAGGGTGGAAGGCTCGGCCTTATGCCCGGTGTTTTGTTCCACTCTTGCCACCCTAGTTTCCGTCATACCGGTGTTATGTTCCTTGATTTTGCGTTCCTTACACGGTTGGGTGATTTATGGGACCCCCTTGACAGTTCGCTTTGAATAAGACTCCTCCAGCAAGGCCCAACATTGGTTTTACCATTTGCCACCTAAGCCTTTTCCCCGGGTTTCGCGAGCCGATGGTCATCTTTATTTTAACCCCGGACGGTGCTCCTTGAGTGCTGGCCCGAACTGAGCTACTCTGGGGCCACCACGGGAAACTTCGAGGCTTGGTTTTACTCGTAGCTAGTCTCATCCGGATGTGCCACGAGAACGAGATATGTGCAGCTCCTATCGGGATTTGTCGGCACAATCGGGCGGCTTTGCTGGTCTTGTTTTATTCTTTGTCGAAATGTCTTGTAGTCCGGGATTCGAGATTGATCGGGTCTTCCGGTAGAAGAATATCCTTCGTTGACCGTGAGAGCTTATAATGGGCTAAGTTGGGACACCCTGCAGGTAATATCTTTCAAAGTCGTGCCCGCGGTTATGAGGCAGATGGGAATTTGTTAATGTCGGTTGTAGAAAACCCAAAGTTGACCTCAATAAAATACACATCAACGCGTGTGTAACGTGATGGTCTCTTCTCGCGGAGTCCGGAAGTGAACACGATGTTGGAGTTATGTCGGCGTAAGTAGTTCAGGATCACTTCTTGATCGCTACTAGTTTCACGACCGTGCTTTGCTTCTCTTCTCGCTCTCTTTTGCGATGTAGCCACCATATATGCTAGTAAACTGCTGCAGCTCCATTTTACTACCCTGTCCTTCCTATAAGCTTAAATAGTCTTGATCTCATGGTGTGAGATTGCTGAGTCCCGTGACTCATAGATACTTCAAACACAGTTGCAGGTTCCGATGAGGCCAGTGCAGGTGATTCCACCGAGCTCAAGTGGGAGTTCGACGAGGAACGTGGTCGTTACTATGTGTCTTTTCCAGATGATCAGTAGTGGTGCCCAGTTGGGACGATTCGGGGATCTGTGTAGCATTTGGGGTATCTTCTTTTATTTTGGTTCCGTAGTCGGACCTTGAGTGTACTCTGAATGATGGATGTTTATTTATGTACTGTGTGAAGTGGCATGTAAGCCAACTATGTATCTTTCCTTAATTATTACATGGGTTGTGTGAAGATTACCTCACTTGCGACATTGCTTTCAATGCGGTTATGCCTCTAAGTCGTGCCTCGACACGTGGGAGATATAGCCGCATCGGGGGCGTTACATAAGGACACACAGTCCTCGCCCAATCACTCTGGTAAGTCTTCAAGGTAGACTTCCGAACCTTCACTGAGACAGCGCTCACCGGCAATCCACAATGACTCTTGGATGCTCGAGCGCGACGCTTAACCGGCTGGAGGATTCACAATCCTCAAGTGTAATAAGTCTTCAGTCACATGCATGTAAAGACTTGATGATGCCTAACACTCTTTGGCTCTGGGTGTTTGGGCTTTGTCCTCGCAAGGATTTTCTCTCTCAAAGGCTTCGAGGTGGGTTGCTCTCAAGCGACAAAAGCCGTGCACTAACTCCGAGCAGCCACCAATTTATGGTGTAGGGGTGGGCTATTTATAGCCACTAGGCAACCCGACCTGATATGTCCGAAATGACCACAGGTCACTAAGGAACCGACACGTGTTCCAACAGTCAGATTTCAAACACACAAGGCAACTTTACTTGGGCTACAAGCAAAGCTGACTCATCCATCTCTGGACAAGTTTTGCTCTCAATGTCTTCCCTCGAAGACATAGGATTTTGGTTGAGCATCACTTTAGTCATTCTGACTATGATCACTTGGACCCCACTTAACAGTACGGTGGTTCCTATGACTCAACAACGAAGAGAAAGGAAACAATGAAACGACACAGTCTTCGCGCTCCATAGTCTTCACTCAATGTCTTCTCATGTCATAGTCTTTAATATGAATATCTTCACATACCACCATTGACGTCAATATCTTCATACATTTTTAGGGGTCATCTCCGGTAGGTAAACCGAATCAATGAGGGACACTACCTGCGTTATCCTGCAATTCTCACAAACGCATTAGTCCCTCAACCACATTTGTCGTCAATACTCCAAAACCAACTAGGGGTGGCACTAGATGCACTTACGATCTCCCCCTTTTTGGTGATTGATGACAAATTGGTTGAAGTTTTCAACGGGGATAAAATATGTGAAATTGTAAAGGATAGGGAATTGTCTTCATAAGTGGCAAAGGCTCCCCCTGAAGATGTGCATATAAGTAGTTTGCTTTTGGAATGCAAATGCACATGGCAGGTTGTACTTGTGGAGATCCTCTTCAACTTATGAAGATAATTCATCATGCATGAAATGATATAGCTAAGATAATGACATGCATAATGAAAAATGGACGTCTGCAGAATGATCTAAGTGCGGAAGTTATCGTCACACATGCGGAATTTAGCATCGCACCAGAGTAAAGCAAATAAGTAGCAGACGACCATCGAGTTTAAGTGTTACAACTCAAAGAACCAAATGTATCAAAAGTGAGAGTTGTAAACACTAGGAAAAATATTTATGCAACCGCCCTTATGAACCCGCTTGAAGACTATCAAACTCATATGCTTCTCCCCCTTTTGTCAGTAAGGACCAAAAGGTTTGAAGACATAGAGCATCTACTCATCCTCTTGAAGTAGATGATGCAGCAGGGATGTCGTTGTTGGTTGGCGGTGCTTGAGCGAGCTTAGTGCGATGTCGATTCGTGCAGAAGTAGGGGCGGTGAAGTAGCATCATCTTCATCATCGATCACTCTGGCATTGGCAGATTGCAGCGGAGGAAGAATAGTCGAGTCTTCAAGTGATGGAGTTAAATCGTGAGGACTGCATTTCGTGGAGGAGTGGAGTCAAACTTGAAGCGTTCGGTGAAGCCATCGTCTTGAAGATCTGCTTCAGGACTGAGCAGGGTCAAACTCTTCCATGATCACCGACAGGTCTCGTGAGTGACAAAAGAATTCTTGGTGGCAAGGTTTCGAATGCGATTGACATCCACCAAGAGGCTTTGCATTTGACGCTTGAGCCAGGAGTGATGCTTATCTTGCTTTTGATGCAGCGCCACAAGAAGTTCTCGATCATTGAGGACTCGAGAGCGCTTCCGTGGCCTTTGGCCAATTGTGCTCTCAGTGGCTTCAGTCCGTGCACGACGAGGCAGACGTGTGTTCCCAGCCAGGGGATAGACACGAGATACCGCTTGGACGCCTTCCATGAGTTGAGAGAAGCTATGGTGATCTGCATTCTGAAGACTTAGTGGTGTTTTGGCAGGCTCAGGGTATATGGCTTCAACAGACATATCAACCTCTCGTTTAAAAGATCAGATGATTGCGAGCAGAGGGTTGATAGTTGATAGCAGAGTGCATTTTGATGAGGCGCATGACCCATGGAGCATAGAACTTCAGACCTAACAGATCAGATCCAGATGCAGCCAGTTGTCGAATGAAGAATTCTTGCGTGTTGAAGCTGATGCCATTGAGGATGTAGAAGACCAATGTCTTCATTTATCCTTCCAGTTTTGCAGATGATGAATGCCCTTTGATTGGCCATAGAGTTCGCCTGATGATGTGATATATGGTACTAGGCAGATACTCAAGGTCATCAACAAAGAAGTGCTGAGGGTATTCAGCGTCATGTGCCAGTGGTTTCATCATGCTCAGCATCTGACTCATGTCGGGTTCTAGCTTATGAAATATGCTCTCCAGTGCATCGCGGTGGAGTTGACATCCAGGTTCAAACAACTCTCCGGGAGTGGGTAGGCCTGTGAGCTCAATGAGGTCAAGAGCTTTGGCTTCATGATGAACATTTCCAGTCATCCACTCGAGAACCCATGTCTTTGTGTCTCTGTTGTAGCAGCGGATGTGGAGGTAGCATAGAATTGAAGCACTAATTCTTCATTCCGGTGTTCTTTATGCATTGAAACCAAGCAGACTGCATCATGAAAGCGATCAAGTGCTTCTTCTAAGCACGGCAGTCCGCAATGGCCCGATGTCGAGGCGCATATGAGGAAAATCGGCCTTGATCATACAGAACACATGAGTAATAGCTTCTTTGCTGATAGCTCCAGAAATGGTCAGATGAGATCCTTGGCCTTGTGTAGGGGTTCTTTGAACTGTCAAAGAAAGTATTGTGGGCCTTGAAGCCATTTGCATTGAAAGAACTGTTGAGGTGGCGATGCACGAAACCTTGGCAGTCTTGGCCCGGCTTCTAGACACGAGGCCTATCGCAATATGATAGTCGAACCGAGGACCCAGAGGCATGAGGCGGAGGGACGAGCGGGCCATCTTCTCGTGACTAGCTCGCCATAGTTGTATCCTTGCTCGATTGTGTAGGGCCTTGGTGGCGGAATCGGGCGATGGCAAGAATCGAGGCTTGTGCTGCTCGGCAGATGCTTCGGGAGCAAATGGCCTCATTGGCTTGGCACATTTCCTTGATGGCCGGGCAGCGGTTAGTGCAGGCTCCACATTGGCTTCAGCCATGACCACGTCATTGGCTTCATTGGTGTTGGAGGTGGCAGCCTCAATGTTTTCAACCTCCACTTGAGGAGCTGGAGGGTCGGGCACTGGCACGTTGATATCGGGGATAACTTCTTCAATTACTAGGGGTGTAGGGACACGTTCTTCTTCTTCTTGGGTGTCTCGGTGATGCAGCGGATAGTCTTCAAAGCAGCTTTAGCTTCGGACTCGAGACATTCACAGTTGGGTGGCTTCGAAAACACTTGCCGTGCAACATGTTGGTGGTGCACTTCTCCTTCAGAGCCTTTCGAAAGAGGTACTTGAGGCCTTTGACCTTTGCGAAGCTCTGCGAAATCTTGGCGGCGCCTTTGGAGAAAGGGGTTGGCTGGGCCTCAAAGTCTTCCTCTTCTTCTTGCTGTTGTTGTTGGGGAGTGACTTGTTGTTGGGGAGTACTAGGGAGTCTTGTTGTTGCGGGCGATCAGCCCATGAAGCATCTGAGCAATTGGCGTCGGAGGGCGACCAATCTTGATGAGTTCGCTGTTCGCATTTAACAGCGATGATACCACATTGTACTCGATTTGAGGAAGAACTTCATCATCTTCAACATTGTTATGGTGACCAATGTCTTGGCGAGTGATGGCATCATTCTTGGAATCTCTTGACTTGAGGAGCCTCTGTGGAAGCAGGCTCATGAGCAGTCATGTGAAGTTCTTGGGTTGCGACGCGGGGCGAACCATAGAAATGGGTTCAACAACCAAGGGCTCTGTGGGAGCAGCCCGATTCTTCTTGGTCTTAAGCTTCTTCTTGGAGGAGCAGCATCAAAGCGTCGAGGATTTTTCCTTTTTACGGCTTCAGCCTCGGCAGCCCTCGTCTTCTTACATTGAAGCGGTTGACCGGACCTTTGGCCGAGCGGTCATGCTACTTGGGAAGACTATGCGGGTTCTTCCTGCCTTGAAGGTGCAGCTTGGTCATTGAAGACTTCTTTTCTTTGCAGCCATCCTAGGGTCGATGCCAGGACGGCCAAGAGCCTTGCGCTTCTCAGCCTCATTGTAGGCAAGCACGCACTTGTCAGCCAGAGCCTTCATGCGCTCACGAGAGCCTCTGGCTTCTTCACACTTCTTGACAAAGGCTTCCTCGAGGCCGTGCAGCATGACCTTGAAGTTTTTGACGTCTTGCACGCTAAGTGCAGCCATATGCTTCTTGAACTGAGCTTTCTCATAGTCAATCTTATGCTTCAGTTCAACAATCCTCTGAGCAAGAGCTAGCTCAGAAGCAATGGCTCCATTGAAGGAGACGCTGAGGCCAATAGGAAGTTGCAGATCTTCAAAGCTGATGTTTGGTGTGTCAAACCACTCATCAATGAAGTGATGGATGATTGCCACATCAAAGAGAGGCAAGTTGTTGAAGATTTCTGCTTCTTCTTTGCTCTTGATAAGTTGCTCAAGAGCATCATCTCGCAAGATCGTCATCACTTGACGAGATCAATGTGCTCTTCACGCAGAATGGCAGCAGGGTCGATGTCGATTCGGTGTTCTTGACAATTTTCTTTCTCTTCTCCGTCTTCTTGGAGATCTGAGGATTGATCTTGGTCGTGCGGCTTCGGGAGGTGCGATGGCGATGGCTTCACACGTGAAGCTTTTGGAGGAGCAGATGACTTTGGAGCCTTGACTTTCTTAAGCTTCTGCGGCTTTGGAGCAGGAGCAGGAGCTGGAGCTGGGGCTTCATCAGACTCAGCATCGTCATCAGAGTGATCCTCTTTGGCACCTTGGATCAGGATGTAGGTGATGAGGCCATCAAGGTTTGAAAAGGGACCGATGACATTGGGTTCAGCATCACGTGAGCCGTCAGCACGGGGAGAAGAGGGACCAGGGTTGAAGTCTAATCCCAATGACTTCTTGTTTTCCTTTGCAGAAGCCTTTGCATGCTGGAAGTTGCGCTTGAAGAGATTATCGTCACGACACCAGAGCAAAGACGTTGGGTCGGCATTCTCAGGCTGAGGTCCATGGACCATGCAAGGATAGAAACCTTGTGCAATAGCTTCAGCCATGTTCTTGGGAGGAAGGCCTCGAAAGAGAATATCACCCCAAGGGCTTCTGATAGCATTCTTCTCGGCATATTCCTGTGTGACGAAATTGTACTTGAACCACTGTTCAGCCCAATATCGACAAATCCATTGGATTCTCGTCTTGCGCTGATTGTAAGTCTCTTTAGGATCTGTTTTGTACAGCTCTGCGAGGTCATCAGGCAGATCTTTTGAGGTTCCCTCACGACGCTGTCTGCTGCCCTTCCTGACTGATTTCTTTGAAGCCATGAATTTCAAACTGAATGGCTTCACGTTCAAAGACTTCAAAGGCTTGCGTTTCTTTGAGCAGAGCGAGGCGGCTTCGGAGAGTTAGTTTGATCTTGTAAGAATTCTGCAAGCGAATGCAGACTATGAGAACCAAGGATTCTCCCATGGACATGTACTGTGACAGCATTAGAGATGCGAGGGAAGGGAATAGGTCATATGCATTCTCAGAAGATTTTGAAGATAAATCGGTTTGAAGACATTGACCTCATGATGGGAAGACATTCACTTATCTGCTGAGAGTTGGTTCAGATTTGTGCGAATCCGTGAATAAGTACAAGTGAGGAATCTAACTAGTTGTGAAGCTTAAGTGAATATACTAGGCGATCGAGATGCACAGAATAGATCTAACATAGTATGGGCAGAAACCAATTTTGGCAAGTAGGATGAATCTTGAAGATCAAAAAGATGGTAAAAATAGAGTTATATTTACCGCTTCGAAGAACTGCTAGACGGGAGGAAAGGAGGCCGAGAGGTTCAATCCACCGTGCCCTAACTTGGCGACGGACGACACCTACTGGCGGGGCGGAGATGAAGATGTTCATGGCGGCGTGAAGGCGGTGTCGGAGAGGTCGCGGCAGCTAAGCGCTTCGTCGCCCGGCGTCGTCGAGAGCTAGCGGTGGCGCTAGGGTTTTGATGAGGTGGAGAGGTGGAAGAAGATTTTCTTTACCGCGGGGACAGGTATTTATAACGAGGTGTGCGGCATGGCGCAATTCTGCAGTGCCTGGCGGTTCACATGTGAGGGGCACGTGTACGCATGCAACATACTCGAGATGTCCCACGTTCCCCGCCGCCAGTTTGTCGGATGGTCGTTCCGGCTTCTCCGAATTCAACGATGAGATGAATCATTTAAAACAGACTTAAAGTTTGTCTCTGTCTCTTCTGGCGACAAGGGCGCAGAGAAGACATTCGACAGTTTCAATAGAATGCATATGATTTGGACAGATAGAGTTTGATATAGAAAGCATAGAGATTAGGGTCGATCACATTCACTTAGTTCAAAAGATTCAACTTGAAGACATAGCTATAAGTGAATCTTTGTTGAGGACAGAATATATATATATATATATATATATATATATATATATATATATATATATATATATATATATATATATATATATATATATATATATATATATATATATACAACAACAAATCAACATAGTGAAGAAAATCATGAAGATAAGTTGATGTTGAAGACAAATCAAATGCGAAGATATTGCGAAATAACGCCATGAGTGAAACACTTCAAACAAAGAAATTTGGTGGTGGCGTTACCCACCGTATAGGAAGTATTAGACCCAGACACGGCACACAATTATCTTGGCGCTCGAAGTCAAATTCACGTTAATGTATTCACACTCAGAATGTAAGTCTTCATTGATTGAAGATATCGTTACCGTGTGTTGCACATCTAAGTCATCAACATGCATAAGTGTTAGATGTGTGCTTGATCACAGGACATTTGAGGATTCCAAGATATTTAACTCACATCGTAACTTGCAAAACCTTTTCTCATCCAAGGGCTTTGTGAAGATATCGCGATCGCTCTTCGTGTTGGCGTGAATGATGTCAATATCTTTCTTCATGACATGATCCACGAGAAAATGATGGCCAATTTCAATGTGCTTTGTCTTGAGTGCTGGACTGGATTGTTGGCAATCTTGATGGCGCTTTCGTTGTCATGAAGAGAGGTACTTGTGTCAGATTGATGCCATAGTCCTTGAGAGTTTACTTCATCCATAGAAGTTGAGCACAGCAAGATCCGGCTGACAATGTATTCAGATTCAGCAGATTGAGAGTGATACATAGTTACGCTTCTTTGAAGACCAACAGACGAGTGATCGTCCCGTAAAGTGACATGTCCCCGATGTAGACTTGCGATCCACCTTGTCACCAGCATAATCAGCATCCGAAAATCCAACCAAATCAAATTTTGAGCCCTTTGGATACCATAATCCGAATGTTGGGGTGTGAGCCAAATATCGAAGAATTCGCTTCACAGCTAAGTGATGCGATTCCTTTGGTGCCGCTTGGAATCAAGCACACATGCAAACACTAAGCATAATATCTGGCCTAGATGCACATAGGTAAAGTAAGGAACCAATCATGGAGCGGTATACCTTTTGATCGAACTCTTTACCATTGTCGTCGGGACCTAAGTGGTGTTTGGCTGGCATTGGCGTCGTGTATCCTTTGCACTCTTGAATTCCAAACTTCTTCAGACAATCTTGGAGGTATTTTTCTTGAGATATAAAGATGCCATTTCTTTCTTGTGAATTTGAAGACCAATGAAGAACTTGAGCTCTCCCATCATGGACATCGATATTGTTCTTGCATCATGTATCCAAATTCATCACTATACTTACGGTTGGTGCGGCCGAAGATAATGTCATCCACATATATTTGGCATACAAACAGTTCACCATCATATGTCTTCGTGAAGAGTGTGGGATCAAGGGATCTAGGTTTGAAGCCTTTGCTCTTGAAGTCTTTGATTGTATTATACCATCTTGTGAGGAGCTTGTTTGAGGCCATACGATTGCTTTATTTAGCTTGTACACCATATCGGGATGTTTTGGATCTTCAAAGCCGGTGGTTGAGCGACATATACTTATTCTTCAATCTTGCCGTTTGAAATGCACTCTTCACATCCATTTGATAGAGCAAGATGTTGTGGTGGTTAGCATAGGCTAGTAGTATGCGAATGGCTTCAAGCCTAGCTACAGGAGCAAATGTTTCATCAAAGTCAATTCCTTCAACTTGAGTATATCCTTGAGCCACAAGCCGTGCTTTGTTTCTGACAACTTGACCATGCTCATCTTGCTTGTTTCGATATATCCATTTGGTGCCAATAATGTTATGCTTGCGAGGTCGAGGCGCTTGACAAGTTCCCAAACATTATTCAGCTTGAGCTGTTGAAGTTCTTCTTGCATAGCTTGAATCCATTCGGTTCCATAAAAGCTTGACAACTTTCTTGGGTTACGATATTGACACAAATGAAAAGTGCCCACAGAAATTTGCTAGCTGTGTTGCTCTTGAGCGAGTAAGCGGACCAGGTGCATTGATGCTATCGATTATCTTCTCAATTTGTACTTCATTTGCAACTCGAGGATGGCTGGGCGAAGACTTTGCTCATCTTGATCATTGTCATCATTGGGAGGATTGTCTTGGTGAGAATTGTCTTGAGTTGGTTAGGTGCAGAAATGATAAGTTCCTCTTGAGGTTGTGCTTCATTTGGCATGATTTCACCAGATCCCATCGACTTGATAGATTATTGGGCGGAGCTTCGTCTAGTGTACTTGGCAGGAACTCTCTTTGTGAACCATTGGTTTCATCAATCGCACATCTATAGTTTGACGATTTTGTAGAGATAGAGATTGAAGACTACTGTAAGAGTGTGAGTCCTTTCGATGTCGAGCATGAAGCCTTCGTGAGCTTTGGGTTCAAATTTTGACTTGTGATGGGGATCCTTGATCCAGCACTTAGCCCCAAATACTCTGAAGTAGCTGACATTTGGCTTCTTGCCAGTAAGGAGCTCATAGGATGTTTTGTTCACAAGCTTATGGATATAAACACGGTTGATGACGTGACAAGCTGTATCAATGGCTTCAGGCCAGAACTTTCTTGGTGTTTTGTACTCGTCGAGCATTGTTCAAGCCATCTCAATGAGGGTTCTGTTCTTGCACTCCACGATGCCATTTTGCTGAGGTGTGTATGGAGCTGAGAACTCATGAGTGATTCCCATGGTATCCAGATAAAGATCAAGACCGGTGTTCTTGAATTCAGTGCCATTATCACTTCTGGTATGCTTGATCTTGACGCCATAATTGTTCATTGCTCGATTGGCGAAGCGTCTGAAGACATCTTGCACTTCAGTCTTGTAGAGAATTATGTGCACCCATGTGTATCTTGAGTAGTCATCAACAATGACGAAGCCATAGAGACAAGCAGTTGTTGTGAGGGTAGAGTAATGAGTAGGGCCAAACAAATCTCGAAGGGTTGAGATGTCGTCATGATTGTTTTCGAGGGTGCTTTGCCTAGTCATCTTTCGACTTCATGAGCACCACACAAATGATCCTTCTTGAACTTGACACCGTCGATGCCTATGACATGCTTCTTCTTGGCGAGTGTGTGTAAGTTCCTCATGCCAACATGCTGACCTTTGATGCGAGCCCGCGATTCGAAGCTTTTGCAAGAAGACATCTGACAAGCTGTGGACCTCTTGAGAAATCTACCATGTATAGATCATCTTTCCTATACCCTTCAAAGACTAGAGACTTGTCGATTCCATTAGTACAAGGCAGCGATGTTTTCGAATATCACAATCATGTTCAAGTCACAAAGCATTGAGGCAGACATCAAGTTGAAACCAAGGGATTCAACAAGCATCACTTTATCCATGTGTTGATCCTTTGAGATTGCAACTCTACCTAGACCCAATACCTTTCTTTTACGGTGTCGGAAATGTGATGTGACTCTTGTCCGATGGGCGTAAGGTTGAGTCCATGAGAAGACTTGATCACCGATCATATGATTAGTGCATCCATTGTCCATAATCCATTACGAAGCATGAAGTGTCTTACCCTATAATGCAGTTAGGGGATAGGCTTCACCAAGAGCATTGTGAAGCATAAACATTTAGCGAGCAAGTGGATTATTGAAGCTTAAATCAAGATTAGGACTGATAGGATGAATGGCAAGCGATTCAGGAACAAAATACATAGTGAGACCATTTGGGCATTTGATCTTGTGCCCTACAAGATGTTTTAGGTCCCCACAATAGCATCGGCGCCTTTGATTTTGGTGGAGACCCTTTACGCAAAGAGAGTTAATTCTTCTTAACCACCCACATCTTGAGGGTGGCTTAGAAACAATGAGTCTAAGTGCAGCATCTGAGAATTCGACTTTGGAGCCCTAGCAAATAGCCTTGCGGAGATGAATGATACTCATATGAATAGGCAGAAAAGTTCTTAGTTCTATGAACATAGCGGTTTGAAGACACGCTCATATTCATAAACTTGAGCACAGTTTCCTGCAAAACATTGGCGTTAGGGTGACTCGGGTGAGTCCTCTGTCATATGAAGCCTTTGGACCATATGGCGCCTTAGGTGCAGGGTTTGTCTTCTTCCCGGTGGTGTCATGATGACATTCATTTGGAAGATTCTCAAGACAGCTTTTGGGAACCCAGATCTTCTTCATAGGGGTCCATTCCTGCGATTAGTACCAATATACACGCAAACACTTCACCATTCGATTCTTGAACAGCTTATAGTTTGCATCAAAGGATTCATCAATGATAATAGGGTTAGCACGGTAAAGCGGATAAGGTGGATGGATCCTTGAAGGTCCCTTTGCGACAACCCATGTGGTTTTGGGATCTACCTCGGGCTTCGATAGGAACCATCAACATTCATTTTCCTCTCGAACCCAACACCCTCTTTCCTAGGGTTTGGTTGAGAATCTGCTTTTGAGGACATCATAAAGTGTCGATGCCCTTCAGACTTTTATACATCCTGTTTTAAGCAAAGTCTTCAACCTAGCATTTTCATCGACAATAGCGGTGGTATCCTCCGCAGAGGGTTAGTTACCACATTAGTAGTTGAAGACAATGCAACAGTGGCAGCAGTTGAACATTCAACAACAGAGGTAGCGATATCACGCTCAAGACATTTTAGACATGGTGGTTCAAATCCATCTGGCGGAACTGATCATTGGCGCTTGAAGTGACTCATTCTCTTTTGAAGAACTTCATGAGCCGCCCTCAATTTCTCAAGCTCTTGCTTCCTTTGAAGATAATCATAGGAGAGCTTTTCATGAGTAGTTGAGGCGTTTCATGGCGACTTTCAAGTTCTTGGTACTTAGCATGAAGATTTTAATGTCTTCAACTAAGGACTGTGAGCGTGTCATTTCCCGTCCAACAGGTCATCGTTTTGTCTAACAGTTTTTGAGTATGTTCCATAGCTCTTTGTTGTTCAGTTGCAATTTTAGCAAGTGTTTTGTAGCTGGGTTTGGATTTACAATCGAGTCATCTTCCCTTGATGTTTTAAAGTAAGCATCACGTGATTTTACCTTGGCACGCGTGCCATGAAGCGATAGAGTGGGAGCAGGGTCGTCCTTGTCATCAGCTTGACATTGGTGTAGAAGTCATTGTCTTGATGTTGAAGATGGACTTGGCAACATAGGTGGGGCTAAAGCCAGACTTACAGCGCCGGGGCGGACTCCTCTTGGACTCTACCTCCACCTCCTCGTAGCAGACTCCTCCTCTGAGTCCATTTCCTTGCCAACAAAAGCACGAGCCTTGCCAGATGAGCTCTTCTTATGCGATGAAGACTTTGATGAGGACTTGGAAGAAGACTTTGAAGATTTCTTCTTCTTCTTGTCATCAGAATCATATTCTCTGCTCTTCTTCTTCTTCTTCTTCTCATTGTCCCACTGTGGACACTCAGAGATATAGTGTCCAGTTTTCTTGCACTTGTGACAGGTTTTCTTCTTGTAGTCATGAGTGGAAGCTTCATCATTTCTTGAGCTGGATCGTGAAGACTTTCTGAAGCCTTTCTTCCTAGTGAACTTCTGGAACTTCTTCACAAGCATAGAAAGTTCCTTTCCAATGTCTTCAGGATCATCGAACCATGATCGATTCTTCTTGGATGAGGAAACAACTTTTGCCTTCAAAGCGCAAGTTCGGCAATAGTTGGGACCATAGATATCTCTTTTCTCAGAAAGCTGGAACTCATGTGTGTTGAGCCTCTCAAGTATATCAGACGGATCGAATGTCTTGAAGTCAGGACGTTCTTGTATCATGAGGGCAAGGGTGTCAAAAGAGTTGTCAAGTGATCTCAGTAGTGTCTTACGATTTCATGCTTGGTGACCTCAGTGGCGCCGAGAGCATGAAGCTCATTTTTTATGTCAGTGAGGCGATCAAGCGTGAGCTGGACATTTTCATTGTCGTTTCTCTTGAAGCGGTTGAAGAGGTTCGAAGAACACCGATCCTTTGATCTCTCGGGTTGAGGCGCCGTTGACCTTGGATAGCCAGTCCCGGACTAGCCGACGTTTCAGAGCACTCACACGGCCATCTGTCCTTTGGTCGGATGACCACGAGATGATGTTCTTTGCGGGGAGTCCAGTTGAATGAACTTCTTGACATCGGCGGGGTGACACCTTCACCAGATTTAGGAACACCATTCTTGACGACATACCGAGGTCGACATCAATGGCTTCAAGATGCATCGCATCTTATTCTTCCGAGAGGGATAGTCATTTCCATCGAACAGGGGCAAGCAGCGGAGACTTTGATTATCCCTGCGATCGACATAGCTAAAACTCCGGTGGTTAAACGAATCACACGAGAACAAGGGAGTACCTTGCTCGATACCAATTGAAAGTGCTAGTTATCGACTAGAGGGGGTGAATAAGGCGATTTTAGGAAAGTCTTCAAAACACGAATGTTTGAAGACAAACAATAGAAATGACCTAATTGATATGCAGCGGAAGATAAACTACAACAAGCAAGCCATAGTCAAGTATGCAATAATGTGAGCGGACAAGACTAATAGCAGCTATGTAGTAAGGATCAGGATGGAAGATAGTATGAAGCCAAACAACGATAGTAGTCAAGCAATGAAGTCAAGCAGATAAGACATATAAGCAATGACTTCACGAAGACAAACTCAGGGTAAAGGAGGGAAGGGATAGAACCAATCACTTGTTGAAGACACAGGATTTGTTGGACCAATTCGATTCTTTGTGACAAATGTACATCTGGTTAGGGAGGCTGAGATTCAACTCGGAAGACCGCGTCTTCACCTTATTCCCTTGAGCTAAGGACACAGTCCTCGCCCAATCACTCTGGTAAGTATTCAAGGTAGACTTCGAACCTTCACGAGCGATGTTCACGGCAATCCACAATGATTCTTGGATGCTCGAGCGCGACGCCTAACTTTTGGAGGATTCACAGTCCTCAAGTGTAATAAGTCTTCAGGTCACTGATGCAGAAAGACTTGATGATGCCTAACACTCTTTGGCTCTGGGTGTTTGGGCTTTGGCCTGCAAAGTTTCTCTCTCTCAAAGGCTTGAGGTGGGTTGCTCTCAAGCGACAAAAGCCGTGCACTAACTCGAGCAGCGACCAATTTATGGTGTAGGGGTGGGCTATTTATAGCCACTAGGCAACCCGACCTGATATGTCGAAATGACCACAGGTCACTAAGGGCCGACACGTGTTCCAACGGTCGATTTCAAACACACACGGCACTTTACTTGGGCTACAGGCAAAGCTGACTCATCCAACTCTGGACAAGTTTTGCTCTCAATGTCTTCCCTCGAAGACATAGGATTTGGGTTGAGCATCACTTCAGTCATTCTGACTATGATCACTTGGACCCCACTTAACAGTACGGTGGTTCCTATGACTCAACAACGAAGAGAAAGGAAACAACGAAACGACACAGTCTTCGCGCTCCATAATCTTCACTCAATGTCTTCTCATGTCATAATCTTTAATATGAATATCTTCACATACCACCATTGTCGTCAATGTCTTCATACATTTTTAGGGGTCATCTCCGGTAGGTAAACCGAATCAATGAGGGACACTACTTGCGTTATCCTGCAATTCTCACAAACGCATTAGTCCCTCAACCACATTTGTCGTCAATACTCCAAAACCAACTAGGGGTGGCACTAGATGCACTTACAGTATCCGCATTGGCAGAAGCTGGTATATGGGGTGTTCATGGCCAGTCGAAAGCTCCAGCAATATTTTCTGGGTCATCCCATCGCTGTGGTTAGTTTTGCTCCTTTAGGGGATATTATTCAAAACAGAGAAGCCACAGGTCGGGTAGCCAAGTGGGCCGTTGAGCTTGGACCCCATGGTTTGAAATATATGCCTCACACAGTCATCAAGTCTCAAGCACTTGTGGATTTCATCAATGATTGGACAGAGCTGCAGATGCCTGAGGAGAAGCCGGATAACACATATTGGACTATTTACTTCGATGGATCCAGGCAGTTGGAAGGCTCGGGGGCTGGAGTTGTTTTGACTTCCCCACGAGGTGATAATTTTTGTTATGTTTTAAGGTTGATGTTCCCTTGTACTAACAATGCAGCTGCGTATGAAGCCTTGCTCCATGGTCTTCAGATGGCTAAGGAGATGAATCTAAGCCGGGTGAGGTGTTTTGGTGACTCAGATTTGGTGGATCAGCAAGTTTCAGGCACTTGGGATTCTAAGGACCCACTCATGGCGGCTTATCGCCGCGAGGTTGATGCTATTGCTGGGCATTTCAAAGGTTATCAAGTGGAACATGTTGATCGCAGGAAAAATGAAGCAGCTGATGCTTTGAGCCGGTTAGGGTCCCAGCATAAGCCGGTGCCACCTAACGTTTTCCTTGATATCTTGCATAACCCTTCAGTCAAATTGCCTACAGAGGAAGACCTTGCTATTCCTGACCCGGAGGCACACTTGGTAGCGGCTCTTGATGCTGTTCCTAATTGGACAGTTCCATTTTTGGCTTATATGACCTGGGGCGAGTTACCTGAAGATGAAACTTTGGCCAGACGGATAACCTGGCGGTCTAAGTCAATGACTATTGTCGATGGAAAGCTGCACCGTTGCAGTGTCACAGGGGTGTTTCAACGTTGTGTTTCTCCTGAGGAGGGCCGTGAGATTCTACGAGAGATTCATGAAGGAGATTGTGGTCACCATGCCGGCTCTAAGTCTCTCATAGCTAAGGATTTTCATCATGGAATTTATTGGCTAACGGCTCATGTCGGTGTGGAGGATTCGGTTAGTAAATGTGATGGTTGTCAAAAATTCTCAAGACGAGCTCACGTGCCGGCTCAAGAATTGAGGATGATCCCAATTGCTTTGCCGTTTGCGGTTTGGGGGCTTGATATGGTTGGACCTTTCAAAAGGTCCAAGGATAAAAAGACCCACCATCTCGTGGCGGTTGACAAATTTACAAAATGGGTTGAGGCAGAGCCGGTCAGTAAGTGTGACGCGGCAACAACGGTTCAATTCATCAAAAAGGTGATTTTCCGTTTTGGCTATCCCCACAGTATTATAACAGATAATGGCACTAATCTTTCCAAGGGTGCTACGAAATAGTTTTTTCAACGAGAGCATTTTCGTCTTGATGTATCATTACTGGCCCACCCCCAGTCCAATGGCCAAGCTGAACGAGCCAATCAAGAAATTTTGAGAGGTATCAAGCCCCGGCTTATGGTCCCTTTACAGAGGACGTCGGGTTGTTGGGTGGAAGAGTTACCCTCAGTGTTATGGAGTATCAATACTACCCCCAACAGATCTACGGGTTACACGCCTTTCTTCATGGTTTACGGAGGAGAGGCGGTTCTCCCTAGTGACATCCGTCATGACCCGCCCCGCGTGGCGGCTTATGTTGAACCTGATAATGAAAAAGCACGTCAGGATGCACTTGACTTGTTGGATGAGGAGCGTGAACTTGTGGTGGCTCGTTCGGCGATTTACCAACAAGATCTGTGCCGTTATCATAGCCGCCGAGTTAAATCCAAAACCTTTCAAGAAGGGGATTTTGTGCTCTGGCTTATCCAGGATCAAACTGATATGCACAAGCTATCCCCACCTTGGGAAGGGCCTTTTGTGGTTAGCAAAAATCTGAACAATGGGTCATACTACCTTATCGATGTTCGAGACCACAAGGACTCACGCACGTCGGAGGAGGAAACCCGCCGACCGTGGAATATTCTCAACTTCGGCCTTATTACACTTGAGCCACCGGCTCTTGTGATGTATATACTTCTATCAATGTATATATTATAATGAATTTAATATATCCGTCATGCCTGAATTCAGGGCCTCTGTCGTTTCATTTCTGAGAATATGAGTCTTTATTGTCACTTCATATGGTCACTTGGGGGCTTCCTGCTCACTGAGCATAGCTATGATTACCCTCTTGATCCGGCTTGTACGCCATGATTACAATTTACTTGGGGGCTTCCTGCTCATTGAGCATAGCTATGATTACCCTCTTGATCCGGCTTGTATGCCATGATTACAAATTACTTGGGGGCTTCCTTCTCATTGAGCATAGCTATGACTACCTTGCTGATCCGGCTTGTACGCCTGGAATGATATATTACTTGGGGGCTTTTTGTTAATGAACAGAGCTTTCTTGACCCTTGTAATAGGCTTGGACGCCAGGTGTATTCACCAAAAATCCGGGTTATCTTGCCTTTGCAAGTCTGCCACTCCGCCCAGGTAATCCTGGAATGACTCGTCGTACTCTTGACAGTCAATCTTATAAAGACCCTAAACTTGTCAACGTTAAAACAACGATTGGTCATGTGAGACCCGGCTTACAAGGTTTGAATGAAGGTTTAACTCAGCGGCTGTGCTGCCCTTGAACAACACTTGACTTTGAGGCTTGGCAACCTATGAAAGCCTTGTTTTCTGATTTATATTTGATTTGAACATTTTTTGAGGTTCGTTTCTTGTGACATGTTAATACATGGTTGGAAACCGATGAGGGCCTGATACGTCTCCAACGTATCTATAATTTATGAAGTATTCATGCTATTATATTATCCATCTTGGATATTTTATGGGCTTTATTTTACACTTTTATATTATTTTTGGGACTAACCTATTGACCCGAGCCAGTGCGTTTCATTTTTCCCTTGTTTGATGTTTGAAGAAAAGGAATATCAAACGGAGTCGAAACAGAATGAAACCAACTGGAGAAGTTATTTTTGGAAGGAAAGCTACCGGATAAACTTGGAGTGCACGTCAGGAAAGAGACGAGGGAGCCACGAGGTAGGGGGGCACACCCACCCCCCTAGGGCGCGCCCTCCACCCTCGTGGGCCCGTCGCGGCTCCCCTGACGTACTTCTTTCGCCTATATATATCCATATACCCTAAAAACTTCAGAGAACAGAATAGATCGGGAGTTCCGCCGCCGCAAGCCTCTGTAGCCACCAAAAATAAATCAGGACCCTGTTCCGGCACCCTGCCGGAGGGGGGAACCCTCACCGGTGGCCATCTTCATCATCCCGGCGCTCTCCATGATGAGGAGGGAGTAGTTCAACCTCGGGGCTGAGGGTATGTACCAGCAGCTATGTGTTTGATCTCTCTCTCTCTCTCTCGTGTTCTTGATTTGGCACGATCTTGATGTATCACGAGCTTTGCTATTATAGTTGGATCTTATGTTGCTTCTCCCCCTCTACAATCTTGTAATGGGATTGAGTTTTCCCTTCGAAGTTATTTTATCGGATTGAGTCTTTAATGATTTGAGAACACTTGATGTATGTCTTGCCGTGCGTATCTGTGGTGACAATGGGATATCACGTGATCCACTTGATGTATGTTTTGGTGATCAACTTGCGGGTTCCACCCATGAACTTATGCATAGGGGTTGGCACATATTTTCGTCGTGATTCTCCGGTAGAAACTTTGGGGCACTCTTTGAGGTTCTATGTGTTGGTTGAATAGATGAATCTGAGATTGTGTGATGCATATCGTATGATAATACCCGCGGATACTTGAGGTGACATTGGAGTATCTAGGTGACATTAGGGTTTTGGTTGATTTGTGTCTTAAGGTGTTATTCTAGTATGGACTCTAGGGCTGTTTGTGACACTTACAGGAATAGCCCAATGGATTGATTGGAAAGAATAACTTTGAGGTGGTTTCGTACCCTACCATAATCTCTTCGTTTGTTCTCCGCTATTAGTGACTTTGGAGTGACTCTTTGTTGCATGTTGAGGGATAGTTATGTGATCCAATTATGTTATTATTGTTGAGAGAACTTGCACTAGTGGAAGTATGAACCCTAGACCTTGTTTCCTAGCATTGCAATACCATTTATGCTCACTTTTATCGCTTGCTACCTTGCTGTTTTAAATATTTCCAAATTACAAATACCTATATCTACCATCCATATTGTACATGTGTCACCATCTCTTCGCCGAACTAGTGCACCTATACAATTTACCATTGTATTGGGTGTGTTGGGGACACAAGAGACTCTTTGTTATTTGGTTTCAGGGTTGTTTCAGAGAGACAATCTTCATCCTACGCCTCCCACGGATTGATAAACCTTAGGTCATCCACTTGAGGGAAATTTGCTACTATCCTACAAACCTCTGCACTTGGAGGCCCAACAACGTCTACAAGAAGAAGGTTGCGTAGAAGACATCAAGCTCTTTTCTGGCGCCGTTGCCGGGGAGGTGAGTGCTTGAAGGTATATCTTTAGATATTGCAATCAAATCTTTTTGTTTCTTGTTTTAGCACTAGTTTAGTTTATAAAAGAAAACTAAAAAATGGAATTTAGTTTACCTCATACGCTTCATCTTTTTAATATCTTTCGTGAGTATGATGGAAAGGAAAATTGTGCTCAAATGCTATAAGAAGAATTACATAGAATTCTTGGCATAAAATATGTGAATGATGAGCATGATTGCAATGTTGTTAGTACGAATTCTTTGAATATCCATGATACTAATGATGATTGCACTAGTTATGATGAAAATGTCTCCTATAAACATGTCAATTTTTGTGGAGTGCATTGGGTTTGCAAGTACACACCAAATAGGGAAGATAGATATTGCAAGAGACATAAGCATTTAGAAACTAAATTGTTGCAAGCAAGGCTAGATGTTTGTGCTGAAGATTTAAATTTTCTTAGCCGTACTTGTGAACTTTGCAATGAACGGGGTCATTTAACTATCCGATGCAAATTATTTCACGATCTAATCGTGTCCAAAAATTGTGATGACTTGATTTCCCTTGCACATTATAATGAACTTAGTTTGCTTATGGGCTATGAATAAATGAAATGTATAACCAACTATCTCCCAGATTTTGCCCGTTATAAACTTCTTGGTTTTGATCTAGAGGAAATTTATATGTATTGCGCAGTGAATTGCATTGAAAATCCTTATATTGCCAATTAAATAAAGAAAATAAAGCAAATAGAAGATGAAGAGAATACTAACGAAAGGGAAGAGACTTCCCAATATTCTCCTATTATTTCTTATGATGAATCAGGTAATGAGGAGGAGCCTTCTATTCAACAATTCTCATTAATAAGGAGCTCCAAAAAGAGGATTGAACCCACACATGAGGTTAAGAAGAAGAAAAGAAAAAGGAAGAGAGGTAAAAAGGTATCCCTCCCAAATAATGTTGCTCCTATTATTGTTGTGCCTCATGAAAATGAATTAGAAATAATTGTGGAAGATGATGCACTTGATGATGATCTCGTTATGCCTATTGCTTGTTGTGATGATTATGATTGCTAAGATAATGACACTTCTTATGATCTTGAAAATCTTTTTGGCACTTGCTTGGAAGAATATGATAATTGCTATAATATTTGTGCTATCCATACTATTAATGATGAGAGTGATTATGCTTATGATATGAAAAGGCCCAAGCTTGGGGAAGCTATGTTTGATGAGGATGACATATTTGAGAATATATTTGCTGCAATTAATGTTTGTCCCAAGCTTGGGGATGCTATGTTTAATAATGTTGATATTTTTAGCCTCCCAAGTTTTGCTATGCGAAGTTTTTATGATGATAGCATGCCTTCTACTTCTGATGATTATATTAATGAAAGTGGATTTGGAGAGGTCATGACTTTATTTTGTGATGAGTCCACTATCTTGGAAGAGGTTTCAATCGATTATGATGAGAACAAAGTTGCTACTTATGATGATTATTGTGATGAAACTTATGCTATAAACAGTAGTGATGATTATATTTATAAAACTTGTCATGATTATGATTACCCTTTTTCTGAACATTACTCTTTTAATGTGGAAACAATTTATAGTATTCAAGTCTCTTATGATACTCCCACTATCCCGAATGAGACGAATTTTGCTTATGTGGAGATTAGTAAAATTTCTATGCAAGTAGATCATGAAAAGAATGCTTTAGCTGCTGGTTATATTTTTGAATTCATTCATGATGCTACTGAAAATTATTATGAGGGAGGAATATATGCTCGTAGAAATTGCAATAATATCAAGTTTCCTCTCTATGTGCTTAAAGTTTTAAAGTTATGCTTGTTTTGCCTTCCTATGCTAGTTGATTATTGTTCCCATAAGTTGTTTGATCACAAAATCCTTATGAATAGGAAGTGGGTTAGACTTAACTGTGCTAGTCATATTCTTCATGATGCTCTCTTTATGTTTCAATTCTAATCTTTTATGTGAGCATCATTGAAATCATCATGCCTAGCTAGGGGCATTAAACGTTAGCGCTTGTCGGGAGGCAACCCAATTTTATTTTAGTTTCTTGCTTTTTGGTTCTGTTTAGGACTAAATAATCCATCTAGCTTCTGTTTAGATGTGGTTTTGTGTTTTAGTTAGTGTTTGTGCCAAGTAGAACCTTTGGGAAGACTTGGGTTAAGTCTTTATGATCATGCTGTAAAAAACAGAAACTTTAGCGCTCACGAGATTAGCCAAAACTTTTTACTGGAGAGTACTATTTAGTTGATTATTTTTGCATATGATCACTAGACAAATTCCTCAGGTCCGCCAATTTATTTTAGAATTTTTGGAGTTCCAGAAGTTTGCGTTAGTTACAGATTACTACAGACTGTTCTGTTTTTGACAAATTCTGTTTTTCATGTGTTGTTTGCTTATTTTGATGAATCGATGGCTAGTAAATAGTTTATAAACCATAGAGAAGTTGGAATACAGTAGGTTTAACACCAATATAAATAAAGAATGAGTTCATTACAGTACCTTTAAGCGGTGTTCTGTTTTCTTTCGCTAACGGAGCTCACGAGATTTTCTATTAAAGTTTTGTGTTGTGAAGTTTTCAAGTTTTGGGTAAAGATTCGATGGACTATGGAATAAGGAGTGGCAAGAGCCTAAGCTTGGGGATGGCCAAGGCACCCCAAGGTAATGTTCAAGGATAACCAAGAGCCTAAGCTTGGGGATGCCCCGGAAGGCATCCCCTCTTTCGTCTCCGTTCATCGGTAACTTTACTTGGAGCTATATTTTTATTCACCACATGATATGTGTTTTGCTTGGAGCGTCATTTTATTTTCTTTAGCTTTGCTTGCTGTTTGAATAAAATACCAATATCTGAAATTCTTAAATGATAGAGAGTCTTCACATAGCTACATAATTATTTAACTACTCATTGATCTTCACTTATATCTTTTTGCAGTAGTTTGTCATTTACTAGTGTGCTTCCCTTATATCCTATGAGTAAATGGTTGAATGAATTGAATGTCATAAATCTGAAATTATATATGTTTCATATGCTTATCCCATGGGGAGTAATACCTTCACATATAAGAAGTAGAGGTGGTAAATTTATTGAAGGTTAGCAAACATTATATTGGTCACTTGAACAATTCATGAAAGAATATTGAAGGAAGAGAGATTTCACATATAAATATGCTATCTTGGACATCTTCTATGATTGTGATCCCCATTAATTATTTTCAAACCTGAGCAAATTAGTTGAAGTTGGACAAGGAAGACAACATAATGAGTTATGCTTGGGTATATTTGTATAAGTTATATTGTTTTGGATCCTCTAACATGTGGTGCTTGCTATTTAGAATCCTTTGCTAGCCAAAATATCTGTATTAAGCGGGAATACTGCTTGTGCATCCAAACTCCTTGAACCAAGTTTCTTCCATGAGTGTCCACCATATCTACCTATTTGCGGTATTTACCTGCCGTTCCAAGTAAATTTGCATGTGCCAAACTCTAAACCTTCAAATAATAATCTGTTTTGTATGCCCGAATCGCTCATGTAGCGACTACGGGTTAGCAGTATCTTCCATGCTAGGTGGGTTATTCTCACGATGAGTGGACTCCGCTCATCATTCACGAGAAAATGGCTGGTAACTGGGATGCCCAGTCCCATGATCAAAAGATCAAAATCAAATAAAAAATAATTGCAAACAAAACTCCTCTAGGTTTGATGTTAGTTGGAGGCACTCGTTGTTTCGAGCAAGCCATGGATTGATGATTGTTGGTGGAGGGGGAGTAAAAATCTTTACCTTTCTGTTTGGGAACCGCCTATAATGTATATAGTATGGAAGATATTGGAAACTCTTGGTCGTTATGTTGACAATGAAAGCATACCTCTCAAAATTATTTTCATCTCTATTTTTGCGAGCTCTGGCACCTCTCCAAATCCCTGCTTCCCTCTGCGAAGGGCCTATCTTTTACTTTTATGCAAGAGTCAGTAGTATTCCTTCTCATTCCAACCTACTCTTTAGTTGGCAAGCATCATGTGATGGAAATATCTAAGCATATATGGCCATTCAAATATATTTGAGCATGAATTATTACTGTTGACATTACCCTTGAGGTAAAAGGTTGGGAGGTGAAACATTAAGCCCCTATCTTTCTCTGTGTTCGATGAATACTATTTGTTCTAAAAATATGCTTTGAGTGGTAGCGATCATGGAAGACTAAAAGACAGTTGAGTATGTGAAGTTTGCTGAATCAAAGCTCTGACATAGACTCTTCCTGAAAATAAGATGAATTGTAATTGTTTGATGACTAATAACACGGTTTGTTAGTTTTCAAGAAAGTTTATGATCTATACTTTAACATGTGAATAGCTTGTTACTTGATCATGAAAAGTTCTATGAGTTGAGCTACTATTATGACATATAATGATGCTAGAAAAGGTAATTGAAATTATCATTGATAAAACTTATGCACCTGCTAGCATTTACACTTCATAAATTATTTCTTTTATCATTTACCTACTCGAGGACGAGCAGGAATTAAGCTTGGGGATGCTGATACGTCTCCAACGTATCTATAATTTATGAAGTATTCATGCTATTATATTATCAATCTTGGATATTTTATGGGCTTTATTTTACACTTTTATATTATTTTTGGGACTAACCTATTGACCCAGAGCCCAGTGCCAGTTTCTGTTTTTTCCCTTGTTTCAGTGTTTTGAAGAAAAGGAATATCAAACGGAGTCGAAACGGAATGAAACAAACTGGAGAAGTTATTTTTGGAAGGAAAGCTACCGGATAAACTTGGAGTGCACGTCAGGAAAGAGACGAGGGAGCCACGAGGTAGGGGGGCGCGCCCACCCAACTAGGGCGCGCCCTCCACCCTTGTGGGCCCCTCGCGGCTCCCTTGACGTACTTCTTCCGCCTATATATATCCATATACCCTAAAAACTTCAGAGAAAAGAATAGATCGGGAGTTCCGCCGCCGCAAGCCTCTGTAGCCACCAAAAACCAATGGGGACTCTGTTCCGGCACCCTGCCGGAGGGGGAAACCCTCACCGGTGGCCATCTTCATCATCCCGGCGCTCTCCATGACGAGGAGGGAGTAGTTCAACCTCGGGGCTGAGGGTATGTACCAGTAGCTATGTGTTTGATCTCTCTCTGATGTTCTTGATTTGGCACGATCTTGATGTATCGCGAGCTTTGCTATTATAGTTGGATCTTATGTTGCTTCTCCCCCTCTACTCTCTTGTAATGGATTGAGTTTTCCCTTTGAAGATATCTTATCGGATTGAGTCTTTAATGATTTGAGAACACTTGATATATGTCTTGCCGTGCGTATCTGTGGTGACAATGGGATATCATGTGATCCACTTTATGTATGTTTTGGTGATCAACTTGCGGGTTCCGCCCATGAACTTATGCATAGGGGTTGGCACATGTTTTCTTCGTGATTCTGCGGTAGAAACTTTGGGGCACTCTTTGAGGTTCTATGTGTTGGTTGAATAGATGAATCTGAGATTGTGTGATGCATATCGTATAATCATACCCATGGATACTTGAGGTGACATTGGAGTATCTAGGTGACATTACGGTTTTGGTTGATTTGTGTCTTAAGGTGTTATTCTAGTACGAACTCTAGGGCTGTTTGTGACACTTACAGGAATAGCCCAATGGATTGATTGGAAAGAATAACTTTGAGGTGGTTTCGTACCCTACCATAATCTCTTCGTTTGTTCTCCGCTATTAGTGACTTTGGAGTGACTCTTTGTTGCATGTTGAGGGATAGTTATGTGATCCAATTATGTTATTATTGTTGAGAGAACTTGCACTAGTGGAACTTTTATCGCTTGCTACCTTGCTGTTTTTTATATTTTCATATTACAAATACCTATATATACCATCCATATTGTACTTGTATCACCATCTCTTCGCCGAACTAGTGCACCTATACAATTTACCATTGTATTGGGTGTGTTGGGGACACAAGAGACTCTTTGTTATTTGGTTGCAGGGTTGTTTGAGAGAAACCATCTTCATCCTACGCCTCCCACGGATTGATAAACCTTAGGTCATCCACTTGAGGGAAATTTGCTATTGTCCTACAAACATCTGCACTTGAAGGCCCAACAACGTCTACAAGAAGAAGGTTGCGTAGTAGACATCAGGGCCATGTTGCCTTATGGTACATGTATGAATTTATTCGGAGTTTTGTTAACCCGGCCTGGTTATGGACTTTAAGTCACCAGGGTATGATGATTTTGTGCTTAGAGTGCTGTGCTCTAACTTTTGGGATGCTACCCTTTGCTTCATACGACGTTGTAAGCCGACGATATGAATAAATTGAACAGAGCATTGTGCTTCTGTCTTTGGACTGTTACCTTTATTACATGACGTATGATAAGTCGGCAATATGCATAAGTATCACAGGTATGATATTTATTTTGTCATGACTATTTGAGGTTTTGATAAACCGGCCCTGATTATGGACTATTTAGTCATCATTGGATTTTCTAAAAGGGTATTATGACCCGCCCTGGGGAAAACCGCTTGGGCACTTGTTATCTGTTTGTGTGCAGGAACAAATGATAAAACTACCCTGCATAATTGATGACGCTATGAAGCATAAGTGGAGGATCTTTAAATGATGGATCAATAGTGTTATGCAAATGAATCACGAACGATGGCGTGACAGAGAAGAATTGTTTAAACTAGCCTATTACAAGGTACCTGACGGCCCAAAAGGACAAGTGTTTTTGATATATAGCATCAAAACACTATGACAGGCGCCGGCTCATGGGTTGAAACTTCTACTCTTGGCGGGTTGAAGCCTCCGGGGCATCCTGCGCTTCGTCTTCCTCAGCTCCTTGATTATCCATTGGCTGGAAGTCAGGCGTAGACCAGTTGATACCGGTCAAAGCTCTAAACACAGCCTCATCATCAATAAGGTTGGATGGATCAATGTCAGGAGCGAAGGTATGCTTACGCGTCGGTGGGATCAGATCCACCTCTGGATGAAGCGGCGCCGTCATCTTCTTATTATCGGCATCTTAAGCCGCCTGGTATTGGGACAGATTGGTCTCTTCAGCCAGCTTGCTTGCTAATGGACGCATTGATCTGGCTATTTCTGCAAAGTCATCAGCGCTGAAGGGTGACCCATCTTCTTTCACACTTGGGAAACCATTGGCCAGGCCTCCTAGATCCAGATCTGCTTGCCACGCCTTCTCATAGCTTAAAGTAGTCAAGGCGCCAGCTCTGGCAGAGGCTCGCTTTAGCTCGTTGATCCTTTGGAGCAACACTAACAACTTCTCTAACATTTCCTTGATGAGGGTGGGCGGCTGTTTTTTATGAATAGCGACAGCAATGGTCCGTTGAGCGCCCGTGTATAGTTGTTCTACAAGAGTGTAGAAAGCCTTGAGTTTGATGCGCATGTCTGAGCCCAACTTGTTGCTCCGGGAGCCTGCGTCAGTAAAGTTATTGGTAAACCAGCAGATGATTATGATATGCTTGCTAAGGTAAAGGATTCATGTTTATTACTTACCGAAGATGGCTCATGTCATGCTATTAATATGATGTTTTAAACCGGACAACTCATCAGTCACCGGTTTAAGTGCGCCTAGACATTTTTTGCTCTCTTTAATAGAGCCGCCTTCTCGGTCTCCCAGCCAGTTTTGTTAGTGCTGAAGCTTTGTTTCAACTGCTGAATATTTTCCAAAGCAGTCTTCAGTTCTGACTTGGCCTTGGATGTCTCAGATTGCTGAGTTTTAATATTGGCCCTCAGATCATTAAGCTGCGAATCCTTCTCAGTCAGTTCAGCCTGTCACATGAACAAACATGGAAGGTATTCTGGTCATGATTATTGTTGAAGTCCCAAGCACTATAGAAGTATTGTCTTTGGCACTTGGGGGCTAATGCATATTGCTCTTTTCAAGACAAATCTGCTGACCCGGCAAAATGATATGATCCGGTTTATAAAGGCTACATATTGGTATATTTCTAACAGCAATGTTGATAAGTCCCAGTTTTTTCATACTGATTAAACCGGCCCATGGGGGCTACAGATGCAAAGTTGTTTACTACAAATTAAAGTCCCGGCTTAACTTCATAGTTTAAGCCGTCCCTTGGGGGCTACTGGCGATGATGTTCGTTTATTTATGACTATTTGAAAGTCTACAGCATATTCAATTCTATCATGTTCTATAGACTTGGCGGCTGGTAGAGATATATTTATGAGGATTTTGTGGATTACCTCATAACGCTCCTTCATCAAGTTGACCAAACCGGCTTCAAAGTCACGGCTGGTATACAGACGGTTTAAATAGCCGGAGTGGATCTCTTGGGCGCCAAACTGAGCATAGCTGTCCAAACCTACCTTCACTTGCCTTTATCAACAGCAGAAAATTCTTCTTTGGCACTGTGCTTGGATAAGTCAGTAGGATTACCCGACGCTGTGTAACCAAGCCCGGTGATGACGACATCGTCAGTTTTCTCTTCAGTGGGCTTGATGGGGCTTGATGGCTTAGTGATGACCGGTTCAACGTCTATATGATCCATGGTAACGTCGTGCTCTTCTGGTGGCGGGTCATCAATGATAGCTTCAGCGGTTGGATGAGAAGTTTTTGGCAATTGTTTTTTCGGCTCAGAAGGATTGGAGTCTTCAGTCGGTTTGTTCAATTTCGCCTTCTTGCTGGGCTTGGCCATGCCACTGAAAATAAAAGTACAAAGATGTTAGCATATCAATTAAGCATGAAGGTTCAAATGATTGAATATATCCTTACCCAAGCTTAGTCTTGAAGGTTGGGATTTGAGTCCCCGTTGAGTCGCTGGAGGAAGAATGAGATGTTCCCTGATAGTTTGAGTCGAATGGGTTAAGAGGTTGTCGAAAAAGACCCACCTTTGGATAAGATAAATCAGAAATATTTGAAACCTCCGGTCGACGTTTGCGAGGTGTTGGGGTGTTCGGTAAGCTGGAGGATAAAATTCCACCGCCACTGTTCCAGGTTGTGCCGCGAGCTTCATGTTGCTGCTTCTTCAAAAGAAAGTTGGGATCCAAGTAAGCTAAAGGGTGAGAAAATCTTACTTTTCGGCTTGCTTGTCGAGTTTTTTGTGTTGGCAAAGGTTGTGAGCCAGAGGAAAGGATAATTACCTCATAATCATCTGCACAGCTGGCCTCTGCATCATCCTGATAATAATCATTGTCAATAAGATGTTCAAAAAACGAGCCAAGGGAATCAAGTTCTATCTCCGACTCATCATCATCATCTTTATCATCCAAATTGAATAATTCGGCAGTATTGGACTTCTTCTTAGCCGGCCTTTTGGTAGCCTTGTTCTTTGTCCGGGTTTTCTTTGGCTTCTCTTGCAACTTCTTGGTCCAGAAGGGTGAATCGACATGTAAACACTGAATGAGTATGAACAGGCAGTACAAATGAAAATATGATTCAAGTATGAGTTTGATTCAAAGCTTACAGCTGGCGGCTGGTTCAGAATGTAGAAAGGATTCAACCTGACTTTACTGCAATCTTCCAAGCTCACATTCAGCAGGGTTTTTTCACATTATTGATGTCTTCCTTAGTCATTTCGATCTGACAGTGGCATTGAGGATTTCTTAGCTCGCTGGTATACTCACACATTAAACAGGGCCGACGGCTTAGAGGCAAGACTCTCCAGGCAACCCAGCAGCGAACTAGATCAATTCCGGTTAAGCCGTTGGCCATCAAGGCCCGGATCTTTGCAAAAACCGGCACATATTTCTTTCGTTCTGCTGTGCTGATACGGCCCGGGAGATGATGTCTGCTACTAAGCCGGATGGCGCGATAACCCGGCAGGGGATTTTCTCCTTCCGGCGAAGTATCTTGGCAATAAAACCAAGTCTGGTTCTAGTCTTTGGGGTAACTGGGAAGAGTCGCAGCTGGGAAAGTGGCTTGTTTCCGGCGCTTTATAGATATGCCGCCTAGTTCCAGGCTAGGTCCATCTGTGAATTCGTTCTGCCGGTTCAAGTAGTAGAACCCTCTGAATAATTCTACGGTAGGCTCCTATTGAAGGTACACCTCGCAGAATACTTGGAAGTTGCAGATGTTTGAGACGGAGTTTGGTCCGATGTCTTGTGGATGGAGCTTGACGAAATGCAGCACGTCACGGAAGAATTTTGAACCGGGAGGACTGAAACTCCGGTCCATATGATCCATAAAATCCACTACTTCACCATCTTTGGGCTCAGGGCGAGTTTAAGTGCCTGGGACCCTCCAATGAATGACGTCCTTTTTGGCCAGGACACCTGTCTGAACATATTCGTTCAAATCTTCCTCGGTGACCTGGGAAACGACCCAGTTGCAAGAGGTGACAGTTTTTGCCTTCGACATTTTGACCTACAAAGGAAGATATTGCCGGTTTAAGTGTCATGCTATTAAACCGGGCCATGGATTCAAAGGTAAAATGCTAGAAACAACTAATAGGTTAAGCCGGAGGACGGACATTGAAGTATGCAGATATTCACATTGGCGGCTTAAAAGGGGACTAATGGTACCCACCGGATTAAGTTGATAAGCCGGACAGAGTTTTAAAGTCGTAAAGCCAAATTATAAGGATGAAAGCATGGTTAAACCGGAGAAGCATTGCTGGGTCATGCAAGTTATGAAGTATATGGTGGCGGTTTAAACAAGGCTTAGTATCTTATGGTGGATCACAGTTTACAGTAAAGCCGCCATGGCAAGTATGATACTTCAAAATTTGGTAAGTGTTGGACAAACAAATTTTGCAAAATGGAGCAATAATTTTGGATCTACCATAGTTCAGAAAAAGCAGTAAAAACCGAACCCTTGGGACCTTCTTCAACCCCTAAGGTGGCGGCAGTGGAAAAGTGTAGATGTTCCGATGAGATCTTCTATGGAGAGATGCTACTCTGATGATAAAAATGAATGCTAAAACTACTTCCGCACAAGGTTAATGACCTATCCAGAGTAAAAGCTACCGGAGTTGAGGGAAATAACGAAGAACGACAAGAACGCCGATGAACTGCCCAAACCCTAACGCATATCTGAGATGAAAAGAGGGGTACACTTACAGAATATGAGGAGCAGCGGTGGCACGCCGGAGTTTCTGGTCTGATCAGGTTGATGCAGCGGCCTGAGTTGGTGCAGCGGTTGGAGGTCGCGGCGGCGGAGCTTGAGCGACAGAGAAGATGCGAGAGGAAGACGAAGGCAAGGGGTGAAAATGATAAAGACCCCTGTCCCTATTTATAAGGGGGGTGGATACAAGGCATGCACGGGAATCGAGGAGGCCGAAACCATCATGTGGTTATATGGATGACTCGATTTTCGGGATGATTATTAAGATAAGGATCAATTAAGATGTTCTGGACGGCGTGCAAAATTAATACAAAGTGGCGTCATGGCAGTTTAAGAAGATTCTGTGAGCTGACGTCATGGCGGGTTATAGCAAGATTCATCAAACAAGTGGTGCAAGATTTTGACAGGACATGTATTGAAGATTGACATGAACAAGTTCAAATCAACCTCGGGCCTAATGTCGGGGATATGACTACTGGGTATGAACCGCCCAGGAGGGGCCGGGTCATCCCACCGGCGACTTATCAATGAAGATGGCGGGTAGCCCATTGGCGGCCCAAGACCTAGAGGTGACTTGAGGCCCAAAGGGATGAACCGCCGCATGAATAACTTGTATTGTAAGGCAAGCTTAGTTAGTCACCGAGCCGGACACGATATGTATGAGCCGGCCGGGACTCTGTAAGCCGCCGGGCATCAACCTCTGTATACAAAGGGGTGACCCGGCGGCGAGTTAAGGGCAAGAAATAAGAGATAGAGAACTAGGTCAAGCGTATTTGCTCCCTGGTGATCCAACCCTAGCAATACAACCCCAAACTGGATTAGGCCTTTACCTTCACCGCAAGGGGCCGAACCAGTATATACTCTCTGTGTCCTTTGTCCCGATTAACCCCTTTATGCTAACCTAGTTGCGATGGCTCCACGACTAAGTCCTTACGCTAGGACATCTGCCGTGTCAACTCCACGACAAGTTATATAACGATAAACTACTATATATTTTTGATAGGCTCAAAACCCAAAAAGGACAAATAGACCCGGACGGAGGAAGCACCATACAAAGCACACCGTGCCGGAGTGGACTCATCCTAGGCTAGGGCTGGAATTCAAGCCGAGTCGAGCCAGCTCGGCTCAAATCGCTAGAGCTTGTTTCATTAACGAGCTAGCTCGACTCGACTCGTTATTATAACAAGCTCAAATCCAAGATTGGCTCGACTCGTATAACTCGCGAGCTGGCTCGTTTAGCTTGTTAAGCTCATTAAAGATATGAACATAAAACCCTCATATATTATAAACTGATTATGTATATATTAAACATATATATCACTAAAAAATAGTAATTTCCTTGTAACGCATGAGTCTCCTAGGCGGTTGGGCCTTCAACGGCTAGGCCTTGTGTTGTGCGCCTGGGACATAGGGTGCTGAGTGGATGATCATTTTTTGTATTGGGAGTGGCTGATCTTTTGTACCGAGCCTAACGAGTTACATGAGTACTCGTGATATTGGCTCGTTTAACTTGGTCTATAAATGATCTAAAACTAAAGCTCAGCTCGACTCGTTATTCTTCGAGTTCGAGTCGATTCAAGCCGAGTCACGAGTTACTCGTTTAGCTCGCGAGCTTCGAGCTTTTTTTCCAGCCCTATCCTAGGCCCACGCCTGTGGATCTCTCAAGAGAATCATCCTCGCAATGAAGTACATCACATTGTGGCGGCAACTATATAAGCGAAAATGAGCTCATTATAAATGTCATACCCATTATTATTGTTATCATGTAAGAGGCTGATACGTCTCCAACGTATCTATAATTTTTGATTGTTCCATGCTATTATATTATTTGTTTTGGATGTTTTATATGCATATATATGCTATTTTATATTAATTTTGGGATTAACCTATTAACCTAGAGCCCAATGCCAATTCATGTTTTTTTCCTTGTTTTTGAGTTTCGCAGAAAAGGAATACCACACGGAGTCCAAACGGAATAAAACCTTCACGATGATTTTTCTTGGACCAGAAGACACCAGGAGACTTGGAGATGAAGGAGGAGCCACTAGGCAGCCACAAGGACGGAGGGCTCGCCCAGGGGGGTAGGGCACGCCCCCACCCTTGTGGTTCCCTTGTGCACCTCCTGACCTAATTCTTTCGCCTATATATACCCATATATCCCCAAACCAACAGGGGCATCCACGAAAACACTTTTCCACCGCCGCAACCTTTTGTACCCATGAGATCCCATCTAGGGGCCTTTTCCGGCGTCCCTGTCGGAGGGGAATTCGACCACAGAGGGCTTCTACATCAACTCTATTGCCCTTCCAATGAAGCGTGAGTAGTTTATTTCAGACCTACGGGTCCATAGCTAGTAGCTAGATGGCTTCTTCTCTTTTTTTGATTCTCAATACCTTGTTCTCCTCGATGTTCTTGGAGATCTATCCAATGTAATATTCTTTTGCGGTGTGTTTGCTGAGATCCAATGAATTGTGGATTTATGATCAATTTATCTATGAATATTGTTTGAATCTCCTCTGAATTCTTTTATGCATGATTTGATATCTTTGTAATTCTCTTCAAACTATCGATTTGGTTTGGCCAACTAGATTGGTTTTTGTTGTAATGGGAAAAGTGTATAGCTTTGGGTTCAATCTTGTGGTGTCATATCCCAGTGACAGTAGGGGCAGCAAGACATGTATTGTATTGTTGCCATCGAGGATAAAAAGATGGGGTTTTCATCATATTGCTTGAATTAATTCCTCTACATCATGTCATCTTACTTAAAGCATTACTCCGTTCTTTATGAACTAAATACTCTTGATGCATGCTGGATAGCGGTCGATGTGTGGAGTAATAGTAGTAGATGCAGAATCGTTTCGTTCTACTTGACAAGGACGTGATGCCTATATTCATGATCATTGCCTTAGATACCGTCGTAACTTTGCGCTTTTCTATCAATTGCTCGGCAGTAATTTGTTTTCCCACCGTATTATTTGCTATCTTGAGCGAAGCCTCTAGTGAAACATATGGCCCTCGGGTCTACTTTCCATCATACAAGTTATATTTTCCATAATATTAGTTTCCGATTTACTATTTTGCAATCTTTTACTTTCCGATCTATAAATAAAAAATACCAAAACTATTTACTTTACCGTTTCTCTATCTCTATCAGATCTCACTTTTGCAAGTAACCGTGAAGGGATTGACAACCACTTTATCGCGTTGGGTGCAAGTTGTTGCTTGTTTGTGCATGTATTCGGTGACTTGTGTGTTGTCTTCTACTAGATTGATACCTTGGTTCTCAAACTGAGGGAAATACTTATCTCTACCTTGCTGCATCACCCTTTCCTCTTCAAGGGAAAAACCAACGCAAGCTCAAGAAGTAGCAGGGGCCCCAAGTTTTAGTTTTTCTCGGGCCCCCAAAATCTCATGACCAGTCCTGTGTACAACTAATCACCCAGAGATCGATGGTCAGACTGAACATATTAATAACCAGGTTGAGTTCTGTTTATGTGGCTTTATCAATTATCATCCTACACGTTAGGTTTGTTGGTTGTCTTTCTGTGAATACTCATATAACACAAATTGGCATACTGCCCATCAGAAGACTCCATTTGAAGTGATATATGGACATGCTCCTCGTCAATTTGGCATTTCTGTATCTGGCATAGTTGACCTCGTTGATGTTCAACAGTTGTTTTCTTATAAAGGGAATATATTGATATCGCGGAGATACCAATTCCTCCTGTGTTGGACCCCAATTGTCGATGCCTCTTCTATGAGTCATGAAGCACCAAGTGAAGTCCTCGTCGCCTCGAAGACTTGATCCACCATTACTAGACCTCAGACCTCAGCCACCATGACATTTCCGCCATTGTCTTTACCATGAAAATTGAAATACCGACATGTCACATAATATCAACAGATAACGAAGCTTCGCGTCACGCACTCGTGAAGCCACATGTGCTGAAATAGGGGTGCACATGACCAAATCCCATCCGATCTAGGGATCTATAGGCGTCAAGCACCTAATGGAGATCTCTGGCGGAGCCTTCCGGAACTTGTCAACGGCCAGATCAATGAGGGCCGACATCAAGTAGAACACTGTCTTGGTGCTAGAAGAACCTTGGAAAACCAACAGCTCATTCTGTTCGTCAACATTTGTTTTGGACTCAACGTAGAATGAAACATCAAGCATATAAGAAAATGTATTGAAAGAGAGTTTAGGTGATTTGGTTTTCCTTAAACTCCAACCATATGCTCAATCTTCTGCGGTTCACCGTTCCAATCATAAGCTAGCATTCACATATTTTGGATCTTACAAAATTGAGGAGTGTATTGGTGCAGTCCCTTACTGCCTTGTGTTTCTAAAGGAGAGCAAGATTCATCTAGTGTTTCATGTATCACACTTGTGAGCTTGTATCCAACCAAAACATTAGGTTTCTTTTGATCTTCGTTCTCATCAAATTCGTTTAGCTGTGCCTCAAAATAGGCTTTCGCCCCGCTTTATAAATAAAGCAACGGTTCACACAAGCATCACACACAAATCTAACCAAACTAGATAGCCGGGGCAGCGGCACACTCATGTCGAAGGAAAGAGAAAGAAATAAGAAAAACCACCTACTGGCGTGCTACTTGTTAGCTGCATTGGCATTTCCTCGACGAGGAGAGGATGATGCAGTACAATAGAGATATGTATTTCCCTCAGTTATGAAACCAAGGTTATCAATCCAGTAGGAGAGCCAAGCAACACTATGTAAACAACACCCGCACACAAACAAAAAATACTAGCAACCCAACGCGTAGAGGGGTTGTCAATCCCTCAATGGTTACGAGCAAGACCAAACATTATAGTTTTTGATAAATAGATCAAAAAATACAAAATAAAATAAATAAAAGAAAATTGCAGCAAGGTATTTTTGGTTTTACTATATGATAGAAAATAGACCCGAGGGCCATAATTTTCACCAGAGGCTTCTGTCATAAAAGTAGGATACTGTGAGTAGACAAATTACTGTTGGTCAATTGACAGAAAAGCAAATAATTATAATGAAATCCAAGGCAATGATCATGTATATAGGCATCACGCCCGAGAAAGGAAAAACTAAAGCGATTCTGCATCTAGTAATATTACTCCACACATCGACCGCTATCTAGCATGCATCTAGTGTATTAAGTTCATGGAACAACGGAGTAAAGCCTTAAGCAAGTTGACATGATGTAGATAAGATAAACTCACGTATGAAATAAATCCGATCTTCTTACCTTTAATAGCAACGATATATGCGTGAAATGTCCCTTTCTGTCACTGGGATTGAGCACCGCAAGATCGAACCTGTCGGCGTTCTGGGAACGGTGGTCCCCAGAATTGCCTGCCTGCGGCCCGCGGCATGGCTAAGTTAGTGGGCCGTCCGGCCCATCTTCATCAACAAGGCATCCAAGACCCTCGCGAGGGGCCAAGCCTCGCGAGGCAGACGATGCAAGACCTCATCAGGAGTGGCCAAGCCAGGCGGGCTCACGAGGAGCGGAGATATCAAGGCGGGGCAAACCTCACGAGGCTCTCATGACGTGAGCCGTGACGATCGAGACCAGGAGGGCGCCAGGCAGGCGCCAGCGCGCGGAGCGTCCTTGTTTCCTCTTTGGTGCTAAGGAGGCAAGCGCAGGCGGGGAGTACTGAGGCATCAGGCAAAGGTTGCCATATCGGTGCAACGAGACCAAGATCAGAAGGATGGTAGGACGGAGGTCACCGTGGAGCCCAAGACGGCGTCACCACCAGAGCCTTTTGTAGGCGAAGACCACTTTTGTCAGGATAGCTTGTACTAGCTGCCGCCCTTCAAATTTGCCCGCCGTTGTTGGCTCCCTTCCCGCTCAATATTTGGGGAGAGGACCAGGGCCTATATAAGTAGAGCTAGCCACCACAATAGGGGCATCGAGTCCTCACTCGCACAAGTTCGGCAAGCACAAGAACACCTCAACCTCAGGAGGCTGTTCTTCCCCTTTGTACTGTTCATCATCAGCCTAAGAGGCAATCCACCACCACACACACTGGAGTAGGGTATTACACCACAACGGTGTCCCGAACCAGTATAAATCCCGTGTCTTTTGTGTGTTGCGAGTTCGTCGACTTCGTCCGCGAGATCTTAGCGAGCTAGGGCGTGGATCGGTAGGAGGGCAAGATTTCGCACGCACCCCAGAGTTCGAACATCAAGGGTTTGCTGGAACCTCACATCCGACATTTGGCGCGCCAGGTAGGGGTGCGCCGGAGCTTCTTCCTCGACAATCGACTTGCCGACGCACCACGATCAAGATGTCCGGCGACCCAAGAGCTGACTCCGACCGCTGGGTAGCCTGGCCGGCCCGGGCAACGACGCCTGCTCATGAAGACCTCCACCCTGCGCTCCAGGCGGTGCGGGCGCCGTCCAACGCTCCGGGGCACGGACGGCGCGACCAGGCATCGTCCACCCTCACTCCACGACAGGTACGAGCCGCTGCAAGGGCAGCAAGCCACGCCGCCGCAACAGCACCACACTCGCGGCGAGAGCAGGCAAACATGCGGGCGGCACTCACCGTGGCAAGGGAGCTACTGCGGTGCCGGCTGATGGAGAGCGGCCGGGATGCGCTGCGGGAATGCTTTGCCGAGCTGCTGGACGCAGCAGCCTCGGGATCGCCGCCTTTCTGCTATCGGCTCCCTTCTCAGGACAATATGGGGCCTCATGGCGGGCCTCGCCGCAACCACGCGTCGTCGGGCGCGCATGGGGGCTTCGTCAACACCAGGGCGGCAGGCGGCGCCGGGGGCTCCGCCGCCACCATACCGCCCGCGACAAGCACGGGCACGAGCGTCGCCCCCCATGGTTCCGGCAAGATGCCACGCTACTACCCTCAGGACACCACGCTGGGTCGGGCAACATGGAGTATGGGGCACTACGGCAAGGTGTTCGGGGTAACAGCCCCGGAAGCTTACGTGCCCCGCCTGATGGATCAGGAGTATGAACCGGAGGACGACCCCGGCTCGTTCGTTGGAGAAGATTGGGAAGAAGGGGCGCTAGGAGTCGAAGCCTTCCAGGAACCAATAGAGAACCACGACGATCGCGCCATCAACGACAACTACAGGGTACCGTTAATCTCTCAGGAGCAAGCTTACACTAACCATGGGCTTCCAGTGAACCAGGTTACAGCCTCGGCAGATCACCCTGGCGCGCCAACACCTCTCCTGCCAGGGGAAGCTCATTGGGGGTTGCGCGGAGGGAGCCAGGAATAGGGCACCTCCCCACATCGCGCGAAGCCGGGCGACACCCGGAGGTAGGCCTTCTGTCGGGGAGGCTTCGATGACCCTTCCCCCGGCAGAGGACCTGTGGTCGCCGAGGGCACCGCTAGCGTCCCCTTTCCCCCCTTTGTGTCGTCCAGGTTGCCGGTCGGCTCAAAGGTGGTCGAGGGTGGCGCAAGGCGGGGCCCTCGTCTGGCGATATGAAGCAAGGCTGGTACCTGTGAAGAAGGCCCAGTGCCTGTGAAGCTCGCCGCCCGTGACACTCTCACGTAATAATGAGTTGGGGCTGTACACGCCTCAGAGTCTCACGGGTGCGGGCCTCAGGCCCTGGGCCTCCCTCCCACGCCTAGTGGCAGCACTTAGCTCCGTGCTGGTGAGAAGACTTGAAGACCAGAAGACTAGACTAGGTGCCGGACGCGGCCATTTTCTTTGGATCTCTCTTTCTGTAGCTTTGCTTTCTGGATCTGGATTTAAGTTGAAGCCGAGTTTTTGTCGATGCGCGCGGGGGTGCCTCTTCTCGTTTGAACAGTTTCTTGCTTTCTAGATTTCGTTTAGTCTGGGACTCATGTCCGTCGCCTTCCCCTCACGAGCCCCTCGCGAGTGGGACTGCGCGAAGCACACACGCGTCGAGCGCGTGCTAACGCTGCAACTGGCACTTGCCTCTTGCGGGGCCCCTTCTGACAGGTCGACAAGCTCCGCAGGATTCTCAGAAACTCGTAGCCTCGTGACCTAGCTCAAGGCTGGTGCTGACTCAGGTAAACCCCGGCGGGAAACTCGCCCCCGGACTCATGAGTCCACGAGGGCACAGATTCAATACCGCATAGGAAAGTAAATGCTGCAACCTACTTACATGAGGGGCTCCCCCTCTTAAAATGCTCTTACAAATTTTCCAAGGGCCACGCCCGAGTTTTTGCGTACAAGGTAAAACAACAGGGGGACATGGGATCAACCAGATATGTCACTTGCTACATCGCCCTCGGACGCGTCACTCGCGTCGTTGTCGTCTTCGCCGGCACCACCGCCGCCTTCGGCGACGCCTCCGTTGCCTTTGTCTGCGGCGACCACCACCGCGTCATCGTCAGCGGCAAAGGCTCTGACCAGCGCGTCCACGTTGTCCTCCACCCACCGCGCCAGATCGCCCCGGACGGCCTGCGGTACGGGGGCAATGGCGGCGTTGAAGTCGAGTCGGCGAAGGTGTTCCTGAGGTGGCTGAAGACACGGGAGAACACGTGCCCGAGCAGGCCCCGACTTCTCTCCTCCACGAGCCGGCGAGCCCTGTCAGACCGGGTTTCCAGGCGCGTCACCACGTCGGTGAAGAAGGTCAGGTGGCTGGCATAGTCATTCGAGTGGAGGCAGGAGCATTTTCGTCGCAGATGTAGCCTAGGGCGGTGTTGGCCCTGTTCCGGAGATCTTGAAGCATACGAGCGTGCTCGCGCTCCAGCGTCCGACGTTGGAGCACTTCCTCCATGTTTTGCCATGTGACGGCCTTGGTGTCATCAACCCGCTTCCGAAGAGAAAGCAGCTCGGCGCGGGCGGAGGCCAGGTCCGCCTGCGCCGTAACCTCCGCTCGCCTCTCAGCCTCGTCCAACCTGGGCCTGAGGGCAGCAGCCCTGCCCGCACCCTTCGTACCTGCGAGCTTCAACTTCAAGTCATACCTTCCCTCCAGTTCTGCGCGAACCTCGACCACCCGGCGGTCCACTTCCTCCTGGACCCTGGCCTCACAAACCCCGATGGCATCTTCTGCTTGGGTAACTAGACGCTCCCTCGTCTCCAATTGTTCAAGCTCGAGGTTGCGCTCCTCCTCGCGCTTCTGGACCTCTTCCTCCTCGGCAGGCGTCCCCCTCAGCGGCGCAAGGGTAGCTCTTGCGCCTCCACCTGCTGCTCTAGGGACGCACTCCAGGCGTGGAGCTCCTACACGCGCTTCTCCACGGCCTCGCGACGGCTGTCGGCCTCATGAGCCTCCTCCAAGGCTCGGGAGCAAGCCTCGCGGGAAACCTTGAGAGACGCCTCAGCCTTCGCATTGTCAAGATTGCGCTGGAAGCGGCCGAGGTTGATAGCCACCCTCAGCTTGCGCCATTCCTCCGCCAACCGGAGACCTTCAACCTCAAGGCGCGAGTCGACACCCGTGAGCTCTTCACCAAGTCGGCTCATTGCGCCCATTGCCTCCTGGAAGAGCTCGTGACGAACTACGCTCCGCCGGCGCTCGAGCTCGAACGCTCGGCCCAGCTCGCCCTCCGCCTCGGGGGCTGCGGGCGGGGCACCAAGTGGCGCACCACCTCTCGGCAGGGGGCCGGGGGCTGGCACTGCACCTGACGTCAACCAGTCCTCGCGAGGAGCCCAAGCCAATCAGGGCTCGCTGCTTGTAGAGGAACCGAAGATCGAAGAGAACCAACTACTATCCATGACCAAAGGAGGGGTCTTGGGCACGCCCGGCAAGCTCCACACCAGACCGTGGGGGAGGGGCGACAAAGCCGCAGGCTCAGCGCGCCATGAAGGCAGAAACGCTCCCTCAACCGACCCTGCTCCAGGGGCGGCAGGCGGACCCGGAACGCTTGAGGTCGATGAGGGAGTCGAGGAAGGGGGAGGCCGCTTCTCAGGAGATGCAACAGCTTCAACCGAAGGAGCCATGAAGGACTGACATCAGGATAAGAAGACTGCACGCAAGAAGCCATGACAATAAGATACTTACGCGTTAATGGCGATGTACTTTCGTCGCTTCAACAGCCCGAAGATATTGTTGCCGCTAGGGGATCCTTTCCTCTTACGGAGCTACTCAAAGTCCACACAAAGACGACCGAAGCGCTGGACGTGACAGCCAGTGCGCGGCGGGGCCAAAGAAGAGCTGGGAAGGACAGCTTCAGGGGTGCCCGGTTGCGGCGAACAGCCGAGTGCCGTCTCACCGCAACCTCCCGAGGCTACTGGAGCCTTGGCCTCAGGAGCCGCATGCCGCGTCTCCTCAGTGACCGACACCTCAAGAGAGGGGTCGCAAGCTCCTGAGGACGGCGCCCCAGGATCACCACTCAGCATGTGCTCCTCGGCACTCGATACACCGGCCCCCGTCGGAGCTCGCCCTCCTGCAACCTCACCTGGGGCGAGTTCGGCACCGGCGGCCAGGAAGGGAACCACGTCGACGGGGTTCTCGCGGGACCCCACCAGGCCGATTGGGCGCCGCCCCCACTCATCAAAGGAAGGCATGCTCGCGTCAAATGCGGCCTTGTTCTCGCAGCGGTACAGCAGGCAGCTATTTCTGGGCATGTCGTCCAGCAAAGGGACATCCGATAGGACCGTAAGCACCATTTGCCGTGTCGCAAGAGGAAGCCGCTTCTCCTGAAACCTCATATGGTCCTGGCTGCTGAGAAAGTCCCACATCGGGCGGGAGTGGCGCTGAAGCGAAGCGACTCGACTCTTGACGAACTCCTTCACCACCATAGGTGCAGTCACACCGCGGTCCTTCAACCTCCTCAGCCTGGCCCAGACGGGGGCAAGGCGGGGGCTCGTGAGCTTCTGATGGCTCCAGCCGGAGTTTGGAGCAGCAGGCCCCATCGGAACTGGGAGCAGAGGGCTGAGCACGCCGGCGTCAACAAACACCCATCGTGTACGGAATTCGCTCGTGGATGAAGGAAGCTCTAAGTCAATCCCCGTGGCCGCTGTCGCGGCCACGGCTTGGAAGCCCACGCACCCCAAGCTCTGCCGGGGACCGGTCAGACGCAATGAGAAGAAATGGCGGAGGAGGGCCACAGAAGGAGCGATGCCCACCATGTCCTCGCACAAGAAGGCGAAGACGGAAAGAAGGGTCATAGATTGAGGGTCGAGATGAAGCATGTGGATCTGATAATGCTCGAGCACCGCGTTGAAGAAGGCGGACAAGGGAGGAATCAGGCCAGCCCAGAGGGCATCTATGAAGATCGGGACCTCAGTGGCTGCCCGTGCCATGCGAGCGCGAGACGCGGGCCAAGCCACCGTCTCTCCCCACTCGTTGAAACTGGAGGCAAGCATGGGGCGCACCTTTTCCATGGCCTCGTCATTGAGCACCCGAGGCCGGCCGAGCGTAGGCTCAAGGGACGGAGGCGCACTTGGCAAAGACAGAGGTTTCTTCCCCTTTTCAGCCTGTCTCGGCGCCATGGCGATGAAGCAGGCAGAGCGCAAGTCAGATTGGAAGGGCAAAGGAGGGTCTCGAGGAAGCAGGGAGATTGGAGGAGCCAGGCGTGGGCGAAGGAGGAATAACTGTGTGAGATGCGGGGGCCGCATAGCCAGGCGGATTCAAGGGCAGCGTGGGAAGCGGAGGCGCCCACGTCCAATCAACTGCCACGCATCAACCGAGGCCGCAGGCTTTTAGGGCCCGCAGCGCTCCGTACTTGACCCTTGGCTTTGCCACGAAGCCAAGCCAGAGCGCACCTTGGGCCTGGGGGCTACTGTCGGCGTTCTAAGAACGGGGGTCCCCAGACTTGCCTGCCAGCGGCCCGCGAAATGGCTAAGTTAGTGGGCCGTCCGGCCCATCTTCATCAACAAGGCATCAAAGACCCTCGCTAGGGGCCAAGCCTCGCGAGGCGGACGACGCAAGACCTCCTCAGGAGTGGCCTAGCCAGGCGGGCTCACGAGGAGCGGAGATATCAAGGCGGGGAAAACCTCACGAGGCTCTCGTGACGTGAGTCGTGACGATCGAGACCAGGCGGGCACCAGGCAGGCGCCAGCGCGCGCAGCGTCCTTGTTTCCTCTTTGGTTCTAAGGAGGCAAGCGCAGGCAGGGAGTACCGAGGCATCATGCAAAGGTTGCCATATCGGTGCAACGAGACCAAGACCAGAAGGACGGCAGGACGGAGGTCACCATGGAGCCCAAGACGGCGTCACCACCGGAGCCTTTCGCAGGCGAAGACCACTTTTGTCAGGATAGCTTGTACTAGTTGTCCCCCTTCAAATTTTCCCGCCGTTGTTGGCTCCCTTCCCGCTCAATATTTGGGGAGAGGACCAGGGCCTATATAAGTAGAGCTAGCCACCACAGTAGGGGCATCGAGTCCTCACTCGCACAAGTTCGGCAAGCACAAGAGCACCTCAACCTCAGGAGGCTGTTCTTCCCCTTTGTACTGTTCATCATCAGCCCAAGAGGCAATCCACCACCACACACACTAGAGTAGGGTATTACACCACAACGGTGGCCTGAACCAGTATAAATCTCGTGTCTTTTGTGTGTTGCGAGTTCGTCGAGTTCGTCCGCGAGATCTTAGCGAGCTAGGGCGTGGATCGGTAGGAGGGAAAGACTTCGCACGCACCCCAGAGTTCGAACCTTAAGGGTTTGCCGGAACCCAACATCCGACAGAACCCATCACAAAGCACCTCTTCGCATGTCAAGATAAATCAATCTAGTTGGCCAAACCAAACCCAATAAATCAGAGAAGAAATAGGAGGCTATAAAAATCATGCATAAAAGAGTTCAGAGAAACTCAAATAATATTCTTGGATAGATCTGATCATAAACTCAAAATTCATTGGATCCCAACAAACACACCACAAGAAGTCATTACATCAAATAGATCTCCAAGAACACCAAGGAGAACATTTTATTGAGGATCAAAAAGAGAGAAGAAGCCATCTAGATACTAACTACTCAAGCATCATCCTAGGGTAGCAAGGATGATGAAGAGCCCCCTCCGTGATCGAATCCCCCACCGGTAGAGTGCCGGAAAGGCCTCTAATGGGATCTCGTGGTTTTGGAACTTTCGGCGGCGAAAAAAGTATTTCATGAACTCCCTGGTAGATTTTCTGATTTTAGAGTATTTATAGAGGTGGAGTTAGGTCAAATGGAGGCCTGTGGGCCCCACAATGTACCAGGACGCGCCCTAGGCCCCTGGCGCACCCTGGTGCCTGATACGTCTCCAACGTATCTATGATTTTCTATTGTTCCATGTTGTTATATTATCATTCTTGGATGTTTTACAATCTTTTTATATTATTTTTAGGTACTAACCTATTGACATAGTGCCAAGTGCCAGTTGTTGTTTTTTGCTTGTTTTTTACATTGCAGAAAATCAATACCAAATGGAGTCCAAACGCAGCGAAACTTTTTGTGGATTTTTTATGGACCAGAAGACACCCAATGGGCCGGAGAAGCACCTGGGGGTGACCCGAGGGGGGGAACAACCCACCAGGGCGCGCCTGGGGGCCCAGGCACGCCCAGGTGGGTTGTGCCCACCTTGGTGGCCTCCCGCACCGCCTCTTTGCTCTATAAATACCCCAATATTCCAGAAACCATAGGGGAGTCAACGAAAATCAATTCCAGCCGCCGCAAGTTCCAGAAACACCAGATCCAATCTAGACACCATCGCGGAGGGGTTAATCATCCTCATTGGTGCCTCTCTGATGATGCGTGAGTAGTCTTTTGTAGACCTTCGGGTCCGCATTTAGTAGCTAGATGGCTTCCTCCCTCTCTTTTGATTCTCAATACAATGGTCTCTTGGAGATCCATGTGATGTAACTCTTTTTGCGGTGTGTTTGTTGGGATCCGATGTGTTGGGGAACGTAGTAATTTTCAAAAATCTCCTACGCACACACAGGATCATGGTGATGCATAGCAATGAGAGGGGAGAGTGTTGTCCACGTACCCTCATAGACCGAAAGCGGAAGCGTTAGCACAACGCGGTTGATGTAGTCGTACGCCTTCAAGATCCAACCGATCGAAGTACCGAACGTACGGCACCTCCGAGTTCAGCACTCGTTCAGCTCGATGACGTCCCGCGAACTCCGATCCAGCAGAGCTTCACGGGAGAGTTCCGTCAGCATGACAGCATGGTGATGGTGATGATGATGCTACCAACGCAGGGCTTCGCCTAAGCACCGCTATGATATGATCGAGGTGGAATATGGTGGAGGGGGGCACCGCACACGGCTAAGAGATCAAGAGATCAATTGTTGTGTCTACAGGTGCCCCCCTGCCCCCGTATATAAAGGACCAGGGGGGAGGAGGCGGACGGCCAGGGGAGGGCGCGCCAGGGAGGAGTCCTACGCCCACCGGGAGTAGGACTCCCTCTTTCCCTAGTTGGAGTAGGAGGGGGAAAGGAAGGGAAGGAGAGAGGGGGAAGGAAAGCCCCCCCCCTCCTTGTCCAATTCGTACTAGAGGGGGACGGGGCGTGCGGCCAGCCCTAGCTGCCCCTCCTCTTCTCCACTAAGGCCCATCTTGGCCCATTAAACTCCCCGGGGGGTTCCGGTAACCCCCCGGTACTCCAGTATATGTCCGAAACTCCTTGAAACAATTCCGGTGTCCGAACATAGTCGTCCAATATATCAATCTTGACGTCTCGACCATTTCAAGACTCCTCGTCATGTCCGTGATCACATTCGGGATTCCGAACAACCTTCGGTACATCAAAACACAAAAACTCATAATACAATCGTCACCGAAACTTTAAGCGTGCAGACCCTACGGGTTCGAGAACTATGTAGACATGAACGAGACACGTCTCCGGCCAATAACCAATAGCGGAACCTGGATGCTCATATTGGATCCTACATATTCTATGAAGATCATTATCGATCAAACCGCATAACAACATACATTGTTCCCTTTGTCATCGGTATGTTACTTGCCCGAGATTCGATCATCGGTATCTCAATACCTAGTTCAATATCGTTACTGGCAAGTCTCTTTACTCATTCTGTAATACATCATCTCGCAACTAACTCATTGGTTACAATGCTTGCAAGGCATATAGTGATGTGCATTACCGAGTGGGCCCAGAGATACCTCTTTGACAATCGGAGTGACAAATCCTAATGTCGAAATACGCCAACCCAACAAGTACCTTCGGAGACACCTGTAGAGCACCTTTATAATCACCCAGTTACGTTGTGATGTTTGGTAGCACAAAAAGTGTTCCTCCGGTAAACGGGAGTTTTATAATCTCATAGTCATAGGAACATGTATAAGTCATGAAGAAAGCAATAGCAACATATTAAATGATCAAGTGCTAAGCTAACGGAATGGGTCAAGTCAATCACATCATTCTCCTAATGATGCGATCCCGTTAACCAAAGGACAACTCATGTCTATGTCCAGGAAACATAACCATCTTAGATTAACGACCTAGTCAAGTAGAGGCATACTAGTGACACTCTGTTTGTCTATGTATTCACACATGTATCATGTTTCCGGTTAATACAATTCTAGCATGCATAATAAACATTAATCTTGATATAAGGAAATAAATAATAACTTTATTATTGCCTCTAGGGCATATTTCCTTCAGTCTCCCACTTGCACTAGAGTCAATAATCTAGATTACACAACAATGATTCTAAGACCCATGGAGCCTTGGTGCTGATCATGTTTTGCTCGTGGAAGAGGCTTAGTCAATGGGTCTGCAACATTTAGATCCGTATGTATCTTGCAAATCTCTATGTCTCCCACCTGGACTTGGTCCCGGATGGAATTTAAGCGTCTCTTGATGTGCCTGGTCCTCTTGTGAAATCTGGATTCCATTGCCAAGGCAATTGCAGCAGTATTGTTACAGAAGATTTTCATTGGACCCGATGCAATAGGTATGACGCCTAGATCGGATATGAACTCCTTCATTTGCTTCTTCCAAAGCAGCTATGTACTCCGCTTCACACGTAGATCCCGCCACGACACTTTGTTTAGAACTGCACCAACTGACAGCTCCACCGTTCAATATAAACACGTATCCGGTTTGCGATTTAGAATCGTCCGGATCAGTGTCAAAGATTGCATCAACGTAACCATTTACGATGAGCTCTTTGTCACCTCCATAAACGAGAAACATATCCTTAGTCCTTTTCAGGTATTTCAGGATGTTCTTGACCGCTGTCCAGTGATCCACTCCTGGATTACTTTGGTACCTCCCTGCTAAACTAATAGCAAGGCACACATTAGGTCTGGTACACAACATTGCATACATTATAGAGCCTATGGCTGAGTCGTAGGGAACATCTTTCATTTTCTCTCTATCTTCTGCAGTGGTCGGGCATTGAGTCTTACTCAACTTCACACCTTGTAACATAGGCAAGAACCCTTTCTTTGCTTGATCCATTTTAAACTTCTTCAAAACCTTGTCAAGGTATGTGCTTTGTGAAAGTCCAATTAAGCGTCTTGATCTATCTCTATAGATCTTGATGCCCAATATGTAAGCAGCTTCATCGAGGTCCTTCATTGAAAAACTTTTATGCAAGTATCCTTTTATGTTATCCAGAAATTCTATATCATTTCCAATCAACAATATGTCATCCACATATAAGATAAGAAATGCTACAGAGCTCCCACTCACTTTCTTGTAAATACAGGCTTCTCCAAAAGTCTGTATAAAACCATATACAACTCTTCTTCCAGAAATCCATTCAGGAATGCAGTCTTTACATCCATTTGCCAAATTTCATAATCATAAAATGCGGCAATTGCTAACATGATTCGGATGGAATTAAGCGTCGCTACGGGTGAGAAGGTCTCATCGTAGTCAATCCCTTGAACTTGTCGAAAACCTTTCTCAACAAGTCGAGCTTTATAGACAGTAACATTACCGTCAGCGTCTGTCTTCTTACTGAAGATCCATTTATTCTCATTTGCTTGCCGATCATCGGGCAAGTCAACCAAAGTCCACACTTTGTTCTCATACATGGATCCCATCTCAGATTTCATGGCCTCAAGCCATTTTGCGGAATCTGCGCTCACCAACGCTTCTTCATAGTTTGTAGGTTCGTCATGGTCTAGTAACATGACCTCCAGAACAGGATTACCATACCACTCTGGTGCGGATCTCACTCTGGTTGACCTACAAGGTTCGGTTGTAACTTGATGTGAAGCTTCATGATCATCATCATTAGCTTCCTCACTAATTGGTGTAGGTGTCACAGGAACCAGTTTTTGTGATGAACTACTTTCCAATAAGGGAGCATGTACAGTTACCTCATCAAGTTTTACTTTCCTTCCACTCACTCTTTCGAGAGAAACTCCTTCTCTAGAAAGGATCCATTTTTAGCAACTAATGTTTTGCCTTCGGATCTGTGATAGAAGGTGTACCCAACAGTTTCCTTTGGGTATCCTATGAAGACACATTTCTCCGATTTGGGTTCGAGCTTATCAGGTTGAAGCTTTTTCACATAAGCATCGCATCCCCAAACTTCAAGAAACGACAACTTTGGTTTCTTGCCAAGCCACAGTTCATAAGGTGTCGTCTCAACGGATTTTGATGGTGCCCTATTTAACGTGAATGCAGCTGTCTCTATTGCATAACCCCAAAATGATAGCGGTAAATCAGTAAGAGACATCATAGATCGCACCATATCTAGTAAAGTACGATTACGATGTTCGGACACACCATTACGCTGTGGTGTTCCGGGTGGCGTGAGTTGTGAAACTAGTCCGCATTGTTTCAAATGTAGACCAAACTCATAACTCAAATATTCTCCTCCACGATCTGATCGTAGAATATTTATTTTCTTGTTACGATGATTTTCAACTTCACACTGAAATTCTTTGAACTTTTCAAATGTTTCAAACTTATGTTTCATTAAGTAGATATACCCATATCTGCTTAAATCATCTGTGAAGGTGAGAAAATAACGATACCCGCCGCGAGCCTCAACATTAATTAGTCCACATACATCAGTATGTATGATCTCCAACAAATCAGTTGCTCGCTCCATAGTTCTGGAGAACGGCGTTTTAGTCATCTTGCCCATGAGGCACGGTTCGCAAGTACCAAGTGATTCATAATCAAGTGATTCCAAAAGTCCATCAGTATGGAGTTTCTTCATGCGCTTTACACCAATATGACCCAAACGGCAGTGCCACAAATAAGTTGCACTATCATTATCAACTCTGCATCTTTTGGCTTCAACATTATGAATATGTGTATCACTACTTTCGAGATTCAACAAAAATAGACTACTCTTCAAGGGTGCATGACCATAAAAGATATTTCTCATATAAATAGGAAAACCATTATTCTCAGATTTAAATGATAACCGTCTCACATCAAACAAGTTCCAGATATAATGTACATGTTCAACGCTGGCACCAAATAACAATTATTCAGGTCTAAAACTAATCCCGAAGGTAGATGTAGAGGTAGTGTGCCGACGGTGATCACATCGACTTTGGAACCATTTCCCACGCGCATCGTCACCTCGTCCTTAGCCAGTCTTCGCTTAATCCGTAGTCCCTGTTTCGAGTTGCAAATATTAGCAACAGAACCAGTATCAAATACCCAGGTGCTACTGCGAGCTCTAGTAAGGTACACATCAATAACATGTATATCACATATACCTTTGTTCACCTTGCCATCCTTCTTATCCGCCAAATACTTGGGGCAGTTCCGCTTCCAGTGACCAGTCTGCTTGTAGTAGAAGCACTCAATCTCAGGCTTAGGTCCAGACTTGGGTTTCTTCTCTTGAGCAGCAACTTGTTTGTTGTTCTTCTTGAAATTCCCCTTCTTTTCCCTTTACCCTTTTTCTTGAAACTGATGGTCTTATTGACCATCAACACTTGATGCTCCTTCTTGATTTCTACCTCCGCAGCCTTTAGCATTGCGAAGAGCTCGGGAATTGTCTTATACATCCCTTGCATATTATAGTTCATCACGAAGCTCTTGTAGCTTGGTGGCAGTGATTGAAGAATTATGTCAATGACACTATCATCTGGAAGATTAACTCCCAGTTGAATCAAGTGACTATTATTCCCAGACATCATGAGTATATGTTCACTGACAGAACTATTCTCCTCCTTCTTGCAGCTGTAGAACTTATTGGAGACTTCATATCTCTCAATCCGGGCATTTGCTTGAAATATTAACTTCAACTCCTGGAACATCTCATATTCTCCATAACGTTCAAAACGTCGTTGAAGCCCCGGTTCTAAGCCGTAAAGCATGGCACACTAAACTATCGACTAGTCATCAACTTTGCTCTGCCAGACGTTCTTAACGTCGTCAGTTGCATCTGCAGCAGGCCTGGCACCCAGTGGTGCTTCTAGGACGTAATTCTTCTGTGCAACAATGAGGATAATCCTCAAGTTACGGACCCAATCCGTGTAATTGCTACCATCATCTTTCAACTTTTCTTTCTCAAGGAACACAGTAAAATTTAACGGAACAACAGCACGGGCCATCTATCTACAAACATAGACAAGCAAAATACTATCAGGTACTAAGTTCATGATAAATTTAAGTTCAATTAATCATATTATTTAAGAACTCCCACTGAGATAGATATCCCTCTGATCATCTAAGTGATCACGTGATCCGAACCAACTAAACCATGTCCGATCATCATGTGAGATGGAGTAGTTTTCAATGGTGAACATCACTATGTTGATCATATCTACTATATGATTCATGCTCGACCTTTCGATCTCAGTGTTCCGAGGCCATATCTGCATATGCTAGGCTCGTCAAGTTTAACCCGAGTATTCTGCGTGTGCAAAACTGGCTTGCACCCGTTGTAGATGAACGTAGAGCTTATCACACCGGATCATCACGTGGTGTCTCGGCACGACGAACTTTGGCAATGGTGCATCCTTAGGGAGAACACTTTTATCTTGAAATTTAGTGAGGGATCATCTTATAATGCTACCGTCAATCAAAGCAGAATAAGATGCATAAAGGATAAACATCACATGCAATCAATATAAGTGATATGATATGGCCATCATCATCTTGTAATTGTGATCTCCATGTCCGAAGCACCATCATGATCACCATCGTCACCGGCGTGACACCTTGATCTCCATCGTAGCATCGTTGTCGTCTCGCCAACTATTTCTTCTATGACTATCGCTGCCTCTTAGTGATAAAGTAAAGCATTACAGGGCGATTGCATTGCATACAATAAAGCGACAACCATATGGCTCCTGCCAGTTGCCGATAACTCGGTTACAAAACATGATCATCTCATACAATAAAACATAGCATCATGTCTTGACCATATCACATCACAACATGCCATGCAAAAACAAGTTAGACGTCCTCTACTTTGTTGTTGCAAGTTTTACGTGGCTGCTATGGGCTGAGCAAGAACCTTCTTACCTACGCATCAAAACCACAACGATAGTTCATCAAGTTGGTGCTGTTTTAACCTTCTCAAGGACCAGGCGTAGCCACACTCAGTTCAACTAAAGTTGGAGAAACTGACACCCGCCAGCCACCTGTGTGCAAAGCACGTCGGTAGAACCAGTCTCGCGTAAGCGTACGCGTAATGTCGGTCTGGGCCGCTTCATCCAACAATACCGCCGAACCAAAGTATGACATGCTGGTAAGCAGTATGACTTGTATAGCCCACAACTCACTTGTGTTCTACTCGTGCATATACCATCTACGCATAAAACCAGGCTCGGATGCCACTGTTGGGGAACGGAGTAATTTCAAAAAAATTCCTAAGCACACACAGGATCATGGTGATGCATAGCAACGAGAGGGGAGAGTGTTGTCCATGTACCCTCGTAGACCGAAAGCGGAAGCGTTAGCACAACATGGTTGATGTAGTTGTACGTCTTCACGATCCGTCCGATCGAAGTACCGAACGTACGGCACCTCCGAGTTCAGCACACGTTCAGCTCGATGACGTCCCGCGAACTCCGATCTAGCAGAGTTTCACGGGAGAGTTCCGTCAGCAAGACGGCGTGGTGACGGTGATGATGATGCTACCGACGCAGGGTGAGGGAGTCCCGGATTTGGGGGTGTCCGGATAGCCGAACTATAACCTCTGGCCGGACTCCTGGACTATGAAGATACAAGATTGAAGACTTTGTCCCGTGTCCGGATGTGACTTTCCTTGGCGTGGAAGGCAAGCTTGGCGATACGGACATGTAGATCTCCTCCCATTGTAACCGACTCTGTGTAACCCTAGCTCTCTCCAGTGTCTATATATACCGCAGGTTTTTAGTCCGTAGGACGAACAACAATCATACCATAGGCTAGCTTCTAGGGTTTAGCCTCTCTGATATCGTGGTAGATCTACTCTTGTACTACCCATATCATCAATATTAATCAAGCAGGAGTAGGGTTTTACCTCCATCGAGAGGGCCCGAAACTGGGTAAAAACATCGTGTCCCTTGTCTCCTGTTACCATCCGCCTAGAGGCACAGTTCGGCACCCCCTACCCGAGATCCACCGGTTTTGACACCGACACAGGGCTTCGCCTAAGCACCGCTACGATATGATCGAGGTGGAATATGGTGGAGGGGGGCACCGCACATGGCTAAGAGATCAAGAGGTCAATTGTTGTGTCTAGAGGTGCCCCCTGCCCCCGTATATAAAGGACCAGGGGGAGGAGGCAGCCGACCAGGGGAGGGCGCGCCAGGGAGGAGTCCTACTCCCACCGGGAGTAGGAGTCCCTCTTTTCCTAGTTGGAGTAGGAGGGGAAAGCAAGGGAAGGAGAGAGGGGGAAGGAAAGGGGGTGCCGCCCCCCCCCCTCCTTGTCCATTTCGGACTAGAGGGGGAGGGGGCGTGCGGCCAGCCCTATCCGCCCCTCCTCTTCTCCACTAAGGCCCATCTTGGCCCATTAAACTCCCCGGGGGGTTCCGGTAACCCCCCGGTACTCCGGTATATGTCTGAAACTCCCCGAAACCATTCTGGTGTCCGAAAATAGTCATCCAATATATCAATCTTTACGTCTCGACCATTTCGAGACTCCTCGTCATGTCCGTGATCACATTCGGGACTCCGAACAACCTTCGGTATATCAAAACACAAAAACTCATAATACAATCGTCACCGAAAATTTAAGCGTGCGGACCCTACAGGTTTGAGAACTATGTAGACATGACCGAGACACGTCTCCGGCCAATAACCAATAGCAGAACCTGGATGCTCATATTGGCTCCTACATATTCTACAAAGATCTTTACTGGTCAAACCGCATAACAACATACGTTGTTCCCTTTGTCATCGGTATGTTACTTGCCCGAGATTCGATCGTCGGTATCTCAATGCCTAGTTCAATCTCGTTACCGGCAAGTCTCTTTACTCGTTCCGTAATACATCATCTCGCAACTAACTCATTAGTTACAATGCTTGCAAGGCTTATAGTGATGTGCATTACTGAGTGGGCCCAGAGATACCTCTCCGACAATCGGAGTGACAAATCCTAATCTCGAAATATGCCAACCCAACAAGTACCTTCGGAGACACCTGTAGAGCACCTGTAACATCCCGATTCTCAGAATGTTTAAGAAAAAGTTTTCAAAAATCAGGGCGAGAAAATTTCATTTGTTTTATTTGTTAACAAAGCTTAAATTGGAATTTTATAATTTAGTGGATTTAATTTGATCTAATGCGAACTTAAATTTAAATTTGAGTTTTGTTCTTCTCTTTTAGTTGGGTTTTCTTTTTCTCGCTTCAACATATTAAATTATGCGCATTTGTATTTTTGGAACTTGTTTTGATTGTTGTTTGATCTTCTATTCCATGTTAGTTAGTTTTTCTTTTAGGAAAATCTAATTCATTTCCTCTCTCATACTCTAGGCAAAATTCCCTTGCTCAACATATATCTCTTCCGTAGGTGTAGCCATATTTTTCCATCCAAATGGGCTAAGTCCATCTTTTCTTCCTCCCTTTCCAGTTGGGCTAAAGGAAGTGGCCCATCTCTCCAGCTAACGCCTCTTCTCTTTCTTCTCTTCTGTACGTTCCTAACCTACACAAACGAAACAGCCATGTACCTTGATTGTTGCCTTCCTTTAATTCCTCCTGCCTTCCTATTTCTCTCCATTCTTCACCTCTCCCAACGGGGGCCTCTTCTCCTTCCCCTTCATTCGTCCTTACGCTCGCTCGCACACAGAGAGGAAACGTCAGAAGAAACGTACAACCACAGTACAGAAGAGAAACATCCCTCCCTCTTTCCCATAAATCCCATCAGTTTCCAAAACGGCAGCCCCTCCTTATTGTGCGCCTCTACCTCCTCTTGCACCCCCGCAGAAACTCCTGGCTCTCCCTTCCTTGTTCTCTCTAGAACACTCTGCAAAGAAACGGTGCTCTATGGACACTGGTGTTCCACCCCGATGAAGGAGGCAATCCCCATCCGTTTTCTTGCGCCGGGAACTTCTCCTCCATGCCGCAGCTCCGTTCAGAAAAGAAACAACATGTTCCATCCACCACACACTAACAATTTTACATGTTCGTCTACACTGTTCATCGAGTTCTTCACACTGTTCCATCAAACTTGGTGAGCCTCTATCAAATTCCTTTTGCACGTGTATTAAACTATGTTCAATCTATCTCCTAGACATCATAATTCGGCCTATTTCTTTAGTTGGCTGCGTGCATCCAAAATCTAAGGTCATCTGGTGGCATCGACATGTTTCTTTAGTTTCTAGTCATTATATGACTTCATGTCCAACATATGAAATTCTTACTATGCCCATAGTAACCCCATGGTGGAGTTAGATCGCTAGTTTAATCAATCGGGTTTTATTATATATGTTATCTAGTCGCTCTTGTTAATTAACACAATATTTTTGTTGCATGGTTATGTGTAGATAACATTGTGGATCGTATAATAGTGTGATATACCATTGTATTGGTTCTTAGGAATTATTACCATGTATAGCAGTGGATCGATTAAATTGTGTGTTAACATGTTATTTATCTTATGTTTATGTCATACCTAGGAGTGTTTGATATTTATCTCATAACTTTTGGTTTGGCATATAACTTGTTAGATTTATTTGTTTACCGGTTATAGCTATTTAAGATAAGTTTTGCATATTGTTTTGAGTGGACAATTTGTTTAGTGTCTATAGTTCCCTTTTGTGCATGTGTAGAATATTCTGTGAACTTTTCGTTAGAATGTAATTCTCATTGTTTTTAATATGCCTCGGAGTCGCTCCTAATTATTTCTTAATGTTAGGAGTAAAATATGATTTATTAGATTTATTTTACTCTTGTTTAAATTGTTAAAATAGTTATAAGTACTTCCTTCGGTGTGGTAATTTGTGCTACCCCATTTTTTTGGCATGTGTTCTATTTTTTTTAGAACTATTGCCATGCATAGAAATCTCCATGTTTAATCTATAGGATTTGTTTCATGTCTATAGGTGTTTATCGTGTGTGATTTTGCATAGTTTTCTTTATGCTAGGTTCTAGATGTTAAATGAAGTGATAGTTTACTTTAGAACAATTCCATTATAGTTCCCTGTGGCATAACACATTTTGTGTAGTTGTTCCTATGGTTTCTTACATGTCACCATTCTAGATTCATGGTTGGTTGCTTTATGACATGGTTCATATTTGTATTGCTATATAGAATTTATTCTTATGGCATACAACCTTGTTTATTACTTTTGATAATTGTTTGGTGTGTGTTTATTTATCTTAGTTCATTGCCATGCCATGTTAACAATTGCTTCAAGTAGAATGCCTGTTTACTTGTCTCCTACCATGTGTTATAGCACTACTAGTATGGACTACTGTGTGATTGCACATATGGTTAGCCTTCATTGAGATGATTCACATGATAGTAGTTTGTTAATCTCGTACTTTCTTTTATTAAATAACTTCTTGCTTGTTCAATAATGTGCCATGTTGTTGTGATTGCATAACTGGATAGCATCATGTGCGTGTACCAATTTTTATGTTGTATGATGCCTAGTTGTGTACTTTAGGTACTTGCAAGTGTTGGATGAGCTAAATATAGATACATGCCACTTTCTTACTCATGCGAGTATAATACATGTTGAATTGGTAGATGCCATGATCTAGTTATTTACTTGCCTAAATGCAGTATGGTATGCCCATATGCTTATATGACATAACTAGTATGTAAGTTTGTGTGCTCTTGCCATTCTGGATATTCATGTTAGTTGATATCAACTAAGTTATCCCATTGTTGTGAGTTGTATTCTATTAGCAATGTGAGTTGTATTCTATATATATTAGTATCATACTTTGGCATCTCGTGTGATGATGATTCATACTTATCATTATACATTTGTATCTAGTTGTTGTATATTTAGATGTCGTCCATGCAAGTGATATTTCTTGTCTTGTGATGTTTCATGTGTTATAGCTGCACTTGTGTTGCTCTTATATGTTTGACTTGTCTCACATTATTATTATGAGTGTTGTATACTTGTTGCAATAGTTCATCCCATGTTTAAGATAGTTTACCTTCCATGTTAGTTGAGTTGTTCCTTCCTCGTATGCTTAATGCACATAGTTTACTCTGTTGTTTAAGCATGTGTGGGTAATCTTGCCTAGTGGTCATTGGATATATGTTCTTTCTTACATAAAGAGCATGTACTACTTTAGTATATTCTCATGATCACTTGTATGTTTGATGCTTGTGGTTTTAGTTAAGATCTCTTTATGATTCTTTATTCACATGCCTTGTATGATACGTGCCATATTACTGTATTGTTTATTTTTCCTCCTTAGTATTGTGTTGGCTTTTTGATATAAGAATACTTCTTAATAGTACTTATGGATGATGTTTATACTTTGCTTGTTGTTAACCATTATAAATATTTGGATTCATCCAAATATTTATTATTGGTTGATTACTACACTTAATCATATCATGTCTAGGATAGTAGTTCATCCACTTGTTCCATGTGTTGTATAGTTCTTGATGATTGTTTTATAAATGAATTTGGTTTGATATAATGAGGTTGATCTTATTTCCTTTTAATAATGTTATACGGTTAGACCTATGTCAATTCAATTCATGTTGTTGAGTGATGTTTGATTGCTTAAATAGTATGGTTTGTAATGTTTGTTTGTTTGTCTTGCGGAACTATTGCCTTTCGAATTATTATGTAGTCCATGCAAATGTTTGGCTACTATTAACCATTATAAATATTTAGGTTCCATCTAAATATTTATTTGTGGTTATATTTTACCTTTATAATTGATGTCTACTACGCAACCTTCTTCTTGTAGACGTTGTTGGGCCTGCAAGTGCACAGGTTTGTAGGACAGTAGCAAATTTCCCTGAAGTGGATGACCTAAGGTTTATCAATCCGTGGGAGGCGTAGGATGAAAATGGTCTATCTCAAACAACCCTGCAACCAAATAACAAAGAGTCTCTTGTGTCCCCAACACACCCAATACAATGGTAAATTGTATAGGTGCACTAGTTCGGCGAAGAGATGGTGATACAAGTGCAATATGGATGGTAGATATAGGTTTTTGTAATCTGAACTAATAAAAACAGCAAGGTAACTAATGATAAAAGTGAGCACAAACGGTATTGCAATGATAGGAAACAAGGCCTAGGGTTCATACTTTCACTAGTGCAAGTTCTCTCAACAATAATAACATAGATAGATCATATAACAAGCCCTCAACATGCAACAAAGAGTCACTCCAAAGCCACTAATAGCGGAGAACAAACATAGATATTATGGTAGGGTACGAAACCACCTCAAAGTTATTCTTTTGAATTGATCTATTAAAGAGTTCGTACTAGAATAACACCTTAAGACACAAATCAACCAAAACCCTAATGTCACCTAGATACTTCATTGTCACCTCAAGTATCCGTGGGCATGATTATACGATGTGCATCACACAATCTCAGATTCATCCAACCAACACAAAGTACTTCAAAGAGTGCCCCAAAGTTTCTACCGGGGAGTCAAGAAAACGTGTGCCAACCCCTATGCATAGGTTCATGGGCGGAACCCGCAAGTTGGTCACCAAAACATACATCAAGAGGCATGTGATATCCCATTGTCACCACAGATAAGCACGGCAAGACATACATCAAGTGTTCTCAAATCAAAGACTCAATCCGATAAGATAACTTCAAAGGGGAAACTCAATTCATCACAAGAGAGTAGAGGGGGAGAAACATCATAAGATCCAACTATAATAGCAAAGCTCGTGATACATCAAGATCGTTCCATAGAGAGAACACGAGAGAGAGATCAAACACATAGCTACTGGTACATACCATCAGCCCCGAGGGTGAACTACTCCCTCCTCGTCATGGATAGCGCCGGGATGATGAAGATGGCCACCGGTGATGGGTTCCACCTCGAGCAGGGTGCCGGAACGGACTCCCGAGAGGTTTTTTGGTGGCTACAGAGGCTTGCGGCGGCGGAACTCCCGATCTTATCTTCTCCGTGGATGTTTTTAGGGTACGTGGGACTATATAGGCAAAAGAAGTCGGTTGGGGGGTGCTCGAGGGGTCCACGAATCAGGGGGCCGCGCCCTGTGGGGGGCGCCCCCTATCTCCTAGGCTCCTCGGATCTTCTGACTTGATCTCCCAGCCTCCAGGATGATAATCTTCCAAAAAAACACGTTGCCGAAGGTTTCATTCCGTTTAGACTCCATTTGAGATTCCTTTCCTTCAAAATACTGAAACAGGCAATAAAACAGCAATATGGGCTGGGCCTTCGGTTAATAGGTTAGTCCCGAAAGTAATATAAAAGTGTATAATAAAGCCCATAATCATTCAAAACAGGTAATATAATAGCATGGAACAATAAAAATTATAGATACGTTGGCGACGTATCAAGCATCCCCAAGCTTAATTCCTGCTCGTCCTCGAGTAGGTAAATGATAAAAACAGAATTTCTGATGTGGAATGCTACCTAGCATGATTCTCAAAGTAATTTTCTTTATTGTGGCATGAATGTTCAAATCCAAATGATTCAAAATAAAAGTTCATATTGATAAAAAAAATAGTAACACTTCAAGCATACTAATCAAAGTAATCATGTCTTTTCAAAATAGCATGGCAAAAGAAAGTTCATCCCTACATAATCATATAGTTAGGCTATGCTTCATTTTCATCATACAAAGATGTTCCCAACTTCTATACCCCCGATGTCAAGCCAAGCAATTGTTTCATACTTAAATAATCTCAAACTTTTTCAACCTTCACGCAATACATGAGCGTGAGCCATGGATATAGCACTATGGGTGGAATAGAATATGATGATGGGGATTGTGTGGAGAAGACAAAAAAGGAGAAAGTCTCACATTGACGAGGATAATTAACGGGCTATGGAGATGCCCATCAATTGATGTCAACATGAGGAGTAGGGATTTCCATGCAATGGATGCACTAGAGCTATAAATGAATGCTCAACAAAAGAAAACTAGTGGGTGTGCATCCAACTTGCTTGCTCACGAAGACCTAGGGCATTTGAGGAAGCCCATCGTAGGAATATACAAGCCAAGTTCTATAATGAAAAATTCCCACTAGTATATGAAAGTGACAACATATGAGACTCACTATATGAAAGACATGGTGCTACTTTGAAGCACAAGTGTGGAAAAAGAGATAGTAGGATTGCCCCTTTTTATTTATTTTCCTTTTTTTTCTTTTTTTTTCTTTTTTTCTTTGGGCCCTCTTTTTTCTTTTGGACTTTCTTCTTTTTTTCTTTTTTTTTTCTTTTTGGGCAATGCTCTAATAATGATGATCATCACACTTTCATTGATTACAACATATGAATTACAACTCAAAACTAGAATAAAATATGACTCTATATGAATGCCTCCGGCGGTGTACCGGGATGGTGCAATGAATCAAGAGTGACATGTATGAAAAATAATGCATGGTGGCTTTGCCACAAATACGATGTCAACTACATGATCATGCAATGGCAATATGACAACAGTAATGTATGTCATAATGATGATAAATGGAACGGTGGAAAGTTGCATGGCAATATATCTCGGAATGGCTATGGAAATGCCATAAATAAGTAGGTATGGTGGATGTTTTGGGGAAGATATAGTGAGGCTTATGTGTGATAGAGCGTATAATATCACGGGGTTTGGATGCACCGGTGAAGTTTGCACCAACTCTCAAGGTGAGAAAGGGCAATGCACGGTACCGACGAGGCTAGCAATGGCGGAAAGGTAAAAGTGCGTATAATCCATGGACTCAACATTAGTCAAAAGAACTCATATACTTATTGCAAAAATTTAGAAGTCATCAAAGTTCAAGCACTATGTGTGTGCTCCTTGGGGGATAGATTGGTAGGAAAATACCATCGCTCGTCCCCGACCGCCACTCATAAGGATGCACAAGCCAGGTACACTTCATGTTTCAAATTTGTTACACAACTTTAACCATACGTGCATGCTACGGGACTTGCTAACTTCAACACAAGCATTCTTTAAATTCATAATCACCCAACTAGCATGACTTTAATATCACTACCTCCATATCTCAAAACAATTATCAAGTATCAAATTGATCATAGCATCCAGTTCACCTCCTATGAAAGTTTTCGTTCAAATTAGCATGTTGTTTAAGTCTCTCAAAATAATATAAGTGAAGCATGAGAGTTCATTAATTTCTACAAAATAAAACCACCGCCGTGCTCTAAAAGATATAAGTGAAGCACTAGAGCAAACGACAAACTACTCCAACAAGATATAAGTGAAGATCAATGAGTAGTTAAATAATTGTGCAACTATGTGAAGACTCTCTAACATTAAGGAATTTCAGATCTTGGTATTGTATTCAAACAGCAAGCAAAACAAAATAAAATAGCATTGCAAGGATGGCACAACTCATGTGAAGAAGCAAAAACTTAGGCTCAACAGATACTAACCGATAGTTGTTGAAGAAGAAAGGTGGGATGCCTACCGGGGCATCCCCAAGATTAGATGCTTGAGACTTCTTGAAATATTATCTCGGGGTGCCTTGGGAATCCCCAAGCTTGAACTTTTGTGTCTCCTTAATTCCTCTCATATCATGGTTTCTCTATTTCTCAAAAGCTTCATCCACACCAAACTCAACAAGAACTCGTGAGATAGGTTAGTATAAACCAATGCAAAACCTTATCATTTTCTACTGTAACAAATCACTAAGATTATTATTAAACATTTCATACTAAATGCCTCTGCATATTTAATACTCCTATCCTTAAATAGAATCATTAAACAAGAAAACATATGCAAACAATGCAAACATAACAGCAATCTGCCAAAACAGCACAGTCTGTAAAGAATGCAAGAGTATCAATACTTCCCTAACTCCAAAAATTATGAAATAAAATTCCCACTGTATTAAATCTATCAGAGCTCATTATGCAAAAAGTTTCAACATTATATCATGCTCTTACTTTTCTAGGGAATTTTTGCAAAAGCGGTAAACTTTCTGTTTTCAAACAGCAACATGTATAGTAGCAAAATAAGCATGGCAATGGCTATCCTTCACTTTTTTATTGAAACTAAAGATCCAAAACATTACTCTAAATAACATCAAGCAAATACTAACAAGAGAAAATGATGCTCCAAGCAAAACACATATCATTTGGTGAATAAAAAAATAGCTCCAAGTAAAGTTACCGATGAACGAAGACGAAAGAGGGGATGCCATCCGGGGCATCCCCAAGCTTAGGCTCTTGGTTGTCCTTGAATATTACCTTGGGGTGCCTTGGGCATCCCCAAGCTTAGGCTCTTGGCATTCCTTATTCCATAGTTCATCGGATCTTTACCCAAAACTTGAAAACTTCACAACACAAAACTTAACAGAAAACTCGTGAGCTCCGTTAGCGAAAGAAAACAAAACACCACTTCAAGGTACCATAATGAACTCATTATTTATTTATATTGGTGTTAAACCTACTGTATTCCAACTTCTCTATGGTTTATAAACTATTTTACTAGCCATAGATTCATCAAAATAAGCAAACAACACAATGAAAACAGAATCTGTCAAAAACAGAATAGTCTGTAGTAATCTGTAACTAACTCAAACTTATGGAACTCCAAAAATTCTAAAATAAATTTGTGGACCTGAGGAATTTTTCTAGTAATCATCTGCAAAAATAATCAACTAAATAGAACTCTCCAGTAAAAAGTTGAATATAATATCGTGAGCGCTAAAGTTTCTGTTTTTTACATCATGATCATAAAGACTTCACCCAAGTCTTCTCAAAGGTTCTACCTGGCACAAACACTAATTAAAACATGAAAACACATCTAACCAGAAACTAGATGGATTATTTATTCCTAAACAGAACCAAAAATCAAGAAACTAAAATAAAATTGGGTTGCCTCCCAACAAGCGCTAACGTTTAAAGCCCCTAGCTAGGCATGATGATTTCAATGATGGTCACCTAAGAGTCAAGAATTGAAACATAAAGAGAGCATCATGAATAATATGACTAGCACATTTAAGTCTAACCCACTTCCTATGCATAGGGATTTTGTGAGCAAACAACTTATGGGAACAATAATCAACAAGCATAGGAAGACAAAACAAGCATAACTTCAAAATTTTAAGCACTTAGAGAGGAAACTAGATATTATTGCAAATCGTACAAGCATATGTTCCTCCCTCATAATAATTTTCTGTAGCATCATGAATGAATTCAACAATATAACCAGCACCTCAAGCATTCTTTTCATAATCTACTAGCATAGAAAATTTACTACTCTCCACATAAGCAAAATTCTTCTCATTCGGAATATTGGGAGTATCATAAGAGACTTGAACACTAAAAATTGTTTCCACATTAAAAGAGTAATGTTCAGAAAAAGGGTAATCATAATCATGACAATATTTGTAAATATAATCATCACTACTTTTTATAGCATAAGTTTCATCACAATAATCATCATAAGTAGCAACTTCGTTCTCATCATAATCGATTGAAACCTCTCCCAAGATAGTGGAATCACTAAATAAAGTTGACACTCTTCCAAATCCACTTTCATCAATATAATCATCATACGTAGGAGGCATGCTATCATCAAAACAACTTTGCATATCATGACTTGGGGGACAAAAAATATCAACTTAATCAAACATAGCATCCCCAAGCTTGTGGCTTTGCATATCATTAGCATCATGGATATTCAAGGAATTCATACTAACAACATTGCAATCATGCTCATCATTCAAAGATTTAGTATCAAACATTCTATAAATTTCTTCTTCTAGCACTTGAGCACAATTTTCCTTTCCATCAAACTCACGAAAGATATTAAAAAGACGAAGCGTATGTGACAAACTTAACTCCATTTTTTTGTAGTTTTCTTTTTATAGACTAAACTAGTGCTAAAACAAGAAACAAAAAGAATCGATTGCAAGATCTAAAGATATACCTTCAAGCACTCACCTCCCCGGCAACAGCGCCAGAAAATAGCTTAGTTGACGGGGTGTGAGTGAGTGTCGCTTACCTAGCCTCCCCGCAACGGCGCCAGAAAAGAGCTTGATGTCTACTATGAAACCTTCTTCTTGTAGACGTTGTTGGGCCTGCAAGTGCACAGGTTTGTAGGACAGTAGAAAATTTCCCTCAAGTGGGTGACCTAAGGTTTATCAATCTGTGGGAGGTGTAGGATGAAGATGGTCTCTCTCAAACAACCCTGCAACCAAATAACAAAGAGTCTCTTGTGTCCCCAACACACCCAATACAATGGTAAATTGTATAGGTGCACTAGTTCGGCGAAGAGATGGTGTTACAAGTGCAATATGGATGGTAGATATAGGTTTTTGTAATCTGAACTAATAAAAACAGCAAGGTAAATAATGATAAAAGTGAGCACAAACGGTATTGCAATGATAGGAAACAAGGCCTAGGGTTCATACTTTCACTAGTGCAAGTTCTCTCAACAATAATAACATAGATAGATCATATAACAAGCCCTCAACATGCAACAAAGAGTCACTCCAAAGCCACTAATAGCGGAGAACAAACGTAGAGATTATGGTAGGTTACAAAACCACCTCAAAGTTATTCTTTCGGATTGATCTATTAAAGAGTTCGTACTAGAATAACACCTTAAGGCACAAATCAACCAAAACACTAATGTCACCTAGATACTTCATTGTCACCTCAAGTATCCGTGGGCATGATTATACGATATGCATCACACAATCTCAGATTCATCCAACCAACACAAAGTACTTCAAAGAGTGCCCCAAAGTTTCTACCGGAGAGTCAAGAAAACATGTGCCAACCCCTATGCATAGGTTCATGGGCGGAACCCACAAGTTGGTCACCAAAACATACATCAAGAGGCACGTGATATCCCATTGTCACCACAGATAAGCACGGCAAGACATACATCAAGTGTTCTCAAACAAAGACTCAATCCGATAAGATAACTTCAAAGGGGAAACTCAATTCATCACAAGAGAGTAGAGGGGGAGAAACATCATAAGATCCAACTATAATAACAAAGCTCGCGATATATCAAGATCGTTCCATAGAGAGAACACGAGAGAGAGAGATCAAACACATAGCTACTAGTACATACCCTCAGCCCCGAGGGTGAACTACTCCCTCCTCATCATGGATAGCGCCGGGATGATGAAGATGGCCACCGGTGATGGGTTCCCCCTCCGGCAGGGTGCCGGAACGGACTCCCGAGAGGTTTTTTGTGGCTACAGAGGCTTGCGGCGGCGGAACTCCCGATCTATCTTCTCCGTGGATGTTTTCAGGGTACATGGGACTATATAGGCGAAAGAAGTCGGTCGGGGGTGCTCGAGGGGTCCACGAGACAGGGGGCTGCGCCCTGTAGGGGGGGGCCTATTTGCTGGGCTCCTCGAGGATCTTCTGACTTGATCTCCAAGCCTCCAGGATGATAATCTTCCAAAAAAACACGTTGCCGAAGGTTTCATTCAGTTTGGACTCTTTGATATTCCTTTCCTTCGAAATACTGAAACAGGCAATAAAATAGCAATACGGGCTGGGCCTCTGGTTAATAGGTTAGTCCCAAAAGTAATGTAAAAGTGTATAATAAAGCCCATAATCATTCAAAACAGGTAATATAATAGCATGGAACAATCAAAAATTATAGATACGTTGGAGACGTATCAATAATGCCATGTTGTGATTTTGTAGTTAAAATGCATATGTTGGTTCCATTCAATGTGTGCTGTTGTCATTGTGTTTGTTATATAGTAGTTTCATATATAGTTAACCGATGTGTAGTGGGCACTACTAATGTTTAGTAGTATATTTCATATCGGGACGTTAGTCTTGATCTCCAAGCCTTCCTTAGCCATGTCAACCTAAACCATGTCAATTCATTGAGTCCTCTTCTTACCTTCCAATCATGCTATCTCCTTTTGGAATCTCCATCTGATCAATATATATCTTCCCATCCATCCACTCTTAATTTTTTTGGTTGTTATTTGGATTTACTTTTGCTTTGGTATTTTTGGTTTGTCTTTTGCTATCGTACTGCGAGTAGGGAGTGACGACGATGTTGCACATGGGCAGAACCAGGTTACTGAAGAAGGACTCAACAACGAAGGCATGCCTCCTTCTTTGATCATACTTATCCTATGGTTTACAAAATTGCATTGAGTTTTATTGTTTCTATGTGCATGCTATTTTAATTCTCGTAGCTAGCGTGTCGATTGACACATTACCTTGATCCGCTTGTCACCTATTTACTTGACACCTGAGTAGAAGTTTAAGGTTCCGTAGAGTAGAAATTGCTTAGCCATGCTTATCACCCTATAGGTGCCTTGTTGAATGGCCTCTGTGTCATTGACAGTTTAAACTTAACGCTGAGCTAGGCTTGTTGGCCTTTGTTGACCTTCTCTATCCTCTTCTACTCTGGGTGAAACTTACCATCTGAATACTGGCGCGGGCGACAGCTGAATAAAGGATTGAAGGAGCGATTGGCCGCCCTTCACGTGTTGAAGGGGGAAATCAGTCGTCCGTGCCGCTTAAGGCCTAATAAGTCTTGGATTTGAAGATTGTGATAACAGTACAGCCACATGCTATATGGGCACTGGCTTGGTCAAGTAAGCTAGTCACCTTTAGGTGTCGATGATGCCGTACCGCAGATGGGATAGCTGCCTTGCGAGGAGTATCCTCGGCACAGATGGGGGGACCGGTTTGAGGACGTACTCTTAGTTCCATGCGCCAGACCCGGTGGGCATGTCACATCTTTGGGGGATCTAGTCCAAAGACCTCGTCACAATCTCCCTGCCGGTATACCAAATGGTGTACTATACCAGCAGCCACTGGTGGCATCAAGACGAGGTTGTGTCGTGTGGGTAAAGTGTACGACCTCTGCAGAGTGTAAAACTATTCAAATAGTCGTGTCCACGTTCATGGACAACACATGAATCTTTGTTGACATACATGACCTGTCTTGTACAACCTTTATAATCACCCCGTTACGTTGTGACGTTTGGTAGCACACAAAGTGTTCCTCTGGTAAACGGGAGTTGCATAATCTCATAGTCATAGGAACATGTATAAGTCATGAATAAAGTAATAGCAACATATTAAACGATCAAGTGCTAAGCTAACGGAATGGGTCAAGTCAATCACATCATTCTCCTAATTATGTGATCCCGTTAATCAAATGACAACTCATGTCTATGGCCAGGAAACATAACCATCTTTGATTAACGAGCTAGTCAAGTAGAGGCATACTAGTGACACTCTATTTGTCTATGTATTCACATATGTATCATGTTTCCGGTTAATACAATTCTAGCATGAATAATAAACATTTATCATGATATAAGGAAATAAATAATAACTTTATTATTGCCTCTAGGGCATATTTCCTTCACGATGAACTTTGAGTTTATGATCAGATCTATGTTTTTATCCGTGAAAGTTATTTGAGTCTTTTGATCTCTTATATGCATGATTACTTATAGCCTCATATTTCTTCTCTGATATTAAGGTTTTGTTTGGCCAACTTGATCTATTTATCTTGCAATGGGAAGAGGTGCTTTGTGATGGGTTCGATCTTACGGTGCTTGATCCTAGTGACAGAAGGGGAACCGACATGTATGTGTCGTTGCTATTAAGGATAACAAGATGGGGTCTATTTCTACATAAATAGATCTTCTCTACATCATGCCATCGTTCTTATTGCATTACTCTATTTCTCCATGAACTTAATACACGAGATGCATGCTGGATAGCGGTCGATGTGTGGAGTAATAGTAGTAGATGCAGGCAGGAGTCGCTCTACTAATCTTGGACGTGATGCCTATATAATGATCATTGCCTGGATATCGTCATGATTACTTGAAGTTCTATCAATTGCCCAACAGTAATTTGTTTACCCACTGTTTGCTATTTTTCTCGAGAGAAGCCACTAGTGAAACCTACGGCCCCCGGGGCTCTTCTTTATTATATTTGGCTCCGTGATCTATTTTTATTTGCTTTTACTAGCACATATGCCCGTGCGTTGCAACGGGAAAAATTGATGTTTTGTGCAAGCATAATGTCCCACAGCACCAATTTCACTATGAAGAACATGCTGCAATGCAACATCCTTCTACAAAATGAACATAAAAGAATACGTTACAATTTAATTGTGTTCATATTTTTTTTGTCAGGCATAATCTCCCACTGTTCCATTTAAGTATAATATTTTTAATGGAATTTAAGTATAATCCTTTCATTAATTACCATGACGTCCTCACCCATTTTAGTCGGGAATCAAATCCTTCCTTTCTAATTTAGTAGCCCCAACACATTGAAGCCTACAGATCCTTACTTTTAATTATCCTACCTTTTTACCTCAAATCATTCATGTCGAATTTATTAAGATCACAATATTTTTTTAGTTATTTTACCATTTACCCATAATCCTTTTTTAGTTAGCCACATCCGTTTAAATATTCTATTTAAGCCCAGAATCCTTTCTTTATTAGCTTATTTGCTTAATTATCTCACCCTAAACATGATGACTGCCACTCGTATATTTAGAGCGAGTTTGGATTAGTAAATGTGAAAGGCGCATAGGTCGTGGGTTGTTACATCAAAGAGCTAGACATGAGGTCATGTGTTTAGTTCCCACAATGTTGATTTATTTTGACCAAATTATTTTTCGTGGTCTCTATGAAAGCCCATAAAAGGCTCATCAACATACAAGTACCGGGCCCTGGCCTAGATTAGTGTGTGTAAACCAAACGAAAAGGACTAAACCAAACCAAGAATACCTATTCACTTTAATAGTAGGTACATATTTTCAGATTTATTAATCCAAAAATCCAAAAATACCTTGCTCCAATTTTTGATTATTTATTTTATCTCGCGTTCCTGCGAGATCCATTATCCAATCTACTACAATTTTACCTATCTTTTTACCCGTGAGGGATTGACAACCCCTCTCTTACGTCAGGTTGCAAGTATTTGTTCTATGTGTACAGGAGCTGTTTACGTTGTGTTGCGTGGTTCTCCTACTGGTTCGATAACCTTGATCTCATCACTGAGGGAAATACCTACCGTTGATGTGCTGCATCATCGCTTCCTCGTTGGGGAAATATCGACGTAGTTCAAGCAAACATCAAAAGCAATTTCTGGCGCTGTTACCGGGGAGACATCATCAACACCTACCAGGTTCGTAATCACAAATCTCATTTCCTTGAAATATACATTATTTGCCATTTGCGTCTCGTTTTCATCTCCCCCACTTCAAAAAAAAATTCGTTTTATTCGCCTTCTTTTTTGTTCGCCGTTTTCTCGTCAAATCTCATGTTTGCTTGTGTTGCCATGTGTCTTCTATTTGCTTGCATCTTTGCTTTATAAAAATCAATTGATATGGATCCTCTTCCACTTGCTAATCTTTTTAAGAGATCTAATTATGATGAACCCATTGCTAGTGATTTGAGTTCACTAGATTATCTTTATGAAGTTTTGCTTGAGATTCGTGAATCTAAAAATTGTGATGAAGTGTTAAAAGAAGGAATTTTTAAAGTGATTCATGCTAGCTCCTTAGATGAAAAGCATGATTGCAATGATGTTATTATAAATTCTATTAATGTCAATTGTGCTAATAATATGCAAACCCCAAGCTTGGGGATGCTAATATTGCCATGTCCTCTACTTATTGCAATGATCATGATTGGGGTGATAATGATTCTTATGATCTTAAAATTTTATTTAAACCTCATGATGAATATGCTTGCGATAATATTAAAAGTGGGTTTGGAAGAGATTCAACTTTAGGTAAAAATAATCCCACATATTTGGAGATTGTTCAATCTTATAATTTTTTTGATGAAAGTGGGCTTGGAGAAGTCATGACTTTCTTTGATGATAATCCCACTATTTTGGAAGAGTGTCGACGTTGCATGCATGTGGATCATATAGAGAATATGTTATGTGATACCTATATTGTCGAATTTGAATATGATCCCACATTTAATTATTATGAGAGAGAGGGAATATGGTTGTAGAAATTTTCATACTACTAAATTACCTCTCTTCATGTTGAAATTGTCTATGTTTTATTCTACTTCCTTGCATATGCTAGTCTTTGCTTGTTCTGATAATTTGTTTGCTTATAAAATGCCTATGCGTAGGAAGTATGTTAGACTTAAATGTGTTTTCACATGCTACATGATGCTCTCTTCGTGTTTCCATTTCTGTCTTTCATGTGAGCATCATTGAAATCTCATGGCTAGCTAGGGGCATAAAACGTTAGCGCTTGTTGGGAGGCAACCCAATGAATAAAATCGATTTTACCCTTTTCTCTTTGTTCTTGAGTGTTTGCACAATTATGATACTATTACTATTGTGTTTTTTGTGTTTTAATTAGTGTTTGTGCCAAGTAAAGCCTATGGGATCATGTTGGGTGATAGTTGATTTGATCTTACTGAAAAATAGAAACTTTTGCGCTCACAAAATAATTTCATTTTTAACAGAAGCGTGATAAAATACTGATTGTTTTTGCAGAAGATTAATATAAAAATTGCTCACATTGTCCTAATTTTTCAGAAATTTTGAAGTAACGGAAGTATTCGAAATCTCCAGATTGCTACAGACTGTTCTGCTTTTGACAGATTCTGTTTTCTTTGCGTTGTGTGCTTGTTTTGATGATTCTATAGTTTTCTTTGAAGAGTTTTCGCCATAGGAAAGTTGAAATACAATATATGTATAATGCAAAAATAAAATAGGAATGGGTTTGCTACAGTACTTATAGTAGTAATTTGCTTTCTTATACTAACGGATGTCACGAAGGTTTTGTTAAGTTTTATGTGATTGAAGTTTTCAAGTTTTGGGTGACTTTACAATGGATGAAGGAATAACGATTAGCAAAAGGCTAAGCTTGGGGATGCCCATGGCACCCCAAGATAATATTCAAGAAGTATCAAGCAACTAAGCTTGGGGATGCCCCCGACATCCCCTCTTTCTTCTAACAACCATCGGTATTTTACTTGAAACTATATTTTTATTCGTCACATATTATGAGTTTTGCTTGGAGCGTCTTGTATGATATGAGTCTTTGCTTGTTTTTCTTTGTGTGTTTACTCATGAATCCTTGCTGGACAGACCTATTTGAGAGAGCCAAAATTATGCCATGACTTGTTACAATTGCTCTCTATGCTTCACTTAAATATTTTTGAGGTATGGAATTGCCCCAGTGCTTCACTTATATCTTTTTTGAGAAGGGTGTGCTTTAGTATTTTTGAAGAAATGCTCTCATGCTTCACTTAGATTTATTTGGGAGTTAGTAAATTTTTTAAGAAATTCTCTCTTGCTTCACTTAAACTATTTTTAGAGAAGAAATTTTCTTATGCTCATGTTCTTCACTTAGATATGTTTGAGCTATCAAAAGCAACATATGAAACTAGTCCCAAAGTGGTAGATATCCAAGGAGGATATAATAAAAACTTTCATTAAGATCATTGGACAAAATAAACTTGATTCCTTGTAATAGTTTTGAGATATGTTGATATAATATGTGAGTCATGCTGATGAGTAATTATGCTTTAGTAAGAATATTGGTGTTAAGTTTTGTGATTCCCTATCCAAGCATGAAAGTCAATAATTATGCAATGAAATTACATCCAACTTGTGGTGCAATATTTGGTGTTAGTTATGCTTAAGGCTCTCTTATGAGATTTTTCGTTTCTTGGTTGGTCGCTTCTCAATCTTTTGCTAGCCTTTATTTTGCACTGAGTATGATCACTACTTGTGCATCCTGATACGTCTCCAACGTAGCTATAATTTATCAAGTATTCATGCCATGTTTACAACAATTTTATATGGTTTTGGTATGATTTGCATGGAACTAACCCGGACTGACGATGTTTTCAGCAGAACTACTATGGTGTTTTTTTTGTGCAGAAATAAAAGTTCTCGGAATTGGACAAAACTTTTTGATGATTTTTTGGGAACAAAAGAGACCCCTGAAGCTTTGTGGGAGGGCCAGAAGAGCCACAAGGAGGGCACAACCCACCAGGGCGCGCCTGGTGGGCCGTCCGTGCCCTAGTGGGTTGTGCTCACCTCGAAGCCCGTCTTAGCGTGAAACCAATGCCAAAAAATCCTATAAATAGAGAAACCATCAGGGGTTAACCCAGATCAGAAGTTCCGTCGCCGCAAGGCTGTAGCCATCGAAAACCAATCTAGACCCCGTTTCGGCACCCTGCCGGAGGGGGGAATCATCTCCGGTGGCCATCTTCATCATCCCGGAGGCCACCACGATGAGGAGGGAGTAGTCAACCCTCGGGGCTGAGGGTTTGTACTAGTAGCTATGTGTTCAATCTCTCTCTCTCTCTCGTGATCTATATCATGGGCTTTGTTAATATAGATGGATCATCTGATGTTTCTCCCCTCTATACTCTTCTTGTGACGAATTGAATCTTTACCCTTTGAAGTTTTGTCTTGTCGGATTGAATATTCAGATATAAGAACACATGATGTATGTCTTGCGGTATGAATACTTGAGGTGGCAATGGGATATCATGTTGATTCAGTTGATGTATGTTATGGCACTCAACTTGCGGATTCCCAAGGTGATATTGGGGTAATCTATGCATAGGGGGTTGATGCATGTTTTTATTATCTTTTCTCAGATAGAAACTTTGGGGTCTCTTTGTAGTTCTTTGTGTGTATTGAGTATTATGAATATGAATTTGCTTTGGTGTTATTTTAGTACGAACTCTTGGATAGATCGAACGGAAAAAAATAGCTTTGTGTTATTTTAGTACGAACTCTTGAATAAATCGATCGGAAATAATAGCTTTGAGGTGGTTTCGTACCAAACAAACAATTTATATATTATGTTCTCCACTAGATAGGAACTTTGGAGTGATTCTTCGCTGCACGTTGAGGGATGGTTCTATGATCCAATTATACTGGCACTGTTGAGAGATTGCACTAGTGAAAGTACGTACCCTAGGCCTTATTTTCAAGCATTGCAATACTGTTTTTGTGCCTGTTTACTATTTGCTACCTTTCTGTTTTTATTTATTCCGATTATAAAAATATATTTCTACCATCCATATTACACTTTTATCACCATCTCTTTGCCGAACTAGTGCACCTATACAATTTGCCATTGTATTGAGTGTGTTGGGGACACAAGAGATTTCTGGTATTTGGTTGCAGGGTTGTTTGAGAGAGACCATCTTCATCCTACACCTCTCACGGATTGATAAACCTTAGGTCATCCACTTGAGGGAAAATTGCTACTGTCCTACAGAACTCTGCGCTTGGAGGCCCAATACATGTCTACAAGAATAAAGTTGTGCAGTAGACATCAAGCTCTTTTATGGCGCCGTTGCCGGGGAGGTGAGTGCATGAAGGTATATCTTTAGATCTTGCAATTGAATCTTGTTAGTTTCTTGTTTTATCACAAGTTTGGTTTATAAAAAGAAAACTACATAAAAGATGGAATTGAGGTTGCATCATATTATTGATCATCTTTATAATATCTTTCTTGAAAATGATGGTTCGGAAAATTGTGCTCAATTGTTAGAAGAAGAATTCAATAAAATGTTTGGCACATAATATTTAAATGATGAGCATGATTGCAATGTTGTTAGTATGAATTCTTTGAATATCCATGATGCCAATGATATGCAAAGTTACAAGCTTGGGGATGCTATATTTGATGAAGATGATATTTTTACTCAAGTTTTGATGAGAAAATTTATTATGATTAAGTCATGCCTCCTATTTATGATGATTATATTGATGAAAGTGGATTCGGAGATGTCATGACTTTATTTGATGATCAATCCACTATTCTGGAAGAGGTTGCAATTGATTATGACAACAAAATTTCTATCTATGATGATTATGGTGATGACATGTATGCTATATTGAATAATGATAACCATGAAACGTGTCATCATGATTTTAATTTTGAAACCCATGATAGTTATTTTGTAGAGTTTGCTCCCACTACTATTCATGAGAATAAATTTGCTTATGTGGATAGTGATGAAATTTCTATGCTTAATCATCATGAAAAGAGTGCTTTATGTAATAGTTATATTATTGAATTCATTCATGATGATACTGAAATTTTTTATGAGGGAGGAACTTCTGCTTGTAGGAATTGCAATAATATCAAGTTTCCTCTCTATGTGTTGAAAATCTTGAAGTTATGCTTGTTTTACCTTCCTATGATAGTTGATTCTTGCTCCCATAATTTGTTTGATCACAAAATCCCTATGCATAGGAAGTGGGTTAGACTTAAATGTGCTAGTCATGTGATTCATGATGCTCTTGTTATGTTTAATTCTTATCTTTTATGCGAGCATCATTGAAATCATCATGCCTAGCTAAAAGGCATTAAAGAAAAGCGCTTGTTGGGAGACAACCCTACACTTTTACCTACTGTTTCTGTGTGTTCACAGGATTATGCTACTGTATTTATCATGTTTTATTGCTTTTGTTTCAATAAAGTGCCAAGTAAAGCCTTTAGGATCATGTTGGGTAATAGTTGCTTTCATCTTGTGAAAAGCAGAAACTTTTGCATTCACGAAAATAAGTCTCCTTTTTAACAGAAGAGCGCTTTTGAGTTTATTATTTTTGCAGAAGTTTAATATACAAATTGCTCATGTGGTCCTATTTTTTCATAATTTTTGGAGTAGCAGAAGTATGGTAGTTATCCAGATCATTACAGATTGTTCTATTTCTGACACATTCTGTTTTCAATGCATAGTTTGCTTAGTCTCTATGGCTTATATTGCTCAATATAAATTGTGGAAATGATATGATATAGTAGGCATTGTGTGTAAACAATAATGAATCATGTCTTTGATAGTACCAAAGTGAAATGGTTTGCTCTTTATCATACTAACCTATCTCACAAAGTTCCGTTAAGTTTTGTGTGATTGAAGTTTTCAAGTTTTTGGTGAGATATCGATATGAGGAGAATAAGGAGAGACAAGACCCTATGCTTGGGGATGCCCAAGGCACCCCAAGATAATATTCAAGTAATATACAAGCAACTAAGCTTGGGGATGCCCCGGAAGGCATCCCCTCTTTCGTCTCCAACATTGTCGGTAACCTCATTTGGAGCTATGTTTTTATTCGTCACATGATATGTGTTTTGCTTGGAGCGTCAATTTATTTTGTTAAGAATTTGCTTGATGTTATTTACAATAATTTTTTCACCTTTTATTTCAATAAAATTTGCATTGATAGCCTTTGCCATGCTTATCTTGCAAGTATACATGTTGCTGTTTGAAAATAGAAATTTTATCGATGTTGCAAAAATTCCCGAGGAAAGTCTGAATGTGATAAAATGTTGAAACTTTTTGCATAATAAGTTATGATAAATTTTCTACAGTGTGGTAGAATTTCATAATGTTTGGAGTTGAATAAGTATTGATACTCTTGCATTCTTTACAGACTGTACTATTTTGGCAGATTGATGTTATGTTTGCATTGTTTGCATATGCTTGCTTGTTTAATGAATCTATTTGAGGATAGGAGTATTAAATATGCAGAGGCATTTAGTATGCAAAGTTTAATAATAATTTTGGTGATTTGCTAAAGTAGAGAATGATTAAGTTTTTGCATTGGTTTATACTAACTTATCTCACGAGTTCTTGTTTAGTTCTGTGTGGATGAAGTTTTTACGATTTAGGGAAACCGTAATATAAAAGGAATTAGGGAGACACAAAAGCTCAAGCTTGGGGATGCCCAAGGCATCCCAAGATAATATTTCAAAAAGTCTCAAGCATCTAAGTTTGGGGATGCCCCGGTAGGCATCCTACCTTTCTTCACCAACAATTATCGGTTAGTATCGGTTCATCCTAAGTTTTTGCTTCTTCACATGTTGTGTGCTATCCTTGAAATGTCATTTTGTTTTGTTTTACTTGCTGTTTTAATAAAATACTTAGATCTGAAAGTTTTTAAATAAAATAGAGTCCTCAAATAGTTGCCAAGGAGGCTAAGTAAGCGGCATTCACATCCGCCAACGAAGCTCTTTTCTTTGGAATTGCTCTTGTGCTTCACTTATATCCTATGAGTAAATTGTTGAATAAATTGAATGTCATGATGTTGAAATCATATCATGCCTAGTGGTAGCTTCACATTGGGTTTAGAAAATGAAATCTTTTGAGGCTTGACAATCACAATTTTTGTCATACAAGCAACTCATGAATAATTAGTATAAGGAAGAGAACTTTCACATGCAAATATGCTATCATGGAAATCTTTTGTGATTGTGAGCCCCCATCAAAATATTATTGCCAAAAAATTTGACATTGGACAAGGAAGACAACGTAATGATTTATGTTTGTCCATATTCACAAAGAAGTTATATTGTCATAGATCCTTCAACATGTGGTGCTTGCCCCCCATCTTTCCTAGCCAAAAATTCCGCACCAAAGTAGAGATACTACTTGTGCATTAAAAACCCTTAAACCCAAATCTTATTTTCAAGAGTCCACCATACCTACCTAAGGATTGAGCAAGATCCTTCAAGTAAGTTGTCATCGGTGCAATAAGGGAATAAAAATTGCTTCTGAAAGTTTTAGATCATTTAGTGTACGAGAAAATTGAGCATTGTACGAACTTGTGATGGCAAAGAATAAAAGCGACAAACTGCATAATAAAGGTTTCTATCATAAGGGGCAATATAACGTGACATTCTTTTGCACTAAGGGGTTGAGCATACAAACAAATAAGCACGTGGCAAACTCCGCTTTCCTCTGCGAAGGGCCTATCTTTTAATTTTCAGTATTTACTTTTATGCAAAGAGTCAAAGTTTTTCTCTCTATTCCTTTTTATTTTTCTCTTTTGGCAAGCATCATGTGGTGAGGAAAGATCTAGGCACATATGTCCAGTTGAATATGGTAGCATGAGTTATTATTGTTGACATCACCCTTGAGGTGAATACATTGGGAGGAAAAACAATAAGCCCCTATCTTTCTATGTGTCCGGTTGAAACGTTTTGCTCATGTGTATGCGGTGAGTGTTAGCAATCATAGAAGACTATATGATGGTTGATTATGTGGAGATCTTACTTAAACTCTGTTGAATAAGTTGGATTATAATTGAACATAGGTTGTTGAGTTTCAAGAGAATTCATTGTTTGAACCTTAACATGTGAATTGGTTGCTACTTTAACATGAAAAGTTTAATGAGAAAGAATTGTTGTTATGATGCTAGGAAAAGTGATTGAAATTATCAATGATCAAACTTATGCACTTTGCTAGCATTCACACTTCATAAATTATTTCTTTTAACATTTACCTACTTGAGGACGGGTAGGAATTAAGCTTGGGATGCTGATACGTCTGCAACGTATCTATAATTTATGAAATATGCATGCCATGTTTACAACAATTTTATATGGTTTTGATATAATTTGCATGGAACTAACCCGGACTGACGCTGTTTTCAGCAGAACTACCGTCGTGTTGTTTTTTGTGCAGAAATAAAAGTTCTCGGAATTGGACGAAACTTTTTGATGATTTTTTTAACAAAGAGACCCCCGAAGCATTGTGGGAGGGCCAGAAGAGCCATGATGAGGGCACAACCCAGTAGGGCGCGCCTGGTGTGCCGTCGATGCCCCGGTGTGTTGTGCTCACCTCGAAGCCCATCTTAGCGTGAAACCAACGCCAAAAAATCCTATAAATAGGGAAACCATCAGGGGTTAACCCAGATCAGAAGTTCCGCTGCTGCAAGGCTCTGTAGCCACCAAAAACCAATCTAGACCCTGTTCCGGCACCCTGCCGGAGGGGGGGAATCATCTCCGGTGGCCATCTTCATCATCCCGGCGGCCACCACGATGAGGAGGGACTAGTTCACCCTCGGGGCTGAGGGTTTGTACTAGTAGCTATGTGTTCAATCTCTCTCTCTCTCTCTCTCTCTCTCTCTCTCTCTCTCTCGTGATCTATATCGTGGGCTTTATTAATATAGATGGATCATATGATGTTTCTTCGCTCTATACTCTTGTTGTGATGAATTGAATCTTTACCCTTTGAAGTTTTGTCTTGTCGGATTGAATATTCAGATATGAGAACACATGATGTATGTCTTGCGGTATGAAAACTTGAGGTGACAATGGGATATCATGTTGATTCACTTCATGTATGTTATGGCACTCAACTTGCGGATTCCCGAGGTGATATTGGGGTAATCTATGCATAGGGGTTGATGCATGTTTTTATTATCTTTTCTCCGATAGAAACTTTGGGGTCTCTTTGTAGTTCTTTGTGTGGATTGAGTATTATGAATATGAATTTGCTTTGGTGTTATTTTAGTATGAACTCTAGGATAGATCGAACGGAAAAAATAGCTTTGCGTTATTTTAGTACGAACTGTTGAATAGATCGATCGGAAATAATAGCTTTGAGGTGGTTTCGTACACTACAAACAATTTATATCTTATGTTCTCCACTAGATAGGAACTTTGGAGTGATTCTTCGTTGCACGTTGAGGGACGGTTATATGATCCAATTATATTAGCATTGTAGAGAGATTGCACTAGTGAAAGTATGTACCCTAGGCCTTGTTTTCAAGCATTACAATACCGTTTTTGTGCCCGTTTACTATTTGCTACCTTGCTGTTTTTATTTATTCCGATTATAAAAATATATTTCTGACATCCATATTACACTTTTATCACCATCTCTTCGCCGAACTAGTGAGCCTATACAATTTTCCATTGTATTGGGTGTGTTGGGGACACAAGAGATTTCTGGCATTTGGTCGCATGGTCGTTTGTGAGAGACCATCTTCATCTGACACCTCTCATGATAAAACTTAGGTCATCCACTTGAGGGAAAATTGCTACTGCCCTACAAAACTATGTGCTTGGAGGCCCAACACGTGTCTACAAGAATAAAGTTACGTAGTAGACATCACATTCAAAATCCTTTAAACCAGATTTGCCACATGAGTCCACTATACCTACCTATATGCGGTATTATTTTACCGTTCTAAGCAAATTTGTATGTGCCATCTCTAATTTTCAAAATAAACTTCTCTTTTGTGTGCTCGTACCGCTCATGAAACGATAGGGGGTGGCTGATATATTTTCATGCTAGATGTGTTATTCTCAAGATGAGTGTTTATTCACTTGTGATTGCACGAGAGTATGGCAAAGGTATTACGCTGCTTTTGGATGTTGGTATTGAGGGCCATATTTTGACTTTGGCATTCGGTAGCCCGAATATCACTGTTTGGTTGTGCAATACATTCGATCGTGGAATTGAGGTCTGATATCGAGCGGTTCCCTTTTCACGTGAACTCTCCACCAACCAATTCAGACGCTCTGACCTCGGTTTTCGCTGATATTCGTCCGTCGCCCCAGCCAAGACTCCCTTCACCCCCTTTGCCCGCACATCCATGGAAAACTTGACAGTAGCCTGCGAGTGTCACGGTGGTGCCGGACTCCGCCGCTGGCCCGAGCTTGAATACTGACCCGTTTGGCTCCACTGCGGTCGCACCTCTGCCGGTGACCGCATCCCTCGCTGGCTCGCTCCATCTGCTGGCAGCTGGTTCTGGGCTGCTTTGGCCAGCCGCGATGGGAACCCTTCGCCACCACGAGAAGAGCCCAATTGGCAGACGTGGACTTCACCGTTGACCAAGACGTGCAGACCATCGCGTCTGGTGCCGCTGCAGCTGCATGCCCACCACCGCATCTAGGTTGTGTGCGCATGTGCGAGTCGGTTGATGTGTGCCTGCACATCCTCTACGTTTGATTGCAGGTGCACGAAGCTGAGTCTGTTGCAAGGACGAGTGCACGACCAACAGCTGATGTATTCTTCTTCAATCCCTCACGCACATGCTCCCCTCTTTTTGGTCCAATCATATGCTTACTTGCACAAAAATTGAATGATGGGTCATTCAAACACATACATGTCATGTGTAATTCAGTTTGAAACATGTACAACAAAGTATGATACTTCATACCCTTTTACATGTGCAATTCAGCACTTGACCATCCAAACAAGAATTGGAATTGTTTTTTCTCTTGGATTCCACAAGCCAAATACATGAGCATCCAAACACCGAAATTGGCACTGAAGCTCAATATCGATGTCTTGAATATTTGGCATTCAAGCCAATTCAATGCCAAGCCCTTCAATGTCTACATCCAAACAGAGCGTTAGGGGGTGCCCAGTCCCGAAATGAATATGCTGTCAAACAATAAATTCCTTGGAAAGTGTTGGTATGGAAGGCACCCGTGGATACGGTTAGCCATGGAAAGTGAAAGTATGGTGGAAAAAGGAATAAACTTTATTTTATTTTTGGGAACTGCCTATGATATATCTAGCATGGAAAGTATTGGGAACTACTCGATCATTTTTGTAGACAGGAAAAGCATGCCTCCCAAAATAATTTATCTCTATATTTTTTGCTTTGAGCTCTGACACCTCTACAAATCCCTACTTCCCTCTGCGAAGTGCCTTTTTGTTTACTTTATGCAATTTTTATTTTTACTTTGAGTATCTATCTTCTCTTATAAAGCACCAACTAAGGGGCACTGAGATCGTACTTGAGCATTGGGTGTAGCTAATATGTGAGTGTTTTTCATGAATGGATCAATGATTGAGCATCATGGGCTAGGGATAATTTGCTTTAGCATTGATATTTTGGAAGACATGGTTGCTTGTTGATATGCTTGAGTATTAAAGTCTTCATGTCAAAACTAGACTATTGCTTTGAACCATATAGAAGTCCAAATGTCCATGCTATAAAAGAAAGAATATGTGATGAACATGTTAGGCAACATTCCAAATCAAAAATTCTGTTTTTATCGTTTACCTACTCGAGGACGAGCAAGAATTAAGCTTGGGGATGCTGATACGTGTCCAACGTATCTGTAATTTTTGATTGTTCCATGCTGTTATATTATCATTCTTGGATGTTTTATAATCATTTTATATCATTGTTTGGTACTAACCTATTGACATAGTGCCAAGTGCAAGTTGCTGTTTTTTTGCTTGTATTTTACATCGCAGAAAATCAATACCAAACCGAGTCCAAACGCAGCGAAACTTTTTGGTGATTTTTTATGGACCAGAAGACACCCAATGGGTTGGAGAAGCACCTTGGGGTGCCCCAAGGGGGGCACAACCACTAGGGCACGCCTGGGCACCCAGGCGCGCCCAGGTGGGTTGTGCCCACCTCGGTGGCCTCCCGCACCGCCTCTTTTCCATATAAATATCCCAATATTCCAGAAACCCTAGGGGAGTTGACGAAAATCCATTCCAGTAGCCGCAAGTTCCAGAAACACCAGATCCAATCTAGACACCATCACGGAGGGGTTCATCATCCTCATTGGTGCCTCTCCGATGATGCGTGAGTAGTCTTTTATAGACCTTCGGGTCCGTAGTTAGTAGCTAGATGGTTTCCTCTCTCTGTTTTGATTCTCAATACAATGATCTCTTGGAGATCCATATGATGTAACTCTTTCTGCGGTGTGTTTGTTAGGATCCGATGAACTTTGAGTTTATGATCAGATCTATGTTTTTATCCATGAAAGTTTTTTGAGTCTTTTGATCTCTTATATGCATGATTACTTATAGCCTCGTATTTCTTTTCCAATATTTGAGTTTTGTTTGGCCAACATGATCTATTTATCTTGCAATTTGAAGAGGTGCTTTGTGATGGGTTCGATCTTACGGTGCTTGATCCCAGTGAAAGAAGGGGAACTCAATACACTAGATGCATTACTCCGTTTCTCCATGAACTTAATACACTAGATGCATGTTGGATAGCGATCGATGTGTGGAGTAATAGTAGTAGATGCAGGCAGGAGTCGGTCTACTAATCATGGACGTGATGCCTATATAATGATCATTGCCAGGATATCGTCATGATTATTTGAAGTTCTATCAATTGCCCAAAAGTAATTTGTTTACCCACCGTTTGCTATCTTTCTCGAGAGAAGCCACTAGTGAAACCTACAGCCCCCGGGTCTCTTCTTTATTATATTTGCCTCCGCGTCTATTTTTATTTTCTTTTATTTTCAGATTTATTAATCCAAAAATCCAAAAATACCTTGCTGCAATTTTTGTTTATTTATTTTATCTCGCGTCCTCGCGAGATCCATTTATCCACTCTACTAAATTTTACCTATCTTTTTACATGTAGGGATTGACAACCCCTCACTTACGTCAGGTTGCAAGTATTTGTTCTTTGTGTGCAGGAGCTGTTTACATGGTGTTGCGTGGTTCTCCTACTAGTTCGATAACCTTGGTCTGATCACTGAGGGAAATACCTACCATTGTTGTGCAGCATCATCTCTTCCTCTTTGGGGAAATACCGATGTAGTTCATGAAAACATCAGTTCCTAGTGGGCCACTCCTTCATCTTATCGTTCCCTCTCGAAGCTTCCAGGGTCTCTTATTGCTAGAAAATAATCTCCAAAAAGTTTCGTGGCATTTGGACTTCATTTGGTACTGATATTCTGTAAAGTCAAAAGCAAACAAAAAACAGCAACTGGCACAAAATTAATAGGTTATTCCCAAAAAATGATATAAAGTTTCTTGTAAATGTATATAAAACATCCAAGATTGATAATATAATAGCATGGAACAATAAAAAATTATGGATACATTGGAGACGTATCAAGCATCCCGGGGCTTAATTCATGTTCCTCCTCGAGTAGGTAAATGATAAAAATAGAATTTTTGATGTGGAATGCTACCTAACATGTTCATCATATATTCTTTTCTTTTTTAGCATGGAAATTTGGGCTAGAATGATTCAAAGCAATAGTCTATAATTTGTCATGAAGACATCAATACTCAAGTATATTAATAAGCAACCATGTCTTTCAAAATATCAACGCTAAAGAAAGTTATCCCTAGCCCATTATGCTCAATCATTGATCCATTCATGAAACACACTCAAATATTAGCTATATCCAATACACAAGTATGACAATGGTGTTCCCTAGTTGGTGCTTTGTAAGAGAAGATGGAGACTCAACATAAAAATAAAAATTGCATAAAAATAAATAGATAGGACCTTCGCAGAGGGTAGCAGAGATTTGTAGAGGTGCGAGAGCCCATAGCTTAAATTGAGAGATAAAATTGTTTTGAGAGGCATGCTTTTCCTGTCAATTGAAATGACCGAGAATTTCCAATATCTTCCATGCTAGACAAACTATTGGCGGTTACCAAACAAAAGTAAAGTTTATTTCCTTCCCGCCATTCTTTCACAATCCATGACAAGCCGTATCCGCATAAGATTGTATTGAGAATATATCTCCAAGAGACCACTGTATTGAGAATCAAAAGAGAGAGAGGAAGCCTCTAGCTACTACCTACGGACCCATAGGTCTACAATGAACTACTCATGCATCATCGGAGAGGCAACAATGAGGATGATGAACCCCTCCGTGATGGTGTCTAGATTGGATCTCTTGCTTCTGGAATTGCAGCGGCTGGAATTGTGTTTCATCGACTCCCCTAGGGTTTCTGGAGTATTTGGGATTTATAGGGTGAAGAGGCAGTGAGGGAGGCCACCGAGGTGGGCACAACCCACCAGGGCGCGCCTGGGCCCCCAGGCGTGTTGGGAATCGTTGCATGGAAAACAAAAAATTTCTACGCACACGCAATGATCTATCCATGGAGATGCATAGCAACGAGGGGGAGAGTGTGTTTACGTACCCTCAAAGACCGTAAGCGGAAGCATTTAACAATGCGGTTGATGTAGTCGAACTTCTCCGCGCTCCAACCGATCAAGTACCGAACGCACGATACCTCCATGTTCAGCACATGTTCAGCTTGGTGTCGTCCTTGCCATCTTGATCCAGCAAGTGGGGCGAGGTAGTAGATGAGTTCCGTCAGCATAACGGCGTGGTGATGGTGGTGGTGAAGCAATCCCGCAGGGCTTCGCTTAAGCACTACGATGATCTTGAACGGAAGAGTAAACTAGAGGCGGAGGGGTGCCGACACACGACATGGAATAAGGTGTGTATCGTGTGGCACACCTCCCCACATATATATAGGTGTGGGAGGGGAGGAGGCAGCCCTAGGGAGCCTCCAATAGGGTCGGCGACCACCCTAGGGTTTTCCTAGTGGTGCACCCCCCTTTCCATATAATGCACAAGGGAGAAGGAAATGGGGGAGCCGCCCCTTCTCTTTGATTTCTCCCTTCCGGAGATATGGTAGGAGGAGGTGGCGCCTCCCCCTTCCATCTAATTAGGCGTGGCTGCCATAGGGAGGGCGCACCAGCCCATGTGGGCTGGTGTGTTCCCTCTACATGGCCCAATAAGGCCCAATACTCTCCCAGTGCCTCCGGAACCCCTTCCGGTATTCCAATAATTTTCCGGTGCATTCCGAAACCATTCCAGAGACCAAATAGCATCGTCCTATCTATCAATCTTTACCTCCGGACCATTGCAGAGCTCCTCGTCATGTCCGTGATCTCATCCGCTACTCCGAACAACATTCGGTCACCTAACACCTCTCCGAAGACCCTAAGGGTTAAGCGTGTGGACCCTAAGGGTTCGAGAACTATGCAGACATGACCGAGACACCTCTCCGGTCAATAACCAATGGAGGAACCTGGATGCCCATATTGGCTCCTACATATTCTACAAAGATCTTTATCGATCGAAACGTTATGACAACATACGTAATTCCCTTTGTCCATCGGTATGTTACTTGCCCGAGATTCGATCATCGGTATCTTCATACCTAGTTCAATCTTGTTACCGGCAAGTCTCTTTACTCGTTTTGTAATACATCACCTAGTGACCAATTCCTTAGTCATTTGCTTGCAAGCTTATGATGTGTATTACCGAGAGGGCCCAGAGATACATCTCCGATACTCGGAGTGACAAATCCTAATCTCGATCTATGCCAACCCAACAAACACCTTCGTAGATACCTGTAGAGCATCTTTATGATCACCCAGTTATGTTCTGACGTTTGATAGCACACAATGTATTCCTCCGGTATCCGGGAGTTTCATAATCTCATAGTCGAAGGAATATGTATTTGACATGAAGAAAGCAGTAGCAATAAATTGAACGATCATTATGTTAAGCTAACAGATGGGTTTTTTCCATCACATCATTCTCCTAATGATGTGATCCCGTTATCAAATGACAACACATGTCTATGGTTAGGAAACCTTAACCATCTTTGATCAACGAGCTAGTCTAGTAGAGGCTCACCAGGGATTTGTTTATGTATCCACACATGTATTTAGGTTTACGATCAATACAATTCTAGCATGAATAATAAACCTTTATCATGAATAAGGAAATATAAAATAACAACTTTATTATTGCCTCTAGGGCATATTTCCTTCAAGGCGCGCCCAGGTGGGTTGTGCCCCCCTCGGGGCACCCCTCTGGTACTTCTTTGGCCCAAGTTGTTCCTTATGGTCCAGAAAAATTCTCTACAAAGTTTCGTTGCATTTTGACTCCGTTTGGTATTGATTTTCTGTGATGTAAAAAACAAGCAAAAACAACAACTGGCATTGGGCACTATGTCAATAGGTTAGTCCCAAAAATTGATATAAAGTTACAATAAAATGATTGTAAAACATCCAAGAATGATAGTATAACAACATGGAACAATAAAAAATTATAGATACATTGGGGACATATCAGCATCCCCAAGCTTAATTTATGCTCGTCCTCGAGTAGGTAAATGATAAAAACAAAAAAATTGATGTGGACTGGTGCCTAACATGTTCATCACATATTCTTTTATTTTGTAGCATGGGCATATGGACTTCTATATGGTTCAAAGCAATAGTCTAGTTTTGACATGAAGATTTCAATACTCAAGCATATCAACAAGAAACCATGTCTTTCAAAATATCAATGCTAAAGCAAGTTATCCCTAGCCCATCATGCTCAATTATTGATCCATTCATGAAACAGACTCGCGTATTAGCTACATCCAATGCTCAAGTAGGATCATAGTGCCCCTTAGTTGGTGCTTTATAAGAGAAGATGGAGACTCAAATAAAAATAGAAAGGCCCTTCACAGAGGGAAGTAGGGATTTGTAGAGGTGCCAGAGCTCAAAGCTTAAATTAAGAGATAATATTTTTTGAGAGGCATACTTTTCCCATCAACAAAAATGACCGAGTAATTCCCAACACTTTCCATGCTAGATATATCACAGGCGGTTCCCAAACAGAAAATAAAGTTTATTCCTTTTCCACCATTCCTTCACATTCCATGGTGTAACGCCCCGGATTCGATGCGCCAGGTGTCCTCCAGTTATTCGCCGTCCTTGCCATGTCATGTGCTTGCGTGTTGCACTTTGCCATGTCATCATCTGCATTTCATATCATGTCGTCATGTGCATTTCATTTTGCATACGTGTTCGTCTCATGCATCCGAGCGTTTTCCCCGTTGTCCGTTTTGCAATCCGGCACTCCTATGTCTCCCGGCGCCCCCTTTTGCCTCTTTTCATGTGCGGGTATTAAACTTTCTCTGAATGGCCCGAGTTTTGCCAAGCGGCCTTGGTATAGCACCAGTAGACCGCCTGTCAAGTTTCGTGTCATTTGGAGGTCGTTTGATACTCCAACGGTTAACGGGTAACCGCAAAAGCCCCTTTCTCTTTGCAGCCCAACACCCTTTCAAAGTGGCCCAAAACCCAGCAAACTCCCCTCTATGCTCTCGGTCATTCGATCACGATCGTGTGGGCGAAAACCGCTCCTCATTTGGACTCTCCTAGCTCCCTCTACCTATAAATATGCCCTCTTCCCCTAAATCCCGCAGTCCAAACCCTAGCCTCCTTCTTCCTCCGCGCGCCGGACAGGTCCGCCGGCGCCGGACACGTCCGCCGCCGTCCCTCGGCGAATCAGAGGGCGCCATCTCATCCACGCCGGCCCTCTCTCTCCTCCGCCACCGCCAGGGCCCGCGGGGCCCAGATCCAGCCAGGGGCCGAGCAGCGGCCCGCCACCGCCGTCGCGGGCCGCGTCTCCAGCGCTGCCGCGTCCTCCGCCGCCCAGCGCCGCCATCTCCGCCACCGGACCCGTGGCGCCTCGCCGCCGCCTCGCGGCACGTCGCCTCGTCGCCGCCGCCGCGCCCTCGACGCTCGCGCCGCGCCGCCGCCGCCCGCCGTTCGGCCCGCTGCGCGCGCGATCCCGCCGCCGCCGGCGCCTCGTCCCGAGCTCGCCATCTCGCCAGCCGCCCTCCGCCGCTAGCTCTCTGCCGGCCATCTCCGGTGCCGGATCCGGCCGGGGCCACCCCGGATCCATCGTCCTCGGTCTCCTCCGGCCTCCCCTCGCCCTCTCCGGCCGTCTTCCTCCCCTCCGGTTTCAACTCCGGCGAGGTCCGGGAAGATGGATGAGATCCACCCATCCCCGGATCCAAACGCCCTCGCCCCGCCAGGATCTCTCCGTCCCGGGTCTCCTCCATCCCGTTTTCCCCGAGGTGCTATTTCAACTAAGTCCCTGTAATTTTGACATTCTGGTCCCATGTTAATCGCATCATAACTTGATGCATACTGCTCCGTTTCGTGCGTGTAATATGTCAAATTGTTCGCCTCGACGAGTAGATCATTTCATTCCATTCCATCATGTTCATTTGAGTCCATCGTGATGCCCTAATCATTGTTGCAAGAGTGCTATATGATGTTAATCTGCTGAAACTGTTATAACTTGATGATTTGTCATTTTTGCCATGTTTGATGTGTGCATCCTATGAGCATGAGCTCTACATGTGTTTTGATATACATCATGCCATCTTCACAGTGGTGCCATCCAGGTATTTTTGGGAATCTTGTACTGAGTGAATCAAGCTTCTTAAGTAGGGTACTTGCTGTTACTGTTTTGCTTGTCTGTATCTGCTATATTATGATGCTATGTAAACCTGCTGCTACAAGTCATTCTATGCATAATCTGGAGATGTTCCCTAAGAATGTTTTGTTATAAATGTCTTGCTCTATCCATCCATGCCCTTTTTTGCAATTATAGTCTGATGTAACTTGTTTTAATCTTGCTCTCAAATTGCTAAATAATGTTGCTGTCAGCCTGTTAACATTAAGTTCAATGTTGCCATGATTGTTGCTAGTGATCCATGCACTATATGAACTTGCTCTTGCCATGCTTAGCTTCATAAACATGTCTTATTACTGTGAGTTACCTTTCCATGCCATGTATTGCTCTGTGGTGAGTGGTTCAAGCTCACCAACATTCCTACTTATTGTTGTTCCTGCCATGTATGAATCTGTAATATAACTTGCCATGTTTACATGGGTGCCATCATATCTTCTGATCCTTTTTGGCTCATGGTCAGTAAGGGACTTTTTTTCTATGCATTTAGTAGTATCATTCCTTGCCTTTGTTTTCCATGATAAGTGCCTGTAACATCTTGTTTGATAGCTCTAAACATTGCAACCTGATGTTATTTCTGCAAGGTCTGAATCTGTTATTATTTGCAATCTTGCCATGTACTTTTGAGCATGTTATATTGATTTCTGGAGATAGCTCAGTGTTCATGTTTTGTCATGCTTTACCTGTACTTCATGCCCATACCTTTTGTTTTGACATTGAGATGCTGTAGCATAGTGTTTTGATGCTTGCAATATGCCTAGTTGCTGTTTTGGACAGATTGTTGTTATGTCTTGCATAGAGTTTGTGTTGAACCGTTGCTCCATTTTGAGTGTGCTCTATATGAAACTTGCTTAGAATTGCATGTAGTTTCATATTATCATGTTGCATCCTTGTTTTGAGGTGTTTGCGTGATGTTTGGATGCATTTTGCATCAATGCCATGTTTAACTTGTTTTGCTCATATCTTCTAGGCCGTAGCTCCGAATCTAATGAACTTTATATGTAACTTGACTAGATTTTCGTGTAGATCATCTTGATGCATCTTAACTTGCTGTTTAACAACTTTAACATAAGGTTTATTCAGATCTGGACCAATTTCGAAATTTGCATATGAGGACTTACCGGGATTGTTCTATGTTGTTTCCGGCCTCATTTAAACTTGCTTTGATGTGCTGCTCTTGTTTGCATCATCTCTTGCCATGAGTAGCTTCATGTAGTCTTGTCAGGCATCATTCTTGTTTGTGCATCATGCCTTGTTCATGTGTGGTGTGTTTACTATGTTGTGTGCTTCTTCTTGTTAGTTCCTGTTTCGTTGCGATCGTGAGGATTCGTTCGTCTACGCTTGGTTTGGCTTCACCCGTTCGTCTTCTTCATGGACTCGTTCTTCTTCCTAGCGGGATTTCAGGCAAGATGACCGCTACCCTGGATCTCACTACTATCATTGCTATGCTAGTTGCTTTGTTCTATCGCTATGCTGCGTTACCTACCACTTGCTGCTCAAGCCTCCCTAATTGCCATGAAACTCTAACCTTTGTTACCCTTCCTAGAAAACCGTTGTTTGGCTATGTTACCGCTTTGCTCAGCCCCTCCTATAGCATTGCTAGTTGCAGGTGAAGATGAAGATTGCTCCATGATGGACAGGATTATGTTGGGATATCACAATATCTCTTATTTAATTAATGCATCTATATACTTGGTAATGGGTGGAAGGCTCGGCCTTATGCCTGGTGTTTTGTTCCACTCTTGCCGCCCTAGTTTCCGTCATATCGGTATTATGTTCCCGGATTTTGCATCCCTAACGCGGTTGGGTGATTTATGGGACCCCTTGACAGTTCGCTTTGAATAAGACTCCTCCAAAGAACGCCCAACCTTGGTTTTACCATTTGCCTCACCACCACCTACCTTTCCCTTGGGAGTGATTAACCCAAGGGTCATCTTTATTAGCCCTCCCCGGCCAATGCTTGTCTAAGTGTTGGCCCGAACCAGTAGATCGGGGCCCCTCGGGAAACTCGGGTCTGGTTTTACTCGAGGATGTCTCATCCGGTGTTGCCCTGAGAACGAGATATGTGCAGCTCCTATCGGGATTGTCGGCGCATCGGGCGGCTTTGCTGGTCTTGTTTTATTACTGTCGAAATGTCTTGTAGCTGGGATTCCGAGACTGATCGGGTCTTCCCGGGGAGAAGGAATATCATTCGTTGATCGCGAGAGCTTATAATGGGCTAAGTTGGGACACCCCTAGAGGGTATAAACTTTCGAAAGCTGTGCCCGCGGTTATGTGGCAGATGGGAATTTGTTAATATCCGGTTGTAGTAAACTTGAAGTAAACTCTTCTAAAATACACCAACGTGTAATGCGTAATGCGTGAGTGTCTCTTTTCGGTGTTGATCGAGAGGAGAACACGGTTTCTGGGTTATGTTTGACGTAAGTAGGAGTTCAGGATCACTTCTTGATCATTGCTAGCTTCACGACCGTTCCGCTTGCTCTCTTCTCGCTCTTACTTGCGTTGGTTAGCCACCATATATGCTTAGTCGCTGCTGCAACCTCACCACCTTACCCCTTCCTTTCCCTTTAAGCTTTTCTAGTCTTGATACCCATGGTAATGGGATTGCTGAGTCCTCGTGGCTCACAGATTACTACAACAACAGTTGCAGGTACAGGTTTTGCGATGATCATGACGCGAGAGCGATGTTTGCTTGTTTTGGAGTTCTTCTTCTGCTTCTTCTTCGATCAGGGGATAGGTTCCAGGTCGGCAGCCTGGGCTAGCAGGGTGGATGTCGATTGAGCTTCTGTTTGTGTTTCATCCGTAGTCGGAAGTTGATCTTATGTAAGATGATGTTGTATTCATGTGGCATTGTATGCCTTTTGTATGTATCCCCATCTATTATGTAATTTTGATGTAATGATATCCACCTTGCAAAAGCGTTTCAATATGCGGGTCTATCCTTGGTGGGACCTTCGAGTTCCTTTTGGATAGGGTCGCATATTGGGCGTGAAACATGGCTAGCCGTATCCACGGGTGCCGTCCATACCAACACTTCCCAAGGAATTTATTATTTGACAACATAAAGTAAATTTCTTTTTCATTTGGGACGGGGAATCCCTATTCCCGCCATACTCTCGTGCAATGACAAGTGAATAAACACTCATCTTGAGAATAACACATCTAGCATGAAAAATATTAGCCACCCCTGCCGCTTCATGAGCGGTACGAGCACACAAAAAGGAAATTTATTTTGAAAATTAGAGATGGCACATACAAATTTGCTTAGAACGGCACGGGAATACCGCATATAGGTAGGTATGGTGGACTCATATGACAAAACTGGGTTTAAAGATTTTGGATGCACAAGTAGTATTTATACTTAGCACAAGTGGACGCTAGCAAATAGATTGACAAGCATCCAAACAAGAAACGAAAAATTACATAAGCGAGCATTAAGCATAACTAACACCGAATAATGCACCACAAGTAGGATGTAATTTCATTGCATAACTATTGACTTTCGTGCTTGCATAGGGAATCACAAACCTTAACACCAATATTCTTACAAAAGCATAATTACTCACCAACATGTCTCACATATCACTATCATCATATCACAAAACTATTACAAAGAATCAAGTTTATTTTGTCCAATGGTCTTCATGAAAGTTTTTATTATATCCCTCTTGAATATCTATCACTTTGGGACTAATTTCATATGTTCCTTTTTATAAGTCGAAATAAATCTAAGTGAAGAACATGAGCATAAAAATTTCTCTCTCAAAATAATTTAAGTGAAGCACGTGAGCATTTCTTCAAAAAATATTAACGCACACCGTGCTAAAAAAGGTATTAGTGAAGCACTAGAGCAATTCCATAACTCAATTTTTTAAGTGAACCACACAGAGCAATTGTAACAAATCATAGCGAAAGTTTGGCTCTCTCAAATAGGTGTGTTCACCAAAGATAGATGACACAAACAGAAAAGCAAAACAAGCAAACACTCATATAATACAAGACGCTCCAAGCAAAACTCTTGATATGTGACGAATAAAAATATAGCTCCAAGTAAAATACCGGTGGTTGTTAGAAGAAAGAGGGGATGCCTTCCGGGGCATCCCCAAGCTTAGTTGCTTGTTCCTCTTTGTATAATAACTTGGGGTTCCATGGGGCATCCCCAATCTTAGGATCTTCTTACTCCTTATTCCTTCATCCATCATGATCTCACCCAAAACTTGAAAGCTTCGGTCACACAAAACTCAACAAAACCTTCGTGAGATCTGTTAGTATAACAAAGCAAATCACCACTCTAAGTACTGTTGCAAACCCATTCATATTTTATTTTTGCATTATATATACTGTATTCTAACTTTACCATGGCTTATAACCTCCAATACAAACCATAGATTCATCAAAATAAGCACACAACGCAAAGAAAACCGAATCTGTCAAAAACAGAACAGTGTGTAGCAATCTGAAAACTTCGAATAATTATCCAAAAATTCTAAAAAATTAGGACAACGTAGTAAATTTGTATATCAATCTTTTGTAAACATTTCAGAATTTTATCACGCTTCTGTGATTTACTAAAATTGTTTTACTAGGTGGAAAAGTTTCTGTTTTTCAACAAGATCAAATCAACTATCACCAAACATGATCCCAAAGGCTTTACTTGGCACAAACACTAATTAAGACATGAAAAACACAATAATAATAGTAGCATAATTGTGCAAACACTCAAGAACCAAAAGAAACAGGCAAAAATAAAATTTATTCATTGGGTTGCCTCATAACAAGCGATATCGTTTTATGCCTCTAGCTAGGCATAATGCACAGATTTAAGTCTTGTCATCTTTCTTGTTATTTTCCATAGATGTGTTCTTGTCAGGAGGTTTTGCAAAAGTAACTTGAAACACATTATCCATAGAAATTTTAGCATTATCAAGTTGCCCATCTACGTATCCCCTTTGATTTTTGGCAACAACCTAAGAATAGTGTTGATTAACATCATTGAGAACTTGTTGGATTATATCTAAAACGGGGATTTCCTTCGTAAGATTGTCATAATTTTTTTTCCAAGCAAATGTCTCAACATATAATCACTATTATAAAGGATCTCATCTATCACCGGCTTTTCACGGTTCATGCCATAAAAATCAAAAATTTCCCTAGCTTCTTCTACTATGTAATCAAATTCATTCATAAGAACAAGGTTAGCTAGCTTTTTAGCCGTAGGATCCTTTATAACGGGTAGCTCATAAAACAATCTTTGCAAAGTAGGATGGCTACGAATAAATCTATTTTCAAGTTTCAGAACTAGTGCTGAAATAGCTTCCGCGTAAGATTTAGTTCTTTTAAGTATAGGACCATCATCAAGAGTCAAATTTCTAATACAATTGAAAAATTCTTGGATATGTTCTTTTCCCATAACATTCCCTTGCCCCAAAACAAAAGTTTTAGCATCCAGATTGCCAGATCATCCAATTTTAGTACTAAGGCCATCATTTGTTTCTGCCATACCAAAATCACTCATGGTGACAAATTCAAGCAAAAGATAGATCTGACGAGAAAACGGCGAACGAAAAAGAGGGCGAATGAAATGGAAAATTTTGTGAAGTGGGGGAGATGAAAAGGAGAGCAAATGGCAAATAATGTAAATTGCAAGGAGATGGGATTTGTGATTAGGAACCTGATAGATGTTGATGATGTCTCCCCGGCAACGGTGCTAGAAATTAGCGATTTGTCAGGAGACTATCTTGACTTCATCCTCCCTGGCAACAGCGCCAGTAATTCCTTTTGATGTCGCTTGAACTACACCGGTATTTCCCCAAAGAGGAAGGGATGATGCAGCACAGCTACGGTAGGTATTTCCCTCATTTATGAAACCAAGGTATCAATCTAGTAGGAGAACCAAGTAACACTATCTGAACGGTACCTGGACACAAAGAACAAATACTTGCAACCCGACGCTTATGAGGGGTTGTGAGTCCCTCTTACACGTAACGGCGTAGGAAGTTGTCAAGTTGACAGGATAAAATTGTTATGATTTTATAAAATAGATCTCAAATAAACGCGAAATAAAAGATGCTAATAAAAAGTGCAGCAAGGTATTTTTGGGTTTTTAGAGTAATAGATCTGAAAATAAAAGAAAATGAAAATAGATCTCGAAGGAAAATATGATAAAGAATAGACCCGGGGCCGTAGATTTCACTAGTGGCTTCTCTCAAGAAATAGCATACGGTGGGTAAACAAAATACCGTTGGGAAATTGACAGAACCTCAAATAATTATGACGCTATCCACGCAATGATCAATATATAGGTATCACGTCCAAGATTAGTAGACCGACTCATGCCTGCATCTACTACTATTACTCCACACATCGACCACTATCCAGTATGCATCTATTGTATTAAGTTCATGGAGAAATAGAGTAATGTAATAAGAACGATGACATCATGTAGGCAAGATCTATTCATGTAGGAATAGACTCCATCTTGTTATCCTTAATGGCAACGATCAATACGTGTCTTGCTGCCCCTTCTGGTACTGGTAAAGAACACCGCACGACCGAACCCATCGCAAAGCACCTCTTCCCATGGCAAGAAAAATCGATCTAGTCAGCCTAACTAAACCAAAGATTCGAAGAAGAAATACGAGGCTATAAATAATCAAACATATAAGAGATCAAAACTAAAATAACTTTCATGGATAAAATAGACCTGATCATAAACTCAAAGTTCATCGGATCCCAACAAACACAGCGCAAAAAGAGTTACATCAAATAGATCTCCAAGAGACCATTGTATTGAGAATCAAAATAGAGAGAGAGAAAGATAGGAAGCCATCTAGCTACTGCCTACGGACCCGTAGGTCTACAGTAAACTACCAACGCATCATCGAAGAGGCACCAATGAGGATGATGAACCCCTCCGTTATGGTTGATACGTCTCCAAATCTATAATTTTTTACTGTTCCATGCTATTATATTATCTGTTTAGGATGTTTTATATGCATTAATATGCTATTTTATATTATTTTTGAGACTAACCTATTAAGCTAGAGCCCAGTGCCAGTGTCTATTTTTCCTTGTTTTTGAGCTTCGCAGAAAAGCAATACCAAACGGAGTCCAAATGGAATAAAACCTTCACGATGATTTTTCTTGTACCAGAAGACACCTCTTGGACATGGACTCCAAGCCAGAAGGCCTTGGAGTAGACGACAAGCACAGGGGCGCGCCCTAGGGGGGCTGCATTGTGGCCTACTCCAACACCTCCTGAAATAATTATTCGTCCTATATATTCACATATATTCCCAAACCACCAGGAGCATCCACAAAAACACTTTTGCACCGCCGCAACCTTCTGTTCCCGTGAGATCCCATCTAGAGGCCTGTTCCGGCATCCTGCCGGAGGGGGATTCGATCACGGAGGGCTTCTACATCAACTCTATTGCCCTTCCGATGAAGCGTGAGTAGTTTACCTCAGACCAATGGGTCCATAGCTAGTAGCTAGATGGCTTCTTCTCTCTCTTTGGTTCTCAATACGATGTTCTCCTGATGTTCTTGGAGATCCATGCGATGTAATCTTCTTTTTCGGTGTGTTTGTCGAGATCCGATGATTGTGGATTTATGATCAGCTTATCTATGAATATTATTCGAATCTTCTTTGAATTCTTTTATGCATGATTTGATATATTTGTATTTCTCTTCGAACTATCGGTTTAGTTTGGCCAGCTAGATTGGTTTTTCTTGCAATGGGAGAAGTGCTTAGCTTTGGGTTCAATCTTGCGGTGTCCTTTCCTAGTGAAGTAGGGGCAGCAAGGCACGTATTGTATTATTGCCATTGAGGATAAAAAGATGGGGTTTACATCATATTGCTTGAGTTTATTCCTCTACATCATGTCATCTTACTTAATGCGTTACTCTATTCTTCATGAACTTAATACTCTAGATGCAGGAAGGAGTCGGTCGATGTGTGGAGTAATAGTAGTGGATGCAGAATCGTTTCGGTCTACTTGACACGGACGTGATGCCTATATTTCATAATCATTGCCTTATATATCGTCATAACTTTGCGCTTTTCTATCAATTGCTCGACAGTAATTTGTTCAGCCACCGTATTATTTGCTATCTTGAGAGAAGCCTCTAGTGAAACCAATGGCCCCCGGGTCTATTTTCCATCATATAAGTTTTCGATCTACTATTTTCCATCATATTAGTTTCCGATCTACTATTTTGCAATCTTTTACTTTCCGATCTATAAACCCAAAACCCCAAAAATATTAACTTTATCGTTTGTTTAGTTTTATCTATGTCTATCAGATCTCACTTTTGCAAGTGACTGTGAAGGGATAGACAACCCCTTTATCGCGTTGGGTGCAAGTTGTTTGATTCTTTGTGAGGTATTGGTGATTTGTGTGTTGTCTCCTACTGGATTGATACCTTGGCTCTCTAACTAAGGGAAATACTTATCTCTACTTTGCTGCATCACCCTTTCCTCTTCAAGGGAAAAACCAATAAACGCTCAAGAAGTACCAGGAAGAATTTCTGGCACTGTTGTCAGGGAGATCTACGCCAAGTCAAGACATACCAAGTACCCATCATAAACTCTCATCTCTTGCATTACATTATTCGCCATCTGCCTCTCGTTTTCCTCTCCCCCACTTCTAAAACGATTTTTGAAATTTTTTGCCGTTTTCTTCGCCCCTCTTCCATTCATCTTCTACGTTTGCTTTCTGTGTGCTCGCTTGTTGGATTGCTTGCATTGTTACGATGGCTCAAGAGAATACCAAATTGTGTGACTTTTCGAATACTAATAACAATGATTTTATTAGTACTATGATTGCTCCTGCCACTAGTGCGGAATCTTATGAAATTAATGCCGCTTTGCTGAATCTTGTTATGAAAGACCAATTTTCCTGCCTTCCTAGTGAAGACGCCGCATCTCATCTTAATAATTTTGTTGAGTTGTGTGATATGCAAAAGAAAAAAATGTGGATAATGATATTGTTAAATTGAAGCTATTTCAGTTCTCACTTCGAGATCGTGCTAAAACTTCGTTTTCATCTTTGCCTAAAAATAGTATTGTTTCATGGAATAAGTGTAAATATGCTTTTATTTCCAAGTATTTTCCTCCCGCTAAGATCATCTCTCTTAGGAATGATATTATTAATTTTAAGCAACGTGATCATGAACATGTTGCACAATCTTGGGAGAGAATGAAATTGATGATACGAAATTGCCCTACTCATGGTTTGAATGTGTGGATGATTATACAAAAAAATTACGCCGGATTGAATTTTGCTTCTAGAAATCTTTTAGATTCGGCCATGGGAGGTACTTTTATGGAAATTACTTTAGGATAAGCTACTAAACTCCTAGATTATATTGTGGTTAATTATTCTCAATGGCATAGCGAAAGATCTTCCACTAGTAAAAAAATGCATGCGACTGAAGAGATTAATGTTTTGAGTGGAAAGATGGATGAACTTATGAAATTATTTACTAGCAAGAGTGCTTCTATTTATCCTAATGATATGCCTTTATCTACTTTGATTGAAAATAATAATGAATATATGGATGTAAATTTTGTTGGTAGGAACAATTTTGGTAATAACAAGTATAGAGGTAAATTGAATCCAAGGCCGTTCCCTAGTAATTCCTCTAATAATTTTGGTAATTCTTAGAACTTCTGATGGAAATTATAATAAGATACCCTATGATTTTGAGAATAGTGTTGAAGAATTTATGATTTCGCAAAAGAGTTTTAATGCTTTGGTTGAAGAAAAATTGCTTCAGATTGATGATTTGGCTAGGAATGTGGATAGAATTTCTCTTGATGTTGATTCTTTGAAACTTAGATCTATTCCACCCAAGCATGATATCAATGAATCTATAAAGGCTATGAGAATATCCATTGATGAGTGCAAAGAAAGAACCACTAAGATATGTGCTAAGCGAGATTGGTTTGTAAAAACATGTTCTTCTAGCTTTCGTGAAAATAATGATGAGGATATTAAAGTGATTGATGTGACTCCTATTGAATCTTTGTTTTCCAATATAAATCTTGATAAAGATGGGATTGGAGATGAGTCAACTTTAGTTAAAAGGCGTCCAAATGATTCGGAGTTCTTAGATCTTGATGCAAAAATTTATAAAAGTGGGATTGGAGAGGTCAAAACTCTAAGTAGCAATGAAGCCACTCTTTTGGATTTCAAGTATTTTAATTATGATAATTGTTATTTAATAGATTGTATTTCCTTTTTTCTATCCATGTTGAATTCTCCTCATGGTTATAATCAAAACAAAGCTTTTACTAAACATATCGTTGATGCTATGATGCAATCTTTTCAAGAAAAGCTTGAACTGGAAATTTCTATCCCTAGAGAACTTTATGATGAGTGGGAACCTACTATTAAGATTAAGATTAAAGATTATGAGTGCCATGCTTTGTGTGATTTGGATGCTAGCGTTTCCACAATTCCAAAAACTTAATGTAATGTGCTAGGTTTCCGTGAATTCTTTGATTGTTCTTTAAATTTGCATCTTGCGGATTCCACTATTAAGAAACCTATGGGAAGGATTAATGATGTTCTTATTGTTGCAAATAGGAATTATGTGCCCGTAGATTTCATTGTTCTTGATATAGATTGCAATCCTACATGTCCTATTATTCTCGATAGACCTTTCCTTAATTAGAACGATTGGTGCAATTATTGATATGAAAGAAGGAAACATTAGTTTCAATTTCCATTAAGGAAGGGCATGGGACACTTCCCTAGAAATAAAATTAAATTACCATATGAATCTATTATGAGAGCTACTTATGTATTGGATACCAAAGATGACAATACCCTGATCTATTTGTGCTTTTATGCCTAGCTAAGGGCGTTAAACAATAGCGCTTGTTGGGAGGCAACCCAATTTTATTTTTGTTGTTTGCTTTTTGGTTCTGTTTTTTAATAAATAATTCATCTAGCCTCTGGTTAGATGTTTTTTGTGTTTTAGTTAGTGTTTGTGCCATGTAAGAAATTTGGGATAGCTTACGGTGATAGTTGATTTGATCTTGCTGAAAAACAGAAACTTTTACGCCCAGGAGATTAATTTTCATTTTTAACAGAAGCACGATAAAATATTGATTCTTTTCGCAGAAGATGAATAAACAAATTTCTTAGGTTGTCCTAATGTTTCAAAAAAATGGAGTTACGTAAGTATTCGAGAGTTGCATATTACTACAGACTGTTCTATTTTTGACAGATTCTATTTTCTATGTGTTGTTTGCTTATTTTGATGAATCTATGGGTAGTATCAGGGGTATGAACATGGAAAAGTTGGAATACAGTAGATATTACACTAATATAAATAAAGAATGCGTTCACAGCAGTACCAAAAGGATTTGATGGACTATGGAATAAGTAGTGGCAAGAGCCTAAGCTTGGGGATGCCCAAGGCACCCCAAAGTAATATTCAAGGAAAACCAAGAGCCTAAGCTTGGGGATGCTCCGGAAGGCATCCCCTCTTTCGTCTTCGTCTATTGGTAACTTTACTTGAGGCTATATTTTTATTCACCACATGATATGTGTTTTGCTTGGAGCATATTTTATGATTTGAGTTTTTGATTTTTAGTTTGTCGCAATCATCCTTGCTGTACACACCTTTTGAGAGGGACACGCATGAATCGTGATTTATCATAATACTCTATGTGCTTCACTTATATTTTTTGAGCTAGGCAATTTTGCTCTAGTGCTTCGCTTATATCTTTTTAGAGCACGGCAGTGGCTTTATTTTATTGAAATTGTTGAACTCTCATGCTTCACTTATATCATTTTGAGAGTCTTTTTAAACAGCATGGTAATTTGCTTTAGTTATAAATTTAGTACTAATATGATAGACATCCAAGAGAGATATAATAAAAACTTTCATATAAAGTGCACTGAATACTATGAGAAGTTTGTTACCTTATGATTGTTTTGAGATATAGAGATGGTGATAATAGAGTCATGCTAGTGAGTAATTGTGGATTCTAGAAATACTTGTGTTAAAGTTTGTGATTCCCGTAGCATGCGCGTATGGTGAACCGTTATGTGATGAAGTCGGAGCATGATTTATTTATTGATTGTCGTCCTTATAAGTGGCGGTCGGGGACGAGCGATGGTCTTTTCCTACCAATCTATCCCCCTAGGAGCATGCGCATAGTTTGTTTCGATAGCTAATAGATTTTTGCAATAAGTATGTGAGTTCTTTATGACTAATGTTGAGTCCATAGATTATACGCACTCTCACCCTTCCACCATTGCTAGCCTCTCTAGTGCCGCGCAACTTTCGTCGGTGCATTAAACCCACCATATACCTTCCTCAACACAGCCACCAAACCTACCTATTATGGCATTTCCATAGTCATTCTGAGATATATTGCCATGCAACTTTCCACTGTTCCATTTATTATGACACGCTTCATCATTGTCATATTGCTTTGCATGATCATGTCCTTGACATCGTATTTGTGGCAAAGCCACCTTTCATTATTCTTTCATGCATGTCACTCTTGATTCATTGCACATCCCGATGCACCGCCGGAGGCATCCATATAGTCATATTTTGTCCTAAGTATCGAGTTGTAATTCTAGAGTTGTAAGTAAGTTAAAGTGTGAAGGTCTTCATTATTAGAGCATTGTCCCATGTAAGGAAAGGATGATGGAAGCTATGATTCCCCCACAAGTCGGGATGAGTCTCCGGACTTTACAAAAAATAAAAGAGGCCAAAAAAGCCCATTCAAAAAAATGAGAGAAAAGAGAGATGGGGCGATGTTACTATCCCTTTTCCACACTGATAACCCACTAGTATAGGGGATCGCAACAGTTTTCGAGGGTAGAATATTCAACCCAAATTTATTGATTTGACACAAGGGGAGCCAAAGAATATTCTCAAGTATTAGCAACTGAGATGTCAATTCAGCCACACCTGGATAACTTAATATCTGCAGCAAAGTATTTAGTAGCAAAGTAGTATGATAGTAACGGTAACAGTGGCAAAGGTATCAGTAGCAGTATTGTAGTGATTGTAACAGTAGCAGCGGTAAAGTAACTAAGCAGAGAAGAATGTGTGAAAAATCTCGTAGGCATTAGATCGGTGATGGAGAATTATGTCGGATGCAATCATTCATGTAACAGTTATAACATAGGGTGACACAGAACTAGCTCCAATTCATCAATGTAATGTAGGAATGTATTCCGAATACAGTCATACGTGCTTATGGAAAAGCACTTGCATGACATCTTTTGTCCTACCTTTCCGTGGCAGCGGGGTCCTAGCGGAATCTAAGGGATATTAAGGCCTCCTTTTAATAGAGTACCGGACCAAAGCATTAACACATAGTGAATACATGGACTCCTCAAACTATGGTCATCACCGGGAGTGGTCCGGATTATTGTCACTTCGGGGTTGCCGGATCATAACACATAGTAGGTGACTATAGACTTGCAAGATAGGATCAAGAACTCACATATATTCATGAAAACATAATAGGTTCAGATCTGAAATCATGGCACTCGGACCCTAGTGACAAGCATTAAGCTGAGCAAAGTCATAGCAACATAAATCTCAGAACATAGTGGATACTAGGGGTCAAACCCTAACAAAACTAACTCGATTACATGATAGATCTCATCCAACCCATCACCGTCCAGCAAGCCTACGATGGAATTACTTACGCACGGCGGTGAGCAGCATGAAATTGGTGATGGAGGATGGTTGATGATGACGATGGCGACGGATTCACCTCTCCGGAGCCCCGAACGGACTCCAGATCAGCCCTCCCGAGAGAGTTTAGGGCTTGGCGGCGGCTCTGTATCGTAAAACGCGATGAATCCTTCTCTCCGATTTTTTCTCATGAACGTGAATATATAGAGTTGATGTTGAGGTCGGTGGAGCTCAAGGGGGCCCACGAGGCAGGGGGGCAGGCGCGCCTCCCACCCTCGTGGACAGGGTGTGGGCCCCCTGGCCTTGTTTCTTTTGCCAGTATTTTTTATTATTTCCCAAAATAATCTCCGTGAAGTTTCAGGTCATTCCGATAACTTTTGTTTCTGCACAAAGATAACACCATGACAATTCTGCTGAAAACAGCATCAGTCCGGGTTAGTTCCATTCAAATAATGCAAGTTAGGTCCAAAACAAGGGCAAAAGTGTTTGGAAAAGTAGATACGACGGAGACATATCAGCTCCCCCAAGCTTAAACCTTTGCTTCTCCTCAAGCAATTCAGTTGACAAACTGAAAGTGATAGAGAAAAACTTTTACAAACTCTGTTTGCTCTTGTTGTTGTAAATATGTAAAGCCAGCATTCAAGTTTTCAGCAAAGATTATGAACTAACCATATTCACAATAACACTTAGGTCTCATGTTTACTCATATCAATGGCATAATCAACTAGCGAGCAATAATAATAAATCTCGGATGACAACACTTTCTCAAAACAATCATGGGACCAAATAAATTTGACATGCAAGCTCAAGAACATGGTCACCTAGGCAGCATAAATTTGCAATGAATAAAGCACTAGAACAAAAACTAATTGGACCATTGGAGGAGTCACATACCAAGGAAAAATCCCCCAAATTAGTTCTGTGAGAGGTGCTTTGAGCAAAGAGATCAAAATAGCAGCAAAATGAGCTAGAACTCATGCTTGAGCTGGTTGGTGATTTTTTTAGGAGGAAGAAGGAGTGTGTGATAGCTGGAATAAGTGGAGGGGAGCCACCATGGGACCACGAGGCAGGGGTGCACCCAGGGGGGTGGGCGTTCCCTGGACCCTCGTGGCCAGGTGCCAGGTCCCCCTGATGTGTTCTCAGTGCTAGATATTCTCAAATATTCCAGAAATATCATATTTCAATTTCAGGGCATTTGGAGAGCTTTTATTTTTGGGGTATTTTTTATTGCACGGATAATTCAGAAAACTGACAGAAAATACTATTTTTACTTTAATTCAACTGAATAATGTAAAGTAAAAGGAGGGTACATAAGGTTGTGCTTTCTAACTTCATCCATCTAATGTTCATCAAAAGGAATCCACTAACAAGGTTGATCAAGCCTTGTTAACAAACTCATTTCGAATTGCATGAAACCGGAGAATTTTCGAATAACACTAGGTTACCTCAACGGGGATATGCACATCCCCAATAATAAGAATATCATATCTCTTTTTGACAGTAGGAAGAGGAAATTCAAAACCTCCAAAAATAATCGACGGAATTTTTCCAAAAGAGTTTATACTATGGACTTGAGATTGTTTCCTCGGAAAGTGTATCTTATGCTATTGCCATTAACATGAAAAATGATATTGCCCTTGTTGCAGTCAATAACTGTCGGCGTTCTGGGAACGGGGGTCCCCAGACTTGCCTGTCTGCGGCCTGTGGCGTGGCTCAAGTGGGGGCCTAGCGTGGCCCAGCTTCATCAGCTCAAGCTCAAGACCCTCGCGAGGGGCCAAGCCTCGCGGGGTGGACGACAGGAACCTTCCTTACAAGCAGCCTCGTCAGGCAGGCTCACGAGGAGGCGGAGAGATCAAGGCAGGGTACCTCACGAGGGTGCCCCGTGACGCAAGCCATGACGATCGAGACCAGGCGGGCGCCGGCCTGCGCAGTGTCCTCATTTCCCCTTTGGTGCAAAGGAGGCAAGCGCAGGCCGAGGCATCAGGCAAAGGTTACCGCTTCAGTGCAACAAGACCAATACCATCAGAGCGGCAGGAAGGAGGTCATCGTGGAGCCCAGGACGGCGTCACCGCCAGAGCCTTTGGCAGCCGAAGACCAAGTTTAGTCAGGATAAGTGTACTAGATGTTCCCCTTCAAAATGGCCAATTTTTGGCGCCCTTCCCGCTCATTATTTGGGAAGAGGCCCAGGGCCTCCCTCCATAAATAGGACTAGCCACCACAGAGAAAGGGGGAGGAGATATTCACCAGAGAGAGGAGAGATTCACCAGAGAGTGGACATATTCACGGAGAGAGAGAGAGAGAGGCGATCGAACTCACCCAAGCAGTTCATCGCACCAGCTCAAGAACAGCCCCTCGCGAGGCTATGCTTCCTTTGTATTGTTCATCATCAGCCCCTGAGGCAATCCACCACACCACAAACTAGAGTAGGGTATTACACCACAATGGTGGCCCGAACTAGTATAAAACCTCGTGTCTCTTGTGTGTTCTTCTTCCTAGTTTAGATCCCTTGCTAACCATGGACGCGTGAGCCGGTAGAGGAAAGATCTCCGCGCGCACCCCAGTGTTCGAACCTCAAGGGTCTGTCGGAACCCGAAATTGAACATTTGGTGTGCCAGGTAGGGGCGCGCGAGAATCTTTCTTCCGCTGGTCGCGTGTGATCTCCCGTCGTGTCCATGGCTGACGCTCGCCGAGCTCGCGCCGAGCGTCGGGCTGCTCACGCCGCTCGAGTCGCCCAGACGGCTCCCGTCGGCGGACACCCCCGTCGTTCCCCGTCGCCTGCCGCCAACGCCGCCACCGGCCCGGCGGGGAACGAGCAGCAGGCCTCATCCCCGCATCCATCGGTGAGGTGAGAAGGCCGCACCGCAACTCCTTGGCTCGCCCCTGCTGGTTCTTCGTCCCGCGCGCACCGCGCTCCCATGGATGCTCGAGCCGCGCTCATCGCGGCAAACGAGCTCCTGCGCTACCGCCCCGTCGACGACGTCTACGAGGAGTGGCTCGACCGTGTCGTCGATCTCGTCCGCGCCATAGGGCTCCCCCGCGCCGTCCATGCTACACATATTATAGGCGGTTCCCAAACAGAATGGTAAAATTTATACTCCCCCACCACCAACAAGCACACTCCACGACTGGCTCGAAACAACGAGTGACTCCAACTAACAACAGTCCCGGGGGAGTTTTGTTTGCAATTATTTCGATTTGGTTTGCTTAAAGCATGGGACTGGGCATCCCGCCAGCCATTTTCTCATGAGTGAGGAGCGGAGTCCACTCCTCTTGAGAATAACCCGCCTAACATGGAAGATACAGACAGCCCTAGTAGATACATGAGCTATTCGAGCATACAAAACAGAATTTCATTTGAAGGTTTAGAGTTTGGCACATACAAATTTACTTGGAATGGCAGGTAGATACCGCATATAGGAAGGTATGGTGGACTCATATGGAATAACTTTTGGGTTTAATTGATTGGATGCACAAGCAGTACTCCCTCTTAGTACAAGTGAAGGCTAGCAAAAGAGTGGGAAGCGACCAACTAGAGAGCGACAACAGTCATGAACATGCATTAAAATTAATAAACATTGAGTGCAAGCATGAGTAGGATATAATCCACCATGAACATAAATATCGTGAAGGCTATGTTGATTTGTTTCAACTACATGTGTGAACATGTGCCAAGTCAAGTCACTTAAATCATTCAAAGGAGGATACCACCCTATCATACCACATCACAACCATTAGCATGTTGGCACGCAAGGTAAACCATTATAAACTCCTAGCTAATCAAGCATGGCACGAGCAACTATGATCTCTAATTGTCATTGCAAACATGTTTATTCATAATAGGCTGAATCAGGAACGATGAACTAATCATATTTACAAAAACAAATGTCGGGGAAGCTGATCGTACCCACGAACACCTATGGGGGCCGGCGGACCGGACCCCTTTCGGTTCGGTGGGGGGCGGAGATTGCACGAAGAGCAGATCGAGGCGAAGCACACGAGCAGTTTACCCAGCTTCGGGGCTCTCCGGAGAGATAATACTCCTACTGCTGCTTATCTGATTGTATTGTGTTCGTGCTAGGGAGCGTTGAGAGCTACAAAACCTAGCGTGGGAGTTCTCTAGTCTCGAATGAGTCGAACCCCTTCTACGTTGCGCATGGGCCTCCTTTTATATGCTCAAGGGGTCACCGACAGGTGGCAACGTAGACAAGGATAAAAACGAAAAAAAGAGTTGCGGTTGGTACAACTACTTTGTACAGTGTATTCTACCTAACTCTGACGGCAAGGGACAAAAGCATTAAATGCCCGTCCATGTCGCTTAAACAGTGCAACAGGGACCGTCAGGAGCGTCACTGTTCGCCACGATGGCAATCTTGTCAGCGCCGCTTACCGCTGCTCTCCGATGGCCGCACAGCCTCTTGACACGTGCGCCTAGAATGGTCCCATGGCGACATGTTGGTGGATGAGCTGGAGCGGAGATAAAGAGTGGTTGCCTGCCGCGGCTGAATCCTTGTCGCGTCCGGGAGCTTGTCGCTCACCGAGCCTTCCCGGCAAGCTCCTCTTGCCGGGGTCTTGTCTTCTGCGTGCCTTGAGTGGCCTTCCCGGCAAGCTCCTCTTGCCGGGGCCTTGTCTCTTTGACTTGAATACTTTGTTCTTGAATGGCTCCAAAGGAACCGCGGAGGACCTTGGCGGTCACCAGGCAAGCCTTGCCGCGGGGTGCTGCAACTACCCGTGCACGAGTTCGGGATACTAGGGTACCCCTACTCTAGTACACCGACAGGAGCCCCCGGGCCTGGGCCACACACGACGCCGAGCGCTGTTGGGCCAGGCCCAAATAGGGCACGGGTACACGCGGCCCTGGTCACGCCATAACTCGCCGGACCCACCACGTCCCCCACGAACAGGACGCGTCGACTGCGGCGTCTTGGGGGAGATCGTGGGGGGTTTCTTTATTTGGCAAAGCGGAACGTCCGCCCCCCTCTCCCTCCTTATAAGAAGGGGAAACAGGGGCAGTTCGCCCACCTCGCCATTTGCTGTCTCATCTCGAAAACCTCCGCCGCTCCCCCCTTCTTCTCTAGTCTCGAAGAGAGCGCTCCACTTCATCGCCACCAGCGCCATCAACGCCGTCGGTCTCCCCCACCACCTTCGCCATGGCTCCAAAAGCCGACAAGGGGAAGGGCGTGAAGTCGGCCGAGGCGCAGCGGCTCGCGGCGCTGCGGAAGGAGCGGGCCATCTTCCCCCTCAGCTTCGCCCTTGAAGGAGCTGAGGAATGGTACTACCTCTTCGGTCGACGGAGACGGCGCATCCGCAAGACGAAGGTACTCTCAGCCGCCGCATCAGATTTGGCTCCGAGCGGGTACCCCTTCTTCCCGCTCTTCTTCTATTGCGGGCTCTGAGCGCCCTTCTCTGAATTCTTCTGCGATATCATGAACACCTACGGATTTCGCCTCCTTGATTTCACCCCCAATGCTGTCCTGACCATGGCAGTTTTCGCACACCTTTGCGAAAACTTTGTCGGAGTCCACCCAAACGTAGCCCTCTTCCGCCACTTCTTCATGCCCCACGTCGAGAGAGGAGAGCCACTTGCCGGAGGGATTGCTTGGATCTCCAGGATCGGCAAGAAAGAAGCCTATGTGGAAGGAGAGCTCCGCAGCAAGTGGGAGGAGTGGAGAGCCGATTGGTGTTGGATCGTTGAGGAGAGCCCGCAGCCCTTCACTGCCCAGCGCCAAACCCCAATAGTGCGCGGCAACGATTGGAGCAACTTGGCGCTGGAGGATGCTAGATTAAAGATCGCCGTTACCCAGATCCTGCGCCTCAGGTTTGCGGACTCATCAGACGCAGCGGTTGGCGCGAGATTTCTTCGCCGCGCAGACGCTTCTTGCGGAGAGGAGGAGACCTGCTTGGGAGTTTCAGAACGCGGCAGACATCATGAGGCTGCGCCCGGGCCTCAACTTCAATTTCACTGTCTTGGAGCTTGACGCGATGCTCTTGGAGCTGCTCAAGCATGACCCCGACCACCCCGAATGGTTCATGTTGCCAAGGGGAGTCGTTCCTTTATGCAACAACTCTTCGCTCGACCGCATCCGTGCGATGATGCCGTTGTGTGATTCCCATGGAATCGTTCCAACTTGGCAAGAGCCCGCCGATGACGTCGTGCAGCAGTTCTTCGACAGCTTGGAAGAAGTGCCAATCCGCCCCGACGAGCAGAAGAGCCTCACCCGTGACACCACCGATGAAGAGATGCAACGCATTGCCACGAGGTTGGAGGAGGCCGCAGCAGCTGCTGCCGCTGGCGAATTTGGATTTACTGTGGAGGAGTTGGAGGTAGCAGAGGCGGCAAGCCTTGTCGATCGAGAGGAGCTTGCCGGCGCGGAGGAGCAGGCCGAGCCTGAAGTTGAGCCGAACGAGCCTGCCGGGGGCGCCTCCTCCCCACCTTCAAGTAGCTTGCCGCGAGCGGAGCCCATAGCTCCACCAAGAAGGCGCCTCCGCAAGGCCGGGGAAGTGGCGGGGCGGCAGACGGGCCAACAGCCGTCGCGCCGCGCGACACGCTCCACCGCGGCAAGCACTGTTGCCGCGGGAGCGCCTCACGCCGCCACAGCAACTGGAGCGGGGCCTTCTGGGACCACGGCTCCTGCACCCGCCAAGCGTCCGAGGGAGCCTACTCTTCCAGCTCGTCGCACCGGAGGTGGACCGGAATTCGACTTCTCCGCGCTCAGCTCCGAGGAAGAAGAAGAGTAAGATCTTGTCGCTGTACTTGTAATTCTTCAATTTGTTGTTTTGTCTTGTGTCTGACTTGCTTCATTCTGAACTCTTTCCTTTTCAGGACGCTGGCCCAGAGAGCTTCGAAGAGAGCCAAGACCCCGGTGATCGTCATCGAGGACGAACCCACCGCAGCAGCGGGGGGCGCGTCCGAGACCTTCTTGCCGGACCCGACGACCCTTCCACAAAGCAGCCCCCAGCGTAAGTATATGGTTCACTTTCTGCGGTTAAGCGCGCATGGGTGCTCTTTATTTGCTGATATCTGACTGTTGATTTGTGTAGGAGCAGAGCAGCCCCGCCAGGAGTGTCCTGAGGCCGTTCCTGACATGCCATCTGCTTCAACTACGCCGCCAAGGGAAGATCCCCCGGCAAGGGAATGCACCCCAGCGAGGGAGGCTTCTCCGGCAAGGGACGGCCCTCCGGTAAGAGACGGCACCGTCGACCCTCCAGTGGCTGAGACTGAAGCGGCAGATCCCATCGCAGGTAAGCCTCTTGTCTGTAAGCTGCCCTTGTGTTTTTCTTCTTCCAATTCTTCTTTTTGGATATTTTGCTTGACTTTTCTTTCTTTTCCTTGTTGTCAGATCCATCCGCCGCGGAGCCGATGGAGACTGAGGTCGCCGGTGAGGAGGGGCAGCTTGGCAACATTGACGACGCCGTCGCCGAGGAGGGACCTGGCGCGGCCGAGCCCGCCATTGAAGAGGCCGCCAAGGCTGCCGCCGCGAAGCCGGGCGAGGGGTCCGCGATCGTCTTGACGACCACGAGGTCGCAGGAGGCGCGGGCGCTACACCGACCGCGGATCCTCGGCCGCTGCGCAGCGCCAGCTCGAGGAGCCCCAGCCAGCGCCTACTTGAAGGCGGCGATGGGGTCTTCATCAAGCTCCCCTAGGCGTCGAGCTCCAGAGCACCGGTCGAGGGAGAGAGCTTCGACGAAGAGCTGCTCGCCTCCGCTGGGCTGTCGTTGGTCGACGCGCCAAGCAGCAGCAGCGGCGAGTCTGAGGAGGAGCAGCTGTTGCGGAAGCTGCTGTCGCTCTACCGCGCCCGACAAGCCAAGCTGGAATTCCGGGAAGCACTTGTCGCGAGGGCGGGAGCAGACATGGAGAAGCCCACCGAAGAGCTCCGGGGCGCCAACCAAGAAGCTCTCCGGAACGTAGTGGAAGAGCGGGAGCGACTTGCTGAAGAGCGCACAACCTTCATCCTTGAGAAGGCTGAGGTCGAGGAGCAGCAGCGGTTAGCTGCCGAGAAGCTATCTGCGCAAGAAGGCGAGTTGGCGCAGCGGAAGATCAACCTTGACAGCTATGAGGAAGAGCTTGCCGCGCGTGAGCAATCAATTGGCGGAGCTCTCAAGGAAGCAAATGACGCTGCCGCAGCTGCCGAGGCCGCCAAGAAAGAGTTGGAGACAAAGGTGACGCAGCTGGAGGCCAACCTCCAGAAGAGCGGCGAGGAGCTTGCTGCGCTTAAGCATGAGCGCGAGAAGGACGCCTACACTCTTGGCGAGCTGCAGGGCCGTCTCGCCGAGAGGAACAAAGAGCTCGACGCCGCCAAGGACTCCAGGGCAGATCTTGAGCTAAAGCTGACCACCTTGATGCAGACGTTGGACGATGCCAAGGAGCGGGAGGTGGCCCTGTTGGAGAAGATCAAGACCGACGAGGAGCTTCTGACGAGTGCCACGACCGCCCATAACACCTTCAGAGAGAACGTGATGCACTGGACCGAGGGTCTTGTAAATACTGCCGCCGCCATCGACAAGGAGCTGACGGAGCTGGGGATGGTGGATCTCGGGTACTCCTCCGACAAGCATCTCCAACCCAGCGCCAAGCTCAGCTTGTTCTTCAAAGGCGTGGTGGCGGCTCTCCAGCGGCTCCGGGAGGAGATCCCAAAGCAGCTGGCCGACGAGTCGCGCCAAATCTGTGCAGGGGCTCTTCAGAAGGTGCTGATGAAGGTGGCCTTCCGCAATCCAGCGTTAACCGTCGCAATCCTCAAGTCCTTGCCGCCGATCTGCGGCGTTGAAGCGCTCAAGGCCCTTGTCGCACCCATTGTGGACAGGGTGAGCGGGGTCAAGAGGGTCGATGGCGACCGCGTAGACTAGGTCTCCCGTTTTATCTTTTCCTTGTCGCCGCTGGTCATGTTAGGAGAACAATTTATTAGAGCTGCGACAAGCTATCTTGTAATATAACTCTATTTCAGTTAGTAACTGCCCCGTTATTTCCTTTACTTGGGTCCTTCCTTTGTATGTTTCTGCCCTACGCTTTTAGGGAACTTGTCGGCGCGGGCACCCTTGCCGCGAGCGCTGAGTGCGGAACGTCAGCAGCCTGCTGGCGGTGTCGCCTCCGACAAGCAACCTTGTCGCGACTAGTTGCAGCCCACTTAAGTTGTTGAGCGGACTCGAAACAAAGTAAGGGCGCAAACTAGCTACGAGTTGGTTCCTTTGCGCACAGGTTTTCCATACAAAGCACGGTCGTTCAAGGAAGATAACTTAAAAATTTAAAACTGACTGCTCAAACTTTGGCAACTTAGCTTTTCTGTCGTTTGCTTCCCGGTAAGGCAGAATTTCTTCGAGCTACGCTTGGTCCACAACATTATCTTCTTCTCCTTCCCCCCTGGCAAACTTGTGGGCGAGGGAACCTTCTTTTCTTTGAGAAAGAGAAAGAAGAGAAAATAAAGATATGGAGCCGCGTGGCTCGTTATTGCTTACCGGAATAGGTGCTGCACAAAGTGTCAGATAATACATGCAAAGTAAAAAGAAAATGCACGAAATTGACAAGATGTGCGGAGCACATGAGCTTTACTGATGCACGGGGTCTGCGCCCGGCTTTGTACAAAGGATTACATGCAACATGGGCAAGACTTGTACAAAAGGTGGTTGCCGGAACAGGTTCGACAACGCGCTCTATGGGTAAAACTTACGAAGATGCTCAATATTCCAGGAGTTGCTCACCGGAATGCCATCTTCGGTCTCAAGGCGGACAGCGCCAGGCCTAGTGACTCGTCTCACCCGATAAGGGCCTTCCCACTTTGGCGTCAACTTGTTAGAATTCTTGGCGGACTGAGCGTGCCGAAGAACAAGGTCGCCTTCCTCGAGACTTCTGGCACTAACTTTGCAGCTATGGTAGCGGCGCAAAGCTTGCTGATAACGAGCAGCTTGTACAGCGGCCTGAAGACGGTCCTCCTCAAGGAGCAGCGTGTCATCTTGTCGCAGCTGCTCTTGCTCAAGCTCATCATAAGCGAGTACTCGAGGTGATCCATATACAAGTTCCGTGGGGAGAACTGCCTCTGCTCCATAGACTAGAGCGAAAGGTGTCTGACCAGTGGCTCGATTTGGCGTCGTCCTGATCGACCAAAGAACCACCGGCAGCTCCTCAATCTAGTTTCTTCCGCACTTGTGCAGCCTGTCAAAAGTTCTGGTCTTGAGCCCTCGCAGCACTTCAGCGTTTGCCCTCTCCGCTTGACCGTTGCTTCTCGGGTGAGCAACAGAAGCGAAGCAGACCTTGGCGCCAAGATCTTGGACGTACTGCATGAAGGTGCGGCTCGTGAATTGCGTGCCGTTGTCGGTGATGATCCTGTTAGGAATCCCAAAACGGCAAACAATCGACCTGAAGAACTTGACTGTTGACTGTGCTGTCACCTTCCTCACTGCTTCCACTTCCGGCCACTTTGTGAACTTGTCGATTGCGACGTACAAGTACTCAAAGCCCCGACAACTTCGGGGAAAGGGCCGAGGATGTCGAGCCCCAGACCGAAAATGGCCAGGATAAAGGGATCATCTGGAGAGCTTGAGCTGGCTGGTGTATCTGCTTGGAATGGAACTGGCACGCTTCACACTTGGTTACTTGTGCAGTTGCATCTTGGAGGGCTGTCGGCCAGAAGAAACCTTGCCGGAAAGCTTTGCCGGCAAGTGCTCTTGCGCCAATGTGGTGACCCCATATGCCTCCATGTATCTCTACCAACAGCTTCTGTCCATCTTCCCGATGAATACACTTCAATTTCACACCGTTGAGTCTTCTTCTGTATAGGATGTTGTCGACAAACTGGTACATACTTGACTGCCGGGCTACTCTTTCCGCTTCTTCTTGATCTTCGGGAAGTTCTCCTGTCTGAATGAAATGGACGATCTGCTGTGCCCATGCTGGAGCTTGCGGCTCGACAACAAGGACTAAAGGCATATTTGCTGCTGCGGGAACATCCGCTTCTACGGCGAGAACCTGCGGCTCAGCCGGAGCTTGATGATCCCCGGCAAGTTTTCCGGAGCAAAACTTGTCGGGAGCGTCTGCTTCAACGAAACAAACCCTTAGGCTTGTCGGAGCAGACTGCTCCTCAGCAATATTGGCGTTGATCTTGGGGACCCTCTTGGCAGCGGCTTCAGGGAGCTCTGCCGGAAAGTAGTCACCAGAAACCAACTTCCTCTTCTTGCTCTGTCCAGTTGATGGTGCTACAGTTGGTTGAGTCAGCTTGAGCACGAAGATCCCTGGTTCCTGGTAACTTAAGTGCGGGCGACTTGACGAGCCATCGGCAATGTCGTTACGAGCTCTTGGAACATGTTCCATTTGTAGGCCGTCAAAGTGCTCTTCTAGCTTCCTCACTTCATCAACATAAGCCTCCCTCAACGGACTCTGATAATCCTTGTTCACTTGGCGGACGACAAGCTGTGAGTCGCCCCTGACAATGAGCTTCTTAACCCCAAGGTCCGCTGCGATCCTGAGACCGGCAAGCAAACCTTCATACTCTGCAGTATTGTTCGTTGCTTGCTCCTTGGGAAAGTGCATCTGGACAACGTACTTGAGGTGCTCTCCGGTGGGTGCGACAAGTAGTACGCCGGTACCGGCGCCTTGCAGCGAGAAGGCACCGTCAAAGTACATCAGCCACTCTTTGCTTGCTTCCTTGACGGGGATGCTCGTTTCTGGGATTTCTTCATCTTGTGTTGGCGTCCATTCTGCTATGAACTCTGCCAATGCTCGCTTTGGATAGTTGAAGTGCTCTCAAACTTGAGGCCAAAGCTTGACAGTTCAAGTGCCCACTCGACAATCCTACTTGCTTACGGATTTTGCGTTATCCTCTTCAGCGGAAAGCGAGTGGCGATTGTGATCTCATGTGCTTGGAAGTAATGGCGCAGCTTTCTCGAGGCCATGAGAAGGCCGAAAAGCAACTTCGCACACCGAGTACCTCGACCTAGCCCCTGCAGAGGGAACCGACAAAGTAAACTGGGCGCTGCACCATCCTTTTCTAAATCTTTTCATGCTCCTGCGCAGATCCATCCTTGTCGGGACCAGAGCTTGTCGGTGAAGCCCCCTGCTTGTCGCTGGATGCTTCTGCCATGGTTGCCAGCTCATCATCCGCCTCCCTCTCCGCTACTAACGCAGCACTAACCACTTGATTGGTTGCCGCTAAATATGGCAGCAACTTCTCTTGTGGCTTAGGTGCGACAAGTACTGGAGTGGAGGACAGGTATCTCTTCAAGTCCTGCAGCGCAGCCTCCGCTTCGAGTCCATTTCATTGGACCCGCTTTTTCAAAATTTTGAAAAATGGCGAGGCGCTCAGCAGACCTAGAGATAAACCTACTGAGAGCAGCAACACAACCGGCAAGTCTTCGTACATCCTTGACGCGCTTTGGTGCTTCAATCTGCTCAATGGCCTTGATCTTGTCGGGATTGGCTTCAATTCCCACCTGAGATATGAAGAACCCGAGAAGCTTGCCGGAGGGAACTCCAAACACGCACTTCTCTGGATTGAGCTTGAGGTTGATCTTGAGCAGATTTGCAAAGGTTTCATCCAAATCTTGAATCAGATTTGCCCTGTCCTTGCTCTTGACCACTATGTCATCCATGTAGGCTTCCACATTTCTGTATATTTGCGGCTCAAAAGCGTGATGGACTACTCTTGAAAATGTTGAACCGGCATTCTTTAATCCGAAAGGCATCCGTACAAAACAGTATGTGCCACATGGGGTGATGAATGCAGTTTTCTCTTCGTCCTCTTCTGCCATGAAGATCTGATGATATCCTGAGTATGCATCAAGAAATGAAAGCAAATCACATCCGGCCGTGGAGTCAACAATCTGGTCGATACGCGGCAAAGGAAATGGGTCTTTGGGACAAGCTTTATTAACATCTGTGAAGTCGATACAAAGTCTCCATTTCCCATTTGCCTTGCGTACAACTACAGGATTGGCCAACCACGTAGGATGGAGCACTCCTCTGACAAGGCCTGCTACTTCCAATTTCTTGATCTCTTCTGCTATGAATTCTTGGCGCTCCACTGCTTGTTTCCTGATTTTCTGCTTGACGGGTCGCGCATGAGGACAGACAGCGAGATGGTGCTCAATTACTTTCACAGGAACACGGGGATGTCGACGGTTGCCATGCAAACACGTCGGCGTTCGCCGCGCAGAAAGCAACGAAGCGCTTTCCTATTTAGGGTCAAGCGTGGCGATGGTGAAGGTACCACCAGTGCCGTCCTCCTTGGCGGACACCTTCTTAGTCTCTGGAGCCGCCATCGTCTTCTTACACTTGCCGGTGGAGCTCGATGGTGCGTCCTCGACGGTAGCGCAGCACTCCGAAGAGGTGCGCTTGCCGGAGTTGGCATCAGAGCTCTTGCCGGACTTGGTCTTCTTCTTCTCCCCGGGAGCTTCAGCGGCAAGTGACTTGTGGTCTGCAGCGGCTGCTGCTTCCCGGTAGATCTTGTCGGCGCAGATAAGAGCATCCTTCTTGTCGCTAGTGACAGAAATGACACTTATCGGGCCGGGCATCTTGAGCAAGTTGTATGCATAATGAGAGGCCGCCATGAACTTGGCGAGTGCTGGACGGCCAAGTATCCCATTGTAAGGCAATGGAAAATCAGCAACGTCGAATGTGACCCTCTCGATCCTGAAGTTTAGCTCGCTGCCAAATGTTACCGGCAACGTGATCTTCCCCTTCGGCTTGCTCCTTCCCGGATTGATTCCTTGGAATGTGCCAGTCTCTTCGAGCTCGCTGTCAGGGATCTGAAGCTTCTGGAGCACCGCGGAGGAGATCAGGTTCAAGCCGGCCCCGCCGTCTACCAACATCTTAGTGACTTTGAGATTGCGGATAGTTGGTGAAACCAACATCGGCAAGCACCCGACCGCAGTTATGCGATCAGGGTGGTCCTCAATATCAAAGATGATGGGCGTGCTGGACCATTTCAGAGGCTTGCGTGACTCTACGGATGGTTCTGCTGCATTAACTTCCGCATCCTTTGCTTGAGTTGGCGGTGTGAAGTATGCGAGAGGCACCACCGTCAGCGCAGAGGACCTCGTGGCTTTCGAAACTCTTGCTCATCGGTCTCGTCGTCTTCCATATCTTCATCGTCGTCGTCGTCTTCATCCTTCTCGCGGCGCTGGGGTCTGTCTCCTTGCCGCTGCTTGGCCTTGCAAGGCGTCCTCCTGGCGGGTCGCTTCTTGCTAACTCCCCAGCACCTTCCGGGCCTTCTCCTTGTCGCGCCGCTTTCGTACTCAGCCTTCTGCTGTTCAACAAGCTGCTCGACCTTCTTGCAGCTCTGGAGGTCATGGCCCTTGGTGCGGTGGATCTTACAGTACTGCTTGTTGGAGCTGTCCTGCTTGTCGGCGACCGCCACAGGCTGGCAGTTGGCGCCTTCGGCAACCTCCTTGGCGGAGCTAAGAACCTTAGCCTTCTTGGCGTCGCCTCCGTTGCCGGACTGCTCGACAACTAGCACGTCCTTGCCTTTCTTCTTTTTGTTATTCCGCCGCCGGCTCTTCCTTATCGGGGCAATCTCTTCACTATCAGATCCTGCTTCTGCATTCTCTCCTGGGAGTCTCCTCCCTTCCTCAGCGCGTGCACACTTGTCGGCCAAGGCATACAGCTCACTGACGTCCTTGACTTTGCACATCGCCATCTCTTCCCTCATCCTGCGGTTCCGCACGTTTTGATGAAACGCGCTGATCACCATGGCGGGGTGGACATACGGGATGTTGTAGTGCACATGGTGAATCTCTGGATGAACTTGTGCGGGGACTCTCCTTCCTACAGGCGCAGCAGATGAAGGTCGCTTTCCTGGCCATGAGGCTTGTGGCCGCCTGTGAAGGCGCCAACAAACTGATGGCATAGATCTGCCCAAGAGGATATGGAGCTGTCCGGCAAGTGCATGAGCCAAGATCTGACATTGGGCTTGAGCACCAGCGGGAAATAGTTGGCCAGAATCTTGTCATCTCGTCCCCCGGCAGCTTGCACCGCAATGGTGTAGATGCTGAGGAACTCCGACGGGTGCGTCTTGCCGTCGTACTTCTCTGGTACATCTGGCTTGAAATTTTTCTTGGCGGGCCACTGGACTTGCCGCAGCTCACGAGTGAACGCAGGGCAACCTACCGCGTACGGCAAGTCACCTGGTTCCCCTGGCGCATGCATGTCCACAGAGGGCCCAGCGCGCTGGTCGGATTGACGTCGCGCTTCTCTTCGGTGCTCGATGCGAGTTCGAGCGTCTTCTTGTTGTTGTTCGTGAAGAACTTGGCGCTGATCGCGACGAACTCGTGGATCCGACGATGCGGTGGAGTCGCTATCGAGGTGGATCCGACGAGTCGGCGATCTTGGCCTTCGGGGTGGAGAGTGCATAGTGGTTGCACCCCCCACAGGTCTCGTCGCCACCGGCTCGTGCCTTGTCATCCTGCCGTGGCAGCGATGTGCTTGGTTGCCGCGAAGCGTCGCCGTTGGCAATGCCGATGAGACTCTGAATGGTGGCCCTCCATTCGTTGACCTTGTCTGCCGTTGGAGGGTAATCCAGGAGCAATTGAGCTCGCGCCAAAGCTTCTGCTTGAGTGGTGGGCGGCAATGGCGAACGGTGCGAGGAGCAGGATATGCTCGGACTTCTAAATATGTTAGAAGGAGCAGTATCCCATCCAGGCGACCGTGCCCCACTCGCACCAGCCTGTTGGCGCGCAAGCTGTTCTTGAGCGTCCCTGGATCCACCAGCTCGATCTTGGCCCAACGAACGTATGGTGCTGCGAGCTCCGTGACGCTGTCGGTCCCGCTCCTCCTGGGATGGACGCGGTGCGTGTACGGACGCCGAGGTTTGCGCCGCCTTGTCCTTGGACTTAGCAGCAACATGGGCTCCCTCGTCGACGCCCGCTCTTCCGCCGGTGTCTACCCCACCACTCGTCGGCTCCGGTGGTGGTGGGTTTGACGCGGACGGCTCTGCTGCCGCTGAAGCCTTCTTCTTCGGTGGCATGTCGATGAAGATGATGAAGATGTTGCTCGTGTGAACGCTGGATCAGGTTCACACAGCCTCGACGCCCCTACCTGGCGCGCCAAAGATGTCGGGGAAGCTGATCGTACCCGCGAACACCTATGGGGGCCGGCGGACCGGACCCCTTTCGGTTTGGTGGGGGGCGGAGATTGCACGGAGAGCGAGTCGGCGAAGCACGAGAAGTTTACCCAACGGAGCTCTCCGGAGATAATACTCCTCTGCTGCTTATCGATTGTATTGTGTTCGTGCTAGGGGCGTTGAGAGCTACAAAACCTAGCGTGGGAGTTCTCTAGTCTCGAATGAGTCGAACCCCTTCTACATTGCGCATGGGCCTCCTTTTATATGCTCAAGGGGTCACCGACAGGTGGCAACGTAGACAAGGGTAAAAACGGAAAAAGGAGTTGCGGTTGGTACAACTACTTTGTATAGTGTATTCTACCTAACTCTGACGGCAAGGGACAAAAGCATTAAATGCCCGTCCATGTCGCTTAAACAGTGCAACAAGGAACGTCAGGAGCGCCACCGTTCGCCACGATGGCAATCTTGTCAGCGCCGCTTACCGCTGCTCTCCGCTGGCCGCACAGCCTCTTGACACGCGCGCCTGGAATGGTCCCATGGCGACACGTTGGTGGATGAGCTGGAGCGGAGATAAAGAGTGGTTGCCTGCCGCGACAAGTGCCTTGCCGCGGCTGAATCCTTGTCGCGTCCGGGAGCTCGTCGCTCACCGAGCCTTCCCGGCAAGCTCCTCTTGCCGGGGTCTTGTCTTCTGCGTGCCATGAGTGGCCTTCCCGGCAAGCTCCTCTTGCGGGGCCTTATCTCTTTGACTTGAATACTTTGTTCTTGAATGGCTCCAAAGGCTGCGGAGGACCTTGGCGGTCACCAGGCAAGCCTTGCCGCGGGGTGCTGCAACTACCCGTGCACGAGTTCGGGATACTAGGATACCCCTACTCTAGTACACCGACAACAAGAGAGGTCGAGTTCATACCAGCTTCTCTCATCTCAATCATTTCATCATATATCGTCATAATTGCCTTTCCTTTGGCACCACCGAACGGTGTGAATAATAATAATAGTGCATGTGCATTGGACTAAGCTGGAATCTGCAAGCATTCAATAAATAGGAGAAGACAAGGCAATATGGGCTCTTGGTTAAATCAACAATAATGCATATAAGAGCCACTTTAACAATTTCATCATGATCTTCTTCTATCGACCCCCAAAGAAAAGAAAAGAAATAAAACTATTTACACGGGAAAGCTCCCAACAAGCAAAATAAGAATGGTAAAGCTTTTTGGGTTTTCTTTTAATTATTACTACTACAAGCAGGAAAAGCAAACTAGCTAAAAGCAACAACTAAATTATTATTTTTTGGTTTTTCTTAAAGTTTTTCAAACACACAAGAAGAAAGCAGGAAAAAGGAAAATAAACCAGCATGGATGATACAATGAAAAAGTATGAACACCGACAACTAGCATGAGTGTGTGGACATAAATGTAATGTCGGTGAGAAATACGTACTGCCCCAAGCTTAGGCTTTTGGCCTAAGTTGGTCTACTTCCATGGCTGGCCTGGCGGATATCCAAAGTTGTAGCTAGGGTCGTACTGAGTTGCAGAGGCTATTGCATCGTGGGCTGCAGCTTGGAGACGAGCTGTCCTCGTCCTCCTCTCATACTCATTTGCCTCCTCCCTGGTTATGAAATATCTCCCCTTTGCCTGAAAGTCAAAGAAAGTGGGAGCAGGAAGAGGGACGTCATAGGTGCGTTGTCTGTCAAAGATTAGTCGGTACTGGAGAAGTTGTTCATTCCTCTCAATAAACTGATGACGAACCATAGCCTCATAATCTAAATAAACAGGAGGCAACTCAATATCATAATCATGTATGGCTACACCAAGAAAATTAGCTAGACGGGTTGCATAAATTCCACCAAAGAAGTCTCCATTAATTCTATTATTATGCAACCTACGTGCAACAATGGCTCCCAAATTATAATGTTTATCTCCTAATACAACACTCCTGAGAACACTGATATCAGGGACACACATGTGACATGCTTCATCCTTACCATTGATGCACCAACCTATGAAGAAAGCAAAATAATGTATAGCAGGAAAATGAATGCTCCCTGTGGTAGCTTGTGTTATATCTCTAGACTCCTCCACAGTTATACTAGCAAGAAAATCTCTAAACTCATACTTGCGAGGTTCACTAGGACTACCCCATTGTGGAAGTTTGCAAGCAGTATTAAAATCCTCTAAGTCCATAGTATAAGAATTTTCATAAAGATCAAACAGGACAGTTTGAGAATTGTGTGATGATGAAAATCCAAACCTTCTTACAAAAGAATTAGTTGAGATAGTGGTACTGACGGCACTTATCTGCCTTGAAGCTCTCAAGATCAGCGTTGGGCACATATGCGTTAAATTCTTCCTTGATTCCTGCTCGATCCATAAAGTCCTCTGAAGTCCATTCACAAGCCCGCACTTGAGCTTCCCTCGGTGGTTCATCGTCCGCATAGCGTATTGCGAGCCTAGGCCCTTGCTTCCTTGATGGACCACCTTGGTACATTTTCCTAAACATATTTCTTCCTCTGAATTTTTTTTGAAATTTTTAGTAACTTCAAATAAAAGTGAACCAAACTCAACAAAATTGATAGCAACTACTCCCACAAGTGCCTAGAGAATATATCATGCATTAGAACTACATGGGACCAAATAAATTTGACATGCAAGCTCAAGAACATGGTCACCTAGGCAGCATAAATTTGCAATGAATAAAGCACTAGAACAAAAACTAATTGGACCATTGGAGGAGTCACATACCAAGGAAAAATCCCCCAAATTAGTTCTGTGAGAGGTGCTTTGAGCAAAGAGATCAAAATAGCAGCAAAATGAGCTAGAACTCATGCTTGAGCTGGTTGGCGATTTTTTTAGGATGAAGAAGGAGTGTGTGATAGCTGGAATAAGTGGAGGGGAGCCACCATGGGACCACGAGGCAGGGGTGCACCCAGGGGGGTGGGCGTGCCCTGGACCCTCGTGGCCAGGTGCCAGGTCCCCCTGATGTGTTCTCAGTGCCAGATATTCTCAAATATTCCAGAAATATCATATTTCAATTTCAGGGCATTTGGAGAGCTTTTATTTTTGGGGTATTTTTTATTGCACGGATAATTCAGAAAACTGACAGAAAATACTATTTTTACTTTAATTCAACTGAATAACAGAAAGTAAAAGGAGGGTACATAAGGTTGTGCTTTCTAACTTCATCCATCTAATGTTCATCAAAAGGAATCCACTAACAAGGTTGATCAAGCCTTGTTAACAAACTCATTTCGAATTGCATGAAACCGGAGAATTTTCGAATAACACTAGGTTACCTCAACGGGGATATGCACATCCCCAATAATAAGAATATCATATCTCTTTTTGACAGTAGGAAGAGGAAATTCAAAACCTCCAAAAATAATCGACGGAATTTTTCCAAAAGAGTTTATACTATGGACTTGAGATTGTTTCCTCGGAAAGTGTATCTTATGCTATTGCCATTAACATGAAAAATGATATTGCCCTTGTTGCAGTCAATAACTGTCGGCGTTCTGGGAACGGGGGTCCCCAGACTTGCCTGTCTGCGGCCTGTGGCGTGGCTCAAGTGGGGGCCTAGCGTGGCCCAGCTTCATCAGCTCAAGCTCAAGACCCTCGCGAGGGGCCAAGCCTCATGAGGCGGACGACGATAACCTTCCTTAGAAGCAGCCTCGTCGAGGCAGGCTCACGAGGAGGCGGAGAGATCAAGGCAGGGTACCTCACGAGGTGCCCGTGGCGCAAGCCATGACGATCGAGACCGAGGCGGGCGCCCGGCCTCATGATGTCCTCATTTCCCCTTTGGTGCAAAGGAGGCAAGCGCAGGCCGAGGCATCGAGCAAGGTTACCGCTTGATGCAACAAGACCAAGACCATCGAGCGGCAGGAAGGAGGTCATCGTGGAGCCCAGGACGGCGTCACCGCCAGAGCCTTTGGCAGCCGAAGACCAAGTTTAGTCAGGATAAGTGTACTAGATGTTCCCCTTCAAAATGGCCAATTTTTAGCGCCCTTCCCGCTCATTATTTGGGAAGAGGCCCAGGGCCTCCCTCCATAAATAGGACTAGCCACCACAGAGAAAGGGGGAGGAGATATTCACCAGAGAGAGGAGAGATTCACCAGAGAGAGGACATATTCACCGAGAGAGAGAGAGAGAGGCGATCGAACTCACCCAAGCAGTTCATCGCACCAGCTCAAGAACAGCCCCTCGCGAGGCTATGCTTCCTTTGTATTGTTCATCATCAGCCCCTGAGGCAATCCACCACACCACAAACTAGAGTAGGGTATTACAACACAATGGTGGCCCGAACTAGTATAAAACCTCGTGTCTCTTGTGTGTTCTTCTTCCTAGTTTAGATCCCTTGCTAACCATCGACGCGTGAGCCGGTAGAGGAAAGATCTCCGCGCGCACCCCAGTGTTCGAACCTCAAGGGTCTGTCAGAACCCGAAATTGAACATTTGGTGTGCGGGTAGAGGCGCGCTGAATCTTTCTTCCGCTGGTCGCGTGTGATCTCCGTCGTGTCCATGGTGGCCTTCGCCGAGCTTCGCGCCGGCGTCGGGCTGCTCGCGCCCGCCGAGTCGCCAGACGGCTCCGTCGGCGGACACCCGTCGTTCCCGTCGCCTGCCGCTAACGCCGCCACCGGCCCGGCGGGAACGAGCAGCAGGCCTCATCCCGCATCCATCGGTGAGGTGAGAAGGCGCACCGCAACTCCTTGGCTCGCCCTGCTGGTTCTTCGCCCCGCGCGCAGCGCTCCCATGGATGCTCGAGCAGCGCTCATCGCGACAAGCGAGCTCCTGCTCTACCGCCCGTCGGCAGCGTCTCGAGGAGTGGCTCGACCGTGTCGTCGATCTCGTCCGCGCCGTGAGGCTCCCCAGCGCCGTCCATGCTACACATATTATAGGCGGTTCCCAAACATAATGGTAAAATTTATACTCCCCACCACCAACAAGCACACTCCACGGACGGCTCGAAACAACAGTGACTCCAACTAACAACAGTCCGGGGAGTTTTGTTTGCAATTATTCGATTTGGTTTGCTTAAAGCATGGATCGGGCATCCCGCCAGCCATTTTCTCATGAGTGAGGGCGGAGTCCACTCCTCTTGAGAATAACCCGCCTAACATGGAAGATCTGAGACAGCCCTAGTAGATACATGAGCTATTCGAGCATACAAAACAGAATTTCATTTGAAGGTTTAGAGTTTGGCACATACAAATTTACTTGGAATGGCAGGTAGATACCGCATATAGGAAGGTATGGTGGACTCATATGGAATAACTTTTGGGTTTAATTGATTGGATGCACAAGCAGTACTCCCTCTTAGTACAAGTGAAGGCTAGCAAAAGAGTGGGAAGCGACCAACTAGAGGAGACAACAGTCATGAACATGCATTAAAATTAATAAACATTGAGTGCAAGCATGAGTAGGATATAATCCACCATGAACATAAATATCGTGAAGGCTATGTTGATTTGTTTCAACTACATGTGTGAACATGTGCCAAGTCAAGTCACTTAAATCATTCAAAGGAGGATACCACCCTATCATACCACATCACAACCATTAGCATGTTGGCACATAAGGTAAACCATTATAAACTCCTAGCTAATCAAGCATGGCACGAGCAACTATGATCTCTAATTGTCATTGCAAACATGTTTATTCATAATAGGCTGAATCGAGGAGCGATGAACTAATCATATTTACAAAAACAAATGTCGGGAAGCTGATCGTACCCACGAACACCTATGGGGGCGGCGGACGGACCCCTTCGGTTTGGTGGGGGCGGAGATTACGAAGAAGATCGATCGGCGAACACGAGCAGTTACCCAACCGGGGCTCTCCGAGAGATAATACTCCTACTGCTGCTTATCGATTGTATTGTGTTCGTGCTAGGGGCGTTGAGAGCTACAAAACCTAGCGTGGGAGTTCTCTAGTCTCGAATGAGTCGAACCCCTTCTACGTTGCGCATGGGCCTCCTTTTATATGCTCAAGGGTCACCGACAGGTGGCAAGCGTGAACAAGGTAAAAGCGAAAAAAAGAGTTGCGGTTGGTACAACTACTTTATGCAGTGTATTCTACCTAACTCGATGGCAAGGGACAAAAGCATTAAATGCCGTCCATGTCTCTTAAGCGAGGCAACAGAGGACCGTCGGGGCGTCACTGTTCGCCACGATGGCAATCTTGTCGGCGCCGCTTACCGCTGCTCTCCGATGGCCGCACACCTCTTGACACGCGGCGCCTAGAATGGTCCCATGGCGACACGTTGGTGGATGAGTGGGGCGGAGATAAGAGTGGTTGCTGCGCGGCTGAATCCTTGTCGCGTCCGGGGCTTGTCGCTCATCGAGCCTTCCCGCAAGCTCCTCTTGCCGGGTCTTGTCTTCTGCGTGCCTTGAGTGGCCTTCCGGCAAGCTCCTCTTGCGGGGCCTTGTCTCTTTGACTTGAATACTTTGTTCTTGAATGGCTCCAAAGGAACGCGGAGGACCTTGGCGGTCACCAGGCAAGCCTTGCAGCGGGTGCTGCAACTACCGTGCACGAAGTTCGGGATACTAGGGTACCCTACTCTAGTACACCGACAGGAGCCCCGGGCTGGGCCACACACGACGCCGAAGGCTGTTGGGCCAGGCCCAAACAGGCACGGTACGCGCCCCTAGTCACGCCATAACTCGCTCCGGACCCACCACGTCCCCCACACAGCACGCGTCATCGCGGCGTCGTGGGGAGATCGTGGGGGTTTCTTTATTTGGCAAGCGGGCGTCCGCCCCCTCTCCCTCCTTATAAGAAGGGGAAACAGGGGCAGTTCGCCCACCTCGCCATTTGCTGTCTCATCTCGAAAACCTCCGTCGCTCCCCCCTTCTTCTCTAGTCTGAAGAGAGCAGCGCTCCGCCCCCCATCGCCACCAGCGCCATCAACGCCGTCGGTCTCCCCCACCACCTTCGCCATGGCTCCGAAAGCCGACAAGGGGAAGGGCGTGAAGTCGGCCGAGGCGCAGCGGCTCGCGGCGCTGCGGAAGGAGCGGGCCATCTTCCCCCCTCAGCTCGCCGCGAAGGAGCTGAGGGAATGGTACTACCTCTTCTGGTCGACGGAGACGCGAGCGCATCCGCGCACGAAGGTACTCTCAGCCGCCGCATCAGATTTGGCTCCGAGCGGGTACCCCTTCTTCCCGCTCTTCTTCTATTGCGGGCTCTGAGCGCCCTTCTCTGAATTCTTCTGCGATATCATGAACACCTACGGATTTCGCCTCCTTGATTTCACCCCCAATGCTGTCCTGACCATGGCAGTTTTCGCACACCTTTGCGAAAACTTTGTCCGAGTCCACCCAAACGTAGCCCTCTTCCGCCACTTCTTCATGCCCCACGTAGAGAGAGGAGAGCCACTTGCCGGAGGGATTGCTTGGATCTCCAGGATCGGCAAGAAAGAAGCCTATCTGGAAGGAGAGCTCCGCAGCAAGTGGGAGGAGTGGAGAGCCGATTGGTGTTGGATCGTTGAGGAGAGCCCGCAGCCCTTCACTGCCCAGCGCCAAACCCCAATAGTGCGCGGCAACGATTGGAGCAACTTGGCGCTGGAGGATGCTAGATTAAAGATCGCCGTTACCCAGATCCTGCGCCTCAGGTTTGCCGGACTCACTGTACGCGCAGTTGGCGCAGATTTCCTTCGCCGACGCATCGCCCCCTTGCAGGAGAGGAGGAGACCTGCTTGGGAGTTTCAGAACGCGGCAGACATCATGAGGCTGCGCCCGGGCCTCAACTTCAATTTCACTGTCTTGGAGCTTGACGCGATGCTCTTGGAGCTGTTCAAGCATGACCCCGACCACCCCGAATGGTTCATGTTGCCAAGGGGAGTCGTTCCTTTATGCAACAACTCTTCGCTCGACCGCATCCGTGCGATGATGCCGTTGTGTGATTCCCATGGAATCGTTCCAACTTGGCAAGAGCCCGCCGATGACGTCGTGCAGCAGTTCTTCGACAGCTTGGAAGAAGTGCCAATCTGCCCCGACGAGCAGAAGAGCTTCACCCGTGACACCACCGATGAAGAGATGCAACGCATTGCCACGAGGTTGGAGGAGGCCGCAGCAGCTGCTGCCGCTGGCGAATTTGGATTTACTGTGGAGGAGTTGGAGGTAGCAGAGGCGGCAAGCCTTGTCGTCGAGAGGAGCTTGCGGTAGCGGAGGAGCAGGCCGAGCTGAAGTTGAGCGAACGAGCCTGCCGGGGGTGCCTCCTCCCCACCTTCAAGTAGCTTGCCGCGAGCGGAGCCCATAGCTCCACCAAGAAGGCGCCTCCGCAAGGCCGGGGAAGTGGCGGGGCGGCAGACGGGCCAACAGCCGTCGCGCCGCACGACACGCTCCACCGCGGCAAGCACTTGTTGCAGGGGCGCCTCACGCCGCCACAACAAGCTGGAGCGAGGCCTTCTGGGACCACGGCTCCTGCACCCGCCAAGCGTCCGAGGGAGCCTACTCTTCCAGCTCGTCGCACCGGAGGTGGAACGGAATTCGACTTCTCCGCGCTCAGCTCCGAGTTAGAAGAAGAGTAAGATCTTGTCGCTGTACTTGTAATTCTTCAATTTGTTGTTTTGTCTTGTGTCTGACTTGCTTCATTCTGAACTCTTTCCTTTTCAGGACGCTGGCCCAGAGAGCTTCGAAGAGAGCCAAGACCCCGGCGATCGTCATCGAGGCGAACCCACTGCGTAGCAGCGAAGCGTCCGAGACCTTCTTGCCGGACCCGACGACCCTTCCACAAAGCAGCCCCCAGCGTAAGTATATGGTTCACTTTCTGCGGTTAAGCGCGCATGGGTGCTCTTTATTTGCTGATATCTGACTGTTGATTTGTGTAGGAGCAGAGCAGCCCCGCCAGGAGTGTCCTGAGGCCGTTCCTGACATGCCATCTGCTTCAACTACGCCGCCAAGGGAAGATCCCCCGGCAAGGGAATGCACCCCGGCGAGGGAGGCTTCTCCGGCAAGGGGCGGCCCTCCGTAAGAGGCGGCACCGTCGACCCTCGATGGGTGAGGCTGAAGCGGCAGATCCCATCGCATGGTAAGCCTCTTGTCGTAAGCTGCCCTTGTGTTTTCTTCTTCAATTCTTCTTTTTGGATATTTTGCTTGACTTTTCTTTCTTTTCCTTGTTGTCGAGATCCATCCGCTTGTGAGCCGATGGGACCGAGGTCGCCGGTGAGGAGGGCCGTGGCTTAACATTGACGACCCGCCGTCGCCGAGGAGGGACCTGGCGCGGCCGAGCCCGCCATTGAAGAGGCCGCCAAGGCTGCCGCCCTTGGCCGGGCGAGGGTCAGCGATCGTCTTGGCGACCACGAGGCCGCAGGAGCGCCGGGCGCTACACCGACCGCGGATCCCTCGGCCGCTGCCCAGCGCCAGGCTCGAGGAGCCCAGCCAGCGCCTACTTGAAGGCGGCGATGGGGTCTTCATCAAGCTCCCCAGGCGTCGAGCTCGAGCACCGGTCGAGGAGAGAGCTTGACGAAGAGCTGCTCGCCTCCGCTGGGCTGTCGTTGGTCGACGCGCCAAGCAGCAGCGTGGCGAGTCCGAGGAGGAGCAGGCTATTGAAGAAGCTCTTTGTCGCTCTACCGCGCCCGACAAGCCAAGCTGGAATCCGGGAAGCACTTGTCGCGGGGCGGAGCAGAACATGGAGAAGCGCACGAAGAGCTCCGGGGCGCCAACCAAGAAGCTCTCCGGAACGTAGTGGAAGAGCGGGAGCGACTTGCTGAAGAGCGCACAACCTTCATCCTTGAGAAGGCTGAGGTCGAGGAGCAGCAGCGGTTAGCTGCCGAGAAGCTATCTGCGCAAGAAGGCGAGTTGGCGCAGCGGAAGATCAACCTTGACAGCTATGAGGAAGAGCTTGCAGCGTGAGCAATCAATTGGCGGAGCTCTCAAGGAAGCAAATGCGCTGCCGCAGCTGCCGAGGCCGCCAAGAAAGAGTTGGAGACAAAGGTGGCGCAGCTGAGGCCAACCTCGGAAGAGCGGCGAGGAGCTTGCTGCGCTTAAGCATGGCGAGAAGGGCGCCTACACTCTTGGCGAGCTGCAGGGCCGTCTCGCCGAGAGGAACAAAAACTCGGCGCCGCCAAGGACTCTGGGCAGATCTTGAGCTAAAGCTGACCACCTTGATCACGAGCGTTGGGCGGCGCCAAGGGGCGGGAGGTGGCCCTGTTGGAGAGGATCAAGACCGACGAGGAGCTTCGGCGAGTGCCACGACCGCCCATAACACCTTGAGAGAGAGCGTGATGCCTTTGGACCGAGGGTCTTGTAAATCTGCCGCCGCCATCGACAAGGAGCCGGCGGAGCTGGGGATGGTGGATCTCGGTACTCCTCCGACAAGCATCTCAACCCAGCGCCAAGCTCAGCTTGTTCTTCAAAGGCGTGGTGGCGGCTCTCCAGCTGGCTCCGGAGGAGATCCCAAAGCAGCTGGCCGGCGAGTCGCGCCAAATCTGTGCGAGGGCTCTTGGAAGGTGCCGATGAAGGTGGCCTTCCGCAATCCAGAGCGTTAACCGTAGCGTCCTCAAGTCCTTGCCGCCGACTAGCGGCGTTGAAGCGCTCAAGGCCCTTATCGCACCATTGTGGACAGGGTGGCGGGGTCAAGAGGGTCGATGGCGACCGCCAGAACTAGGTCGCCCGTTTTATCTTTTCCTTGTGCCGCTGGTCATGTTAGGAGAACAATTTATTAGAGCTGCGACAAGCTATCTTGTAATATAACTCTATTTCAGTTAGTAATTGCCCGTTATTTCCTTTACTTGGGTCCTTCCTTTGTATGTTTCTGCCCTCGCTTTTAGGGAACTTGTCGCGCGGGCACCCTTGCATGGCTGAGTGCGGAACGTCAAGACCTGCTGGCGGTGTCGCCTCCGACAAACAACCTTGTCGCGACTAGTTGCAGCCCACTTAAGTTGTTGGCGGACTCGAAACAAAGTAAGAGCGCAAACTAACTTCTGAGTTGGTTCCTTTGCGCACAGGTTTTCCATACAAAGCACGGTCGTTCAAGGAAGATAACTTAAAATTTAAAACTGACTGCTCAAACTTTGGCAACTTAGCTTTTACGTCGTTTGCTTCCGGTAAGGCAGAATTTCTTGAGCTACGCTTGGTCCACAACATTATCTTCTTCTCCTTCCCCACAGCAAACTTGTGGGCGAGGAACCTTCTTTCTTTGAGAAAAGAAGAAAGAAAATAAAGATATGGAGCAGCGTGGCTCGTTATTGCTACGGAATAGGTGCTGCACAAAGTGTCGGATAATACATGCAAAGTAAAAAGAAAAATGCGAAATTGACAAGATGTGCGGAGCACATGAGCTTCTTGATGCAGCGGGTCTGCGCCCGGCTTTGTACAAAGGATTACATGCAACATGGGCAAGACTTGTACAAAAGGTGGTTGCGGAACAGGTTAAACAACAGCCTATAGGTAAAACTTACGAAGATGCTCAATATTCAGGAGTTGCTCACGGAATGCCATCTTCGGTCTCAAAGCGGACAGCGCTTGAGCCTAGTGACTCGTCTCACCCGATAAGGGCCTTCCCACTTTGGCGTCAACTTGTTAGAATTCTTGGCGGACTGGCGCGCGAAGAACAAAGGTCGCCTTCCTCGAGACTTCGGCACTAACTGCGGCTATGGTAGCGGCGCAAAGCTTGCGATAACGAGCAGCTTGTCAGTGACTGAAGGCGGTCCTCCTCAAGGAGCAGCGTGTCATCTTATCGCAGCTGCTCTTGCTCAAACTCATCATAAGCGAGTACTCGAGGTGATCCGTATACAAGTTCCGTGGGGAGAACTGCCTCTGCTCCATAGACTAGAGCGAAAGGTGTCTGACCAGTGGCTCGATTTGGCGTCGTCCTAATTGACCAAAGAACCACCGGCAGCTCCTCAATCCGATTTCTTCCGCACTTGTGCAGCTGTCAAAAGTTACGGTCTTGAGCCCTCGCAGCACTTCAGCGTTTGCCCTCTCCGCTTGACCGTTGCTTCTCGGGTGAGCAAGCGAGCGAAAGCGAACCTTGGCGCCAAGATCTTGGACGTCTTGCATGAAGGTGCGGCTCGTGAAATGCGTGCCGTTGTCGGTGATGATCCTGTTAGGAATCCCAAAGCGGCAAACAATCGACTGAAGAACTTATTTGTTGATTGTCTGGCTGTCACCTTCCTCCATCGCTTCCACTTCCGGCCACTTTGTGAACTTGTCGATTCACGACGTACAAGTACTCAAAGCCCCGACAACTTCGGGGAAAGGGGCCGAGGATGTCGAGCCCCAGACCGAGAATGGCCAGGATAAAGGGATCATCTGGAGAGCTTGAGCTGGCTGGTGTATCTGCTTGGAATGGGCTGCACGCTTCACACTTGGTTACTTGTGCGATTGCATCTTGGAGGGCTGTCGGCGGAAGAAACCTTCTTTGAAAGCTTTGCGGCAAGTGCTCTTGCGCCAATGTGGTGACCCCATATGCCTCCATGTATCTCGCCAACAACTTTCATCCATCTTCCCGATGAATACACTTCAATTTCACACCGTTGAGTCTTCTTCTGTATAGGATGTTGTCGACAAACTGGTACATACTTGACTGCCGGGCTACTCTTTCCGCTTCTTCTTGCTCTTCGGGAAGTTCTCCTGTCTGAATGAAATGGACGATCTGCTGTGCCCATGCTGGAGCTTGCGGCTCGACAACAAGGACTAAAGGCATATTTGCTGCTGCGGGAACATCCGCTTCTACGGCGAGAACCTGCGGCTCAGCCGGAGCTTGATGATCCCCGGCAAGTTTTCCGGAGCAAAACTTGTCGGGAGCGTCTGCTTCAACGAAACAAACCCTTAGGCTTGTCGGAGCAGACTGCTCCTCAGCAATATTGGCGTTGATCTTGGGGACCCTCTTGGCAGCGGCTTCAGGGAGCTCTGCCGGAAAGTAGTCACCAGAAACCAACTTCCTCTTCTTGCTCTGTCCATTTGATGGTGCTACAGTTGGTTGAGTCAGCTTGAGCACGAAGATCCCTGGTTCCACAGGTAACTTAAGTGCGGCGCACTTCGACAGGCCATCAGCAATGTCGTTCTGAGCTCTTGGAACATGTTCCATTTGTAGGCCGTCAAAGTGCTCTTCTAGCTTCCTCACTTCATCAACATAAGCCTCCCTCAACGGACTCTGATAATCCTTGTTCACTTGGCGGACGACAAGCTGTGAGTCGCCCCTGACAATGAGCTTCTTAACCCCAAGGTCCGCTGCGATCCTGAGACCGGCAAGCAAACCTTCATACTCTGCAGTATTGTTCGTTGCTTGCTCCTTAGGAAAGTGCATCTGGACAACGTACTTGAGGTGCTCTCCGGTGGGTGCGACAAGTAGTACGCCGGTATCGGCGCCTTGCAGCGAGAAGGCACCGTCAAAGTACATCAGCCACTCTTTGCTTGCTTCCTTGACGGGGATGCTCGTTTCTGGGATTTCTTCATCTTGTGTTGGCGTCCATTCTGCTATGAACTCTGCCAATGTTCTGCTTTGGATAGTTGAAGTGCTCTCAAACTTGAGGCCAAAGCTTGACAGTTCCAGTGCCCACTCGACAATCCTACCTGTTGCTACGGATTTTGCGGTATCCTCTTCAGCCGAAAGCGAGTAGCGACTGTGATCTCATGTGCTTGGAAGTAATGGCGCAGCTTTCTCGAGGCCATGAGAAGGCGAAAAGCAACTTCGCACACCAGTACCTCGACCTAGCCCCTGCAGAAGGGCCGACAAAAGTAAACTGGGCGCTGCACCATCCTTTTCTAAATCTTTTCATGCTCTGCTGCAGATCCATCCTTGTCGGGACCAGAGCTTGTCGGTGAAGCCCCCTGCTTGTCGCTGGATGCTTCTGCCATGGTTGCCAGCTCATCATCCGCCTCCCTCTCCGCTACTAACGCAGCACTAACCACTTGATTGGTTGCCGCTAAATATAGCAGCAACTTCTCTTGTGGCTTAGGTGCGACAAGTACTGGAGTGGAGGACAGGTATCTCTTCAAGTCCTGCAGCGCAGCCTCCGCTTCCGGAGTCCATTTCATTGGACCCGCCTTTTTCAAAATTTTGAAAAATGGCAGGGCGCGCTCAGCAGACCTAGAGATAAACCTACTGAGAGCAGCAACGCAACCGGCAAGTCTTCGTACATCCTTGACGCGCTTTGGTGCTTCAATCTGCTCAATGGCCTTGATCTTGTCGGGATTGGCTTCAATTCCCACGAGATCTGAAGAACCGAGAAGCTTGCGGAGGAACTCCAAACACGCACTTCTCGGGATTGAGCTTGAGGTTGATCTTGAGCAGATTTGCAAAGGTTTCATCAAATCTTGAATCAGATTTGCCTGTCCTTGCTCTTGACCACTATGTCATCCATGTAGGCTTCCACATTTCTGTATATTTGCGGCTCAAAAGCGTGATGGACTACTCTTGAAAATGTTGAACCGGCATTCTTTAATCCGAAAGGCATCCGTACAAAACAGTATGTGCCACATGGGGTGATGAATGCAGTTTTCTCTTCGTCCTCTTCTGCCATGAAGATTTGATGATATCCTGAGTATGCATCAAGAAATGAAAGCAAATCACATCCGGCCGTGGAGTCAACAATCTGGTCGATACGCGGCAAAGGAAATGGGTCTTTGGGACAAGCTTATTAACATCTCGTGAAGTCGATACAAAGTCTCCATTTCCCATTTGCCTTCGATACAACTACAGGATTGGCCAACCACGTGGGATGGAGCACTCCTCTGACAAGGCCTGCTACTTCCAATTTCTTGATCTCTTCTGCTATGAATTCTTGGCGCTCCACTGCTTGTTTCCTGATTTTCTGCTTGACGGGTCGCGCATGAGGACAGACAGCGAGATGGTGCTCAATTACTTTCACAGGAACACGGGGATGTCGGGACGGTTGCCATGCAAACACGTCGGCGTTCGCCACAGGAGCAACGAGCGCGCTTTCCTATTTAGGGTCAAGCGTGGCACTGATGGTGAAGGTACCACCAGTGCCGTCCTCCTTGGCGGACACCTTCTTAGTCTCTGGAGCCGCCATCGTCTTCTTACACTTGCCGGTGGAGCTCGATGGTGCGTCCTCGACGGTAGTGCAGCACTCCGAAGAGGTGCGCTTGCCGGAGTTGGCATCAGAGCTCTTGCCGGACTTGGTCTTCTTCTTCTCCCCGGGAGCTTTAGCGGCAAGTGACTTGTGGTCTGCAGCGGCTGCTGCTTCCCGGTAGATCTTGTCGGCGCAGATAAGAGCATCCTTCTTGTCGCTAGTGACAGAAATGACACTTATCGGGTCGGGCATCTTGAGCAAGTTGTATGCATAATGAGAGGCCGCCATGAACTTGGCGAGTGCTGGACGGCCAAGTATCCCATTGTAAGGCAATGGAAAATCAGCAACGTCGAATGTGACCCTCTCGATCCTGAAGTTTAGCTCGCTGCCAAATGTTACCGGCAACGTGATCTTCCCCTCGCTTGCTCCTTCCGGATTGATTCCTTGGAATGTGCGATCTCTTGAGCTCATTGTCGAGGATCTGAAGCTTCTGGAGCACCGCGGAGGAGATCAGGTTCAAGCCGGCCCCGCCGTCTACCAACATCTTAGTGACTTTGAGATTGCGGATAGTTGGTGAAACCAACATCGGCAAGCACCCGACCGCAGTTATGCGATCAGGGTGGTCCTCAATATCAAAGATGATGGGCGTCTTTGGACCATTTGAGGCTTGCGTGACTCTACGGATGGTTCGCTGCATTAACTTCCGCATCCACTGCTTGAGTTGGCGGTGTGAAGTATCTGAGAGGCACCACCGTCAACGCAGAGGACCTCGTGGCTTTCGAAACTCTTGCTCATCGGTCTCGTCGTCTTCCATATCTTCATCGTCGTCGTCGTCTTCATCCTTCTCGCGCCGCTGGGGTGCATCTCCTTGCCGCTGCTTGGCCTTGCCGCGGCGTCCTCCTGGCGGGTCGCTTCTTGCTAACTCCCCGGCACCTTCCGGGCCTTCTCCTTGTCGCGCCGCTCGTACTCAGCCTTCGCTGTTCAACAAGCTGCTCGACCTTCTTGCAACTCTGGAGGTCATGGCCCTTGGTGCGGTGGATCTTCTGATCTTGCTTGTTGGAGCTGTCACGCTTGTCGGCGATCGCCACAGTCTGGCGAGTTGGCGCTCGGCAACCTCCTTGCCGGAGCTAAGAACCTTAGCCTTCTTGGCGTCGCCTCCGTTGCGGACTGCTCGACAACTAGCACGTCCTTGCCTTTCTTCTTTTGTTATTCCGCGCGGCTCTTCCTTATCGGGCAATCTCTTCACTATCGAGATCCTGTACGCATTCTCTCACGGAGTCTCCTCCCTTCCTCGGTAGCGTGCACACTTGTCGGCCAAGGCATACAGCTCGCGGCGTCCTTGACTTTGCACATCGCCATCTCTTCCCTCATCCTGCGGTTCCATGCGTTTTGATGAAACGCTGATCACCATGGCGGGGTGGACATCTGGGATGTTGTAGTGCACACGGCTGAATCTCGGATGAACTTGCGCGAGGACTCTCCTTCCTTACAGGCGAGCAGATGAAGGTCGCTTTCTGGCCATGAGGCTTGTGGCGCTGTGAAGGCGCCAACAAACTGATGGCATAGATCTGCCAAGAGGATATGGAGCTGTCCGGCAAGTGCATGAGCCAAGATCGACATTGGGCTTGAGCACCGCGGAAATAGTTGGCGAGAATCTTGTCATCTCGTCCCCGCAGCTTGCACCGCAATGGTGTAGATCTTTGAGGAACTCCGGCGGGTGCGTCTTGCCGTCGTACTTCTCGGTACATCTGGCTTGAAATTTTTCTTGGCGGGCCCATGGACTTGCCGCAGCTCACGAGTGAGCGCAGGGCAACCTACCGCGTCTGACAAGTCACTGGTTCCCAGGCGCATGCATGTCGACGGAGGGCCCAGCGCTGGTCGGATTGACGTCGCGCTTCTCTTGATGCTCGATCACGAGTTCGAAAGCGTCTTCTTGTTGTTGTTCGTGAAGAACTTGGCGCTGGTCGCGACGAACTCGTGGATCCGACGATGCGGTGGAGTCGCTGTCGAGGTGGATCCGACGAGTCGGCGATCTTGGCCTTCGGGGTGGAGAGTGCATAGTGGTTGCACCCCCCACAGGTCTCGTCGCCACCGGCTCGTGCCTTGTCATCCTGCCGCGGCAGCGATGTGCTTGGTTGCCGCGGAGCGTCGCCGTTGGCAAAGCCGATGAGACTCTGAATGGTTGCCCTCCATTCGTTGACCTTATGCGCCATTGGAGGTAATCCAGAACAATTGAGCTCGCGCCAAAGCTTCGCTTGAGTGGTGGGCGGCAATGGCGAGCGGTGCGAGGCAGGATATGCTCGGACTTCTAAATATGTTAGAAGGGCGATATCCCATCGAGCGACCGTGCCCCACTCGCACCAGCCTGTTGGCGCGCAAGCTGTTCTTGGCGTCCCTGGATCCACCAGCTCGATCTTGGCCCACGAGCGTATGGTGCTGCGAGCTCCGTGACGCTGTCGGTCCGCGCCGCCTCTGGGATGGGCCGCGGTGCGTGTCTGACGCCGAGGTTTGCGCCGCCTTGTCCTTGGACTTAGCAGCAACATGGGCTCCCTCGTCGGCGCCCGCTCTTCCGCGGTGTCTACCCACCACTCGTCGGCTCCGGTGGTGGTGGGTTTAGCGCGGACGGCTCTGCTCCCGCTGAAGCCTTCTTCTTCGGTGGCATGTCGATGAAGATGATGAAGATGTTGCTCGTGTGAACGCCGGATCAGGTTCACACAGCCTCGACGCCCCTACCTGGCGCGCCAAAGATGTCGGGGAAGCTGATCGTACCCACGAACACCTATGGGGGCCGGCGGGCCGGACCCCTTTCGGTTTGGTGGGGGGGCGGAGATTGCACGGAGAGCAGATCGAGGCGAAGCACACGAGAAGTTTACCCAGCTTCGGAGCTTTCCGGAGAGATAATACTCCTACTGCTGCTTATCTGATTGTATTGTGTTCGTGCTAGGGAGCGTTGAGAGCTACAAAACCTAGCGTGGGAGTTCTCTAGTCTCGAATGAGTCGAACCCCTTCTACATTGCGCATGGGCCTCCTTTTATATGCTCAAGGGGTCACCGACAGGTGGCAACGTAGACAATGGTAAAAACGGAAAAAGGAGTTGCGGTTGGTACAACTACTTTGTACAGTGTATTCTACCTAACTCTGACGGCAAGGGACAAAAGCATTAAATGCCCGTCCATGTCGCTTAAACAGTGCAACAGGGACCGTCAGGGGCGCCACCGTTCGCCACGATGGCAATCTTGTCAGCGCCGCTTACCGCTGCTCTCCGCTGGCCGCACAGCCTCTTGACACGCGCGCCTGGAATGGTCCCATGGCGACACGTTGGTGGATGAGCTGGAGCGGAGATAAAGAGTGGTTGCCTGCCGCGACAAGCGCCTTGCCGCGGCTGAATCCTTGTCGCGTCCGGGAGCTCGTCGCTCACCGAGCCTTCCCGGCAAGCTCCTCTTGCCGGGGTCTTGTCTTCTGCGTGCCATGAGTGGCCTTCCCGGCAAGCTCCTCTTGCCGGGGCCTTGTCTCTTTGACTTGAATACTTTGTTCTTGAATGGCTCCAAAGGAACTGCGGAGGACCTTGGCGGTCACCAGGCAAGCCTTGCCGCGGGGTGCTGCAACTACCCGTGCACGAGTTCGGGATACTAGGATACCCCTACTCTAGTACACCGACAACAAGAGAGGTCGAGTTCATACCAGCTTCTCTCATCTCAATCATTTCATCATATATCGTCATAATTGCCTTTCACTGGCACCACCGAACGGTGTGAATAATAATAATAGTGCATGTGCATTGGACTAAGCTGGAATCTGCAAGCATTCAATAAATAGGAGAAGACAAGGCAATATGGGCTCTTGGTTAAATCAACAATAATGCATATAAGAGCCACTTTAACAATTTCATCATGATCTTCTCCTATCGACCCCCAAAGAAAAGAAAAGAAATAAAACTATTTACACGGAAAGCTCCCAACAAGCAAAATAAGAATGCCCTTGGGCAAACCAAAAAATTTCAAATAAAGTGGAAAAATTTTGGCAAAGGGAAAAAACAAACAAAAAAATTGCCTTGGAGGGTTTTTAAAGGAAAAAAATTTAGGTTTGGGGGGGATTTTTGGGGGGGTTTGCCCGGGGGGAGCCCCATGGGCCGGGCGAAATTTTTTCCGGGTTTAAAAATTTGGGTGGGCATTTGGGGGTTTTTTGTTTTTTTTTGGGTTTTTCAATTTTTTCTAATTCCCCAAAAAATTATTTAATTTAAAAATTTTTTAAAATTTTAAATTTTGGGGTTTTTGCCCTTTTAATTCTCCTTAAGAAAAAATATAAAATTTTTAAATTTTAATAATAATGAAAAATTTTAAAAAAGGAAAGGTTTCCCCTTTTAATTTTTCCAAAGAAAGGAAATTAAATCCAATTATCGCTTTTTCCAAAATTTAATTGCTTTTGGGCCAAAAATTTTGGGGAAAACTTTTTGGGTAACCTTTCCCAAAAAGGGGGGGGCCCCCTTCCTTACCCGGGGGAGGGGGGGGAAAAAAACCTCCAAATCCCGGAGGGAATTTGGGGATTTAAATTCTTAAACCCCAAAGGCTCAAGCAACGGAATTTCCGGGTGCGGAAACGGGGCCCGGGGGGCCGGAAGGCCCCTGCAAAACCCGCCCAGGCCGGGAAGGAGGGCCCACCCAAAAATGACGAAAGGGGGGTTTGGGCACGCCCCCTTTGGCCCAGGAAAGGTTAAAGGGTTTAAAGGCCCCTTTTTGCCCCTTTTTGGGGAAGGGCCTGGCCCCCATAAAACAGGAAAGGGGGCCCCCAGAAGGGGAAATTTCCCGGGAAGGAAACCCAAGGGAGGAGGAAACCAAAGGGAAAGCACAAACCCAAAAGACCATAGGGCCCCCAGGAAAACCCCCTGGTTACCACGGGCCCCCCCCAGAAAACCGGGCCGGTTTTTCCCTTTTTTTGTTTTCCATTTAATTTGTGCCGGGAAAAATTCCCCCTAAAAGTCTCTTGTGTGTTCTTCTTCCTAGTTTAGATCCCTTGCTAACCATCGACGCGTGAGCCGGTAGAGGAAAGATCTCCGCGCGCACCCCAGTGTTCGAACCTCAAGGGTCTGTCGGAACCCGAAATTGAACATTTGGTGTGCCAGGTAGGGGCGCGCCAGAATCTTTCTTCCGCTGGTCGCGTGTGATCTCCGTCGTGTCCATGGTGGCCTTCGCCGAGCTTCGCGCCCGGCGTCGGGCTGCTCGCGCCGCTTCGAGTCGCCAGACGGCTCCCGTCAGCGGACACCCCCGTCGTTCCCCGTCGCCTGCCGCCAACGCCGCCACCGGCCCGGCGGGGAACGAGCAGCAGGCCTCATCCCCGCATCCATCGGTGAGGTGAGAAGGCCGCACCGCAACTCCTTGGCTCGCCCCTACTGGTTCTTCGTCCCGCGCGCACCGCGCTCCCATGGATGCTCGAGCCGCGCTCATCGCGGCAAACGAGCTCCTGCGCTACCGCCCCGTCGACGACGTCTACGAGGAGTGGCTCGACCGTGTCGTCGATCTCGTCCGCGCCGCAGGGGGCTCCCCCGCGCCGTCCCTCTCGCTGCCTCGCCCTTCACCCCGCGCGGGAGGCAGGGAGCCGGAGGTGACCCCGCCACCTCCTCCCCAAGAAGGCGCCTTGGCTCCAAGGCGCGTGGCCCCGGGCCGAGACCCTCCGTGTCCGGCGCCCGCGCAACAAGAAAGGAGCTGCCAGGAGATCCCTCGTCCCCAAGAAGGTGCTCGCGTGCTCCCAGCACCGGAGCGCCGCGACCACGCTCCAGCGCCACCGCGTCAAGACCCCGCGCTGCTCCAGGCAGCGGTGCGCGGGAATCCACAAGAGCAAGCTCCGCATCAGCAGAGAGCCCCGGTGGCCACTGCAGGCTGCCGCGCCTTCACCGCCGAGCTATGCAGCGTCGCATGGCCCGGCAAGTTCAAGCCAGACCTGCCTCCTCGCTACGACGGCACCGCCGACCCGCGGAGTTCCTTCAGCTCTATGAGCTGGGCATCGAAGCCGCCAACGGGGACGAAAAGGTCATGGCGAATTGGTTCCCCATGGCGTGAAGGGCGGAGCCGAACCTGGCTCTGAACACGGCTCCGCACGATCTCCTCCTGGGGACGAGATGCGCACCGCTTCATCGCCAACTTCAAGGCACTCGCGACCGGCCTCCGGCCGTGTGGGACATCGCCGCATCAAGTAGCAGCCAGAGAGACCTGCGAAGTACATCCAGCGCTTCAACAACGCCGCCTCAAAATCCCCAAGGTGGTCGAGGAAGCCATCATCTCAGCCTTCTCCGATGGCGTGCGTGGCGTCAAGATGAAGGAGGAGCTAGCAATGCATGAAGACCTGTGCACATCCACGGAGCTGTTCAACTTGGCGACCAAGTGCGCGCCAGGCTGAGGGCGGGCGCCTCTCCTCCTCGAGCTCCGGCTGCCGATCCGAAGAGAAGAAGCCCAAGGCCAGGGCGTGAAGCGCAAAGGGCTGCCGTGCTCGGCGAACCAGACACCAAGCGAGGCAGGGATCAGCCCGAGTCATCCAAGGGCAGCCGGTACTGCGTATACCACAACCTCCACGCCCACAACACCAACGAATGCCAGGAGCTCAAAGCCGTGCGAGAAGGGCGTAATGGCCGATGCCCCGAGCGCTATGATCGGGGCTACGGCCGAGGAGGAGGAAGAGGCGCAGGACGCTGGGAAGACCGCGGCCCTCGCCAAGGATGGCGTGACAGACCTCGCAAGGACCGCTGGCAGGACTAGCCTCGTGACGGAGGTTGGAGGGATCAACCTCGTTAGGATCGCCCTCAAGGCAACGCAGGGCTCCCACCTCTGCCGCAGCCGCCAAGGAGGTACGAAGACAATCATCAGGACGAGGGGGCTGGGGGCTTCCAGGAGTCACGCAAGATCGCTTGCGTCCTGGGTGGCGCTCAGGCCCCAGCCTCTCGGCACATCTTCAAGCAGTTTGCTCGCGAGGTGAATGCAGTCCTTCCCAGGCCTGAGGCCACACGCCCTCTCAGGTGGTCATCGTGCACTATCACATTCAGCTCAGCGGATCAGCTCAAGTGCGCGGCAACGGCCGGAGTCCTCCCCATGCTTTGGTCACCAGTCATCAGCAACGTGCAAGTCACCAGGACCCTCATCGACGGTGGAGCAGGACTCAACGTCCTATCTGTCGAGACATTCAATGATCTCCAAGTGTCATACGATCAGCTTCAGCTGACCAAGCCTTTCTTAGGAGTCACTGATGGCTCCACCGTCCCGATAGGGCAAGTTCGCCTTCCCATCACCTTCGGACAGCACAACAACTATCGCACCGAGCTCATCGACTTCGACGTTTCCCACATTCGCCTGCCATACAATGCCATCCTCGGGTACCTAGCTTTGGCCAAGTTCATGGCGGTGACTCACCATGGCTACAATGTCCTCAAGATGCCAGGAAGTTGAGGAGTCATCACAGTGCCTTGTGAGGAAAGGGATGCACTGTGCTCCCTTGAGCGTGCCTTCCAAGCCGCAGCAATCGAAGACCCAGATCACAGGAGCGGGAGACTTCCCGAGGCGACCCCTAAGAAGAAGAAGGCTTTGCCTGGTCCGAGCCCTCGCGGGGAAGGCACCTCCGAAGGCGTGGCAACAGGACCCGCGCCCGTTCAACGGGCGCCACCCTCTGTCGCATATATAGGAAGCCGCGCTCGGCACCCTCCTCAGGCAGGGCTCGGGGGCTCTTTCATGGTGAGCCACCGACCTAGCCGGGGTCACGAGGGAGGCGCTCGGGCACCATCTGGAGGCGTGCTTCAAGGCACGTTTCCCTCAGGAAGGTATGGGGCAAGGAGGGCCAAACCCTCAGGAGTTCATTACGAGGAGCATCCAGGATCTACAGGAGTCAAGAGTCATGCGCGGCTGTCGCCGCTTGCCCGCCGTGGCCCCACATCCAGGCGAGGATGGTGGGCTGCGAATCTGCATCGACGTACCAGGGCTCAACCGGGCCGCGTCTCAGGAGCACCTCTGGCCCTCGCGCATGGGGCATTGCGAGGGTCCACCTCACAGCTGCGTTCGCATGCCCTTCGGCTTACCGAACGCGGTTGCCGCCCATCAGCGCCTGCTGGGGTGCGCTCTGGAGGCTCAGGAGGTCAAGCAACGCGCGGTCCTGGCAGAGATGGAGATGGCTCTTGAGGAACCCCCCGTGCCCCCGGAGCCTCCCGAGGCTCCAGGTCCGGAGGGCTCGTGAGGGCCGGCTTCCTCATCACGTGTCATCCGCTACCTCAACATCCCGCCATCTCCGACTATATCAGGTGACACCTTTCCAAGTTCCGTTTTCAACTGGGAGCGCCCCACGGGCTGCATCATTCCCAGGCCGCATGGGTCCGTCCCTGCGGCATGTATCTGTTTTGCTTATGTTCTTTACTTACCTTGTTGGGGGCGCCCCTCGGGTTGCATTATCCCCAAGCTGCTTGGGCCAGACCCAGTGGCGTATGCTTTCTCCGCACCTATCTAGATGGATTTGCTCCTTAGCTCTTAACCCGATTCACGCAATTATTGCCTACTACCTGTCGTGGGCCTCTCCGCCCTAATGCAAAGCGCTCGCACATTAAAAGGGGGGTAACTGAGCATCGTGACTCATGGGCTCTTACTGGCTCTCCAGCCCTTACCCCCTAGCCTTGACCCACGGCATCGCGACCTGTCATACCAGCGCGGCCCGAGCTCGCTCGAGGGCCGGGACACGAGGGCGTGAGCATTTGCATTCTAACCTGCAGGAACACACCATTGATAAAGGCCCGAGCCAGCGCAACCCGCCTCGAGGTAGGGCCTCGTGAGTCCTGGCTGGCTCACAAGTGCCCGGATACACCTCTCCTAGCCCTACCGTGCGGCCACGTGTCGAGGCGGGGTTGTACACGCCGGGGGCTGCTCCGGAGGGGAGCCCCTCCCACGTGCCAGTGGAAGCACCATGCTCATGGCTGGCGGACGACTTTGCCGAGGCGACTATGCCCGTACACATACTGAAGCGCTATGCTCAGCAGCTGGTGATAAACAACTTAGGGCGGCTCTGGCCGTATCAACCTCGGGAGCCCAGAGCTTAGTGTGCGCCGCCATCGCGCCTCCCCTCGGGAGGCGCGAGGGGCTGGACCGGGGCTACGCCCGGGCCACGCCCAGCGTCGCCACCCAGCCAGTCCCTCGGACCTGGTCGTCGCGCCTCCCGGCGGAGCCAAGGTATGAAAATTCGTTTATGCGTCAGGGGACTCTGAGCATCGCGACTCAGAGCCTAACTGGTCACGTAGCCCCTCACTCCTTAGTCCCATCCTGGTCTCGGTCGGGGCTAGCGGCGGTGAGGTATCTGTGAGGCGGGCCCTGCCCACGTAGAACAACCAATCCACCCTATGCCTCCTGTCCCTACTTGCTGTTACAGCGCGTCAAGGGGACTCCTGAGCATCGCGACTCAGGAGCCTAACTTGCCACGTAGCCTCTCACTCCTTGGTCCCGTCCTGGTCTCCGGTCGGGGCTAACGGCGGCTGAGGTATGCGCGTGGTCGGGCCCTCCCGACGTAGAACACACGCAAGTAGGAGGGAAGAATGCGAATTCAAAGCAAATATTACAAGCCATAAGTCGTTTCACAACGCCAAACACAAGTTTAAACGCCTGCACGAGACATGGTGCATGTTGCAGGAATTAAAACAGAGCGGAAGCTGCGAAGGGATCACTCTCATGTGGCGCCCGCACCTCCCGAGGCCGCGGAGCTGGCGGCACCACGCGCAGGCAAGGTGCTGAAGGCGCGGAATTTCCCCAGCAAGGCCTCGGCTCGGCCTTTCACGGCCTCAGCAGCGGCAGCGGCAAGGTCGCCGCTCACAGGCTCCAGCAGGCCGTCAAGGTCGACGCTGGGGTCACAAAGGTAGACGTGGCTGAGGACGCGCATCAGCGCTGCAGAAGACAGGGCATGCGCCTCGGCCTCGGCCATCGGGCCAAGGCCGTCCGCGACATCTTCAAGTGCACGGACCAAGAAAGGAAGCTACTCGGCAGGGCCGTCCTCTGCTCCAGCCAACGGCTTCTCCAAGCCACCCTCGTAGAGCGTCCTCAACACGGTGCGAGCCTTCTCCTCCAACCTGGCATAGGCCACCCGATCCTCAGCCAGGATCTTTGCCTTCCTGTCTAGCTCGATCCTCTCCGCTTTTAGCGACTGTTCCAGCGTCTACAACTGGCCACGACAGTCATCAAGCTTGGCGTCCCGGTCCCTGACGGCGGCCTCCCGAGCCTCCATCTCCTTATCCTTCTCCTGGCGGCTGCGGACCTCCTTGGCGAGCTCGTCGCGCAGGCCTTGCAGCTCGACCTCCAGCGCCTTGCAGCGGTCCCGGGCGTCCGTGGCGTCGCCCTGGGCAGCATCGCAAGTGGCCCTAGCCTGGTAGGCGGCTTGTTTCTCCCCATCAGAGGCCGACATGGCTTGGCTTAGCGCCGCTCGGACGGAGGCAGCAGAGCGAGCCCAGCCATAAGCCAGCTCCAGGCGCCCGGCCACCAGACGGGGATCAGCATTCCGGAGATCCTCTTGCAGCCGGCTCAGTTCGCTGGCAGCCTGGTCCAGGATGGCCGAAGGATTAGAAGGGACTGGAGCCGGTGGAGCAGGTGTAGAAGACGGCAGCGTGATCACGGCTTGGGAAGGAGGAGCCCCCTGGGCCTTGGGCACCTCAGCGACAATGTCAAGCGCAGGCATCTCCAGAGTTAGCGGGACCATGGGGGCCGACTCACCGCCAGAGTGCCCCTGCTGGGCTCACGAGGATGACCGGGCAGGGGAGGCGCGAGCTTCACTGCCTCCTTTTCCCGCAGATGGAGCCGCAGCCCCGGCAGGCGAGCCCGCCTCAAGCAGGGCCGCAGAAGCCCCCTTCGGCCTTTTTGCTGCAGGTGCCGACCTGGTCAAGAGAATACAGACGTCAAGCCTCGGCGGCAGAAGCAAAGCAAAACACGAATCGAACACTTACTGGCCGCCGTCCGTGGACTCAAGCAGTCTCCGGCCGAACTTGAAGCCTGAAAGCCTGCAGCTAGGGTCAGCCTTGGGAGGCCCGAAAGCAGTAGGCGCGTCAGGGAGGCCGGAGCTTGCCTCAGACCGCCCGGAGCAGGCGGACCTGGGGAACCAGCCCGACCTGCCCTTTCTCGGAACCAGGGAGAATCCTCCCTCCTCGCCTGGCACCGGCCTCGTCTTCGTCCGGCATGGAGGCGAAGGCGTGGGACTGAGCCGAGGAAGAATCCCCGACTCCTCGCTTGATCGCCTCAGTCGACTCTTCTTCCTCCACCTCCTCTTTTCCTCCTCACTCCCGCTGGAGTTGCTGGAGGAAACGTTCACCGTCGCCAACATCGTCAGATCCTCGGGAGCCCCGGCGGGCACCAGCCCCTCACCATTAAAGGTGGGCATGGCTCTCACCACTTGCTCCCAGTCGTCGCGAAGGAACAGGGGGGCGGGAGCACCCTCCGGCTTCACCACGTCTCCCCCGACCAAGGAATGGAGAGTCACGGCCAGATCTTTGTCAGAGAGGGCCTCAGAGCTTAGGCGAAGGGCGTCACCTGCCTCCCCAAGCCTCCACAATGGGAGAGAATGCTCCCGGAGCGGAGCCACCCGGTGTTCCAGGAACTCCCTCAGGAGCATGGCCCCGGTCAGCTTCGCCGCCCCCAAGCTACCTGGCCTCAAGTCCACGTCTATCCTCTTCAGCACCATCTTTGCACGAGAGTCGACGAGCTCCGTGCGAGATCACGCATCAACTGTCTTGGGCTGCCCTGACGGCAGCACCAGTCGGGGGTGGATGCGCCCGACATCCACCATGACCCACTTGCTCCTGAAGCCTTCGATCCTCTTCCCGGGCTTGGAGATGGAGTTGGAGCTGGAATATGCGACAAAGCTCGCACATGCAGTGATAGGGCCACGAGACACCCAGAGGTAAAAGTAATGGCGCAGCAAGGCCACCGAGGGCTTTACCCCAACATGAGCCTCACAATAGTAGGCGAAAATCGCCAGGAGAAGAACAGAGTTGGGGTGGAGATGCAGAGCTTGCAAGTTGCATTGGCGGAGGACAGCAAAGAAGAACTCGGAAAAAGGAGGGACCAGACCGACGATGATGGCGCTCACAAAGAACAGGTAGAAGGTGCTCCCCTGGCCTTCAGGCTGATCGGATCCGGCCTTGAGCACAGTCGCTCCCTTGTTGCCCTGCGCCACCGTCCTCTGGCGCACAAGGACGAGATTCTTCTCCGACACAGTTGGAGGATCCAGAGCCGGGAGGTACCAGGCCTCTGATGGAGTCCTGCGAGGTGCCATGGCTTGCAGGATGGGAAGGATTGATATAGATCTGGAGGATTTCGGAAGCAAGGAGGAGAAGGGCGAGAGAGGGGATCTGGAGCAAGGCGAGCAAGAACGAGCACCAAGTCTGGCCTGGGCCTCCTTTTTGTCAGAAGGACGGTTGTCGAGGCGTCATGGGGAGCGGAGACGCCCACGACCAATCAATCGCCACGTGGCGCCTTGGGCCCGGGGGCTACTATCGGCATTCTGGGAACGGGGGTCCCCAGACTTGCCTGCCTGCGGCCTGCGGCGTGGCTCAAGTGGGGGCCTAGTGTGGCCCAGCTTCATCAGCTCAAGCTCAAGACCCTCGCGAGGGGCCAAGCCTCGCGGGGCGGACGACAGGAACCTTCCTCAGAAGCAGCCTCGTCAGGCAGGCTCACGAGGAGGCGGAGAGATCAAGGCAGGGTACCTCACGAGGGTGCCCCATGACGCAATCCATGACGATCGAGACCAGGCGGGTGCCAGGCGGGCGCCGGCCTGCGCAGTGTCTTCATTTCCCCTTTGGTGCAAAGGAGGCAAGCGCAGGCCGAGGCATCAGGCAAAGGTTACCGCTTCGGTGCAACAATACCAAGACCAACAGAGCGGCAGGAAGGATGTCATCGTGGAGCCTAAGACGGTGTCACCGCCAGAGCCTTTGGCAACCGAACACCAACTTTAGTCAGGATAAGTGTACTAGATGTTCCCCTTCAAAATGGCCAATTGTTGGCGCCCTTCCCGCTCATTATTTGGGAAGAGGCCGAGGGCCTCCCTCTATAAATAGGACTAGCCACCACAGAGAGAGGGGAGGAGATATTCACCAGAGAGAGGAGAGATTCACCAGAGAGAGGAGATATTCACCAGAGAGAGAGAGAGAGAGAGGCAATCGAACTCACCCAAGCAGTTCATCGCACCAGCTCAAGAACAGCACCTCGCGAGGTTGTGCTTCCTTTGTACTGTTCATCATCAGCCCCTGAGGCAATCCACCACACCACAAACTAGAGTAGGGTATTACACCACCATGGTGGCCCGAACTAGTATAAAACCTCGTGTCTCTTGTGTGTTCTTCTTCCTAGTTTAGATCCCTTGCTAACCATCGACGCGTGAGCCGGTAGGGGAAAGATCTCCGTGCGCACCCCAGTGTTCGAACCTCAAGGGTCTGCCGGAACCCGAAATCTGACAATAACAGCCCCTGCAGTATTGTAGGACCTTGAAGTATGTCTAGAGGGGGGTGATTAGACTACTTGACCAATAAAAACCTAACCTTTTCCCAATTTTAGACTTTGGCAGATTTTAGCTATCTTTGAACAAGTCAAGCAATCTTCACACAATTCAAGCAAGCATGCAAAGAGTATATTGGCAGCGGAAAATAAAGCATGCAACTTGCAACAATGTAAGGGGAAGGGTTTAGAGGATTCAAACGCAATTGGAGACACGTATGTTTTTGTCGTGGTTCCGGTAGGTGGTGCTATCGTACAACCACGTTGATGGAGACTTCAACCCACGTAGGGTAACGGTTGCGCGAGTCCACGGAGGGCTCCACCCATGAAGGGTCCACAAAGAAGCAACCTTGTCTATCCCACCATGGTCGTCGCCCACGAAGGACTTGCCTCACTAGCGGTAGATCTTCACAAAGTAGTCGATCTCCTTGCCCTTACAAACTCCTTGGATCAACTCCACAATCTTGTCAGAGGCTCCCAAGTGACACCTAGCCAATCTAGGAGACACCACTCTCCAAGAAGTAACAAATGGTGTGTTGATGATGAACTCCTTGCTCTTGTGCTTCAAATGATAGTCTCCCCAACACTCAACTCTCTCTCACAGGATTTGGATTTGGTGGAAAGAAGATTTGAGTGGAAAGCAACTTGGGTAAGGCTAGAGATCAAGATTCATGTGGTTGGAATGGAATATCTTGTCCTCAACACATGAGTAGGTGGTTCTCTCTCAGAACTGGTAAGTTGGAAGTGTAGGTTTGTTCTGATGGCTCTCTCCACAAATGAAAAGGAGGTGGAGGGGTATATATAGCCTCCACACAAAATCTAACTGTTACACACAATTTACCAAACTCGGTTGGACCGATTTAGTAAACCTAGTGACCGTTAGGTTTTCGGTGGGACTGACATGCAACTCGGTAGGACCGATATGGTTAGGGTTTGGGCATAACGTAATCTCGGTGAGACCGATTACACAAACTCGGTGAGACCGATTTTGGTAATGAGCTAACCAGAGAGTTGGTCAGGTAAACTTGGTGGGACCGATTTGCTCTTTCGGTGAGACCAAAAAGTTACAAAAGGGAAACAGAGAATTTACATTGTAATCTCGGTGGGTCCGATTCGCTCTTTCGGTTAGACCGAAAAGTTACGAAGGGGAAACGGAGTGATTACAATCCCATCTCGGTGAGACTGAGATCCCTATCGGTGAAACCGATTTGCCTAGGGTTTGTGGCAGTGGCTATGACATTTGAACTCGGTGGCGCCGGATAGAAAGAATCGGTAGGGCCGAGTTTGACTTTGGGTTTAGGTCATATGTGGATGTGAGATAGTAGTGGAGGGTTTTGGAGCATATCACTAAGCACATGGAGCAAGAGGCTCATTAAGCAACACCTCATCCCTTCTTGATAGTATTGTCTTTTCCTATAGACTCAATGTGATCTTGGATCACTAAAATGTCAAATGTAGAGTCTTGAGCTTTTGATCTTGAGCCAATCCTTTGTCCTTAATATTTTGAGGGATCCACTTTCATCATCCATGCCATGCCAATGATTGAGCTTTCCTGAAATATTCATCTTGGAATAGTATTAGCTCAATGAGCTATATGTAATTATGAATTACCAAAACCACCTAGGGATAGTTGCACTTTCAATCTTCCCCTTTTTGCTAATTGATGACAACATATAGATCAAAGCTTCGACAAGTGATAATAAAATTGAAAAACATCGTTGCTTTGAGAAGCATGTGATAAGCAAGAGCTCCCCCTAAATTTGTGCATATCTTAAGATTTGCTTTGGACTGCAAATGCACAAGAAATTAGGCTCATGGGTTACTCTTCCATGTCACATACATCTTGGTGGAGCGCTCAAAATAATAACGATTGAATACATGCACTCATCACCAAGCACGGTGAATGATCATATAAGGATAAATAAGATAATATCATAAAAAGCATAAGTGTAGCTTATGATCAAACACATGATCATCAATGTCTCACAGGTAATGCATAGTATCTCAAGCAATCAAACGCAAATAAAGTTCAACCAAAAAGACAAGAGAGAACAAAAGCAAATCTCTCTCTCTCGAAGCCTATGATCTATACATTTTTCTCCCCCTTTGGCAATAAGTTACCAAAAAGTTCCTAGAAAATGCATAGCACTATGTCGTCTCTCAGGCTTGGTCTTCTGGTGGTGGTGTAGACAGGACTCCAAGGATGAAAGCATCAGTAGACGTGGTAGGAGCTGAAGAAGTTGGAGCTGGAGCTGGTTGAGTTGGAGCTGTAGCTGGAGCTGAAGAAGTGGCTCTGGTGTATGTAGTTGGCACTGCAGCTGACCTCTGAGCTCTAGGCACTCTGGCAAATGCATCAGTTGTCATCTTTCCCTTCCTCTCCTGCATATCATCTTGTAACTGCTCCACAGCTGACTGAATCTCAGTCACTTTGACATCAAGATCATAGAATTTTTGTTCCATGATTCTCTCCAGGCTCTCCTGGTTTTGAGTTAGGGTGGCCACACTACAACAAGACCCCTGCTATAGCAACACTTCTTTCCGTATCTAAAAGCCCATATATGCGTTGCTAGTGTCTTTACCAACGTTTGAGATGCGTAGCCTTATCCAGTGTTGCTAGAGCATAATGCAACGCTTATATTGCCGTTGGTAAAAGGAACCGTTGCAAGACTACAACAGATAAAGCGGACTTCTACAACAGTTTTATATGTTGGTGGTTAATGTACAAGAATCAAAATCCCATTATTTGGCAACGGAGAATTTCCAACGCTTCAAGTGTTGGCACGGATATAGTGTGATTTTTTTAGGGGTATTATTATTATTATTATTATTATTATTATTATTATTATTATTATTATTATTATTATTATTATTACTACTACTACTACTACTACTACTACTACTATTATTATTATATGTCTATCTAATCAATGCTCCATATAATTGTGTATTTAAAGTGAAGGAAAAACAAGAGAATATCTTGACAAGAGGAAGAAATCATATATCATATATGAGATAAAATTGTTGGATTACAATAGTGGATATTACAAAAGGAACATCATCCAAATGTGAAGGCATAATCTAACTATTTTCTTGGCGGTGAAATTTAACTAAAAGAATCCATCAACATCCCTACAACTTAACTAAAACTTGATCGAGGAACAACATCCAACATGAAGGTCATCCCCACAACATAACTAAAACTGGAAGCATCCATCATTGTCACCATCATGAGGCGAACATCAACATCATCGTTGCAGTACACTTGCCACACACCCATATACTCATCCATTTATCTTTTGAATCTACAAAAAAGAAAACAAAATGAGCTGTTAACAAACAATGCATTGACATGATGCAAGTAATAACAGAGGCAAGATATTAGTCATGTACAAAGGTTGAGGGCCATGCAATCTTTGTTTCTTCTACATTACGAGTATTACAGTTTTTGCGACTCCCCACCAAATATTCAGTTTTTACAAGTGCCATATCAACATGCACCGCCCAGAATTCATTCCTAATTTCCGCACCATCAAGGTTAAATTCAGGATCACAACTTACAATTGTAGCAAGAGCTAAATCCCTGTTATGGTTTTTCAGGCTGTTCAAGAATACTTTAGTTCCTGGCTGTTAGAGAAAATCAAAGTAACCATATGAAAAAAAAACAGAAACAAAACAGAGGAACATATGAAATGAATGAGCACTCTTACAGATAATTCACTAGCACCCAACCAGCTCAGCGAACCACTTTGAGCACTCTTAGTGCTTGCATTAGCACCTTTTTGTTGTTTTTTTGGTGCGGACAACGATCGATAGCAAAGAAGAAGTAATAAACAAATAAACAAGCCAACATTATAGTTTGAACAAAAATGTGTATGTGATTATGAAAAATACCAGTTTGTTTGCGGTAGAAGTTTTTCTCCCCGGCGTGCATCGCAGGTCTCAAGCAAAGTTTCTTTGTTACGAACAACATTCGGTAGCAAGGCGGCTAGTAGGTACATAACCATCGGACAATGTATTTTGAACATATTGCATATGGTAGCGGAAATATGCCATATGTGCAGCAGAATTTATTTCCCTTCTTTGAGCACTGAAATTATGATCATAAGTTTCTTGGTTCGGACAACATTACGATAGCAACAGGTAAACACATACAAACGGGAGCACTATAGTTTGATCATTATTTTGTATATAGGACTATGATGATACCTTGTGTGCAGCAGAACATTTTTCTAATTGTCGTGCACTGCCACCACTATGAACCATAGTTTCTTTGTTCTAGGATAAAATGATACACATCAAGTTTTGGGTATTGTGTGTGCAACTGCAAAAAGTGCAAGCACAACAACTTAAAGCTCACTAATGAGAAGTTCTAAAGAGTATTTAAGTAGACAAACCTTATCTGAAACAGAATTCTTGTTTGATGCTTGCAAATCTACATCGTTTGATCCACTTGGCTTGTTCTGTAAATTATTTGATCGTTTTTTAACAAGTTGGAGTCCATCAACCTGAGGAGCAAGCACTCTCTACAGATAGCATGACATAAATATTAATTGAGAAATAATTTCTAGAGATAAATTTGTGGAATTTTATTGTGTACTTTGACAAGATACAAACTTCTCTGTTTGAGTCGTGTCCATCAACCGAAGGTTCAAGCCCAATTGTAGCCATTGGATCCGAAATTTCCTATGATATGAATATAGAAAGGTTAGTCCAAAAAATAAATGAAGCTTACAGTTGTTAGAAATTTACCTGATTTGGTTGTCTTTCCATTCTTCTCATCTTCTCATCTAGTTCCATAATTTCATCTACAAAACAATTACAACATAAATATGGCGAGTGCAATGTAAGGCAACATAGAACAAGCCAGTAAAGGATATTCAATGGATTAAATTTTACCTTCACGTGATCTAGCATAGCCTTTACATTTGTTTTAGTTTTGAGCAATCTCCAATCCTTGTAGCTCAAGTAACACAATGATCCATTCCTTGCAACTGAGCCAAGAAAGTCCCCAAGATGTTTAGCCTATTTTCCAATTGGCTGATCTATGTCATTGCAGCGAACCATTATCCTTTTCCCTTTTGGAAGGTTCCAAATATATTTCAGCTTCCTCTTCTTACACCCTTTTGTTTCTGCATTTTCAGCTGAATATATAGAACCATGAACTATACGTTACGATGAAGAATAATCAAATATTGCAAACGATAAGTAATGAGCAACAAACTTAACATCTTCATTTTCATCAGCATCATCACAACCTGTGAAGCCTTCTTCATCATTAATAGCTCTTTCATGGACATCAGATGATTCGACACCTTTTTCAGCAGAATTATGATGTTCGATCGGTTCTTCCATCATATATTCTTCATTGGATTCAACAACATTAATTCTTGTCCGTGACATATCTGCTGCAACATTAAAATGACCAAAAGTTTAAATAATTTTTGCAAAAGACAATATTTTGTGGTCCCACTCGACCTTATGACAGTCATCCCAACAGATGTGAAGATGATTAGTTCAGATTTCAGCTCAAACAATCATATTTTCAAGTAATTACTACCCCTGCAAGCAACAAAATAAGTCTGACCACAATGTACTTGATGTCGTATGGTGCTTAACTTGGTGTTTGCTGGGGGGAGGGGGCACACATGTTCAGGTATAACACTATCCATAGATAGTAAGAGGATAACAAGGTCAAGGACACCCATGTTCATTTTATTTTTTGTTAAGGAGGTTTGGTTCATGCACAACCAATATAGCGCTGATGCTATGTTAGTCTCAAGTCACTAACATTTATTTTCAGAACAAGTGCGTCGTTCTGCAGACTGGACTGTTAGTTGTGTTGCTGCACATCATATTCTGATATTCATAAAAAAATTAACATTCAAATTATTGGGCGCTACAGATCATGTTCTGATACTCATAAGAACTAACCAAACTATATATACTACCCAACAAGATCAGGATAGTTAGAATTGGAGTTTCATAGAGAAAGACTATGAAGAGATTGAACTCACCGAGGTAGTAATGGTGCAGAACTAGATTGAAATACTGCATGCGTCCACTTTTGACACCCCAGCAGTTACCAGGAGCAATCCACTCTATCTGAAGGCTCCCAAAATTCTAAACCAATAACAGAGGACATCTATCAAACACTTGGTGTGCACTACCAAATTCAATCAAAAGGAGAGTAATTAGAAAGCATAGAAGGACAGATCTGAACCGAGAAGGGGAGGAGGCAAAATCTTCAAGTCATACTAGTGTTTACCTACTATTTCTATGAATCGGGTGTGGGATTGATCTGCTTGCCGTCCAGTTCCTGAACAAGACACGCCTCTTGTGCCATTAACCTCAATGGTGGAATCGGCGGGGCGAGCTATGAGACTCAGAAAGGAGGGCAAGCCACGATTGATCTGCTCAAGAAGGGATCCTTCGTACAAGAGGAGCAAGGGAATTGCGTTGATATGGGCGAGGGGAGGTGGAAGGGAAGTGCGTTGATATGGGGGAGGGGAGGAGGAGGTTTCTGATTTTGGTGGCGTAGTTACCTCCTCGCGAGAGCTGATGTTAATGAAGCACGCATAGTTATTTTCTTTTGACTAGAATTAGTGGCTCTTGGCGGGAGAGAATAGAGGGAAAGGGGAAAATTAGTGCAAAAAAAAAAACAAGCGACTACAAATTTGAAGCGAAACAAATTATAATATTTTTTATTATCATCTGGTCCTTGACAGACACTCGTACATATATTTGTGCCAAACACAACGTGCTTCTTCTATGTTTGTACAAATTCAATGCAAAATGGATGAACTGATAATGCTTTCTATTACTCAAAACGGGCTGATTGGCCGACTTGCCGCATCTGGTGCAGCCGCTTAGCTTCCTCCCCCGTTGCCCACAGGCCAGCATCGGCCACGAACGTCGCCCCGTTCCGCCCGCCCCTCCCCCTGAGGCGGCGCATAGGCCTCCGCCAGCACGGCGTTTACGAGGACCTAGTCCGGCGAGATGCCCGACATCCCGAACACGACACGGTGCTGCGCATTGCGCCGGTCAACTGGCCCTTCCGCCGTCAGGACACTGCGGCGACGTTCTCGGCAACCTCGTCGAGGAGGGGCGGCTGATGATGCTCTCCATCATCTGAGGAGAGAAAGACCTTCCTCCTTCAACGGCGCAGAGGAGGGCGATCTGCTAAAAGATCACGCGCTTCAGACACCCCCCTCCTCACAGTCGTAACAGGCGATGCATCGTGGAAGTCGTGGCTAGAGTGGAAACTGACGAGATTGCTCAAGCAAGGCGGTGGCCCTTTGTGCTCTTGTCGAGGTAGCCGTGAGTGTAGGTTGGTGTAGTTGTGGTCGAGGTAGTCGTGCGAAGAACGCCGTGGTCGATGTCGAGTCGGGGTGGCCGAGGTCGAGGAAATCACCGTGGAGTCGCGGGCGCAAGGAGGCGCCGGGTTAGTCAGGGGCGCAATGGTGTCAAAGTAGTGGTGCGAAGAACGTTGTGGTCGATGCCGAGTCAGGGTGGCCGGCGTCGAAGTAGTAGTGTCGAAGTAGCGGGTCAAGGTAGCCGACGGGAGAACCTCGGGGCGGCAGTTAGTTGGCGAACGGAGGAGGCGCGATGACCTGGTTAACCACGGGCTCGCCGAACGGGACGTGTGCGTACATGTCGTGGGCGTGGCCAGAGCGGGCTGGACCGAGTGGGGCGGGACGTGGGTTCATGCCCTGGCGGTGCCCTGGTATAAAGCCCTTTCTGTGTGTGGTGTAACCGTGTGTGGTGTCGAGTTTGTGATCGGGAAAAGGCCGTTGCTGCGGCGGCGTTCGTGCGCCGGAAAAGCTCGCTGTGTCTACCGTGTGCTCCTTGTTTCTTCTCCTCCTTCTTCTCGGGTCCGGCGGAGATATAGAGGTGATCATAGAGAAGAGACGAGAGGGTGCGCATAGGCGAGCTAGGGCTTCGGCTGCGAAAGTGCCTTTCTTCTCCCAAGCTCAAATGAGCTCGGTGAACAGTAAAATAAAAAAATCAGAACAAATTCAAAAAAAATCCTATTTTATTTTTGGGAGAAACGTTGACAAAAGTTCTACGTGCTTGCAAAAATTCGTCATGGAATTACATTCCTGTAAGGCGTGGTAAAAAAACAAATTCTGTGCTCCAAAATGCTTTTCAAAGCATCGTTTTTAGAGTACCGATTTTGTTTTTTCTGCTATGCCTTCTAGGAATGTTCTTTCATAATGAATTTTTGCAAGCACTTAAAACTTTTGTCAATGTTTCTCCCAACAATTTTTTGATTTTTTTATTATGTTTTGATTTTTACTGTTCACCCAAGCTCATTTGAGCTCGGGTGCAGAAACTCTGTGTCCCTTCGGCGGAGCCAAAACTGAGATTATCCATTGTTAGGACAATCTTAAATTTCACATTTATGTAACTATATGCTTCTTATTTCTCTCTTTTTTTTCTCACTCTTTGTTTTCTGAACCAAAAACATTATGCAGCTCACACTTTATAGATACTGCAACTCATGATGTATTGGAAAGAAGACAACCAACACCAATGTATTGATCGAGTTCATGGAACCAGCCTATTTAACACTTCTATGTTGTTCGTGGAACCAACATATTTGGGATCAAGTATTGACACTTTAGGCCTGTCACACCTACAAATCTTCTTGTCTGAATTATAAAGTACATAAACATCAACGAAAAAATAGCAATAACACTAATGAATTCGTCACTTCAACTAGGCTCCACATATTCAGATAGGTGTCTTTTTCATTACCATCGAACCTGCATTCAGAAGCAATAGTGGTAAGTTTCATGTCCAGATTGACATAAGCTCAGCAATGATACTAAGAATGTAAATAACAGAATCACATTAGAACCTGACTACCATGCAGCTTGGTTTGTAACTTGAAAGCACAATTAACAACATGGCGGTATCTCTTTCGTACTAGTGTCCATTCCTATGCACAGCATGCTGCACACTAGTTAAACATGATACTGATTCTTATTCTTCGTAGTTAGCCACGGACAGTTAATCGCGTCCGCAAGTTCCTAGGTCAGCGATCAGAAGGCCTTACAGCACCGCACACACTTATTGATCCGGTCATGTAGCTCCTTAGGTGTAGGCTAGCTAAGTTAGATTCAGTTGCGTAAGGGTCAAAACTACGGTAAAACAGTACCAGCCAAACATATCAGTAGTTTCATGGAAACTAAGAAAATTGATGTTTTCAGAAACTGTAGTTTTTTTATGAAGAAACCAGGAAAATTTTAGCATTCAAAATTGGATCGAACACAACAATTTAAAGAAAAAAGGGACACATTCGAAGTACTTCCAACTGATTACTCTCAGTCAATGAATCTAGTAGATCTGCACTAACTTTCATCACCATCAAAGAGAAGTGCCGTGCCTAGCAACACATCGAGTGGGCACTGTAATATGAGCCGCACCAGAGGCTGAAGCAAGGCCAAATTCATCTGACTAAACAAAAAACCTGAAGATACACTAGCTTGGGGAAAGCAGAACTATCCTAGGACGGCCAATCTGAGATGCCTGTCATGATTCTTTTGGAGATGTAGCCGTGGCTGTGTGCACTCTCAGGAACCACAACCACATGTCCAACAGCAATGTAGGGCACCCATTCAGGGATCAGGATGAGCAAGAACACCTCAATCAGCTGCGCTATGATCCGCATGTTCCCTTGGGGCAATCCAAAAGTGTCGACCATTTACAGAGACACAGAAAGGCTGGTATCTTGGTCCACATCGAACGGGAACTCGGCATTCTTAAAACAACCACTGGGATCAGGAAATCTTAGCCATAAATTAACATGGTCGGTGACATGCATATCGCCTTTCAGTGAGAATTCACACTTCCATAGCATGAACCTGGCAGACTGCCGTCCATCTTCATTGCCAATACCGAAGTTTTGGAATACTGCGGTATTTTAAGAACTACAGTACCAAACTAGGCATTACTGCATATAAGTTCCATAATGTAATTTCGTTCAAAGCATGGAGATTCAGAGATCAGGGGACGCCGGGATGTGGTACCTCTCTGAGTTGAGCAGGGGATGGGGATTGGGGAGTACCGGAGGATCAGCGGCTGAGGAAGCGGCCGCGGAGCGAACTGGAAGTGGGCGGCTCCGGCAGTCCGGTCAGCCGGGCGCGGTGATGCGCCCTGCGCTACTGCGCGGACAGCAGCCGGCCGGGCGCCAAGCGGGGCAGGCAGCGGTAGGTCGCGGGTGTCAGCCTTCAGGCCGGTCAGGGTGAAAGGGCAGTCTACCGATGGCTCCGGGCGGCCGGGCAGGGACGGCGAGGTAGGCGGCTCGGCTGGCTTCCAGGCGGCGGATCGAGTATTTCCGAGACCGGAGAAACAGGGTTGACCGACCAAGCGTGGCTGCTTTCGCTTCGGCACGACACGACGAGCAGGCTGTTACTGGGCTTATCTTTTTTTTCTTCAAGCCCATCTCTTATATTACGTGTGTGTGGTATACAGGCTGGGCCAAACTTCCAGGGTGGAGCGTGGCCCACCCTGTGCCTCCTCCAATGATCTGGATTGGATAATAAATGGAAGCGACTACGCAAAATTTGATTTTTGCGCGAAGGATTTTCGCGCCACACTCCTTATGTGTACCGGCGTCTAATTATTTTTTATTTTTAATTATGTATATTTGCAATCTTATAGCAGATATAATTTACAACACATACATGACAACATATAAGATCTGTTGCACACTATGTAGGACACTATGGTCACAAACAACAAGTCGACAACGCATATGCTGCAACGCTTATATGTGTATCTCTTGCGAATTTTTGCAACTTATAGTCAAAACGTTGTATAGTATGTGTTGCTTTATAGGGGGTATCCTTGTAGTGCCAATCCCTTCTCAATCCGTAGAGTTGATGCTATCAAGTAACCAAGCTGCTCCTGCTTGTTCTTCAGAAAGTACTCCGATGCCTCTGCTAGAGTGGGCATCTTTGCAGCTTTCTCTTGCCTTGCCTTCTCATTTCTCTCCTGAGCTTGCATTAATGATGGTTCATTCTCAGTCATGACAACTCAATTGTCCTCAAATTCAGGATAGAGAACCATGTGTTCCTTATCCAATAGATACTTTCCTATGCCCATCTTGAGTTTATCAACTCCACGAATCTGTGGGCATAACCACAACTCCTCTTACAGTCTGCTGCTGTCCTCTTAATTGTCTCAACTATGAGGCTCATGACCTTGAATTTTCGAGGCACATCAAAACATGAAGCAAATTGATTGCATGCCCTCTAATCATGTTATGGTCACCTGATTTGGGCAATAGAGTATACCTTAAGATCCAGTTGATCGTAGGCAGCCCTGACAGCAGAAAATGGACTGATCCAAACTTGAAGGTCTCAAGTGCATCATCTGGGATCTCCTTGTACATCTGCGACATAGAGTTATGATCCATTTTCTTATTACCATAAATGTCCAGGTCATCCTCACTTTCCTTTGGGGCATTGATCAAACTTGCCCATTCCTCTATGGTAGACTAATATCTGGTTCCTTCTGACATCCACACTATCATGCCATCTGGATAGAATTGTGGAGTAGAATTGCATGATGAGTTCATCGTTCCAGTTGGTGAGCTTCTGCCCAACAAAATCAGCAACTCCACACGCACTAAAGTTGTCATATACTCCAGGGTAGTGTTCTGCGTTCTCCTTCATGTAGGTCCAGTCGACCCATCTCATACCGCAAACTATGGGCTTCTTATCCAGCAAGATAGTCTCATAAAAGTCCTGCTGCTCCTTGGTGTGGAACCTGTAGTCCACAGCAGTCCTTCTCCTCGTGGCATATGGATTTGACTCTCTCCATAGCCTCAACCCATGATATCTCCTGATCTTCATGTTTTCAGCCACAGGATGAGCATCATTGTGGTCTGGGATCTTGGGTTTGAGCTTCCTTAGGACCTGCCCTTCTTCATCTTCCTCAGCCTCAACCTCAGGCATTGGGGCCTTCTTCTTTTCAATTCTTTGGTATGCTCTGGTATTCCTCTTGGGTGCATTCTTGGACTTGGGGGCAGCTTTGGGCTTGGAAGTTGCAGCCCCTGATTTGATAGCATCACCCATCAGCTTTTGTGCCTTGGGTGCAGGCTCTGCAACCTCTTCTTCTTCTTCCTCTTCTATCATGGAAGGCTTCCCAATCACTCTTGCCATGGTCTTCTTGACCCTTTCTTTCCTTTTATTTCCCTCTGCAGCAACAGGCTCTTTGGGTTGAGATTCCAAAGGAGCTTGAGTAGACATTCCGGCTTTGGACATTGGTTGTCTACATGCTGGCCTTTTCATTTTCAAACCAGGCTTCACTGCGGATGAGCTAAACTCCTCTTGAGCACTTTCTTCTTGGAGCTTGCCTCATCCTCAAGCGCCACATAAGCCTCATCCTCAGACTCTGAGGTCTTCTTCTTTCTTGTCCTTGTGGCAGCCTTGGGCAAATTGCTCGGAGTGCTTCTGCTCCCCTCATCTGAGCTGCTTGAGGGACTAGTGCCCTCGCTCAATTGGATATGCTCTTCAGAATTGTTCTGGCTATCACTTTGGTCTGACATGTTGTTCAACTGACTGCTGACCCTATGAATAGTTATAGATGAGGTAGAGTGGATGAGCATCACAAAATGCAGAGATTTTTACAAAAGAATGATTCAAAATACTTAGTTTTAGTTCCGCACTGAAAACATTTCGGATCTACCGATTTTCAAACTCGGTGATACTGAAGCAGTTTTGGAACCTAAACTAGTGAACTCTGTCAGACCGAGTCACAGTTCGGTGGCACCGAGTCTGCTAGGGTTTCACAAAGTTCTGAAATCGGTCACACCGATTAGCAATTCTCGGTCAGACCGAGACTTACTAGTGCAATGGCATTAGACAAATCGGTGGGACCGAGTTTTTCAACTCGGTGGGTCCGAGATGGTTTCGACGGAAACCTAACCCTAAATTTTTGAATCGCAACTATTCTAAGGATTGATTTGAGTGGATAGGAGTGTTTCAATCGTGGCAAGATGCATAATGAACACAATATCTTTGAGAATCGGACGAGGAAAGCACGTGATCGAGTTCATACCCTAGTTCAGCGGGAACTCGCTTCTGGCGGCAATGGCGGAGGAGAATTTTGTTGACGGCGGAGACCAGCTGACGAGGAGGCAGTGGCGGCGAAGTCGACGATCCAGAGACCAAGTTGGCAGAAGCGAGCTATCTTGTGGCGAGAAGATTCGGAGAAAGTTTTCCAAATTTTGCCCGTGTATATATAGCCCGACCACAGCCGGTGTGACATGAGTGGTACAACTCGGTGGCACCGAGATGCAAAACTGTGAACAGTTATAGCAACTCGGTGTGACCAAAAAGTACAAATCGGTTGCACCGAGATGAAAACCTAGATCGACTTAGTAATCTCGGTATGACCGAAATGGAGGAATCGGTCAGACCAAAAATCACAAAGAAGTTTTGGAAGTTCAAGTCTATGACGAATCAGGGACTCCGAGTGCTCCTCACACAGAGTGGTTCGAATCTGACTTGATCAAATTTTGTGATGTAGCATGAATAGAGTTTGAGACGAGAAAAGCATAGATAGCTAGAGAAGGTTCTTAGGCATTCTTGTCCATCCACTTGGCCAAAGAAAAAGAATCCAATCAATCAAAACAACAAGTGGATGTCCTCGAATGAGTAAATATGCAACCAACATGCTCACACAATAAGATGACAAATGAAATATGTGACAAAGCATGCACAACCAATTCTAGCATCTATCAAACAATTGGCGATGACTAGGTCATCTATATATGAGTATATTGACTTAGAAGTCAAATGAGAACATTTGATCATAGGTCATACTCATCGTCTAAGCTCAAGTGGGGTTTCCACTTTTACATAAAGCATTTATGTGTTCACATCATTAGGGTTTCTTTGACTCAATTCTTAGAGTTAAGCTCCCCTAGATGTGAGATCCCCCCCTTAGAGGGATGAACTAACCTTGGGTTATGTCGATGATGACTTCATGTAAGTGTTGAAGATGTGGATGCTCAATGTTGATGTAGATCGTTTGGAGCAATCCTTTGGAGTGAGTTGCACTTTCAATACCTACACGAGTTAGTACCACAAGGAACAAACAAGAATATCCATAGACATAGAGTGATGCACACACAAAATGATGTCCATGAAAACATTAGGTTACCTTGTCCCTTGCCTTACCAACATGAGGGTTTGTGACTCCTTGAACTAGTGCAAGATATGGAAGTTGATTGCACTTGTCCTTGCCATAATGATATGAGTGAAGAATGTTGGCGGAGTCACTCTCAAGAACTATCTAGTTCTTATTCTTCGGGATCCACATCATCTTGATAGGAATCCTTGGTGTAGTAGTTGTACTTGATGAAGTAGAACTTGACGTAGCCTTGGGAACCCACTTGACCAAGGCCGTAGGTACTTCTTCAAATGCATCAATCTCCTCTTGAAACTTGTCCTTGCCTTTGTTCTTGTGATCTTGTGGTGGAAGATCATCTTGTGCTTGTGTTCCCTTGAAGGAAGTAGGATCATACTTCTCTTGTTGAGGAACAAACTTCGTCTTGAGGTATTGATCTTCTTCCCACTCAACTCCATTGGCATTGAACTTTCGTTCAGAACCAACACCTTGATTCTTCCGGTGCCTTCCTTGCTTGCGTACAATTTCCTCAAATTGCTTACTCCCAGCAAGGCTCTTGTATACACCTTTCTCTATAATTCCCTTCAATAAGTTGTTTTCTTGCTCAAGTGTAACTTGGCTAAGAGGATCATTAGTGGAATCAAGAGAACTACTAGAAGCAACAATATTGGATTTAGCATTATTATTGTTACTACTAGAGGAAGAATCTTTCTTGTTCTTGTTACTAGACTTGACTTGAGGCATGTAAGTAGATAGGAGTGGCAGCTTGGCGATGTAAGAAGAACTTTTCTTACGGAGATCATCATTGATTGCCTTTAAGAACTCATGCTCTTGCTCAAGATTGAGCTTTTCAAAGCGTAACTTCTCATGAGCACTTAAAAGTTCTCGATGATCTTCGAAGATAGTTTCATGAACTAACTTAAGAGTGTTTAGTTCTTTAGTTAGACGCTCAATCTTCTCCTTATCATTGTCATTGTTTCATCTTGATTAGCATGACTAATTGACGTTTCATCATAGTATTCATCACTAGAGTTGTCAACAAGTAAATCATCATCACCTAGCAAGTCATCTTCATCAACATCAAAATCAACATACTCGGGGTGTGTTACCTTAGGACCTTTGGCCATGAAGCATCTACCAATTCCTTCATTTGGTGATTCAAATATGTCGTAGGAGTTGGTTGACACAAGTGCTAGACCGGCAACACCTTCATCTTGAGTGTATTGGTCGGAGTGATAGCTTCTCTCGGAGTGGTGGTGAGTCGGGCGGATACCCATTCACCAACATGAGCTTGATGTCTTCGTTTTGTGTAGCTCTTTGATGAATTGTCCTTCCTTTCTCAATCCTTGCTTCTCCGCGAGGGTCTTCGTTCATAACGATCATCTCTAGTCCTTCTCTCTCTTGGTGGTGATTCTTCTCTTCTACTTCTTCTCTTGGGAAAATCTTCTCTTCTTTTGTAGGGTGCTGTACACTCATTGGAATAGTGTCCGGGTCTCCCACAATTGTAGCAATTGCGCTCTCGACTAGAAGATCTTTTGTCATTGTTGGACCTTGACTTAGAGCTTCTTTCTTTGCTTCTACTCTTGTAGAATCTGTTGAAGTTCTTCACCATTAAGCTCAATTCTTCATTGAAGGTTTGTTTCTCACTTGATGATGTGGGGGCTTCACATGAGGCTTTGTAAGCACCACTCAACTTGTTGTGAAGTTCCTCCTTATCCTTGAGTGACATCTCATGAGCAACAATTCTTCCAATGACTTCCGTAGGCTTGAGATCTTTATAATTGGGCATCATTTGGATCAATGTGCACACGGTATCATATTTTCCATCCAATGCTCTTAGGATCTTCTTGATGATGAATCTATTGGTCATCTATTCACATCCTAAGCCGGCAATCTCATTTGTGATAAGAGCAAGCCTAGAGTACATTTGAGCGACACCTTCACCATCCTTCATTTTGAACATGTCAAGCTGACTTTGGAGCACATCCAACTTGGATTCCTTGACGGAGTCGGTACCTTCGTGCATATCAATCAAAGTATCCCAAATTTCCTTTGCATTCTCAAGACGGTTGATTGTGTTGAATTCTTCGGGGCACAATCCGTTGAAGAGGTTATCACAAGCTTGAGCGTTGTATTGCAACATCTTCAACTCTTCCGCGCTAGCTTCACGGTTCGGTTCTCTCCCATCAAAGAATTCACCTTGCAAACCAATACACACAATAGCCCAAGCAGGCGGGGTTATGTCCGAGAATATGCATTTTCATCTTATGCTTCCAACTAGCAAAATTAGTGCCATCAAAGTAAGGACCTCTACGGTGATAATTTCCCTCGCTAGACGCCATACTCTCCTAGGTTGTGAAACCAAGGCTATGACCACCAAAAGCTATGGAAATCAAAGCGAATGGAGACCAAAGCTCTAATACCACTTGTAGGACCTTGAAGTATGTCTAGAGGGGGGGTGATTAGACTACTTGACCAATAAAAACCTAACCTTTTCTCAATTTTAGACTTTGGAAGATTTTAGCTATCTTTGAACAAGTCAAGCAATCTTCACAAAATTCAAGCAAGCATGCAAAGAATATATTGGCAGCGGAAAATAAAGCATGCAACTTGCAAGAATGTAAGGGGAAGTGAGGGAGTCCTGGATTAGGGGGTGTCCAGATAGCCGAACTATCACCGTTGGCCGGACTCCTGGACTATGAAGATACAAGATTGAAGACTTCGTCCCGTGTCCGGATGGGACTTTCCTTGGCGTGGAAGGCAAGCTTGGCGTCTGGATATGTAGATTTCCTACCATTGTAACCGACTCGTGTAACCCTAACCCTATTCGGTGTCTATATAAACCAAAGGGTTTTAGTGCGTGGGACGAACAACAATCATACCATAGGCTAGCTTCTAAGGTTTAGCCTCTCGATCTCGTGGTAGATCTACTCTTGTACTACCCATATCATCAATATTAATCAGCGGGGTAGGGTATTACCTCCATCGAGAGGGCCGAACACAGGTAAAACATTGTGTCCCTTGTCTCCTGTTACCATCCGCCTAGGCGCATGATTCGGGACACCCTACCGAGATCCGCGGTTTGACACCGACATTGGTGCTTTCATTGAGAGTTCCTCGTATCGTCATCATTAGGCCCGATGACTCCTTGATCATCAACAACGCGCGGTCCGAGGTGAGACTTTTCTCCCGGACAGATCTTAAAGATTCGGCGGCTTTGCACTACGGGCCAATTCACTTGGCCATCTGGAGCAGATCGAAGCTTCGCCCCTGGCCATCAGGTCAGATTTGGGAGTTTGAACTACGGCGAAATCGCGGAGACTTGATCTTGACGGATTCGAGCCACGCCAAGCGCGCCGCCTGTCCCGATGGGCACGATCTAGCTCTGCCGCGAGCGATTGCCACAGGGGCGCTGCGGCGTCGCTCCGACCCTTGGCTCGGGCCGACCCCCGATCAGGGCGAGTGGTTGGATACCGCCTCGGGGGCTATGATCTCAACGCCGATTGAGCCGAACTCCATCCCTGTCCTTTGCAAAGACCGTGACTCCAAGGTGCCGGACTCCTCTCCGGACTCCGAACCTCCCGCGCCCCTACCAATCGAATCCGATTGGGCGCCGGTCATGGAGTTCACTGCCACGGACATCTTTCAGCACTCGCCCTTTGGCGACATCCTGAATTCACTAAAGTCTCTCTCTTTATCGGAGAGCCTGGCGAAATACGGTCGGGAAGGTTGGGATCTGAGACGACGAAGAAATTCAACGCCCACCACCACCCACTTTGTAGCCACTGTCGATGACTTAACCGACATGCTCGACTTCGACTCCGAAGACATCGGCGGTATGGACGGCGATGCGAAGGCGACCAGAACCAGCGCCTATAGGGCCTTTGGAAGGCCACCTCGTCATCGACATATACATGGTGGGCATCCCAAAAGATGGGAGCAGCGATGGGAGCGGAGGATGACCCCTCAAGAAACAACCAAAGCGCCCGGCGTCGTGGCGCCGCTCTAAATCCACCACGGTAAAAACAGCGATTCCGCACGAGGAGACAATAATACCGGGACGGTGCGAAGATGACCCCCTCGGCGAGGACTCGGCGTGGGAGGAGGAGAAGCAAGCCCTCATGATAGAGCAGCGAGACGGGGAGGTGGAGGGCGATAATTATATGCCTCCCTCGAAGATGAGGCAAGCCTTGGCGACAGCAATTTGTCGTGCACGAGGATCTGCCGAGCAGAGGCGTTTCAAGCGCAGGCCTATGGCCACGACAAGCAACCTCAAGAAAAGCAGCAGCAGCTTAGAGCTGACCAAGACTTGCTAGCTCACGGATGGACTGAAGTCCTTACGGCCGAAGAGTATGAACTCGAGCGCCCTCAAGAGATACCCCAAACACAGGCTGCTACCCCAATTAGAGGAAGTACCCAAACCTACATCACCGGCGCATGATGCGGCCGACCCGGCCACCCGTGGTCATGACAGAGAGGCCTCTAGACCCTCCATTCAAGCCGCACTCCGGCGTCGCTCGAAAAGTACCAAGGCACGGGGAAATGTGCCAGACCTGCGAGACATATTGGAGGACAAGGCAAGGCAAACAAGATCGATCTACGGATCGCGTGGGCGCCCCACGACACGTGACGATAACCGTCATGCCGGATTCAGCAATTCCGGCCGGGAAGAACACAATAGACAAAGCTCATATGAGCTACGTCGTGATATAGCCCAATACAGAGGCGCCGCACACCCACTATGCTTCACAGATGAAGTAATGGATCATCAAATCCCTGAGGGCTTCAAACCCGTAAACATCGAATCATACGATGGTACCACAGATCCCATGATGCGGATCGAGGACTATCTCCTCCATATCCACATGGCCCGCGGTGATGATCTACATGCCATCAAATACCTCCCACTCAAGCTTAAGCGACCAACTCGGCATTGGCTCAACAGCTTACCAGCAGAGTCAATCGGTTGTTGGGAGGACACAAACCGCATTCCTTGATAACTTCCGGGGAACATATGTGCGACCACCGACGCCGATGACCTCAGCCACATAATTCAACAGCCGGAAGAATCGGCGGACAATTACGGACACGGTTCCTAACCAAGAAAAATCAAATCGTTGGCTGTCGATCAGAGGCCCTTGCGGCCTTCAAACATAACATCATGACGAGTGGCTTGCCCGGCACCTAGGACAGGAAAAGCCGAAATCCATGGCGGCTCTCTGGCGCTCATGACCCGCTTTTGCGCGGAGAGGACAGCTGGCTGGCTCGTAGTCATAACTTGACAAAAAATCCTGGTAGTTCGGATACCAAGGACAACAATGGCAGGTCGCGTCGCAACAAGAACAAGCGCCGCATTAACGGCGATAATGCTGAAGACACGACAGTGAATGCCGGATTCAGAGGCTCTAAACCCGGTCAGCGGAAGAATCCATTCAAAAGAAATACTCAGGGCCCGTCCAACTTGGACCGAATACTCGATCGCCTGTGCCAGGTACATAGCACCCCCGAAAAACCAGCCAACCACACCAACAGGGATTGTTGGGTGTTCAAGAAAGCAGGCAAGTTAAGTGCCGAACTCAATGACAAGGGGCTACATAGCGATGACGAGGAAGAGCCCCGGCCGTCGAACAATAGAGGACAAAAGGGCTTTCCCACACAAGTGCGGACGGTGAACATGATATACGCAACCCACATACCCAAAAGGGAGCGGAAGCGTGTACTAAGGGACGTATATGCGATGGAGCCAGTCGCCCCGAATTTCAACCCATGGTCCTCCTGCCCGATCACATTTGATCGAAGGGACTACCCCACTAGCATCCGTCATGGCAGATTCGCCGCATTGGTTCTTGACCCAATCATCGGATTTCACCTCACTAGAGTCCCGATGGATGGCGGTAGCAACTGAACCTGCTTTATCGAGGATCTGATCGCATAAAATGGGCATAGACCCTCAAGGATTAAACCCACAAAGGCGACCTTTAAAGGCATCATACCGGGTGTAGAGGCCATTTATGCAGGCTCGATTACACTCGAAGTGGTCTTGGATCCCGGATAACTTCGAAGCGAAGAGTTAATCTTCGACATAGTCTCGTTCATGGCGGCTATCATGCCTGCTTGCACGAACCGCATTGCAAAGTTCAATGCGGTGCCGCACTACGCATACCTCAAGCTCAAGATGCCAGGCCCTCGAGGAGTAATCACGGTCATTGGAAACACCGAACGCTCTCTCCGAACGGAGGAGCACACGGCAGCCCTCGCGGCGGACGTGCAAAGCAGCCTCTCACAGCAATTCTCGAGTCCGGCTATTAAACGTCCGGCCACCGTCAAGCGCGCCGGAGTAACCTAAAACAAGACCGCCTGGCACGATCCGAGCATGCGTAGCAATCCGGCCCCAACCCCAGCCCTGGCGAAACAGCGAAGCCAGTACTACGCGTACATAACTACGCTCTGGAGATACCATGGGCCTAAGGGGAGGGGCACGACCACGGCACGCCCAGAATGCGGCTCAACCGCACAAGGGCCTCCCAATTGTGTCATTCTTTTTCCTTCTTCTTTTTTCTTACTTTCAGGACTCCGTTTTCTAGAAGTCCTGTCCGGCACTAGAATTGTCGAACTCACGATGCAACAGCCAGGAAAACAGAAAGCTACGTCGAGTGTCCAGGTGGTCTCTACTATGAGCATTATACTTGTTTTACATACCATCCCGCAGCTTACCCCTGGAGGGGGACATATTAAATAGTCCCATCCCTTGCTTATCGCACTATTTGTATCATTCTGCTTCCATTGCAGTACCTTTTTGAATAAACAATACATAACTTTTGCCTATTATTGCACTCCTTTCTTTATCTATATATATGTTCATTTCATGACATGTTGCACCCGTACACTTTGGTACGGCCAATACACCAGGGGCTTAAGTACCCCAAAAGTATGGTGTGATAAGTCCGAACACTTGAACAAGTGCGGCACCCCGAACTTATAGCATTATATGCATCGGCTCCGAATCATGTCTTGGGTCAATAGTTGGTTTTGCCCAGCTCCCATGTTTTGGTACCTTACGTTCCGTTATATCGGCTAAGGTAGGGCTGGGAGAACCACTGCGATTGTGCCCCGGTTGAGCCGGGTTGAGCACCTCAGTGGAGAAAGCTAAAATTGACCGTCATGATAGGGCGAGAGCGGTCGCTGTTCGAGAGGTTTTTGGGTCCCTAAAGACTTATGCGCTTAGGCGAGGAGTCGGCATTGTCCGCCAAGGCGTGGATAGCGCCCGAACTTCGGTCTTCGAATACTAGGGGCTTCGCGAAATTTAAAATTATAGAATTCTATGGCTAAGTGAGAGTGTTCAAGCACTATAAGTCCGGTTGCCTTGTTCGTTGCATTGGCGCCTCCTCGGCGGACCCAAGAATGGGAACAAGAGCGCTCAAGTTTATCGAACACCCCACTTTCGTGGCATGGGGCTGAAGCCAACGACTTGCCATCTCTCAAATTTGATAAGCGGCCGCACTGAAGGTAATATTTTAAATTAACAAGCGTTGCTTAGCACATATGAACAAGTTTTCAGCGTCTGAATAACAAATGCGAGTCTATTCAAAATTACATCTTTGGAGCACTCATCCGCTATCTGGCGGGCACCCTTGAGGCGCCCTCATAGTACATTTTGGGCTTGCGATGCTCCTTGCCCTTGGTGGCCCGTCCGTCACAAGCTTCTCCGCATCCAGCCTGCCCGGTGCACTTTAGCACGGGCAAGGGCCAACAGGCACCTTCAATGCAGACGGAGCGCTTGATGACTTCAATCCATGGACAGGCGTCCACCAGCCGCTGCACTAGCCCAAAGTAGCTCCCAGGCATGGCTTCCAATGGCCACAGCCGAACTATGAGGCCCTTCATTGCCTGTTCGGCGACCTTGTGGAGCTCGACCAGCTTCTTCAGCTGGTCGCTCAGGGGCACCGGACGTTCGGTCTCAGCATACTGAGACCAGAACACCTTTTCCGTCGAGTTCCCATCCTTGGCGCGATAGAACGCGGCAGCATCAGACACACTACGGGGCAGATCTGCGAATGCTCCTGGAGAGCTCCGAATCCGGGTAAGTAATAGGTAATTCACTTTCACATGCTTTCTTTGCATAAAGAATGCCTTACCCGCCGCTATCTTCTTTAATGATTCAATTTCTTGGAGGGCTTTTTGGGCTTTGGCATTAGCGGCTTTGGCACTCTCAAGAGCCGAGGCGAGCTCGGACTCTCGAGTCTTCGAGTCACGCTCCAAACTCTTGTGTTTTTCCACGAGAGCACGGAGCTCTTGCCGCACCTCCGCCACCGCTCCTCCTGCTTCTCTCGCTCATGCGCTCAGCCGCTTTGATTTCGGCCGCGGACACCGCTTCCTTCAGGGTCGCCACCTCGTTCGTGGCCCCTACAATACCCACGTTATTCCTCTCATTTTTTGCAACCGAATCCTTTCTATAAGGTATTTCTTTAATAAGGTATTTCTTACCTTCCTTGTCCTCGAGCCGCTTCTTGGCAAGGCCGAGCTTGTTCTCGGACCGCTCGAGGCTCTTCTTCAATGCATTGACCTCCGCAGTCAGTGCGGCAGAGGTCAGCAGCGCAGCCTGCATTCGCATATTGACATACTTATGTTAGACTCCTGCGTATATCTTTTTAGATCCTTAGTCCGGCTTTTCTTTCCGAACACCGAACTAAGCATCAGGGGCTACTGTCTATGCGGTAATATTTTTACATATTCTAAACTTACCTCAAAACCTGTTAGAAGGCTGGTACAGGCTTCAGTCAGCCCGCTCTTGGCGGGTTGAACTTTCTGGATCACCACACTCATAACAGTGCAGTGCTCCTCCTCGATGGAGGCGCTGCGCCTGCAGTAAGCTATCCGGTGCCTCGGTCGGACGGAGGACACCGCGTCTTACCCTTCCTCTGAAGGACCGCTTGCGGACTTTGAACCGCTGAAGGTTCGGTATGGAGTCGGACAAGGGTGGGCTTAGAGCCCCTGGGGTCTCACTCCCTCGCGCTGGAGTCCGGGAGGCTGCCTTGCGGCGCCTCTGCGCCACCTCCTCTTGACTAGGCCCCCTTGGGGCCCCACCTCGGCATCGTCCATGGCGTGGCGTGAGGCGGCGGAAGTGAAGTACTCTCCACTTCCGGCGAATTCGAGGGACCCGCCGACGCCAAGCGGCGAGCTCGTCCTTGGGCGGGCTGCATGATTGTTCGGCATTAGAGAACACCATGCAATGAAAAAAAGTCATGGGTATCCGGACACTTACGATCTCGCCAGGGGCTTGGCCCTTGTTGGCCACTCCTCCTCGTCGTTGTCGGCGTTGGTGGAGAAGTCCGGAGGAAGGGTCCTTCCCTTCTTGGACCCTCCGGCCCCCCCAGTTGGGGCGGCCTTCCTTTTCTTCTCTCCCCCTGAGGGAGTCCTGGATTAGGGGGTGTCCGGATAGCCGGACTACCATCATCAGCCGAACTATCATTAGCCGGACTATCATCATCGACCGGACTCCAAGACTATGAAGATACAAGATTGAAGACTTCGCCCCGTGTCCGGATAGGACTTTCCTTGGCGTGGAAGGCAAGCTTGGCGATACGGATATGTAGATCTCCTACCATTGTAACCGACACTATGTAACCCTAGCCCTCTCCGGTGTCTATATAAACCGGATGGCTCTAGTCCGTAGGACACAACAACAACAACCCTTACAATCATACCATAGGCTAGCTTCTAGGGTTTAGCCTCCTTGATCTCGTGGTAGATCCACTCTTGTAAACATCCACAATATCAATATCAATCAAGCAGGACGTAGGGTTTTACCTCCATCAAGAGGGCCCGAACCTGGGTAAAACATCGTGTCCCTCGTCTCCTGTTACCATCCGCCTAGACGCACAGTTCGGGACCCCCTACCCGAGATCCGCCGGTTTTGACACCGACATTGGTGCTTTCATTGAGAGTTCCTCTGTGTCGTCACCGATAGGCTTGATGGCCTCTTCAATCGACAACGACGCAGTCCTGGGTGAGACTTTTCTCCCCGGACAGATCTTCGTATTCGGCGGCGTCGCACTACGGGCCAACTCACTTGGCCATCTAGAGCAGATCGAAAGCTACGCCCCTGGCCGTCAGGTCAGGTTTGGAAGCCTAAACTTCACGGCCGATATCCGCGGGGACTTGATCTTCGATGGATCTGAGCCACAGCCGAAGCGTGCGTGCGCTGTCACGATGGGCATGACCTAACTTTGCGCGGACAGCACCTTGGAGGCCGCTGCGAATCCGCTCCGACCCATAGTCGAGCCGATCGCTCGGATCAGGGCGGATGGCTGGACACCGCCTCGGGAGCTGCAACTTCTCGGCGATGGGCGAACACTTACCTTGTCCCGCATAAAGCTCATGACTCGAGGTGCGGACTCTGCGGACTCGAACCTCCTGCGCCCCGCGGTCGAATCCGATTAGGCGCCGATCATGGAATACACCGCTGCGGACATCTTTCAGCTTTTCGCCCTTGGCGATATCGTAAATTCATGAAGCATCTCTCGCTATCCGGAGAGCCTGGCGAACTACGGCCAGGATGGTTGGGACAGCGGACGATGAAGAAATTGAGAACCCACCCACCACCCACTTCCGTAGCCACCGTCGGCGATTTAACCGGCGTGCTCGACTACGACTCCGAAGACATCGACGGTATGGACACTAGAAGACCACCTCGTCATCGACATATACATGGTGGAAACCCCAAAAGATGGGGAGGCGAAGAAGCAGCGGAGGCCGATTCCTAAAAAACAGCCCAAGCGCCCGGCGTCGTGGCGCGCTCTAAATCCTCCACGGCAAGAATGGAGATTCCGGCACGGAGATAATAACACCCCGAAAGTGCCAAAGACAACCCCCTCGGACGATCCGGCGCGAGGAGGAGGCGAAGCAAGCCCTCACGAGAGGCGGCGGGCGAAGAGGTCGTGGATGACAATTACTTACCTCCCTCCGGAGGCGAAGCAAGCCTCGGCGACGACAGCGAATTCGTCGTGCACGAGGATCCCGTCGAACAAGGCGTTTCAGGCGTGGGCTAATGGCCACGGCAAACAGCCTAAAGAAAAAGCTGCAACAGCTTCAAGCTGATCAAGACCTACTGGCCGACAGATGGACCGAGGTCCTCGCGGCCGAAGAGTATGAATGCCCCTCCAAAAATTACCCAAAACGCAAGTTGCTCCCCCGACTAGAGGAGGAAGCGTACAAACCTGCATCACCAGCGCTGTCGGCAGACCGACCACCTCGTGGCCGCGACAGAGAGGCGTGCAAGCCCTCCACCAAAACCGTACCCCGGCATCGCTCAAAAAGCATGAAGCTACGGGGGAATGCGCCAGAACTGCGGGATATATTGGAGGACAAGTCAATACAATCCAGATCTATCTATGGATCACGCGAGCGCCCCAAGACCCACGACGAATACCGTCGCGCCGGATACAACTACTCGGCGGGCGAACACAGCAGATAACGCTCTCTCGAGCTACGTCGCGATATTGCTCAATCTGAGGCGCCGCACACCCACTATGCTTCACTGACGAAGTAATGGATCATCAAATCCATGAAGGGTTTAAACCCGTTAATAACGAATCCTACGATTGCACAACAGACCCCGCGGTTTGGATTGAGGATTATCTCCTCCATATACATATGGCCCATGGCGGCAATCTTCACGCCATCAAATATCTCGCTCAAGCTTAAAGGACCAGCTCGGCATTGGCTTAACAGCCTGCCCGCAGAGTCAATTGGATGCGGGGAAGACCTGGAAGCCGCATTCCTCGACAACTTCCAAGGCACGTATGTGCGACCACCGGACGCAGATGACCTAAGCCACATAATCCAGCAGCAGACGAATCGGCGGGCAATTCAGACACGGTTCTTAACAAAGAAAAATCAAATCGTCGTTGTCCGGATGCGAGAGGCACTCGCTGCCTTCAAACATAACATCCATGACGAGTGGCTGGCCCGGCACCTAGGGCGGAGAAGCGAAATCCATGGCAGCCCTCACATCACTCATGACCCGCTTACGTGCGGGAGAGGATAGCTAGCTAGCTCGCAGCAACAACCTCAAAAAAAGCGCTGGCAGTCCGGATACCAAGGACCGCAATGGCAGGTTGCGTCGAAACAAAACAAGCGCTGCATTGGCGGCGGCAATGAGGATCTGACGATCAACGCCGGATTCGAGGCTCCAAGCCCGGTCAGCGGAAGAAGCCATTCGCAAGAACCACTCGGGCCCGCCCAATTTGGACCGAATACTCGACCGCTCTGTCAAATACATGGAACCCCGAAAAGCCAGCTAACCACACCAGCAGAGATTGTTGGGTATTCAAGCGAGCGAGCAAATTAATCGCGAAAACAGTGACAAGGGGCTACACAGCGATGACGAGTTAGAGACCCGGCCCCGAACAACAGAGGACAAAGGATTCCCCCTCAAGTTCGGATGGTAAATATGATATACGCAACGCATATTCCCAAGAGGGAGCGGAGCGTGCACTAAGGGCGATATACGATGGAGCGATCGCCCCAAAATTCAACCCATGGTCCTCTTGCCCGATCACTTTCGATCGAAGAGACCATCCGACCAGATATCCACCATGGCGGATTCGCGCATTGGTTTTAGACCCAATCGTCGATGGATTTCACCTCACGAGAGTCTTGATGGACGGCGGCGAGCCTGATCACTGCTTTATCGGGATACGAGGCGCCAAGATGGGCATAGACCCTTCAAGGATTAAACCTACAAAGACAACCTTCAAAGGCGTCATACCGGTGTCGAGGCCGGTTATGCAGGCTCGATTAATCGCAAGTGGTCTTGGATCCCGGATAATTTCCGAGCGAGGAGTTAATCTTGACATAGTCCCGTTTCGCGGCGGCTATCACGCTCTGCTCGGACGAACGCGTTCGCAAAATTCAACGCGGTGCCGCATTATGCATACCTTAAGCTCAAGATGCGAGGCCCTCGTGGAGTCATCACGGTCAATGGAAACACGAACGCTCCCTCGAGCGGAGGAACATACTGGCTCTCGCGGCGAAGTACTGAGCAGCCTTTTAAGGCAATTTTGAGTCCGGCCGTTAAGCGACCGGACACGCCAAGCGTGCCGGAGCAACATCAACCAAGACCACACAGCACGTTCCGAGCACGCGTAGCAATGCGGCCTCAACCCCAGCCCTCGCAAAATTGTAAGACAAACTCTCGCGTACATAATTACATACGGAGATACCATGGGCATAGGGGGAAAGGCACAACCACAACAGACCCAGAGTGCGGTTCGACCACACCAGGGGCTCCCAAGTGTGTCGCTCTTTTTATCTTTTATTTCTCTCTTTTTTATACAGAACTCTGTCCGGTGGCGAACCCGCGAACTCATGATGCAACAGCCAAGGAAGGACAAAGGCGCGACGAACACTCGGTGGTCTCCATCACGAGCATTAAATTTGTTAAATACAACATTCGCATGCCTACCCACGGAGGGAGCGCCTTTAATTCGTCCAATCCCTTGCTTTCCGCACAATTTGTATCATTCCGCACTCATAGCATATCTTCTCGAATAAAATGCAGAACTTTTTGCCCATAATTGCATTACCTTATATATATATATGTTCATTTACGACATGTTGCACCGTACATTTTAGTGCGGCCAAATACACCGAGGGCTTATGTTCTCCGCATTATGGTGTGATAAAGTCGAACACTTTCACAAGTCGGCACCCGAACTTATAGCATTATATGAATCGGCTCGAATCATGTCTTGGGTCAATAGTTGGGTTTGCCCGGCTCCCATGTTTGGCACCTTACGTTCCGTTCTATCGGCTAAGGTAGCACTTGGGAGAACCACTGCGATTGCGCCCGGTTGAGCGGGTTAACGCCTCGATGGAGAAAGCTAAAACTGACTGTCATGATAAGGCGAGACTGGTCGCTGTTCGAGAGGTCCTTTCGGGTCCTTAAAGACCTCGCCGCTTGAGCGAAGTTCGGATAATGTCCAAGCGAAGGCGTGGATAGCGCCCTAATTGGTCCTCCGAATACTAAGGGCTTCACGAAATTTAAAATTATAGAATTCTATGGCTAAGTGAGAGTGTTCAAGCACTATAAGTCCGGTTGCCTTGTTCGTTGTGTTGAGCGCCTCCCTAGATGGACCAAAAAATGGGAACAAGAGTGCTCAAGTTTATCAATGAACACCCCAGCACTCGTGGCATGGGGGCTGAAGCCGACGACTTGCCATCTCTCAGATTTAATAAACGGCCACACAGAAGGTAATATTTTAAATTAACAAGCGTTGCTTAGAGCATATGAACAAAGTTTTCAGCGCATACAGGATAACACATTGCGAATTTACTCAATAATTCCATCCAGGGCACTCATCCGCAATCTTGCGGGCACCCTTGAGACAGTCTTATAGTACATTTGGGCGTCGATATTCCTTGCCCGCTGGTGGCGCGTCGATGATTAGCTTCTCCGCATCTAGCTTGCCCCAATGCACCTTTTTGCGGGCAAGGGCCCGACGAGCACCTTCAATACAGGCGAGCGCTTGATAACCTCCACCCGGGCACGCATCCACCAACCGTCGTGACGAGGCGAAGTAGCTCCTGGCATGGCCTCTCGAGGCCACAGCCGGACTATGAGGCCCTTCATGGCCTGCTCGTCCACCTTGTGGAGCTCGACCAGCTGCTTCACTGGTCGCTAGGGGCACGGATGGCGGCCTCGACATCTTGAGACCGAAGACCTTCTCCGTTGAGCTCCCTCCTCGGCTAGGTAGAATCTGGCGGCATCGAGACACGCTGAGGCAGATCTGCAAACGCATACGAGAGCTCCGAATTCGGGTAAGTAACACGTAATTTACATTCACATGCTTGCTTTGCATGAAAATTGCCTTACCCCCGCTATCTTCCTCACCAACTCAATCTCTGAAGGGACTTATGGGCATCGGCCTTGGCAGTTTGGCACTTTCGAGAGCCGAGGAAGCTCGGACTCTCGAGTCTTTGAGTCACGCTCCAAACTCTCATGCTTTTCCATGAGGCACGGAGCTCTTGCTGAACCACCACCACCCGCGCCTCCTGCTTTTCTCGCTCTGCCCGTTCATGGCCACATTGTGTTGACGCGCGGACACGGCCTCCTTCAGGGTCGCCACCTCGTTCGTGGTCCCTGCAGTACCCATGTTATCCTTGTTATTTTTGTTGCAACCTAAATCCTTTTACGTAAGGTACAAGTTCAAAGTGGTGTTACTCACCTTCTTTGTCATGGAGCTGCTTCTGGCGTGGCCGAGCTCTTGCTCGGACCGCTCGAGCTCTGCTTCAAAGCACCGACCTCCATGATCGGTCTGGCAGAGGTCGGCAGCGCAGCCTGCAACCCATATTGACATAATTTTTAGCAACCCTGCGTATATCTTCTTTTTTCAGATCCTCGGTCCGGCTTTTCTTCCCGAACACCGAACCGAGCATCGAGGGCTACTGTCTATGCGGTATTACATTGCATATTTTAACTTCTTACCTCAAAGCACGATAGAAGGCTCTGCGAGCTTCGGTCAGCCCGCTCTTAGCAAGCTGGACCTTCGAATCACCACACTCATAATAGTGCGGTGTTCTTCCTTGATGGAAGCACTCATGGCGCCTCAACAATTTTCCGGCGCCCCGGTTGGGCCGGAAGCCGCCCGGCGTCACGGTCTTGCCCTTCATTGAAGGGCGCCCGGCGGACCCGGAACCCTGCGGGTTCGATATGGAGTCGGCGCAAAGTCCGGAGGGCGCCTTGTGGCGCCTCCGGAGCCTCCCCGATGGGTCCCTTCTTGGGATCCCACCTCGGCGTCCTCGATGTCGCGAGGGTGGGCGGTCGGGATGGAGTCTACATCCGACGGAGCCAACGACCCGCTTCGATGAAGCGGGGAGATTATCACCGGCGGACTACAGGCAGCATGCGGCATCGAGAATGACACTATGTGGCGCAGAAAAGAAATTATAAATCATTCAGGAATCCGGATACTTAAGATCTCGCGGAGGCCTGGCCCTTGAAGGCCATTCTTCCTCGCCAGCGTTGATGTTGGCGGAGCTGTCCGGGAATAGTCCTTCCCTCTTGGACCCTTGGCCTCCCCTGTTGGGAAGCCTTCCTCTTCCTCTCTCCTCCTCCGGGAGAGAGTCCTCTTCTCCTCCTCGTTTTGGGAGAGTCCGCCCGAGTCGTCGGACACCTGGCGGGAACTCTTTCGGCGCCCGTGGCCTCCTTCTTGGCCTTCTTCTCCGGCACCACGTGCGGTGCGGAACCAGCAACCTCGCTAGGCAGGCGTCTCATTGGATTTTCGGCATAGGGCAGGCGGATAATCTGCTCCGCCTTCCTCATCCAGTCTGTCAAAGGAAAAGGGAAATTAAAACCGCATAGAGTCAAACTATGAAAAGCAAGTGTCCGTAAGGGGTAGAATCACTTACCTCGTTGGCTTGGCGCGCGGCAAAATCCGCGATCTTGATCGCGGATGCGAAACCAGCGCCCTTGAACAGCACCCTCCAGCGCCGCCGTGCGTCGTGTCGAAGAGCCCGCTCAGCGCTGGTGCTGTTCGGATCGAACTCCACAGATTGAATGCCCGCTCTTGGCATGGGAGAATCGGCGGACGAGCATGACTTGGACCACGTTAACCAGCCTGAGCTTCTTCACCAGCTTCGGATACGGGCTTGGAGTCCGTCGGCTCCTCCGAACTACCCCACAGCAAGCCCTTCTCTTTCCGGAGGTGAGCTGCGTGGGGATACCAGATCTGAACTTCGGGGCCGCCGCCCATGTAGGGTCACGCGGCTCGGTGATATAGAACCACCCGATTGCCACCCCTTGGCGGATTCCACGAAGGCCCCTTGAACTAAAGGACATTGGGCATCTTGCCCAACATGGCGCCTCCGCACTCGGCTTGGAGTGCCCTTCACTACCTTCGGCTTGACATTGAAGGTCTTGAGCCTGGCGAAGTGGGGCTGGATGCAGAGGAAGGCCTCGCACACGACGATAAACGCCGAGATGTTGAGGATGAAGTTGGCGCGGATCATGGAAATCCAGGCCGTAGTAGAACATGAGCCCCGGACAAAGGGGTGAAGTGGAAAGCCCAGTCCGTGGAGGAAGTGGGGAAGGAAAGCGACCCTCTCATGGGGCACAGGGGTGGGGATGAGCTGCCCCTCGTCGGGCAGCCGGTCTGTGATGTCGCGGAGAGGTATCCGGCGCCCGCGCAGTTTAGCGATGTGCTCCTCCTTAGCGGTGGAGGCCAACCACTTACCTCCGCGCCGGACATGGTCGGAGAAGGTTGAGACAAGATCGCGAACTTGGGCTTTGGAGCTCGAAAGCGAGAGATGGATAAGCAAAGGAGGAAGAAGGCGTGGGTGAAAAGGTGAATCCTTATCCCTTATATAGGCGGACGAAGCCTGTCGCCCCCACCTGCTGGTAAAACTCGCTTATCCCCAAGCGTCACCATCAATGGCGCGGTTGGGTTACCACGTCCGTATTGATGAGAATCCCGGATTAAGGGAAACACGATATCTGCTTCGACAAGGCGTGCCAAGAAACGCGCCGCTAAATGCGATGAGGTGGTAAAGTAAAAACAATTCAAGTAATGGCTTGGTAGTGGTGTGACGTCATGCCACAAAAACTTCAGCAGATTGAACTTGTGTATATATTATTCTCTCTACGGTGGAATGTGGAATTTATTTTGCGAGCGGACACTATCTGGTGTTCACAATCTTCTATCATTGGAGGACGAACCCGCCTTGCAATGCCAAGCAATATCTGCGCGGACTTATCTTCATTGAAGCCTGGTTCAGGGCTCTTGAGGAGTCTGGATTAGGGGTGTCCGGATAGCCGGACTACCATCATCAGCCGAACTATCATCAGCCGGACTATCATCATCGACCGGACTCCAAGACTATGAAGATACAAGATTGAAGACTTCGCCCCGTGTCCGGATGGGACTTTCCTTGGCGTGGAAGGCAAGCTTGGCGATACGGATATGTAGATCTCCTACCATTGTAACCGACTCTATGTAACCCTAGCCCTCTCCGGTGTCTATATAAACCGGATGGCTCTAGTCCGTAGGACACAACAACAACAACCCTTACAATCATACCATAGGCTAGCTTCTAGGGTTTAGCCTCCTTGATCTCGTGGTAGATCCACTCTTGTAAACATCCACAATATCAATATCAATCAAGCAGGACGTAGGGTTTTACCTCCATCAAGAGGGCCCGAACACAGGTAAAACATCGTGTCCCTTGTCTCCTGTTACCATCCGCCTAGACGCTTGCAGTTCGGGACCCCCTACCGAGATCCGCGGTTTGACACCGACACCCCACAGGAGAGGCTTTTTTCCTCCTCCTCTTCCTCGAGGAGGATTCCGCCTCGAGGGTTGTCGGGCGATGAGTCCGACAAGACACTGGCGCAGGGAGCTCCTTGAGTTCCGTGGCCTCCTTCTTGGCCTTCTTCTCCGGCACCACGTGAGGTGCCGGAGCCAACAGCCCCGTCAATCAGGCGTCCGCTGGTCTTCGGCAAAGGGGCAGACGGTTAATCTGTCCGGATGTCTTCAGCCGATCTGTCAAAGGTTAGGGATTTTTAGATCCCACATAGAGTCAATCTATGAAAAACAAGAGTCCCATAAAGGGTAGAATAACTTACCTTGCTGGCTTGACGCTGCGAGCTGAATCGGCGATCTTCGGTAGCGGATGTGGGAGCCTCGGCGCCCTTGAACAGCACCTTCGGGCATCTTCGTGCGTAGTGTCGAAGAGCCTTTTCAGAGTTGAGTGCTTGTGCGGATCGAACTCCACAATTTGAAGGCCCGTTGTTGGCATGGGAGAATCCGGCGGATGAGCATCACCTGGATTACGTTGACAAGCCTGAGATTCTTGTCCACCAGGTTTCGGACGCAGGTTTGGAGTCCGGACAGGTCGTCCGAATCCCCCCATGTCAGGCCCGTCTCTTTCCATGATGTGAGCCGCGTGGGGAGGCCAGATCGGAATTCGGGGGCCGCCGCCCATTGAGAGTCGCGCGGCTCGGTGATGTAGAACCACCTCGATTGCCATCCCTTTATGGTCTCCACAAAGGAGCCCTCGATTCATAGGACTTTGGCCATCTTGCCAACCATGGCACCTCCGCACTCCGCTTGGCGGCCTCCCACTACCTTCGGCTTGACATTGAAGATCTTCAGCCATAAGCCGAAGTGGGGCTGGATGCAGAGGAAAGCCTCGCACACGACGATGAACGCCGAGATGTTGAGGATGAAATTCGGGGCCAAATCATGGAAGTCCAGGCCGTAGTAGAACATGAGCCCCCGGACAAATGGGTGAAATGGAAAACCTAGTCCGTGGAGGAAGTGGGTGAGAAACACCACCCTCTTATGGGGCCTGGGGGTTGGAATGAGCTTCCCCTCGTCGGGTAGCCGGTGCGCGATGTTGCTGGACAAGTATCCGGCCTCCTGCAGCTTTTCGATGTGCCCCTCCGTGACGGAGGAGGCCATCCACCTGCCTCCCGCTCCGGACATAGTTGGAGAAGGTTGAGGTGGGATGTGCAGACTTGGGCGCTGGAGCTCGAGCACGCGGAAATGGATGAGCAAAGGAGGAAGAAGGCGTAGGTGAAAAGGTGGATCCTTATCCCCTTATATGGACGGACGAAGCTATGTGTCCCCCGCCAGCCTGGTAAAACTCGCTTATCTCCCAAGCGCCGTAATCAATGGCCCGGATGGGTTACCCACGTCCATATTGATGGGAATCCCGGAATAAGGGGGCACGATCTCCGCTTTGATAAGACGTGCCAAGAAACCGCCTCGCTAAGCAGCGCTGGCAGGACAGCAAAAACGATTGAATAAAGGCTTGGCCGTAGTGCGATGTCACGCCGCTGAATCGTCGGCAGATCTGTGCAAAATTATTCTCTCTACGGTGGTATGTGGAACTTGTTTTGCGAGCGGACACTATCCTTGTGTTCAAAACTTTCTATGAAGTATTCGGAGGAGGAACCCGCCTTGCAATGCGAAGACAATATCGCGTCGGACTCGTCATCATTGAAGCCTAGTTAGGGGACTCTTGAGGAGTCTGGATTAGGGGTGTCCGGATAGCGAACTATCACCGTTGGCGGACTCTGGACTATGAAGATACAAGATTGAAGACTTCGTCCGTGTCCGGATGGGACTTTCCTTGGCGTGGAAGGCAAGCTTGGCTATACGGATATGTAGATTTCCTACCATTGTAACCGACTGTGTGTAACCCTAACCCTATTCGGTGTCTATATAAACCGAAGGGTTTTAGTCCGTAGGATGAACAACAATCATACCATAGGGTAGCTTCTAGGGTTTAGCCTCTCTGATCTCGTGGTAGATCTACTCTTGTACTACCCATATCATCAATATTAATCAAGCAGGAGTAGGGTATTACCTCCATCGAGAGGGCCCAAACCTGGGTAAAAACATCGTTTCCCTTGTCTCATGTTACCATCCGCCTAGACGCACAGTTTGGGACCCCCTACCCGAGATCCGCCGGTTTTGACACCGACAGGAATGGTTTAGAGGATTCAAACGCAATTGGAGACATGGATGTTTTTGTCGTGGTTCCGATAGGCGGTGCTATCGTACATCCACGTTGATGGAGACTTCAACCCACGAGGGTAGCAGTTCTTGTGAGTCCACGGAGGGCTCCACCCACGAAGGGCCACGAAGAAGCAACCTTGTCTATCCCACCATGGCCATCGCCCACGAAGGACTTGCCTCACTAGCGGTAGATCTTCACGAAGTAGGCGATCTCCTTGCCCTTACAAACTCCTTGGTTCAACTCCACAATCTTGTCAGAGGTTCCCAAGTGACACCTAGCCAATCTAGGAGACACCACTCTCCAAGAAGTAACAAATGGTGTGTTGATGATGAACTCCTTGCTCTTGTGCTTCAAATGATAGTCTCCCCAACACTCAACTCTCTCTCACAGGATTTGGATTTGGTGGAAAGAAGATTTGAGTGGAAAGCAACTTGGGGAAGGCTAGATATCAAGATTCATGTGGTTGGAATGGAATGTCTTGGCCTCAACACATGAGTAGGTGGTTCTCTCTCAGAACAGGTAAATTGGAAGTGTAGGTTTGTTCTGATGGCTCTCTGTAACATCCCAAATTTCCCATTTGGAATGTTTTACAATTATAGCTAAGCATCTATGCATATTGTTTGAAATTGAGTGACATTTGAAGTTTCAGAAGATTTTGAGTTTGATGGAATTTGAATTCAAATTGGCAGTTGAAATTTATTTCAAATCAATGCCTGACAAATACTTGAGAAAAAGTATGAGAGGAGTAAACATGACACTCCAAATATGTCAGAAGAAAACCTTGCCAAAAAGTTTGAATTCAAATTTGATTTTTATTTGAGATTTTATAGAAAATGTTTTTTTTTAAGTTTGAGTTTGCCCTTGGAAAAAATGTTCAAATTGTAGGGAATATTCCCCTGATAATTTTGATATATATATATGTCCTATATAAAAAATATATATTAAATATATTATCTCTCCTCTCCTTAATTCAAAAAAAAAAAAAAAAACCCCAGCGCCATCGAAGCCAACTGCCCAGCCAGCCGAGGCAGCCAGCCCGGCCAGCCAAAGCAGACCGGCCAATGGCCAGCCAACTGCCCAGCCAGCGCCCGAGCCGACCGACCCAGCGCGCGCCCAACCCCTTTCCCTCGGTCGCCCGACCGCAACTCCCCGTCTCTCTCCCAGCGACGCGGACCCCACCCCTTCTTCTTCATCTCCACGCCACGCGCGCGCCTTCGCCGGAATCCCGAAGATCCCGGGATCTCCTTCCCCGATTCGCCCCATCCTCCAAGTCGGCCGCCCCCTATATATACCCCGCCCCCTCGACCCGTTTCCCACCTTCCCCCTCGCAAAACCTCTCCCCCTCGCCCGCAATCTCTCGCTGAGCCAGCCGCCGCCGCGCCATTGCTACCACCCCGGCCGTCTCGAACCCCCCCCCCCCCCCCGAGCTTCACCGACACCACCACCGACCTCCCCTCGCTCCGCCGCACCCGCCGGACACCTCCGCCGTCGCCCCGGACCACCGTAGCCACCGCACCGTCGTCGCCCGAGCCGCCGTCGACCGTCGCCGTCGTCGCCACCGCGGTGAGTCACCGGAGACCCCCGCCACCGTCCGATCTAGGATCTAGGGTTTAGATTAGATTTAGCGAAGGGGTATGGTTTATTTTAAAGATCCGGTTTTAGTTACGGTTTTATTTTGGTTTCGTTAGTGGTTTTGTTAGACCGGCCCGACTCGGTTTAATCCCTCGGGCGCGTTTTAGTTATTTGACGCCCGAGCGTTAGATAGGCCCGTTAGCGCCAGTTTTCCTTTTAGTTATTTTTTTCGTTTCTGTTTTTAATAGAATAGTTTCAGTTTTGTAAAATCCATATCTTTTAGGTTACTTAGTATTTTTAGCTGATTCTTTTTTTGTTAGTTTCCAAATTTGTTGTAGTTTCTGTAGAAAATATGTTTGGCCATGTTTAAATTATTAGAAAATTGTTTTATTTTAGTTTTAGACAGATTAGTAATTCTGCTATAAAATGAGTTAGGATTATTTTATTTTAGTGATTCTTTTGTCACTACTTTGTTTTGACCTTGCCTAACCGTAGGAATTTATTTGGGTATTTTAAATTTAATAAAAAATAGTTTTAATCAAAATCATGTGTTTCTTATTTATTTAACTAGCTACTGTTTTCCTATTGTTTTAGTTAGTAAATAATTTTATTTTACCTATGTCATAGTTTATTTTAGATTAGTTTCTGTAGTTTTAGGTCATGAACTTTTATTTACAATAAATAGAATTTTTATTTTAGTTTTTCTTGCTAGAATTGTTATAGGCATAATATGAGTTCTATAATAGTTTTGATGTGATTCTTTTTGCTCCTAGTTTGCATGATGTTTTCCCTTCTGTTAGTTAGCAAAACCCATGCTTAAGTTCTGTTAAGAAAAAATTGGTTGTGTAAAACTATTTCTTAGTTGTTGTTTGATGTGGTGAAAACATTGATTTGGATTTCTTCGAGTTTTCCTTGGGTTTTGGTTAAATTGTTTTGTGTGTTATGTTAGCATGCTGTTATGTTAAGTGATTGTATGTTTTATGCTTATATTATTATTGTTTGCCTCGGTAGAATTTCCGGAGTGCGAAGCTTGCTATCACGAGTCCCTATCTTTCGAAGACCGTCAGCAAGGCAAGTCATTTGACCATGTTCTCTTTTACAATACCTATGATTTTATTGCATTAGAATTTTACCTCCCCGCCATGCATGCAGTAGGAGAATTTTAAGTTATGTTCTTGAGTAGTATCATGAGGTAGGATGAAACCAATTCCCCTTGTCACCATGGCCCGGGACGAAGTAGTTTATTTTTGCTATGCTCGTAGACGGGGTTGGTTGAGTGATTCATAAGGTGGTGTGAGAGTCAAGATGATGACAACCCCATGACTTCAAGATCAAGATGGACTTCAAAATTCACTCTTTGGGTGGAGGGGTTGACGGTGGGCACCTGGAGAAAACCAGCGGTTGGCGGGATGCATGGAGAAGCGCCATGACATCTTGCGGAAAGCTTCACCCAGCCACAAAGAGACGAATGGATACCCATTGACCGGAAGCTTACCTGTGCAGCCGCAAGCCATTATGGGCTCTGGCTTGGTTAACCCTAGGTGTGACTCTGGCCGGACGGTACTACGAGATGTAGAAGAACGGTAGGTTTGGATGGGTACCGGCAGTGGCCAGAGGAACTCTTCGGAAGACCCTGTTTCGTTCGTCCCGTCTTCAAACACCATGAAGTGCGAAGACTTAAAGGAGGGAACGATTCTTGCGGGTAAAGTGTACAAACCTCTGCAGAGGGTTAAAACCTAATCGATTAGCCGTGTCCCCGGTTACGGACAATTTGAGCCTTTGGAACTTGGAGTATTTCGGATATCTCAAGACCAAACTTAATAAATTTAATTGAAGGGGTTATTTAATAATTGGGAATGAGACATTGGTTGGCGGAACCATCTCAATAACTACCAACATTTTGTAGTATCTGCAAACAAGTCCATTGTTGCAGGAAAAACTAGCTTTTCGCAAAACAATGAAACTTAGAGCCCCACAGCCAAATTGCATATAGTGTTAGTAAATTTATTGTTGTTCTCTCTTCATGACTTGCCGGCATATTCAAAAATGCTGACCTACACGGCTGCAACGTCTTATGTTGCAGAGGAGTTTTCCGATCAGGAGTGAGGCTACGATCCACGCTTGGCGATTGCCCTATGGAGTCGGATGGACTCGCTATTAAATCTCACGCTTCGCAGCTTTATTTAGTTTATTTCTCATGAGTTGGCCTTCGGCCGAATTTATTATCTTGTAATAAAGACTCGATATGAGAATCGTGTAATAAATTCAGGTGTGATTGAACTTTGAATCTTTGCATCAATGTACTATGTGTGCCAGCATGATCTTGGGATGGTACATCTACACAGAGACTTTACCGTTTTCGGGTCGGGTCGCTACAGAGATGGTATTCAGACACACGCTGACCGTAGGACGTAACCCCTAGGATCGGAAAGCCGTAGGAAGAGACTATTTATTTTATGTCCTTATCATTCCGTAATTCTCCCCTGTTCATTTCTGACTTCTCTCGATTTTCAACATTCTAGATGGCCGACGAGTTCACCCCAGTTCTGCTCTGGAGTTTTGCCACCAGATGAGGCGATGCCTCTCGGCAAGAAGCTAGTTCAGATCGTGAAGAAGCTGAAGATTGCTCTGCCCTCGATCACCGGAAGCCTACCAATGCACTTCCGGCGGATACCCACTACAGGATTGAGGTGCACATTCGGGGAGGACCTTCGGAGGATATTCAGAGCCCATTGACTTTGAGTTTACCGATTTCAATTGGATCCTCGGAAGATACATGGCGATTTATCGTGCACTTGGACATCTCAGAGAAGAGTACAGGGCCGAGCTCGACCCATCAGACCTCGCCATGATTTCTCGCAGAGCTAGGAATGGAGATATCATCCATACCGTAGAGGATGACTCCATTCTCTCATATGTCCAAGACTTGGAGTGTCTCCTCAGGAAACGGGAGATCCAGACTCGCCGTAACTCGAAGGTACACAGGTGGCTGTTGTTCCGTGAACTGGAACTGGAGGAGAAAGCACACACAGACTTCCTTGACCATGAAGAAGAAATCACGGATTTCATGGAGAGAGTCGACAAGCTGAAGATGGATGTTGCCGCATTAGAGGAGAAGATGGACTTGGGAGAAGACCTTTTTCCGAGTGAAGATGACGGACCCCTCGTGAGCAATGACCAGGATTATGAAGAGAGCTCCACTGAAGAAAGCCGCAAGAGGAGGCGCCGCATCAGAGGACGCCACACCGGAGGACGCCGCACCAGAGGATGCAAGGATAATTGATGAAGACATTTAGTCGACCGCCATGTTATTTCATTTTCGTCGATCAGTTAGGCCGTTATTTTCGATTAGTCGTGATAATTTGTAATCCGAGATTGAACCATGTTTGAGTTGATTGAATAAATGATTGGTGTGATTATGATTGTGCATTCATATGGGTAGTGATATTTTCTCATTAGACCCTTGTTCTATTCTAATTTTCTCATCCACTCCAAAACACCAGATGCCTCCGAGGCGTGACCTGGTCTCAACTTTCCGCGGAGCTCACCCGGCTGATCCAGCAGCAGAATGCCCTCATGCAGATGCTCATCCGAACTGAACAACAACAACAACAATCCACCACCACCACCCCTGTTGACAACTTGACCCGCTTCCTAAGGCTGAATCCGCGGTGTTCTCTAGCAGCACCGAGCCGATTGTGGCCGATGCTTAGCTCCGCAAGGTCGGAAGGAGTTAGCCACCGCTGGATGCACAGATGCGAGAAGGTGCGCTTTGCGCACATCAACTTGATGGACCTGCAGCCTCTTGGTGGGAGAACTACACCGCCACTTGTCCCATCGCCACCATCACGTGGGATCAGTTCCAGCAGAGCTTTCCGCACCGCTCATGTCTCGGTGGAGCCATGAGCTGAAGAAGCGTGAGTTCCGCAACTTACGCCAGGGAACCGTCTTGTGGGGCGTCGTGGATGAGTTCAACAAGTTAGCTCGCTATGCCCGGATGATGTGGCCACAGATGCATAAAGCAGGAAAAGTTTCTTGAGGGACTCAATGACGAGCTGGGAATGCAGCTAATGGTGGCTACCTTCAACAACTACCAGGAGCTGGTAGACAAGGCCACCATACTTGAAGGCAAGCAGCAGAAGATTGATAGCCGCAAGCGGAAGTATGGCCAGGGGAAGTACAACTCTGGAGCTCAGCAGAAGCCCCGTTATGCCCCATACTCGGGAGGGCATACCCATCACACCCATGGAGGACATAATCATGGAGGACATAATCATGGAGGGAATGAGAACAACCGCAACCAGGACAACAAGACAGGCAATGGAAACGACAATGGCAACCAGCATCGTCATGCCCCGGTTCAGAAGGATCTGAGTCACATCACCTGTTTCAAGTGCCAGAAAACAGGGCACCATGCCACCGACTGCCCGGAGGCCAAGCAGAGGAATGGGAATGGCAATGGAAGCTCAGCAAAGAAGCCCAACCCTTTTCCTCGTGCTCAAGTGAACCACATTGACGTGGAGGACGTCTATGATCAGCCAGACACTGTGGTTGGTAAGTTTTTATTAAATTCACATCCAGTATTGGTACTCTTTGATTCTGGTGCAACGCATTCATTTATATCAAGGGTAGTTGTGGAAAAGTACAGGTTGCCCACTAGAACCCTTAGAAGCCCTCTTCACGTCAGTTCCGCAGGAGGAGAAATGATGGCAGGCTTAGGCTGTCATGCAACCCTCAACATCGGAAACCATAAATTTCCCGCAGACCTCATAGTATTGGAAACCCAGACCTTGGATATAATCCTAGGCATGGATTGGTTGACGAAGTTTGAAGGAAACATAGATCTGTGCCTCAAGAAGCGATTCTGCTCACCACTCCCGGCGAAGAGGATCAAGTATGTATCGGCGTATCCCGATGAAGAATCGGTGCATTCCCTCACGGGAGTTGTTAGGGAGGAAGTGCCCGATGGTGCAAGATTTTCCCGATGTGTTTCCGGAGGAATTACCAGGAATGCCACCGGACAGAGACATTGAAATTCTGATTGAGTTATTGCCCGGCACAGCCCCAATATCCGAGAGACCCTATCGGATGCCCCCGAACGATTTGGAAGATATCAAGAACCAAATTAATGAGCTATTGGAGAAGGGATATATTCGGCCAAGCTCGTCACCTTGGGGAGCCCCAGTTCTTTTGGTAGAGAAGAAGGATGGAACCCTGAGAATGGTTGTGGATTATCGTTCGTTGAACGACGTGACCATCAAAAACAAGTACCCTCTGCCGATGATTAATGGCCTATTTGATCAGCTAGTTGGAGCCAAGGTATTCTCCTAGATCGATCTTCGATCAGGGTATCATCAGTTGAAGATCCGTGAAAAGGATATACCTAAAACGGCATTCACCACCAGGTATGGTTTATATGAGTATACCGTCATGTCATTCGGATTGACTAATGCCCCTGCATACTTCATGAATTTGATGAACAAGGTATTTATGGAATATCTGGACAAATTTGTTGTGGTGTTCATCGATGATATACTGATTTTCTCCAAGAGCGAGGAAGAGCATAAGGAACATTTGCGTCTAGTTCTGGAGAAACTCCAAGAACATCAGTTGTATGCCAAGTTCAACAAATGTGAATTTTGGCTGAAGGAAGTCGGATTCCTCGGACATGTTATTTCAGGAGAAGGAATAGAAGTTGACCCCACCAAGGTTGTATCAGTCACCGATTGGCAGTCACCCACCTCAGTCAAGGAGATCCGCAGTTTTCTCGGACTCGCAGGATATTATCGGAGGTTCATTGAGAATTTCTCGAAGATTGCCAAGCCCATGACTGAGCTGTTGAAGAAGGACGCCAAATACATTTGGACCGAGGATTGTGAAGCCAGTTTCCAGGAATTGAAGAAACGTTTGGATACAGCCCTAGTACTGATTTTGCTGGACATACACAAGGATTACCAGGTATATTGTGACGCTTCTCATCAGGGACTCGGAGGAGTACTCATGCAGGAAGGAAAAGTTGTAGCCTATACCTCCAGACAGCTACGACCTCACGAGATGAATTATGCCACACATGGTTTGGAGTTAGCAGCAGTAGTGCATGCACTCAAGACCTGGAGACATTTCCTTATCGGAAACCGTTGTGATGTTTACACAGATCATAAGAGCTTGAAGTATATTTTCACGCAGAAAGAGCTGAACCTCAGGCAGAGGAGATGGCTAGAGTTAATCAAAGACTATGACATGAGATTGCATTACCACCCAGGAAAGGCTAATGTTGTCGCAGATGCCTTGAGCCGTAAGAGTGATGTGAATACTCTTATAGCGGGAGGATTACCCCAGGATTTAGTCGATGACCTCAGAGATCTTCGACTGGAGATAGTTCCGAGAGGATATGCTGCAACTCTGGAAGTTCAGTCCACTTTGGCCGAAAGAATTCGTGAAGCCCAGAAGTCGGACAAGGAAATTGATGAGATAAAGAAAAGGATGAATGAAGGAAAAGCTAAAGGGTTTCGTAAGGATGAATACGGAGCTATATGGTTCGAGGATCGTATTTATGTACCCAATGATCCCGAACTCAGGAAGCTAATTCTTCAGAGGCTCATGATTCACCGTACTCGATTCACCCGGTAACACCAAGATGTATCTGGATTTGAAGGAAAGTTTACGGTGGGCGGTATGAAGAAGGATATTGCCGATGCGTAGCGATATCGATGTTTGCCGGCGAGTAAAGGCGGAACATCGAAGCCAGCAGGTTACTTCAACCTTTGCCGATTCCCGAGTGGAAATGGGAAAAACTTGGAATGGATTTTATCACGGGATTACCGGGACCCGTTCAGGTTATGATTCCATCTGGGTAGTGGTTGATCGATTGACCAAGGTAGCTCATTTCATTCCGTGAAGACTACTTATACCAGCGCTAAGTTAGCCAAGATATACATGACCAGGATCGTATGTATGCATGGAGTTCCGAGGAGTATCGTGTCGATAGAGGAACACAATTTACCTCAAAGTTTTGGAATCGGTTGCATGAAACTTTGGAGTGCGAGGCTGGAGTTGAGACAGCCTTTCATCCGCAGCAGATGGACAGACCGAGAGAGTCAACCAGATCACGGAGGACATGTTGAGAGCTTGTGCGCTAGACTATGGGTCTAGCTGGGATGATAATTTGCCATCGCGGAGTTCTCGTACAATAACAGATTATCGGACCGATCGAAGATGGCCCCTTCAAGCTCTATACGGAAGGAGGTGCGAGAACACCATTGTTGTGGGATGGTGTTGGAGAGCGAAAACTTTTGGTCCCGATCTTATCGAGATTCAAGAGAAAGTCAAGCTGATTCGAGATAGACTCAGGTAGCTCGATCGAGGCGTAAGAGTTATGCCGAAGAACGCAAGGAAGTAACATACTGAAGCGGAGATCGGGCATATCTTCGTGTGTCCTCACTTCGTGGAATCAAGAGGTTGGTGTCAAAGGAAGTTAGCACCCGGTTCATTGGCCCTACAAAATCCTCGAGCGTCATGGAGAAGTTGCTTACAAGTTGGAATTGCCGGAAGGATTGTCCGGAGTTCATGATGTCTTCCATGTTTCTCAGCTAAAGAAATGCCATGCCGACATGGCCGATATTCCATTGAGAGAGACAGTGCCCCTAGAGGCCATACAGGTCGACAGTGATCTGACTTATGAGGAGAAACCCGTCCGAATTCTCGAGACTGCGAACAGAGTCACCAGCGGCAAGATCATCAAGTTTTGCAAGGTCTGTGGAGTCATCATTCGAGGAGGAAGCCACCGGGAGCGAGAAGAAGACCTCCGCCGAGACCACCGCACCTATTTGCTAGCCAACCCGAATCTCGAGGGCGAGATTCATCTTAAGGTGGGTAGGTTTGTAACATCCCAAATTTCCCATTTGGAATGTTTTAAAATTATAGCTAAGCATCTATGCATATTGTTTGAAATTGAGTGACATTTGAAGTTTCAGAAGATTATGAGTTTGATGGAATTTGAATTCAAATTGGCAGTTGAAATTTATTTCAAATCAATGCCTGACAAATACTTGAGAAAAAGTATGAGAGGAGTAAACATGACACTCCAAATATGTCAGAAGAAAACCTTGCCAAAAAGTTTGAATTCAAATTTGATTTTTATTTGAGATTTTATAGAAAATGTTTTTTTTTAAGTTTGAGTTTGCCCCTGGAAAAAATGTTCAAATTGTAGGGAATGTTCCCCTGATAATTTTGATATATATATGTCCTATATAAAATATATATATTAAATATATTATCTCTCCTCTCCTTAATTCAAAAAAAAGGAAAAAGAAACCCCAGGCGCCAGCCAGTTAACCAGCCCAGCCAGTGCCAAAGCAGCCCGGCCAATGAGCCGAGCCAGCCTGCCCAGCCAGTACCGAGCCGACCGACCCAGCCGCGCCGAACCCCTTTCCTCGGTCGCCCGACCGCAACTCCCCTCTCTCTCCCATCGACGCGGACCCCACCCCTTCTTCTTCCTCTCACGCCACCGCGCGCCGCCTCGCGGAATCCCAAGATCCCGGATCTCCTTCCCGATTCGCCCCTCCTCCAAGTCGGCCGCCCCCTATATATACCCCGCCCCCTCGACCCGTTCCCCACCTTCCCCCTCGCCAAACCTCTCGCTCTCGCCCGCAATCTCTCGCTGAGCCGACGCCGCCCATGCCATTGCTACCACCCGGCCGTCTCGAACCCCCGAAGCTTCACCGACACCACCACCGACCCTCTCGCGCAGAAGACTCCGCCGGACACCTCCGCCGTCGCCCGGACCACCGTAGCCACCATAGCGTCGTCGCCCGAGCCGCCGTCGACCGTCGCCGTCGTCGCCACTGCATGTGAGTCACCGGAGACCCCCGCCACCGTCCGACCTAGGATCTAGGGTTTAGATTAGATTTAGCGAAGGGGTATGGTTTATTTTAAAGATCCGGTTTTAGTTACGGTTTTATTTTGGTTTAGTTAGTGGTTTTGTTAGACCGGCCCGACTCGGTTTAATCCCTTGGGCGCGTTTTAGTTATTTGACGCCCGAGCGTTAGATAGGCCCGTTAGCGCCAGTTTTCCTTTTAGTTATTTTTTTCGTTTCTGTTTTTAACAGAATAGTTTCAATTTTGTAAAATCCATATCTTTTAGGTTACTTAGTATTTTTAGTTGATTCTTTTTTTGTTAGTTTGCAAATTTGTTGTAGTTTCCGTAGAAAATATGTTTGGCCATGTTTAAATTATTAAAAATTGTTTTATTTTAGTTTTAGACGGATTAGTAATTCTGCTATAAAATGAGTTAGGATTATTTTATTTTAGTGATTCTTTTTGTCACTACTTTGTTTTGACCTTGCCTAACCGTAGGAATTTATTTGGGTATTTTAAATTTAATAAAAAATAGTTTTAATCAGAATCATGTGTTTCTTATTTATTTAACTAGCTACTGTTTTCCTATTGTTTTAGTTAGTAAATAATTTTATTTTACCTATGTCATAGTTTATTTTAGATTAGTTTCTGCAGTTTTAGAACATGAACTTTTATTTACAATAAATAGAATTTTTATTTTAGTTTTTCTTGCTAGAATTGTTATAGGCATAATAGGAGTTCTATAATAGCTTTTGATGTGATTCTTTTTGCTCCTAGTTTGCATGATGTTTTCCCTTCTGTTAGTTAGCAAAACCCATGCTTAAGTTCTGTTAAGAAAAATTTGGTTGTGTAAAACTATTTCTTAGTTGTTGTTTGATGTGGTGAAAACATTGATTTGGATTTCTTCGAGTTTTCCTTGGGTTTTGGTTAAATTGTTTTGTGTGTTATGTTAGCATGTTGTTATGTTAAGTGATTGTATGTTTTATGCTTATATGATTATTGTTTGCCTCGGTAGAGTTTCCGGAGTGCGAAGCTTGCTATCACGAGTCCCTAGCTTTCGAAGACCGTCAGCAAGGCAAGTCATTTGACCATGTTCTCTTTTACAATACCTATGATTTTATTGCATTAGAATTTTACCTCCCCACCATGCATGCAGTAGGAGAATTTTAAGTTATGTTCTTGAGTAGTATCATGAGGTAGGATGAAACCAATTCCCCTTGTCACCATGGCCCGGGACGAAGTAGTTTATTTTTGCTATGCTCGTAGACGGGGTTGGTTGAGTGATTCATAAGGAGGTGTGAGAGTCAAGATGATGACAACCCCATGACTTCAAGCTCAAGATGGACTTCAAAATTCACTACTGGGTGGAGGGCGGTTGTGGGCACCTGAGAAAACCAGCGGTTGGCGGGATGCATGGAGAAGCGCCATGACATCTTGCGGAAAGCTTCACCCAGCCACGAAGAGACGAATGGATACCCGTTGACCGGAAGCTTACCTGTGCAGCCACAAGCCATTATGGGCTCTGGCTTGGTTAACCCTAGGTGTGACTCTGGCCGGACGGTACTACGAGACGTAGAAGAACGGTAGGTTTGGATGGGTACCGCGGTGGCGGAGGAACTCTTGGAAGACCCTGTTTGTTCGTCCGTCTTCAAACACCATGAAGTGCGAAGACTTAAAGGAGGGAACGATTCTTGCGGGTAAAGTGTACAAACCTCTGCAGAGGGTTAAAACCTAATCGATTAGCCGTGTCCCCGGTTACGAACAATTTGAGCCTCTGGAACTTGGAGTATTTCGGATATCTCAAGACCAAACTTAATAAATTTAATTGAAGGGGTTATTTAATAATTGGGAATGAGACATTGGTTGGCGGAACCATCTCAATAACTACCAACATTTTGTAGTATTTGCAAACAAGTCCATTGTTGTAGGAAAAACTGGCTTTTCGCAAAACAATGAAACTTAGAGCCCCACAGCCAAATTGCATATAGTGTTAGTAAATTTATTGTTGTTCTCTCTTCATGACTTGCCGGCATATTCAAAAATGCTGACCTACACGGCTGCAACGTCTTATGTTGCAGAGGAGTTTTCCGATCAGGAGTGAGGCTACGATCCACGCTTGGTGATTGCCCTATGGAGTCGGATGGACTCGCTATTCGTCTACGCTTCCGCAGCTTTATTTAGTTTATTTCTCATGAGCTGGCCTTCGGCCGAATTTATTATCTTGTAATAAAGACTCGATATGAGAATCGTGTAATAAATTCAGGTGTGATTGAACTTTGAATCTTTGCATCAATGTACTGTGTGTGCCAGCATGATCTTGGGATGGTACAGCTACACAGAGACTTGACCGTTTTCGGGTCGGGTCGCTACAGAGATGGTATTCAGAGCACACGCTGACCGTAGGACGTAACCCCTAGGATCGGAAAGCCGTAGGAAGAGACTACAGAGATGGTATTCAGAGCACACTTGTCCACGAATGAAGAGGAGGTGGAGGGGTATATATAGCCTCCACACAAAATCTAACTGTTGCACACAATTTACCAAACTCGGTGGGACCGAATCATCAAACTCGGTTGGACCGATTTAGTAAACCTAGTGACCGTTAGGGTTTTCGGTGGGACTGACATGCAACTCGGTAGGTCCGATATGGTTAGGGTTAGGGCATAACGTAATCTCGGTGAGACCGATTACACAAACTCAGTGAGACCAATTTTGGTAATTATCTAACAAGAGAGTTGGTCAGGAAAACTCAGTGGGACCGATTTGCTCTTTCGGTGAGACCGGAAAGTTATAAAAGGGAAACAGAGAGTTTACATTGTAATCTCGGTGGGACCGATTCGCTCTTTCGGTGAGACCGAAAAGTTATGAAGGGGAAACAGAGAGATTACAATCCCATCTCGGTGAGACCGAGATCCCTATCGGTGAAACCGATTTTGCCTAGGGTTTGTGGCAGTGGCTATGACATTTGAACTCGGTGGCGCCGGATAGAAAGAATCGGTAGGGCCGAGTTTGACTTTGGGTTTAGATCATATGTGGATGTGAGAGGGTTTTGGAGCATATCACTAAGCACATGGAGCAAGAGGCTCATTAAGCAACACCTCATCCCTTCTTGATAGTATTGGCTTTTCCTATAGACTCAATGTGATCTTGGATCACTAAAATGTAAAATGTAGAGTCTTGAGCTTTTGAGCTTGAGCCAATCCTTTGTCCTTAATATTTTGAGAGATCCACTTTCATCATCCATGCCATGCCAATGATTGAGCTTTCCTGAAATATTCATCTTGGAATAGTATTAGCTCAATGAGCTATATGTTGTTATGAATTACCAAAACCACCTAGGGATAGTTGCACTTTCAAGTATTCAAAAAGGGTCTTCCAAGAATAATAGACATACTATCGTCCTCGGGAACATCAAGAATAACAAAGTCGGTTAAAATAGTAACATTTGCAACCACAACAGGCACATCCTCACAAATGCCGACAGGTATAGCAGTTGATTTATCGGCCATTTGCAAGGATATCTCAGTAGGTGTCAGCTTATTCAAATCAAGTCTATGATATAAAGAGAGAGGCATAACACTAACACCGGCTCCAAGATCACATAAAGCAGTTCTAACATAATTTCTTTTAATGGAGCATGGTATAGTGGGTACTCTTGGATCTCCTAGCTTCTTAGGTATTCCACCCTTGAAAGTGTAATTAGCAAGCATGGTGGAAATCACAGCTTCTGGTATCTTTCTTTTATTAGTAACAATTTCTTTCATATACTTAGCATAAGGATTCATTATGAGCATATCAGTTAATCGCATACGCAAAAAGATAGGTCTAATCATTTCAGCAAAGCGCTCAAAATCCTCATCATCATTTTTCTTGGATGGTTTAGGAGGAAAAGGCATGGGTTTCTGAACCCATGGCTCTCTTTCCTTACCGTGCTTCCTATCAACAAAGTCTCTCTTATCATAACATTGATTCTTTGATTGTGGGTTATCAAGATCAACAACAGTTCAATTTCTACATCATTATCATTCCTAGGTTGAGCATCATCATGAACATCATTATTAATATTATCACTAGGTTCATGTTCATTACCAGATTGTGTTTCAGCATCAGAAATAGAAATATCGTTGGGATTCTCAGGTGTGTCAGCAATAGGTTCACTAGAAGCATGCAAAGTCCTATCATTTTTCTTTTTCTTCCTCTTAGAAGGACTAGGTGCTTCTATATTATTTCTCTAAGAATCCTGCTCAATTCTCTTAGGGTGGCCTTCAGGATACAAAGGTTCCTGAGTCACTTTACCTCCCCTAGTTGCAACTCTAACAGCAAAGTCATTATTCTTACTATTCAATTCATTGAGCAAATCATTCTGAGCCTTAAGTACTTGTTCTACTTGAGTGGTAACCATAGAAGCATGTTTACTAATGAGTTTAAGTTCACCTTTAACTCTAGACAAATAATTACTCAAGTGTTCAATCATATAAGCATTGTGTTTTAATTCTCTACCAAAATATGCATTGAAGTTTTCTTGCTTAACCATAAAGTCATCAAACTCATCTAAGCATTGGCTAGCAAACTTAGTAGGCGGGATTTCAGCTTTGTCATATTTATAGAGAGAATTTACCTTCACTACCTATGTCGGGTTATCAGGACCATGTGTTTCTTCAACAGGCGGTAAATTAAGACCATGTATTTCTTCAACAGGAGGTAAATTCTTAACATCTTCAGCTTTTATACCTTTTTCCTTCATAGATTTCTTTGCCTCTTGCATACCTTCAGGACTGAGAAATAGAACACCCCTTTTCTTCGGAGTTGGCTTAGGAGTTGGTTCAGGAAGTGTCCAATTATTTTCATTTGTCAACATATTATTCAATAGAATTCAGCTTGATCAACAGTTCTTTCCCTGAAATCACAACCAACACAACTATCTAGGTGGTCTCTAGAAGCATCGGTTAGTCCATTATAAAAGATATCAAGTATTTCATTTTTCTTAAGAGGATGATCAGGCAAAGCATTAAGTAATTGGAGAAGCCTCCCCCAAGCTTGTGGGAATTTGCACAAAATTATATATTTCCCTTAAAGCAGCCCGTTTCTTATGAGCGGGGTGTCGGTGTCAAAACCGGCGGATCTCGGGTAGGGGGTCCCGAACTGTGCGTCTAGGATCGATGGTAACAGGAGAAGAGGGACACGATGTTTACCCAGGTTTGGGCCCTCTCTATGGAGGTAATACCATACTTCCTGCTTGATTGATCTTGATGAATATGAGTGTTACAAGAGTTGATCTACCACGAGATCGTAATGGCTAAAACCCTAGAAGTCTAGCCTATGTGAATATGGTAATGTGTCTCCTATCCGGACTACGCCCTCCGGTTTATATAGACATCGGGGGGATCTAGGGTTTACATAGAGTCTGTTACATAAGAAGGAATCTTCATAATTGGTCGCCTAGCTTGCCTTCCACGCCAAGTAGAGTCCAATCCGGACATAGGTACAGTCTTTGGCCTTCATGTCTTCACAGCCCATCAGTCCGGCCCAATGTATAATAGGCCGGATGCCCGAGGACCCTTTAGTCAAGGACTCCCTCAGTAGCCCCTGAACCTAGCTTCAATGACAAGGAGTCCGGCACGCAAATTGTCTTCGGCATTGAAAGGTGGGTTCCCTTTTTCCGAACTCCAAGATAGTCTTCCGATGAAACAATTATCCGGACATGTGTATACAATTGCAGAAATACAATATTCCATGAGTCCAATCTGCTGATAACTGTTTGTGACATCGTATCACGCCTGCCCAGCTATTATTTCCAACCGTTGGTTAGCCCATCGCCCCACGTCTCGGGACGCGGTTTTATGGCACGTCTTGTCGAGGAAGAGATCGTATCCCCTTATTCACGGGATTTTCATTAATGCAAGCATGGGTAACCCAACCATCCCCTGGGTACAACTCTTTATGGACACGTAAGTTTCGAGACCTAGGAGGAGACGCCCAGTATTCGGGGTCTTTATATAGGGACCCAGACTCGAGTTTTTCTTTTGTGCTCGCATATTCCTCAACCCCAGCCACCTCCAGTTCTAACCCTCGGGTTCCAATCACCGCCAGCCCTAATCATGTCTGGATCCAGCCGTCCAGGCTGGTGGGTGGCTTCTTCTGTTACGGAGGATGATATTGCAAGGCTTCGCACGGCGAGGTATCTGACCCCTGAAATCCTTCATCGGCTTCCCGCAAAGGGGAAGGTTATTCCTACCCCCAAATCCGGCGAGAGGGTAGTATTTGTGTCCCACTTCCTCCACGGGTTAGGGTTCGCGCTTAACCCCTTATTTCGGGGGCTCATGTTCTATTATGGGATAGATTTTCACGATCTGGCCCCGGACTCTATTCTTCTCATCTCGACATTTATCGTCACGTGTGAGGCCTTCCTCCGGACTCCTCCGCACTTTGGTTTGTGGCTCATGACTTTTGACGTTAGGCCGCGGGTGAGAGAGGAGGAGCAGGCAGAATGTGGCAGCGTCATAATAGGTAAGCTTGCCATCGCGGTTTGGTTTGAAGGATCTTTCGCCAAGTCTTCCGACCTATGGCAGGAGGGGTGGTTTTATATCAACGAGTCGCGCGGCTCCAGGTGGGCGGCTATGCCTGCGTTTCGACCCGGCCCTCCGATTCAGCTTGCTTCATGGATCAATAAAGGATTAGACTGGGGATCCATCAATGAAGTGCAGACTCTGCAAAGTCACATCCAAAGCCTTACCGAGAAGGGCATCGATCTTGTGAACGCCGTTCAAGTAATGCTAGTCCGCCGGACCCTGCCATGTCAGCGCCGGCCTCTCCGTATGTGGGAGTTTAATCCAGAAGGGCGGCGGACTCTTCAACACTTCTTCGGCACCACGCACGAAGCAATGTGGAAATTATATTTCGGGGAACAAGAGCAATGGCCGGACACCACCGAAGATGTTGGCCTTGACTGCAATCATCCGGCCACTTTGGTAAGTATTCAATCTCCGAACACCTTCTATTCAAGCATCTTTTGACAAGATACCGAACCATTCGTCCCTATACAGGACTGGATAAAGAAAGAGGTATTAATCTGGTGTCCGGCACCCCTTCCCGAGGACTCTGCGACCGCCCTGCTGACGAGAATGTTGACTCCGACACCGTACCAGGTGTCTGCAGAGGGGGGCGAGAACAGGGAGACCAAGGGTGATCCCCGTCCTGAGGATGAATTAGACGATGTGCTCAGGAAAACCGAAACTCTTTTGCCCGAGGGCAAAGGTGCAGAGGAAGCCCTCCATGGCAAGAAGAGGGCCGCTTCCGGAGATCAGGAGGGGAAACCTTCCAAGAGAGGAAAAACGCCATCATCGGGCGGCTTGGGCCGGGGAAGTGGTGTTGCCGTAGAGCTTTATGATGAGGGTGATCCTCTGGCCAAACCGTAAGTGAAGCTGGGGCACTTCAAACTTACCTCGTTCTTTTCTTATTAGTGAAGTAATTGTTCGACATATGTACATCCTCGCAGGTTAACACCTGTTGTTTCTCAATCGTCCTCCTCCTCGAGAGACCTTCTTCCAGAGATGATGGAGAGTGACACGCCTTCTCCGGCCTCCTCGCCCAACAGGGCGGATGATTCTGAGGTATCGTCCCAGATGGCTCCTCCTGATCGACAAGTAGTGCAGGAAACAAGGAAGGAGTTACCCGAAGGTGGTGCCTCTGTCACTCAAGGTTCTGGAATCAAGAAAGACGGCCCCGAACTGTCCGGTTTACAGCCGGAGACGATTCTGGAGGCGAGTAAGCGGATTCCTTAAAAGGAATGCCGTACTCTGGCGGCGGTTCCGAAGATCCAGGAACACCGAGATGCTGACGGACATGCTGCGACAAGCGTCCATTTCAGAGGAGCGCCATGCCTTGATGGTTACGGTGGTCGAAAACGTTCTATTCGCGAAGAGCGGATTGAACGAGGCCTTCACGAGCCTTCTAAGAGGTTTTGAAGTTTTTGATGTAATTTTGCCAATTGAGTTTTATTGACAGAATGCACCTGTTCTATATGCAGTAGCCCCTGAGACTCGGATTGCCTTCCAAAGGAGGCGATCGAAGGATCAAAAAGATATGCTCATGTACTAACCTTGATTTAACTTGGAATACAGGCTGCCTCCCCTCATGCGGCTACCCCGAATACAGAAGTGGCCGAACTGCAGTGAAAGCTGCATATTGCGGAGGATGACATTGCTTTGATCAAAAGGCGTCTTGACGACTCGCAAGGTATATATTTCGAGCATTCCTTACACCAACGTGCTTGTAATTTAAGCCTGATGCTGAAAAGAGTTTTATATGAAATGTGCGTGAATGCAGATGGTGCTCCCGCCGTTGAAGCTCTTCGAGCGGAGCTAGCCCGGGCCAAGGGACAGGACCGGTGTAGTAATGCAGCTGCCGAAAAGGAATCGACTGATCTAAGAGCCGAACAAGCGGCTCGGCGCCAAAATGAGGAGAAAGTATCCGCACTGGCGCTTGAATTGAAGAATGCTGCCAGCCGCTTTGAATATCTTGAGAAAGAGAATAAAGCCAAAATGGCTGAACTTGATAAGGCCTTACAAGAGGCACGAGAAGCACGGTCGGAATCCAGAGCAGCCCATGAGGAGGTTCAACAGGCGAGGGAGATTGCGGCTGGAAAGGCCTTTCTGCTGCACACTAAGTTCGGTGACCCGAACTATGCCCATCTTAACCAAGTGTGGAGTTCTCCGAACGAGTTCTTGGACTTGCCGAAGAGTTCTTCTGATGCAGTATTACCAAGCGCGAGATGGGTATGCAATGGAGAAGCTTTTTTGGTCGCAGTTTGGCGCATGAAAGCGCCCCCTGTTGCTCAATGAATAGATGTCCTAGTGGGCCAAACTTCATAGGATATCCGGCGCCGCCATATGGGATGTCATAATCCTGTTGTGGCCAACCGAGCGTGTTCCGAATAGCTATTTCGGTTTGGTGCAAAGTCTTGTTGACGCGGTGCCGTGTATCGATGCTGTGAAGCGCTCAACATGCATTGAGGGTGCACAGATGGCTTTTGCCCGAGTCAAGACGTTCTGGGGGAAGATGAGAGCCATCGATGTTGCGACGAAGGGTCCACCCAAAGGCAAGGATCGTCCGGAACCGGAGCATTATTTTGAAGACGTCCTAGAGGGCGCCCACTTGATAGAGGGTCAATGCTCGAAAGACATAATGTTCGAGTGAGGTGTATGATAATTGTAAAAGACAATTTATAGTTAATATATTTATGTTTTGCTTGACAGCGTGAATTCCTCCTGTGCGGCCATTTTGATATAATCTGAAAGTTTTCCAGTCGTCGGCTTCAGCCCCCTCGTAGGAAGTACGGGGGTGTTCGAAAAAGCATTTAATCACTCTTTATCCAACTCTTGGTCCATGAAGGAGGTGATAATGCGGCGAATCAGGCAATCGGACTATAAGGCGTTAACACTTTCACTTAGCCATAGGAGTTTTATGGTGGCACTACGACATAGCCCCTAGTGTGTATGCAGCGTATGGTGCCTTACATATCTGATCTGAAAAAGATACTTCGTGTGACAAGGGGAATCACTAAGGACTCCAAGAAGTCATCAAGTGGTTCACCAGCTCTCGCCGCATCATGACAGTCAGTTTTCGGCTTTCTCTACTGAGGTGCTCATCCGGTTTAGACCATGGCACAATCGCAGTAGTTCTCCCTTTACTACCCTAGCCGATAGAGCGGAACGTAGGGTAGCAAGCACCGGAGCCGGGCAACCCAACTATTGATCCAAGACATTGATTCAGAGCTGATGCATATAAGGCCAAACTTGCGACGCCGAAGTACGCTGTAGAGTTGTTCGGGCTTTTGCTGGCAACTCATTTGTTCCCATACCGAGCCCCTGGCAGGTTATGCCAAGATGCATCTGTAAAGCAGCCGTTAAGGTTGTACTCATTGTTGAAAGAGTATGGAAGATTAGTTCGGATAAAGTTTACTGGGAGTGGAGCAATATGCCAATGATAAATTCATATATGAGAGACCACAAACCCGATTATTTGACATGCTCGGGCTCGGGAACGGAGGAAAAAGGGCATAGTACAGGCTCAAAATAAAGAGTGCGGTATACAAAAAGTGATTTTGGACCTCCTGTCGCACGTCTGCGCCACCCGTCCTCGGGGAGGGGGATCCTTAACGGAAGTAGCCCCATAGGTGAGTGTACGGATCCGAACTCCGATAGAGTCCATTGTAGATGTTGTACTTTTCGTCACCTGTTTTTTAAGAGATAATAAAGAAAGAAAGACAGAAAACAGATAAAAATGTTACGAGAATGATTGCAGGGTTGTCCGTATTGTGCTTCCGTCGGCGCCCATGGTATCTTGAGTGCGTAGTAATGTACGCGCGGTGTAAATCTGGCCGGTATAAGAGGTGGGCGACAGAAGCCGAACTGCTATTTCCGTTCCGAGAGTGGTCGAACTTTGGAGGGAAACTTTTTCTGGCCCCTGGTATTCGGCTGGTGAGCCGCTCCGTCATGTTTATCGCCTGGCGGCCTCCTCCCCTTGTGTTCGGCGTTGAGCTTGCCTGCCTGCTTGAAGACCCAACAGTTTCTGTTGGTATGAGTAGCTGGCTTATCAGGATGGCCGTGAATCTAGCAGGGTCGGTCCAATATCCTGTCGAGGGTGGATGGCCCATCTTGATTTGCCTTCAGTGGCTTCTTCCATTGACCGGGTTTCAGATTGTTGAATCCGGCATTGACCGCTGTGTCGCGTGATATTTCATTGTTATCGCGACTGTTGTGTTCGGTTCGCCGTGGCTTGTCGTTGCCGTCTCGGATTTCGGATGTGCCTGGGTCGCTGGCGCTGTTGCTTTTACGAGCGAGCCAGTTGTCTTCTCCCGCGCAAAAGCAAGTCATTAGAGCGGTAAGTGCTGTCATGGATTTGGGTCCTTCCTGGCCGAGGTGGCGTGCTAGCCATTCATCCCGGACGCTATGTTTGAAGGCCGCAAGGGCTTCCGTGTCCGGACAACCGACAATTTGGTTCTTTTTGACTAAGAACCTAGTCCAGAGCTCCCTGGCTGATTCGCCGGGCTGCTGGACAATATGACTTAAGTCATCGGCATCATGTGGCCGGACATATGTTCCTCGGAAGTTATCGAGCAAAGCCTCTTCCAAGTCCTCCCAGCTGCCTATGGAATTTTCAGGCAGGCTGTTTAACCAGTGCCGAGCTGGCCCTTTTAGCTTGAGAGGTAGGTATTTAATGGCATTAAGGTCGTCTCCGCGAGCCATGTGAATATGGAGGAGGAAATCCTCAATCCATATCGTGGGATCTGTTGTTCCATCGTATGATGTGATGTTAATGGGTTTGAACCCGCCTGGAAATACATGCTCCATTACCTCGTCAGTGAAGCAGAGAGGGTGTGCGGCTCCTCTATGTTGGACCACACTGTGAAGCACCTCCGGTGGACTCCGTTTGCGGCTTTCGGCTCGGGCTTGGTGAGGCTTGTCACGTCCGAATAGGTAGCCATCGTCGACGTGTCGAGGCCTGCTTTCGCGATCCGTAGATCGGTCTTGCGGGTCCTGCTCTATTGTCCAAGTCCCTCTGCGGGTCGTCTGGGTAATCATGACATGTGTTGTTCTTGCCTTTACAGCGAGGTGGCGCGGTCTGGTATTCGGCTTGAGTTGCCTTTTTATCCAGACAGAGTTGTCGGCGACCTACCGCAATGTGTGACGATGGTACGGGCTCCAACGCCCCTTCATCGGGCTGGTATAGCAATCTGTGCTTTGGGTAGCTTTTGTCTAGGCCACTAAGGCCGTATTCTTCGGCGACCAGGACTTCGGTCCATCTGTCGTTGAGTAAGTCTTGGTCAGCTTTGAAGTTGTTGCTGCTTCTTTTTCAGGCTCCTTGCCATAGCTATTAGCCTGCGCTTGAAGCGTTCCTGTTCGAGGGGCTCTTCTCGTACGATGAAGTCTTCGTCCCCGAGGCTTACCTCATCTTCGGAGAGCGGAAGGTAGTTGTCATCATCCGAATCATCGCTGGGCAGGGCCTGTTCATCGGGGCTGGCTTGCCTATTTTCTTGTTCCTCCTGTCGGGTATTGCTCGAGCAGGGTCTTCATTGTCCAGAGTGTTATCTTCTCCGATTCTAGTATTGTTTTCTCTTGACCGACGTGACCTAGAGCGGCGTCGGGGGCGCCGGTGTTTGGACTGTGTCCCAGGAGGCCTATCCTCAACTGTACCCTTCTTGTCGTCGTCGAGAGTGTTGGGTCTGTCTACCATACACACGTCATACCAGGAAGTGGTCGTCCCGCGTCTAACGGATCGTGAGTTCTGGCATTGCCCTTCATTGTCGTCCATGCCATCGATGTCTTCGGAGTCGGGGTCAAGAATGTTGGTTGGGTCTTCGACAGTGGTTATGAAGTGGGTGGCCGGTGGGAAGCAAAATTCTCCATCATCCGCCGCCAGTTCGAATCGGACACAGTCCGGCAGCGAGTCACCTGCCAGGGATAGATTTTTTCGTGAGTTTAGTACGTCGCCCATGGGCGAGTGTTGGAAGACGTCTGCGGCGCTGAACTTGAAGATCGATAACCAATCGAGTTCGGTATCCGCGGACTTGCAGGGTTCGGAACTGATCGCCAAAGACGAGTCCGGGATTTCGTTGATGCAGATATCGTATGAAGTAGAATCTGTGGGCGGCTCCAACACCGCGGAATCGGTAGCCTCTACGACGTGGTTGAGCTTCCCATCTTCGGATGGCTCGATCTGCTCCAGACCTAAGGCCAGAGTCGTTACAGGAGCTATCTCCTGGATGCGGCCCGAGGGCAGGTTTAAGCCATGCTTATCGGAGTGAAGGGGAGCGGTTGTCGCGGTCTCAAATCCGTCGAAGATCAAGTCTCCATGGATGTCCGCGACATAGTTCAAGCTTCCAAATCTGACCTGACGGCCAGGGGTGTAGCTATCGATCTGCTCCAAATGGCCAAGCGAGTTGGCCCGCAGTACGAAGCCGCCGAACATGAAGATTTGTCCGGGGGGAAGGTTCCTCCTCGGACGGTGTCACTATCGATGATTGAAGAGGCCATCAAACCTTTCGCCGACGGCACAGTGGAACTCTCAATGAAAGCACCAATGTTGGTGTCAAAACTGGCGGATCTCGGGTAGGGGGTCCCGAACTGTGCGTCTAGGATCGATGGTAACAGGAGACAGGGGACACGATGTTTACCCAGGTTCGGGCCCTCTCTATGGAGGTAATACCCTACTTCCTGCTTAATTGATCTTGATGAATATGAGTGTTACAAGAGTTGATCTACCACGAGATCATAATGGCTAAAACCCTAGAAGTCTAGCCTATGTGAATATGGTAATGTGTTTCCTATCCGGACTACGCCCTCCGAATTATATAGACACCGGGGGGATCTAGGGTTTACATAGAGTCGGTTACATAAGAAGGAATCTTCATAATTGGTCGCCTAGCTTGCCTTCCATGCCAAGTAGGGTCCAATCCGGACACGGGTACAGTCTTCGGCCTCCATGTCTTCACAGCCCATCAGTCCGGCCCAATGGATAACAGGCCGGACGCTTGAGGACCCCTTAGTCCAGGACTCCCTCACGGGGAAATATTTAGCAGAGAAGTAATAAATTAGATCCTGGTGACTACGCACACAACCATGATCAAGAGAATTAAACCATATCTTAGCATCACCCTTTAATTAGAACGGGAAGATTTTAAGGATATAATAGTAGCGAGATTTCTCATCATTAGTGAACAGGGTGGCTATATCATTTAATTTAGTAAGATGTGCCACAACAGTTTCAGATTCATAGCCATAAAAAGGATCAGATTCAACCAAAGAAATTATATCAGGATCAATAGAGAATTCATAATCCTTATCAGTAACAAAGATAGGTGAAGTAGCATAAGCAGGATCATATTTCATTCTAGCATTCGGAGATTTTTCTTTCAGCTTAACTAATAATTTCTTAAGATCACTCCTATCATTGCAAGCTAGAAAGTCTCTAGCAGTTTCTTCATCCATAACATAGCCCTCAGGCACAACAGGTGATTCATATCCAGGGGGAGAATCTTCATCATCACTTTCATCAATATTATCAGGTTCAATAATTTCATTCTCTCTAGCCCTAGCAAGTTGTTCATCAAGAAATTCACCAAGTGGCACACTAGTATCAAGCATAGAAGTAGTTTCATCATAAGTATCATGCATATCAGAAGTGGCATCAACAACAACATGCGACATATCAGAATTAATAGCAGAAGCGGGTTTAGGTGTCGCTGTCGGTGTCAAAACCGGCGGATCTCAGGTAGGGGGTCCCAAACTGTGCGTCTAAGGGGGATGGTAACAGGAGGCGGAGGACACAATGTTTACCCAGGTTCAGGCCCTCTTGATGGAGGTAATACCCTACTTCCTGCTTGATTGATCTTGATGATATGAGTATTAAAAGAGTTGATCTACCATGAGATCATAGAGGCTAAACCCTAGAAGCTAGCCTATGATTACGATTGTTGTTGTCCTACGGACTAAACCCTCCGGTTTATATAAACACCGGAGGGGGCTAGGGTTACACAGAGTCGGTTACAAGGGAGGAGATCTACATATCCGAATTGCCAAGCTTGCCTTCCACGCAAAGGAGAGTTCCACCCGGACACGGGACGAAGTCTTCAATCTTGTATCTTCAAAGTCCAACAGTCCGGCCAAAGTATATAGTCCAGCTGTCCGAGGACCCCCTAATCCAGGACTCCCTCAGTAGCCCCTGAACTAGGCTCCAATGACGATGAGTCCGGTGCGCAGATTGTCTTCGGCATTACAAGGCGGGTTCTTCTCCAAATCCTGAGTACCTGTCGAGTAGTGTCCAGCTTCCCATGAATGTTGCACTCTTCGGCTTCTGCGCCTAATAATGGCTATCTTCCACGTGTCGAGCGAATGCGAGAAGTCGGGGTATTTTTACATTTGCCACCCTAACCATGTGAGTAAATCGTCTATTTAAAGAGTCAGGGATCCTTAGATCCAGATTACACCATCCTCCCACAGCGAGTATCCATCGAAGCGCGCCCGGAAAAGTCCATCCCATCATGACCGGCCATCGTAGCTCCTCCTCTCACTCCCGTAGCACTAAGCCAGGCAATTGGGAGAAGTGTTCTGTCCCTCACAGCCAATTAGTAGAGTTACAGACCCAGGTGTTTCTCCCTCCTGCGTATATGGTCCCCGTTCGAGCCGGACTAGCCACTTACAATGGCGGGGAGCAAGCGGAGAGCTTTCCCAACCCATCCATGGGGGAGCGGGTATGCCTTGTCCCTTAGTTATTAAGGGGACTCAGATTTCCAATCCATCCGTTCCTCTGTGGGCTCCTGGAGTTCTACGGCCTCCAGCTGCATACCTTTACTCCCGCCTCCATATTACACATCGCTGGCTACGTCGCCTTTTGCGAGCTGTTCCTGGGCTACGAAGCTCATTTCAAGCTATGGAAGAGGCTATTCTGCCTTGTACCCCGTACACAGGAGGGGTCAATATATCAAGTGGGCAGAGCCAAAATATGGCGCATCACCGGGACCGGATTCCTGTCCGGTACTCCGAAGAAGACATCCGAAGACTGGCCTTCGGAGTGGTTTTATATGGAGGACGTCCCCCTTCCGGACCCTATTCGGATGGGCCTTCCTGAGTTTAATAACGCCCCTTTGAAGAAACACCGCAGCTGGCACCCTCGGAGCCCCCAGGAGGAAGATAAGAGAGAGGTCCTTTACTTGATGGGCCGGATAAAAATGCTGGCCAAATCAGGACTGACAATAGTCGAGGTTATGTCAATATGTATAATGCGGGGGGTGCAGCCACTTCAATATCGGGGACAATCCATGTGGCACTTCAATGGAGAAGACGATGCCACCCACTGCGGCCGTAAAGGTCAGGACTCCGCCGCCGCTCTAGCGAAAATACTATCTGATTTATATAAAGGGGAGGAAGAGGAGTTCATCCGCATTAAGCCACGTGATGGATTCTCCATGTACAACCCCCCAAACTGGGTGAGCTGCTACTTTTTACTCCAGACCTTCCCGCATTCTTCGTCATAAATATTTACCTTGCTACTTCATAGCAGGAACTGCGAAAAGCCGTGAGGGAGGTCCACTGCCCGTCTCCACAGCCAGAGGACCCTGACCGGGCCCTTGACCCCGGACTTGAAGAAGATCCGGACATATTTGTGGAGCTTACCAACAGGACGTTCTATCAGTTAAGCTGCGACGGTGCCTTGGTGGCCATCGTAGCAGATTATCCTAGACTGCTCCCTCCATCGCATGTAAGTAAAACCGGAGTCCCAACTTCCGAGAAGGATCCCTTTTTTGCACTTCACACACCGCACACATATGGTGTCTTACAGGGAAGGCCCTCGGGATGCCATGCCAAACCCATGGTGACTCACCAACAAGGGGCACCGAAGCCGGGTAGGCTTAAAAGGAAGGCGGTCAGGACTGAGACACCGTCGCAGAGCTATGAAAAGGAACCCTGATCCGTGGTTGTCGTCTTTAAAATATAATAACGTCCATGGTTCCTGGCAGGAAAGATGCTCGCCAGACCGTATCCGGAGAGCCTGCCGGCCACGCCTCCACCAGCCGGGCTCCAAAGCCGGACTTGGAGGCAGATGCTAACGTGGGTGTCGGTGTCAAAACCGGTGGATCTCGGGTAGGGGGTCCCGAACTGTGCGTCTAGGCGGATGGTAACAGGAGACAAGGGACACTATGTTTTTACCCAGGTTCGGGCCCACTCGATGGAGGTAAAACCCTACTCCTCCTTGATTAATATTGATGATATGGGTAGTACAAGAGTAGATCTACCACGAGATCAGAGAGGCTAAACCCTAGAAGCTAGCCTATGGTATGATTGTTGTTCGTCCTACGGACTAAAACCCTCCGGTTTATATAGACACTGGAGAGGGTTAGGGTTACATAGAGTCGGTTACAATGGGAGGAGATCTACATATCCGTATCGCCAAGCTTGCCTTCCACGCCAAGGAAAGTCCCATCCGGACACGGGACGAAGTCTTCAATCTTGTATCTTCATAGTCCAGAGTCCGCCAAAGGTTATAGTCCGCCATCCGGACACCCCTAATCCAGGACTCCTCAAGAGCCCCTAACCAGGCTTCAATGATGACGAGTCCGGCACGCAGATTGTCTTCGACATTGCAAGGCGGGTTCCTCCTCTAAATACTTCATAGAAGATTTTAAACACAAGGATAGTGTCCGGCTCTGCAAAATAAGTTCCACATACCACCGTAGAGAGCATAATATTTACACAAATCCAATCTGCTGACGTATCTCGCAGCGTGACATCACACCACGGCCAAGCCTTTATTCGAATCGTTTTTACTGTCCCACCTCAGCGCGTTTAGCGAGGCGGTTTCCTTGGCACGTCTTGTCAAAGCAGAGATCGTGTCCCCTTATTCCGGGATTCTCATTAATACGGGCGTGGGTAACCCAATCGTGCCCGTTGGCACGTCTCCTCTATCGAAGGCGAGTCCCAAACGGTCACGAGGAAGGCTCTTGGTATTCAACCACTTTATAAAGAGACCAAGGCTCTACTCCTTTCTTTCAATCTCAATCGAATCCGCCCCTCGCCTCGAGTTCCAACACCCAAAGCTCCAGATTCGGGCGCTTCGGACCTTCAATGATGTCCGGCTCTGACCTTCAAGGCCGATGGATGCCTTCCTCCATTACGAAAGAAGACGTGCTAAAGCTAAGAGATGCCAGGTATTTAACCGCGAATTTCAGATAGGCTGCCTGCTCAAGGGCAGGTTATTCCCACTCCCAAGCCTGGTGAGGCGTGGTGTTCGCGTCTCACTTCCTTGGGGCCAGGCTTCCGACGGACCCTTCGTGAGGGGGCTCATGTTTTATTATGGGTTGGAATTTCACGACTTGGATCCGGAGTCCATCCTCCACATCTCATCGTTCATTGTCGTGTGCGAAGCCTTCCTCCGCATTACCCCTCACTTCGGATTGTGGCTTAAGACCTTCAAAGTGGAGCCGAAGATGATCAAGGGGCAGCAAGCGGAGTGCGGAGGGGTTGTTATAAGCAAGAATGCTGACGCTCCATGGTCCGAGGGCTCTTTTCAAGAGGAGTTCAGCTTATGGCAACGAGAGTGGTTTTATATCACAGCTCCCAGGGGCACCAAGTGGGTGGCGCCACCTGCCTTTTGCTCGGGTCATCCCCCGCGGCTGGCATCATGGGTCAATAAAGGGCTCGACTAGGGGCCGTCCAAGGACGTGCCCTTGTTGCAGGGCCGCATTCAAGATCTCCTGGAAAGAGACATCAACCTGGCCGTAGTGACGCAGGTCATGTTGATTCGCCGCACTTTGCCCTGCAGACGCCGCCCCCTCCGCTTGTGGGAGTTTAATCCGGAGGGACCACGAGCTCTCCAACACTTTACGGGCGCGACGCCCATGGAGATGTACGAATTGTTCTTCGGATCACAAGCAATGTGTCCGGACTCGACCGAGGACACAGGTCTGAGCTGCAATTGCCCGGATACTCAAGTAAGTAGCCCTGTACCCGGACACGCTATCCGTATATTCATCATAAAATTTCCCTTAAAAGAGCGATCCTTTAAACAGGAGTGGATAGCGAAAGCAAAGCTAATCAGGTGTCCGGCCCCCCTCCCCGAGACCACGCTGGATCCCGTGTTAACCAGGATGCTGGAGGTTGCGCCTTTGGAAGAAGGTGAAGGGGGGAACAAGGAAGCTACCGTCTCCCCGAAGGAGGTTGTCAGGAAAGGAGGAATCGAGAATCCCTCCATCCAGGGAAAGAAGAGGACCGCCTCTGAAGACCCGGAGACCATGGTCTCAAAGCGGGAAGAAATCTTTGTCAGAGGGTCATGCACCGGGAGATGCCTCGGCCGCACCGTGCCCTCAAGGGGATCAGCCCTCCAGCGAGCCGTAAGTAGAGAGGGGAGTTTTAAAATAAGAAACATCCCTATTATATTCCTGAGAAAGATAACTGAATTTTTACCTTGTAGTTCGGATCTCAGCCCTTCTCAGCAGAGCTCATCTTCAGGGGATCTTCGTCCGGAGATGATGGAGAGCGGAACGCCTCCCCCTGCCGTACCGCCTTGCGAGGCGGGCAACCCTGAGGTGTCGTCACGGAGGGTTTCTCCGAATCCGGCAGGGCCGGAAAGCAGCCGTATGGCTCCCCAAAGCCCTCCGTGTCCGGCCTTCGAAAAAGGCCATCGGACGAGTCCGGCACCGTCCGGTGCACGGTCGGAGGAGCTGAAGGATCTGCTCGGGCGAGCGTCTATCTCAGAAGAACACCGTGCATTGATGGGCATGGTGATTGAAAGGATTTCATCCGCGGAGAGCGGGTTGCACGAGGCCGTCAGGAGTTTACTGACAGGTTTTGAGGTACGCGAAATGATGTACCTTTTGACAGTTCCGCATATAAAAGATGCGCCCTGTATAGATAGTAGCCCCTAAGACTCGGTGCGTTGTCAAAAATGACAGCGCGCCGAGGATCGTAATCCCAGGTATAATATGTCGCTCTTCCTATGTAGGTGGCTAGCCGGACTGATGAATTTGCCGAGCTAAAGCGGCAACTTGACATGGCGGATGCCGACATCGCGCTTGTCAACAAGCGGCTTGACGAGTCACAAGGTATGCGATTTCTCCGCGGACACCTGGTAAGGGGGCTTGATGCCCGTGCCTTACAACATGTATGCTTGATGCAGATGGTGCCGCTGCCATGGAGAAACTTCGGGCGGAACTCGCCCGAGCCAAGGAGCAGGCCAAAAAAGTGATGCAGCTGCCTTAAAGGCGGCCGAAGAGCTGAAAGCTGAACAGGCTGCTCACTGCCGAAGCAGGAAGGAAATGGCCAAGATGGCTGTGAAGTTGAAGGATGCTGCCGACTGCTGCAAGGTTCTTGAAAAAGAAGATCGGGCGGAGCGGAAGGACCTGGAGAAGGCCACTACCGAGGCCAAGGATGCTCGCTCTGCAATGAGAGCCATGAAGCTGGAGCTACGTCAGGCCGGAGATATCGCGGCTGGAAAGCCCTTTATGCTGCGGATGAAGTTCGGGGATCCTAAATATGCTCAGTTGGACCGGCTGTGGAGTGCGGGGGATACTTATCTGGACTTGGCGGCAAGTGTCACGGACGCGGCCGAACACTTCCGAGATCAACAGGATCACGAAGTGGAAAAGCTTTTTTGGTCGCAGTTCCACAATCCAGAGCACCCACTTCCATTAACCGAGCGTTTGGCCAAATGGGCGGAGCTGAATAGGTTATCCGAACTCGCCATCAAGGATGTCGTGAGTCATCTGTGGCCGAAAAGGCCCGAGCCGAAGAGTTATTTAGTTTGGTGCAGCAGTTCCTTGGTGCGGTGCCGCATATCAATGCAATGAAGAGGTCAGCATGCATAGAGGGTGCGCGGATGGCTCTTGCCCGTGCCAAGACATACTGGGCGGAGATGAAGGCCACCGACGTTGCATCCCAAGATTCGGACGGGAGCCGAGTACCTGCCGAGCACTATTTTCAGGAAGTTCTGCAAGGCGCTCGTTTAATAGAGACGCAGTGCTCGAAGGATATCATGTTCGAATAACATGTATTATTGTAAAACAATGTTTCAATGGAATATAGAAGTTTTTTATACTTGTGCCTGCAAGAATTAAAATACCTCATGTGCGGCCGTTAATTTATATGTGTATATAACCTGAAATATGGCAGTCTTCGGCTTCAGCCCCCACGCATATAATGTGGGTTGTTTGCAGAAGGCGCATTTTCACACTTTATCCAACGTCTTGGTCCTATAAAGGAGGTGATAGCGCAGCGAACTAGGCAACCGGACTATAATGCTTTATCACTTTCACTTAGCCATAGGAGTTTGACAGTGGGGCTACTATATAGCCCCTAGGGGCACCGCGCTCGCCCGAATTCGGGGTGCGTGTGTGCCTGTCCGGGAAACGGCCCTTCGTTAATGCGGAGGAATCCTAAAGATTACGGTGGGTCATCGAGTGGTTGACCAGTCTCACGCTATATCATGACATCAGTTTTGGCTTTCATCTTGAGGTGCTCGCTTTGGCGAACCGGGCACAATCAAGTAGTTCTCCGGTGCCGCTTTAGCCAATAGAGCGGAGCGTAAGGCAGCAAACACAGAGCCGGGCAAACCCAACATTTGACCAAAGACATGATTCGGAGCTGATGCATATAAGGCCAAACTCGCGACGCCGAACACTCCCTAAGGTATTCGGTCTTTATGAAAACGGGCTGAACAACGCCCTTAGTAATAAGCCCCTGGTGTCCAGGTACGTGCAAAATCCTGACGTGGCCAATGCCAAGACGCCAGCCTCCACCTTGGTTATAGCAAGAAACCGGGGGATGTGTATCAACAAGAGACAGTAAAAAAGGTTTACGTAGGGTCTTAATCTGAAAAGAATCCTTGGAACGGGTTCCTACTGCACGTCTGCGCCTGTGTCTCTGTTGTGCCATATCCTGGACAGGTGTAGCACGGTGTTCATCTGTAAAAGGGAGGAACTTAGTTGAAAAAGATCGTGCGAAAATGAACGTTATATTAAATAAACAAAGTACAATTCAAAAAATGAATAAAATTGAGCTTTATTGTCTCTTGTTGTAGATGCACGGAGCCCCTTGTACGGGGGTATGCGGCTAGTAAGCCCTTGTATGTTTACGCCGGACTCGTCTAGCCGTGTCCGGGGTCTGAACGACCTGTTTAGGTGCTTTTATTAGTGAAGCCGGCTTAGTGTGTGGTTGTCAAGGCGGCCGCACAATCTTCCGCGCTCGAGGAACACTCGATATTTCCCTTTAATGAGATAATGCCTCGCGGACCGGGCATTTTAAGTATAAGAGATGCATAATGCAGTATTGCGTTAAAGCGGGCGAAACCTTCGCGTCCCAGTAGTGCTTGATAGCTACTTGTAAATGGGGTGATGTGGAAGGTTAGCTTTTCGCGCGGAAGTTGTCGGTGAGCGAACATAACTTCTAGCAGGAGAGAGCCCGTACAATGGGCATCTGGGCCTGGCATTACCCCTTGAAAGGAAGTGTTGCTATGGCGAATTGTTGTTGGGTCTATCCCCATTTTGCGGATTGTGTCCTGATATAGCAGGTTTAAATCACTGCCGCCATCCATTAGGACTTGTGTAAAGTGGAGTCCGTCAATTATCGGATCTCATACCAAGGCAGTCCAGCCTGCGTTCCGGATACTTCTAGAGTAATCCTGTTGGTCGAAGGTGATTGGTTGTAACAACCAGTGGCGGGACTCCTCTGGGATAGGCCGTATGGCGCGTATCTCTATGGGCGCCACTCTGTTCTCCCCTTTTGTCACGTAAAGTGAAATTACTGTTTTGACTTCTTGTGGGAAATTCTTTTGTTTTCCGGTGCTCTGCTTGTGGGGTTCGTCATCGTCCTCGCTTGGTGTGTCGAGCCCCTTGTGTTCGGCGTTGAGTTTGCCGGATTGCTTGAAGACCCAACAATCTCTGTGGGTATGATTTGCAGGCTTCCCGGGAGTACTGTGGATTTGACATATCTTGTCCAAGATTTTGTTTAGGTTAGATAGCTCGTCCCTGTTATCCTTGAGGGGCAGCTTTTTCTGATTCTGCAGAGAGCTTTTGAATCCGGCGTTGACTGTCGTGCTCTTCGGGCTGTTTCCCTTGGTCCGGCACTGGTCCTTGTTGCGTCGCGGTTTCCCGTTTCCACCCCTAACTTCGGATGTACTTGGTCGCTGGTACTTCATCTTGCCAACCAGCTATCCTCTCCTGCACAAAAGCGGGTCATGAGGCTTGTTAATGCGGCCATTGTTCTTAGTGTTTCTTGGCCGAGGTGTCTGGCGAGCCATTCATCTCGGACGTTGTGTTTCAAAGCTGCTAAGGCTTCGGCGTCTGGACAGTCGACTATTTGGTTCTTTTTAGTAAGGAATCTGTTCCAGAATTTCCGAGCTGGCTCTCCGGGTAGTTGAGTTATGTGACTTAAATCGTCTACATCCGGAGGTCGGACATATGTCCCTTGAAAATTTGCCCGAAAAGCATCCTCGAGCTCTTCCCAACTTCCAATGGTGTTTTCGGGAAGGCTTTTAAGCCAATGCCGGGCTGGCCCTTTGAGCTTGAGGGGTAAGTATTTTATGGCGTGGAGGTCATCTCCTCTAGCTATGTGTATGTGGAGGATGTAATCCTCAATCCAGACTCCAGGGTCTGTTGTTCCGTCGTATGCCTCTATGTTTACGGGCTTGAATCCCGCTAGAAATTCATGATCCAGCACCTCATCGGTGAAACATAGGGGGTGTGCGGCACCCCTATATCTGGGCGTACCGTGATGTTTGGATATTTTATGTGTTGCATTTCTTACTAGAGCTTGCTTTCTTGGCCCATAGATAGATCTGGCTGGGCCATCTTTTTGATGCGAATCCTTGTGCGGATCGCGTGCCGGCTTGTGTGCAGCGTCCTTTGCCGCACTGTGTTGGCCATGGGGTCGTTTGTCGGACCGGGTGGCTTCCTTATTTTTTGATTGCGGAGGCTCTAAGGCCTCATCATCAAATTCCGGCAGTAATTTTCGCTTCGGATAGCTCTTTGTGTAGCGACTGTCGCCGTATTTGTCTGCGGTGTTGAGTACTTTGCTCCATCTAATTATGGGTGCATCTTCCGCTGTTTTGAGCTTCCGCTTCTGCTTTTTCAGGCTACGCGCAGTGGCGACGAGCCTTTTTGGAGGTTCTTCCGCTCCAAAGCAACTTGTCCGTGAGTCGTCGTCCGGCTGTTGTCTTCGCTGGGACGGGTTGTTTATCCAAGTTTCCCTGTTCGGACGGTTGCTCGATGGCATGTTCGTCGTCCGCCGGTTCGCCCTGCTCTATGGCTGGATCTGTATGGCTGATGTCTCTATCGAGGTGGGGTTTGGAGCGGCGCTTACGCCGCCGCTTTGAATGCTTTTCGAGGGAACGATCCCTCTTTGCGCCCATTTGTTCCTCATCGTCGTTTCTTTTAGGTGTGTCCACCATGTATACATCGTGGGATGAGGTGGTTGTCCAGTGCCCTATAGGCGCTGATTCCTGTTCGTCTCCTACATCGTCGTCCATACCGTCGATGTCTTCGGAGTCGAAGTCGAGCATGTCAGTTAAATCATCGATAGTGGCTACGAAGTGGGTGGTGGGTGGGCTTTGAACTTCTTCGTCGTCCGCATCCCAACCTTGCTGACCATAGTCCGGCCAGGGCTCTCCTGAAAGAGAGAGAGACTTTAGTGAATTTAGAATGTCTCCGAAGAGCGAGTGCTGAAAGATGTCCGCGGCGGTGAACTCCATGATCGGCGCCAAATCAGATTCGGTTGGCAGGGGCGCGGAAGGTTCGGAGTCCGGAGAGGAGTCCGGCACCTTGGAGTCACGAGCTTCGCAAAGGACAGGTATGGTGTTTGGCTCGATCACCGTAGAGATTACAGCCCCCGAGGCGGTGTCCAGCCACCCGTCCTCGATTGGCGCAGTCGGCTCTGAGCTAAGGGTCGGAGTGGACACTGGTGCGGCCTCCAGGACACTGTTCGGCGGCAGAGCTAGATCATGCCCATCGTGACAGTGCGGCGCGCTTGGCTTTGGCTCGAACCCGTCGAAGATCAAGTCTCCACGGACGTCGGCCGTGTAGTTCAAACTTCCAAATCTGACCTGATGGCCAGGGGCGTAGCTTTCGATCTGCTCCAGATGGCCAAGCGAATTGGCCCGCAGTGCAAAGCCGCCGAATACAAAGATCTGTCCCGGGAGAAAAGTCTTGCCCTGGACCGCATCGTTGTTGATGATCGGAGGAGCCATCGGGCCTAAAGGTGACGGCACAGAGGAACTCTCAATGAAAGCACCAATGTCGGTGTCAAAACCGGCGGATCTCGGGTAGGGGGTCCCGAACTGTGCGTCTAGGCGGATGGTAATAGGAGACAAGGGACACGATGTTTTTACCCAGGTTCGGGCCCTCTCGATGGAGGTAGAACCCTACTCCTGCTTGATTAATATTGATGATATGGGTAGTACAAGAGTAGATCTACCACGAGATCAGAGAGGCTAAACCCTAGAAGCTAGCCTATGGTATGATTGTTGTTCGTCCTACGGACTAAAACCCTCCGGTTTATATAGACATCGGAGAGGGTTAGGGTTACATAGAGTCGGTTACAATGGGAGGAGATCTACATATCCGTATCGCCAAGCTTGCCTTCCACGCCAAGGAAAGTCCCATAAGGACACGGGACGAAGTCTTCAATCTTGTATCTTCATAGTCCAGGAGTCCGGCCAAAGGTTATAGTCCGGCCATTCGGACACCCCCTAATCCAGGACTCCCTGAGTGGGGACAACGTCGGATGTTCCTCCTACAGAGGATGCGAATAGGCTGTCCGCTATGAATTCCGAAGTGGAGAGTGCCATGAATCATAGGTGTCGCCGGACCGTATTCCGCGACCCTGGTTTCTCTGAACAGGCGTTCGATGCCTTCAACTCAGGAGACGCGTACATCCGAGCTGCTCAAAATGGTCTTGCCAGAGCCACGGACCAGTATGTAAAGGATATACGGGTAAGAAAATCTGATAATTATGTATATCAGTGGCCCTTGACACTTGAAACAGTTGGCACAACTGATTTAAGGATCGTTATATGCGTAGGTTCTTACAAAGAAGAATACCCAGTTGTCTCAAGAGTTGGAGGAGTGTGAAGCCCAACTACGGGCCGCAATTGCCGCAATGAAGGAGTCCAAGAAGGCCCCATCTGGTAGCACTTGTTCCTATTGAAAAGAATGACATATACCAATTAGTATTCGGCATGCATGCAAATCTAACAATAGATTTTGCAGATGATCCCGGAGTGAATCCAGAGGTCGTGCGAGAGGATGAGCAACATGCTCAATGACAGCTAGATGCTGGCGAGCGCGTGCTTACGCGGGTTAGGCGAGAGAAAAATGATTTCCAAGATGCCAATACCCGTCTGGGTGTTGAACTAAAAGATGTTTGGGCCCAGCTAGCTGACTCTGTAAAGGAGAATAAGGAGCTTCGACGTGGCATTTTTAGTAAGTGCTTGAACGAACTTTTATAGAGTTCGGCGAAGAAACCGGCTAATAGAGTTATATCTGTAGGTATGATGACGTGTCGTCTCGGAGAGGAGATGCCTGGGTCTGTGAGTGATCTTTTGCCAGAGCTCTCACAACTGCACGAACATGTTTGGCATGTGATGCAGGGCATTTCCCAGGCCTTGTGGCCATCCGCCTCCCTGCCGGGAGGCATGGGGGAGCTCGTGCTCAAGGGAGCGCGGCGGCGGTTCCGATTATGGAAGATATCTGCCTGCCAACAAGGTGCAAGGGAAGCCTGGGCCATGGTGAAGACTCGATATAATAAGGCTGACCCGAACCACATGGCCGAGGTCGGACGTGTGGGGTCTGATGGGAAAGAGATCCCCGTCAGTTTGGTGTATGACCAGGTAAAATTAGCCGCAAAGTATTCCCAACAGGATTGTAGGCTAGACAGCCTGTTGGATGGTATAGAAGAAGAATTTAGTCAGTCTAAGTGATTGTGTACTTCAAGTGACATATATTGTCCCTAGCCGGATTGTAAATCATTTGTCATGGCAGACCTTTTCTCTTCAACCTCCGGACTCGACGGTCCGGAGTGTATCCGTATACCCGCCCAGTTATGTAAAAACCGGGGTACGCGTGGAAACTAGGCGTAGGGGTCATAAGTGCTTGAACAGACAAGTACCCAACTAGCTATGTCATAGTACACGGATAGTAAGAAACATCTTCCACGGAGAATAGTTCCGTTAAGGGTTCCTTTCCCTGGGTACGCATGCATTAATGTGCATGTCCGAGCTGCGAAAAGAGACGCAGGATATAACATCTGGGGGCATGTATTGTAATAAGTAAAAGTCATCTTTTGTTCACCGACCGAATATTCCCTTAAGAACGCTAGCTTTTGGCTTCACCCAGTTTGAGGTACACATCCGGCTGACCCGACAGTAACAATCGCAGAGGTGCTCCCCTTATGCCCTAGTCGAATTAACGGGAACGTAGGGCATAAACACACGAGCCTGGCAACCCAGCTTGGCCAAAACTTAAGTCATATCGATGCATATAATGGCGAAGAAAAGGTACATGTGGAAAAGTAACACATGTGCAGGGGGCATAGAGCCTGGAACATAATTATATTAAGCTTCTGTATAAGAAGCCCCCAATTATAATGAGCACGCCAGGCGCGTCAAGATTGTGTAGTCAAGACACATTTTAGCCTTTTAAGGTCGTGAAGAAAATGGGAAGAAAGAAAGAAAGAAAGATAGATAGATAGATAGCGAATATATATATATAAGGGATGGAGGTAAGGATACGAACACAGAGTCCGACACTAGGAGTAGAACCTTTGGAGTCTGGCCGCATTCCATGGGTTTGGCTCGAGTCAATTGTCCGATGCATCCCGCAGACGGTACGCTCCACCGATTAGAACTTTATCAATAACGAAGGGACCTTCCCATTTGGGCTTGAGCTTGTCCTTTTTCTTCTCTGGTAGGCGTAGCACGAGTTCGCCAACGTTATAAGTTTTGGCCCGTACTTCTCTGCTTTGATACCGTCGAGCCTGTTGCTGATAGAATGCGGAGCGGGCTTTTGCCACGTCACGCTCCTCCTCCAGGGCGTCCAAACTGTCCTGCCGATCAAGCTCGGCTTCTTTCTCTTCGTACATGCGCACTCGAGGTGAGTCATGAATGATGTCGCAGGGGAGTACCGCCTCTGCGCCGTACACCATAAAAAACAGTGTGTATCCGGTAGTGCGATTCGGCGTGGTCGCAGCCCCCATAGTACGGAGTCGAGCTCCTCAACCCAGTGCGTATCTCATTCCTTCAAGGATTGCACTAATCTGGATTTAATGCCTCTCATAATAAGACCATTTGCTCGCTCGACTTGACCGTTTGCTTGGGTGTGATAGACGGAGACATAATCGAGCTTAATGCCCATGTTGCCGCACCAAGTTTTTACCTCGTCGGCTGTAAAGTTTGAGCCGTTATCGGTGATGATGTTGTGGGGGACACTGTAACGGTGTACAACCCCGGATATGAAGTCTATCACTGGTCCGAACTCGGCCGTTTTAACTGGTTTGGCTTCTATCCATTTGGTGAATTTATCCACCATGACCAATATGTACTTTTTCTTATGGCTTCCTCCTTTAGGGGTTCCGACCATATCAAGCCCCCAGACCGCAAAGGGCCAAGTAATGGGGATTGTTTGGAGAGTGGTAGGTGGCATATGGCTTTGGTTTGCAAAAAGCTGGCAACCGACGCAATGTTGGACGAGGTCCTGTGCGTCTGCTCGGGCCGTCGGCCAGTAGAAACATGTACGGAAGGCCTTGCTTACAAGGGCCCGAGCTGCGTCGTGGTGGCCGCCGAGTCCAGCATGAATTTCTGCCAAAAGTTGCCGTCCTTCCTCTTCGGAGATGCACCTTTGAAGTACTCCGGTAGCGCTTTTCTTATAAAGCTCTCCCTCGTGGACCTTGTAGGCTTTAGACCGCCGCACAATGCAACGTGCCTCGTTTGGGTCCTCAAGGAGTTCTTGCCTAGTTAGGTAAGCCAAGAAGGGTTCTGTCCACGGGGCGATGGCAGCCATAATCACGTGGGTCGAAGGTGTTATTTCGGTGGCGGAGCCTCCGATTACGTCAGAGTGTTCGGGATCTGGCGTTGTGGCCGGATCCAGACTGTTGTTGCCGGTCTCCCCTTCCCACACCACGGATGGCTTAAACAACCTTTCGAAGAAGATATGAGGTGGGACAGGGTCGCGCTTAGCACCGATGCGGGCAAGGATATCCACCGCTTGATTGTTTTCTCAGACCACATGGTGAAATTCGAGCCCCTCGAACCGAGCTGACATTTTGAGGACGGCGTTGCGGTAAGCCGCCATTTTTGGGTCCTTGGCGTCAAAGTCTCCATTTATTTGAGATATTGCGAGGTTCGAATCCCCACACACCTCTAGGCGTTTAATGCCCATGGAGACTACCATCCGGAGACCATGCAACAGGCCTCATATTCTGCTGCATTATAGGAGTCTGTGTATAATATTTGGAGTACGTATTGGACTGTATCTCCGGTGGGGGATGTCAGGACGACGCCTGCCCCTAGACCAGCCAGCATCTTAGAGCCGTCGAAGTGCATGATCCAATTGGAGTACACATCGTACTCTTTAGGGAGTTAGGCTTCCGTCCATTCGGCGACGAAATCAGCCAGTACTTGCGACTTAACGGCCCGCCGTGGTTTGTATGTTATGTCGAACGGGAGGAGCTCAATAGCCCATTTAGCAATCCGTCCCGTGGCATAGCGATTATTTATTATGTCGTTGAGTGGTACTTCAGAGGCCACCGTAATTGAACACTCTTGAAAGTAGTGTCGTAGTTTTCGGGATGCCATGAAGACCGCGTATGCTATCTTTTGATAATGTGGGTACCGTGATTTGCATGGAGTGAGGACAGTGGATACGTAGTATACCGGCTTTTGAAGCGGGAACTTATGTTCGCCCGTCTCTCGCTCGACGACGAGCACTGCGCTTACAACTTGGTTTGTTGCCGCTATATATAACAACATTGGTTCGCCAATATTTGGCGCGGCCAAGATTGGGTTGCTGGCCAAGAGGGCTTTTATTTCTTCCAATCCGGTCGTGGTCGCATCCGTCCACTCGAAGTGTTCGGTGCGCCAAAGAAGGTGATAGAGAGGTAATGCCTTTTCTCCCAACCGAGAGATAAAGCGGCTCAAGGCAGCCACACATCCAGTTAATTTCTGGATTTGCTTGAGGTCTGTTGGGATAGCCCATTGTGACAGAGCTCAGATTTTAGCCGGATTTGCTTCGATTCAGACAGTGCAATTTTTGCAAAAGAATGAAATTGCGTCTTCCTCGCGACAGTCCTTGACCTTGCTCATTACAAGGAGGAATCTGGCCCAATAGTGATGTACAGTCTCTTGGGGCTCTTGTCTAATGTGGGAAAGATCACTCATGTGAGGGTGGGTGGGTAGATTTAGGTCCAAACCCTGACCCGATCTGAGACCCAGGGGTGGAGTTTCCGAGCTTGGCAGTTCGGGCTCTGGGACGATGCCCAATAGTTCTGGCCCACTGTCCAATTCTAGGTTCGAAGCTTCCTCCCATAGACGGGTATCCGGCTTGGAGAGCTCGGGAATCCACACATTGTTTGTCCTCAAAATAGAGGAAGAATCGTTGCATTGCTCCTCCACCACCGCTATCTGATGGGTGACCGGCGGAGAGTTAATCTCCCTTTGGTTGGGTTTAAGACCGATCCTATCATAGTCCGTAGCGACTCCCAAGGCGGCGATGCGATCCAAGGGCTCGTTCAAAGAAGAGAGCTCCATTGGATCCATCTGCTCGGCGAATCCCGAGCCGACGTGGAGGCGGTTTTTGATGACCCGAGAAGTCATCGTTGGCGCGACGGCCGAACGGGCGGTCATGACAAAGCCGCCTAGTCGGAGAGTTTTGTTGGGTTCTACGGTAGGGTGCATCGACTGCAAATTAAAAATTCCTATGTGCAGAACATCCAGGAACATGCTGCGGGAGATGGATCACAGTTCGTTACCACTAGACGCGCAGTGCCGTGCAGCGGAAGAAGAGTTGGGGCAGCGCGTCCGCATGGATCGCCTCCTCCTCGTTCGATCTCCCTCGAGCGGCCGGTCGTCCGATCCCACGTACGAGTTCGCCGGAGCAGCCCAAGTGCACCGCCTCTAACGGTATCCGCGAGGAACGTCGTTTGGCGGACTGCTACGTCCGATCACACAGTCGGCGGCAAGTGGAGGTGGCTCCTGAGGCCAAAGCGATCTGCCTCCTGAGGCCGAAGCGATCTCCTCCTGAGGCCAAAGCGTTCTCCCTATTTTGAGTGTGCCGCACCTCCACTTTATATAGGCGTCCGTCGCGAGCTCAACACTTGGGCCTCGCACGGACCCTAAAGCCCAAAGTCTACTCGGTCACGTTCCTAGTCCAGTCGGATCACATCCGACCAGTGTCCTACGAACCGACCTCGAGGTTCCTTCCCTTGCCGCGACCCTTAGGTTCAAGTCAATTTGGTCACGATTCGGATCACCTCCGACCTGCACGGTTGGTAGCGGCCTCTAGCAAGGCGTGCCGACCACCAAGCGACGATGAAGCTGGTTAGGCGAACCTGTACAATGTGTCACACTTTCCCTTTGCCGACGATATATGTTGTCGGGCTCAAGGCGAGACTGTCATCCTTGTGCTAGCCCGACCTCTTTCTCGCTCCGGTGATACCGACCACTATCCGGATTATCTCATAATCCTTGTCGCATGGCCATGCTGTTCTGGTCGGATCACACGAGGGCCCAGAGTATATCTCTCCGATCGGAGGGGCAATCCCATCTTGCTCGACCATGTCTCGCAGCATGGGACTGGACAAACCCAAACCTACCTTTGTAACTACCCGACCACGGAGTAGCGTTTGGTCGGCCCAAAGCAAGTCTATCACCATCCCGAGTACATGCGCCACTCAGGTCTTAGGACATAGAACGTATGTTGTACTAGAGACTCACAGATGACATATCGCTGTGTCTCATAGTTGGGTCTGTCCGACTCGGACCTTATCTCGACTCGGATCCGACTATGTCGAATCCGACCAGACCTTTCCAAGTCCATATTATCCGGTTAGCATCCAATGCTCCATGGCTAGTGAGACCGAGCCATCGACCGTGTCATATGCTAGTCTAGTCGGCTCTTGGCGTCCACACAGCCCTTTCGACTAGGGACCTTTTAGGACAGTCATCATACAATGCATAGTCCCACAAACAAGTCACGACTTGCGATACACATCATTGATAATGTCCAAGGACTATCTTTATTCATAAACACATAGGAAATATCATCATACATGATTGCCTCTAGGGCATATCTCCAACAGTCTCCCACTTGTACTAGAGTCAATCAAATAGACATCGAATGCCCATAGCTCTAACGTGCCCCTCATGCTTGGGTTGTGGAAGCGGCTTAGTCAACGGATCTGCAACATTTGCATCCGTGTGAATCTTGCATAACTCTACATCACCCTTTTTTACGACATTTCGTATCAGGTGATATTTCCGGTCTATGTGTCTGACCTTGTGGTGATTCCTCGGCTCCTTGGCTTGTGCGATGGCACCAGAATTATCACAATAAAGGTCCAACGGCTTCACCGAGGCTGGGAAAATACCAAGATCATCCAGAAAATGCCGGATCCAAACACCTTCCTTTGCAGCTTCACAAGCCGCAATGTATTCGCTTCGTGGTAGAATCGCCACCGTATCCTGCTTGGAACTCATCCGATTATCTGCTCCTCCGCTCGGGACGTACACGAATCCGGACTGTGATCGACATCATCTCTGCCGGTTTGGAAACTAGCATCGACGTAACCCCTCACGACGAGCTCTTCCTCACCTCCATAAACTAGGAACATCTCTTTAGTCCTTTTCGGTACTTCAAAATAGTCTTTACCGCTGCCCGGTGACTCTCACCGGGTTGGCCTGGTATCTACTTGTTAGGCTTATTCCAAAGCAACATCAGGCCTTGTACATATCATGGCATACATGATGGATCCGATTGTCGAGGCATACGGAATCCTACTCATCCGCTTCGCTCATCGATGTCGAAGGACTCGAGTCTCGCTTAGCCTTATACCATGTGAGAGCGGCAAGAACCCTTTCTTCGCCTCACTCATGTTGAACCGCTTCAACACTTTATCTATGTACGTGCTCTGGCTTAAGCCGAGCAGCCTCCTCGATCTATCTCTATAGATCTTAATGCCTAAAATATAGACTGCCTCACCAAGGTCCTTCATCGAAAACTTGCCATTCAATGATCCCTTGACCGAGTTTAACATCGAAACATCGTTCCCGATCAGTAGTATGTCGTCCACATAAAAGATCAAAAACACTATCGAGCTCCCACTTAACTTCTTGTATAAACAAGAGTCCTCTTCGCTTTTGATGAAACCGAGACCCGTGACGACCTCATCAAAACGAATGTTCCAACTCCGAGATGCTTGCTTCAACCCATAAATGGATCTCTTGAGCTTGCATACCTTACTAGTGCTAGTCGGATCGACAAAACCCTCGGGCTGTATCATATACACGTCCTCGGTTAAATTTCCGTGAAGGAAAGCCGTCTTGACATCCATCTGCCATATCTCGTAATCGAAATATGCAGCTATAGCTAGTATGATCCTCACCGATTTTAACATCGCTACTGGCGAGTAAGTCTCGTCGTAGTCAATTCCTTGAACTTGTCCATAACCTTTAGCGACAAGCCGAGCTTTGTGGATCTGAACATTTCCATCCACATCGGTTTTCTTCTTAAAGACCCATTTGCAACCAATGGCAGTTACGCCAGGTGGCGGATCAACCAAGTCCTGCACTTGATTCTCATCCATGGACTTTAACTCGATCTCATGGCCTCTAGCCATGCCTCGAATCTGGCTCACCATCGCTTCCGCATACGTGGCCGGCTCGTCGCTTTCTAGCAACAATACATCGCGCACTCTGCGCAATCTTTCCGACCTCCGTGGTTCCGGTGCCGCTTCCACTACGGGTTCCCTGACTGACTCCGGTATGATTTCATCACCAGCCGAGCCGTCCCCGAGTGGTCCTCGAATTTCTTCGAGTCGAACCGTCCTCCCACTCGCCTCCCGACTGAGAAACTCTTTCTCAAGGAAAACCCTGTCTGAGCAACAAACACTTTGTTCTCTTCCCGGTTGTAGAAGCTATATCCCAAGGTTTCCCTCGGATATCCCACGAATATGCATTTATCCGACTTGGGTGTAAGCTTGTCTGACATAAGTCGCTTGACAAATGCTTCACAACCCCAAATCTTTAGAAAAGACAAACTGGGACTCTTCCCAGTCCACATCTCATGCGGTGTCTTGTCTACGGATTTTGATGGTACCCTATTATGTGAAAGCTGCAGTTTCTAGAGCGTATCCCCAAAATGACAAGGGTAAATCCGATTTGCTCATCATAGACCGGCCATGTCCAACAAGGTCCTATTCCTCCGATCGACACGCCATTTCTCCGTGGCGTGCCGGAGGTGTGAGCTGAGGTACTATACCTCGACTTTTCAGATGATCATCGAACTCTGGCTCATGTACTCACCTCCACGATCGATCGCGAAGCTTTATAGTCTTGCCGAGCTGATTCTCAACCTCGCTCAAACTCTTTGAACTTTTCAAAAGTCTCCGACTTGTGCCTCATCAAATAGATATATCCATATCTACTCAAGTCGTCGGTAAAAGTCACGGCATCGATAGCCACCTCTGGCGGTTGTGCTCATTGGACCACACACATCACTATGTATAAGTTCCAATAGCTCGGACGCCTCTCGCAACTCTTTGCGAAAGGAGACTTAGTCATCTTGCCGAGCAAGCATGATTCACATGTCTCGAACGACCAAGTCGGACGGGTTAGGAGCCCATCATCATGGAGCTTCTTCATGCGTTTCAGACTAATGTGTCCAAGCCGGCAATGCCAGAAGTATGTCGGATTTATCTCATTTGGCTTATGCCTCTTGACATTCACGTTATAGACCGGTTCCTGTTCTAGATTCAATATAAATAGCCCATCAACAATGGGTGCATAGCCGTGGAACATACCATTCAAAAATATCGAACAACCATTGTCCTTTAAATTGAATTCATAACCTTGACTCATCAAACATGAGGCAGAAATAATGTTCCGACTAAGTGCAGGAATGTAATAACAATTATTCAATTCCATTATGAACGGAAGGAAGCTGGAGCTGCATCGTGTCGACCTCCAACGCAGCAACTCTTGCTTTGTTGCCGACCCCGATGTCAATCTCCCTTGTGCCACACGCCTAGTTCTTACCAGCCCCTGCATCGAGTTGCAAATATGAACAACCGATCCGTATCAAATACCCAAGAGCTACTAGGTATGTCAGCAAGGTAAATGTCTATAACATATGCAACAAGTGTACCTTTGCTCGAAGAAGCATTTCCGCCTTCTTGCCATGCTCGCAAGCCACTTGCTACAGATTTATCTTCCAAAGGACCGGTCTCCTTGCGGTGAAAGCAAACGGTCTTCGAGTCCGTCCAGACTTGGCAGCGGCAGAGGTTACCATCTCCGTGCCCTTTGCCTTAGCCTTTTCTTGGACCAACTCTTCTTGAACTTAGCGATTTCTGCACCATCAACACTTGATGCGTGCCTTTCTTAATATCCTGCTCGCCACCTTGAGCATCCCATGCAATTCAGTGAGCTTCTTATCCATGCCATGCATATGATAGTTCGAGATGAACGTCCCATAGCTGGGCGGAAGAGAACCCAGAACAGCATCAGTAGTCAGCTCATCCAAGAGCGGGAAGCCCAAACGATCCAAAGCTTGCACATATCCGATCATCTTGATCACATGTGGGCTCAGTGGATCACCTTCCTTCAGCCTGCAATCCATCAAGGATCGCCAGACGTTGAACCTTTCGGTTCTAGCCTCGTATCGAAACATGCTCTTGAGACTCTCGATCATATCGTAAGCCTCAACATTTTGAAATGCTGTTGCAAATCGGCTCCATACAAGCCAGCATCGACAGCTGATCTCCGCTGATTCATCAATGAGTTTCGGTAGGCATTTTTAGCTGTGGCACTAGCATTATCAGCAGGTTCCTCCGAAGTGGATCCTCTAGAACATGTTCCTTTTATCGTGCTTGAGAACAATTCTCAAATTTCTATACCAGGTGGTAAAGTTTGTTCCATTCAGTTTATCCTTTTCCAGAATTGATTTCAATGCAAAGTTGGGTTGAGCAGGTGGTGCCATTGATCTACAACAGAAAATATGCAATCACTAAGCAATGTGTTTATGTAGAGTAATTCATGCCTTAACAGAAATACTCCCATTGAAGTTGGCATCCTCCGCAAACTCTCGGTGATTCAGATCCGACTAGCGATGCGACTAGTGAGCTTTAGCATCACCGCTAGCCAACATACCTATCAGTAAGCAACTCCTTGCTAATCGTATTCTATCGACTCACGCCGGTCGGGAAGGTATCTCATACCCGGCTCCCAACCTTCTTTGCCACAAGGCCCAAAACCGCTTTTGATAGCCTTGTCAAGTTAACTCGATGCAGTGCATGTCCGTGTCCGACATTTAACCCTTGATTCAAGGACACCCAGCAGCACCCCAATTTTATGAGCCCACTACTAGACGTACTTGACATGCGAAGGTGCAACATCGGGGATGGCAATTCGCTTGATATTCATGAGGGATCATTCTATCATTTTAACATGCATAGAAACAAAGAAGCATAACAATCACAAATATAACACATATTGTGAAATAGTATGGCTCCTTCATGGACGTTCTTCGGTCGGCTCCAACTCCGATGACCATCTACTTAACTCCATCTTGTTTGTCACGCCGACGCCAAGCCGCCAACCTGATCTCTATTATCCAACTACTACAACTAGTAATGAATTTTACATAGAGTCACAAGTCGACACGCAGGTCGTTATACAATATAATGACAGCACTTTGGCTCTGCCGGTGACAAACATGACACGCAGCCACGATAAATTACACACATGCATCACATACACATGAGCCATACTATCCACATCAAACCTGCAAAACAAAGTTATGCATAGAATCGCATTCTACCGGTTTGTGTGGCGGGTACGAAATACACGGCGCTACGCACACCTGCAAAACAAAGTTATGCATAGAATCACATGTTTTCAGAAATCACAGATCACATCTGAACTCCGATCACGCCGAATTCTCCGATCTGACCGATCTTATCGATCATCGCGAATCCGATTCGGATTTACATTTCACTGTTAACCCCGATGGAGGATGACCGACCGGTAGGGGTAAACGTGTCACGAACTCATCGATCCCGATTTACAGAAAACATAGCCTCAACGATCCCCATGTGCAGTTGATCACATCAACCGTGCACATAGCCGATCTCTTCAAGGAGATCTCATCTGCCGCCTCCACATATCTAATATGCATACGATCTGAATCCAAATCCTATAACAGAGGCTCGATACCTTTGTTGGGTTCTATGGTAGGGTGCGCCGACGCAAATTAAAAATTCCTACGCGCAGAACATCCAGAACATGCTACGGAGATGGATCACGATTTGTTACCACTAGATGCGCGATGCCGCAGCGAAGAAGAGTTGGGGCAGCGTCCGCGTGGATCGCCTCCTCCTCGCTCGATCTCCCTTGAGCGGCCGGTCGTCCGATCCCACGCACGAAGTTCGCCGGAGCGGCGCAAGTGCACCGCTCTAACGGTATCGCGCTGGGGAGGAACGTCGTCGGCGGACTGCTAGGTCCGATCACACAGTCGGCGGCAAGTGGAGGTGGCTCCTGAGGCCGAAGCGATCTGCCTCCTGAGGCCGAAGCGATCTCCTCCTGAGGCCAAAGCGTTCTCCCTATTTTGAGTGTGCCGCACCTCCACTTTATATAGGCGTCCGTCGCGAGCTCAACACTTGGGCCTCGCACGGACCCTAAAGCCCAAAGTCTACTCGGTCACGTTCCTAGTCCAGTTCGGATCACATCCGACCAGTGTCCTACGAACCGACCTTGTAGGTTCCTTCCCTTGCTGCGACCCCTTAGGTTCAAGTCGGTTTGGTCACGATTCGGATCACCTCCGACCTGCACGGTTGGTAGCGGCCTCTAGCAAGGCGTGCCGACCACCAAGCGCACGATGAAGCTGGTTAGGCGAACCTGCATAACGTGTCACACTTCATTCCCTTTGCCGCACGATATATGTTGTCGGGCTCAAGGCGAGACTGTCATCCTTGTGCTAGCCCGACCTCTTTCTCGCTTCAAAGGATACCGACCACTATCCAGATTATCTCATAATCCTTGTCGCATGGCCATGTTGTTCCTGGTCGGATCACACGAGGGGCCCAGAGTATATCTCTCCGATCGGAGGGGCAATCCCATCTTGCTCGACCATGTCTCGCAGCATGGGATTGGACAAACCGAAACCTACCTTTGTAACTACCCACCACGGAGTAGCGTTTGGTCGGCCCAAAGCAAGTCTGTCACCATCCCGAGTACATGCGCCACTCAGGTCTTAGGACATAGAACGTATGTTGTACTAGAGACTCACAGATGACATATCGATCGTCTCATAGTTGGGTCTGTCCGACTCGGACCTTATTCGACTCGGATCCGACTATGTCGAATCCGACCAGACCTTTCCAAGTCCATATTATCCGGTTAGCATCCAATGCTCCATGGCTAGTGAGACCGAGCCATCGACCGTGTCATATGCTAGTCTAGTCGGCTGCGCGTCCACACAGCCCTTTCGACTAGGGACCTTTTAGGAAAGTCATCATACAATGCATAGTCCCACAAACAAGTCACGTACTTGCTGATACACATCATTGATAATGTCCAAGGACTATCTTTATTCATAAACACATAGGAAATATCATCATACATGATTGCCTCTAGGGCATATCTCCAACAAGTTTGGCCTACAGCCAAGGCTCCCCCAGAGGTAATGTTGTACTTGACAACAAGACGAGCCATCAAGCCTTATCGTGACGGCACAGTGGAACTCTCAATGAAAGCACCAATGTCGGTGTCAAAACCTGCGGATCTCGGGTAGGGGGTCCCGAACTGCGCGTTTAAGGCGGATGGTAACAGGAGGCGGGGGACACAATGTTTACCCAGGTTCGGTCCCTCTCGATGGAGGTAATACCCTACTTCCTGCTTGATTGATCTTGATGATATGAGTATTACAAGAGTTGATCTAGCACGAGATCGTAGAGGCTAAACCCTAGAAGCTAGCCTATGATTATGATTGTTGTTGTTCTATGGACTAAACCCTCCGGTTTATATAGACATTGAGGGGCTAGGGTTACATGTAGTCGGTTACAAGGAGGAGATCTACATATCTGAATTGCCAAGCTTGCCTTCCACGCAAAGGACAGTCCCACCCAGACACGGGACGAAGTCTTCAATCTTGTATCTTCATAGTCCAACAGTCCGGTCAAAGTATATAGTTCGGCTGTCCGAGGACCCCCTAATCCAGGACTCCCTCAGTCGCATGCTTACTCAAAACAGAAGGTGAATCAAGTGCAGAGCTAGATGGCAATTCCTTACCTCCCCTCGTAGTTGAGGGATAGATCTTAGTTTTCTCGTCTTTCAAGTTCTTCATAGTAACCAGCAGATATAAATCCTAAGTAACTCAAAGAATAGAGCTATGCACCCCGGCAACGGCACCAGAAAATAGTCTTGATAACCCACAAGTATAGGGGATCGCAGCAGTTTTCGAGGGTAGAGTATTCAACCCAAATTTATTGATTCGACACAAGGGGAGCCAAAGAATATTCTCAAGTATTAGCAACTGAGTTGTCAATTCAGCCACACCTGGATAACTTAATATCTGCAGCAAAGTATTTAGTAGCAAAGTAGTATGATAGTAACCGTAACAGTGGCAAGGTAACAGTAGCAGTATTGTAGTGATTGTAACAGTAGCAGCGGTAAAGTAACTAAGCAGAGAACAATATGTGAAAAAGCTCGTAGGCATTGGATCGGTGATGGAGAATTATGCCGGATGCAATCATTCATGTAACAGTTATAACATAGGATGACACAGAACTAGCTCCAATTCATCAACGTAATGTAGGCATGTATTCCGAATATAGTCATACGTGCTTATGGAAAAGAACTTGCATGACATCTTTTGTCCTACCCTCCCGTGGCAGCGGGGTTCTAGCGGAAACTAAGGGATATTAAGGCCTCCTTTTAATATAGTACCGGAGAAAAGCATTAACACATAGTGAATACATGGACTCCTCAAACTATGGTCATCACCAGGAGTGGTCCCGATTATTGTCACTTCGGGGTTGCCGGACCATAACACATAGTAGGTGACTATAGACTTGCAAGATAGGATCAAGAACTCACATATATTCATGAAAATATAATAGGTTCAGATCTGAAATCATGGCACTCGGGCCCTAGTGACAAGCATTAAGCATAGCAAATTCATAGCAACATCAATCTCAGAACATAGTGGATACTAGGTATCAAACCCTAACAAAACTAACTCGATTACATGATAGATCTCATCCAACCCATCACCTTCCAGCAATCCTACGATGGAATTACTCACGCACGGCGGTGAGCATCATGAAATTGGTGACGGAGGATGGTTGATGATGACGATGGCGACGGATTCCCCTCTCCGGAGCCCCGAACGGACTCCAGATCAGCCCTCCCGAGAGAGTTTAGGGCTTGGCGGCCGCTCCGTATCGTAAAACGCGATGAATCCTTCTCTTTGATTTTTTTATTCCCCGAACATGAATATATAGAGTTGGAGTTGAGGTCGGCGGAGCTCCAGGGGGCCCACGAGGCAGGGGCGCGCCCAGGGGGCAGGTGCGCCTCCCACCCACGTGGACAGGGTGTGGGGCCCCTGGCCTTGATTCTTTCGCCAGTATTTTTTATTATTTCCAAGAATAATCTCCGTGAAGTTTCAGGTCATTCCAAGAACTTTTGTTTCTGCACGAAGATAACACCATGGCAATTCTGCTGAAAACAGCGTCAGTCCGGGTTAGTTCCATTCAAATCATGCAAGTTAGAGTCCAAAACAAGGGGCAAAAGTGTTTGGAAAAGTAGATACAATGGAGACGTATCACACACTTGTTCTTCAAAGTGGCACCATGATCTTCATGATAGGGAGTCTCTTATGTTGTCACTTTCATATAATAGTGGGAATTTTTCATTATAGAACTTGGCTTGTATATTCCAATGATAGGCTTCGTCAATTTTCCCTAGGTATTCGTGAGCAAGCGAGTTTGATGCACACCCACTTAGTTTCTTTTTCAGATCTCATACAGTTATAGCTCTAGTGCATCTGTTGCATGCCAATCCCTATTCACTCACATTGATATCTATTAATGGGCATCTCCATAGCCCGTTGATACACCTAGTTGATGTGAGACTATCTCCTTCTTTATGTCTTCTATGCAACCACCATACTCTATTCCACCTATAGTGATATATCCATGGCTCACGCTCATGTATTGCGTGAAAGTCGAAAAAGTTTGAGGACATCAAAAGTATGAAAAAATTGCTTGGCTTGTCATCGGGTTCGTGCATGATTTGAATATTTTGTGTGATGAAGGTGGAGCATAGCCAGGCTATATGATTTTGTAGGGATAAGTTTTCTTTGGCCATGTTATTTTGAGAAGACATAATTGCCTTGTTAGTATGCTTGAAGTAATATTGTTTTTATGTCAATATTAAACTTTTGTTTTGAATCTTATGGATCTAAACATTCATGACACAATAAAGAAATATTACTTGGATAAATATGTTAGGTAGCATTCCACATCAAATATTCTGTCTTATCATTTACCTACTCGAGGACGAGCAGGAATTAAGCTTGGGGATGCTTGATACGTCTCCAACGTATCTATAATTTTTGATTGTTCCATGCTATTATATTATCTGTTTCGAATGTTTTACATGCGTCAATATGCTATTTTATATTATTTTGGGACTAACCTATTAACCTAGAGCCCAGTGCCAGTTTATATTTTTTCCTTCTTTTTGAGCTTCGCAGAAAAGGAATACCAAACGGATTCAAAACGGAATAAAACCTTCGCGATGATTTTTCTTGGACCAGAAGACACCTGTTGGACTTGGACTCCAAGTCAGAAGACCTTGGAGTAGACGACAAGCCACAGGGGTGTGCCCTAGGGGGGCGCCCCTGCCTTGTGGCCTACTCCAACACCTTCTGACCTAATTCTTCGTCCTATATATTCACATATATTCCCAAACCACCGGGAGCATCCACAAAAACACTTTTCCACCGCCACAACCTTTTGTTCCCGTGAGATCCCATCTAGGGGCCTTTTCCGGCATTCTGCCGGAGGGGGATTCGATCACGGAGGGCTTCTACATCAACTCTATTGCCCTTCTGATGAAGCATGAGTAGTTTACCTCAGACCTACGGTGTAACGCCCCCGATGCGGCTATATCTCCCACGTGTCGAGGCACGACTTAGAGGCATAACCGCATTGAAAGCAATGTCGCAAGTGAGGTAATCTTCACACAACCCTGGTAATAAATAAGGAAAGAGATACATAGTTGGCTTACGATCGCCACTTCACACAAGTACATAAATAAACATCCATCATTGAGTACACTCAAGGTCCGACTACGGAACCAAAATAAAAGAAGATACCCCAAATGCTACACAGATCCCGAATCGTCCCAACGGGCACCACTCACGATCATCAGGAAAAGACACATAGTAACGACCACGTTCCTCGTCGAACTCCCACTTGAGCTCGGTTGAGTCACCTGACCGCATCGCCGGAACCTGCAACTGTTTTGAAATATCCGTGAGTCACGGGACTCAGCAATCTCACACCAGCGAGATCAAGACTATTTAAGCTTATAGGAAGGACAGGGTAGTAAAGTGGAGCTGCAGCAGCGACTAGCATATATGGTGGCTACATCGCAAAAGAGAGCGAGAAGAGGAGCAAAGCACGGTCGTGAAGCTAGTAGCGATCAAGAAGTGATCTGAACTACTTACGCCGACATAACTCCAACACCGTGTTCACTTCCCGGACTCCGCCGAGAAGAGACCATCACAGTTACACACGCGTTGATGTGTATTTTATTTGAGGTCAACTTTGGGTTTTCTACAACCGACATTAACAAATTCCCATCTGCCTCATAACCGCGGGCACGGCTTTCAAAGATATTACCTGCAGGGTGTCCCAACTTAGCCCATTATAAGCTCTCACGGTCAACGAAGGATATTCCTTCTACTGGGAAGACCGATCAATCTCAGAATCCCGGACTACAAGACATTTCGACAGCAATAAAACAAGACCAGCAAAGCCGCCCGAATGTGCCGACAAATCCCGATAGGAGCTGCACATATCTCGTTCTCAGGGCACACCGGATGAGCCAGACGTCGGATTGGCATAAACCCTGGTTGCCCAAGGGGCGCCGGACATCGCTCAAGTTGGACCAGCAATCGAAGGAGAACTGGCCCGGGGGTTAAAATAAAGATGACCCTCGGGCTCGCGAAAACCCGGGGGAAAAGGCTTAGGTGGCAAATGGTAAAACCAAAGTTGGGCCTTGCTGGACGAGTCTTATTCAAAGCGAACTGTCAAGGGGTCCCATAAATCACCCAACCGTAAGGAACGCGAAATCAAGGAACATAACACCGGTATGACGGAACCTAGGGTGGCAAGAGTGGAACAAAACACCAGGCATAAGGCCGAGCCTTCCACCCTTTACCAAGTATATAGATGTATTAAATTATAGCAGTTATATATATTGTGATATCCCCAACAAGTAAACATGTTCCAACAAGGAACAACATCTCCATGTTCCAACAAGGAACAAACTTCAGCTTCACCTGCAACTAGCAACGCTATAAGAGGGCTGAGCAAAGCGGTAACATAGCCAAACAACGGTTTGCTAGGAAAGGATGGTTAGGGGCTGACATGGCAATATGGGTGGCATGATATAGCAAGTGGTAGGCATCGCAGCATAGGCATAGCAAAAGAGCGAGCAACTAGCATAGCAAAGATAGAAGTGATTTCGAGGGTATGGTCATCTTGCCTGCAATGTTCTCAGAGTTGTCGAAAGCTTGATCCTCGAAAGCGTTCTCAACAGGTTCCTCGTTCACGTACTCGTCTCCCAGCTCTACCCAAAGCAACAACACAAACAAAGGATCCACAATAAATCACGGTGCAATGCACAATCAACATGATGCAAAACATGACATGATATGCGAGATGCGATATGCAATGCGTATGTGCGCTCCGGAAGGTAAATGATGAACCAGGCATCAACTTGGCAAACCAAGTATACCACTGGAAAGATGAGATGATTTCGGTTGAAATCGATATAAAGGTCACCGGAATCGGATGCACGGTTTGGAAATGACAAGCAAAACAAGAATGGCACTAATCTGCCATTAACAGCATGATGCCACTTAGCAAGCAACAAATAATTAAGCTACAGCACCCAAACGTATCAACAAAGCACATGGCAGTGATCTACACATGATGCTCGACAAAAGATGAGCACTGAGCTACGGCTAGTTCACATCATAACAGGTTCAAACAAGCATGGCAAAAGTGCACAAAATATCAGGCTGGACATGGCAAAAACAGCATCAGGTTGCAACGTTCAGAGCAACAAAACTACATGCTACAGGAACTTAAAATAGCAAAACATGGCATGGCATGAATCTACTCAAAGCATAGATCAAAAGTCCCTTACTGGCCATAAGCCAAAAGGGTTTAGAAAATATAGTAACACCCATGTCAATATTGAAAGTTTCGTTAACAAATTCAGCAACATGACATGTCAAAAACTGGTAACGAGTAGGCATGTTTACAAGCTCAACGCACTCACTACAGAGCCTTAAATGATAAACTAAGCATACATACATCAAGAAGACATGGCATAGAAGACATACATGGCAAGAACAATAACATAGCTTACATGGGTCAACCACAACAACTTAGGCAAAATTGAATAACATGTAAACAATCTGCCAGGAAACATTTGATAGCAAAAGTAGAGCTCGATTGACTCAAGCTATGGCATCCCATAATTGCAAACAAAGGCATGGATGGATAGATCAAGACATGTTTTACAAAACACCCTTACTGAAGTATCTCAAAATATGCATAGATCTCTCGGTAGCATCAAGTTAACATGGCATCAAAATCAGCTAAAACAGGGCTGAAATCAGCAACATCAGGACACCTACTTTGCATGCTTGTTCTAGTCACCACATAGATCACAAAAATACCTGGCATATATCCCTGGAAAGATGGCATGGCATATTTCAAAACACATGTAGGACTCAAATTCATAGGGTGCACACATTAATCATGGCAAAAATAACAAAAGTGCAACTTCTGTTACGAAACAGAAACTAACATCACATAGCACTCTTCCAACAGCATTTCGGGCATCAAGATGAGCTCAAATGAAAATGATTCAAGGAATTAAATGATCTACTCTTCGAGACGAACATTTCGACATATTATACGCGCAAAATGGATCTACAGATGCAAAGATATACCACTACGAAAATGCAACAAAATGACAAATGTATCAAGGACTTAGAGAAAAGAAAGGGAGAGAGAGGTCAACGGGCGCGATTCCCGAGGCCGGATCGGACCGGATCGGATCGGATCGGGCGAGGCGGCGCCCGAGGTCGCCGGAGGAGGAGGCAGCCGGGGCGGGGCGCCGGCCGGAGGGGCGGTGGAGGAGCTCGCCGGAGCGGCCGGGCCGGGCGAGGCGCGGGCTGGCGGCGGGCGGGGCGGCGGCCGGGAGGAGCGGCGGGCGAGGTCGCCGCCGGTGGCGGAGGGAGAGGGCGGCGGCGGCGGCGCTGGGCGGGCGAGGCGGCGGAGCTGCTGAGGGCGGCGCGCTGTGGGCGCTGGAGGCGCGGGCGGCGGGCGCGGCGGCGGCGGGCGGGCGGGGGCGGCTCAAGGCTGGCTCACGCGAACGGCGGGCGCTGGGAGCGGGCGGCGTGACGTGTCGCGAGGGGTTGGCTGAGGCGGCGGCGGCGATGACGTGTCGCCCGGGATTGGTCCGGCGACGTGGCGGCGGGCGATTTGTCCATGTGGACGGACGCGTCCGCGGCGCGAGGAGGAAAACGCTAGGGTTAGGGGTGGATTGGACCGCGAATTTCGGGGAGGTGTTTAAATAGGCATAGAGGAGCTAGGAGAGTCCAAATGAGGTGTAGTTTTCGCACACGATCGTGATCGAACGACGGAGAGCATGGAAGTGACTTAGATGGGTTATTGGGCTGTTTTGGAGGGGTGTTGGGCTGCAACTTAAAAGAGGCCTTTGCGAGAGTGCGGTTAACCGTTGGAGTACCAAACGAGCTCCAAATGACCCGAAACTTGACCGGTGGTCTATGGGTGGTATACTAAGGCCACTAGACAAACCTCGGTCCATTTCGAGAAGGTTTAATACCGCACACGGAAAAACGTAAAAGGGACCGTCGGGGGAGATAGGAGTGTCGGATTGCAAAACGGACAACGGGAAAAATGCTCGGAATCATGAGACGAACACGTATGCAAATGCGATGCACATGATGACATAATATAAAATGCATGATATGGACAAAATGCAAAATGAAGAAAACCCCAACCACGGAGGGAATATCATATATCAATGCCGAAAATGGCAAGAGTTGGAGTTACAAATATGGAAAGTTACTTCCGGGGTGTTACATACGGGTCCATAGCTAGTAGTTAGATGGCTTCTTCTCTCTCTTTGATTCTCAATACCATGTTTGTCGGCGTTCTGGGAACGGGGGTCCCCAGACTTGCCTGCCTGCGGCCTGCGGAGTGGCTCAAAGGGGGGCCCATCACGGCCCATCTTCATCAACACAAGCTTAAGAACCTCGCGAGGGGCCAAGCCTCGCGGGGCGGATGACAGGGAGCTTCCTCAGGCATGGCCTCGTCAGGCTGGCTCACGAGGAGGCGGAGAGATCAAGGCAGGGTACCTCACGAGGTGCCCATGACGCAAGCCATGACGACCAAGGGCACCAGGCAGGCGCCAGCCCGCGCAGTGTCCTCCTTTCCTCTTTGGTGCAAAGGGAGCAAGCGCAGGCGAGAGCATCAAGCAAAGGTGTCCATTTTGGTGCAACAAGACCAAGACCAGTCCAACGGCAGGAAGGTAATTCTTGTCTTAAATTAGTCTAGATACAAGTCATTGTGGAGCCCAAGCCGGCGTCACCACCAGAGCCTTTGACAGGCGAGGACCAACTTTAGTCAGGATAAGTGTACCAGATGTTCCCCTTCAAAATGGCCAATTGTTGGCGCCCTTCCCGCTCAATATTTGGGAAGAGGCCCAGGGCCTTTGCCTATAAATAGGACTAGCCGCCCACAGGGTAGAGGGATCGGAATGAGTAGCTAGAGGCAATCTGGAATCAGATAGAGAGAGAGAAGGCGACTGAACTCCTCCTAGCAGTTCATCGCCCCGGCCAAGAATAGACCCTCGCGAGGCTGTTCTTCCTTGTGTTGTTCATCACCATCAGCCCAAGAGGCAATCCACCACGCCACAAACTAGAGTAGGGTATTACACCACAATGGTGGCCCGAATAGTATAAACCCTGTGTCTCTTGTGCTGTTCCTTTCGTAGTTTAGATCATAGCGAGGCGGCGGGGGGCAGGTAGGTAGAGGGTGAGATTCCGCGCGCACCCCAGTGTTCGAACCTCAAGGGTTTGCCGGAACCCGAAATCCGACATTTGGCGCGCCAGGTAGGGGTGCGCCGATCCACCTTCGCCACTTCGTGTCCCGTCAGATCGTCATCATCATGTCCGCGACCAGCGGGCAACCCGTTCGTTGGCGGCTTAGCCCGCCCACGCAGAGCCGCTTCGCCTCGGGCGACCCATGCCCCTGAGCAGCTCGCGGTCCGCAGGGCGCTGCAGGCATGGCGGCGACGCAGACGAGCCGACAACTCTCACGCGCGGCGGCGCGGTCGGCAGCGAGGCCTCCAACCACGCCGCGGCTGACGCGCGTACACCCGCCGAGGAGCAGCAAACTCGAGGGTCGCGCTCACGGTGGCCGGAGCTACTGCAGTGCAGCAGGCTTTGGAAGGCGGCCGCGACGCGTTGCTAGAGCGGTGGCGAGCTCCTAGGCTTTGCCGCCTCGGGGCTCACCCTTCGCACCCAGCTCCTACCTCAGGTCCAGAGCGGCCCGCGCAGGGGCTCCACCCGAGGCCATGGGCTCCAAGGCTACTCCAACACCGGGCGAACTGTCGGCACGGGCCCGCAGAAGAACCGCCTCCGCTCCCGGCCAGCGAAGAAGGACTCGCCCGCGACCCCGGCCCCTGGTGGGCCGCTACTTCACCCCAAGTGGGCGCCTCAAGTAGAGCTGCATGGCACGCGGAGCACTATGGCGCTGCCTTGGATGACGGCCCCTGAAGAATCGTGCCCACATGATGGACCAAGGGCACCAAAGATGAGGGCGAACAAGGCTCGCTCCTCGGCCCAAGCCGGGGGACGAGGCGGAAGCTGAGCTCTTCCAGAGACCCGTGAAGGCCCCATCGGCCATCTTGGAGGCGGCGATTACAGTACCACTAATTCCTCAGGAGCAGGCATCGTTAATCATGAATCGCGGGGAGGTGCAGGTCGCCCGCCGAGCGGCTGCCCCGCTCAGATCTCCTACCCCTCGGGAGGAGGGCGCGGGGCTGCAGGAGAGGGGCCGAGATCCGCATCACCACGCGGGCGTTGAGCAAGGCGCCCTCGGAGGTAAGCCCTCTGCTGGGAGGTGCCTCAGGCCTGCCTGGCGGATGACCCGTGGTCGTCGGGGAACATTGGCGACCGCTCTACCCCATCGGCGGCGTCCTGGTTTCGGTCGCCGTTGATGGCACTAGAGTGCTTGGCGCAAGGCGGGCCCTCGTCTGGAGATATGAAGCAAGGCCGGTACCTGTGAAGAAGGCCCAGTGCCTATGAAGCTCGCCGCCCCGTGACACTCTCACGTAATAATGAGTGGGGTTGTACACGCCCCGGAGTCTCAGGGGTGCCGTCCTCAGGCCCTGGGGCTCCCTCCCACGCCCAGTGGCAGCACTTAGCTCCGCGCTGGTGAGAAGACGTCCAAGACTAGACTAGGTGCCGGACACGGCCTTTTTTGGTTTGTTTTCATTGCTTTTCCCTTTGGTTGTCACTTTCCCCCGCTGGATTCAAGTTGGATTTGAGATTTGCGTGTGTTTGGGGAAGGGGGTGTTTAGTCTCGTTTGAGCAATCTCTCTCGTTACGGTCACCGCTTTGCCTCAGCTGCCTCCCCTCATGAGCCCCTCGCGAGCCGGGTTGGGCCTAGCTTGCGTGCAGCCCAGACTGCCGCCGCCGCATCCTCTCAGGAGGCTTTTACTGCAGATCCTTCGGGTTCGATCGGGAGACACTCGAGACGCCACAGCCCTCCACAGGCTATCTCGGGGCCTGCGCGGGACAAAGGTAAACTAGCCAGCCACTTGGCACAGGCGTACGGGTGATATAGCATCTACTAATACGCAGAACACAAGTTTTACATGAGGGGCTCCCCCTCCCAAAATGCTCTCACAACCGTCAGGGCAAAACCTGAGCTCTATTCGTGCAGGAAACAGGAACGGTGCGCAGTCAGTCGGATAAATCCCCCAATGCATCCTCAGGGGCACCTCCTGAATTGTCGCTGGCGTCGCTGGCCTCACCGTCGCTCTCTGCGTCGTCACCAGCGGCGTCAGGGCCATTCACCACGCCGCCTTCATCAGCGGCGATGATCACGCCATCGTTGTCTGAAGCGAAGGCCCTGACAAGGGCGTCCACGTTGTCCTCCACCCAGTGCGCCAGGTCGTCCCGGACAGCCTGGGGTACTGGGGCGATGGCGGCGTCGAAGTCAAAGTGGGGGTCCATATCCCGGAGATGGCTGAAGACGCAAGAAAAGGCGCGCCCGAGCAGGGCGCGGCTCCTCTCCTCTACCAACCTGTTGGCTCTGACCGACCGCGCCTCCAGCCGAGTCACCACGTCGGTGAAGAACTGAAGGTTGCCGGCGTAGTTAACTGCGTGCGGCTCGCCAACAGCCGCCTCGCAGATGTTACCCAAGGTTGTGTTGGCTCTCTCCCGGAGCATGGTGAGCATGGGGCCGTGCTCATGCTCCAGGATCCGCCGCTGATGTATCTCGTCCGCATTATGTCGCGCGACGGCCTCAGCCTCGTCCACCCGTTGGCGAAGAAGAAGCACCTCGGCACGAGAGGTAGTTAACTCCTCCTGCGCCACCTCAAGGGCGGCCCGAAAAGCATCGGCCCGCCGCATCGCTTCCTCCTGCTTGGCCCTCAAGGCAGCGGTCCTACCTTTGGCCTCATCCCGGATCAACCCCAGCCTTTCCTCGAACTCGCGCTCGAGGTTCAAGCGCGTCGTCGCCACCCGACGCCCAACCTCCTCCAGGACACGGGCCTCCCGCGCAGCGACATCATCCTCCGCCCTCGTCACCAAGCGCTCCCTTGTTTCCGAGCGTCAGTACTCGCGGCGCTGCTCGAGGCTTCAGCGTCAGCGCCTCCTCCCGCTTCTGGAGCTCTGCTGGGTCACCTGAGGCCACCCTTACCGATGCAAGGGCCGTCTCGCGCAGCTCCACCTGCTCCTCCAGTGAGCGGCAGGAGTTCCCGCGCCCGCTCCTCCGCCTCCTCTCGCCGCCGGTCAGCTTCCCGAGCCTCTTCAACGGCCCGAGAACGGACCTCCCGAGAGGCCGCCAGCGACGCCTTGGCCTCCTCATCGTCAAGATCACGCTGATGGCGCGCAAGGGCGACAGCCGCCTTCAGCTCGCACCTCTCTGCGGCCACGCGCAGGCCCTCGGCCTCGAGGCGCGCGTCTTCATCGGCGAGCTCTTCACTAAGCAGGCTCACCGCATCAGCCGCCCTCCGAAGAAACCCTTGGCGAAGAGCGCGACGCTCCCGGGCGCGCTCAAGTACGTCTTCCACACCATCATCCGCCCCAGGAGAGCGCCGAGGGCCACGAATCAGCACTCCCCCTCCGGGCAGGGGGCTGGGGGCCGGCGCCCTCGCCACGGCCGGGCACGCCTCGCCGGAAGCCCGGCCAGGAGGCAGCCCATCCCCCAAAGAAGAGTGCAGGGAATGCCTCAGCCAATCACGGTCGACGACCAGACGAGAAGCCCACGGCAGGCTGGCTATGCCACGAGAAGGCTCGCGAAGGAGGGTCGCGAGGCGTGCGGGGCCACGAGGCGCCTCAGGGTGGTTCTTCTCTCCGGCCGGCCTCACCACGAGGGTCCTGCTGCTCGGGGTGCTCGAGGACGGCGGAGAGGGCGGAGCCAAGGGGGATGGCTCCTCAGCCATCTCCGTAAGCTCGGCAGGAAGGGCCCTGCAGAGCGAGGATCAGTAAAAGCAACATAAGAATCAGGAGCTAGGAAAGGGAAGGCTTACTCATCGGTGGCGGCACTTCCCACGCTCAAGAAAGCGGCAGGGGTAGTCGCCACCCAAGGCCTCCTTCTCTCCGGAGAGCCTCAAAGTCCACGCTGAAGCGGACCAGGAGTTCAGTGCAGGGGTCGGCCTGTGACGAGGAAGGAGCACCAAAGTGACCGGCGTCAGGGGCGTCGTCCTGGCGCACGCCGCCGATCACCTCACCAAGAAGGGTAGCTGGGGCCTTAGGGGCCTCGACCGCGGGAGCCGCGGGCCGCGGCTCAACGCCCTCGGCCACAGCGGTGCGGGCCTCAGGAGTTGTCACCTCAGGAGCTGCCACCTCAGGAGTGCCGCCTGGCATCGTCATCCCGGCGGAGGCCCCCTCAACCCCCAGTGACCCATACCTCCCTGCTCCACCACTCGAGGAAGGACCGCCGTGGGCGAATGGAAGGGCAGTCACCACCACCGGGTTCTCGCGAGACCCCATGAGGCCTGCGGGGCGCAACCCTTGAAGGAAATATGCCCTAGAGGCAATAATAAAGTTATTATTTATTTCCTTATTTCATGATAAATGTTTATTATTCATGCTAGAATTGTATTAACCGGAAACATGATACATGTGTGAATACATAGACAAACATATAGTCACTAGTATGCCTCTACTTGACTAGCTCATTAATCAAAGATGGTTATGTTTCCTAACCATAGACATGTGTTGTTATTTGATTAATGGGATCACATCATTAGGAGAATGATGTGGTTGACATGACCCATTCCGTTAGCCTAGCACTTGATCGTTTAGTATATTGCTATTGCTTTCTTCATGACTCATACATGTTCCTGTAACTATGACATTATGCAACTCCGTTTACGGAGGAACACTTTGGTGCTACCAAACGCCACAACGAATGGGTGATTATAAAGGAGTACTACAGGTGTCTCCAAAGGTACATGTTGGGTTGGCGATTTCGAGATTAGGTTTTGTCACTCCGATTGTCGGAGAGGTATCTCTGGGCCCTGTCGGTAATGCACATCGCTATAAGCCTTGCAAGCAATGTAGCTAATGAGTTAGTTACGGAATGATGCATTACGTAACGAGTAAAGAGACTTGCCAGTAACGAGATTGAACTAGGTATTGGATACCGATGATCAAATCTCGGGCAAGTAACATACCGATGACAAAGGGAACAACGTATGTTGTTATGCGGTTTGACCGATAAAGATCTTCGTAGAATATGTAGGAGCCAATATGGGCATCCAGGTTCCGCTATTGGTTATTGACCAAGAATATTTCTAGGTCATGTCTACATAGTTCTCGAACCCGTAGGGTCCGCACGCTTAAGGTTGCGATGACAGTTTTATTATGAGTTTATGAGTTTTGATGTACCGAAGGAGTTCGGAGTCCCGGATGAGATCGGGGACATGACGAGGAGTCTCGAAATGGTCGAGACGTAAAGATCGATATATTGGACGACTATATTCGGAGTTCGGAAAGGTTCCGAATGATTCGGGTATTTTTCGGAGTACCGGAGAGTTACGGGAATTCGCCGGGGAGAAGTATTGGGCCTTATTGGGCCCTGCGGGAAAGAGAGAGGGGCTGCCTAGGGCAGGCCGCGCCCCCAAGGCCTAGTCCGAATTGGACTAAGGGGAGGGGCCGCACCCCTTCCTCCCTTCCCCTTCCTTCTCTCCTACTCCTACTAGGAAAGGAGGAGTCCTACTCCCGGTGGGAGTAGGACTCCCCCCTTGGGCGCGCCTCCTCCTCCTTGGCTGGCCCTCCCCTTGCTCCTTTATATACGGGGGCAGGGGGGCACCCCATGACACACACAAGTTGATCTACGGATCGTTCCTTAGCCGTGTGCGGTGCCCCCCTCCACCATATTCCACTTCGGTCATATCGTCGCGGAGCTTAGCGAAGCCCTGCGCCGTGAAGTCATATCGTCATGAGCTTAGGCGAAGCCCTGCGTCGGTGGAGCATCATCATCGTCACCACGCCGTCATGTCGTGGAACTCATCCCGACGCTTTGCTGGATCGGAGCCGGGGATCGCCATCGAGCTGAACGTGTGCTGAACTCGGAGGTGCCGACGTTCGGTACTTGGATCGGTCGGATCGTGAAGACGTACGACTACATCAACCGCGTTGTTATAACGCTTCCGCTTTCGGTCTACAAGGGTACGTGGACATACACTCTCCCCTCTCGTTCTTATGCCATCACCATGGTCTTGCGTGTGCGTAGGAAATTTTTTGAAATTACTACGTTTCCCAACAGCCCTCATTCGTCGGAACTGGGCATCTGCTTCACAAAGTTACCCTTGCTTGAGCAAAAGTACAGCAAAGCACCCCCTTGCCGGATGCTGCCAGGGGTGGGGTCCCCAGTCAAGACCAAGAGCACCTTCCTCAGCGCTTCAGGCGTCAAGTCCTCCTCCTGGAGCCTCATGCGGTCTTCACGCCCGAAGGCCCACATCCGCGGAATGGCGGCGGAGAGGGCAATGCGCATAGCAGAACTCCTTCACCACCTTGGCGCGCCACATCGAAGCGCCCTCGAACGGCAGCGACGCCAGACGAAGGCGAGCCGGGGCTCGTGGCGTCTCGGCCCCACCTAAATTGGGGACAGCGGGTGATGTTAGCTCCGACAGCGAGGGGCTGGGCACCCCACGCCCACACAGTACAGCCACCGCTCGCGTAACCCAGGCGCGGGCGGAGGAAGGCTGAAGTCGATCCCTGAAGCCGATGTTTCAGATGCAGCAATGAAGCTCACACACCCCGAACATTGGGTGGGGTCAACAAGGCGCAGAGAGAATAAGTGGCGCAGCAAGGCAACTGAGGGAAGGATGCCCATCATCGCCTCGCAAACAAAGGCAAAGACCGCAAGAAGAGTGATGGATTCCGGACCCAAGTGCATCATATGGATCTGATAGTGGGAGAGCACAGCATTGAAGAAATCGGAGAAGGGGCGAACCAGCCCCGCCCACAGGGCATCGGCAAAATACCGGACCTCAATGATTATCCTGTCGATGGAGAATTGGGACGCGGGCCAGGCCGTCGTCCACCTGCATTCGTTGAAGATGGTGGCCAAAGCCGAGCTGACCTTGCCCAGGCCCTCTCGATTGAGTATGATCGACCGATCGACGGCGGGGGCCGCCGACGACGGCGAGCGAGGCGGAGGCACAGGCTTCTTCCCTCTTCCCTTCTTCGTCGGGGCCATGGCAACAGAAGGGGAAGGTTTGAGATTGGATTGGGAGCAGAAGCTGGAGTTCGAGAGGAGGAAGAGTGGGGGACGGTCGAGCAGCGGAAAGGGGAGCGGCTGTGTGCGGCTACGAGTCCGCCTAGCATGGCACAAAATAAGGAGGCGTGGGGGAACAGTGCCGCCCACGTCCAATCAACCGCCACGCGGCGCCCAAGGCTGCAGGCTGTTGGGGCCCGGGCGCGCAGACTTGCCCTTCGCCTCTCGCTCAGCCAAGTCCGGTGCGCCTTGAGCCCGGGGGCTCTGTCGGCGTTCAGGAACGGGGTCCCGGACTTGCACGCCTGCGGCTGCGGCGTGGCTCAAGGGGGCCCATCACGCCCATCTTCATCAACACAAGCTCAAGACCCTCGCGAGGGGCCAAGCCTCGTGGGGCGGACGACAGGGAGCTTCCTCAGGCACGGCCTCGTCAGGCTGGCTCGCGAGGAGGTAGAGAGATCAAGGCGGGGTACCTCACGAGGTGCCCATGACGCAGCCATGACGACCAAGGGCGCCGGTGGGCGCCACCACAGCAGTGTCCTCCTTTCCTCTTTGGTGCAAAGGGAGCAAGCGCAGGCGAGAGCATCAAGCAAAGGTGTCCATTTCGGTGCAACAAGACCAAGACCAGTCCAACAGCAGGAAGGAAGTCATTGTGGAGCCCAAGCCGGCGTCACCACCAAAGCCTTTGACAGGCGAGGACCAACTTTAGTCAGGATAAGTGTACCAGATGTTCCCCTTCAAAATGGCCAATTGTTGGCGCCCTTCCCGCTCAATATTTGGGAAGAGGCCCAGGGCCTATGCCTATAAATAGGACTAGCCGCCCACAGGGTAGAGGGATCGGAATGAGTAGCTAGAGGCAATCTGGAATCAGAGAGAGAAAGAAGGCGACTGAACTCCTCCTAGCAGTTCATCGCCCCGGCCAAGAACAGACCCTCGCGAGGCTGTTCTTGCTTGTGTTGTTCATCACCATCAGCCCAAGAGGCAATCCACCACGCCTCAAACTAGAGTAGGGTATTACACCACAATGGTGGCCCGAACTAGTATAAACCCTGTGTCTCTTGTGTTGTTCCTTTCGTAGTTTAGATCATAGCGAGGCGGCGGGGGGCAGGTAGGTAGAGGGTGAGATTCCGCGCGCACTCAAGTGTTCGAACCTCAAGGGTCTGTCGGAACCCGAAATCCGACAATGTTCTCCTGGATGTTCTTGGAGATCCATCCGATGTAATCTTCTTTTTGGTGTGTTTGTCGAGATCCGATGAATTGTGGATTTATGATCAGCTTATCTATGAATATTATTTGAATCTTCTCTGAATTATTTTATGCATGATTTGATATCCTAGTTCTTAGTTGTTAGTTTTCTTTCTGTTTTTTCCTTGGCTTATCTCAAGCCTTATGTACAGTGGAACCTTTTTGTGTTTCTTACCTTAAAATAATAAAAATTGCACTGGGGTTTTGCCCTACTGTGTATAGTCAAAAAAAATTCTCTACGAACTATCAGTTTAGTTTGGCCAACTAGATTGGTTTTTCTCAACTAGATTGGTTTTTCTTGAAATGGGAGAAATGCTTAGCTTTGGGTTCAATCTTGCGGTGTCCTTTCCCAGTGACAGTAGGGGAAGCAAGGCATGTATTGTATTGTTGCCATCGAGGATAAAAAGATGGGGTTTACATCATATTGCTTGAGATTCTTCCTCTACATCATTTTATCTTACTTAATGTGTTACTCTGTTCTTCATGAACTTAATACTCTAGATGCAGGCAAGAGTCGGTCGATGTGTGGAGTAATAGTAGTAGATGCATAATCGTTTCGGTCTACTTGACACGGACGTGATGCCTATATTTCATAATCATTGCCTTAGATATCGTCATAACTTTGTGCTTTTCTATCAATTGCTCGACAGTAATTTGTTCACCCACCATATTATTTGCTATCTTGAGAGAAGCCTCTAGTGAAACCTATGGCCCACGGGTCTATTTTCCATCATATAAGTTTCCGATCTTCTATTTTCCATCGTATTATTTTCCGATCTACTATTTTGCAATCTTTTATTTTCCGATCTATAAACCCAGAAACCCAAAAATATTTACTTTATCGTTTGTTTAGTTTTATCTATCTCTATCAGATCTCACTTTTGCAAGTGACCATGAAGGGATTGACAACCCCTTTATCGCACTGGGTGCAAGTTGTTTGATTGTTTGTGCAGGTATCAGCGATTTGTGCGTTGTCTCCTACTGGATTGATACCTTGGTTCTCTAACTGAAGGAAATACTTATCTCTACTTTGTTGCATCACCCTTTCCTCTTCAAGGGAAAAACCAACGCAAGCTCAAGAAGTAGCAATGGTGTCTAGATTGGATCTTGTGGTTCTGGAACTTGCGGTGGCTGGAATTGTGTTTCGTCAACTCCCCTAGGGTTTCCGGAATATTTTGGTATTTATAGGGTGAAGTGGCGGTACGGGAGGCCACCGAGGTGGGCACAACCCACCAGGGCGTGTCTAGGCCCCCAGGCGCGCCCAGGTGGGTTGTGCCCCCCTCAGGGCACCCCTCTGGTACTTCTTTGGCTCAAGTTGTTCCTTCTGGTCCAGAAAAATACTCCAAAAAGTTCCGCTGCGTTTGGACTCCGTTTGGTATTGATTTTATGCAATGTAAAAACCAAGCAAAAAATAACAACTCACACTAGGCACTATGTCAATAGGTTAGTCCCAAAAAATGATATAAAGTTGCTATAAAATGATTATAAAACATCCAAGAATCATAATATAACATCATGGAACAATCAAAAATTATAGATACGTCGGAGACGTATCACGCACATATCACTATCTCCATATCGCAAAACTATTGCAAGGAATCAAGTTTGTCATATCGAATGATCTTCATGAAAGTTTTTATTATTTCCCCCTTGGATATCCATCAATTCAGGACCAAACTCATATCTCGTGCAAGTTACCATTACTATTCTCAACTCTCAAAAAGATTTTAGTGAAGCACGACAGCATAAATATTTCTTAAAAATTATCAACACTCAAAATAATATAAGTGGAGCATGAGAGCATATTTCTTTAAAAAATCAACTCTCAAAAAAATATAAGTGAAGCATGAGAGCGTATTTCTTAAAAAAATAACCCTCAAAATAATATAAGTGAAGAAAGAGAGTTTATGTATTTAAAATATAACCACCTCCGTGCTCAAAAAGATATAAGTAAGTGAAGTACTAGAGCAACTGCCTAGCTCAAAAGATTTAAGTGAAGCACATATAGTATTCTAGCAAATCGTGATATGTGTGTGGCTCTCTCAAACAAGTATGTTCAGTAAGGATGATTGTAACAAACTAAAAGGAAAAACAATCTAATACTCATATAATACAAAACGCTCCAAGCAAAACTCATGATATGTGACGAATAGAAATATAGCTCCACCTAAAATTACCGATGGTCGTTACAAGGGGATGCCTTCCGGGGCATCCCCAAGCTTAGTTGCTTGGGAGTCCTTGAATATTACCTTGGGATGCCTCAGGCATCCCCAAGCTTAGGCTCTTGCCACTCCTTATTCCTTCATCCATCGCAATCTCACCCAAACTGAAAACTTCAACCACACAAAACTTAACAAAACCTTTGTGAGATCCGTTAGTATAATAAAGCAAATCACCGCTTTAAGTACTATTGAAAACCCATTCTTATTTTGTTATTGCATTATACCTACTATATTCTAACTTTACCATGGCTTGTACACCCCGATACAATCCACAGATTCATCAAAATAAGCACACAATGCAACGAAAAGAGAATCTGTCAAAAACAAAACAGTCTATAGTAATCTTTACATTGACCATACTTTTGTAACTCCAAAAATTCTGAAACATTAGAACAATGTGGGAATTTTGTATATCAATCATGTGCAAAAAATTTAGAATTTTATCACGCTCTAGCTGAGCACATCAATTCAGCTACTGGGTGCAAAAGTTTCTGTTAATGCACAGAATCAAAGCAACTATCACTCAAATCATCCGCAAGGCTTTACTTGGCACAAACACTAACTAAAACACTAACACACAATCATGTCAGTAGCATAATTGCATATTATTGAAAAACAGCAAGGAATTTTTTTTAAAGATAACTATTGTGTTACCTCCCAACAAGCTCTTTCTTTATAGCGAGATAGGCTTGAGATTTTATGGATACTCACATGAAAGATAATAATTGAAACACAAAGAGAGCATCATAAAACATGTGACAAACATATTTAAGTCTAACTTACTTCCTATGCATAGGCATTTTATAAGCAAACAAATTATCAAGGCAAACAAAAACTAGCATATGCAAGGAAGAAGAAAGAAACAATAGCAATCTCAACATAACAAGAGGTAATTTAGTAACACGAAAATTTTTACAACCATATTTTCCTCTTTCATAATAATTACATGTAGGATCATAATCAAATTCAACAATATAGCTATCATATAAAAATTTCCTCTTCATGATCCACATGCAAAAAAGTTTTTATAATCTTCCAAGATAGTGGGATTAACATTAAGTAAAGTCATGACCTCTCCAAACCCACCTTTATAAAAAAATTCATTAGATTGAACACTCTCCAAATATGTGAGATTATTTTTACCTAAAGTTGACGCACTTCCAAACCCACTTTCAATATTATTGCAAACATTATTATCAATGATATATTGATCATGAGGCTTAAATAAATTTTCAAGATCATAAGAAGCATCACCCCAATCAAGGTCATTACAATAAGTAGTAGACGTAGCAAAATTAGCATCCGCAAGCTTGTAGCTTAGCATATCATTAGAACAATTGTCATTAGTAGAGTTTGTAATAATTTCATTGCAATCATGCTTTTCATTCAAGGGGCTATCAAGCGTGGGTGCAATAGCAATAATATCATGTTTAACATAAGGAACTATAACAAGTTCGTCTCCATAAGCATCATTAAAATTGGCATCATGGCCATAAGAATAGAAAGCAACATGTTCATCAAGGGGGCATATTTCAATCAAATCAACGGAATCATAATTATCTATAGATTCATGCATATCATTATTCTCTTCCAAAGTAGCAAACATTCTCCTAATGAATTCACTAACATAGGCATTAGAAGCATAGTTTTCATAGTAATATTTAAGTATGGTGAAATTTTCAGATTTATAGAGAATAATATCATATATTTCAATCAAAGAAGCAACTTCATAACCAACCTTAAAGGCAACAAATTCTTCGATCTTTGATATCATAGTAACCATAAACACCTTTGGCGTAAGAAGATAAGATTTCATTATCATTAAACTCGCATAGTTAGGGAAGATGTTTCTTAGGGTTCTCCGAGCAGCAAGTAAAATCATAAATTTCACATAGATAACAAGCATAGCATTGCAAACAATTTATTTGATTCCATAAGAGTCTCCCTTTTTGAGACAAACGGTGACACACAAAATGAGCATGCTCATCTAATGATTTTCCCTCAACTAAACTAGTTGGGGTTTCAGCACGAGCACACATGGACCAAAGATGATCCAAGTAGAAAACTTTAAATGGATCCATAGTCATCTGAATTTTTTGCTTTCATTTTCTGTTTTTAAGTGTGCACATGAACGCAAAGAAAACAAGCAGCCAAGCAAAAAGGCAAACACAAAAAAGGCAAACGGAAAATATTTTTGTATTTTCGCAAATGGGATCAAGCACCGTAAGATCGAACCCATCACAAAGCACCTCTTCCCATTGCAAGATGAATAGATCAAGTTGGCCAAACAAAACCCAAATATCAGAGAAGAAATATGAGGCTATAAGTAATCATGCATATAAGAGATCAAAAGACTCAAATAACTTTCATGGATAAAAACATAGATCTGATCATAAACTCAAAGTTCATCGTGAAGGAAATATGCCCTAGAGGCAATAATAAAGTTATTATTTATTTCATTCTATCATGATAAATGTTTATTATTCATGCTAGAATTGTATTGATCGGAAACATGATACATGCGTGAATACATAGACAAACAGAGTGTCACTAGTATGCCTCTACTTGACTAGCTCCTTAATCAAAGATGGTTATGTTTCCTGGCCATAGACATGAGTTGTCATTTGATTAACGGGATCACATCATTAGGAGAATGATGTGATTGACTTGACCCATTCTGTTAGCTTAGCACTTGTCATTTAATATGTTGCTATTGCTTTCTTCATGACTTATACATATTCCTATGACTATGAGATTATGCAACTCTCGTTTACCGGAGGAACACTTTGTGTGCTACCAAATGTCACAACGTAACTGGGTGATTATAAAGGTGCTCTACAGGTGTCTTCGAAGGTACTTGTTGGTTTGGCGTATTTCGAGATTAGGATTTGTCACTCCGATTGTCGGAGAGGTATCTCTGGGCCCACTCGGTAATGCACGTCACTATAAGCCTTGCAAGCATTGTAACTCACAGAACGAGTAAAGAGAGTTGCCGGTAACGAGATTGAACTAGGTATTGAGATACCGACGATCAAATCTCGGGCACGTAACATACCGATGACAAAGGGGACAACATATGTTGTTATGCGATTTGACCGATAAAGATCTTCATAGAATATGTAGGAGCCAATATGAGCATCCAGGTTCCGCTATTGGTTATTGGTCGGACACGTGTCTCGGTCATGTCTACATAGTTCTCGAACCCGTAGGGTCCGCACGCTTAAAGTTTCGGTGACGATTGTATTATGAGTTTTTGTGTTTTGATGTACTGAAGGTTTTTCGGAGTCCCGGATGTGATCAAGGACATGACGAGGAGTCTCGAAATGGTCGAGGCGTAAAGATCGATATGTTGGACGACTATGTTCGGACACCGGAATGGTTTCGGGGAGTTTCGGACATATACCTGAGTACCGAGGGGTTACGGGAACCCCCCCGGGGAGTTTAATGGGCCAAGATGGGCCTTAGTGGAGAAGAGGAGGGGCGGCTAGGGCTGGCCGCGCCCCCCCCCCCCTCCCCCTCTAGTCTAAATTGGACAAGGAGGGGAGGGCGGCGCCCCCTTTCCTTCCCCCTCTCCTTCCTTCCTTTCCCCTCCTACTCCAACTTGGAAAGAGGAGTCCTACTCCGGTGGGAGTAGGACTCCTCCCTGGCGCACCCTCCCCTGGCCGGCCACCTCCTCCCCCCTGGTCCTTTATATACGGGGGCAGGGGGGCACTTCTAGACACAACAATTGATCTCTTGATCTCTTAGCCGTGTGCGGTGCCCCCCTCCACCATATTCCACCTCGATCATATCATAGCGGTGCTTAGGCGAAGCCCTGCGTCTGTAGCATCATCATCACCGTCACCACGCCGTCATGCTGACGGAACTCTCCCGTGAAGCTCTGCTGGATCGGAGTTCGCGGGACGTCATCGAGCTGAACGTGTGCTGAACTCGGAGGTGCCGTATGTTCGGTACTTGGATCGGTCGGATCGTGAAGACGTACGACTACATCAACCGCTTTGTGCTAACGCTTCCGCTTTCGGTCTATGATGGTACGTGGACAACACTCTCCCCTCTCGTTGCTATGCATCACCAAGATCCTGTGTGTGCGTCGGATTTTTTTTAAAATTACTACGTTCCCCAACAGTGGCATCTGAGCCAGGTTTTATGCGTAGATGTTATATGCACGAGTAGAACACAAGTGAGTTGTGGGCGATACAAGTCATACTGCTTACCAGCATGTCATACTTTGGTTTGGTGGTATTATTGGATGAAGCGGCCCGGACCGACATTACGCGTACGCTTACGCGAGACTGGTTCTACCGACGTGCTTTGCACACAGGTGGCTGGCGGGTGTCAGTTTCTCCAACTTTAGTTGAACCGAGTGTGGCTACGCCTGGTCCTTGAGAAGGTTAAAACAGCACCAACTTGACGAACTATCGTCTGGTTTTGATGCGTAGGTAAGAACGGTTCTTGCTCAGCCCGTAGCAGCCACGTAAAACTTGCAAAAACAAAGTAGAGGACGTCTAACTTGTTTTTGCAGGGCATGTTGTGATGTGATATGGTCAATACATGATGCTATCTTTTATTGTATGAGATGATCATGTTTTGTAACGAGTTATCGACAATCTGGCGGAGCCATATGGTTGTCGCTTTATTGTATGCAATGCAATCGCCTACGTAATGCTTTACTTTATCACTAAGCGGTAGCGATAGTCGAGAAGCAATAGTTGGCGAGGCGACAACGATGCTACGATGGAGATCAAGGTGTCGCTACCGGTGGCGATGGTGATCATGGCGGTGCTTCGGAGAAGGAGATCACAAGCACAATATGATGATGGCCATATCATATCACTTATATTGATTGCATGTGATGTTTATCCTTTATGCATCTTATTTTGCTTTGATTGACGGTAGCATTATGAGATGATCTCTCACTAAATTTCAAGATAAAAGTGTTCTCCCTGAGTATGCACTGTTGCCAAAGTTCGTCGTGTCGAGACTCCACATGATGATCGGGTGTGATAAGCACTACGTTCATCTACAAGGGTGCAAGCCAGTTTTGCACACGCAGAATACTCGGGTTAAACTTGACGAGCCTAGCATATGCAGATATGGCCTCGTAACACTGAGACCGAAAGGTCGAGCGTGAATCATATAGTAGATATGATCAACATAATGATGTTCACCATTGAAAACTACTCCATCTCACGTGATGATCGGACATGGTTTAGTTGATTTGGACACGTGATCACTTAGATGATCAGAGGGATATCTATCTAAGTGGGAGTTCTTAAATAATATGATTAATTGAACTTAAATTTATCATGAACTTAGTACCTGATAGTATTTTGCTTGTCTATGTTTGTAGATAGATGGCCCGTGCTGTTGTTCCATTAAATTTTAATGCGTTCCTTGAGAAAGCAAAGTTGAAAGATGATGGTAGCAATTACACGGACTGGGTCCGTAACTTGAGGATTATCCTCATTGCTACACAGAAGAATTACGTCCTGGAAGCACCGGTGGGTGCCAGGCCTGCTACAGATGCAACTGACGACGTTAAGAACGTCTAGCAGAGCAAAGCTGATGACTAGTCGATAGTTCAGCGTGCCATGCTTTACGGCTTAGAACCGGGGCTTCAACGACGTTTTGAACGTCATGGAGCATATGAGATGTTCCAGGAGTTGAAGTTAATATTTCAAGCAAATGCCCGGATTGAGAAATATGAAGTCTCCAATAAGTTCTAGAGCTGCAAGATGGAGGAGAATAGTTCTGTCAGTGAACATATACTCAAGTTGTCTGGGTATAACAATCACTTGATTCAATTGGGAGTAAATCTTCCGGATGACAGTGTCATTGATAGAATTCTTCAATCACTGCCACCAAGCTACAAGAGCTTCGTGATGAACTATAATATGCAAGGGATGGATAAGACAATTCTCGAGCTCTTCGCAATGCTAAAGGCTGCGGAGGTAGAAATCAAGAAGGAGCATCAAGTGTTGATGGTCAATAAGACCACCAGTTTCAAGAAAAAAGGGAAAAGGGAAGAAGAAGGGGAACTTCAAGAAGAATAGCAAACAAGTTGCTGCTCAAGAGAAGAAACCCAAGTCTGGACCTAAGCACGAGGCCGAGTGCTTCTCCGCAAGCGACTGGTCACCGAAGCGGAACTACCCCAAGTATTTGGCGGATAAGAAGGATGGCAAGGTGAACAAAGGTATATGCGATATACATGTTATTGATGTGTACCTTACGAGCTCGCATAGCACTGGGTATTTGATACTGGTTACATTGCTAATATTTGCAACTCGAAGCAGGACTACGGATTAAGCAAAGACTAGCTAAGGGCGAGGTGACGATGCGCGTCGGAAATGGTTCCAAAGTCGATGTGATCGCCGTCGGCACGCTACCTCTACATCTACCTTCGGGATTACTTTTAGACCTGAATAATTGTTATTTGGTGCTAGCGTTGAGCATGAACATTATATCTGGATCTTGTTTGATGCGAGACGGTTATTCATTTAAATCTGAGAATAATGGTTGTTCTATTTATATGAGTAATATCTTTTATGGTCATGCACCCTTGAAGAGTGGTCTATTTTTGTTGAATCTCGAAAGTAGTGATACACATATTCATAATGTTGAAGCCAAAAGATGCAGAGTTGATAGTGATAGTGCAACTTATTTGTGGCATATCCGTTTGGGTCATATTGGTGTAATGCGCATGAAGAAACTCCATACTGATGGACTTTTGGAATCACTTGATTATGAATCACTTGGTACTTGCGAACCGTGCCTCATGGGCAAGATGACTAAAACGCCGTTCTCCGGAACTATGGAGTGAGCAACTGATTTGTTGGAGATCATACATACTGATGTATGTGGTCCAATGAATGTTGAGGCTCGCGACGGGTATCGTTATTTTCTCACCTTGACAGATGATTTAAACAGATATGGGTATATCTACTTAATGAAACATAAGTCTGAAACATTTGAAAAGTTCAAAGAATTTCACAGTGAAGTTGAAAATCATCGTAACAAGAAAATAAAGTTTCTACGATCAGATCGTGGAGGAGAATATTTGAGTTACGAGTTTGGTCTACATTTGAAACAATGCGGAATAGTTTCGCAACTCACGTCACCGGAACACCACAGCGTAATGGTGTGTTCGAACGTTGCAATCGTACTTTACTAGATATGGTGCGATCTATGATGTCTCTTACTGATTTACCGCTATCATTTTGGGGTTATGCTCTAGAGACAGTTGCATTCACGTTAAATTAGGCACCATCAAAATCCGTTGAGTCGACACCTTATGAACTGTGGTTTGGCAAGAAACCAAAGTTGTCGTTTCTTAAAGTTTGGGGCTGCGATGCTCATGTGAAAAAGCTTCAACCTGATAAGCTCGAACCCAAATCGGAGAAATGTGTCTTCATAGGATACCCAAAGGAAACTCTTGGGTACACCTTCTATCACAGATCTGAAGGCAAAACATTCCTTGCTAAAAATGGATCCTTTCTAGAGAAGGAGTTTCTCTCAAAAGAAGTGGGTGGGAGGAAAGTAGAACTTGATGAGGTAACTGTACCTGCTCCCTTATTGGAAAGTAGTTCATCACAGAAACCGGTTCCTGTGACACCTACACCAATTAGTGAGAAAGCTAATGATGATGATCATGAAGCTTCAGATCAAGTTACTACCGAACCTCATAGGTCAACCAGAGTGAGATCCACACCAGAGTGGTACGGTAATCATATTCTGGAGGTCATGTTACTAGACCATGACGAACCTACGAACTATGAAGAAGCAATGGTGAGCCCAGATTCCGCAAAATGGCTTGAGGCCATGAAATCTGAGATGGGATCCATGTATGAGAACAAAGTGTGGACTTTGGTTGACTTGCCCGATGATCGACGAGCAATTGAGAATAAATGGATCTTTAAGAAGAAGACATACGCTAACGGTAATGTTACTGTCTATAAAGCTCGACTTGTTGCGAAAGGTTTTCGAAAGTTCAAGGGATTGACTACGATGAGACCTTCTCACCCTAGCGATGCTTAAGTCCGTCCGAATCATGTTAGCAATTGCCGCATTTTCTGATTATGAAATTTGGCAAATGGATGTAAAGACTGCATTCCTGGATGGATTTCTGGAAGAAGAGTTGTATATGATGCAACTTGAAGGTTTTATCGATCCAAAAGGAGCTAACAAAGTGTGCAAGCTCCAGAGATTCATTTATGGACTGGTGCAAGCCTCTCGGAGTTGGAATAAACGCTTTGATAGTGTGATCAAAGCATATGGTTTTATACAGACTTTTGGAGAAGCCTGTATTTACAAGAAAGTGAGTGGGAGCTCTGTAGCATTTCTAATCTTATTTTTGGATGACATATTGTTGATTGGAAATGATATAGAATTTCTGGATAGCATAAAAGGATACTTGAATAAAAGTTTTTCAATGAAGGACCTCGGTGAAGCTGCTTACATATTGGGCATGAAGATCTATAGAGATAGATCAAGACGCTTAATTGGACTTTCACAAAGCACATACCTTGACAAGGTTTTGAAGAAGTTCAAAATGGATCAAGCAAAGAAAGGGTTCTTGCCTGTGTTACAAGGTGTGAAGTTGAGTAAGACTCAATGCCCGACCACTGCAGAAGATAGAGAGAAAATGAAAGATGTTCCCTATGCTTCAGCCATAGGCTCTATCATGTATGCAATGATGTGTACCAGACCTGATGTGTGCCTTGCTATTAGTTTAGCAGGGAGGTACCAAAGTAATCCAGGAGTGGATCACTAGACAGCGGTCAAGAACATCCTGAAATACCTGAAAAGGACTAAGGATATGTTTCTCGTTTATGGAGGTGACAAAGAGATCATCGTAAATGGTTACGTTGATGCAAGCTTTGACACTGATCCGGACGATTCTAAATTGCAAACCAGATACGTGTTTATATTGAACGGTGGAGCTGTCAGTTGGTGCAGTTCTAAACAAAGCGTCGTGGCGGGATCTACGTGTGAAGCAGAGTACATAGCTGCTTCGGAAGCAGCAAATGAAGGAGGCTGGATGAAGGAGTTCATACCCGATCTAGGTGTCATACCTAGTGCATCGGGTCCAATGAAAATCTTCTGTGATAATACTCGTGCAATTGCCTTCGCAAAGGAATCCAGATTTCACAAGAGGAGAAAGCACATCAAGAGACGCTTCAATTCCATCCGGGACCAAGTCCAGGTGGGAGACATAGAGATTTGCAAGATACATACGGATCTGAATGTTGCAGACCCATTGACAAAGCCTCTTCCACGAGCAAAACATGATCAGCACTAAGGCTCCATGGGTGTTAGAATCATTACTGTGTAATCTAGATTATTGACTCTAGTGCAAGTGGGAGACTGGGAAATATGCCCTAGAGGCAATAATAAAGTTATTATTTATTTCCTTATATCAGGATAAATGTTTATTATGCATGCTAGAATTGTATTAACTGGAAACATGATACATGTGTGAATACATAGACAAACAGAGTGTCACTAGTATGCCTCTACTTGACTAGCTCGTTAATCAAAGATGGTTATGTTTCCTGGCCATAGACATGAGTTGTCATTTGATTAACGGGATCACATCATTAGGAGAATGATGTGATTGACTTGACCCATTCCGTTAGCTTAGCACTTGATCGTTTAATATGTTGCTATTGCTTTCTTCATGACTTATACATGTTCCTATGACTATGAGATTATGCAACTCCCGTTTATCGGAGGAGCACTTTGTGTGCTATCAAACATCACAACGTAACTGGGTGATTATAAAGGTGCTCTGCAGGCGTCTCCGAAGGTACTTGTTGGGTTGGCGTATTTTGAGATTAGGATTTGTCACTCCGATTGTCGGAGAGGTATCTCTGGGCCCACTCGGTAATGCACATTACTATAAGCCTTGCAAGCATTGTAACTAATGAGTTAGTTGCGAGATAATGTATTACGGAACGAGTAAAGAGACTTGCCGGTAACGATATTGTACTAGGTATTGAGATACCGACGATCGAATCTCGGGCAAGTAACATACCGATGACAAAGGGAACAACGTATGTTGTTATGCGGTTTGACCGATAAAGATCTTTTAGAATATGTAGGAGCCAATATGAGCATCCAGGTTCCGCTATTGGTTATTGGCCGGAGACGTGTCTCGGTCATGTCTACATAGTTCTCGAACCCGTAGGGTCCGCACGCTTAAAGTTTCGGTGACGATTGTATTATGAGTTTTTGTGTTTTGATGTACCGAAGGTTGTTCGGAGTCCCTGATGTGATCACGGACATGACGAGGAGTCTCGAAATGGTCGAGACGTAAAGACCGATATATTGGACGACTATGTTCGGACACCGGAATGGTTTCGGGGAGTTTCAGACATATACCAAGGGGTTACCGGAACCCCCGGGGAGTTTAATGGGCCAAGATGGGCCTTAGTGGAGAAGTGGAGGGGCGGCTAGGGCTGGCCATGCGCCCCCTCCCCCTCTTGTCCGAATTGGACAAGGAAGGGGGGCACCCCCTTTCCTTCCCCCTCTCTCCTTCCCTTCGTTTCCCCCTCCAACTCCAACTAGGAAAAGAGGGAGTCCTACTCCCGGTGGGAGTAGGACTCCTCCCTGGCGCGCCATCCCCTAGCCGGACGCCTCCTCCCCCCTGGTCCTTTATATACGGGGGCAGGGGGCACCTCTAGACACAACAATTGATCTCTTAATCTCTTAGCCATGTGCGGTGCCCCCCTCCACCATATTCCACCTCGATCATATCGTAGCGGTGCTTAAGCGAAGCCCTCGTCGGTAGCATCATCATCACCGTCACCACACCGTCATGCTGACGGAACTCTCCCGTGAAGCTCTGTTGGATAGGAGTTCGCGGGACGTCATCGAGCTGAACGTGTGCTGAACTCGGAGGTGTCGTACGTTCGGTACTTGGATCGGTCGGATCGTGAAGACGTACGACTACATCAACCGCGTTGTGCTAACGCTTCCGCTTTCGGTCTATGAGGGTACGTGGACAACACTCTCCCTCTCGTTGCTATGCATCACCATGATCCTGTGTGTGCGTAGGATTTTTTTTGAAATTACTACGTTCCCCAACATGCTAGGGGATGATGGGCACGCACAAAGCGCCTAGTATGCCGAGCTGACTGAAAATTCACTAGACGATGAGAGCCGTCAGTCTATGGTGTTCGGATGGTCCGGTAGCGCCTGTGGCAGGGCCTCTAGAAGGCGGTACCACTCGGCAGTTTCCACCGGGCCAAATGAGCGCCTGAGCCGGACATCCCAATGCCCTAGGTGCCTGGCCGCACAAACTAGAAGAGACGGATCTGTACAGATGGAGAACAATACTGGGAACCCCATCCTTAGCGGCTCGTCCCCAACCCATGGGTCTAGCCAGAACTGGGTTCCCTCCCCATTACCTATAGAGAAGGAAATTCCTAGTCGAATTTCCTCCTTGATCTTTTTAATCGCACACTAGAACTAGGAACCTCCAAAGCGGGAGCATGCAAGGAGCGGCTCGCCCCTTAGGTACTTTGCCTGAAGGAGCTAGAGCCACAGGCCTCCTTCGCCACGCAGGATCCGCCACACCCAACGTAGCATGAGAGCGACGTTCATCCTACAAGATGTCGTAATCCCTAGACCTCTGCGGTCCTTGGGAAAGCAGATATCTGCCCACTTGACCATGTGGTACTTCTAGCGGCCATCAGATGCCTGCCAGAAGAACCTAGCGAGCTCCTTATCGAACGAGCTATGGACGCCCTCCGGAAGGATATACAACACCATCATATACATGGGAAGGCTCGATTGCTTAGAACTAATGAGGACCGTTTTACTTCTCTTGGATGTAAACCGGCCTCACCACGGCTCGGCCTGTGCAGCCACCCGGCCGACCAAAGGATCAAATCCACTCGACAAGATCTTTGGGTCAACCAAAGGCACCTCAAAATACGTTGTGGGGAACGACGCCAGCTTGAAGTTTAAGTTATCAACAATCTGTTGTTGGTCCTCAAGCGGAAACCTGAGAACGAAGACCTCATTTTGGTCAAAGTTGATCTTTAGGCCCGACATCGCCTCGAAGCACAGAAGACCTCACTTTTGTCAAATTCCTTTAGCTGTGCTGCAGAAATAGTTCGATGGCACAACAATCGCTTGATTGCACAAGGATTGATTCATTTGAGTGAGAAGGTTCTGATGCAACTGCTACGTGGGAAGATTTGGACACTGTTCACTAGTAGTTCCCGTGCTCGCCGGCTTAGATGGCAAGCCGTTACTAAGGGCCTGTTTGGTTTCAAATAAGTCACCAACTTATAAGTCGAAAAGTGAAAAAAGTAACTTATTTTGTCAAACAGACCCAACTTATAAGTCACCCCAACTTATAAGTACTCCCTCTGTTTTTTTTAGTCTGCGTATAAGATTTGGTCAAAGTCAAACTTTATAAAGTTTGACCAATTTTGTAGAAAAAAATATCAACATCTACAATATTAAATCTATATATGGTATGAAAACGAATTTCATGATGTATCCAACAATATTGATTTCATATTGTGAATTTTGATATTATTTTCTATAAACTTAGTTAAAGTTAACAAAGTTTGACTTTGACCAAATCTTATACGCAGAATAAAAAGAAACAAAGGGAGTACAAATAGACTAGTCGTAGCTCAGGTGTGCTTGGAAACGGAAGGATAGGAATTGGCTGGACTAGTTTGTAACCCCATTTCTAGTTATCCGTAAGTGCTATGGATCCTCACAATATGATATATACTAAATCTGGCCAGGTTTCTTTTACCAGGTATTTTTGACTTTTTCCTATCAATAAAAATCAGGCCAATAGGATAATGACACGTTAATTTGTGGGGGAGCTGGCGGGGTGCGCTTCTGTGTACGTTTGGCGATTTTGTTGTGGATTGACAGTCAAAGTTTCGCTGTTGACTATAGATTGCAATCGACTGGTTTGTTACGTCCGTATAGTCGGTGGCCGCTGAAATCGCTAGCCTAGGCGCTTCTCTTCGGGAGAGACCTCGTCGATGTCAAGGCCACCACGACACCGCCGAACAAGACTATAAATAGACTCTCCTTCGCTCTCTCCCGTTATCTTTCACATCCGTGTGCTCCGCTGCGGTGCAGACTGGCGTCGCCTGCCCCAACGGCCCGAGGGTCCTCACGCGTCAGGCCGCCTCGGCTGGAGTGTGCCAAGGTGAGGAGCTGCCATGACCGTGGATCCCCCAACCTCCTCTGCTCCTTCTAACCTCTTATACCACTCCCCTGATGTGCTCCATACTGCTCTCGTGACAGAGATGACGGTCAACCTTTGGTTGCACGGGGCAGCGGCCAGCCATGGGACTCGACGGTACTGTCGCCGGCGCTCTGCACCTTCCGCCGGTATCTCCTGTACGTGCCTACATCACTCCCTGTCCCTTGTCCCTGCTACAGCCGGTGGACCTCCACATGTTGGACGAGAACAAGGGCACCGAAGACCATGGCCAGTCCCGTGAGGCCGTGACACCATGCCTCTCCCACCTCATTCGGTGGCTTTCTGCTGCCCCTGCGCTGGGAGCTCACCATGGAGGGACTCGCCATGGATCGAGCATCGTTCTGGAGTTTGGATGCAACTGCCCGCTGCCCTGCAAGTTGATTGTTCCAACGCCCACCAGGTGTTTGACGTAATGTTTGGACGGCTGTAGGTAAAAGAAAATCAGTTCTATCCAGAAACTATGTTGCTATAATCCTAATTTTGTGTTCTTCCAAGAGATTTGACTTCACCATTAATTGAGCGAAAGGACTTTCCTCAACCATGCACCATATATTGTTTCCACATTCATTTTTCTCTTTATTAACTTAGTTATTCTCTTATTACCATGTTTATGATTTCCGCTGCAAAGTTTGATGACATGTTTCCTTTTATAGTGTTGATGATAAGCCATCGAAGGTTATATGCGTGTTCCATCCCAAGCACAATTCTTTTTTCTTGACATGTTCCTTTTGTGATATGTCTGCTTATGCAATGAGGCTCAGCTTGCTACTGGTGGATTGCAGCTTGGAAATATGTTGAAAGAGAGCTTTACTGTCAGGAGGCCCTCCATAGGAAATAGGATGCAGTGTAAAATGGACCGTGCCTTAACCCTTTTTTGGCATGAACTTCATGGATGAGGCAATTGAGCTCTACACAACAAGCATATTTAATACATCAAGGTTGTTAGGCACAATTTGTGACGCCCCCGATTCAATCATACACTAATCATGCACGCAAATGTGTACGATCAAGATCAAGGACTCACGGGAAGATATCACAACACAACTCTACAAATAAAATAAGTCATACAAGCATCATAATACAAGCCAGGGCCTCGAGGGCTCGAATACAAGTGCTCGATCATAGGCGAGTCAGCGGAAGCAACAATATCTGATCTGAGACATAAGTTAAACAAGGTGCCATAAGATGGCTAGCACAAACCGGGTTCAGATCGAAGAGGAGCAGGCCTCCTGCACAGGATCCTCTAAGCTACTCTGGTCGTCGTCGTGGGCTGCACGTAGTAGTAGGCACCTCGAGAGTAGTAGTCGTCATAGGCGGTGGCGTCTGCTCCTGGGCTCCATCGTGCAGTTGCAGCAATCGAGTAGAGGTAGGGGAAAAGGGGAACAAGGCAACCGTGAGTACTCATCCAAAGTACTCTTAAGCAAGGAGCTACACTACATATGCATGGATATATGTGTAAAGGCCATATCGGTGGACTGAGCTCGCAGTAAAGCGAGAATAAGAGGGGATAGCTAGTCTTAACGAAGACTAACGCACGGACACCTGCCTTGCAAGCAGTAGAGGAGGGCAATCTGAAGTCCTTCAAGTAACATCATATAGCAATAATCCTACCCGCGATCCCTCGCTCATATCCCCGAGCGAGAGCGACCACCGGTTATATCGGCACTTGGAAGGGTGTGTTTTATCAACTATCCGGTTCTAGTTGTCATAAGCTCAAGGTACAACTCAAGTCGTCACATTATCAAGATCACGGCTATCCGAATAGATTAACTTCCTGCAGGGTGCACCATCTTACCAAAGACGCTTGATCCCATTTGGCGGACACACTTTCTGGGTCATGCCCGCCGCGGAAGATCAACACGTCGCAGCCCCACCTAGGCACTGTGAGAGGCCAAGACGCCGGTCTAAACCTAAGCGCGCAGGGTGCGGGCCCATCGCCTGAGCACACTGACGTTCGAGGGCGGCCGAAGCAGACCTAGCCTAACAGCGTTCGATCCAATCCGTGGCGCCGCGCGCCGCCGACGTCTGAAGTGCCGGTGATACCACGACGCGGGATACCCATAACTACTCCCGCGTAGATGGTTAGTGCGTATAAGCTCGTAGCCAACTCAGATCAAATACCAAGACCTCGTTAAGCGTGTTAAGTAACATGAACGCCGAACAGGGCAGCCCACCTCTCTCCTAGGCGGTCTCAACCTGCCTGTCGCTCCGCCTCAAAGATCCACTCACGGGTGCTCCATCAGCCGACCCGACTTTAATCTCCACATGTATCATGTATAAGTATATAGTATATACCCGTGATCAACTCCCGAGTGATCACGGCCCGATAGTATAGCACGGCAGACGGACAAGTATGTAGGGCCACAGATGAAAGTACTAGCATCCTATACTAAGCATATAGGATTGCAGGTAAGGTAACAACTGAAGTTACAAGGACGGGCTATGCAAAGCGGTATAGGAGTATCTCGAAAACAGTAACATGCTATACTACTCTAATGCAAGCGGTGTAGATAAGAGTAGGCGATATCTGGTGATCAAGGGGGGCTTGCTGGTTGCTCTGGCAAGAGAGAGGGTCGTCAACTCCATAGTCGAGGCGCCGGCCAGCGGCGTCGGCCTCGTAGTCTACCGGAGAGAAGAGGGGAAGAAACAATGAATACAAAGTAAGCAGATGCATATCGATGCATGACATGCCAAGAAGCGATGCTAGGTGTGCCCTAACGTGGTATGAAGTCTTGGTTAAGAAACATCCGGAAGGTATTCCGGTGTTTAGGTTTTCGAGCGGAAGGCCGGGGGAAAAGTTGCAGGTTCAATAGGTTAGGGGTGTGTGGCGGACGAATGGACTGCGTATCCGGATTCGTCTAAATGCGCTCGAGTAACTTTCATGTTGAAAATATTTTAACCGAGTTACGGATTAAAAGATATGATTTTAAAAGATTTTAATAATTTACGGAATTTAATTAATTAATTAATTAATTCGAAAATGTATTTATAGCGTCGACATGATGTCATCTTGACGTCGGCGAGTCAACAGGGTTGGTGAGTCAACCTGACAGTGGGTCCGTTAAGTCATACATTGTTATCTAATTAACCTAATCAAATTTAATTAAATGAGTTAATTAGGTTAATTAGTTATTAGGTTTAACTAATCGGGATTAATTAGATTAACTGATTACTTACTTAATTAATTAATTAATTAATTAGTTTTATTTAATTTTTCATTTTCTTTTTACTATTAAAACCATTACGTGGGGTGGGGCCCCCATGTCATAAGGCCCCACGGGCCAAGCAGGCATCTTGGGCTTGCAGGCGTGGCCGTTCAGGCGCCAAACCGGGGGCAGGCGTGGCGCCCACCGATCCGCGCCGGTGTGGTGGAGGCGGCCGAGGCCGTGGTCCGACGAGGAGCCGGGCGAGGGCGGTCCCAGTGGGGCTTTGGCGGTGTCCGGGTCACGGAGGCGGCGGAGGTAAGCGGAGGGGTGCGGACACGGCCCATGGCGTCGGCATCCGCCAAGCCGTCGCGTGAGTCGCAGGAAGGTCCGGGGTTACATGGCAGGGGCGAGGGCGCCGTCGGGAGAGAGAGGGGTGAGGCCAAGGCGGAGGCCGGGCGGTAGGCACGGGCGAGGGGGAGAAGCGCCGCTTCAGCGAGAGGAGAGGAAGGGGCGGCATGGGCATGACGGCGTGGAGCCGGTGACGGGCAGCGGCGGTGCTCGGCTACTCTGATGGCTTGCGTCGGGGGGGACGAGGGCGCGACGGGGAAAAGGAGAAGCTCACGGGGTCCCGTGGGGTCTAGGAGGCGGGCGCGGTGGAGCTTGATGGCAACCGCGCGAGAGGAGTCGGGGAGGGCTTGGCGCCGGGAGGGATCCGTGAGGCGGGGGCGGCTCGGGGACGACCCTGTGTGGTACCCAGCGATGGGGCGACAGTGTGGAGAGGGGGGGGTCCGGACGGTGGCGCGGGGCGGAGGCGACGGTGTCGGGCGGCGGGGTCGGCGCAGGGTGACAGGAGGCTCGCCCCGATCTGGATCGAGGGGAAGAGAGAAAGTGGATCGGGGAGGCGAGTGAGGCGGGGGTGGCTAGGGTTAGCCGATCCGGGAGGGATAAGTGGCGGCCGGCTGGGCCGGGCCAGGGGGGGCTGGGCAGTGTGAGGGGCCAGTGGGGAGGGGCTGGCCCAGTTGGGCCAGTGGGGTTTCCTCCCCCACTCTCTTTTGTTTTATTTTCTTTTCTTATTTTTCTTTTTCTGTTTTGATTTATTTAAAATATCAAAGCACTTTACAAAAATGTGCACCCACCATAATTAGGTTTGTCATTTTTGGCAACCCCGAACATTTTAGTTTTAGTTTTGAAAACTTTTATCGTTTGCTTTTGTTTTGAGTTTGATTTAGACCGGTTCAATCAGCGTGGGTTTAATCACGAGAATCGAGGTGATTCTTGTTGCTTAATCATCCGGTGTTACAAATCTCCTCCACTACAAGAAATCTCGCCCCGAGATTTAGGAGGTAGAAGGAAAGAGTGCGGGTATTCATCTCGAAGGCGATCCTCGCGTTCCCGTGTGGCCGTCTTGAGTGATTCGACCTTTGGACTTTGAGAATTTGATCGCCTTCGGCGTGTGCGGCGTTCAGCTTGGTCGAGAATGCGGACGGATGCTCTTTATAGGAGAGGTCTGTTGCAATTCGAGCACTTCATGGTCCTTCGCTCGGATTGGGTCCTTGAAACAGCGTCGGAGTTGTGACACGTGGAACACATCGTGAACACGAGAAAGGTTCGACGGAAGCTCCAGATTGATATGCCACTTTTCCGCCTTTCCGGAATAGTGAATGGGCCAACATAGCGAGGAGCTAGCTTGCCCTTGATTCCGGCGATGAGCACCCTTCATTGGTGTAACGCGAAGATAGGCCTTTTCGCCAAAGTTGATAGACCATGTCTTTGTGATGACGGTCATAATTACTCTTTTAGCGTGGTCGAGCAGTCTTGAGATTCTCGCGAATAATGCGGACTTGTTCTTGACATGTTGGATAATATCCGGACGAAGAGTGGGCGTTCCCGCTTTCGACCAGTTCGGAGGGTTCGCACTTTCGTCCATATAACACTTGAAGGGGCCATCTTCGGACTAGCTTGATAGCTATTATTATAAGAGAACTCAGCATACGGAGAGATTCCTCCCATTTCTTGCCGAAGGAAACGACACAAGCTCGAAGCATGTCTTCGAGAATTTGGTTGACACGTTCAACTTGCCCTTGAGACTGTGGATGAAACGGAGTACTGAAAGATAAATGAGTCCCCATAGCTTCTTGAAAACTTGCCCAGAATCTTGAAGTGAATAAGCTGCCACGGTCCGAACTGATAACCAATGGAATACTGTGAAGTGAAACAATTCTGGACATATAGAGCGTTGCAAGCTGGCTAGCAGTGATCGTTTCTTTGACCGCCAGAAAATGAGCAACTTTAGAAAGCCGGTCAATGACAACAAGAATAGCATCATTACCTTTCTGCGATTTGGGAAATCCAAAGTGCGAAGTCCATTTCAACATGGTCCCATTTCCATTCAGGAATAGAGATAGGCTGCGAGTTCGGCAGGCCTTTGATGTTCTGCTTTGATCTGACGGCAAACGTCACACTTAGTAACATAGCGAGCAATGTCTTGCTTCATATTAGACCACCAGAATCTCTGACGAATGTCTTGATACATTGTACTACCAGGATGGATACATAGAGGCGTATCATGAGCTTCTTTCATAACCTTCGAGTCATATTCAGGTTTTCCTTCTTACACGGCACCACTAGGCGGCCTTTGAAGTACAAGGCGCCATCATCGGCAATAGTGAAGAACGAGGATTTCCTGCCTTGAGGTCTTGCTTAATCTTGTAGACTTGAGTCAAATCCTGCATTGTTTTATGGTGCCCACGAGATCGGGTTCAACAGCCAGGTATAGAGGAACCCTGGGGAACAACACGGAGATTCATCTTGCGGAACTCCGGAGGAGGGGGCGAAAAGTGCACCGGAGGAACAATATTATCACGCCCAATATGCGACCCTATCCAAAAGGAACTCGAAGGTCCCACCAAGGATAGACCCATATTGAAACGCTTTTGCAAGGTGGATATCATTACATCAACATTACATAATAGATGGGGATACATACATAAGGCACAAATGCCACAAGAATACATCAACATCATATACAAGATCAACATCCGACTACGGATGAAACATAAACAGAAGCTCAAACGACATCCACCCTGCTAGCCCAGGCTGCCGACCTGGAACCTATCCCCTGATCGAAGAAGCAGAAGAAGAACTCCAAAACGAGCAAATATCGCTCTCACGTCATGATCATCGCAAAACCTGTACCTGCAACTGGTGGTGTAGTAATCTGTGAGCCACGAGGACTCAGCAATCCCATTACCATGGGTATCAAGACTAGCAAAGCTTAATGGGAAAGGAAGGGGTAAAGTGGTGAGGTTGCAGCAGCTGACTAAGCATATATGGTGGCTAACATACGCAAATGAGGCGAGAAGAGAAACAAAGGAACGGTCGTCAACTAGCAATGATCAAGAAGTGATCCCGAACTCCTACTTACGTCAAACATAACCCGAAACCGTGTTCTCCTCTCGATCAACCCGAAAAGAGACACTCACACGTTCGCTACGGTTGGTGTATTTTAGAAGAGTTTGCTTCAAGTTTACTACAATCGGATATTAACAAATTCCCATCTGCCACATAACCGAGGCACGGCTTTGAAAGTTCAAACCTGCAGGGTGTCCCAACAGCCCATGATAAGCTCTCGCGATCAACGAAGGTATTCCTTCTCCCGGGAAGACCGATCAGTCTCGGAATCCGGCTACAAGACATTTCACAGCAATAAAACAAGACCAGCAAAGCCTCCGGCGTGCCGACACCCCAGTAGTAGCATGGTATCTCGTCCCGAGCCACGACAGGATGAGCAGTCCGTACAACTAAAACCAGCCCTCAAGTTTCCCGAGGTGGCGGCTGCAAAGGGCTCTAGTTTGGACCAACACTTAGACAAGCATTGGCCGGGGGCTAAAATGAAGATGACCCTTGAGCGCGACTCCCAAGGGAAAAAGGTAATAGGTCAGGCAAATGGTAAAACCAATGTTGGGCCTTGCTGGAAAAGTCTTATTCAAAGCGAACTGTCAAGGGGGTCCCATAAATCACCCGACCGCGTTAGGGACGCAAAATCCGGGAACATAATACCGATATGACGGAAACTAGGGCGGCAAGAGTGGAACAAAACACCAGGCATGAGGCCGAGCCTTCCACCCTTTACCAAGTATATAGATGCATTAATTAAATAAGATATATTGTGATATCCCAACAAGTAAACATGTTCCAACAAGGAACAACGTCTCCATGTTCAACAAGGAACAAACTTCATCTTCACCTGCAACTAACAACGCTATAAGAGGGCTGAGCAAAGCGGTAACATAGCCAAACAACGGTTTGCTAGGAAGGGTGCAAAAGGTTAGAGGCTGACATGGCAATTGGGATGGCTTGATAAACAGGTAATAGGTAGCGCAGCATAGCGAAAGAACGAAGCAACTAGCATAGCAATGATAGTAGTGAGATCCAGGGTAGCGGTCATCTTGCCTGAAATCCCGCAAGGAAGAAGAACGAGTCCATGAAGAAGACGAGCGGATGAAGCCGAACCAAGCGTGAGCGAGCGAATCCTCACGATCATAGCAAAACAGGAACTAACAAGAAGAAGCACACAACATAGTAAACACACCACACATGAACAAGGCATGATGCATAAACAAGCATGATGCATGACAAAGCTACATGAAGCTACTCATGGCAAGAGATGATGCAAACAAGAGCAACACATCAAAGCAAGTTTAAATGAGGCCGGAACAACATATAACAATTCGGTAAGTCCTCATATGCAAATTTCGAAATTGGTCCAGATCTGAATAAACCTTATGTTCAAGTTGTTAAACAGCAAGTTAAGATGCACCACGATGATCTACACGAAATTCGAGTCAAGTTACATATAAAGTTCATTAGATTCGGAGCTACGGCCTAGAAGATATGAGCAAAACAAGATAAGCATGGCATTGATGCGAAATGCATACAAACATCAAGCAAACACCTCAAAACATGGATACAACATGATAATATGAAGCTACATGCAAAATCAAGCAAGTTTCATATAGAGCACACTCAAAACGGAGCAACGGTTCAACACATACACTCTATACAAGTTATGACAACAATCTGTCCAAAACAGTAACTAGGCATATTGCAAGCATCAAAACAACATGCTACAGGAACTCAACATAATAACAAAAGGCATGGGCATGATGTACAGGTAAAGCATTACAAAACATGAACACTGAACTATCTCCAGAAACAACTAGAACATGCTCAAAATGACATGGCAAGATTGCAACTAATAACAGTTTCAGACTTTAGCAGAAATAACATCAGGTTGCAATGTTTAGAGCTATCAAACAACATGTTACAGGAACTTAACATGGCAAACAAAGGCATGGCATGAATCTAATCAAAGCATAGAACAAAAGTCCCTTACTGACCATAAGCCAAAAAGGATCAGAAAATATAGTAACACCCATGTCAATATTGAAAGTTTCGTTAACAGATTCAGCAACATGACGTGTCAAAAACTGATAACAAGTAGGCATGTTTACAAGCTCAATGCACTCACTACAGAGCCTTAAAATATAAACTAAGCATACATACATCAAGAAGACATGGCATAGAAGACATACATGGCAAGAACAACATCATAGCATACACGGATCAACTACAACAACCTTGGCAAAATTGAATAACATGTAAACAACCTGCCAGGAAACATTTTGTAGCAAAAGTAGAGCTCGATTGACTCAAGCTATGGCACTCCATAATTGCAAACAAGGGCATTGATGGATAGAGCAAGACATGCTTTACAAAACATCCTTACTGAAGTATCTTAAAATATGCATGGATCTCTCGGTAGCATCAAGTTAACATGGCATCAAAATATCAGCAAAACAGGGCTGAAAACAGCAACAACAAGACACCTAGTTTGCATGCTTGTGCTAGTCACCACATAGATCACAAAAATACATGGCATACACCCCTGGAAAGATGGCATGGCATATTACAAAACACATGTAGGACTCAAGTTCATAGGATGCACACATCAATCATGGCAAAAATGACAAAAGTGCATGTTCTGATAAAAATCAGAAACTAACATCACATAGCACTCTTGCAACAGCATTTAGGGCATCAAGATGAGCTCAAATGCAAATGATGCAATGAGATGAAATGATCTACTCATCGAGTCGAACATTTTGACATATTACACGCACGAAACGGAGCTACGATGACAGAGTTACGATGCAAAGAAAATGCAATAAAATAACAAAATAACGAGGACTTAGTGGATTTCGGGGGAGGGGAAAAGTCAACCTCGCGGGCACGCGAACCGAGGCAGGCCGGATCGGGGCTCGCCGGAGTTCGGCGCCGGAGTCGGGGGGAGAGGCTGGAGAGGGCCGGAGGAGGCGGATCCGGCCGGTCCTTCGCTGGATCCGGCCGGGACGGCAGAAGGCTGGGCCTGGGCTGGCGTGGCCGGGCGGCCGGGCGGCCGGGCGAAGCGGCGGCGGGCGCTCCGTTGAGGGGCAGCGCACCTGCCCGGGATGGCGGAGGCGAGGAGGAGGCGGGAGGCGGCCGGCGCCGGAGGAGAAGGGCGGCGAGGAAGAGGCGGAGGCCGGCCGGGGAGGCGGCGGGCTTGAGCTCAGCGAGCTCGCCCGGCCGGAGGGCGGCGCTGGCGAGGAGGGGCCGAGCCTGCGGAGAGCGGGCGGCGGCGGGAGGCGGATCGGGCCGGGCGGGCCCCGGATGGGCTCATGAGCCCAGTGGCCTTCAGGTGGCAGTGGGTGCGTGGTGGCCTGTGAGGTTGGGGGGAGAGTGGCGGCGGGTGATGTGTCGCGCCGATTGGCTGCAGCGGCGTGGGAGCCGGGATAGGGCGCGTCATGGGCGTGGCGGACATGTCCGGGTGTGAGGAGGAGCTAGGCTAGGGTTTGGACTGCGCGAAAAAATCCGGGGGAAGCACATATTTATAGGTAGAGGGAGCTAGGAGAGTCCAAATGAGTTGCGGTTTTCGGCCACGCGATCGTGATCGAACGACCGAGAGCATGGAGGGGAGTTTGGTGGATTTTGGGCCACTTAGAAAGGGGAGTTGGGCTGCAAACAAAAGAGGCTTTTGCGGTTACCCGGTTAACCGTTGGAGTACCAAACGACCTCCAAATGATCCGAAACTTGACAGGCAGTCTACCGGTACTATACCAAGGCCGCTTGACAAACCTCGGTCCATTCCGAGACCGTTTAACACCCACACATGAAAAGAGGTAAAAGGGGGCGCCGGAAGACATAGGAGTGCCGGATTGCAAAACGGACAATGGGGAAAATGCTCGGATGCATGAGGTGAACACGTATGCAAATGCGATGCACATGATGACATGATATGAAATGCAGATGATGACATGGCAAAGACGGCGAATAACTGGCAGACACCTGGCGCATCGGATCCGGGGCGTTACAACACTCCTCCACTAACAAGAGATCTCGTCCCGAGATCTTAGGACCGAGACGGGAGAGAAAAGGATGAGGTAAAACAAGAACTCAAGGGAAGAAGCAAAGAATCGAGAGCACTCGAGAATAAGAGAGGAACGACGAGAATGACGAGAATCGAAAGCTGAAGGAACAAGATAGACTTTGAAATCACTCTTTCTAACCGGAGTGGTTAGAATGAGAAAAGAAACGGATAAGACTGAAAGGATTTAGGCAGCACTCCGGCTGAAGATGGAAAGAATAGAACACGAGCTTGAAAGGGTGGAATGATACTTGATGAAGACATGACACAAAATCTCCGGAAAGAATTGAAAGAGTTGGATGAAAAGAACGGAGAAGAAAATGACAACTTGTGCCACGAATGAAATGGAAAGCAACCTTAGAGGAAAAGATTGAATGTAGTTGTTGAGAAAATTCAACAACGAAAGAATAAGCTTGTTGGACTTATGGATAACATCTCCAAATTATGAGGTGAACGCCGGCCACAAACGGAAAAGATTAAATAGCTGAGAAGAACGAAGAAATGCAAAACTCCACTTCAAAAGAATACGGAGATTTAATTGCACTTCGAGATGCAAGAAGAAAAGGTACTTGACTCCACCGACAAGAATCTTGATGAACTCTTGAAGAATGAATTAAATCATGAAGAACCACCATGAAGAACTCCGGTAACACAATGATGATAAGATAGAATGAAGGATGAAGAATAAGATGAGCCTTGCGGTGATTTAGATGGAGGTTCCGACGAGATGGTCGAGGGAAATTTGAACTCCGGAAAAGAAAAGATGAAAACACTTGAACTAGAATTTATTCATCAAGAACAAACTCCGAGGAAAACATTAATCAGCTTGGATGAAATAAGAATAAGATTTATTGTATGCTTATCCTTCATCAAAATAAATTGATGACAAGTAGTGGATTTCGCATGTTACTTATTCTTCTTGAAAAAGAATTGAGAAGTGACATATCACAAACTTGAGAAGGTCTTCATGAACCACCGGTAGGATTGAAAGAAGGAATAGACTAATATGATAATCAAGGAAAAAGAATCTTGAACGAACCACCATTAGCAATGAAAATGAACGAAGAAAAGAGAAAGAATCGCCGGGAAAAATTAGAAAAGCACGAAGATACTTGAGGGGATTTAGAGAAAAGAGATCGGAGAGATCGCACACTGATAGAAGAATACTTGAACGAAGCACCGGAAGAATATTAAGACGAACGAAGGGGCACGAATATAGAATAACTGAGAGAACGAAGCTGAAAACTTGGAACGAAGAAATATTTCGAAAAGATGACCTCCGGATGGTCGAGACGGAAAACAACTCCTGAAATACTCCGGATGGATGAAAAGAATTGCACACCTGGAAACAACTAGATAGGATAACATCGAGCTATCACCGCGAATCTCCGGGAGAACGGAAAATATTTAAGAGAAAAATCTACGACGGTCTTCAAACGATGACGAGAAACACCACCAAAATTACTGAGATACTCCGGGAGAATGGAAAGCGAAGAGGTTGAACCAACAATGAAATGATTTGAAATCGATCTTGGAAAAGCATCTGACTGATGGGATCCATTCTTACGTCAAACTCGACAAGAATTGAGAATAACTCCGGGGAAATTAGAAGAGTCAGGTAAGATCCTGGGAAAAGACCTGTGGGTTAGGGCCCACTGAAGAGATACCACCGTTGAAAAGGATTGTTGAATAGATAGATGATGCACCGGAACGATTGAAATATTTGAATGAGGTGACAACCTCGAATTAATTGGAACACAGACGAATCTCCTGAGATGTCTTCAGCACTCCGGAAGGATAAACTGGCGAGAGGCGAACGAGCAAGGGGAAAACATTTGAGCCGAGGAAAAGAATATGATCACTAACGAAAAACTTGAATTGAGTCCACCGGAGAAGAAAAGAGATGAAGAAATGTCGTACCAAACGAGAATTCACCGGTTGAAATAATTGAGGGAAGGCTGAAGAGGCTCCCCACGAATGGAATTGATTGTCGGAAGAAACTCGAACTCCGGGAATAAAAAGGGTGGGAGGGCGGGAAAACAAAATCAACTTGGAAGGGGAAATCGACGAATCTCTTGAAGAGAAAACACCGGTCGAAATCATTGAGGAAAGAAAGCAAAGACTTCACGCGAGTAGGATGGATACTCGATTGCGGACTCCGGTTCCGAGAGGAAGAAGGGAGGGCGGGTGGGAAAAACAAGGACAACTTCGGACAAGGAAAAACAACGACGTCAGAGGAAGAACTGAGGATTGAACTCAAAGATGAAGATGGTCGAGTCGTCTTGATGAGAAATGCACCGGATGAAAAGAGCTGAGGACCAACGATCGGAAAACCAACTGCGTGATCCTAAAGAAAAATTTCGAAGGGGAAGAGGAGTAATTCAAAACACCTACGTCAAGATTCCTTATCAGAGCGACGAAGGGGCAGAGGAGTAAAAAGAATTCCTACTCTCCGATATAACTAGACTCAGAAAACAGTTTTCTTCTAGACTCAACATCGGCCAAACTACACGATCAATCAAGGGGGCTCCTAGGGTCGGTCGAGGCTCTGATACCAACTTGTCACGCCCAATATGCGACCCTATCCAAAAGGAACTCGAAGGTCCCACCAAGGATAGACCCGCATATTGAAACGCTTTTGCAAGGTGGATATCATTACATCAACATTACATAATAGATGGGGATACATACATAAGGCACAAATGCCACAAGAATACATCAACATCATATACAAGATCAACATCCGACTACGGATGAAACATAAACAGAAGCTCAAACGACATCCACCCTGCTAGCCCAGGCTGCCGACCTGGAACCTATCCCCTGATCGAAGAAGCAGAAGAAGAACTCCAAAACAAGCAAACATCGCTCTCACGTCATGATCATCGCAAAACCTGTACCTGCAACTGGTGGTGTAGTAATCTGTGAGCCACGAGGACTCAACAATCCCATTACCATGGGTATCAAGACTAGCAAAGCTTAATGGGAAAGGAAGGGGTAAAGTGGTGAGGTTGCAGCAGCGACTAAGCATATATGGTGGCTAACATACGCAAATGAGAGCGAGAAGAGAAACAAAGGAACGGTCGTCAACTAGCAATGATCAAGAAGTGATCCTGACTCCTACTTACGTCAAACATAACCCAGAAACCGTGTTCTCCTCTCGATCAACCCCGAAAAGAGACACTCACGAGTTACGCTACGGTTGGTGTATTTTAGAAGAGTTTGCTTCAAGTTTACTACAATCGGATATTAACAAATTCCCATCTGCCACATAACCGCTGGCACGGCTTTGAAAGTTCAAACCTGCAGGGTGTCCCAACAGCCCATGATAAGCTCTCGCGATCAACGAAGGATATTCCTTCCCCGGAAGACCCGATCGATCTCGGAATCCGGCTACAAGACATTTCACAGCAATAAAACAAGACCAGCAAAGCCTCCGGCGTGCCGACACACCACAGTAGTAGCCGCGTATCTCGTCCCGAGCCACGACCGGATGAGCAATCCGTACAACTAAAACCAGCCCTCAAGTTTCCCGAGGTGGCGCTGCAAAGGGCTCTAGTTTGGACCAACACTTAGACAAGCATTGGCCGGGGGCTAAATGAAGATGACCCTTGAGAGCGCGACTCCCAAGGGAAAAAGGTAATAGGTGAGGCAAATGGTAAAACCAATGTTGGGCCTTTTTGGAAAAGTCTTATTCAAAGCGAACTGTCAAGGGGTCCCATAAATCACCCGACCGCGTTAGGGACGCAAAATCCGGGAACATAATACCGATATGGCGGAAACTAGGCGGCAAGAGTGGAACAAAACACCAGGCATGAGGCCGAGCCTTCCACCCTTTACCAAGTATATAGATGCATTAATTAAATAAGATATATTATGATATCCCAACAAGTAAACATGTTCCAACAAGGAACAACATCTCCATGTTCAACAAGGAACAAACTTCATCTTCACCTGCAACTAACAACGCTATAAGAGGGCTGAGCAAAGCGGTAACATAGCCAAACAACGGTTTGCTAGGAAGGGTGCAAAAGGTTAGAGGTGACATGGCAATTGGGATGGCTTGATAAGCAGGTAATAGGTAGCGCAGCATAGCGAAAGAACGAAGCAACTAGCATAGCAATGATAGTAGTGAGATCCAGGGTAGCGGTCATCTTGCCTGAAATCCCGCAAGGAAGAAGAACGAGTCCATGAAGAAGACGAGCGGATGAAGCCGAACCAAGCGTGAGACGAGCGAATCCTCACGATCGCAGCTAAACAGGAACTAACAAGAAGAAGCACACAACATAGTAAACACACCACACATGAACAAGGCATGATGCATAAACAAGCATGATGCATGACAAAGCTACATGAAGCTACTCATGGCAAGAGATGATGCAAACAAGAGCAACACATCAAAGCAAGTTTAAATGAGGCCGGGAACAACATATAACAATTCCGGTAAGTCCTCATATGCAAATTTCGAAATTGGTCCAGATCTGAATAAACCTTATGTTCAAGTTGTTAAACAGCAAGTTAAGATGCACCACGATGATCTACACGAAATTCGAGTCAAGTTACATATAAAGTTCATTAGATTCGGAGCTACGGCCTAGAAGATATGAGCAAAACAAGATAAGCATGGCATTGATGCGAAATGCATACAAACATCAAGCAAACACCTCAAAACATGGATACAACATGATAATATGAAGCTACATGCAAAATCAAGCAAGCTTCATATAGAGCACACTCAAAACGGAGCAACGGTTCAACACATACACTCTATACAAGTTATGACAACAATCTGTCCAAAACAGCAACTAGGCATATTGCAAGCATCAAAACAACATGCTACAGGAACTCAACATAATAACAAAAGGCATGGGCATGATGTACAGGTAAAGCATTACAAAACATGAACACTGAACTATCTCCAGAAACAACTAGAACATGCTCAAAATGACATGGCAAGATTGCAACTAATAACAGTTTCAGACTTTAGCAGAAATAACATCAGGTTACAATGTTTAGAGCTATCAAACAACATGTTACAGGAACTTAACATGGCAAACAAAGGCATGGCATGAATCTAATCAAAGCATAGAACAAAAGTCCCTTACTGACCATAAGCCAAAAAGGATCAGAAAATATAGTAACACCCATGTCAATATTGAAAGTTTCGTTAACAGATTCCGCAACATGACGTGTCAAAAACTGATAACAAGTAGGCATGTTTACAAGCTCAATGCACTCACTACAGAGCCTTAAAAGATAAAATAAGCATACATACATCAAGAAGACATGGCATAGAAGACATACATGTCAAGAATAACATCATAGCATACACGGATCAACTACAACAACCTTGGCAAAATTGAATAACATGTAAACAACCTGCCAGGAAACATTTTGTAGCAAAAGTAGAGCTCGATTGACTCAAGCTATGGCACTACATAATTGCAAACAAGGTCATTGATGGATAGAGCAAGACATGCTTTACAAAACATCCTTACTGAAGTATCTCAAAATATGCATGGATCTCTCGGTAGCATCAAGTTAACATGGCATCAAAATATCAGCAAAACAGGGCTGAAAACAGCAACAACAAGACACCTAGTTTGCATGCTTGTGCTAGTCACCACATAGATCACAAAAATACATGGCATACACCCCTGGAAATATGGCATGGCATATTACAAAACACATGTAGGACTCAAGTTCATAGGATGCACACATCAATCATGGCAAAAATGACAAAAGTGCATGTTCTGATAAAAATCAGAAACTAACATCACATAGCACTCTTGCAACAGCATTTAGGGCATCAAGATGAGCTCAAATGCAAATGATGCAATGATATGAAATGATCTACTCATCGAGGCGAACATTTTGACATATTACACGCATGAAACGGAGCTACGATGACAGAGTTACGATGCAAAGAAAATGCAATAAAATAACAAAATAACGAGGACTAGTGGATTTCGGGGAGGGAAAAGTCAACCTCTGGGCACCTTGAACCGAGGCAGGCCGGATCGGGCTCGCGGAGTTGGCCTTGAGTCGGGGAGAGGCTGGGAGGGCGGAGGAGGCGGATCCGGCCGGTCCTTCGCCGGATCCGGCCGACGGGACACGGCACTGGCAGGCTTGTGTGTGGGCGCGGGCGGGCGGGCGAAGGCGGGAGGCGGCGGCGCCCGGTGAGGGGGCAGCGCACCCGGGCCGGACGGCGGAGGCGAGGAGGAGGCGAGGAGGGAGGCCGCGCCGGAGAAGAGGCGAGGCCGGGCGGAGCCGGCCGGGCGGCGGGCGGGCGGGCGCAGGTTTCGGCGAAGCTCGCGGCCGAGGGCGGCGCCTGGCAGGCGGGCCGAGCCGCTGTGGAGAGAGGGGCGGCGGAGGCGGATCGGGCCAGGCGGGCCCCGGATGGGCTCATGACCTTGTGCTGGCGTGGTGGTGGAGGTGGTGGCCACGTGTGTGCGGGTTGGGGAGAGTGGCGGCGGGGTGATGTGTCGCGCGCTGATTGGCTGCAGCGACGTGGCAGCGGGATGGACGCGTCCGCCGGCGGGCGGACATGTCCGGCGGCGCGGGGAGGAGCTAGGCTAGGGTTTGGACTGCGCGAAAAAATCCGGGGGAAGCACATATTTATAGGTAGAGGGAGCTAGGAGAGTCCAAATGAGGTGCGGTTTTCGGCCACGCGATCGTGATCGAACGACCGAGAGCGTGGAGGGGAGTTTGGTGGATTTTGGGCCACTTAGAAAGGGGAGTTGGGCTGCAAACAAAAGAGGCTTTTGCGGTTACCCGGTTAACCGTTGGAGTACCAAACGACCTCCAAATGATCCGAAACTTGACAGGCGGTCTACCGGTACTATACCAAGGCCGCTTGACAAACCTCGGTCCATTCCGAGACCGTTTAACACCCACACATGAAAAGAGGTAAAAGGGGGCGCCGGAAGACATAGGAGTGCCGGATTGCAAAACGGACAATGGGGAAAATGCTCGGATGCATGAGGCGAACACGTATGCAAATGCGATGCACATGATGACATGATATGAAATGCAGATGATGACATGGCAAAGACGGCGAATAACTGGCAGACACCTGGCGCATCGGATCCGGGGCGTTACAAATATGGAGGTTCAGCTTTCTGAATTCTTCAACAAGTGGGGGCTGAACTTTGTGAACCTGAAGGTGGTTGCGATAAGACTTGCGGCTCAAGGCATCAGCCATTACATTAGCCTTTCTGGCGTATAGGAAATACCCAAATCAAAGTCTGCAGCAGTCTCCATCCATCTCTGCCGACGGAGGTTCAGTCTGGCTGAGTAAGCAGTACTTCAGGACTTTGGTGATCGGTGAAGATCTCGCATAGCGATTACCGAGAAGGTAATGTCGCCACTGCTTTAGTGCATGAAGGACGGCAGCAAGTTCGAGGTCATGAACTGGGTAGTTCTCTTCGTGAGGGCGCAACTGTCGAGAGGCATAAGCAACCACTTTGCGCTCTTGCATTAGGACACCGCCTAACCCTTGACGAGAAGCGTCGCAGTAAATGACGAAGTCCTTCTTAGTATCAGGAGGAGCTAGCACTAGGGCAGAAGTCAACTTGTCCTTGAGTTCCTGGAAAATTTCCTGACACTTATCTGTCCATTGGAACTTGACGCCCTTATGCAACAGGTTAGTTAGGGGCCTGGCAATCTTGGATAAGTTCTCATTTAATCGACGGCAATAGTGGCGAGACCGAGAAAACTTCGACTTGCTTAACGTTCTTGGAGGAGTCAATCGAGAATGGCCTGAACTCTTTCGGGGTTGACGGCAATACCATCCTTAGAGATGACATGCCCAAGATAGGTTACTTGGAAGCCGAATTCACATTTGGAGAACTTGGCATAGAGTTGATGCTCTCGTAGCTTTTCCAAAGACAAGGCGAAGATGTTCAGCATGTTCTTCTTCATTCTTGGAAAAGATCGGGATATCATCCAGATAAACCACGACGAACTTGTCGAGGTAATCCATGAATATATAGTTCATCGGCGAGAGAAGGTGGCTGGAGCATTGGTTAAGCCGAAAGACATGACGGTGTACTCGTAAGAACCATAACGAGTCACGAATGCGGTCTTGGGGATATCCTCCTCGCGAACACGGATCTGGTGGTAACCCAACCTCAAGTCGAGTTTCGAGAACACTGACGAACCAGCCAATTGATCATAAAGATCATTGATCCAAGGAAGAGGATACTTATTCTGAATGGTAGCTTGATTTATGGGACGGTAGTCTTGGACCAATCGGTTTGTCCCCTCCTTCTTCTTGACAAAGAGAGAAGGTGCTCCCCAAGGTGAGCAACTTGGGCGAATGAAGCCGCTTTGAAGAGATTTGTCGATTTCCTCCTTTAGCTCAAGGAGTTCATGTGGCGGCATCTTGTAGGGTCGCTTGGCTATAGGAGTGGTGCACGGTTTCAAGTCGATGACCAATTCGACAGCTCTAGCAGGGGAATCCTGGAAGTTCTTGAGAAAGACGTCTTGGAAATCGCAAAGCAGCAGTGAATGTTTTCAATACCCTCGAGTGGTGCGGCGTTCAATGCATTCAATGCATAGAGCCTTGCCTCGCATTTTGCACCAGATGAGCTTGGTAAGTGACTATTTCATCGAAGGGTGTAGCAGATGGACGGTCTTAGTGGTGCAAGCGATTGACGCCGTATGCGCTTTCAACCAATTCATTCCCGAATGAGGTCAATGCTACGACTTGAGACGATGGGAGAGACAAGGAATTCCAGTTCTTGATTTCAACGGGACGTCGTTGCAAATCATGGAGGTTCGACATTGGCCCGCAGGGTGTGTACTAATAGTGAAGCATTCATGTCTTCACTTTTAATGCCATGCATGAATGCAAAATCTTGAGACATGAATGAATGAGATGCCCTCAGATCAAATAAAACACATGCGGTACTGAATTTACGAGAAGTGTACCCATCACGAAGAGAGTTGGTCTTGAGCTTCATTCGGATCAACGTGGTTGGCCTGAACTTCGACCATAAGGCTTGGCAAGATTGTTGCGGGGCTGGGTGTTTCCACCGCCAGTTCTTTGGAAGGGCCACTGATTCGGTTTCGTTGCATTCTCTAGCACGGTGCCCTCGTTGTCCGCTTTGAAGCACAAACCATTATTGGGAGTGGGAGCAGGAGCTTGGGGTGGTGGAGCTGGAAGCTTGGCTGCTTAGTTGCAGCGAGCGAGACGAGGTGTAGCATAGTTACGCCTTGGAGCAGTGCATTCGGCTGGTACATCTTGTTGGGAATCCATATCTTGCGCTTCTGCGAGGACGGGCCCGAAGATGAGCCCGTGTCACGGTTGCGCCTGTTAGAGCTCTGGTATTCCTGCAGACCAGTTTCGACATTGATAGCTTTGTTCACCAAGGTGGCAAAATCAGCAAAGTCGTGCACTAGAAGTGCGAGCTTGATGTCAGCTTGAAGGCCGTCACGGAACTTCTCCTGTCTGCGTGCATCAGTTGCAATGTCCTCTTGAAGATAGCGAGACAAGTCCAAGAACTCTCACGATAGGCTTCAATGATCTTGTTGCCTTGGGTGAGGTTTGCGGAACTCACGCTTCTTCGGTCCATGACCCCTTGAGGATGAAGCGGGCATGGAAGGCAGCCCGAAGTCCGGCGGTGATGAGTGTTCCAGCTGGCGAGTACGCCGGTGGCTGTCCCACCATTGAGCTGCGGGTCCTTCGGGAAGAAGGAAGCAAAAGTGATATAGTGGCGGGGCTACATCAGCAGACTCCATCTCATAGGTGATGTCACGGAGCCAGCCATCGACATCCGATGGCTGGGTTGAGCTGCGGTACACGCTGGGGTTCAGCGTATGAAATCCTGCAGAGTTGTTCCGTTTGGGTCTTTGGTTCATATTGGGGCGAGGAAGCGAGCCATCATGTTCTCCATGAACTGGCGATTCATCTCGAGCTGTTGGATCATACCAGCCATGTACTCAAAGCGGTGGTGGGAAGTTGGCACCACGACCACGACCAGCTGGCCTAACCATCCTGCTATTATATAACAGGTAGTTCAGCATTTGAGAAATTAAGCAAGAGGCAGAATCATTCATGATGAAACATGCATAATGAAAGCAGCATGATGGGAACTACATAGTAGTTGGCATATCTTACAAAAAGGAATCATGCATAGAGTTCGATACATAGAGTCCGAGACATAGACTACTACATCATAGGCGCACGTAGGCTCATGGCGATTACATCAAACACTAACAAGCAAGTCTACATCGGTCTCACGCGGATCTGCGGAGGTAGTCAGAGCTTTGAAAGCTGGTAGTCTTGCAGCGGATAGTCCTCCACGTCGGTGACACTGGGGCCGCGGATACTCTGGTGCTGAATCCGGCGTCCGGTGGCGAAAAGGGCCAAGTCGCGGAGAGTAGCCTCCCACGTCCCGCCAATCGACACCGGGGCATCACGGTCTGGCTGGGTAGATCGCAGAACGCAGCAGCTCTACGGATCGGACAAAGGGTGCATCAGCGTCGAGCTCGGTAGAGGTGCCGACGGGTGATGTACAACTTCGTGGCGAAGAGCTCGGTTAGCTCGATCCAGCCCATCGCATGCGTAACAAAGTTCGATGGTGGAAGGGCTCTCTGGTGACGATGGAGTAGGCAGCGGTGTAGTAACCCTCCTCACCAACATCGACGCGATAGCAATGTGCACGAAGGGGAGGTGTCCAACTCGATACTACGCACGAAGGCGTGTCGAGCAGCATAAGCAGCATCGTGGACTGCCATATCGATAGTCACTCCAACACCATGTGCGGTGTGCGGCCGATGAGTGGACTCGTACTCCGAGAGTAGAGGTGGACGATGGCGCAGCATCGCTCACGGTTATAGTCTGGTACTCCTCATAGGCGGTGTACTCGGGTGCCGCGATAACCGGATAGGTCATCATCTCGGCTAGCACCGCAGGTGATCCCGAGGCACCAATGGCCGTCGTGTGGCGCACGACCTGCCTCGTGGGTTCCATCTGAAAACAAAGACGTTTCAAAGGAGTCAAATGACAGTGTGGAAATTGCTCAAATACAATTCCAAGAACAACTAGGGCTATATCCAACCGGGGTGAATGTGGTCACGGGATCCTAGTGACAGTTAGTAAAATCGTTTAACCCGAGTAGAAGAGAGTTCGAGTCCCGAGTAAAGGTCGAGGAGTAAAGATCCTAGTACCACCCGATGGCGGCGTGGGCCCGTAAGGCACACCGCCAAGTTAGTAAAAGTTTTTGCAATGTCTAGACTCGACTTCGCCAAGGAGTGTGGAAGGGGATTCCTACAGCAATGGCTCGATACCAACTTGTGACGCTTCGATTCAATCGTACACTAATCATGCACGCAAATGTGTACGATCAAGATCAAGGACTCACGGAAGATATCACAACACAACTCTACAAATAAAATAAGTCATACAAGCATCATAATACAAGCCGGGGCCTCGAGGGCTCGAATACAAGTGCTCGATCATAGACGAGTCGTGGAAGCAACAATATCTGAGTACTGGACATAAGTTAAACAAGGTGCCATAAGATGGCTAGCACAAAGCGGGATACAGATCGAAGAGGAGCAGGCCTCGCCAGGATCCTCTAAGCTACTCCCCGGTCGCGTCGCCGGGCTGCACGTATTAGTAGGCACCTCCGCAGTAGTAGTCGTCATAGGCGGTGGCGTCGCTCCCTGGCTCCATCGTGCAGTTGCAGCAATCGAGTAGAGGTAGGGAAAAAGGGGAACAAGGCAACCGTGAGTACTCATCCAAAGTACTGCAAGCAAGGAGCTACACTACATATGCATGGATATATGTGTAAAGGCCATATCATGGACTGAAGCTGCAGAAAGCCGTAATAAGAGGGGATAGCTAGTCTTAACGAAGACTACGCTTCTGGACACCTGCCTTGCAACAGGTAGAGGAGGGCAATCTGAAGTCCTTCAAGTAACATCATATAGCAATAATCCTACACGGCGATCCCCTGCTCATATCCCTGAGCGAGAGCGACCACCGGTTGTATCTGGCACTTGGAAGGGTGTGTTTTATCAAGTACCCGGTTCTAGTTGTCATAAGCTCAAGGTACAACTCCAAGTCGTCCTGTTAACAAAGATCACGGCTATCCGAATAGATTAACTTCCTGCAGGGTGCACCATCTTACCAAAGACGCTTGATCCCATTTGGCGGACACACTTTCTGGGTCATGCCCGCCGCGGAAGATCAACACGCCGCAGCCCCACCTAGGCACAACAGAGAGGCCAAGACGCCGGTCTAAACCTAAGCGCAGGGTGCGGGCCCATCGCCTCGAGCACACACAAGACGTTGCGAGGGCGGCCGAAGCAGACCTAGCCTAACAGCGTTCCAGCCCAATCCGGGTGGCAGGCTGTCCGTCCGACGTCTCAAGTGCTTCGCCGATACCACGACGTCGGGATACCCATAACTACTCCAGCGTAGATGGTTAGTGCGTATAAGCTCGTAGCCAACTCAGATCAAATACCAAGACCTCGTTAAGCGTGTTAAGTAACATGAGCGCCGAACAGGCTGAGCCCACCTCTCTCCTAGGCGGTCTCAACTCGCCATCGCTCCGCCTCAAAGATCCACTCATGGTGCTCCATCACCGACCCGACTTTAATCTCCACATGTATCATGTATAAGTATATAGTATATACCCGTGATCAACTCCCGAGTGATCACGGCCCGATAGTATAGCACGCAGACGGACAAGTATGTAGGGCCACAGATGAAAGTACTAGCATCCTATACTAAGCATATAGGATTGCGTAAGGTAACAATGGTTACAAGGACAAAGCTATGCAAAGAAAGATAGGAGTATCTCGAAAACAAGAATATGCTATACTACTCTAATGCAAGCAGTGTAGATAAGAGTAGGCGATATCTGGTGATCAAGGGGGGCTTGCCGGTTGCTCGCAAGAGAGAGGGTCGTCAACTCAGAGTCGAACCGCCAGCAGCAGCGGCCTCGTAGTCTACCGGAGAGAAGAGGGGAAGAAACAATGAATACAAAGTAAACAGATGCATATCGATGCATGACATGCCAAGAAGCGATGCTAGGCGTGCCCTAACGTGGTATGGGGGGTCTTGGTTAAGAAACATCCGGAAGGTATTCCCGGTGTTTAGGGTTTTCGGGCAGAGGAGCCGGAGGGGAAAAGTTGCAGGTTCAATAGGTTAGGGGTGTGTGGCGGACGAACGGATGCGTATCCGGATTCGTCTAAATCGCTCGAGTAACTTTCATGTTGAAAATATTTTAATCCGAAGTTACGGATTAAAAGATATGATTTTAAAAGATTTTAATAATTTTCGGAATTTAATTAATTAATTAATTAATTGAAAATGTATTTATGACGCCAAGATGATGTCATGCCGACGTCAAGAATCAACAGTGGTTGACTGAGTCAACCCGACGTGTGGGTCCCGTTCATTATACATCGTTATCTAATTAACCTAATCAAATTTAATTAATGATGAGTTAATTAGGTTAATTAGTTATTAGGTTTAACTAATCAGATTAATTAGATTAATCGATTACTTAATTAATTAATTAATTAATTAATTAGTTTTATTTAATTTTCATTTTCTTTTTACTATTAAAACCATTCTGAGGTGGGGCCCCATGTCATAGGCCCTGTGGGGCCAAACAGGCGTCTTGGCTTGCAGGCGTGGCGCTGGGCGCCAAACGGGGGAGGCGCGGGCGCCCGCCCGATCCCGCCGGCGGTGTGGTGGAGGGCGGCCGAGGCCGTGGTCTGACGAGGAGCCGGTCCGAGGTGGAACTGGCGGTGTCCGGGTCAGAACCGGGGGAGGCGGTGAGGTAAGCGGAGGGGCGGACACGACACAAGGCGTCGGCATCAAGGCGGGCGTCGCGAAGGTCCAGGAAGGTCGGGGGGGATTGTGGCGAGGGCGCCGTCGACGAGGGAGAGAGGGGTGAGGCCAAGGCGAGGCCGGGCGGTAAACGGGCAGGGGAGAGAGCGCCCTTCGAGCGAGGAGAGGGAGGGGGCGCGTGGCGGACGGCGTGGAGCGGGCGATGGGGCAGCGACGGTGCTCGAGACTCTGATGGCGTCGGGAGGGGGACGAGGCGCGACGGGGAGAAGGAGAAGCTCACAGGGGCCGTGGGGTCTAGGAGGCGGCGCGGTGGAGCTTGATGGCGACCGGCGAGGAGGAGTCGAGGCGGCCGCCGGCGTCAGGGAGGGATCCCGTGAGGCGGGCGGCTCGGGGACGACCCATGGCGGGTACCCAGCGATGGGGCGACAGTGTGGAGGGGTCCGGACGGCGAGGGCGCAGGGGGCGGAGGCGACCGGTGTCGGGCGGCGGGGTCGTCGTCGGGGCGCGACAGGTGGCTCGGCCCCGATCTGGATCAGGCATGGAAAGAGAAAGTGGATCGGGAGGGGAGTGAGTGGCGGGGGTGGCTAGGGTTAGCCGATCCGGGAGGGGATAAGTGGCGGGCCGGCCGGGCCGGGCTGGGGAGGGCTGGGCCAAAGTGTGGGGGCAGTGGGAGGGCTGGCCCAGTTGGGCCAGTGGGGTTTCCTCCCCCACTCTCTTTTGTTTTATTTTCTTTTCTTATTTTTCTTTTTCTGTTTTGGTTTATTTAAAATATCAAAGCACTTTACAAAAATGTGTGCACCCCACTATAATTAGGTTTGTCATTTTTGGCAACCCCGAACATTTTAGTTTTAGTTTTTGAAAACTTTTATCGTTTGCTTTTGTTTTGAGTTTGATTTAGACCGGGTTCGAATCAACGTGGGTTTAGTCACAGTAACCGAGGTGATTACTGTTGCTTAATCATCCGGGTGTTACACAATTGTTCATGTAGAACCATCTGCTAAACTTACTATGACTTCCTTGTGCTCCATGGAATCTTGGCATAGATCAATGGATAAAGCAAAAAAGAGAAGTCCACACAGGGCTCTGTGAGGCCTGGTGCTTCCGGTCTTCAGGTCAGTGTCGGGAGAAGCGGCTGCTACAGAACGCATCGCACGCTATATGCTCATGGGTCTTCAGGTCAGCTCCCTCTCGAGTCATGCGTGCATCTTCTTCTGAGGCAAATTTAGCATGCATTTCAGTTAATTGTTCCATTAATGTGTTTGCAGGACAGGGATGGGAGGCTCTTCTACAAGCTCATGATCGACATCGAGGAGCTGCATATCCTTATTTATAGAGATAATTAGAAGTTTGCGAGAAATTTAGTCTGCTCTACATCTAATTTCAGAGGAAGTACATGCACTGTAGCAGCATGCAAGTGGGTTCATGCCATTGTACATAGCAGGTTCCAGCTGCTGTATTTCTTTACTTTCAGAGACAATTATTAGTTTCTGAGAAATATATATTTCATAGCACGAGCACATGACTATGTAGAACAGTAGTTCTACCTACTATCCCATGTACTTTTCCGTTGATTATACAAGTTTACATGTACATCTCTGAATAAAGAACCTTATTACTGAAGTTATAGAAACTGAGGTGGTGTTGCTCTATATATGCAGGCTATTATTTGCATGCTTTTCTGAATAAGTGCAGTTTAAAATGTGTTGAAATCTAAGAGCAGACAGTTGCATGTTCGACTTCCGTTGTGCAGTACCATTTCTTGCAAAATACTTTCAGTTAGGATAGTTGTCGTGCAATATTTGCCTACCTCTAATACCAACCATTCCTCACAAAATACATACACCTTTTTTAGTGTCTGAATTTTATTATCTGTTGGCGATCAGTTTTTCCTACTGCAGTTCTTGGATGTGCTATCCTCCCTTCTCACTCTCAGGTTGTAGCAGTAAATGGATGGCAAGCATCACGAAGCAGCTCAGCTCCATCGCCTCCAGTGGCAGCATGGTATGTATGCTCAGCCCAACCCTGATGCTCTCTGTGCATTTTATTTATACACCAAAATATATTGAATGGAGGACAAGTTTTACTTTTTGTTAATGGAGCTAGCTTGATTCATTTTTTTTTCAAGCATTCGCTTGATTGATTTAATCCCCGTGGATGTGCTACTTTTTGTTCATGCCAACGTGTATTTGTGTTAATGTCTACAAGGGAGCAAGTGTACTACAAGGATGGTTGGACGGAGAGTAATCTGCTACAATGTTTTACATCTTTTATGGTTATTTCTTGAATCTGTGATATAATATATAATGCATTCTGTAGAAACCAAAATGATGTTCATTGCAGCTTCTCTCTTGCTGTGTTTCTTCCATTCATTTATGCTTTGAGAAAACTTCATACTTGAAAAATGTCTCTTCATAGCTTCTTCGAAGTTCTTTCTGTAGTTCTCAGTCTTGGGTGCATGCAGTTTCTTAATGTCACATCTGAAATTTGGGTCCATGTATGTACATTCTAATTAGTAGAGCCTTCCCAGTTTATGATACTGAATAGGGTTGTCAAGTAATTAATTTTATCTTTGATCTGAACAACAATAATACTTTAGGGTTGATCAATGATCAACATATGTGTAATATGTAGCATAAGTTGTGGCTCATGGTAGTACACCAGTATCTGAGATGGAAAGCCAATCATCAAGATTTTTTTTTCCGAAGACAATCACTAAGTATTTTGAACATATTTTTCCTGCTTTTGAAATTGGTTGCTTGATTAGAAATACACACTGTTAGTATATACTACTAGGATAGAGTGTTGAGGCGTTGCCTATGAAGATCATATATCACGCGGCACGCGGCACCGCGCTTGATGGCTTCACCATTCAATAGAACTTTTCTGTGAAAATTCAACAAAGTTATCAAATAAAAGAGGAGAAAAGAAAACCTTTGTGGCAAGGTTGATGAGAAGATTTACCAACAGGAAATATCTTCCAGCCAAACAGAGAAAATATGACGGAGACGTGATGATTCATTTCATTCAATAAAGATTTTCTTTATGAAAGATTTACCAATATGATTTTTGTATATACAGCATAACATAAAAAGTAAAGTGAACAAGCAAAAACGTAACAATTAATAGGATAATTAATGTATAAAGTTTAATAGCACTGTACACAGGATTTCTCACATAATGTACTAATAGGCGCGGCGTGACGCCGTGCGGGCATAGCTAGTATGATACTAGTACTTGCCTCTACGAGCATTGGAAGGCCTCGCACTAGCGTTGGTCTCCGGAGTAACAGTAGCTAACTAGTGTACCACCTCTTCATCAGGAAAAAAAAAAGGTAATGTACCAGCAGTAGCAACAGTACCATGTTGTTCAACGAGAGTCGACGCAGCAGTCACTCCTGCCCTGCGCCGCGATGAAAGCGATCGATCCGACACGCACACCGCCAGTGTTCTCCACCTGGTGCCGCCTCGCCCGCTGCTACGATAAAAGCTGCACGCTTGCTTGTCCCGGCGTGGAACCGAACCGTATTAAATGTGCGTGCACCCGCACGGCCACCACGCCCTGGACCAGCACAGCACTCACTCTCCGTGGCAGAGCCTCTGCCCCCCACCCCCGAGCCCCACGGCCTCGTCAGCGAGTTCAATGCTCGGCTGTGCACGGCACGCCGCGCACATCCACCAGAGGGAAGCGGCCGCCGCTTGTGCCAAGACCTGCAGCTAGCAGCGGGGAGCAGTTGCCGTCATGTGGCCAAGGCCTGCACAGCTTCCACCCAGCGATTTGGTTAGCTTTGAGAGCGTAGGTAGTACTGGATGCATGAATTTTATGTGGTTTGCACGGACGGAACGCCGACCATTTTGGCGTGGTAGCGGCCCGGGCAGGACCGGTGGCGTACGAGCGTTGGTCAAGATTCGCAGTAGGTGGTGAGGCGGTCAGAATAGTACGCTGGAGTAGCTCGAGTTGGTGGGGCGCTTGGTCTCCAAGTTACTACTCCGGGTCTGGGACCGGGGTGTGCATCGCCAGGTTCAGATCGGGCAATGAATTACTTGTGGCACTCTATCTAACTCAACGGGAAGTCGGAGATGACGCCGGTGCGCACGCATCCACCACTGCCGACCGGTCTATACTAACCAAGGGAAACGTGTGCTGTGCCAACAGCTCCCACCGGCTTTGCCGCTGCCGACCGCTGCCGACGACTGCACGAGAGACGAAAGAGAACAACCGTATGCATGCATGGTCGTGCATGCTAACAGCGAACCGTACGTATGTACGTGCAAAAGCTTCACGGCCAATGGTCCCTGCCTAGCGTGCATGACCGATCGATCTCGACGCATCCAACTTTCTTTAAGCACGTCGAGAACAGCAGAGGAAGCTAGCCACGTGAAGTGAACCTGTGTGGAAAGAGACAGCAACAGAACGGATCAACTCCCGATCTATAGCAGATTATGCAAATGCATACACAATAGGTCTATCATCATGAAATGTGAAAAAATAATACGAAGTAGGCCGGCTTCCCAAGTTCATGCAGTTGTTGAGTTTATGGTTCAATACTAAAACGTCAGACTCTTCGTTGTCCACGATTACTAAACAATAACAACAACACAAAACAATCTCTGAAAATTAAAATAGGCGGATAGCGACAATGCTGGTCTGCAACACCAGATGGTAGGCAAAAGAAAAAAGTTTGACAATGCACCTACACCCTCTCCATGATGCTTTTCACACTGACATTTAGACCCTTCACACGCTTGGTCCCACAACTCGGCGTCAACCCTTGCCGTACCGAGAGGAACAACAAATGAACATAAACGGTTCATTAGCATAATACTTGATTAATATAAGGATGATCGTAGGTTAATCGGCCGGGCCCAAATGAGTGGTCAAGTGAACTGAACTATTTAATGACTAGAACAATGCCCGTGCGTTGCTACGGGTAAACATAATTTTACGACATAACTTATTGTGTGAATGTGTTTCTTTCTGTCAAGAGGTTGGCAACTGTGAAACAAAATTCTCTCTTATGCTCCATCATCATCCATGAGCTTTGTTCTAGTTCAGACGACTCCCTGAAAAAGTCCACGTTGCCTCATGTCGCATATTATCACATCTAGTACTGCCCAATTCGGCATTCTAATTCATAATTCGAGTTCAATATGATTCAACAGAAGCTAATTAAAAGAAAATGTCATGTTCAACCCATATGAACTACACAATACAATTTGGATACAAAATATAGAAACAAATTAATATCGATCTACAAATTGACATATCTTCCCTGCAGGAGGGAATCCCCAGCTGTGATAATGAAGTCATAGAGGGAGCTGATGCGTTCCTATGTGCCAATTTTAGAGCCATAAACGCCCCTTCTAATAAATGTGAATGGAAGAGAAAATGGTTGATTATTTCTTACCTACGTTGCTACGGTTGACAATTCTAGCAGATGAATCAAACAATGATCAAGTGAAATGGATAAAGTTAATGAAACCTTTAAGAGTGAAAACTATGATATAACCCTTGATATTTGCCTTTCCAGGTTGGTGTAGGTCGGACACACATTGTCCAGGAGCACCACGAGGATGGTTTGCTCGATCGGCAAGTCGTCAAGAGCTCGCTGTTGTAAAGCTTGAGCATGGCTGTGGAAATCTGCAGTAGGAAATGATTTCAGCAACATGATCTATCTGCAACAGCTGTAACAGTACCTATGATTGTGGTTAGATCTTTAATTTCGTGCCATAGTACCTGATAGTGAGCCATACTTTGTAACCCGCAGAAGTACCTACTTGAAGCCGATCGCATAAAATCCAGGACTGGGCGTTGTCAAGTACAACTTTGTCGTTGGCTGAAGCAAAGCCACATGTCAGTATACTATCAATCTTTTGAGATTTGATCATGCAAATAGTATCCAGATGCGTAGTAAAACTAAAAAAGATCCTGAAATCATCTGACCAAAATCCCCAAGCTTTACATCTTTTCATCATCTGCAATTCAAGATCATCCACGAAACAAACTCTTCTAAAGGATAAGAATTCATAAAACCAAAGCATCATATTTCTCATAGATCTGAAAGAAGGAAAAGAAAAGAAGCTCACCTGGACATGATGCCATTGAGCGTGTAGTTGCATCTCTGGCTCGACCACCTTTCTTATTATTGTGGTGTGGCGCCCATCTTCACCAGACGGTCCTGCTGCGCAAGCCATCCGCGATCCAGCACCGCCCGCCGCCATCGCACGCGCTCCATCAACACCTTGTTCTTCTCATGTAATCTCTTGGTCGCTTGTCATGCAAAATTAGCATCGTGTTCTCCTCGAGCAGCATGCTCAATGGTGGCTTTTCCTGATCATACCCATGATCTATGTCGCCGCCATGTGATCTTCGGACGACATTGGACGCAACTCTAGTGGTCCTCATGGTGCACCGAAGGGCGCGACGAGGCGACTTCGCCAAAGACGCCCATGGCCTTATTTGTGCGGTAGTCCCGCAAGGTGTCGCGTGGATGTCGTGGGCAGAGGTGGCCATGTATGCGAGAGTCCTGCTGGTCGGCGCTTGGAGAGATGTGGCTGAGGCGACGTTGGCGGCTCTGGGGCCATGATCCCCTTACGCCGCACTTGGCGAGGTTGAGCTGCGCGTGAGGCTGAGTCATCGAGTGTTGTAAGGGCTGAGGCATTAAACTTTTAAGAGATTAAAGGCGAGGAGATTCCGATCAGATCATGTGAAATGCAAAATCGGGAGGGTTGAGTGGATTGCGAGATTAAAGGGTTGAGAGGATCGCGAGAATAAAGGGGCGAGAGGATTGCGAGATCAATTTTTCGCCTTGGGAGGAAAGTGATCAGTATTTGCTGGGTTTTTTTCATCGTCATTGATTAGCTTGCCAAAATCATGTGAAATAGGAAATAAGGAAGGTGGAGCGTACGTAAGGAGGGGTGGAAGAAAAGGTTGGACGAAAGATTTGACGTAAGAGGGGAGAGGGAACCTTACTTTTCTTTTAGATAGTAGAGATTCGGTGGAGTAGACCCGATGGGATGGTAGAGAAGAGGTAGTAGCAGATGGTGCCAAACCGCCAATTATGTCTCTACCCATCCCTAATTCTCCTATCCTATCTTAGCGTATCTTCAACGACACCCCGCAAATTTTTTTCCATCACAAACAGGGGAGGCAGCATGCAAACACGGATATGAAAGGCCGCCATCCAACGCTATCATGTATATGTTCATCGGCGAAGGGCAATTTCAAATTCAAATTTAGTCTGGCCATCACAGCGCGTGGATCACACCAGCGCCGGATCGCATTGCCCGATCACAAGTAAAAAGAGCCAAGTATGTTTAGTTTTTACATGCCCGAATACAAAACAATATCAGCCCCTCAGTCTGTGCAATTTACTGCCCCACCGGATCGGCAATCCCAGCCGTCTGCTCCCCGATCAAGGTGTCGTTGCCGCCACGTAGGCAACCTCTGCCTCTGCCTTGGCATCCACCTCCGCCGCATCCCCATTCCCCACCTTCGCCAACTAATCTTTCTGCCGCTGCAACATTTGGCAGCGGGCGAATTGCACGATTATTCTTGTGTCGACATCCAAAGAGTCCACAACTAAGGTCAATATCATGGCGTCCTCCGCATTGGTGATGATCTTTAACTGCTTTTTCTCGAGCACGGCCTTCTTCTCTTCGATCATGGTCCCCCTCTCTTCGAGCTTGAGTTCTTGTCCATTGCCTCTATCAATAATTTGAAGCTCTCCACCTTTTTATCCTCCTTGAGGTCCGAGCGCTTCACGCATGCCTCCTCCTTCTTCGACAAGATGTCCTCGAACCTCTCCGTCAGCTTGGCCGCCGCACCTTCTCGCTTCGCCCTCTCCTCCTCCCACTTCTTCTGCCGTAAATTTCTTATAACCTTCTTTAGCAGTTCTTTGATTGGGTCAGTAGAGTCACCGGTCTCTTCCTTGTTGGCTTGGGTGGCGGTCTTGGCTATGAAAATATTTCACTTCGATTGCAAATTCAACTTCAACCAAAAATGCATGATGGTGAAGTTTTACTTCTCCAACTACTTATACACCAAAAAATCACAAGAAGGCTACAAAACAATGCATATCCGGCTAGTGGGCAACAAAAAAGTTGCATGCCCGACTAGTGATCAACAAAAGTATGCATGTATGGTAAGTGAGCAACAAAGCTAAGGATGTCCGGCTAGTGATCAACTTACTTGCTCGGTGATTTGTGCCCGCAATACTTGGACACGACCTCTTGGATGGTGTACCATCGATGATTGTGAGACTTTCTTTCACGGTTGCGGATGACTGCGTCGGAGTAGGGAGCGAAATGCATGTGTTCATGCAACCATATGTGAATGTTGTTTTAAATGGTTGTGCCCTTTAGCTCCGTGCCATGGAAGGATCGAGGCTAGTGGCCAACCATGCATCACACAACAACTCGTCCTCCCGCATGTTGAAGCTTTCTCCTATCCCTTCTTATTCGAATCGCTGGTTGTATCAACTGGATCATCATCCTCCCACTCCTCCTTCTCCTCCTCCTCCTCCCCCTCCGGCTGATGCTGTCCGGTGGCCCAATGTTGCTGTTGTTGTGTGTCCGCGCCGGACTGGGTGTAGGACTGCTGCGTGGTGGTCTGGGTGTAGGACCGCTGCCGGTAGTTTCCGGACTATGTGGGATTCGAGTCTTCCATCTGCCCGTCCTCATGGCCTCCGCCTCCTCCATCGCCTCCATCGTGGATGATGTCGAGCATTGATACGTCTCCAACGCATCTATAATTTTTTATTGTTCCATGCTGTTATATGATCAATCTTGGATGTTTTATATACATTCACTACCAACTTTATATTGTTTTCTGGGACTAACCTATTGATATAGTGCCCAGTGCCAGTTGTTGTTTTTTGCTTGTTTTTTACTTTGTAGAATATCAATACGAAACGAAGTCCAAATGCCACAAAACTTTTTGGAGATTTTTTCTGATAGGAAGACACCCAGGAAGCTTCTGGTGGATAGTAGGGCCCACAGGCACCCCCTTGACCTACCTCCGCCTCTATAAATAATCTAAAATCCCAAAAAACCCCAGGGGAGTCGACGAAATACTTTTTCCGCCGCCGCAAGTTCCAGAACCATGAGATCCAATCTAGAGGCCTTTTCCGGCACTCTGCCGGAGGGGGCAACGATCACGAAGGGGTTCTTCATCATCCTTGTTGCCCTTCTGATGATGCGTGAGTAGTTTAGCACAGACCTACGGGTTCGTAGTTAGTAGCTAGATTTCCTCTTCTCTCTTTTTGATCTTCAATACAATGTTCTCCTCGATGTTCTTGGAGATCTATTTGATATAACTCTTTTTTACGGTGAGTTTGTTGGGATCCGATGAATTATGAGTTTATGATCAGTTCTATCCATGAATATTATTTGAGTCTTTGCTGAACTCTTTTATTCATGATTGTTATAGCCTTGTATTTCTTCTCTAATTTATTCGTTTGGTTTGGCTAACTAGTTTGATTTATCTTGCCATGGGAGGAGGTGCTTTGTGATGGGTTCGATCTTGCGGTGCTCAATCTCAATGACAGAAAGAGACATATCACGCATGTATCGTTACTATTAAGGGTAACAAGATGGGGTTTATTCATATGTGAGTTCATCTTGTCTACATCATGTCATCATTCTTATTGCATTACTCCGTTTTTCCATGAACTTAATACACTAGATGCATGCTGGATAGTGATGTCGGCTCGAACTACGTCGGTATTTCCCCAAAGAGGAAGGGATGATGCAGCACAGCGATGGTAGGTATTTCCCTTAGTGATCAGACCAAGGTTATCAAACCAGTAGGAGAACCAAGCAACACTATGTAAACATCACCTGCACACAAATAACAAATACTCGTAACCCGACGTATTAAAGGGGTTGTCAGTCCCTTCCGGGTAACGGCGCCAGAAATTGGCAAACGGACGTGATAAAAATATGATAGATTGGATCACGGGAACGCGAGATAAATAAATGAGAATAAATTGCAGCAAGGTATTTTTGTATTTTTTGTTTAATAGATCCGAAAATAAAAGCAAAGGAAAATATATCGCAAAGGCAAATATATTAAAGAAGAGACCCGGGGGTCGTAGGTTTCACTAGTGGCTTTTCTCGAGAAAAATAGCAAACAGTGGGTAAACAAATTACTGTTGGGCAATTGATAGAACTTTAAATAATCATGATGATATCCAGGCAATGATCATTATATAGGCATCACGTCCAAGATTAGTAGACCGACTCCTGCCTGCATCTACTACTATTACTCCACACACTGACCACTATCCAGCATGCATCTAGTGTATTAAGTTCATGGAGAAACGGAGTAATGCAATAAGAATGATGACATGATGTAGACAAGATCTATTTATGTAGAAATAGACCCATCATTTTATCCTTAGTAGAAACAATACATACGTGTCGGTTCCCCTTCTTTCACTGGGATCAAGCATCGTAAGATCGAACCCACTACAAAGCACCTCTTTCCATTGAAAGATAAATAGATCAAGTTGGCCAAACAAAACCCAAATATTGGAGAAGAAATACGAGGCTATAAGCAATCATGCATATAAGAGATCAAAAAAACTCAAATAACTTTCATGGATAAAAAGATAGATCTGATCATAAACTCAAAGTTCATCCAATCCCAACAAACACACCGCAAAAAGAGTTACATCATATGGATCTCCAAGAGACCATTGTATTGAGAATCAAACGAGAGAGAGGAAGCCATCTAGCTACTAACTACGGACCCGAAGGTCTACAAAAGACTACTCACACATCATTGGAGTGGCACCAATGGAAGTGTGAACCCCTCTATGATGGTGTCTAGATTGGATCTGGTGGTTCTGGACTCTGGGCGGCTGGAATTGATTTTCGTCGACTCCCCCAGGGTTTCTGGAATATTGGGGTATTTATAGAGAAAAGAGGCGGTTCAGGGGGCACCCGAGGTGGGCACAACCCACCTGAGCGCGCCTGGGCCCCTAGGCACGCCCTGGTGGGTTGTGCTCACCTTGGAGCACCCCCAGGTGCTTCTCCGGCCCGCTGGATGTCTTCTAGTCCAAAAAAATCCACAAAAAGTTTCGCTGCGTTTGGACTCTGTTTGGTATTGATTTCCTGCGATGTAAAAAACATGCAGAAAACAGCAACTTGCACTTGGCACTATCTCAATAGGTTAGTACCAAAAAATGATATAAAATGACTATAAAATGATTATGAAACATCCAAGAATGATAATATAACAGCATGGAACAATAAAAAATTATAGATACGTTGGAGACGTATCAGATAGCGGTTGATGTGTGGAGTAATAGTAATAGATGCAGAATCGTGTCGGTCTACTAATCTTGGACGTGATGCCTATATACATGATCATTGCATTGGATATCGTCATAATTATTTGCTTTTCTATCAATTGTCCAACAGTAATTTGTTTACCCACCGTATGCTATTTTCTCGAGAGAAGCCTCTAGTGAAAACCATGGCCCCGGGTCTATTTCCTATCATATATTAAAACCAAAAATACCTTGATGCAACTTTCTTTTATTTATTTTATTGTGTATTTTTGTTAGAACTATTTATCAAAACCTATAACATTTAATCTCTCAATACCGTTGAGGGATTGACAACCCCTTCACGTATCGGGTTGTAAGTATTTGATGTTTGTGTGCATGTGTTGTTTACATAGTGTTGCTTGATTCTCTTACTGGATTGATAACCTTGTTTTCAAAACTGATGGAAATACTTACCTCTGTTGCGATGCATCATCCTCTCCTCTTCGGGGAATTACCAACGCAGATTACAAGCATCTGGAAGAATTTCTGGCGTTGTTGTCGGGGAGACATCATCAACATCTATCAAGTACCTATGCATAAATTTTCATCTCCTTGCGTACCTGCGCATAAGTTCTCATGTACTTGCAATTACTTTATTTGCCTTTTGCCTCTCTTTTTCATCTCCCCACTTCTAAAATGTTTTTGCAAAAATATTTTTCGCTTGCCTTTTTGTCTTGGTTATGTTGTCATCGTGACTAGCATAACTATCCCTTCTCTGTCACCAGATTGTGAAGTTCTCTATTTCAAGCAAAAACTAGGAGAAAATCTTAAATATGCTTGTTGTAGGTTAATGTGATCTTACCGTGTTTGTTCCATAAAAGGGGATACGAAAATTTTGCTTCGCAATTTTTATATATAGATTTAACCGTGCATCACAGACAACCTTTGGATTTTGCCGCTAAAGGGAATTTTGTTGAGATTGATGAAGGAAATATGCCCTAGGGACAATAATAAATTTGTTATTTTATATTTCCTTATTCATGATAAAGTTTTATTATTCATGCTATAATTGTATTGATCGGAAACCTTAATACATGTGTGAATACATAAAAAACACCGTGTCCCTGGCGAGCCCCTACTAGACTAGCTCGTTGATCAAAGATGGTTAAGGTTTCCTAACCATTGACATGAGTTGTCATTTCATAACGGGATCACAACATTAGGAGAATGACGTGATGGACAATACCCATCCGTTAGCTTAGCATAATGATCGTTCAGTTTTATTGCTATTGCTTTCTTCATGTCAAATACATATTCATTCGACTATGAGATTATGCAACTCCCGGATACCGGAGGAATGCCTTGTGTGCTATCAAATGTCACAAAGTAACTGGGTGATAATAAAAATGCTCTACAAGTATCTCCGAAGGTGTTTGTTGGGTTGGCATAGATCGAGATTAGGATTTGTCACTCTGAATATCGGAGAGGTATCTCTGGGCCCTCTCGGTGATACACATCACAAGAAGCCTTGCAAGCAAAGTGACTAATAAGTTAGTTGCGGGATGATGTATTACGGAACGAGTAAAGAGACTTGCCGGTAATGAGATTGAACTAGGCATTAAGATACCGACGATCGAATCTCGGGCAAGTAACATACCGATGACAAAGGGAATTACGTATGTTGTCATAACGGTTTGACTGATAAAGATCTTCATATAATATGTAGGAGACAATATGAGCATCCAAGTTCCGCTATTGGTTATTGACCTGAGAGGTGTCTCGGTCATGTCTACATAGTTCTTAAACCCGTAGGGTCCGCACGCTTAACGTTCGTTGACGATATAATATTATATGAGTTATGTGATTTGGTGAACGAATGTTGTTTGGAGTCCCGGATGAGATCATAGACATGACAAGGAGTCTCGAAATGGTCGAGAGGTAAAGATTGATATATAGGACGATGGTATTCGGACACCGGAAGTGTTTCGGAGGGTACCGGGTACATATCGGGTCACCGGAAGGGGTTCCGGGCACCCCCGTCAAAAGATATGGGCCTTATGGGTCAAGAGGGGAAACACACCAGCCACAAGGGGCTGGTGCACCCCCCCCCCCATATGGACCGGCCTAAGTGGAAAAGGAAAAGGGAAGGAGGAAAGGAAAGAGAGGGAATAGGATTCCCCCTTGCTTCCCCTCTCCCCTCTTTCCTTCCCCCTTCCGTATACAAGGAAAGGGGGGCGCATGGCAAGACAGGGCCCCTAGGGGGGCGGCCAAACCCTAGGGCACCATGGCTGCCTCCCCTCCCCTCCCACCTATATATATATATATATATATATATATATATATATATATGTATGTATATATATATATATATATATCTGTGTGTGTGTGGGGGGGGGAGGGGCGCCTCACAAGCACACAACATCAATTGTTAGCCGTGTGCTGCGCCCCCTCCACGGTTTACATCCCCGGTCATATTCCCGCGGTGCTTAGGCAAAGCCCTGCGAGGATTACATCACCATCACCATCACCACGCCATCGTGCTAACGGAACTCATCTACTACCTCGACACCTTGCTGGATCAAGAAGGCGAGCGATGTCATCGAGCTGAACGTGTGCAGAACTCGGAGGTGTCGTACGTTCGGTACTCGATCGGTGGAGCGCGAAGAAAGTTCGACTACATCAACCGCGTTGTGAAACGCTTTCGCTTACGGTCTACGAGGGTACGTAGACACACTCTTCCCCTCGTTGCTATGCATCTCCATGGATAGATCATTGCGTGTGCATATTTTTTTTTTGTTTTCCATGCAACGATTCCCAAAAGTGGTATCAGAGTCAGGTCTATGAGTATATGATGTGCACGAGTAGAACACAAAGAGTTTTGGGTGGTGATCTTCATATTGCTTACCACCAACATCTTATTTTGATTCGGTGGTATTGTGGGATGAAGCGGCCCGGACCAACCTTACATGTCCACGCACATGAGACCGGTTCCACCGACAGACATGCAACTAGTTTTGCATAAAGGTGGCTGGCGGGTGTTTGTTTCTCCTACTTTAGTTGAATCGAATTTGACTGCGGCCGGTCCTTGAAGAAGGTTAAAACAACAAACTTGATGAAACACCATTGTGGTTTTATGCGTAGGTAAGAACGGTTCTTGCTAGAAGCCCATAACAGCCACGTAAAACTTGTAACAACAAAGTAGAGGACATCTAACTTGTTTTGCAGGGCATGTTGTGATGTGATATGGTCAAGACATGATATGATATACGTTATTGTATGAGATGATCATGTTTTCTAAAAGTTATCGGCAACCAGCAGGAGCCTTATGGTTGTCTCTTTATTGTATGACATGCAAACGCCATGTAATTGCTTTACTTTATCACTATGTGTTAGCGATAGTTGTAGAAGCAATAGTTGGCGAGACGACCACGATGCAACGATGGAGATCAAGGCGTCGAGCCGGTGACGATGGAGATCATGACGATGCTTTGGAGATGGAGATCAAAAGCACAAGATGATGATGGCCATATCATGTCACATATTTTTGATTGCATGTGATGTTTATCTTTTATGCATCTTATTTTGCTTAGTACGGTGGTAGCATTATAAGATGATCCCTTAATTAAAATTTCAAGGTATAAGTGTTCTCCCTGAGTATGGACCATTGCGACAGTTCGTCGTGTTGAGAAACCACGTGATGACCGGGTGTGATAGACTCTACGTTCACATACAACGGGTGCAAGACAGTTTTGCACATGCGGAATACTCGGGTTAAACTTGACGAGCTTGACATGTACAAACATGGCCTCGGAACACTGGAGACCGAAAGGTCGAACGTGAATCATATGATCAACATAGAGATGTTCACCATTGATGACTACCCCATCTCACGTGATGATCGGACATGGGTTAGATGATTTGGATCATGTATCACTTAGATGACTTGAGGGATGTATATTTAAGGGAGAGATCTTAAGTAATTTGATTAATTGAACTTAGTTTATCATGAACTTAGTCCTGATAGTATTTGCAAATCTATCTTGTAGATCAATAGCTCGGGATATAGCTCCCCTATTTTTTATATGCTCCTAGAGAAAACTAAGTTGAAAGATGTTGGTAGCAATAATGTGGACTGGTTCCGTGATCCGAGGATTATCCTCATTGTTGCACAGAAGAATTATGTCCTTGATGCACCGCTAGGTGACAGACCTATTGCAGGAACAAATGCAGACGTTATGAACGTTTGGCAAGCTCGATATGATGACTACTTAATAGTTTAGTGCGCCATGCTTTACGGCTTAGAATTGGGAGTTCAAAAATGTTTTGAAACGCCACGGAGCATATGAGATGTTCCAAGAGCTGAAATTGGTATTTCAGACTCATGCCCGTATCGAGAGGTATGAGACCTCTGTTGGGGAACGTAGTAATTTCAAAAAATTTCCTACGAACACGCAAGATCATGGTGATGGCATAGCAACGAGAGGGAGAGTGTCCGCCCACGCACCCTCGTGAGACCGAAAGCGAAGCGTTATAACAACGCTGTTGATGTAGTCGACGCCTTCACGATCCGACCGATCCAAGCACCGAACGACGGCACCTCCGAAGTTCGCACACGCTCAGCTCGATGACGATCCCGGACTCGATCCAGCAAAGTGTCGGGATGAGTTCCACAAGACGACGGCGTGGTGACGATGTTGATGCTCCACCGACGCAGGGCTTCGCCTAAGCTCCGCGACGATATGACTTCTCCGCGCAGGCTTCGCCTAAGCTCTACGACGATATGACCAAGTGGAATATGGTGGAAGGGGCACCGACACGGCTAAGGAACGATCCGTAGATCAACTTGTGTGTTCTAGGGTGCCCCTGCCCCGTGATATAAAGGAGCCAAGGGGAGGGGCTGGCGGCCAAGAGGGGGCGCAGGAGTCCTACTCCTCCGGGAGTAGGATTCCCCTCCAATCCTAGTTGGATTAGGATTCCTGAGGGGAAAGAGAGAGAGGGGGCTGCCCACCTTCCTAGTCCTAATAGGACTAGGGAAGGGGGGCGCGCCACCTAGGGCTGGCCCTTTCTCCTTTCCACCAAGGCCCACTATGGCCCATGTAGTCCCCGGGGTTCGGTAACCTCCGGTACTCCCAGAATTTCGATTTCACTCGGAATACTTCCGATGTCCAAATGTAGGCTTCAATATATCAATCTTTATGTCTCGACCATTTCGAGACTCCTCGTCATGTCCGTGATCACATCCGGGACTCCGAACAACCTTCGGTGCATCAATACTTATAAACTCATAATGAACTGTCATTGAAACGTTAAGCGTGCGGACCCTACGGGTTCGAGAACTATGTAGACATGACCTAGAACCATTCTCGGTCAATAACCAATAGCGGAACCTGGATGCCCATATTGGTTCCTACATATTCTACGAAGATCTTTATCGGTCAAACCGCATAACGACATACGTTGTTCCCTTTGTCATCGGCATGTTACTTACCCGAGATTTGATCGTCGGTATCCAATACCTATTTCAATCTCGTTACCGGTAAGTCTCTTTACTCGTTCCGTAATACATCATCTCACAACTAACTCATTAGTTGTAATGCTTGCAAGGCTTGAGTGATGTGTATCACCGAGAAGGCCTAGAGATACCTCTCCGACAATCGGAGTGACAAAACCTAATCTCAAATACGCCAACCCAACAAGTACCTTTGGAGACACCTGTAGTACTCCTTTATAATCACCCGATTCGTTGTGACGTTTGGTAGTACCAAAGTGTTCCTCCGTAAACGGAGTTGCATAATCTCATAGTTATAGGAACATGTATGGGTCATGAAGAAAGCATTAACAACATACTAAACGATCAAGTGTTAAGCTAACGGAATGGGTCATGTCAATCACATCATTCTTCTAATGATGTGATCCCGTTAATCAAATGACAACTCATGTCTATGGCTAGGAAACTTAACCATCTTTGATTCAACGAGCTAGTCAAGTAGAGGCACACTAGTGACACTATGTTTGTCTATGTATTCACACATGTATTATGTTTCCGGTTAATACAATTCTAGCATGAATAATAAACATTTATCATGATATAAGGAAATAAATAATAACTTTATTATTGCCTCTAGGGCATATTTCCTTCAGTCTCCCACTTGCACTAGAGTCAATAATCTAGTTCACATCATCATGTGATTCAACACTAATATTCACATCTGTATGTGATTAACACCCATAGTTCACATCGTCATGTGACCAACACCCAAAGGGTTTACTAGAGTCAATAATCTAGTTCACATCGCTATGTGATTAACACCCAAAGAGTACTAAGGTATGATCATGTTTTGCTCGTGAGAGAAGCTTAGTCAACGGATCTGTCACATTTAGAGCCGTATCTATTTTGCAAATATTCTATGTCTACAATGCTCGCACGGAGCTACTCTAGCTAATTGCTCCCACTTTCAATATGTATCCAGATTGAGACTTAGAGTCATCTGGATTAGTGAAAATGCTTGCATCGATGTAACTCTTTACGACGGGCCTTTTATCACCTCCATAATCGAGAAATATTTCCTTAGTCCTCACTAAGGATGTTCTTGACCAATGTCCGATGATCTACTCCTAGATCACCATTGTACTCCTTGCCAAATTCAGAGCAAGGTATACAATAGGTCTGGTACATAGCATAGCATACTTTATAGAACCTATGATCGAGGCATAGGAATGACTTTCATTCTCTTTTCTATTTTCTGCCGTGGTCGGGATTTGAGTCTTACTCAATTTCACACCTTGGCAACACAGGCAAGAACTTTTCTTTGACTGCTCCATTTTGAACTACTTCAAAATCTTGACAAGGTATATATTTATTGAAAAACTTATCAAGCGCCTTGATCTATCTCTATAGATCTTGATGCTCAATATGTAAGCAGCTTCACCGAGGTCTTTCTTTGAAAAACTCCTTTCAAATACTCCTTTATGCTTTGCGAATAATTCTACATTATTTCCGATCAACAATATGTCATTCACATATACTTATCGAAATGTTGTAGTGCTCCCACTCACTTTCTTGTAAATACAGGCTTCACCGTAAGTCTCAGATAAAACTATATGCTTTGATCAACTTATCAAAGCGTGTATTCCAACTCCGAGATGCTTGCACCAGTCCATAGATGGATCATTGGAGCTTGCACATTTTGTTAGCACCTTTAGGATTGACAAAACCTTCTCGTTGCATCATATACAACTCTTCTTTAATAAATCCATTGAAGAATGTAGTTTTGACATCCATTTGCCAGATTTCATAAAATGTGGCAATTGCTAACATGATTCGGACAGACTTAAGAATCGCTATGATTGAGAAAATCTCATTGTAGTCAACACCTTGAACTTGTCGAAAACCTTTTTGCGACAAGTCGAGCTTTGTAGATAGTAACACTACTATCAGCATTTGTCTTCCTCTTGAAGATCCATTTATATAACATGGCTTGCCGATCATCGGGCAACTCCATCAAAGTCCATACTTTGTTCTCATACATGGATCCCATCTCAGATTTCATGGCCTCAAGCCATTTCATGAATCTGGGCTCATCATCGCTTCCTCATAGTTCGTAGGTTCATCATGGTCTAGTAACATGACTTCCGTAACATGATTACCGTACCACTCTGGTGCGGATCTTACTCCGAAGACCCACGAGGTTTGGTAGCAACTTTGATCTGAAGTTTCATGATCATCATCATTAACTTCCTCACTAATTGGTGTAAGAATCACTAGAACTGATTTCTGTGATGAACTACTTTCCAATAAGGGAGAAGGTACAATTACCTCATCAAGTTCTACTTTCCTCCCACTCACTTCTTTCGAGAGAAACTTCTTCTCTAGAAAGGATCCATCTTAGCAACGAAAAACTTGCCTTCGGATCTGTGATAGAAGGTGTACCCAATAGTTACCTTTGGGTATTCTATGAAGACGCATTCGATTTGGGTTCGAGCTTATCAAGTGAAAACTTTTCACATAAGCATCACAACTCCAAACTTTAAGAAACGACAGCTTAGGTTTATCGCTAAACCATAGTTCATACGGTGTCATCTCAACGGATTTAGATGGTGCCCTATTAAACGTGAATGCAGCTGTCTCTAATGCATAACCCCAAAACGATAGTGGTAAATCGGTAAGATACATCATAGATCGCACCATATCAAAATAAAGTACGGTTACGACGTTCGGACACACCATAACGTTGTGGTGTTCCGTGGCGTGAGCTGTGAAACTATTCCACATTGTTTTCATTGAAGACCAAACTCAGAACTCAAACATTCATCTCCACGATCGATCGCAGAAACTTTATTTTCTTGTTGCGATGATTTTCCACTTCACTCTGAAATTATTTGAACCTTTCAACTATTTCAGACTTATGTTTCATCAAGTAGATATACCCATATCTACTCAAATCATCTGTGAAGGTCGAAAATAACAATACTTGCCACGAGCATCAACATTCATTGGATCGCATACATCGGTATGTATTATTTCCAATAAGTCAAGAGCTTGTTCCATTGTTCCGAGAACGGAGTTTTAGTCATCTTGCCCAAAAGGCACGGTTCGCAAGCATCAAGTGATTCCAAAAGTCCATCAAGATGGAGTTTTCTTCATGCGCTTTACACCAATATGACCTAAACGGCAAGTGCCACAAATAAGTTGCACTATCATTATTAACTTTGCATCTTTTGGTTTCAATATTATGAATATGTGTATCACTATGATCGAGATCCAATGAACCATTTTCATTGGGTGTGTAACCATATAAGGTTTTATTCATTTAAATGTAACAACAATTATTCTTTGACTTTAAATGAATAACCGCTTTGAAAACTATTTTCATTGGGTGTATGACTATCGAAGGTTTTATTCATTTAAACAGAACAACAATTATTCTTTGACTTTAAATGAATAACCGTTTTGCAATAAACATGATCAAATCATATTCATGCTCAACGCAAACACCAAATAACATTTATTTAGGTTTAACACTAATCCCGAAAGTATAGGGTGTGCGATGATGATCATATCAATCTTGGAACTACTTCCAACACTCATCGTCACTTCCCCTTCAACTAGTTTCTGTTCATTCTGCAACTCCCGTTTCGAGTTACTACTCTTAGCAACTGAACCAGTATCAAATACCGAGGGGTTGCTATGAACACTAGTAAAATATACATCAATAATCTGTATATCAAATATACCTTTGTTCACTTTGCCATCCTTCTTATCCGCCAAACACTTGGGGTAGTTCCGCTTCAAAGGACCAATTCCATTGTAGCAAAAGCACTTAGTCTCGTGCTTAGGTCCAGACTTGGGCTTCTTCACCGAGTAGCAACTTGCTTGCCGCTCTTTTGAAGTTCCTTCTTCCTTTGCCCTTTTCCTTGAGACTAGTGGTCTTGTCAATCATCAACACTTGATGCTCTTTTCTTGATTTCTACCTTCGTCGATTTCAGCATCACGAAGAGCTTGGGAATTACTTTTGTCATCCCTTGCATATTATAGTTCATCACGAAGTTCTAGTAACTTAGTGATGGTGACTAGAGAATTCTGTCAATCACTATCTTACGGAAGATTAACTCCCACTTGATTCAAGCGATTGAAGTACTCGCATAATCTGAGAACATGCTCACTAGTTGAGCGATTCTCCTCCATCTTTTAGCTATAGAACTTGTTGGAGACTTCATATCTCTCAACTCGGTATTTGCTTGAAATATTAACTTCAACTCTGGAACATCTCATATGGTCCATGACGCTCAAAACGCCTTTGAAGTCCCGATTCTAAGCCGTTTAAGCATGGTGCACTAAACTATCAAGTAGTCATCATATTGAGCTAGCCAAACGCTCATAACGCCCGTGATCCGCTCCTGCAATAGGTCTGTCACCTAGCGGTGCATCAAGGACATAATTCTTCTATGCAGCAATGAGGATAAACCTCAGATCACGGATCTAATCCGCAATATTGCTACTAACATTTTTCAATACAATTTTCTCTAGGAACACATAAAAACACAGGGAAGCAACAACGCGAGCTATTGATCTACAACATAATTTGCAAAATACTACCAGGACTAAGTTCATGATAAATTAAAGTTTAATTAATCATATTAAAAAACTCCCACTTAGACAGACATCTCTCTAGTTATCTAAGTGATCACGTGATCCAAATCAACTAAACCATGTCCGATCATCACGTGAGACGGAGTAGTTTCAATGGTGAACATCACTATGTTGATCATATCTACTATATGATTCACGTTCGACCTTTCGGTCTCCGTGTTCCGAGGCCATATCTGTTATATGCTAGGCTCGTCAAGTTTAACCTGAGTATTCGCGTGTGCAACTGTTTTGCACCCGTTGTAGATGGACGAGAACTTATCACACCCGATCATCACGTGGTGTCCGGGTACTACTTAACTTTGGCAACGGTGCATACTCGTGGAGAACACTTCTTGATAATTTTAGTGAGAGATCATCTTATAATGCTACCGTCAATCAAAGCAAGATAAGATGCATAAAGGATAAACATCACATGCAATCAATATAAGTGATATGATATGGTCATCATCATCTTGTGCTTGTGATCTCCATCGCCAAGCACCGTCATGATCACCATCGCCACCGGCGCGACACCTTGATCTCCATCGTAGCATCGTTGTCGTCTCGCCAACTATTGCTTCTACGACTATCGCTACTCCTTAGTGATAAAGTAAAGCAATTACATGGCGTTGCATTTCATACAATAAAGCGACAACCATATGGCTCTCGCCGATTGCCGATAACTCGGTTACAAAACATGATCATCTCATACAATAAAATATAGCATCACGCCTTGACCATATCACATCACAACATGCCCTGCAAAAACAAGTTAGACGTCCTCTACTTTGTTGTTGCAAGTTTTACGTGGCTGCTACGGGCTGAGCAAGAACCGTTCTTACCTACGCATCAAAACCACAACGATAGTTTGTCAAATAGACTCGCTTTAACCTTCTCAAGGACCGGGCGAGTCATACTCGGTTCAACTAAAGTGAGAGAGACAGACACCGCCGGTCACCTTTAAGCAACGAGTGCTCGGAGCGGTGAAACCAGTCTCGCGTAAGCGTCACGCGTAATGTCGGTCCGGCCGCTTCATCTCACAATACCGCTGAACCAAAGTATGACATGCTGGTAGGCAGTATGACTTGTATCGCCCACAACTCACTTGTGTTCTACTCGTGCACATGACATCAACGCATAAAACCAGGCTCGATACCACTGTTGGGGAACGAGTAATTTCAAAAAATTCCTATGAACACGCAAGATCATGGTGATGGCATAGCAATGAGAGGGAGAGTGTCCGCCCACGCACCCTCGAGACCGAAGCGGAAGTGTTATAACAACGCGGTTGATGTAGTCGACGCCTTCACGATCCGACCGATCCAAGCACCGAACGACGGCACCTCCGAGTTCGCACACGCTCAGCTCGATGACGATCCCGGACTCGATCCAGCAAAGTGTCGGGATGAGTTCCACAAGACGACGGTGTGGTGACGATGTTGATGCTCCACCGACGCAGGGCTTCGCCTAAGCTCGCGACGATATGACTTCTCCGGCGCAGGCTTCACCTAAGCTCTACGACGATATGACCAAGTGGAATATGGTGGAAGGGGCACCGCACACGGCTAATGAAAGATCCGAGATCAACTTGTGTGTCATGGGGTGCCCCTGCCTCAGATATAAAGGAGCCAAGGGGGTGCGGCCAGCCTTGGGAGGGCGCCGAGGAGTCCTACTCCCACCGAGTAGGACTCCCCCCCCCCTCTCCTAGTTGGATTAGGATTGGAGGAGGGGGGAAGAGGGAAGGGGGCGCCGCCCCCCCTCTCCTTGTCCTATTCGGACTAGAGGGGGGAAGGGGGCGCGTAGCCCACCTGGCCGGCCCTTCCTCTTCTCCCTTATGGCCCATTAAGGCCCATAGACCTCCCGGGGTTCCGTAACCTCCCGTAATCCCAAAATTCGATTTCACTCGGAACACTTCCGATGTCCAAATGTAGGCTTCCAATATATCAATCTTTATGTCTCGACCATTTCGAGACTCCTCGTCATGTCCGTGATCACATCCGGACTCGAACAACCTTCGTGCATCAATACTTATAAACTCATAATGAACTGTCATCGAAACGTTAAGCGTGCGGACCCTACGGGTTCGAGAACTATGTAGATATGACCTAGAACCATTCTCGGTCAATAACCAATAGCGGAACCTGGATGCCCATATTGGTTCCTACATATTCTACGAAGATCTTTATCGGTCAAACCGCATAACGACATACGTTGTTCCCTTTGTCATCGGTATGTTACTTACCCGAGATTCGATCGTCGGTATCCAATACCTAGTTCAATCTCGTTACGGTAAGTCTCTTTACTCGCTCAGTAATACATTATCTCACAACTAACTCATTAGTTGTAATGCTTGCAAGGCTTAAGTGATGTGTATTACCGAGAAGGCCTAGAGATACCTCTCCGACAATCGGAGTGACAAAACCTAATCTCAAATACGCCAACCCAACAAGTACCTTTGGAGACACCTGTAGTACTCCTTTATAATCACCCGATTCGTTGCCAGACGCTTGGTAGTACCCAAAGTGTTCCTCCGGTAAACGGGAGTTGCATAATCTCATAGTTATAGGAACATGTATGGGTCATGAAGAAAGCATTAACAACATACTAAACGATCAAGTGTTAAGCTAACGGAATGGGTCATGTCAATCACATCATTCTTCTAATGATGTGATCCCGTTAATCAAATGACAACTCATGTCTATGGCTAGGAAACTTAACCATCTTTGATTCAACGAGCTAGTCAAGTAGAGGCACACTAGTGACACTATGTTTGTCTATGTATTCACACATGTATTATGTTTCCGGTTAATACAATTCTAGCATGAATAATAAACATTTATCATGATATAAGGAAATAAATAATAACTTTATTATTGCCTCTAGGGCATATTTCCTTCAACCTCTAACAAGTACTTTGCCTACAAGATGGAGGATAATAGCTCAACCAGTGAGCATGAGCTTAGAATGTCTGGGTACTATAATCACTTGAATCAAGTGGGAGTTAATCTTCCAAATAAGATAGTGATTGACAAAGTTCTCTAGTCAGTATCACCAAGCTACTAGAACTTGGTGATGAACCTTAATATGCAAGGGATGACGAAAATGATTCCCGAGCTCTTCGCGGTGCTGAAATCAGCGAAGGTAGAAATCAAGAAAGAGTATCAAGTGACCACTTGTTTCAAGAAAAAGGGCAAGGGAAATAAAGGGAACTTCAAGAAGAATGGCAAGCAACTTGTCGCTCCCGTGAAGAAGCACAAAGCTGGACCTAAGCCTGGAATTGAGTGCTTCTACTGCAAAGGGAATGATCACTAAAAGCGGAACTGCCCCAAATACTTGGCGGATAAGAAGAATAGCAAAGTGAACAAAGGTATATATGATATACATGTTATTGATGTGTACTTTACTAGTGTTCGTAGCAACCCCTGGATATTTGATACCGGTCCAGTTGCTGAGATTAGTAACTCGAAACAGGAGTTGCAGAATGAACAGAGACTAGTTAAGGGCGAAGTGACGATGTGTGTTGGAAGTGATTCCAAGGTTGATACGATCAGCATCGCACACTCCCTCTACCTTCGGGATTAGTGTTGAACTAAAATAAATATTATTTGGTGTTTGCGTTGAGCATGAATATGATTAGATCATGTTTATTGCAAAACAGTTATTCATTTAAGTCACAGAATAATTGTTGTTCTGTTTACATGAATAAAACCTTCCGTGGTCATACACCCAAGGTGAATGGCTTATTGAATCTCGATCATAGTGATACACATATTCATAATATAGATGCCAAAAGATGCAAAATTGATAATGATAGTGCAATAGGTTTGTGGCACTGCAGTTTAGGTCATATTGGTGTAAAGCGCATGAAGAAACTCAATGCGGATGGACTTTTGAAATCACTTGATTATGAATCATTTGGTACTTGCAAACCATGCCTCATGGGCAAGATGACTGAAACTCCGTTCCCCGGAACAATGGAGCGAGCTAATGACCTATTAGAAATAATACATTCCGTATGTATGCGGTCCGATGAGTGTTGAGGCATGCGGTGGGTATCGTTATTTTCTGACCTTCACAGATGATTTGAGCAAATATGGGTATATCTACTTAATGAAACACAAGTTTGAAACATTTGAAAAGTTCAAAGAATTTCAAAGTGAAGTGGAGAATCATCGTAACAAGAAAATAAAGTTTCTATTATCTGACTGCGGAGGCAAATATTTGAGTTACGAGTTTGGCCTTCATATAAAACAATGTGGAATAGTTTCACAACTAATGCCACCTGGAACACCACAGCGTAATGGTGTGTCCGAACGTCGTAACAGTACTTTATTAGATATGGTGCGTTCTATGATGTCTCTTACCAATTTTCCACTATCGTTTTGCGGTTATGCATTAGAGACAACCGCATTCACGTTAAATAGGGCACCGTCTAAATCCGTTGAGATGACACCGTATGAACTTTGGTTTGGCAAGAAACCTTAGCTGTCATTTCTTAAAAGTTTGGGGATACGACGCTTATGTCAAAAGGCTTCAGCCTGATAAGCTCGAACCAAAAGCGAAGAATTGCATCTTCATAGGATACCCTAAGGAAACCATTGGGTACACCTTCTACAACAGATCCGAAGGCAAGATCTTTGTCGCTAAAAATGGATCCTTTCTAGAGAAGGAGTTTCTCACAAAAGAAGTGAGTGGGAGGAAAGTAGAACTTGATGAGGTAATTGTACCTTCTCTCAAATTGGAAAGTAGCACATCAGAAAAAACCGTTCCCATGATGCCTACACCAACTAGAGAGGAAGCTAATGATGATGATCACAAAACTTCAGATCAAGTTACTACTCAATTTCATAGGTCAACCAGAACACGTTCGGCACCAGAGTGGTACGGTAATCCTATCCTGGAAGTCATGTTACTAGACCAAGGAAAAACTATGAACTATGAAGAAGCTATGATGAACCCAGATTCCGATAGATGGCTTGAGGCCATGAAATCTGAGATAGGATCCATGTATGAGAACAAAGTGTGGACTTTGGTGGACTTGCCCGATGACCGGCAATCCATTGAGAATAAATGGATCTTCAAGAAGAAGATAGACGCTGATGGTAATGTCACCATCTACAAAGCTCGATTTGTCGCTAAAGGTTTTCGACAAGTTCAAGGGGTTGACTACGATGAGACTTTCTCACCCGTAGCGATGTTTAAGTTTGTCCGAATCATGTTAGCAATTGTCACATTTTATGATTAAGAAATCTGGCAAGTGGACGTCAAAACAACATTCCTTAATGGATATCTTAAAAAAGAGTTGTATATGATACAATCAGAAGATTTTGACAATCCTAAAGGTGCTAACAAAGAATGCAAGCTCCAGCGATCAATCTATGGACTGGTGCAAGCATCTGGGAGTTGGAATATACGCTATGATGAGGTGATCAAAGCATATGGTTTTATACAGACTTATGGTGAAGCCCGTATTTACAAGAAAGTGAGTGGGAGCTCTGTGGCATTTCTGATACTATATGTAGATGACATATTGTTGATTGGAAATGATATATAATTTCTGGAAAGCATAAAAGGATACTTGAATAAGAGTTTTTCAATGAAAGACCTCGGTGAAGCTGCTTATATATTGGGCATCAAGATCTATAGAGATAGATCAATACGCTTAATAGGACTTTCACAAAGCACATACCTTGACAAAGTTTTGAAGAAGCTCAAATGGATCAGTCAAAGAAAGGGTTCTTGCCTGTGTTACAAGGTGTGAAGTTGAGTAAGACTCAAAACCCGACCACGGCAGAAGATAGAGAGAGAATGAAAGTAATTCCCTATGCCTCAGCCATAGGTTCTATATAGTACGCCATGTTGTGTACCAGACCTATTGTGTACCTTGCCATGAGTTTGGTAAGGGGTAAAATAGTGATCCAGGAGTAGATCACTGGACAACGGTGAAAATTATCCTTAGGTGCCTAAAGAGGACTAAGGAAATGTTTCTCGGTTATGGAGGTGACAAAGAGTTCGTCGTAAAGGGTTACGCCGATGCAAGCTTTGACACTGATCCGGATGACTCTGAGTCTCAATCTGGATTCATATTCAAAGTAGGAGCAAGTAGCTAGAGTAGCTCCGTGCAGAGCATTGTAGACATAGAAATTTTCAAAATACATACGGATCTGAATATGGCAGACCCGTTGACTAAACCTCTCAGACAATCAAAACATGATCACACCTTAGTACTCTTTGGGTGTTAATCACATGGTGATGTGAACTAGATTACTGACTCTAGTAAACCCTTTGGGTGTTGGTCACATGGCGATGTGAACTATGGGTGTTAATCACATGGCGATGTGAACTATTGGTGTTAATCACATGGCACTAGGAACTAGATTATTGACTCTAGTGCAAGTGGGAGACTGAAGAAAATATGCCCTAGAGGCAATAATAAAGTTATTATTTTATATTTCCTTTTTCATGATAAAGGTTTATTATTCATGCTAGAATTGTATTGATCGGAAACCTTAATACATGTGTGAATACATAAACAAAAACCGTGTCCCTGGTGAGCCTCTACTAGAATAGCTCGTTGATGAAAGATGGTTAAGGTTTCCTAACCATTGACATGAGTTGCTGATAACGGGATCACATCATTAGGAGAATGATGTGATGGACAAGACCCATCCGTTGGCTTAGCATAATGATCGTTCAGTTTTATTGCTATTGCTTTCTTCATGTCAAATACATATTCCTTCGACTATGAGATTATGCAACTCCCGGATACTAGAGGAATGCCTTATGTGCTATCAAACATCACAACGTAACTGGGTGATTATAATAATGCTCTACAGGTATCTCCGAAGGTGTTTTTTGGGTTGGCATAGATCGAGATTAGGATTTGTCACTCTAAGTATCGGAGAGGTATCACTGGGCCCTGTCGGTAATACACATCATAAGAAGCCTTGCAAGCAAAGTGACTAATGAGTTAGTTGCAGGATGATTTATTACAGAACAAGTAAAGAGACTTGCCGGTAACGAGACTGAACTAGGTATGAAGATACCGACGATCAAATCTCAGGCAAGTAACATACCGATGACAAAGGGAATTACGTAGGTTGTCATAACGGTTCGACTGATAAAGATCTTCGTAGAATATGTAGGAGCCAGTATGAGCATCCAGGTTCCGCTATTGGTTATTAACCTGAGAGGTGTCTTGGTCATGTCTACATAGTTCTCGAACCCGTAGGGTCCGCACGCTTAATGTTCGTTGACGATATAATATTATATGAGTTATGTGATTTGGTGACCGAATGTTGTTCGGGGTCCCGGATGAGATCACGGACATGACGAGGAGTCTCAAAATGGCCAGGAGGTAAAGATTTATATATAGGACGATGGTATTCTGACACCAGAAGTGTTCCTGAGGGTACCGGGTACATATGTGGGTCACCGGAAGGGGTTCCGGGCACCCCCGGCAAAAGATATGTACCTTATGGGTCAAGAGGGGAAACACACTAGCCACAAGGGGCTGGTGCGCCCCCCATATGGGCCGGCCTAAGTGGAGAAGGAAAAGGGGAGGAGGAAAGGAAAGAGAGAGAATATGATTCCTCCTTCCTCCCCCCTCTCCCCTCTTTCCTTCCCCCTTCCGTATACAAGGAAAGGGGTGTTGAGGAACGTTACAGAAAATAAAAAAATTCTATGGTTTCACCAAGATCTATCTATGAGTTCATCTAGCAACGAGAGAGAGGAGTGCATCTACATACCCTTGTAGAACGCGAGCGGAAGCGTTCAAGAGAACGGGGTTGCGGGAGTCGTACTCGACGTGATCCAAATCACCGATGATCCTAGTGCTGAACGGACAGAACCTCCGCGTTCAACACACGTACGGAGCGGAGACGTCTCCCGCGCGTTGATCCAGCAAGGTGGAGGGAGAGGTTGAGGAAGAGAGCTCTAGCAGCAGCACGACAGCGTGGTGGTGGTGGAGAGGCAGTACTCCGGCAGGGCTTCGCCAAGCTCTTATCGGAGGAGGAGAGGTGTTGGGAGGGAGGGCTGCGCCTTGATGTGTGTGCAGCCTCCCTCGCCCCTATATTTATAGGGGAAGGGGGAAGGGGGCTGGCCCCCTCTAGATGAGATCTAGAGGGGGGGCGGCCAAGGGGAGGGGGCTTGCCCCCCAAGCAAGGGGGGCGCCCCCACTAGGGTCCCCCCCCCCCAACCCGAGGTGCATGGGCCCAAGGGCGGGATGCGCCCAGCCCTCCAGGGGCTGGTTCCCTGCCCACTACGGCCCATGAGGCCCTCCGAGAGAGGTGGCCCCTCCCGGTGGACCCCCGGTACCCCTCCGGTGGCCCCGGTACAATACCGGTATGCCCCCGAACCTTTCCGGTGACCGTATGACAACTTCCCATATATAAATCTTCACCTTCGGACCATTCCGGAACTCCTCGTGACGTCCGGGATCTTATCCGGGACTCCAAAAACATTCGGTTATCACATACAAGTCTTCCTAATATCCCTAGCATCACTGAACCTTAAGTGTGTAGACCCTACGGGTTCGGGAGACACGTAGACATGACCGGGACGACTCTCCGGTCAATAACCAACAGCGGGATCTGGATACCCATGTTGGCTCCTACATGCTCCTCGATGATCTCATCGGATGAACCACGATGTCGAGGATTCAAGCAACCCGTATACGATTCCCTTTGTCGATCGATGCGTTACTTGCCCGAGATTCGATCGTCGGTATCCCAATACCTCGCTCAATCTCGCTACGGCAAGTCACTTTACTCGCACCATAATGCATGATCCCGTGACAGACACTTGGTCACTTTGAGCTCATTATGATGATGCATTACCGAGTGGGCCCAGAGATACCTCTCCGTCATACGGAGTGACAAATCCCAGTCTCGATCCATGTCAACCCAACAAATACTTTCGGAAATACCCGTAGTATACATTTATAGTCACCCAGTTACGTTGTGACGTTTGGTACACCCAAAGCACTCCTACGGTGTCCGGAAGTTACACGATCTCATGGTCTAAGGAAAAGATACTTGACATTGGAAAAGCTCTAGCAAAACAAACTACACGATCTTGTGCTATGCTTAGGATTGGGTCTTGTCCATCACATCATTCTCCTAATGATGTGATCCCGTTATCAATGACATCCAATGTCCATAGTTAGGAAACCATGACTATCTGTTGATCAACGAGCTAGTCAACTAGAGGCTCACTAGGGAAATGTTGTGGTCTATTTATTCACACGTGTATTACGATTTCCGGATAATACAATTATAGCATGAATAAAAGACAATTATCATGAACAAGGAAATATAATAATAATCCTTTTATTATTTCCTCTAGGGCATATTTCCAACAGTCTCCCACTTGCACTAGAGTCAATAATCTAGTTACATTGTGATGAATCGAACACCCATAGAGTTCGGTGTTGATCATGTTTTGCTCATGAGAAGAGGTTTAGTCAACGGATCCGTGACATTCAGATCCGTATGTACTTTGCAAATATCTATGTCTCCATCTTGAACATTTTCACGGATGGAGTTGAAACGACACTTGATGTGCCTGGTCTTCTTGTGAAACCTGGGCTCCTTGGCAAGGGCAATAGCTCCAGTGTTGTCACAGAAGAGAGTGATTGGCCCCGACGCATTGGGTATGACTCCTAGGTCGGTGATGAACTCCTTCATCCATATTGCTTCATGCGCTGCCTCCTGGCTGCCATGTATTCCGCTTCACATGTAGATCCCGCCACGACGCTCGCTTGCAAATCGCACCAGCCATCGCTCCACGATTCAACATATACACGTATCCGGTTTGTGACTTAGAGTCATCCAGATCTGTGGAGAAGCTAGCGTCGACGTAACCCTTTACGACGAGCTCTTCGTCACCTCCATAAACGAGAAACATGTCCTTTGTCCTTTTCAGGTACTTAAGGATATTCTTGGCCGTTGTCCAGTGTTCCTTGCCGGGATTACTTTGGAACCTTCCTACCAAACTTACGGCAAGGTTTACATCTGGTCTGGTACGCAGCATGGCATACATAATAGATCCTATGGCTGAGTCATATGGGATGACACTCATCTCTTCTTTATCTTCTGCCGTGGCCGGGCATTGAGCCGAGCTCAATCTCACACCTTGTAATACAGGCAAGAACCCTTTCTTGGACTGATCCATATTGAACTTCTTCAATATTTTATCAAGGTATGTGCTTTGTGAAAGACCTGTGAGGCGTCTCGATCTATCCCTATAGATCTTGATGCCTAATATGTAAGCAGCTTCTCCAAGGTCCTTCATCAAAAAACACTTATTCAAGTAGGCCTTAATGTTGTCCAAAAGTTCTATATCATTTCCCATTAGAAGTATGTCATCTACATATAATATGAGAAATGCTCTGAGCTCCCACTCACTTTCTTGTAAACGCAGGCTTCTCCATAAGTCCAAGATAAACCCAAACGCTTTGATCATCTCATCAAAGCGAATGTTCCAACTCCGAGATGCTTGCACCAGCCCATAAATGGATCGCTGGAGCTTGCACACCTTGTTAGCATTCTTAGGGCCAACAAAACCTTCCGGCTGCATCATATACAGTTCTTCCTTAAGATAGCCGTTAAGGAATGCCGTTTTGACGTCCATCTGCCATATCTTATAATCATAGTATGCGGCAATTGCTAACATGATTCGGACGGACTTCAGCTTCGCTATGGGAGAGAAAGTCTCATCGTAGTCAACCCCTTGAACTTGTCGATAACCCTTAGCGACAAGTCGAGCCTTATAGATGGTAACATTACCATGCGCGTCCGTCTTCTTCTTAAAGATCCATTTGTTTTCTATCGCTCGCCGATCATCGGGCAAGTCTGTCAAAGTCCATACTTTGTTTTCATACATGGATTCTATCTCGGATTGCATGGCTTCAAGCCATTTGTTGGAATCTGGGCCCGCCATCGCTTCTTCATAGTTCGAAGGTTCAACGTTGTCCAACAACATGATTTCCAAGACAGGGTTGCCATACCACTCTGGTGTGGAACGTGTCCTTGTGGACCTACGAAGTTTAGTAGCAACTTGATCCGAAGTACCTTGATCATCATCATTAATTTCCTCTCCAGTCGGTGTAGGCACCACAGGAACATTTTCCTAAGCTACACTACTGTCCGGTTCAAGAGGTAGTACTTCATCGAGTTCTACTTTCCTCCCACTTACTCCTTTCGAGAGAAACTCTTTTTCGAGAAAGGATCCGTTCTTGGCAACAAAGATCTTGCCTTCGGATCTAAGGTAGAAGGTATACCCAATGGTTTCCTTAGGGTATCCTATGAAGACGCATTTTTCCGACTTGGGTTCGAGCTTTTCAGGTTGAAGTTTCTTGACATAAGCATCGCATCCCCAAACTTTTAGAAACGACAGCTTAGGTTTCTTCCCAAACCATAATTCATACGGTGTCGTCAATGGATTTAGACGGAGCCCTATTTAAAGTGAATGTAGCTGTCTCTAGAGCGTATCCCCAAAATGATAGCGGTAAATCGGTAGGAGACATCATAGATCGCACCATATCCAATAGAGTGCGACACGACGCTCGGACACACCGTTCTACCGAGGTGTTCCAGGCGGCGTGAGTTGTGAAACGATTCCACATTTCCTTAAGTGCGTACCAAATTCGTGACTTATATATTCTCCTCCATGATCCGATCGTAAGAAATTTATCTTTCGGTCACGTTGATTCTCTACCTCATTCTGAAATTCCTTGAACTTTTCAAAGGTCTCAGACTTGTGTTTCATCAAGTAGACATACCCATATATACTTAAGTCATCAGTGAGAGTGAGAACATAACGATATCCTCCGCGAGCCTCAACGCCATTGGACCACACACATCAGTATGTATGATTTCCAATAAGTTGGTTGCTCGCCCATTGTTCCGAGAATGAGTCTTGGTCATTTTGCCCATGAGGCATGGTTCGCATGTGTCAAATGATTCATAATCGAGAAACTCTAAAAGTCCATCAGCACGGAGCTTCTTCATGCGCTTGACACCAATGTGACCAAGGCGGCAGTGCCACAAGTATGTGGGACTATTGAGGGAGACCTGGATTAGGGAGTGTTCGGATAGCCGAACTATCATCGTTGGTCGGACTCCTGGACTATGAAGATACAAGATTGAAGACTTCGTCCCTTGTCCAGATAGGACTTTCCTTGGCGTGGAAGGCAAGCTTGGCGATACGGATATGTAGATTTCCTACCATTGTAACCGACTCTGTGTAACCCTAACCCTATTCGTGTCTATATAAACCGAAGGGTTTTAGTCCGAGGACTAACAACAATCATACCATAGGCTAGCTTCTAGGGTTTAGCCTCTCCGATCTCGTGGTAGATCTACTCTTGTACTACCCATATCATCAATATTAATCAAGCAGGAGTAGGGTATTACCTCCATCGAGAGGGCCCAACTGGGTAAAAACATCGTGTCCCTTGTCTCATGTTACCATCCGCCTAGACGCACAGTTCGGGACCCCCTACCCGAGATCCGCCGGTTTTGACACCGACAACTATCGTTATCAACTTTACATCTTTTGGTATTCACACTATGAATATGTGTAACATTACGTTCGAGATTCATTAAGAATAAACCATTGACCATCGGGGCATGACCATAAAACATATCTCTCATATAAATAGAACAAACAATTATTCTCGGATTTAAATGAGTAGCCATCTCGTATTAAACGAGATCCAGATAAAATGTTCATGCTCAAACTTGGCACTAAATAACAATTATTGAGGTTTAAAACTAATCCCGTGGGTAAATGTAGAGGTAGCGTGCCGACGGTGATCGCATCGACCTTGGAACCATTCCCGACGCGCATCGTCACCTTGTCCTTCGCCAGTCTCCGCTTATTCCGCAGCTCCTGCTGTGAGTTACAAATATGAGCAACGGCACCGGTATCAAATACCCAGGAGTTACTACGAGTACTTGTAAGGTACACATTAATTACATGTATATCACATATACCTTTAGTGTTGCCGGCCTTCTTGTCCGCTAAGTATTTGGGGCAGTTCCGCTTCCAGTGACCCTTCCCTTTGCAATAAAAGCACTCAGTCTCGTGCTTGGGTCCATTCTTTGACTTCTTCCCGCAAGCTGGCTTACGGGCGCAGCAACATCTTTTCCGTCCTTCTTGAAGTTCTTCTTACCCTTGCCCTTCTTGAACTTAGTGGTTTTATTGACCATCAACACTTGATGTTCCTTCTTGATTTCTACCTCTGCTGACTTCACATTGAAAATACTTCAGAATAGTTTTCACCATCCCCTGCATATTGTAGTTCATCACAAAGCTCTTGTAGCTCGGTGGGAGCGATCAAGGATTCTGTCAATGACCGCCTCGTCCAGGAGGTTAATGTCCATTGGGACAGGCGGTTGTGCAACCCAAACATTTTGAGTATGTGCTCACCGATGAACTATTTTCCTCCATCTTACAACTATAGAACTTGTCGGAGACTTCATATCTCTCGACCCGGCATGAGCTTGGAAAACCATTTTCAGCTCCTCGAACATCTCATATGCTCAGTTTTGCTCAAAATGCTTTTGGAGCCCGGTTCTAAGCTGTAAAGCATGCCGCACCGAACGAGGGAGTAATCATCAAGACGTGACTGCCAAGCGCTCATAACGCCTTGGTTCTCGGGATGGGTGCTTCACCTAGCGGTCCTTCTAGGACATATGCTTTCTTGGCAGCTATGAGGATGATCCTCGTGTTCGGACCCAGTCAGATAGTTGCTGCCATCATCTTTCAGCTTGGTTTTCTCTAGGAACGCGTTGAAGTTCATGTTGACATGAGCGTTGGCCATTTGATCTACAAGACATTTTGCAAAGATTTTAGACTAAGTTCATGATAATTAAGTTCATCTAATTAAATTATTTAATGAACTCCCACTCAGATTTGACATTCCTCTAGTCATCTAAGTGTTACATGATCCGAGTCGACTAGGCCGTGTCCGATCATCAAGTGAGACGGACTAGTCATCATCGGTGAACATCTCCATGTTGATCGTATCCTCCATACGACTCATGTTCGACCTTTCGGTCTCTGTGTTCCGAGGCCATGTCTGTACATGCTAGGCTCGTCAAGTTAACCTAAGTGTTTTGCATGTGTAAAACTGTCTTACACCGTTGTATGTGAACGAGGAATCTATCACACCCGATCATCACGTGGTGCTTCAAACGACGAACTTTAGCAACGGCCTTACGATTAGGGGAACACTTTCTTGAAATTATTATGAGGATCATCTTATTTACTACCGCCGTTCTAAGTAAACAAGATGCATAAACATAATAAACATCACATGCAATTATATAGTAGTGACATGATATGGCCAATATCATATAGCTCCTTTGATCTCCATCTTCGGGCTCCATGATCATCTTCGTCACCGCATGACACCATGATCTCCATCATCATGATCTCCATCATCGTGTCTCCATGAAGTTGCTCGCCAACTATTACTTCTACTACTATAGCTAACGGTTTAGCAATAAAGTAAAGTAATTACATGGCGTTAAATCATTGACACGCAGGTCATACAATAATTAAGACAACTCCTATGGCTCCTGCCGGTTGTCATACTCATCGACATGCAAGTCGTGATTCCTATTACAAGAACATGATCTCATACATCACAATATATCATTCATCATTAATCACAACTTTTGGCCATATCACATCACAAGACAATTGCTGCAAAAACAAGTTAGACGTCCTCTAATTGTTGTTGCCTCTTTTACGTGGCTGCAATAGGGTTCTAGCAAGAACGTTTTCTTACCTACAAAAAAAACCACAACGTGATTTTTCAACTTCTATTTACCCTTCATAAGGACCCTTTTCATCGAATCCGCTCCAACTAAAGTGGGAGAGACAGACACCCGCTAGCCACCTTATGCAACTAGTGCATGTCAGTCGGTGGAACCTGTCTCACGTAAGCGTACGTGTAAGGTCGGTCCGGGCCGCTTCATCCCACAATACCGCTGAAGCAAAATAAGACTAGTAGTGGCAAGAAAGTTGACAACATCTACGCCCACAACAGATTTATGTTCAACTCGTGCAATAGAGAACTACGCATAGACCTAGCTCATGATGCCACTGTTGGGGAACGTTGCAGAAAATAAAAAATTTCTACGGTTTCACCAAGATCTATCTATGAGTTCATCTAGCAACGAGAGAGAGGAGTGCATCTACATACCCTTGTAGATCGCGAGCGGAAGCGTTCAAGAGAACGGGGTTAAGGGAGTCGTACTCGACGTGATCAAAATCACCGATGATCCTAGTGCTGAACGAACAACACCTCCGCGTTCAACACACGTACGGAGCGGAGACGTCTCTCGCGCCTTGATCCAGCAAGATGGAGGAGAGGTTGAGGAAGAGAGCTCCCAGCAAAGACGACGGCGTGGTGGTGGTGGAGAGGCAAGATCTCGGCGGGGCTTCGCCAAGCTCTTATCGGAGGAGGAGAGGTGTTGGCGAGGGGAGGGGCTACGCCTTGGATTGTGTGTGCAGCCCTCCCCTCGCCCCTCTATTTATAGGGGAAGGGGGAAGGGGGGCGGCCCCCTCTAGATGAGATCTAGAGGTGGGCGGCGGCCAAGGGGAGGGGGCTTGCCCCCCAAGCAAGGGGGCGCCCCACTAGGGTTCCCCCAACCCTAGGCGCATGGGCCCAAGGGGATGTGCCCAGCCCTCCAGGGGCTGGTTCCCTGCCCACTACGGACCATGAGGCCCTCTGAGAGAGGTGGCCCCTCCCGGTGGACCCCCGGAACCCCTCCGATGGCCCTGGTACAATACCGATATGCCTCCGAACCTTTCCGGTGACCGTATGACAACTTCCCATATATAAATCTTCACCTCCAGACCATTCCGAACTCCTCGTGACGTCCGGGATCTTATCCGGACTCAACAACATTCGTAATCACATACAAGTCTTCCTAATAACCCTAGCGTCACCGAACCTTAAGTGTGTAGACCCTACGGGTTCGGGAGACACGTAGACATGACCGAGACAACTCTCCGGTCAATAACCAACAGCGGGATCTGGATACCCATGTTGGCTCCCACATGCTCCTCGATGATATCATCGGATGAACCATGATGTCGAGGATTCAAGCAACCCCGTATACGATTCCCTTTGTCGGTCGATACGTTACTTGCCCGAGATTCGATTGTCGGTATCCCAATACCTCGTTCAATCTCGTTACCGGCAAGTCACTTTACTCGTACCGTAATGCATGATCCCGTGACCAGACACTTGGTCACTTTGAGCTCATTATGATGATGCATTACCGAGTGGGCCCAGAGATACCTCTCCGTCATACGGAGTGACAAATCGATCTCGATCCGTGTCAACCCAAGCAGACACTTTCGGAGATACCGTAGTATACCTTTATAGTCACCCGCCACGTTATGACGTTTGGTACACCCAAAGCACTCCTACGGTGTCCGGAGTTACACGATCTCATGGTCTAAGGAAAAGATACTTGACATTGGAAAAGCTCTAGCAAAACGAACTACACGATCTTGTGCTATGCTTAGGATTGGGTCTTGTCCATCACATCATTCTCCTAATGATGTGATCCCGTTATCAATGACATCCAATGTCCATAGTCAGGAAACCATGACTATCTGTTGATCAACGAGCTAGTCAACTAGAGGCTCACTAGGGACATGTTGTGGTCTATTTATTCACACGTGCATTACGGTTTCCGGATAATACAATTATAGAATGAATAAAAGACAATTATCATGAACAAGGAAATATAATAATAATCCTTTTATTATTGCCTCTAGGGCATATTTCCAACAAGGGGGAGCAGGGCAAGGCAGGGCCCCTAGGGGGCGGCGGCCAAGCCTAGGGCGCCCTCGCTGCCTCCCCTCCCCTCCCACCTATATATATGTGGGGAAGGGGCGCCTCACAAGCACACAAGATCAATTGTTAGTCGTGTGCAGCGGCCCCTCCACAGTTTACACCCCCGGTCATATTCTCGCGGTGCTTAGGCAAAGCCCCGCGAGGATCACATCACCATCACTGTCACCATGCTGTCGTGCTGACGGAACTCATCTACTACCTCGACACCTTGCTGGATCAAGAAGGCGAGGGACGTCATCGAGCTGAACGTGCGCAGAACTCGGAGGTGTCGTACGTTCGGTACTCGATCGGTGGAGCGCGAAGAAAGTTCGAGTACATCAACCACGTTGTTAAACGCTTTCGTTTACGGTCTACGAGGGTACGTATACACACTCTTCCCCTCATTGCTATGCATCTCCATGCATAGATCATTGCGTGTGCGTAGAATTTTTTGTTTTCAATGCAACGATTCCCAACAATTTATGCCAAGGCTGCTTATGAATTAATAGCGGGATTATTGGGAGTTCCACCCCCAGAAAAGGGATTTGCTTTTATCCAAGAGGGGATTCAAGTGATAGAAAAATTGGGTGATATACAGAAAAATTGGGTTGATTTGCAAATGTCTAACGAACCTCTCAAAAGTATTAGTGGGAACCTCGGTCGCATGAATACTTTGATTACTCTGTGTAATTAGCGGTTGGATATTTTAGATCTCAAGATGGTCCCATTTCTTGAGAATAGTGAGAAGCGTAAAGAGCCTCACTGGTTTGAGAAAACTCTGACTAATGTTACAAAAACTAAAGATGACAATACTTGAATCTATGCATTATGCCTAGCTAGGGGCATAAAACAATAGCACTTGTTGGGAGGCAACCCAATGAATAATTTTTTTTTACTTTTTATTTTCGGTTCTTGTGTTTTTACACAACTATGGTACTGTTATGATTGTGTTTTTATGTTTTAATTAGGGGTTGCTGGCGGACGCGCAACCCCTCCGTTGGCGCGCCGAGCATGGGGACACACCATGCGCCTCGTCTGATGAGAACATGGCAAGGCGTGCCCAGCGTGCCAGGCACCAAGCACGGGAGGCGGCGGCAGCCCTCGCGGTGGTGGACGTCGGCGAGGCGGAGTCGCATTCTCCGGTGCCCCGTATGGCGCATCAGTCCGGGCACCGAAATCGCATCACGGTGGACGTTGGCTGCTCGTCACAGGACGGATCCGTCATCGATCTAACGTCGACCGCACCCAATGGGTTCTGGGCTCCGACAAGGAAGAGCACAGCATGGGAGACGGCGGTGCCTTGAGTCCCGTGAGCCAGCTCGTGTCCCATGCCCTACTCTACCTTTTCGGTGACCGGGCCAACACTCTAAGGGGTGCAACTAGCCGCAGGACATGGCCACGGCAGAGCTGGGCGGGCGGGGAGCGGAACAGGACGAAGCTCCGCTCAAAGATCGTTGAGTTGCATGTAATAATACGAATTTGAAGTATCCTGATGTGGAATGCATTTTTTGAGGCATGACCGGTCACTGTCTGCGGGCGCGTTCGCGGGCGTTTGACGGGTCAGATTTGCCAAGTGTGACTGTAGATGTTCTAATTATGTGTAAATTAGTATTCTCCTATTCACCCCTCTTTCCCTTTATTAGTTTTTTTCAGGTCCCTTTATTAGTTGATGGACCTCAAAATAGGTTCCATTTAAATGTGCGTGCAATTCCTGGTTGACAACTGAGATGCAACTAAAATGTGCGCGATAAAGCAACCGGGTGTAAAGTACTGTTCGGTTGCATGGCCTTCATACAATTGAATGAACAAAACATGATTTTAAAAAACATAGTGAGAAGTCACCTAGGGGCTTACTGGCTAGGACCATGGACATTGAGGTAACCATCTTATGTTTGAACTCGTTTTTGTTATTAATTTAATTGGTGTTTAGCTCCTCTTGGACTTAAGACGCTATTTTGGGCAACACTCTGCCCCGTTGCGCCGGCCGCAAGTTTCGGCCGGTCGCACAGCAACCGCCCGATGCATGTGCGCACAGCCGTTCGATTGGATCCAAGCAAAAAAAATGAATCACCCCCAGATCTCTTTCTTCTTCCTCGGGCAGTCTCGTTCGGGGGAGCGCGGCGCCGCGCCTCCTGTCCCCTTCGGTGGTCGTCGGTCCCCACCCTCGCCGGTCTTCCTCGTCGCCGCCGGACCCCGCCCTTGTCGGCCGTCCTCGTCGTCGGTCCCCCCCCCCCTCATCGCCGGTCGTCCTCGTCGCTGGTCCCCATGCAACAACTCCACCTGCGTTGCAGCTCTTGACGGCGGCGGTTGTAGCTCGGCCGCCGCCCCTCGCCATTGATGCTCGCTGCAGGAAATTATGTCGATGGCGGTCGTCAGTCAATCAACGCCTTTTTGAATAGATGTAGCAAAAAACTTCACCCGTAGTAGCAAAAATAAACTACGATTGCAGCAAAAATCAAACACCGTCGCCGTCTTCGCGACGTCGCAACTCCGCCTTACATGGATGTAGCAAAAAACTACAGCGGTAGTAGCAAAAATCTACTACGGTTGCAGCAAAAATCGTCGTTGTCGTCATCGCGAGGTCGCAGCTCCGCCTGATGGATGTAGCAAAAAGCTTAGCTGGTAGTAGCAAAATCTAACTACGGTTGCAGCTTCCCCTTGTTATGAAGTGCCACTGAAGCTTTATGTGTCTATGGTTGAAGCTTTTTTCAATAGGTGTTGAAACTTTTCTAGGTGACGGTTGCAACAATTGTATACGCGAGTGGATCTAGCCATGGCGGTAAGCATCCAGGGCGGCCGGTGAGGGAGCGCCTGACCGTCGGCGATGGAGCCTGTGGTGGCCCAGTCGCATCCCGATAGGAGAGGGGGAGGGGATGTGCGCGCGTGAAAGATGTAGGTAGGGGATGGATCTGGCCATGGCAGCAGGCAGCCATGGCGGGTGCGCGAGGGAGCGCCTGGCCGCCGGCGATGGAGCTCGTGGTGGCCCTCGTCGCACCCCGGGGAAGGGAAAGGGGATGCGCGCGTGAGGGCTGGAGGTAGGGGATGGAGGCGGGGCGTGCGGGGACCACTGCATATTGCGTGTTCGGCCAGCGTGGCGAACGAGTCGGCCGAAAGTTCGGCCGGTGCACCGCGCCCAAACGTTTCCTAAAAAATAAGCCCGGGTCAATGGTACTGAATATCTATTATTTTATATGTCGGTAAACTAGTTAGGTGCATCAGTTGTGTTCGACCTTGGTCCATTGTGGTATGCTTGAAAAGAAAACCAGAGGGAAAGAGAAACCAAGTGAGAAAAATAATTGAAGTGTCTCATTTAGAAGTCGATGCTTTCAGGATCTGCTCTTGTTATCCTTGGCGAAGTCTAGTGTTTTTTTATCTTGGCCATACCTGTTATCTGTCCCCCACCCAAGATTCATCTATGGATTGTGCATCTTGGTGAGCATCTGTTGTTAGTTTGCTTGTGTTGTGTGCGTTCTTAATTCCTTTGGAACCAAGCGAGCCACTGTTAAAATGCAATTGCACCAAGTCTAATGTCAACACCATCGAAAAGTGGTTCAATAAATGCCTATACGGATCAAATCATGAATCTCGGTGCGACCATATTCTTGTCAAAACTACTAACCATGAATTTGAGACTCCCATTGTGCCTAAGTATGCTTCAGAAATTTACAAGATTGTTTGAAGCATCGTGCTTACAATTTTGATTCGGGTTCTTCGGAGAATGAATCAGTTAGTGCAACGTATCTTTTCTCAAATGTGGTTATATATAGTACCCAAACCCTCTGGTCTTGAGAGAGAGAGAGAGAGGGAGGGGGGAAGAGTTTTTGCGCTTTTAACTCAGGGATCAAGCAAGAGCATCTCGGAGTCAAAAGATTTTGATATATTACTCTTAGAGACCAACTTGTCCTGGACGGCTAGGGTTATTTGTAAGCTTCCATTTTTTGGATGTCCCTCAAGAGTGTATGTGAAGGTCCAGGGATCTCCTCATGATCAGCCACGAGTGATTTGGCAAGTTCTTGGTGAATATAATTAGCTGTAGTAGAAGAAGCTTTAGTTGCACCGACTTGAGAACTTTGTGCTCAAGCCTCTCCAACGAGTTGAACTTGAGGATAAGCACCATGTCTTTGTTTTTGGCTCTTTACTTACTTTTGCTCCATGCTAAGGTGCGCCTATTTTACTTGTTGCCTGCCTCACTTCATAATCACATCGCCTTCGCAGTTAAAAGCAACTAATTCGTAGTATTGTCCTATTCACCCCCTTCCTTCTAGTTGATGGACCTCAAAATAGCTTCCATTTAAATGTGCGTTCAATTCTTGGTTGACAAGTAAGATGCAATTAAAATGTGCCCAAGAAAGCAACCGGGTGCATTGAATGAATGAAACATGATTCTAGAAACATAGTGAGAAGTCACCCAGGGGCTTACTGGCTAGCACCATGGATATTGAGGTAATGATCTTATGTTTGAACTTGTTTTCGTGTTTAATTTAATTGGTGTTTAGCTCCTATTAGACTTAAGACGCTTAAAATAAGCCCGGGTCAATGATCCCGAATATCTATTATTTTATCCATCAGTAAACTGGTTAGGTGCATCATAAGTTGTGTTCAACTTCGGTCCATTGTGGTATGCTTGAAAAGAAAACCAGAGGGAAAAAGAAACCAAGCGAGAAATATAATTGTATAGAAGCCTTTTTGGCTTAACAAAAGGGTTGCGCAAGTCGCTGTCTTCTTTGGTTTGGGAAACCGAAAGTGACGTACACGTACAAAGCGCCTGCATTAGTTTGCCGTCAATAATTGGTGAAAATGAAAGCTTTCTTCGCTGGCTAGAGAGAGCTGGGTCGGAGTGCTTATTTTTCGTAACACAACCGCAAGCTTCGGTCAACCGGCCCTTCCTTTCTCGGTGCATTTCAACATCGCTGTACTATCATGGAAGTAAAATGTCATTTCCTCAGTCATATATCAGGTTTCATTTCTCCTTATCTTCCCTCGTCTCTTTTCCCTTTGTTGATGTTACTGTATAGGATGAAGTGGTACATATCGCAGTATTTAGTAGCATGGTTTGTTTGATTGATTCTAGTTCAGAGGTGCATCCGTTTACACTTGATTGGTCATTTTCACCCGTTCTATCCTCAAACGGTGCAAAGTAAGAGCAACTCTAGCAGACCCCGCAAAAATTTGACCCACAAAACGCGTTTGCAGTTTCACGAAGATCGCGTTTATGGTCGAAAAATTAGCGCGCCGAACAGATATCAGTAAAACAAATCGTAAAACTAGAATAAAGAGCTCTTCCTCCAGCCGCCGCGCGTCCAACCCGTCGACGCGCGCACCATCGCCCATCGGTCACGCCCGTCCTCGCCGGTCGCGCCCATCATCGCGCCGATCGCGCCTGACCTCGCCGCGCCACGCCCGTCGCCTCCGTCGTCGCGCCCAGCCTTACCCACCACGCCCGTCGTCTCCGTCGTCCGCGCTTTGCTCTATTGCGGCGAGCCGTGTTTTACTGCTCGCGTCGGGAGGATTCCGCGGCCGAGGTCATGGGAGGCCACGACGATGTCGAGCTCGTCCAATTCGAACCGGCGGCGATCGATTGCGGCGTCTAGCGGCCTTTTCCGATGTGCGGTGATGAATTCCGGCGAGTTTAGGGCGGATTCCGGCAAACTCTGCGGCGACGTGTTTGCTCCGACGAGGTTTGACCGATATACGGGCCCTCTATGTTCGGCCTTCCAACCTCCAAAAATAAGGGTTTCGGGTGTGCATTTACGGTGGCCCTTAAAAAAATTACGGGTTGGACTATTTTTACGGTTTCTGTTCTGGACACTTTTTTCGTTCAAAACTGTAAATCGCAAAATTTTTACGGGTTTGACCACTTATGAGGGTCGGCTAGAGATGCTCTAACTGAGGAAGATGGTGTAAAAGTTTTGAAACATTCAAGATTTGGAGGATTGGACAACAAAACGAAGCACCGGAACTCTTGCACGCCACAATTATTGTCTGGCCAAACTGCGAAAGCTTGACACGTCGACTCGACACTGCGGTGATAATATCCAGTTTGGGCATCCAAATGGCTGAGATCAAGGACTGAGAATCCCGATGGCTTTGCATCCACATGTATGTCTAACCTTCAGGCAACAAACGGTTGGTCCTCCATACAGCGAGTACCTCAGCTAATGCCATCCTCATTGTCTCCTCACTCCGTTCGTTTTCCTTCCTCGTCATGGACGCGACCGTGGGAACAACTGCTGTGATGGTCTGGAGTATTGTACTAGTACTACATACTACCAATACGTCAAGTCACATTTTACCCTGCTAGCTTCTTAAATGCCGTGGCATGCAAGTCCATGGCAGCAGTCAGCGAAAGGACGAGCGCAAACTGAGCCGGAGCGGCGTTTGGAAAACAAGGCGGGTTGAGTTGGAGTCAGGGTACGCTTGCCCGAAACACTCACCAGTCGACACCTCGCCAAGTTTGGTTTGCAAAATTTCGGCCCGAAAACTTGAGAAACCATCATCAGTTCAGGTTCAGATGAAAGAAGAAGGCAATCAAAGCAGAGAGGGACTTCTTTTCCCTTGGCGTCCCATCCCATCCAAATCAACCAACAGCGTCTCGTCAGCTGAAAAAAAATACTCGGCCCGCAAAAGTCCAAGGGAATATCAGCGGCCGCGCTAGGCGACAAGGCGCCTGCCATGCTCGGCGCCCCGCTTGAGTCCACTCGCCAGATGCCGCGCCAGCCCCCACGTGTACGACAGCGATCCCTCCGAGTCACCCGTCAGGGTAACCTCACCGGCGTCGCCCGTCAGCCGGCCGGCCCTCCCCCACCCCCAACTTAATGCACCGCTCTCTGCTCCCTTGCTTGCTCGCCTCTCCTCCCTCTTTTTTATACTTGCTCCGGCCGCCTTCATCTGCTTCTCCCTGCTCCCACCCCCACCCTTCCCACGCAAGCCCGTCGCGCCCACGACCGGTGGTTGCCGCGCCCGCGACTGGCCGGTGGCGTCCACTTCCGATTGCGCGCGCGCGCTTTTATGCTCCACGCACCTCGCTTCTTGTTCTTGGACTCTTGTGGCAGCGCGGCTAGCTAGCGGTGGTGCACCCGGGCCCGGAGCCAAGTTTCTGCTGCTGCCATGGAGGTCGACACATCGTCCGCGACGGCCAAGAGCGGCGGGGCGCCGCCGCTGCCGCCGCCCGGCCCGCCCGCCAAGAAGAAGCGTGCCCTCCCCGGCATGCCAGGTGATTATTTAATTAACAAGCTGCGATTGACCAAAAGCGCGAGCTGAGGCTGCTTAATTTGCCGAGCGACGCTCGTGTTGCTTTGTGGGGGTGATCGATGGTGATCTTGGTGTCTCGCACGCGCGCAGATCCCGACGCGGAGGTGATCGCGCTGTCGCCCAAGACGCTGATGGCGACCAACCGGTTCGTGTGCGAGATCTGCAACAAGGGGTTCCAGCGGGACCAGAACCTGCAGCTGCACCGGCGGGGCCACAACCTGCCGTGGAAGCTCCGGCAGCGGAGCGGCAAGGAGGTGCGCAAGCGGGTGTACGTGTGCCCGGAGCCGACCTGCGTGCACCACGACCCCTCCCGCGCCCTCGGCGACCTCACCGGCATCAAGAAGCACTTCTGCCGCAAGCACGGCGAGAAGAAGTGGAAGTGCGATAAGTGCTCCAAGAAGTACGCCGTGCAGTCCGACTGGAAGGCGCACGCCAAGACCTGCGGCTCCCGCGAGTACCGCTGCGACTGCGGCACCCTCTTCTCCCGGTCCGTCCGTCTCCGTCCCTCCCTCCCTCCTCCCCGCCGCCGCCAATTTGCTTCTTCCACTCTCCATTTACTGACTGACTGACTGACAAACTGGCGGCGCTTTGTGCAGGAGGGACAGCTTCATCACCCACCGCGCCTTCTGCGACGCGCTCGCAGAGGAGAGCGCCAAGGCGCGCGCGCCGCCGCCGGAGGACGGCAGCCCGGGCGCTGCTGGCCCGCCGGCTCTACCGCCACCACCAGCCGCTCCGATGCCACTGCAACAGCTGCCGCCGGCGCCGGCCCCGGCGCCCGCGCCGCAGCAGCACGAGGAGCCAGGTAATGGTCAACGCACTACTGTTCCTCCGTCCATTTTAGCTGCTCTAGCTCGGGTCAGGTCAAATTTGACAGTACTGGAGGTACTGCCGCTTTGACCATTGCGTTAGTATGTTTTGGAGCGTTATGGTGTTTGTAAGATTGCGTGACGGGGAAGAAGGATTTTACTGTGGTGCATTTTTGTCTGGAATCAAAGTATCAAACTGAGAACGAGAGATCTCCCCAAAAAATGCAGTTTTTGTCCGAGAGCTAGGGGGAGCAGTGACCGAGTACACACATGTTCTTGCACGCCCGCATCTCGAAATCCAATTGATTACTAGTTTACACACGCGTTAAATTCATAGAGAGAGAATTCAAATTCGATTTTGGGGGCATAGTGATCCTACTTGGATCGTGTAAAGTGCCATGTGAGTTGTGAGTTCTGATCGTGTAAAGTGCCATGTGAGTTGTGAGTTCTGATTAGTGGCTTTGTGATGCAATCCCAGTTGAAGTGCAGAACCTTTCCTGAGTTTGGACTTTGGGAACTTCGAATCATCATCAGCCGAGAAAGAGAAAAGTTGCCCACGAACACACGAAAAAGAGCCCCATCATGACTAGGCTCCCTCCTCCCGTTGCTTTCTGGCCCTGTCTCTCTCTATTGCACGAGCTTTTAGCGCTTAACGTTTATTATCTTACGTCTGTGATCTGAATCTTGCTGCTGATTTGCTGAGACTTTCTGTTTGTGGTTCATGCAGAGCGGGAGATCGGCGCTGCCGCGCCTGAGCCCGTCGTCCAGTACACGCCGCCGGCGCCGCTGATGCCGTCCCCACCCTCAGTCAACGGCGCTAATGTCAGTGCTAGCACCAGCAGCGTCTCGGCCACGTCGCAGAGCCTCCTCGGCAGCATGTTCGCGCCGTCTTCCGTGGCCCAGGCGCCGCAGTACCCGGAGCGCGCACTGGCCGCCAAGCCCCCGTCGCTGTGCCTCGCCACCGACGCCGCGTCCGCCCAGTTCTCGGCCCCTGCGGCTGACAGGCAGCAGCAGCAGCAGCTCCCGCCGCCGTCGCCTTCACCGTCGGCGCACATGTCCGCCACGGCGCTGCTTCAGAAGGCTGCGCAGATGGGCGCCACCTCGTCCAGCTCGTCGTTCCTGCGTGGGCTGGGCCTCGACATCTCGTCGTCGTCGCCGGCGTCGACGTCGTCAGGTCAGCATCAACAGCAGCACCACCACCACCAGCAACACCACCAGGAGCCCATGCAGATGCAGTTCCCGGAGGGTTCGCTGCAGCAATGGCCGCCGCGGTTGGAGCCCGAGCCGGCCCCGATGATGTCGGCCGGGCTGGGCCTCGGGCTGCCATACGACTCGACCGGCGGTCCGATGGGGTTGCCGGAGCTCATGATGGGCCAGTCATCACTATTCAGCGCCAAGCCGGCCACGCTGGACTTCCTGGGGCTGGGGATGAGCCCCACGGGCGCGACCACGAGCAGGGGCCTCCCCGTGTTCATGCAGCCCTTGGGTGGCGCGGTCGGCATGGCCCGGACCGGCTCCGGCGCCGCGGAGACGTTCGGCTCCGGCCGGGGAGCTCAGGCCAAGCCGTGGGAGAGGAACCCGAGCAGCTCGCCGATCCTGTAAAAGGACTGCTGGGCAGTAGTAACACGTAGCACAGCAGCTGTAAAATGCTGCTTGTGTCTAATTAGCAGCAGCTAGCCGGTCCTTCCCCGTTCTTTTGTTTTCTTAGGTCACAATCAAGAAAGCAAGTTACTTTTGTTCCTTTAGGCTTCAGCTTAGTACTAGTACGAAGCCTGCCCTGAAGCAAAGTTTCTTTTGAAGTTCACAGATCAGTCAGTGTCTTTCTCCATCAGCTCTTCCCTGCTTTTGTCGTTTGCACTTGTTTCCCCTCGTTTGCTTCCTTGTTCTTGTCACCTTGCTGCCACTGGCCCCTGCATTTAAGCGCGGCACTAGAGCGGCACAGTGCGTAAGTGGAATTTAAGTCCGGTGACCACCTGACCTGCTGCCGGCCTTCAGCTGGGAGATGATAAGCATTCAAACTATGCCCCAAATGATTTTGGGCCTGCATCCTCACCAGATTGCACAATTTTCTGCCCCAGCTTGCGATGGTTATGAATGCTGCTAACAGGGGCGGCGCTAGGGGTATTCTTGGGTCTTCATGTGAATACCCATGATTTTTATAAAACAGTGTTGATTTTGGTAAAACAATGACAATTTTTGAAAAACAACAATGATTTTATCAAAATGAATACACATGAATATCCGATTGCAAATTCCGGCGCCAGGTGCATGCATGGGTTGGTGGTCGATGCTTTAAGTAGGTTATCTCACTCACCTTAGTCAGGTGTTGCATACTTTTGTGGAAGTAGTAAGAGTAGTTGGGTGCATGACGAGCTCCATCAATGGCCGGCCTCATCTTTCAGATAATCGTAGTTGCATCCTAAATTTCATGTTGTGGGGGCAATGCCGACTTAAATCCATGATTGGCGACGTGCCTGTGATTTTTAATGTGATGGCGCTGGACGGAGTTTTTTTTGGGGGTATGATTAGGTAGACGTCTTCTTCCAGTACAATGCCACCCTGAATAATTGGCACCACAAGGAAGCGTAGGGAAGCAAATACTCTGCAGCGGCAGGTCGCGTTCACATGGAATAATTGGTTGTTAGAACAGTGGATTCTGTGAAACGATGCAATGTCACCCTGAAGTTTACGACACTGGACATCGTTACGTGCAAGTCCAACCGTGCAAGCAAGCTTAGAGCATCTCTGGCCGATGCATCATATCTTCCATCATCAATATCTTCGATCATCAAAATCAGAAGCATCATATTTTGGATCATCAAAATCACTACGAATGCAATCTCTCATACTTCCTTCGTTCGGAAATACTTATCAGAGAAATGAATGTATCTAGAACTAAAATACGTCTAGATACATTCATTTCTTCGACGAGTATATCCGAACGGAGGGAGTAGCTATGAAAGCTTCACAGCCCACGCGCAAACTCATAATCGCTATAATACACCCTAAATCCCCTCGCAAAAAATAAAATAATAATAATGCACCCTAAACTTTTAAAATTTCCATGTGTGTGGGAAACTTGTGCCATTGCCACATAGCACGCATAAATTCATAGGTGATATTGCCATCAAATGATTCGTTGAAGGTGGTTCTACAAGCAAAACTGAACTAGGACTACAAAGGATTTATATATAGGGGCGGAAACTAAGTTGCGCTACGACTTAAGTACATATACAAAATTAACTGAGAATGGCGTTTTGGCTCTCGGCCTTCATGGAGGCCTTTTTTTTAAACAACTCAGTTTCAAGAAAACCTGATTATTTTTTTTACAAGTAAACAAGGACTTGACGGGTATATGTGTAAGATTTCAGGATGAAATACGTTGAAATGTAACCTGTACAAAAAGACAATTTCATGGTCTTGACGGATGAATAGTATCATGTGTTAAAAAAAACCCGGGTTTGTCTTTTTTGCACAGCCCTTATTTCAACGCATTTCGTCCTGAAAATTTACACATGTGCACTATGCCTTCATCTATCTCTTTATTCATTTTCAGTTTATATGTTTTTTAATGTAAAAGCAATTTCTGAAATTAGCTATAGCAATACAGCCGAATTTGTTGTGGCAGTAGCGGCGGAACATGTCAGCGTTGGACATGCCGGCGTGGAATGTGGCATTGCGGGACACCATTGTGCTGAAACGAGCTAGGGTAGCCTAGACCCACTTCGTCCATGTGTCATTGTCAGCATCGGGGGTGGGCGTGCGGTCCAATAGGTGTTAGGTGCGGAGTGCGGTATTGTGATGTTCTTTGGCGCAGAAATATGCCAAGGCAGCCTCGCCCAACACTTGCCATGCACCATCGTCACGGCGTCGGGGACGGACACACAGTTCTTAACCTCCTCCATGTCCCCGAGCGACCTCCATGGCGAGCTTGAAGTTCGCCCACGCTGCTTCCTCGTGGTGCACATCTTCATCTTCGTTGATGGGTGGGCGTTCTTCCTTGATGACGACAGCCATGGGATCTCGTGTTGCGTGATGCGTCATTGAGAGGAGTGGGAAACTTGAGGTGTGGAGGGGCATGCACACGAGCGGCTGGCGGCAAGGAATGATGGCCGGAACGGGCATTAGGGCAGCCGATAGACGACGTGTGGCCATCAAGGGGTGCATTTCCCGGGAGGAAACACAACTATGTCATTGGTACGGGCGTGGAAGAGATGCAAGAGAAAGGATGATGACGGTGAATTTTCGTTTCACACGGGCGGTTAGATTTGGAGCGAGGTTCATATCAACCCCCGTGCAGCCTCCTAATATGCGGGCTCGAGGAGCTAATGTCTAATTATTTTGTTGATGGCGGTCCATATGGCGCATATGCTAGAGTGGGTTTTTGAGCCTTTCCGTGCTTTTATGTACATATAAATCATTTTTATAAAGAAGAAGAAGTGATGCAATAGTCTAAAGACAAAGCGTTCAATAAGGATTTAATGCAAGTGCACCGTTGACGGCAATGATCATTTCAACAGTGAACGCCAGATCACATGTTTTCACCTTAAACATGGAATGATATTCCGGTCACCGTCTTGATGAGCAATCATTTGTGGGTTGCACCATCATTCGTTGAATCCACCGTGGTGTACTACGGAATTAGAAGCCAACAGCCACCACCAGAACTTCTCTCCATGGGCGTACCAACCTATGGTTGGATGGTTGGAAGGACAATGGTATTCCCAACACATCAGGATTCAAGTCCTGATGCTCGTATTATTTCTGGATTTATTTCAGGATTTTTGGCAATTCCCTTTCAGTGAGAGGAGATGTTCTCGTCAACGACGAGGTGCCTACGACGACTTCGTAAATCTCAAGATGATATGGCGGCTCAGTTTGTTGGAGGAGCTTATAGGGGTAGGATATGCATGTGTGCGTTCGTAGGGGTGAGTTTATGCGCGTATATATGAATGTGTGCGTCTGTACTGTGTTAAAAAAATTCTCTCCAAGTCCAAGTCCAAGGTATACCAACTACCGAAGATCAACCTCGGATCAAACCAAATTAGTTCTCCTCAACTACCTCACACGCAAGCTTACAAACGGCCACGAGCGGCCACCGCGATCGGGGCCGTTGTTCGTTTTGCTTGGATTTAACCTTACTACCTTTTCTTCGAGAATCGAGTTCGATCTTTACCTGCCCGCGTTCTGAACGATCTTCCTGCTCTGCCATGAAGCAGTCGTTGGGTTCCGTGTAGGTGAGCCCTCAAGTTTGAGTGAGGAGTCTCGTCTTCCCCGTGAGCCTGGCTAGCTTTTCGCCTGTGCTCGAGTGCCCTGCCCACTGGCCACTGCCCGGCATGTGACGACGCCGGCGTGATACGGACAGAGGTCGCTTTTGTAGTACAGTACTGGGTTGATGATGGCTTTGGGACTGCTAAAGTCGGAATCTCGCATAGCTGCAGGCTGCCGGCTAGCTAGGGTAGACCACGGCCTACTACAGTATAGGCAGGGTGGCCGATGCAGCAAAGCTTGAAAAAGTCGTGTTGCTGAACTCTGACGGTATGCATGCTTGTCCTCTCGCTTGCTTGCTCGCTTGATTAAGTTAGTACAGTATGTTTTACGGTTTGTCTTGTACAAACGCTGGTAGGAATATTAATTGCGAATTTGACAACCGATGTACGTACTTGTATATCTAGGACACGTCGTGGGAAAATGCATGGCGTCGTAGTCAAAAGAAACTGCTCCACACAATGCTTCTGCCCGATCCATGCATGACTCCTCATAAAATGGAGAAGTAGGCCAACCTTTTGCCCTGGGTCAAGGAGTGAGACAAGGGGATTTTCTATCTCCTACTCTGTTTATCCTTGCTATGGATACTTTGCATAGCATGTTGCAGTGGGCGGCACAAAATAAATTACTCTCTGATATCGGCTGCAACTCTAAGATGCCTAGAGCCTCCATCTTTGCGGATGATGTCATTTTATTCTTCAAGCCGGTGCATTCTGATCTCCAGACCATCTCCAGTATTTTGCATCTCCTTGGGGAAGCCTCGGGTCTGAGGATTAACATGCACAAGAGTACTGTCACCACCATTCGTTGTGACGAGGTGGCTGCGGCAGCAGTGGAGGAGCACTTTCAGTGTAGGAGGCTGAACTTCCCTATTCAATACTTGGGCTTGCCTCTTTCCATTTACCGTCTTCGTCGACAGGATCTTCTTCCTCTCATTGATAAATTCTCGGGAAAGTTGAAAGGTTGGAAGCCGAAGATGCTGGCTACTGTGGGTCGTCTAACTCTCACTCGCTCGGTTCTTATGGCTCTGCCCATTCATCTGATGACGGTTCTTCCCATGCCGGCTTGGGCTTTAAAGATCATGAATAGACGTTGTCGTGGGTTTATTTGGAAGGGGGAAGAGGAGATCAGTGGAGGGCATTGTTTGCTACCCTGGTCTAGAGTTTGTTTACCCTTGGAGATGGGAGGCCTCGGCATAATTAACCTCAAGTGGTTCGGCATGGCCCTTCGCTGCAAATGGCCATGGTTAAGATGGGATACTGAAGAGAGACCTTGGCAGCTGTTGCCCGACGCTAATGAGAAGGACGTGCGGGACATGTTCAGCGCGGCGTGTCGCATCAGCCTGGGCGATGGAGATCGAGCAAGATTTTGGACTGACAACTGGCTCCCGGATGGTCAGTCTATTGCTAAATTGGCGCCGGAGCTGTTTTCCTTTGTTAGGAAAAGGGATAGGTCGGTGAAAGATGCCCTGCTAGGCCAGGCCTGGGTCCGTGACATATCAGGTGGCTTAACACTTATAGCTTTGGCCCAATATCTGAAGATCTAGGACATTGTTCAGGCCACGTCTCTAGTTTCAGGTACTAGGGACCGGCCGATCTGGAAGCTCACTCATGATCACCAGTTCTCGGTCAAGAGTGCATATCAATTGTTCTTCCTCGGGAACGTAAGGTTCGCTTGTCACAAGCTGATCTGGAGATCCAAAGCGCCGCCGCGGTGCAAATTTTTCATGTGGCTTGCTGTACACAGAAGATGTTTGACGGCAGATAATTTGGAATGAAGGAACCGGCCATCCAATGGCATATGTCCTTTGTGCTCTGCTGCACCCGAAACATGTACGCATCTATTTGTGCAATGTGAATTTACCAGAATGGTTTGGCTGCAGTTTAGGGCACGGACAGGTACTAATTTCATAATACCGGAGGACAGCTTCAGTACTACAGAAGAGTGGTGGCTGAAGGCGAGAAAGGGAATTCCGAAGCCAATGAGGAAGAACTTTGACCCTATTGTCATTCTATTACACTGGAGGATCTGGAAGGAAAGGAACTCGAGGATCTTTGATAATGTAAACAGCTCTGCGGATAGGGTCCGGGATCTGGTCCTAGAAGATATCGGCATGTGGAGGGCAGCGGGCTGCATCAGCGACCTAAATGCCTGATCTTGTAGGCATGTCTTGGTTTCTTGTATTTCTGTAGTTTTCTGTTTTTGCCGCTGGGCTGTACCGTCCTGGTTGCAGGTCTAGTTCTCCTAAACTGTAACCCTTTGTATTTCCCCTGCTTCCCTTCTAATAAAATTCGGCCAACGACCCTTCGAGATCCATGCACGACGTGTGAAGATGGACGTAACTGACCCTTTTTTATAATTTCAACTCAAAAATGACCTTCATCTGTTTTTTTTTTATAAACTAACCTTTTCTGCCTGACGCCCGACGCCTTGGGTTAGGACACCATGGTAGCGACCTCTAGCATGGCGTCCCGGACTAGGGCGTCATGCTATCTAGCATGGGGACCTAGCCCTGGGCGTTATGCAAAAGGGCCAATTTATGAAATATTTAAAGATTGGGGTTATTCTATGTTGAAGTTTCACACAAGTTTCAATTTGGTCCAATTTCATGCACGGCGTGAAAATCCAGCGGTCGGTACCCGAACACTGCTTGACGTACGATAGACGAAGCACAGACATGTCATATTCCACCATCCAAGCTCAAAGCCAAACAGCCCCTGCTGGTTGGATTAGCCATCGTCTCAGCATCGTCCATCAAAGTGTCGTGCGTGAAGCACTTTGGCCTGCTCATTCATGCGCATGTCCGGCTGGATTTATAAGTCGTGTGTTAATCGGCTCAATTCTGTCGTGGGCGTAGCACTGCTGGTAATCAAAAGGTACTAGTAGCAATGGAGGAGTTCCCGCATTCGTGATCACCGCGACTCCAGCGTGGCGGTTTTGTCCGTAATGCGCGTGCCGGGGTGCAGTCGCAGCTTTGCCGGATTCCGTGTGCCATCGCCAGTTGAAAAGCACGCCCTGGCCCCACTCCACAGTGCACAGCTAGCTAGATACTCTCCTACGCGTATCCCAGCTGCCCTCGGCTCGTCACGTGGACATGCATGCATGCACGCGGAGAGAGCGAGGTCGATGGAAGTGGGCCACCCTACAGTGTGCGTCTTACGACTAGCGTTCAAGGCGTTGCATGGTCCGATTCAGCGGTCAGCACCAGGCAGTCAGGATTTGTGGCTACGCGAGGAATTCCGGCGCGCCCATCGTTCACACGCGGACAAGCTGAAGCCGCCTGGTCACTTGGGCCCCGAAGGTCTGCCTCCAGATTTGGGTAAACCAATGGTGGTGCCCTTGCTTCTGGCCACCAGAGATTACGATCGAGACGACATGAATTACTGTAGACTACATTGCAGTAAACTGCCAGTAGTAGTCGCTGCCGGTGTAGGGCCGGGGGTGGGACTAACGTGAGTTAAGAATGACGGGACCAAGCCACATCTGACGCGCAGAACGGCTCCGGTCCCTGCCCTGCCTCCTGGAGATGGAATGGCCGACGCCGCGTGCGTGCGTGCCTGTCGCCGAGCCTGGGCGCGCCGTGGCCCGGGTTTCCGCACCGCACGCGAGAAGGGACTTCGGACCCAAGCTACAGCTACAGCTACAGCTGCTGCTGTCCAGCCGATCTCCCGCAGAGGAATCCTACGCATGCACACGGCCGGCGCGCACACCGTCTCGGAACTGTGCCGCTCTCGCGGTGGACGACGCGACACCGGGCGCCTACGACACGCCAAAACGGTGCCTGTCGCACGCCAAAACCCACGCGCCCCCCGTTCGCACGCGTCAGGGCCCATCGCATGCACATGCACCTGCGAGGGACCCCGGCCGGTCAAAGGCGACAGCTCGAAGTGAATGCCCCGTCCCCGCACGTCAGGTCGATCGATCGGAACTGGCCCTAAATGCCCATGCAGCTCCACCCACCCCCACCTGTTCCGCTTCAATGCGCTGCCTGGCTCCGGCCGGTGTCGTCCGTCGCCTCAGGCAACCTGGCCGTGCTTACCAAGTACAGGGAGGGTGGAACGATCATGGATGCATGGATGGGCAGCCATGAGCCATGGGATCGGAGGAGAGAGCGTGCCGTGACCACTGTGAGTGTCGTCGTCCTGGACTTCCGGCCGTTCCCTGAGCCTCCCTTCCATGCACGGGCTCAGCCGGCCGCGACCCGACGATCTCGACGCTCCCGCAAGATGCATGGTGAACTTGCACGTTTGTTCCCCTCACGTGAACAAGCTTTTGTTTTGCACACACCTAGCTGTATCGACTTCGATGTTGGGCCACCTACTCGCCGGAAAAATCGATGGGAACAGGATTGCTTTTACCAGCGTGTTCGTATCAAGCGCTCATGTGCCTAAACTGGATTAGATGGCGCAAAGAGGAAGCAGCAAGAAACCAAGATACAATATATATTACTCCGGTGAGAGATACTATTATGTACGTAAGCAATTGCGTTACGTTAGAGAGCGTCTGTCCATCTCTCCGCAGGCTGTGTAGGATGTAGGCAGGCTGTAGGTGGACGATTGGCTGAAAGACAAGATGATATTGGCCGGCACATTATGCTACTTATATCGGGGTAGAGCGTTCTGTATGATAGTACAAGTGACACGTTTTTATATCGAGATTCGTCGTTGTGTGGTTGACTTTGATGCATCTATCATCTACGTCAGTCTAGCTTATAGCGGATTACATAGGTGGGAAGAGTTTTCTTTGATGCGCTGAAAGTTGGAACTTGGACCTAGTGACCTGCTCCAATAAATCAACACTAACTGAATAGCCAGCTTACCGCTGGGCGGATGTTGTCATCAGCAGGCAGGTCGGTCCCGGACTTCTATTCAGAGTTCCAAACTGTAAGATTATTTTACTAAACAGGAAGCGTTTCATCTGAGTTACCTCATCCTACTGTATTAAGTGATAGCAGAGGGAATTAAGTATGTATTTGCAAGAAGCGGGGATAGCTCAGTTGGGAGAGCGTCAGACTGAAGATCTGAAGGTCGCGTGTTCGATCCACGCTCACCGCACAATTTTGTTTTTGGGAATCCCTTTGACCAGTCTTTTCCATTTTTACCATTCCTTTGTAACGCAGCCCAACCCAGATTACCTAGCGTGCACCCGCGGCAGGCGCCTCCGTAAATGGGCGGCCCAGGCGCGCAGAAGGCCACGGCCTCTTTATTGTAGTTTTTTTCCAAAAAACAAATCGTATGTCTAAAAGACCTTTTTTATTTCTTTTTACTTTTATATACTTTCCTTTATACTTCGAAAAAGTCTACATAAATATATTAAAAAAAATCTTTTCATAAACATTGAAAATTTTTGTTAACTAAGCATTTGAAAAATGTTAAATGTGTATACATAAAATGTTTATCATGTATATAAAAATAAAAATATATGTGAAAAAGTTGATCATGTATTTTAAAACTTTAATCAAGCATTTGAAAAAATGTTAAACCAGTATTTGAAAAATGCTAAATTTGTATAGGAAAAATTTCAAACTTGTATTGAAAAATATTACAAAGGTGTAGAGAGAAAATGTTAACTAAGCATTTGTTTAGAAAATGTTAATCAAGCATTTGAAAAAATGTTTAAAAATATATAAAAATGTTAAATGTTAATAAAAACGTTATTCAAGAAAAATGAGTATAGAAAAATGTTGACAATGCATAAAAAATGTCAAACTTGTATTTGAAAAATGTTACAAATGTGTATAGAGAAAAAGCGGTCATGTATTGGAAAATGTTAATCTTGTTTGAAAAAGTTATTCAAGAATTCAGGAAATATGTATAGAAAAATGTTGACCCTGTATTAAAAACTCTTACTTGTATTTGTATTATGTTCAATGTGGATGAAGAAAATGTTTCTCATGTATACAAAATGTGTATACAATGTGAGTGAAAAAATTATCATGTATTTAGAAAATATCATTTGAAAAATTGTTAAACAACTATTTGGAAAATGTTAATCAAGAATCATAATTTTGTTTAATGTGTATGGAAAAATGTTGACCATTTAAACCAAATGTTAATATTGTATTTGAAAAATGTCAATAAAGCGTTAAAAATCTTAAAATGCGTATAGATAAATGTTGACCATGTATTCAAAAGAGCTTAACCTTCTATTTGAATTTTTTAATCAAGCATTTAGAAAATTCTAAATTTGTATTAAAATGTTGAACATGTATTACAAAATGTTAAACTTGTATTTGAAAAATCCGAACTTGTTTAGGATTTTATTAATTATACAAAAAAGTAGAATGAAGACCAAAAATAAAAAATGAAACAAAAAATATCAAAGCCAAAAAATAAACAAAATAAACCAAAGAAAAAAGAAGATGAAAACGAAAAGATACAAGTGTAAAAAGAATAGAAAGCTGTGAAAACCAGTAAAGAAAAAAAGAAAAAATAACGGTTGAAAACTAAGAAAGAAACAAAAATGAAAAATGAGAAAGAAAAGAAAAAAAACCACGAAAGAAACAAAAGAGAAACCGAAGAAAAATAAAAAGATTAACGGAAAACCAAAAAAACAAACAAAGAAACCCCAAAAAAGAAAATCAAAGGAAACCAATGCAAAAGTGTGAAATCGAGAAAGAATCAAAGAAAACCATTGAAAATCAACAAAGAAAACATAACAAAATAAGAAAGTAAAAAAATAACCAATTAAAATGGAAGAAATCTTAAGAAATAATAAAGAAAAAAAATCAATAAGACCCAAGAATAAAAGGTGTAAAACGTTGAAAACAAAGGGAAAATAAACATACCAAGGAAACCCGTGAAGAAAGAACAAACCGATAGAAAAAAGAAAAGTAAAGAAACAGAAAAGAAAAAAACAGATAAATCAGAGCAATGCTACACACACAAACAATCTTTTATGGGATCAACTAAATGGTTTTATCATGCGCCAAGTCGCTCCTGCTCCTTCAAGAAAGAAAGCTAGGGTTTTGCCTCTCGCCAGCGCCGCCGCAGGTCCGCCTCGTCTCCGGTGGCCCTATGACCATGGGGGCGCGGTCGATCCTGCCAAGGGCCGGCGGGAGAGCTCCGTTTTCAGTCGTTTTTTCCTGTCTTGTTCGGGTCTGTGTCATGCTCAGGAAGATGAGACGGCGGCGGCTCCCTGAAGATGGAATAAAGGTCTTCCCGCCCAGCCCCCGTTTCGGCGGTGCATCTAGCATCCTTGGTGGGCGTGTGGAGGTGTGTCTCCGGCGGATCTATCTTTGGTGGATTTGCTCGGATCTCGTCGTTGTTCGGCTACGTTCGTGTGTCTTCGGGTTGAATCCTTTCAACCTACGTTATTCTTCATCGGCGGCGGTTGCTGTTCTGGTGCGCTGGTCCTATTGGGACTTAGCACGACGACTTCCCGATTGTCTACTACAATAAGTTATGCCCGACTCCGGCGATGGAGGGGTGATGACGGCGGCGCGCCTTCAGCTCGCTTCAGTGCCTGTAGTCGTCGCTAGGTGGTCTATGAATCTGGATGTAATTTTTATTTCTGGTGTTCGTTGTACTGCCATGATTGAAGATGAATAGATTGGAAGTTTTTTGAAAAAAAAACTAAATGGTTTACCTTGCATATTTTGATTGGATAGAAATAAAGTGAGGGGCCCACCCCCGCTGAAATTCAAGGTGGAGAGGATTAGTTTGGAAACTGCCCGTAACACTGTAAACAACCTGTGTATTTAGTATATCTTGGATAAATTGTGCGTGCTGCGAATAGTCCATTTGTGTTTCATGGTGGGCATTTTTTCCCTTTTTCTCTTCATGGGTTTGGGCTTCTGACATGCAAAGGCTTCACAAAGAGCTGCCTACTAAGCTAGCAGGTACAAGCTTTAGTAAAGCTTCGTATGATCTCTGCTACTTTTTCCTTGAATACGCACAAACATACGTATCATATATTAATAGAAGAAGAGCTAAGACGGCTGATACAGCACCTTTCTGCAACGTCCTACACCGAAAGGTTAGCACCCACATCCACCGTGAGTCCGTGACAACACCGGCAAACAACTCGCCCTGTCCAAATTCAAGCCAAAAATGGCGAAGAGGACGGACACAAAGCACACAGGCCGCGTCCCTCCGAACCGAACACCCTAGAGCACGACAAAACCTAACAAACTAGATCAACACACTCTCCATCCATGGCGCCTAGAAGATCGGCAAGTGGACAGCAGGAGCTAGCCTGACTTGGAAAACATCGTAGATGAGGCGTCGATGATGAAGTACATGGCGCTCCGGATGCTCATGCCCACAACAACAACCCATACATGACAGCCCGACACCCCAAGCCTCGCCGCCGAGGCGAGCAAGGCAACCCACACCAGCTGCTCCTCCGGAAGACACCCCACGCACCTCGGCAACGCCTCCAAGAAGGTGACGTCGCCGAGCCGCCGCCGCTGCCTAGCCCGGTGAACCGAGCCTAGAGTTTCCTCCGGTGACATTAAAGGGGGCATGAACATGGCTATGACAACGCCTCCAGGGAGGAGACGGCGCCAACAGGCGTCGCCGTTGCCGTTCGCAGCCTTGCACCAAGACTGGATTTCTCCTCGCCCGTCCATCACTTCTTTGGGCTCAACAAACTGGAAGGGAGGGGCAAAGCTGTCATCTTGGGCCATCGCCGTGAAGAGGGGAGTCAAATGCCGCCGTGCCGCCGTCGCGACACCACCATGCCACCCAACGGGCGTCCACCACCGCCCCGGTCACCGCGACCGCCACGGATCCCCATACGGAGACGAGGCAGCATCCACCCGCCGCAACCCCGCCACCCCATGGCGTGGAATGCGGCGCCTCGCCGGACGCCGAAGCACCACCAGATCCAGCCACGACGCCCGGCAAGCCACCTCATCGCACCTCCGCCCGGAAGAGGAAGGCGACTCCACCGCAGCACTGGGGCCGCCGCCCGGCTTCAGCGCCAGACCACCGCCGACGGAGCCGTCGCGGTGCCCGCAGCCCAGCGGCGAGGGGGCACGCGCGCTGAACCCGCGCCCTAGCCAGACACCGACAGAGCAACGGCCCCAGCGCCGCCCGCCGCTGCACCATCACGCCCGCCGCCATCGCTTCGCTGCCGACATCCGCGCTGCCGACCTCGCGTGGGAAGAGGATGCCCGCCGCCGCCGATGCCGGCCGGGGCTTTACCGGCAGCAGCCAAAGCGGCGGCGAGGAGGGGTATAGGAAGGAGGGGCTGGCCCGGCGGCGCTAGGGCTTTGCCCTCCCGATCGCCGCGCGGGAGCGGCGCGGGAGGGGGAGGGAAAGTATTACAATTTATTTCCGGTTTTCCCACCATCCCTTCATCTTTCTTCCCACCATCCCTTCTTCCAGTCTTTCGTGTATATGATAATCAATTACCTTAATTTACTTACCTTCTAAACTATTCTTCTAATTAAAATATAAGGTAATTCACGGTAAATTTGATGAATATTTATTTACACAATCGCATTGTTATTGATAAGTAAATCACAAGTTAACGTACTAGAATATTTATATCCCGTTGCAACGCGGCGGACATTGTTCTAGTTGTCTGAAAAAAACTAAGTTAGCAGATGGTTTCTTCTTCAAGAGTGAGAGAGAAAGAACGCCAGTCTACCGATCCAACAGCGCTCAAAAGTCAAAACACATGCGCGGTCACCAGCAGGTCGATGCAGTTGTTGAGGAATTCAGAGTTCTAAAGTGAACGAGTCCTTGACGACTGAACTGGAAACGTTTGATCTTTGTTTGGTTGCGATGGTGCCTACTGCTGCGAACAATAAGTAGGCTTAATTAATCCGTTACTTCATTAGCGGGGATAGCTCAGTTGGGAGAGCGTCAGACTGAAGATCTGAAGGTCGCGTGTTCGATCCACGCTCACCGCACAATTTTGTTTTTTAATTTCTCGGTCCAGCCATTTTATTATTTGCAAAACCAGCCCAGTCCAGAACAGCAACAAGCTGGGCCTTCTACGCGCTAAACTAGGCCTTGGACAAAGTCCAATGGAATTCTCTCTCGAGAAAAAAGCCGATGGACGCCATATCGAACATTCCAAGTTCCAACTGCAGTCCCAAACAGCGATCAAAAACCGCCAGTTCCATTCGCGGTGGCCTCTCAAGAACCCGCCAGTTTCCCTGCGTCAACCCAACGGAACAGGCATACTTCGCACTTACCACCACCGAGAATCAGGGCACATGGACGGAGAAGGCCGCCTTCCGCAGCCGCGACGGCCGTGCCGGTGGTGGCACCCACGACGCCGTCCACCACAGCATCGGCGTTACGCCGAAGCCATCCCCCGAGGCTTGCGCGCTGCATTGCCGGCGGCAGCCCGCGCGAACGGGTACGGGCATAACCTGTGGATGCCCGTGGCGGCGCCGCGCATCGAGCTCGTCCCCGTCCTTGTCCGTCCCCGGCGGCGGGGTCTCGTTCTGAGCATGGCGTGCGTGGCGGTTAAACTCCTCGGTCTGCTCATCGGCGCGCTTGGTACGTCAGGGTTGTGAGATCGGATAACTCCATAACTACAGTCTGAATCGACAAACGCGGTATTGTCAACAGTGCGGTGCGTATGGCTGCAGCATTTCTGCTAGGTACGAGTAGTTGTTACTGGCTCTGTCTCTAGGACTTGTGTCTGTTCTACGGCCTTCAGTGTGTCAGCCGGATAGTTTCCTTTTGTTTCCTCTGCAAATTCAGTTAGAACGAATGAAGCAGTGCCGGCGTGCCATTTTTTTCTTTTCTTTTTTTGCGGGTGTAGTCCCCGGCGTGCCAATCTTTGATCAGATAGTAACGAGATGGCGAGTGTCTCTGTCATATCTGCGTGTCATTCGGCGGGCGTAATGTTGAATACTGCAGTATCTGCAAGAAAAAATTTCACCCATGTTTTTACAAGTGTTCTGCTTTGATTGGCATGAACCAGTGATCTGTAGGAAAAGTAGTATTGCATCCTCCACTGCAGATAGATCATCGTGCTTCTGTTGTTTCGAAATGCGAAGGATCCACATAATTGGAAGAGAATGGACTTATGGACCGTCAATCCTTGCTTAGAGGATTTGGAGGCTGCCATTTAAATAAATACGGGGGCATGTTTCAAATTTCTCCAGTGTTTCGGAGAGTCTCCGGAAACATTTTGCTTAGTCATGGATATTCACACTTTGCTTTTTTTTTTTTGCGAATACACATTTTACTCTTTGAAGATGTTTCAGAATTGGAAGTTGTTTCATAATTAGCGGAAGTTCCAAAATTTGCTTAGTCATGTATATTCACACTTCACTCTATAAGAGCAACTTTAGCAGACCCCGCATCCCACCGGCCCGCAGAATGCGTTTGCATTTCGCGCAAAATCGCTTTTGCGGGCTGGCTCGGGCTGGCACAGATACAACCCCCCAAACAGATCCGTAAAAAAGTATATTCGCGGCCGGCCTTTAGTCCGCCGCCGCCTTTTCCTCCGGCCGGCCGCTTAACCCGTCGGCGCGCCCGTCGCCGAGTTATGCCCTCGCCGTCGGCGCGTCCGTCACCCGTCGGCCGTGCCCGCCCTATTTGCGCGCTTCATCACCGCCCGGCCGTACCCACCTCGCCGCCACGCCCGTCGCCTCCGTCGTCGCGACTGACTTGCCGCCACGCCCGTCGCCTCGTCGTCCACGCCTTGCTCTATTGCCAGCCGAGTCGTACCCTTTTGCCTGCCGTGTCGGGAGGATTCCGGCGGCCAGGCTGAGGTCATGTGAGGCCACGACGATGTCGAGCTCGTCCAATTCGAACCGGCAGCCATCGATTACGGCGTCTAGCGACCTTTTTCCGATGTGCGGTGATGAATTCCGGAGAGTTTAGGGCGGATTCCGGCAAACTCCGCGGCGGCGTGTTTGCTCCGACGAGGTTTGACTGGTATACGGGGCCCCCTATATTCGGCCTTCCAACCTCCAAAGATAAGGTTTCGGGTGTGCATTTGCGGCGGCCCTTAAAATTTTTACGGGTTGGACTACTTTTACGGTTTCTGTTCTGAACATTTTTTTTTCGCCCAAAACTGTAAAACGTAAATTTCTTGCGGGTTTGATCACTTATGCGGGGTCTGCTAGAGATGCTCTGATGCACATAATTATGTAGACTAATCTGCAGAATCCATTTTGAGAAACATGGATTATGAATTCCATAATAAAAAAGGATCAACAGATCAGAATTTCTCTTGTTCGAATATTCCAAATATTCATTGACAACTTTTAGACTAATCTCAACATACAGTTCCAGCAAGTCTGATTCGCAAATCGAAACCTCTACAAAACGAGTTAACGCACCTCTTGGTCCGATACCCTGCGCCCCTGTTGTCATTACCTAAATAAACTGGAGGCTTCATCTTTTTATGGTTAATCATTCTTGCACCGCAAAAGGGCATACACGTTCTAGTAGTTCGACGTCAACCATGTCTAACATATCATTTAACATTTAGAATCCCCATGCACAGGCAACATAGTCGACTATTTTTTACCGCTAAATCACTCTATTACCCACTATCTCAGCAATTATCAACACTAGCATGGAGATATTTGTTGAGTCTTTTAGTAAAAGGAAAGGAAAAGCAGAGTGTAGAGTGGTGTTTAATTCTATCCTACTTCTTGGCTTTTTAATTATCTACTCCCTCCATAAATAAATACAAGAGCGTTTAAATCACTAAAATAGTGATCTAAATGCTCCTATATTTCTTTAAAGAGGGAGTATTTGGCATACCATATAAAGTTGTTTCAGGAAGCTAAAACTTCAAAAAAAAGGGTGTTCAATCACCAATCATATGCTTTACAATTATCTTTTTGTGCACACAAAATCCCAATTAACTATTATAAGGCTTTGCAATTGTATACACACAAAAGCTGACTTAATTGGTTATTATTCTATACAATTTCCTCCAAAAACATAAGGGAAAGAAAGAAAGAAAGAAATGATCAAACCACATTGTCGCAGGTAAGGCTTGGTTTCCGTTGGACCTGCATATTCTCCACCCACGCCAAGAATCTGTAAACCTTTCCAAATAAACAAATAGACTAATGAGTATGTATTGTGCATTTATATAAAAAAAAGATATACAATATCGCCTGTTGTGCATGTAGAATCTAAAGATATAGCCTACCCATGGCCAGAGTTGATCCACCGGAATTTGTATGCCCCCGTTACCCCTCCCCCGAACGAAATTTCCACACGATTTATTCTACCACGCACATGCAAAATCCACGTCGCACATCCTTCTTTCTCGGTGCTGAGGCGACGGTGTGAGAGGTTGTCAAGGAGAGGAGGTGGGGCGCGCCGTGGCAGGGAGAGGAGGGGCGGGCGACGTCGGGGAGGCGATGGGAGGCGGTGGGCAGACCAGGGGCGGGGTTTGCCATGCCATGGTGGGAAGGTTTTGTGGAGAGATGGTTGCGGCGACACCGTGATGGGGAGATGAGATGCGGCGACACCGCTTGCTGGTTGGTTGTGAGGAGAGAGCGGGAGGCTGCAGTGATGTGAGTGAGTGAGAGGAGTGGTTGTTTTTCTTCCTTCAAGAGAAGGTCAAAGTTTTTTTCCTTAAAGAAAAGGAGAAAGAGCAGCTGCTATCCGGTGACATAAATTTCCTAACAGGTCATTTTTAGAGAAAATACCAACCAAAGTGATCGGTATGTAGCCTACAATTTATAGCTCATGAAAATTGGGATGCCGCTCACATTTTACATGCAAATGAAGCTAAAGACGACATTCCTCACATTACATGGAAATATCTTTATAAGCAATAAGTAGATCTTAATTTGTAACTGCTAATTAGTTGGATCCTTGCTCTCTATGTACACATTGTTCTATTAGATTTTTTTATCAACTTACATCACAATCTTTGAACGTTACGGGCTATCATTTCTATACATGCAGTATGTTTATATATGCAACCGGCAAAATATATATCCATGGCCCATGGCAATGCACTGGCGTTCGTGATTAAAAAGCAATAAGTAGATCTTACTATTTTTTATTTTAAAGTTTAACAAAATTTTCGTCTTTGAACTTCATGGTTACACATGAATCACTAACGCATTCAAAGATTGTGATTGTGAAATCGGTCAAATTATCCACATTTTGTTACTGCCATGTAGTGATGTACATTGTCAACCCTAAAAATGCAGAACACACTTTGATCAGGTTTCTGTGTTGGCCGAACCATAATAGCACATGGATCAGATCTCTTAATTAACCTCAAGAGGGGTCGATGTACTGCACAGAGAGGGTAATATTCCTCTCTTCATCAACTGTTTGTTCTTTTAAGATGAAACAAGCAAAAATGATTCATCGGTCCCATCAATAGAAATAGAATGAAACCCAAGACAGCAGTGTAAAAACACATATTGCAAGAAAATATGATGCCTTAGTTTCTCTTTATATACTGGATTAAACCGTGGATACGATCGGTTTAATCCCAGAAGCTCCTCCTGTTAGGAGCTAGGGTTTTGCCCTGCCGAGGGCGTAGGCTATAGGGGAAAGAGGGAGGTGGGCGAGGGCTGGAGCGCGGCGGCCGGCGGCGAGGCGCCGTCCTTGCGGATTGGTGGCGACGGCGCAAGCAGGGAGGCGACTAGGGTTTAGGGTTCCGGCTCCTCTGGGAGCCGGGCAATAGAATAGTCTTATTGCTTAATTCTCAAAATAGTCTTACAACTTGTATATATAACCATAATCTGAAAATAAACCTAAGATAACTTGGGCCTAAGCTCGCCCGGTGGGCCTCACGGCGCCATAGACCTGGCCGGTCATAATATCTCTCCCGCTGCATAAGCAGTTCGTCCTCGAGCTGAAAGTCGGGTAGTGCTGGTGGAACTCCTCGCGCTGCTCCCAAGTAGCGTTCTCCTCCGTAGTCCAGCCCACCGAATCAACACGCATCAGAGCCTCGGCGCAGCTGGGCCTTGGCGCCTTCTCCGGTGCAGGAAGGAGACGTCCGTCCGAGGTCGGGCGGTGCCGCTGGTGGATCACCATGAATGGCTTGAGCAGCCCGACATGGAAGACATCATGAATGCGCGCGCCGCCGGAAGTCAAGACGGTACGCCACTTTCCCAATGCGTTCGGGATAGCAAAGGACCGCATAACGAGGACCGAGCTTCTTCCGCGCTTGGGTCCAACGACTGCGAGAGCGGTGAAGTAGACGCAGCGGACCCAATCTCCCACCGCGAACTCCGCCCGCGATGGTGGCCATCATAGTATCGTTTGGCCAACTGCTGGGCTGGAGAAGTCGTTCTGGACCTCCGCGAGCATCTCATCACGGCTCCTCGGAAGAGCCCGGCCGCCTCGATGCGTGCCGAGGCCGCATCTACGGCAGGATCGGCGGGGCGGCCGACCATAAACCACCTCAAAGGGCGAGTACGGCGGGCGGAGTGAAAAGAGGTGTTGTAGCGATACTCGCCCACGAGAGCCGGTCCACCCATGCGTGAGGGCGATCACCGTAACACAACGCAAATACATGGCAATCACCTTGTTAACTATCTCGATGGCCGTCCGTCCGAGGGTGGAAAAGCGATGCTCAGCGGAGCTTCACGCCCGCCACGGGAAAAGGTCGCGCCATACATGGCCCGTGAACACAGGATCCCGATCGCGACGATCGAAGAAGGAAACCCGTGGAGACGGACAATGCCATTGAAGAAGGCCCGGGCGACCGATGCCGCTGAATATGGGTGGCCAAGGGCGATGAAATGAGCATACTGGGAGAAGCGGTCGACCACTGTGAGAATGACGGATTTGCCGCCCACCTTGGGAAGGCCTCGATGAAATCCATGGAGATGTCGCCCAAACCCGAGATGGAACCTCAAGGGCTGAAGCATGCCGCGGTCGCAGCGTCTCCGTTTTGTTGCGCCGGCACGTCACACAAGACCGTACCCAATCACGGACGAGGGGCGATCACCGAATGTAGAAGTCGGCGCGAGACGATGGGCGTCTTCGCACTCCTCATGGCCCGCCACAGGCGTGGGCGCAGCACCTGGCCGACGAAGATCGTCGTGGCGCCGGGACGAAGATGCGGCGTCCATGGAGAAGCAGGCCGTCGGCTAGTCGCCACAGCTCCTCCAGCTCGCCGTCGCCGCCGCTTCTTTGCAAGAGGAGGGCGTCGGCCTGATCGCGATCGCGCGGCGGTTGTCGGCGAGAGGACGAACGAGGCCCGGTGATGATGCGAAGGCTGTCCCCTCTGCCGCTCCGTCGTCCACATCGGCGCCACGCCGGGACGAAGCGTCGGCGACGGTGTTAAGGCGACCGCCGGTACTCGACGGTGAAATCAAAGCCAAAGAGTTTCTTGATCCATTGGTGCCGAGGGACCGCCGAGAGCCTCGATCCAACATGAACTTGAGGCTGTAGTGGTCCGTGCGGATCCGGAAGGAACGAGCCCAAAGATAGGGCCGCCCGATGGCGCATCGCTGCACCAACCCAATGAGCTCACGCTCATATGCCGCCAACTTAAGATGGCGTGCAGCAAAGGGACGGCTGAAAAAGGCGAGGGGTCCATCGCCCTTATGCAGGACCGCACCAAACCCCGCACCGGAGGCGCCGCAGTCGACGGTGAAGGGGAGGTCGAAATCCGGCATCTGTAGTACGGGTCCCGTCGTAAGGGCCCCCTTGAGGGCCTCGAATGCGGACGTGGCCTCCTCATCCCAAGAGAAGGCGTCGCGATGGAGTAGGCGCGTGAGTGGGGCCGCGATGAGCCAAAATTCTCGGATGAACTTCCGGTAGTAACCCGCAAGGCCAAGAAACCCGCGAAGAGCCCGCGGAGACTGCGGGATCGGCCAAGCGGCGACAGCCGCCACCTTGTCGGCGTCCATGGCCACACCCTCGGCCGAGATGACGTGGCCGAGGTAAGCGACCGAAGGTGTCCCGAACGAGCACTTCGAGCGCTTAAGATGAAGATGATGCGCCTGAAGCTCGTTGAAGACGATGGCCACATGCTGGAGGTGCTCTGCCCAAGAGGCGCTGTAGATAAGAATGTCATCAAAGAAAACGAGCACAAACCGACGTAAGTAGGGCCGGAGGACATCATTCATCAAGGCCTGGAATGTCGCCGGGGCGTTGGAGAGGCCAAAGGGCATCACCAAGAACTCGAAGTGGCCGTGATGAGTCCGGAACGCCGTCTTGGCGATGTCGTCGGGATGCATGCGCACCTGATGATACCCCGACCGGAGGTCCAGCTTGGTGAAGAAGCGCGCCCCATGTAGCTCATCCAGGAGTTCATCGACCACCGGAATAGGAAACTTATCCTTGAGTGTGAGAGCATTAAGGGCACGGTAGTCGATGCAGAAGCGCCAAGTGCCGTCCGACTTGCGAACGAGGAGGACCGGTGCCGTAAAGGGTGATGTCGATATCCGGATAATGCCCGCGACAAGCATGAGCGCGCACTGCCGCTCCAACTCGTCCTTCTGCAACTAAGGGTACCGATAGGGCCATACTGCCACCAGAGCCAAGCCCGGCAGGAGATGAATACGGTGGTAGTAGACCCGGGCCGGTGGAAGGCCCCGAGGTTCCTCAAAAAGATCACCGTGCTGCTGCAGGAGGTGATCCAGCAGGGGATGCTCGGCCTCCGTGGTAGCCGCGGCTAGCTGGAGTGGGGGCGACGCCGGGGTGCCTCCAATGCCCTCCCACCGGATACGGCGGCCCATGCGCCAGAAGGTCATCGTCAGGGCGTCGAAGTCCCAAAGGATGGGACCGAGCATCCGCAAAAAGTCGACGCCAAGGATGAAGTTGAAACAGCCCAAATCGATGTCAGCACAAGTGATGGTGAAGTGCTCGTCACCGATAGTAATGGGAACGTCCCGAGCGAGCCCATGGCAGCGAAGGCGGTCACCATTAGCGACGGTGACCCGCAGCTACTCCCCGCCCGCGGGTTGTAGTGCCAGTCGCCGCATAGTAGACTCCGGGAGGAAGTTATGTGTAGAACCCGTATCCAAAAGAGCCACCAGAGTCTCGCCGTGGATCGTGACCGGGATAAGCATAGTCCGCTCATTGCGGATGCCGGCCAACGCGTGAAGGGAGACGACAAGGGCCGTGGCGGCGCGGCACGGTGCCGCGCGACCTCGGCAATGGCTGGGTCGCCTAGTCCTCCTCGGTGACAACGTCCTCCGTCTCGTCGGTGGTCTCCAAGTAGAAGAGGCGCGGCGGACATGGCCCGGGGCATAGGGCGATCACGTTAAAGCACAGCCCAGCGGCGGCGCTCGAGCTGCTCGGCTCGCGAAGGCGCGGAAGGGCAGCGTCGCGGCCGGTGTGGTCGTCGGTGAGACGGTGAAGAAGCGAACACGGTGGCGATGGTCGTGGAGGCACGCGGCTCCCCGAGGTCTGCTGGCCGTGTCAAAGCTGGGGCGCGCTGCTCGAAAGCCCAAGCGTAGTACATGGCGTCTGTAGATCACGGGGCCCTTCATCTCGGCGCCCACGCGGATGTGGTCGGAAGGCGCCGACGAAGAGCTCTGCTCGCTGTAGTGCCGTCACCCCCGGAGCGTGACACGCCAGAGCCTGGGAGCGGTCGGCGAAATCCTGGACCATGGAGGTGAAGGGTAGGCGGCCCAGCTCGGACAAGCGGCTGCCGCGCCGTGGTGGTCCGGGCGGCGAGACACAACTCGCAAAACGATCCGGGGGCATGCCGCCTCATCCCGCCCGAGAGCGTAGTACCATGTCCGGGCGGCACCCGAAGGTGGTAGGACGCGAGCAGGCTTTCGGACGCCGGTGTGCGCCGCCCCGAAGAACTGGTCACACTGGTTTAACCAGTTAAGGGGTCCTCGAGCCATCATACGTGGCGGTCGATCCGGGCGAAGCGGTGGTGTTGGGGTCGACGCGCCGCGGGCCACCGGTTCGTCGATGCGAGAGCCGAGGACGGCGCGCCGTCTTTGCAAAGATGGATACCGACGGTCGCCGACCTCCGTGTAGACCGGCGTGAGGATGTGCCGTGAGCAAAAGCTGGAATCGGAGAGGGCGACGAGGGAAACCGCACGTCTTTGGATCGGAGCCCCGGTAGGGCCCCGATTCGCCCGGTGCTAAGCGGCGGTGGCGTGGGGCGGTCGCGGCGGGCGCGGAGGGGCGGGCGGCGCTGCCGATCTTGCTGGCTCTTTGGGCGGGCTGGGCCAGGGCGGCGCTGGGGCGGCGATGATGCATGACATTGGGCGACCAGTGTGGCAAGCCGGTCTTGGGCGGCCGATCGTTGGTGCGGGTAGCCGCCGGCGAGGGCGGCGGGCACCGAGTACCACGGGAGCACCGGTGGGCCGGAGGGCGCGGGTGGCTGGGACGGCGTTGGCGGCCTGTACGGGTTGGCGAGGAAGATCCGGATGCCCTGGACCGCGAGCACCAAATCGTTGAGGACCCCTGCCATGGCCTCCGGGGTGTAGGTGGCCGGCAGAGTTGATGTAGACGGCGGCGGTTCGGTGGCGGGGGCGGCGGAAGCCGGCGGACGCGCCGAGGAGGGGGCCCAGCGGCGCCGAGTGGAGGGCCAGCGGCCCCGTGGCGAGCGGTGATGACGCGGCGGCGGCGGTGGTGGCCAGAGGCAGCGACGGCGATGGTGGTGGTGACGACATAGTCGTACCTGAGCTGGATGATACCAAGGTGTTAGGAGTTAGGGTTTTGCCCTGCCGAGAGCGTAGGCTATAGGGGAAAGAGGGAGGTGGGCGAGGGCTGGAGCGCGGCGGCCGGCGGCGAGGCGCCGTCCTTGCGGATTGGTGGCGACGGCGCAAGCAGGGAGGCGGCTAGGGTTTAGGGTTCCAGCTCCTCTAGGAGCCGGGCAATAGAATAGTCTTATTGCTTAATTCTTAAAATAGTCTTACAACTTGTATATATAACCATAATCTGAAAATAAACCTAAGATAACTTGGGCCTAAGCCTGCCCAGTGGGCCTACGGCGGCCATAGACCTGACCGGTCATAACACCTCCCTTAATTAGTCCGATTTAATTTCTTATGCCTTATCTCGATTCCTTGCATGATGAGACCGCCCTTACCGTTCAAACGTTTCGTCTCCGCCAGGCCGAAGGAGACGTCGCCATCTTCATCCCCCTCACAGACAAACTCGCCTAGCTCCAGCTCCATCCAACCATCACCCCTTTCACGAGGGAGCACTACATCCTCTGCATGGCTTCTTTGCGGGTTAGGTTGGAGGCAGACCTTGCGGGCAAGGTCGGTGCCACCAATGCCCACCGATGCATCGGCCGGCCAATCCAGCCCGTAGGTCCTGTCGTCCAACTTGTACACCATGTAAGCGGCATAAGCTGAGCCTCGGGACAGCATCTTGCTGTGTATCTTGCCGTGGATTTCCAACCAGCAAACGAACCTGAGTTGAGCACTCTCAGGGAACCTGGAGTCAAAAGCAGGGTTAAGATTCGTAACCAAGACGAAAACGAAACAATATCATAAGTTGCAGAAAACCATCTAGTATCGCGCGTTGCAAAATACCCCCTCCGTTCTTAAATATAAGCCTTTTTAAATATTCTAATACAAACTACACACGGAGCAAATTGGGTGAATTTACGCTCTAAAATGCATTTATATATTTTCCTACGTAGTCCCATATTGAAATAACAGTTTTGCTAGAACTCATCTAGATGAGATATAATTTGGTCTCATTCACCTTTTATAGCCATTGGATGTGATCTTTATAAGATGCGTGTACTTGGCGTGGGTTGTATTTGTTCTTGATTTTCGGTGAATGAGACTAAATTATATCTCATTTAGATGAGTTCTAGGTACTCCCTTGAAATATCTAGAAGGTCTTATATTTAGAAACGGAGGGAGTACTCAACAGGGCAAATTAAATTGCAAACTTTGCTGAACTCACTGCTAGTTTTTTCATGGCCACTGAATATTCTGGGTTTTGGCCCTCGTGGCAGTTTCATACTATCTACTACCCTGCATCCTAGCACTTCCACTTGCAATTAGGACTACAACGCAAGCAAGTACGCAACAGCACTGTCAAAATTAACGACTGCAACAGAAGCTAGCTCCAAGGGAACTGCAAGGAAAGACCAAAGGAGGATGGCAACAAACCTCGAGTCGGCGAGATGGATCCAGGACCAGTAGCGGGGCGTGTCGCGCCACGCGATGGACAGGTCCCTCGCCGGCACCATGTAGCACTTGGCGCCGCTCTCCCTGTCCAGCCACATGCTCTGCACCATGGCGCCACTTGATTTGATTGGCTAGCGGTCAACCAAAATTTGTTCCAGGGGTTAGTTGTATGTGTATACATACCAGTCCGCCTGGGAGGAGGACGGGGCTGCCGGAGAGGCGGAGGAACAGGTCCTTCTTCCCGCGCGGCGGTAGCAGCAGCTCTCCGTCGGCCAGCGCCGGGAGGTCGACCAGCGGCGGCAGGAAGCAGGCCCAGACGGCGTCGGAGTCGGCGGCGGCGCGGAACGCCGGGGAGACCGCCGCGGCGCGGCAGGCGTCGCGCGGCGACGTGCGGGAGAGCGCCGCCGACAAGATCTCCTCCGGCAGGCGCGCGATCTCGCACTGGCCGGGCTCCATCGGCTCCTCCTCCTCCGCGGCCTGGCTGTGTTCGATCTGGCGACGAAACACTAGGGAGGAAATTGATTTGATTAATTCGGGGCGAAGCAAGCTAAGCAAGTTATTTTGAACAAGTGGAGCCCAGTCGCCTTGGTACAGACTACAGACGACATCACACGTGGATGCAGACTCAGTTGACTGAATTTCCTGGGCCAGTGGGCCCTGCGAGACCAGCCCGGCCTGGGTCCATCGTAGGTATTTCGGATATCCAACCCTAAAAAAAAGGTATTTCGGATATCCGGAGAAGCCCCTAAAAAAAGGGGTATTGGGAGAAGTATGCGTGCTTGCTGGACAGTAAACCGGTATTCACCTACGTATTTGTATAGCCGTCGCGGTCACCTTACACTGCTGTACATGCCATCGGCAAGAAAACTTAGGACATGTTTTGTTTAACGTTAAGATTGTCACGCCCAATTTTAGTTGTGTTAGTGTCACAAGTCACAACATTTTGATCATGTATTTGGTTCATTGGCACATTTGTGGTTTGTCATACTTTTCTAGCTACATGGTTCATATGTCATAGGCTTAATTTTGTTTATCAAATCTTGCCACATTTGTGATGGTTATTTTGTTAGTCACATATTTTATGGCAATCACACTTTACCTAAACTTATTTTTTTTTGAGGACCATGGCAAAAACTCAAACCATGGGAGGTACAAGTTCGTCTCTCATTACATTCTTAGCAACCACATGGACGTCAGCTAGTATGGAGAAATCTCCTGATCTCCTCGCGATGGCTGCCAATTCATGGGCCAACTTGTTGCTGGCCCTGGTTACAACGCTGATTTCCCTCTTTGGAGAAGGTAGGTAGAATCTCTTTTGCGTCACCACTACAAAGATGGCTTGCGTTCTGCAGCTCTGGTTCTTTGCAATTGTGACCTAGGCCGCGTTATCCGTCTCGAGGATCAATCGACCATCAAAATCCTTGCAATTCCGTCGGGCCCATCACCACACTGCTCCTTCCGCTTTTCTTCGCTGATTTGCACCGGTCGAGCCTCCGACCAACAGAGAGAAGGACACGACCACGATGGTCTCGGGCCACCGCCCTCCCCATGTCTCACCCGAATCTTCTAGGTACGCACATCACAGTTTAATTTAGCTTTCCCTAGGGCGGTGCAGACCATTGGGTCGGCTTTGGGATCATCGGCTTGCACATCGGACTTGTGAATAACGATCGCTTCTTTTTGTATCCTCACGTCATCATTCCTCGCTGCCCGCCAGAGATCTTCCTTCAACCTAAGAAGGAACTGCTTTGAACTCAAATCAGTATCTACGCCATCGCCATGGACTAGGTTGTTTCGCAGACTCCATGCTTGCCATCGACCATCAAGATATTACTCGACATTCTTAGGCGGGCAAGGTGAGCATCATCGTAACCAGCCCCCCCAAAGTATATGTCATTTCTGTTTCCTTTGGTAGATCCCACAGAGCCCTCATTGCATGTCTTAGTGCTCGGCTCCTTGTGCATTTGATGATGGCATGGAACTCATCTTCTTTCTCCATCCCACAGATTTCACAAACATTGTCTTCCACAATAGTTCTTCTGAAAGCGTTGTGCTTTGTGGGTAATGAGTTGGGTGGCCACCCGCCAACCAAAAATCTTAACCTTTTCCGGGACCTTTGCCTTCCATATCACATCCCAGATGACACGGTCGCCCGGGTCCCTAGCAGAACTGGTCGCCCCATCAACTGAGGACCTTTGGAGTGAGTCTGCCAGTTTGTAAGCACTCTTGACCGTAAATTTCCCAGACTTCTCGTAGTGCCATGCTATGCAGTCCTCTATTTCCCCCCTTGGAATTCTTATCTTACAAATCTCCTCCGCGTCAAATCCATGGAAGATTTGTTTCACAAGTTCCGTATTCCACTCTTTAGTATCTCCATCAATCAATTGGTTAACCCACCGGAGTCTTGACCTCCTAACAAAAGAAGCAACTTTCAGACCCTCCCTCCTCGGAATCCATTGGTCCCTTGTTATTTGTATGCTTCTCCCATTTCCTACTCTCCAGATTAGCCCCTTTTTTAGCAGCTCCAGGCCAAACTCAATCCCCCTCCATGCTGGAGAGGCATCCGCCGCGAAGACCGTGTCAAGTAGATTACCCCTTGGGTAGTATTTGGACTTGAGAATTCTCGCACAGAGGCTCTCTGGCCTATCTAGCAATCTCCAACCTTGCCTGGCAAGGAGGGCCTGGTTAAACAAGTGCATGTCCGAAATCCTATGCCTCCATCTCTTTTTGGTTTGGTCATATTCTCCCAGGACATCCAGTGGATCTTGCGCTTTTCCTCTTTGTCGCCCCACCAGAAGTCTCTAATTATTTTCTCATATTTATCACAGAAGCTCTGGTTTAGCTTGAAGACGCCCATCACAAAGGTGGGTAAAGATTGCGCCACCGCCTTGACGTTTACCTCCTTCGCCGCCTGAGACATAAACCTCTCATTCCAATTTGTGCATCTTTTCCGGAACCTCTCAATGATCGGCTGGAAATTGCCGTTCTTCATTCTGCCCTCTGGAGTAGGTAATCCCAAGTACTTACTTTCAAAAGATACCTCCTCCACTCCCAGTATTACTTTTATTTCCTCCCTAACATTGCTAGGGCTCACTTCACTGAATAGTAGTGAACATTTATTTTGGCTTAGGAGCTGACCCGTGCACTTCTGGAACACATTCAACACTTCTTTCACTTTCGTTGCTTGGGCTGCTGAAGCCTTGAAGAAGAGAAGGCTATCATCAGCAAATAGTAGGTTTGAGACTCCTGGGCTGCCTCGGGCGATCTTCAAAGGCGTAATGCTTCCGGCCCTAACCTCACTATCCAATAATGTAGAGAGACTGTCAGCCACAAAGAGAAAAAGGTATGGGCTAAGCGGGTCACCTTGTCTCAGGCCTCTGGTTGGGACGAAAGCTTCTAAAAGTTCCCCGTTGCATCTAACCGTGAATCTGACTGTTCTGACACATGTCATCACCCAGTTAGTCCATTTGTCATTGAAACCAAGTTTCCTAAGCACAACCTCTAGGAAGCTCCAATCAACACGATCATATGCTTTCGCCAGATCAAGCTTGTATGCACAATGAGTGTCCCTCTGGTTTTTACTGTGTTGGATCTTGTGGAAGCATTCAAAGGCGATTATCGCATTATCCGTGATCATTCTTCCTGGGATGAATGCACTCTGGGTCTCCGAAATGAGGTCATCAAGGAAGGGTCGCAGTCGGTTAACCAGAACCTTGGATATGACCTTGTAAATCACGTTGCAAAGACTGATGGGGCGGAAATCTTTGATGCATTGAGGATCATTGTTTTTAGGAATCAGAACAATTGTTGTCTCATTCACCCCATCCGGTATCACACCATCAGTAAAGAAATGTTGGACTCCTTGGATCACCTCCTCCTTTAGCACCTCCCAATTCCTTTGGAAAAAGCGCGCCGGAAAACCGTCGGGTCCAGGAGCTTTGAGTGGCCCAATCTGAAATAGTGCATCACTAACTTCTCTGTCTGTGACCGGCTTTGTCAGTGTTTCGTTCATGTCATCATCCACCCTTCTACGTATGAGATGGATTAGATACTGTGGGTCTGTATCTTCGTCTCTCTCACTTTACCTAAACTTAGTTGTCACAAAGTTAGCTATGCACCGAACAGGCCCTAATGCACTTTTGTCTTTGATGCATGCATGTACTCGCTGCAGAGATGGGGCCAGTAGGGGGCCTAACATCAGTGATTTGCTACTAATTTGCTCATAAACAATACATATTTAGTGATCATTTTCTGCTAAAAGCTTATTTTTTTCTTAATGTTTAACCCTTCCCAACCTATTTTAACATCGCTTGGCCCCCTAATAAGAATTTCTAGCTCCGCCGATGTATATGTTATGATTTAATTAATCATATTTAATTAAGGAGTGATCTTCGCTTATCCTAACCTGCAGTTGGCCTCTGTCCCACCGACATATCCCTTCCACCTCTTGTAACCGTCACATCCTGTGGACGCACCTCTTCAGGAAGTATAAATATATAAACTCATCACCAATGAAAAGGAATGGTTACAAATTCATTGTTATTCGTTTCATAACACGTTATTAGCACAATTAGTTTTTGTTCATGAGAGGAATGAAAATAATGAGGTGGTGAGACATGAAGCGAAACTTGTAGCACATGGGTTCACACAAAGACCCGTCATCGTTTAAGATGAAACATGTTCTGCTGTTGTGAGTGGAATAATGTTCCTGTTGGGAAACGTAGCATGCAATTTCAAAAAATTTCCTACGCTCATGCAAGATCTATTTAGGAGATGCATAGCAAGGAGAGGGGGAGAGTGTATCCACGTACCCTCGTAGACCGAAAGCGGAAGCGTTTGACAACACGGTTGATGTAGTCGAACTTCTTCTCGTTCCGACCGATCAAGCACCGAATGTACGACACCTCCGGGTTCTGCACACGTTCAGCTCGATGACGTCCTTGGAACTCTTGATCGAGCAAAGTGTCGAGGGAGAGTTCCGTCAGCATGATGGCGTGGTGACAGTGATGGTGAAGTGATCTGCGCAGGGCTTCGCCTAAGCACTACGACAATATGACCGGAGGCGTAAACTGTGGAGGGGGGCGCCGCATACGGCTAACAATTGTTGGTGTGTGTTCTAGCGGTAACCCCCCATTTATATAGGTTGGATGGGGAGGAGAGGCAGCCAAGGGGGGGCAAGTAGGAGGAATCCTACTTGGGCGCCTCCCCAATTCGGCCTCCCCCCTTTCCATAAGTTCCGGAGGGGGAAGGAAGGAGGAGGGAGAGGGAAGGAAGGGGGAGGCTGAATCCCTCCCCTTCCTTCTCTCTTCCCCTCTTTCCTTCTCCTCCTATTTCAGCCTATATGGGGGCGCACCAGCCTCTTGTGGGTTGGTATGTCCCTCTCTTGGCCCATAAGGCCCATATCTTTGCCGGGGGTGCCCGGAACCCCTTCCGGTGACCCGATATGTACCCGGTACCCCTAGAACACTTCCGATGTCCGAATACTATCATCCTATATATCAATCTTTACCTCTCGACCATTTAGAGACTCCTCGTCATGTCCGTGATCTCATCCGGGACTCTAAACAACATTAGGTCACCAAATCACATAACTCATATAATACAAAATCGTCATCGAACGTTAAGCGTGTGGACCCTACGGGTTCGAGAACTATGTAGACATGACCGAGACACTTCTCCGGTCAATAACCAATAGCGGAACTTGGATGCTCATATTGGCTTCAAAATTCTACGAAGATCTTTATCGGTCAAATCATTATGACAACATACGTTATTCCCTTTGTCCATCTGTATGTTACTTGCCTGAGATTCGATCATCGGTATCTTCATACCTAGTTCAATCTCGTTACCTGCAAGTCTCTTTACTTGTTCCGTAATACATCATCCCGCAACTAACTCATTAATCACATTGCTTGCAAGGCTTATTATGATGTGCATTACCGAGAGGGCCCAGAGATACCTCTCCGATACTCGGAGTGACAAATCCTAATCTCGATCTACGCCAACCCAACAAACACCTTCGGAGATACCTGTAGAGCATCTTTATAATCCCCCAGTTACTTTGTGACATTGATATCATACAAGGTATTCCTCCGGTATCCGGGAGTTGCATAATCTCATAGTCTAAGGAATATGTATACATGAAGAAAGAAATAGCAATAAAACTAAACGATCAATATGCTAAGCTAACGGATGGGTCTTGTCCATCACATCATTCTCCTAATGATGTGATCCCGTTCATCAAATGACAACACATGTCCATGGTTAGGAAACTTAACCATCTTTGATTAACGAGCTAGTCTAGTAGAGGCTTACTAGGGACATGGTGTTTTTGTCTATGAATCCACACATGTATCAAGTTTTCGGTTTATAAAATTCTAGCATGAATAATAAACATTTATCATGATATAAGGAAATGTAAAATAACTTTATTATTGTCTCTAGGGCATATTTCCTTCAGTCTCCCACTTACACTAGAGTCAATAATCTAGTTCACATCGCCATGTGATTTAACACCAATAGTTCACATCTTTATGTGATTAACACCCATAGTTCACATCGCCATGTGACCAACACCCAAAGGGTTTACTAGAGTCAATAATGTAGTTCACATCGCTATGTGATTAACACCCAAAGAGTAATAATTAAGGTGTGATCATGTTTTGCTTGTGAGAGAAGTTTAGTCAACGGGTCTGCCACATTCAGATCCGTATGTATTTTGCAAATTTCTATGTCTACAATGGTCTGCATGGAGCTACTCTAGCTAATTGCTCCCATGTTCAATACGTATCTAGATTGAGACTTAGAGTCATATAGATAAGTGTCAAAGCTTGCATCGACGTAACTCTTTACGACGAACTCTTTATCACCTCCATAACCGAGAAACATTTCCTTAGTCCTCTAAGGATAATTTTGACCGCTGTCCAGTGGTCTATTCCTGGATCACTATTGTAACCCCTTGCCAAACTCATGGCAAGGTACACAACGGGTTTGGTACACATCATGGCATACTTTATAGAACCTATGGCTGAGGCATTGAGAATGACTTTCATTCTCTCTCTATCTTATGCCGTTGTCGGGCTTTGAGTCTTACTCAACTTCACACCTTACAATACAGGCAAGAACTCTTTCTTTGACTGATCCATTTTGAACTCCTTCAAAATCTTGTCAAGGTATGTACTCATTGAAAAAACTTATCAAGCATCTTGATCTATCTTTATAGATCTTGATGCCTAATATATAAGCAGCTTCACCGAGGCCTTTCATTGAAAAATTCTTATTCAAGTATCCTTTTATGCTATCCAGAAATTCTATATCATTTCCAATCAGCAATATGTCATCCACATATAATATCAGAAATGCTACAAAGCTCCCACTCACTTTCTTGTAAATACAGGCTTCACCGTAAGTCTGTATAAAACCATATGCTTTGATCACCTTATCAAAGCATATATTCCAACTCCGAGATGCTTGCACCAGTCCATAGATTGATCGCTGGAGTTTGCACACTTTGTTAGCACCTTAAGGATCGACAAAACCTTTTGGTTGCATCATATACAACTCTTCTTTAATAAATCCATTAAGGAATGCAGTTTTGACATCCATTTGCCAGATTTCATAAAATGCGGCAATTGCTAACATGATTCGGACAGACTTAAGCATCACTACGAGTGAGAAAATCTCATTATAGTCAACACCTTGAACTTATCGAAAACCTTTTGCGACAAGTCAAGCTTTGTTGATAGTAACACTACCATCAATGTACGTCTTCCTCTTGGAGATCCATTTATTCTCAATGGCTTGCCGATCATTGGGCAATTCCACCAAAGTCCACACTTTGTTCTCATACATGGATCCTATCTCAGATTTCATGGCCTCCAGCCATCTGTCGGAATCTAGGCTCATCATGTCTTCTTCATAGTTCGTAGGTTCACCATGGTCTTATAACATAGCTTCCAGGACAGGATTACCATACCACTCTGGTGCGGTACGTGCTCTATTCGACCTACGAGGTCCAGTAGTAACTTGATCCGAAGTTTCATGATCATCATCATTAGCTTCCTCTCTAATTGGTGTAGGCATCACGGGAACGGATTTCACTGATGTGCTACTTTCCAATTCGAGAGAATGTACAATTACCTCATCAAGTTCTACTTTCCTCCCACTCACTTCTTTCGAGAGAAACCCCATCTCTAGAAAGGACCAATTCTCGGCAACAAAGATATTGCCTTCGGATCTATGTTAGAAGGTGTACCCAATTGTTTCCTTAGGGTCTCCTATGAAGACGCACTTCTCCGATTTAGGTTCGAGCTTATCAGGCTGAAGCCTTTTGACATAAGCGTCGCATCCCCAAACTTTAAGAAACGACAGCTTAGGTTTCTAGCCAAACCACAATTCATACGGTGTCGTCTCAACGGATTTAGATGGTGCCCTATTTAACGTGAATGTAGCTGTCTCTAATGCATAACCCCAAAACGATAGTGGTAAATCGGTAAGAGACATCATAGATCGCACCATATCTAATAAAGTACGGTTACGATGTTCGGATACAACATTACACTGTGGTGTTCCAGGTGGCGTGAGTTGTGAAACTATTCCACATCGTTTTAAATGAAGGCCAAACTCGTAACTCAAATATTCGCCTCTGCAATCAGATCGTAGAAACTTTATTTTCTTGTTACGATGATTCTCCACTTCACTCTGAAATTCTTTGAACTTTTCAAATGTTTCAGACTTGTGTTTCATCAAGTAGATATACCCATATCTTCTCAAATCATCTGTGAAGGTCAGAAAATAATGATACCCGCCGCGAGCCTCAACACTCATCGGACCGCATACATCGGTATGTATTATTCCCAATAAGTCAGTGGCTCGCTTCATTGTTCCGGTGAACGGAGTCTTAGTCATCTTGCCCATGAGGCATGGTTCGCAAGCATCAAATGATTCATAATCAAGTGATTCCAAAAGTCCATATGCATGGAGTTTCTTCATGCGCTTTACACAAATATGACCTAAACGGCAGTGCCACAAGTATGTTGCACTATCATTATCAGCTTTGCATATTTTGGCATCAATATTATGAATATGTGTATCACTACGATCGAGATTCAATAAACCATTCACCTTGGGTGTATGACCACAGAAGTTTTATTCATGTAAATAGAACAACAATTATTCTCTGACTTAAATGAATAACCGTATTGCAATAAACATGATCTAATCATCTTCATGCCTAACGCAAACACCAAATAACATTTATTTTAGGTTCAACACTAATCCTGAAGGTAGAGGGAGTGTGCCATGGTGATCGTATCAACCTTGGAATCACTTCCAACACACATTGTCACTTTGCTCTTAACTAGTTTCTGTTCATTCCGCAACTCCTGTTTCGAGTTACTAATCTCAGCAATTGAACCGGTATCAAATACCCAGGGGTTGCTATGAACACTAGTAAATTACACATCAATAACATGTATATCATATATACCTTTTTTCACTTTGCCATCCTTCTTATCCGCCAAGTATTTGGGGCAGTTCCGCTTCCATTGACCATTTTCCCTTGTAGTAGAAGCACTTAGTTTCAGGCTTGGGTCTAGCTTTGGGCTTCTTCATGGGAGTGGCAACTTGCTTGCCATTTTTCTTGAAGTTCCTTCTTTCCCTTGCCCTTTTACTTGAAACTAGTGGTCTTGTCAACCATCAACACTTGATGCTCTTTCTTGATTTCTACCTTCGCCGATTTCAGCATCGCGAAGAGCTCGGTAATCGTTTTCGTCATCCCTTGCATATTATAGTTCATCACGAAGTTCTAGTAGCTTGGTGATAGTGACTAGAGAACTCTGTCAATCACTATCTCATCTGGAAGATTAACTCCCACTTGATTCAAGCGACTGTACTGATACGTCTCCGTTGTATCTACTTTTCCAAACAGTTTTGCCCTTGTTTTGGACTCTAACTTGCATGATTTGAATAGAACTAACCCGGACTGACGCTGTTTTCAGCAGACTTTCCATGGTGTTATTTATGTGCAGAAACAAAAGTTCTCGGAATGACCTGAAACTCCACAGAACGTCTATTTGGAAATAATAAAAAATTCTTGCAAAAGATGAAGACCAGGGGGCCCACACCCTGTCCACGAGGGTGGGGGGCGCACCCCCTACCTCGTGGGCCCCCTGGAGCTCCTCCGACCTCAACTCCAACTCTATATATTTGCTTTCGGGGAGAAAAAAAGCAGAGAGAAGAATTCATCGTGTTTTACGATACGGAGCCGCCGCCAAGCCCTAAAACCTCTCGGGAGGGCTGATTTGGAGTCCGTTTGGGGCTCCAGAGAGGGGGATTCGTCGCCGTCGTCATCATCAACTATCCTCCATCACCAATTTCATGATGCTCACCGTCGTGCGTGAGTAATTCCATCATAGGCTTGCTGGACGGTGATGGGTTGGATGAGATCTATCATGCAATCGAGTTAGTTTTGTTAGGGTTTGATCCCTAGTATCCACTATGTTCTGAGATTGATGTTGCTATGACTTTGCTATGCTTAATGCTTGTCACTAGGGCCCGAGTGCCATGATTTCAGATCTGAACCTATTATGTTTTCATGAATATATGTGAGTTCTTGATCCTATCTTGCAAGTCTATAGTCACCTACTATGTGTTATGATCCGGCAACCCCGAAGTGACAATCGGGAGCACTCCCGGTGATGACCATAGTTTGAGGAGTTCATGTATTCACTATGTGCTAATGCTTTGTTCCGGTACTCTATTAAAAGGAGGCCTTAATATCCCTTAGTTTCCGCTAGGCCGAAGACCGAAGACCGAACCCGAAAAGACCGAGACCGAACCTGAAAAGACCGAACTAGAAAAGACCGAATAAAAAACGGTCAGCACAAACAAAAGACCGAAGTTATTATGGTCTGTTCGGTCCTGCTGTCTCAAAGACCGAATAACCCGTAAAGACCGAATTATAAAGCCCATACACAAGAGTTTACCAAAGGCCCATCCGGCCAGCCCAATTCAGGAGTGAGATACACACACCAGGGCGAGACTTCACGATTCGCTCCCGGAGCCGCTTCACTCCCGTTCCCCATTCTCTCCCACTATGAACCCTAGCCGCCACCAACTGCTGCTGTCGCCATGGCCACACACCTTCGAAGAAGACCGGCGCCCACTGCCCGAGCAGCGGCCCTGAACGGTGAAGAACGGCGCTCCGAGCGGCGGCCTTGAACGGAGAAGACTGGCGCGCTGAGGGTGGCCCTGACCGGAGAAGACCGGCGCCCAACTGCTGTTGTCGCCATGGCCACACACCTTCGAAGAAGACCGGCGCCCACTGCCCGAGCAGCGGCCCTGAACGGTGAAGAACGGCGCTCCGAGCGGCGGCCCTGAACGGAGAAGACCAGCGCGCTGAGGGTGGCCCTGACCGGAGAAGACCGGTGCCCCGAGCGGCAGCCCTTACCATTAAGATCGGGCCCCGAGCGGTGGCCTGAAGACCCGCGCCCCGCGCCGCCGACCCCAACCTCCTGTAGGTCGCCGTGCTGTCTGTGACGCCGCCATCCGCCACCACTGCTCCACCTCCCGACGATCGGTTCAATAGCTGCAGCTCGTCACTAGCACCCGTCTTCTTCCATATTGTTCACCAGCTAGCCGTCTGCTGCCACTTTTGGTTCTCCACATCGCAGATGAAGGTGAGCTACTTCATCTCTCTCTGTAAATCTGTGATTCCCATGAAAATAAGCCTGCAGCAGGCATTTTGTAGGCAATACATGCCCTTGCTATATGTCGAATGTTAGCATTTGGTGAGATCAAGTAGAACTCTGTACTAAGCTTAACTAGAGTAGAACAAATAGAATTTTGTAGCCATTTGGGTTGTTCTGCAGACATATTATTTGTTTTCTATTTATTTCTGCACTTCGACTTGTGTCGTCCATTCAACCTTGATAAACCAACACATTAAAATGGATCATTCAGAGTGCGGATTTGGGCTTGTGTCGTCCGTTTAACTAGAGGAGAACAACTAGTAGGAGTAGATAATTCCTATGTACACAGTAATGCAATTGTGCTTGTTTCCTGAAACTTGATATATACATGGTGTATATCATTTTGGTAGTTGGTAAGAGATACACAAAGATATATACTATATATTATATGCATTTATTTATTTTGTGATTTGCTCGTGTTAGTGTTGTTTGACAGATCAGTGTCCTCTTTTGTAGATGCTTTCTATATTGGAATCTGAACATGATGAGGAGCTGAATGACAGACGGTGATGGTGTTTGCTGCTTGTCATTTTTGCTGTCAAATATAAATGAGTATCCCCGCATGAATCTTGTTGCTGGTGAAGTGGTGATTATATATAGTGCTGATTTTATATTTTAAGATTTTCATGTGGTGTACTGTACTCCGTGCATATTGCATACAAGTGTTACTTGTTTGAACTTTTCTTATGTACACATGCGCCTGCATACAACATTTGTTGCCTCTGTGCACACACACCTTTGTACACACATATACCTCTGTACTCTATGTAGTTTGTATTTGTATACAACTGTACTGGAAGTAACATAAATAATTTGGTCTGTTTAGTCGGGACCAAAGACCAAATAGTAAAGACCGAAGACCGAATAGTGAATAACCGAAAAGACCGAAATTATTTCGGTCTTCAATTATAGAAGACTGAATTTTTGAAAGACCGAAAAGACCGAACGAAACAAACCAAAAAGACCGAACGCCCGGGCTGAGCCACAGGAGGGTAGGACAAAAGATGTCATGCAAGTTCTTTTCCATAAGCACGTATGACTATATTCGGAATACATGCCTACATTACATTGATGAATTGAAGCTAGTTCTGTGTCACCCTATGTTATGACTATTACATGATGAACCGCATCCGACATAATTCTCTATCACCGATCCAATGCCTACGAGCTTTTCCTATGTTGTTCTTCGCTTATTTACTTTTCCGTTGCTACTATTACAATCACTACAAAACCCAAAAATATTACTTTTGCTACCGTTACTTTTGTTACCGTTACCACTACTATCATATTACTTTGCTACTAAATACTTTGCTGCAGATACTAAGTTATCCAGGTGTGGTTGAATTGACAACTCAACTGCTAATACTTGAGAATATTCTTTGGCTCCCCTTGTGTCGAATCAATAAATTTGGGTTGAATACTCTACCCCCGAAAACTGTTGCGATCCCCTATACTTGTGGGTTATCAAGACTATTTTCTGGCGCTGTTGCCGGGGAGCATAGCTCTATTCTTTGAGTCACTTGGGATTTATATCTGCTGGTCACTATGAAGAACTTGAAAGACGCTAAGACAACAATTTATCCCTCAACTACGAGGGGATGTAAGGAACTGCCATCTAGCTCTGCACTTGATTCACCTTCTGTTTTGAGTAAGCTTGCGACACCTAAACCTGGTTCTGCTACTCGTTCTGATATGTCGCATGTTATTGATGATGCCACTTCTGCTATGCCTGATACTTATGATGAAACTACTTCTATGCTTGATACTACTGTGCCTCTTAGTGAATTTCTTGATGAACAAATTGCTAGGGCTAGAGAGAAAGAAATTATTGAAACTGATTATATTGATGAAAGTGATGATGAAGACTTGCCTGTTATTCCTGAGGGTTATGTTTTTGATAAAGAAGCTTCTTTAGCTATTTTAGCTTGCAAAGATAGATATGAACTCAAGAGGTTATTAGCTAAATGGAAGCAGCAATCTCTTAATGATAGAATGAGATCTGACCCTCTTTTGCTACTTCACCTATCTGTGTTACCGATAAGGATTATGAATTCTCTGTTGATCCTGATATAATTACTTTGGTTGAATCTGATCCTTTTCATGGCTATGAATCTGAAACTGTTGTGGCACATCTTACTAAATTAAATGATATAGCCACCCTGTTCACTAATGATGAGAGATCTCGCTACTTTTATATCCTTAAAATATTTCCGTTCTCATTAAAGGGTGATGCTAAGATATGGTTTAATTCTCTTGATCCTGGTTGTGTGCGTAGTCCCGGGATATGATTTATTACTTCTCGCTAAATATTTCCTGCTCATAAGAAACAAGCTGCTTTGAGGAAATATACAACTTTGTGCAAATTGAAGAAGAGAGTCTCCCACAAGCTTGGAGGCTTCTCATACTTAATGCTTTGCTGATCATCCTCTTAAGAAAAATGAAATACTTGATATCTTTTATAATGGACTAACCGATGCTTCCAGAGATTACGGATAGTTGTCTTATACATTTTTCGGAAAGAACACGGATGAAGCTGAAATTCTATTGAATAATATGTTGACAAATGAAAATAATTGGACACTTCACGAGCCAGCTCTGAGCCAATTCCTGAGCCTATTCCTAAACCAACTCCAAAGAAGAGAGGTGTTCTATTTCTCAGTCCTGAAGATATGCAAGAGGCAAAGAAATCTATGAAAGAAAAAGGTATTAAAGCTGAAGACGTTAAGATTTTACCTCCTATTGAAGAAATACATGGTCTTAATCTACAACCTGTCGAAGAATCATATGATCTTAATCCATTTCCTATTGAAGAAACTCATGGTCTTGATAACCCGACACAGGTAGTAAAGGTAAATTCTCTCTATAGATTTGATGAAGGTGACATTCCTCACTATAAGTCTGCTAGACAATGCTTAGAAGAGTTTGATAATTTTATTGTCAAACAAGAAAACTTCAATGCTTATTTTGGTAGACAATTGAAATACAATTCCAATACGCTTGAACACTTGGGTGATTATATGTCTAGAGTTAAAGGTGAACTTAAACTCATTACTAAACATGCTTCTATGGTTACCACTCAAGTAGAACAAGTACTTAAAGCACAAAATGATTTGCTCAATGAAATGAATAGTAAGAAAAATGATTATGCTGTTAGAGTGGCTACTAGAACTGGTAGAATGACTCAGGAACCTTTGTATCCTGAAGGCCACCCTAAGAGAATTGAGCAAGATTCTCAGAGAAATAATATTGATGCACCTAGTCCTTCTAAAAAGAAGAAAAAGAAAAATGATAGGACTTTGCATGCTTCCAGTGAACCTATTGCTGAACCACCTGAGAATCCAAATGATATTTCTATTTCTGATGCTGAAACACAATCTGGTAATGAACATGAGCCTAGTGATAATGAAGATGTTCATGATGATGCTCAACCTAGTAATGATAATGATATAGAAATTGAACCTGCTGTTGATCTTGATAACCCACAATCAAAGAATCAACGTTATGATAAGAGAGACTTTATTGCTAGGAAACATGGTAAAGAAAGAGAACCTTGGGTTCAGAAACCCATGCCCTTTCCTCCCAAACCATCCAAGAAAAAGGATGATGAGGATTTTGAGCGCTTTGCTGAAATGATTAGACCTATCTTTTTACGTATGCGATTAACTGATATGCTCAAAATGAATCCTTATGCTAAGTATATGAAAGACATTGTTACAAATAAGAGAAAGATACCGGAAGCTGAGATTTCCACCAGTCCTTGCTAATTATACTTTTAAAGGTGGAATACCAAAGAAACTTGGAGATCCAGGATTACCTACTATACCATGCTCCATTAAAAGAAACTATGTTAAAACTGCTTTATGTGATCTTGGAGCCGGTGTTAGTGTCATGCCTCTCTCTTTATATCATAGACTTGATTTGAATAAGTTGACACCTACTGAAATATCTTTGCAAATGGCTGATAAATCAACTGCTATACCTGTCGGTATTTGTGAGGATGTGCCTGTTGTAGTTGCAAACGTTACTATTTTAACGGACTTTGTTATTCTTGATATTCCCGAGGACGATAGTATGTCTATTATTCTTGGAAGACCCTTTTTTAATACTGCAGGGGCTGTTATTGATTGCAACAAAGGCAATGTCACTTTTCATGTTAATGGTAATGAGCATATGGTACACTTTCCGAGGAAACAACCTCAAGTTCATAGTATCAACTCTATTGGAAAAATTCCATCAATTATATTTGGAGGTTTTAAATTTCCTCTTCCTACTGTCAAGAAGAAATATGATATTCTTATATAGGGGATGTGCATATCCCCGTTGAGGTAACATAGTGTTATTCGAAATTTCTCCGGTTCCATGTTAGTCGGAATGAGTTTGTTAACAAGAGTTGATCAACCTTGTTAGTGGATTCCTTTTGATGAGCATGAGATGGATGAAACTAGAAGGCACAACCTTCTGTACCCTCTTTCTACTTTCTGTTATTTAGTTGAAATAAAGTAAAAATAGAATTTTTCTGTCTGTTTTCTGATTTATCCGTGCAATATAAAAATACCCTGAAAATAAAATTTCTCCAAATGTCCTGAAAATGGAATATGTTTTTTCTAGAATTTTTGAGAATATCTGGCACTGAGAACATAGCAGGAGGGTCAAGCACCTGGCCACGAGGGTGGAGGGCGCGCCTACCCCTAGGGCGCCCGCCTCGTGGGCCCATGGTGGCCCTCCTCCACTTATTCCTGCACCCATACACTCCTTCCTCCTCCCACAAACACCAATATCCAGCTCAAGCACGAGTTCTAGCTCATTTTGCTGCGATTTTCGATCTCCTTGCTCAAAGCACCTCTCACAAAACTGCTTGGGGAGATTGTTCCTTGGTATGTGACTCCTCCATTGGTCCAATTAGTTTTTGTTCTAGTGCTTTATTCATTGCAAATTTGTGCTGCCTAGGTGACCATGCTCTTGAGCTTTCATGTCAAATTTATATGGTTCCAAGTAGTTCTAATGCTTGATATAGGCTCTAGGCACTTGTAGGAGTAGTTGCTATCAATTGTATTGAGTTTGGTTTAATTTTATTTGAAGTTACTAAAAATTTCAGAAATTTTTTAGAGGAAGAAATATGCTTAGGAAAAGTTTCCAAGGTGGTTCTTCAAGGAAGCAAGGACCCAGGCTTGCAATGCGTGATGCTGACGAGGAGCCACCAAGGGACGCTCCTGTGCGGCCCTGTGAATGGCCTTCAGAAAATTTTATGGATCGAGCGGGAATCAAGGAAGAATTTAACGCATATTTGCGTAAGCCGATCTTGTGATCTTCGAGGCAGAAAAATGCCGCCAGTACCACTATCTCACTAGTACATTTGTGAGGAGGTTTGAATTTTCATCTTCACGTAATTCTCCAACTGTCCTGTTTGATCTTTATGAAAAATCTTATACCATGGACTTAGAGGATTTTACTTCTGCTTACAAACTTCCACAATGGGGTAGTGTTAGTGAACCCCGTAAATCTGAATTTAGAAACTTTCTTGCTGGTATAACTATGGGGGAATCTAGAGATATATCACAAGCTACCATAGGGAGCATTCACTTTCCTGCTATACATTATTTTGCTCTCTTCATAGGTAGGTGCATAAATGGTAAAGATGAAGCATGTCATATGTGTGTGCCGGACCTTAGTATTCTTAGGAGTGCTGTGTTAGGAGACCAATCTTATAATTTGGGAGCCATTGTTGCACGTAGGTTGCATAATAATAGATTTAATGGAGATTTCTTTGGAGGAATTTATGCAACCAGCTGATTTTCTTAGTGTGGACGTTCGTGAGGATGACATTGAGTTTCCTCCTACTTATTTAGATTATAATTCTATGGTCTATCACCAGTTTGTTGAGAGGAATGAATCACCTCTCAGATATCGCTTAATCTTTGACAGACATCATGCTTTCCGTATTACTCTTCCTGCTCCTGCCTTCTTTGATTATCAGGCAAAAGGAAGACATTTTATCACCAGAGAGGAGGCAGATGAGTATGAGAGGTGGGCGGAGGAAGCTCGCCGCCACGCTGCAGCTCAGGAAGCGATAACCGCTGCATCTCAGTATGACCCCAGCTACACCTACGGATATCCGCCAGGCCATCCTTGGCAATGAACCAACTTAGGCCAAAAGCCTAAGCTTGTGGGAGTACGTATTTCCCACCGACATTACATTTATGTTTACACACACTCATTGCTAGATGTCGGTGCTCATACTTTTTCACTGTAATATCCATGTTAGTTTATTTTCTTTTTCTTGCTTTCTTCTTGTGTGTTTGTTAAACCTTAAGAAAAAAAATTAGAGTAATTTTTAGTTAGTTTACTCTTCTTGCCGTAGTAGTAATAATAAAAAAACCCAAAAAGATTTCCTGTTCTTCTTTTGCTTGTTGGGAGCTTTCTCGTGTAAATAGTTCTTTTCTTTTCTTTTCTTTGGGGGTCGATAGGAGAAGACCATGATTAAATTGTTGAAGTGGCTCTTATATGCATTACTGTTGATTTAACCAAGAGCCCATATTGCCTTGTCTTCTCCTGTTTATTGAATGCTCGCAGATTCCAGCTTAGTCCAATGCACGTGCAGTCTTATTTTTATTCACATCGTTCGGTCGTGCAAGTGAAAGGCAATTATGACGATATATGATGGACTGGCTGAGATGAGAAAAGCTGTTTGTCAACTGAATTGCTTGAGGACAAGCAAATGTTTAATCTTGGGGGAGTTGATACGGCTCCGTCGTATCTACTTTTCCAAACACTTTTGCTCGTGTTTTGGACTCTAACTTGCATGATTTGAATGGAACTAACCCGGACTGGCGCTGTTTTCAGCAGACTTCCATGGTGTTATTTATGTGCAGAAACAAAAGTTCTCGGAATGACCTAAAACTCCACAGAACGTCTATTTGGAAATAATAAAAAATCCTTGCAAAAGATGAAGACCAGGGGGCCCACACCCTGTCCACGAGGGTGGGGGGCGCCCCCCCTAGGGCGCACCCCTACCTCGTGGCCCCCTGGAGCTCCTCCGACATCAACTCCAACTCTATATATTTGCTTTCGGGAAGAAAAAAATCAGAGAGAAGAATTCATCATGTTTTAGGATATGGAGCCGCCGCCAAGCCCTAAAACCTCTCGGGAGGGCTGATCTGGAGTCCGTTCGGGGCTCCGGAGAGGGGGATTCATCACCATCGTCATCATCAACCATCCTCCGTCACCAATTTCATGATGCTCACCGCCGTGCATGAGTAATTCCATCGTAGGCTTGCTGGACGGTGATGGGTTGGATGAGATCTTTCAAGTAATCGAGTTAGTTTTGTTAGGGTTTGATCCCCTAGTATCCACTATGTTCTGATATTGAAGTTGCTATGACTTCGCTATGCTTAATGCTTGTCACTAGGGCCCGAGTGCCATGATTTCAGATCTGAACCTATTATGTTTTCATGAATATATGTGAGTTCTTGATCCTATCTTGCAAGTCTATAGTCACCTACTATGTGTTATGATCCGACTGTTGGAAATATGCCCTAGAGGCAATAATAAATTAGTTATTATTATTATATTTCCTTGTTCATGATAATCGTTTATTATCCATGCTATAATTGTATTGATAGGAATCTCAGATACATGTGCGGATACATAGACAACACCATGTCCCTAGTAAGCCTCTAGTTGACTGGCTCGTTGATCAATAGATGGTTACGGTTTCGACCATGGACATTGGATGTCGTTGATAACGGGATCACATCATTAGGAGAATGATGTGATGGACAGGACAATCCTAAGCCTAGCACAAAGATCGTGTAGTTAGTATGCTATAGCTTTTCTAATGTCAAGTATCATTTCCTTAGACCATGAGATTGTGCAACTCCCAGATACCGTAGGAATGCTTTGGGTGTACCAAACGTCACAACGTAACATGGTGGCTATAAAGGTGCACTACGGGTATCTCTGAAAGTGTCTGTTGGGTTGGCACGAATCGAGACTAGGATTTGTCACTCCGTGTGACGGAGAGGTATCTCTGGGCCCACTCGGTAGGACATCATCATAATGTGCACAATGTGACCAAGGGGTTGATCACGGGACGATGTGTTATGGAACGAGTAAAGAGACTTGCCGGTAACGAGATTGAACAAGGTATCGGCATACCGACGATCGAACCTCGGGCAAGTACAATACCGCTAGACAAAGGGAATTGAATACGGGATTGATTGAATCCTCGACATCGTGGTTCATCCGATGAGATCATCGTGGAACATGTGGGAGCCAACATGGGTATCCAGATACCGCTGTTGGTTATTGGCCGGAGGGTTGTCTCGGTCATGTCTGCATGGTTCCCAAACCCGTAGGGTCTACACACTTAAGGTTCGATGACGCTAGGGTTATAAAGGAAGTTTGTATGTGGTTACCGAATGTTGTTCGGAGTCCCGGATGAGATCCCGGACGTCACGAGGAGTTCCGAAATGGTCCGGAGGTAAAGATTTATATATGGGAAGTCCTGTTTTGGTCACTGAAAAAGTTTCGGGTGTTATCGGTAACGTACCGGGACCACCGAGAGGGTCCCGGGGGTCCACCAAGTGGGGCCACCGGCATCAGAGGGCAGCATGGGCCAAGTGTGGGAGGGGACCAGCCCCAGGTGGGCTGGTGCACCCCCCACTAGGGCCCAAGGCGCCTAGGGTTTGGGGAGGGGGCGCCTCCACCTTACTTGGGGGGCAAGTTTCCCCCTCTCCCCCCTTGGCCGCCAACCTAGATGGGTTTTGGGGCTGCCGCACCCCTTGGGGTGGGAACCCTAGAGGGGGCGCAGCCCCCTCCCTTTCCCCTATATATAGTTGAGGTATTTGGGGCTGCAAACACAAGAGTTTCCACCTCTCCCTGGCGCAGCCCTACCTCTCTCCCTCCTCATCTCTCGCGGTGCTTGGCGAAGCCTGCTTTGGAATACCACGCTCCTCCATCACCACCACGCCGTTGTGCTGCTGCTGGATGAGTCTTCCCAACCTCTCCCTCTCTCCTTGCTGGATCAAGGCATGGGAGGCGCCACCGGGCTGCACGTGTGTTGAATGCGGAGGTGCCATCCGTTCGGCACTAGGATCTCCGGTGATTTGGATCACGACGAGTACGACTCCTTCAACCCCGTTCTCTTGAACACTTCCGCTTAGCGATCTACAAGGGTATGTAGATACACTCCCCTCTCTCTCGTTGCTAGTCTCTCCATAGATAGATCTTGGTGACTCGTAGGAAAATTTTGAATTTCTGCTACGTTCCCCAATAGTGGCATCATGAGCCAGGTCTATGCGTAGTTTCTATGCACGAGTAGAACACAAGTTGTTGTGGGCGTTGATTTTGTTCAATATGCTTACCGTTACTAGTCCAATCTTGTTTCGACGGTATTGTGGGATGAAGCGGCCCGGACCGACCTTACTCGTACACTTACGTGAGACAGGTTCCACCGACTGACATGCACTTGTTGCATAAGGTGGCTAGCGGGTGCCAGTCTCTCCCACTTTAGTAGGATCAGATTTGATGAAAAGGGTCCTTATGAAAGGTAAATAGCAATTGGCATATCACGTTGTGGTTTTTGCGTAGGTAAGAAACGTTCTTGCTAGAAACCCATAGCAGCGACGTAAAACATGCAAACAACAATTAGAGGGCGTCTAACTTGTTTTGGCAGGGTATGCTATGTGATGTGATATGGCCAAAAGAATGTGATGAATGATATGTGATGTATGAGATTGATCATGTTCTTGTAATAGGAATCACGACTTGCATGTCGATGAGTATGACAACCGGCAGGAGCCATAGGAGTTGTCTTAATTTATTGTATGACCTGCATGTCAATGAACAACGCCATGTAATTACTTTACTTTATTGCTAAACTGTTAGCCATAGTAGTAGAAGTAATAGTTGGCGAGACAACTTCATGGAGACACGATGATGGAGATCATGGTGTCATGATATTGTCCATATCATGTCACTTTTTGATTGCATGTGATGTTTATCATGTTTATGCATCTTATTTGCTTAGAACGACGGTAGTAAATAAGATGATCCCTCATTAAAATTTCAAGAAAGTGTTCCCCCTAACTGTGCACCGTTGTGAAAGTTCGTTGTTTCGAAGCACCACGTGATGATCGGGTGTGATAGATTCTAACATTCACATACAACGGGTGTAAGCCAGATTTACACGAAACACTTAGGTTGACTTGACGAGCCTAGCATGTCTGGACATGGCCTCGGAACACAAGAGACCAAAAGGTCGAGCATGAGTTGTATGGTAGAATCGATCAACATGAAGATGTTCACCAATGATGACTAGTCCGTCTCACGTGATGATCGGACACGGCCTAGTTGATTTCGGATCATGTAATCACTTAGATGACTAGAGGGATGTCTATCGAGTGGGAGTTCATAAGATGAACTTAATTATCTGAACATAGTCAAAAGGTCTTTGCAAATTATGTCATAAGCTCGCGCTTTAGTTCTCTTGTTTAGATATGTTCCTAGAGAAAATTAGGTTGAAAGTTGATAGTAGCGATTATGCGGACTAGGTCCGTGGCGAAATTGTCCTCGTTGCTTGAAGAAGGCTTATGTCCTTAATGCACCGCTCGGTGTCTGAACCTCGAGCGTCGATCTGTGGATGTTGCGAACATCGACATACACGTTTGATAACTACGTGATAGTTCAAGAATGTTAAGCGGTTTAGAGTTGAGGCACGAAGGCGATTTGAAACATCGCGAAACATATGAGATGTTTGAGGGCTGAATTGGGATTTCAGGCTCGTGCCCACGTCAAGAGGTATAAGACCTCCGGCGAGTCTCTTAGCCTGCAAACTAAGGAGAAAAGCTCAATCGTTGAGCTTGTGCTCAGATTGTCTCGAGTACCACAATCACTTGAATCAAGTGGGAGTTAATCTTCGAGATGAGATAGTGATGTTTCTCGAGTCATTGCCACCAAGCTGCTAGAGCTCCGTGATGAACTATAACATATCGAGGATAGATATGATGATCCTTGAAATATTCGCGATGTTTGACACATGAAAGTAGAAATCAAGAAGGAGCATCAATTGTTGATGGTTAGTAAAACCACTAGTTTCAAGAAGGGCAAGGGAAAGAAGGGATACTTCATGAAATGACAAATCAGTTGCTGCTCTAGTGAAGAAACCCAAAGTTTCAACCCACCCGAGACTAAGTGCTTCTGTAATGAGGGGAACGGTCACTGAAGCAGGACTACCCTAGATACTTGGTAGATGAGAAGGCTGGCAAGGTCGATAGAAGTATATTGGATATACATTATGTTAATGTGTACTTTACTAGTACTCCTAGTAGCACCAGGGTATTGGATACCGGTTCGGTTGCTAAGTGTTAGTAACTTGAAATAAAAGCTACGGAATAAACAGAGACTAGCTAAAGGTGAGCTGACGATATGTGTTGGAAGTGTTTCCAAGGTTGATGTAATCAAGCATTGCATGCTCCCTCTACCATCGAGATTGGTGTTAAACCTAAATATAATTGTTATTTGGTGTTTGCGTTGAGCATAGACATGATTGGATTATGTTTATCGCAATACGGTTATTCATTTAAGGAGAATAATGGTTACTCTGTTTATTTGAATAATACCTTCAATGGTCTTGCACCTAAAAGGAATGGTTTATTGAATCTCGATCGTAGTGATACACATTTTCATGCCAAAAGATATAAGATAGTAATGATAGTACCACTTACTTGTGGCACTGCCAATGGCATGGCGGAGGGCTTGAAAAGCCGCTCCTCGAACACCCCAGGCTCCTGAGGTAACCGCCTGGATGCTCGTTTGGCGATGTCGTCGGCCTCCTGATTGGTGCCGCGGGGCACATGCTGCAACTCCAACCCCCAGAACTACTTCTCCATCCTGCGGACCTCCGCAAGGTAGGCTTCCATGTGCTCATCTTTTGGCTCGTATACCTTGTTGGAGAAATTGACAAGGAGCTGCGAATCACCCTTGATGGTAAGGCGCTTCACCCCTAGGGCTGCTGCGGCCTTCAAGCCCGCTATTAGACCTTCATACTCCGCTATGTTGTTGGAGACCTTTCACCTTGCTGGATCTGAGCTGCTGGCGTAGTAGAGCTTGTCATGAGTGGGAGATATGAGCACCTTGACCCAGCGCCATGCCCGAGAACGCCCCATCGAAGTACATGACCCAGCCTTTGGTAACCGCTTCCAGAGAAGGACCGATCCTCGTCGGCCTTGAGGCCCGGTGCCTCCGTCCATTCTGCCACGAAATCCGCTAACACGGCCCCCTTGATGACTCTAATCATGCTGAATTCGAGCTAAAACGCTTGCAGTTCAATGTTCCACTCAGCGACCCTTCCGGCTGAGTTAGGGCTCCTGAGCACCCTTTCCAAGGGGTATGCTGAGACGACCTTGATGGGGTGAGCCTGAAAATAGTGCCATAGCTTGCGTGAGGCCACCAATAGCGCGAGGAGGAGTTTCTGAGGCATGGGGTACCGCGCCCTTGCGTCCCGCAGCACCGTGCTGACGAAGTATACTGGGTGCTCAACGAGGTTTGGAGCGCCAGTGCCGCTGGCGCCCTCCGGGGACCGTGGCGCCTCCTGAGGCGGTGGGGCCTCTAGAGGCTGGTAGTCTGGGGGAGGGACCTCTTCCACCCCCAGCGCTCCCTCAGGGCGGTGACCCTTCTCGGCCTTGATGCGTGGTTTTGTGGGTCTTCCTTGTTCTGCTTTGCCTTGACACTGGCTGCTGCTTTGTGGCTTTGGTCGGCGCTCTTCCCTAACGCCACGAGTAGCTGTTGGCGGAGTAGGGAGTGGCGGTAGAAACACCAGAGGTTCCTGCGGGCATGGGGCCACCATGACCGGAGGGCTGGTTAGGTACCTCTTGAGATCTTGGAGCCTTATCGGCCTCTTGATCCATTCAAAAGGCCCTTTTCTTCATTAGCTGGAAGAAAGGCAGCTCGTTCCCCCAACTTGGAGATGAAGCGCCCTAAGCGCGATCACGCGCCAGTGAGCTTGCATTTACCTAAGGGTCTTTGGCGGGCTCATGTCCTCGACCGCCTTGACCTTTTCTGGGTTAGCCTCGATGCCTCGGTGGGATCTGAGAAGCCCAAGAGCTTGCCCGAGGGGACCCCAAACACACATTTCTCGGGTTGAGCCATAGGTTCACTTTGACGAGGCTCATGAAGGTTTCCTCCAGGTCTTGTATCGGGTTACGGCCTCCCGAGACTTCACCACAATGTCATCGACGTAAGCCTCAACATTCTTCCCGAGCTGCGGACCCAAGGTGATGTGCATCAGCCGCTGGAAGGTCGCCCCAGCGTTGCACAGCCCGAATGGCATGCACGTGTAGCAGTACACCCCGCACGGGGTCAGGAAGGCCGTCTTCTCCACGTCCTCTACCGCCATCTTGATCTGGTGATACCCGGAGAAGGCATCCAAGAAGCACAACAGGTCGCACTCAGCGGTGGAATCGACGATCTGGTCGATGCGAGGAAGCGGGAATGGATCTTGCGGGCATGCCTTGTTGAGGTTGGTGAAGTCGACACACGCGCTCCTTCCTCCCTTCTTTGGTACAGCGATGTGGTTGGCCAACCAATCCGGTACCAGACCTCGCTGAATGACCCCAGTGACTTCTAGTTTGCGGGTCTCACGGGCGATGAAGGCTTGCTTTTGGTGGATTGCCGCCTCGCTTTACATTTACAGGCGACGTTGGGGCACACGTGGAGGTGATGCTCGATTACGCCCCTAGGGATCCCCACCAACTGATCAGGCTCCCAGGCAAATACCTTCTTGGTTGCGCGCAGGAACTTGACCAGGGCCTCCTCCTGCTCGGGCTCGAGGTTGGCGCCTATGGTGAAAGTAGCATCAGTGGACCCGTCCTCGTCGATGGGTATTTGCTTGGTCTCTGCCTTGTCTTGGGTGAACAACTGTTTCTTCTTGGTTGGTGCAGCCCCCTTGGGCTCATGGGTCTCTGCGTCGGTGGGTTGTGCTGGCGCCGCCATCTTGAAGGCGAGCTTGAGCACTAGCAGCGCATCTCCGGTGTCCCCGGGCACGGTGAGGACACCGTTGCTCCCGGGCATCTTCATGAGGTTGTACGCCGGGTGGGTCACGGCCATGAACAGGGCTAGAGCTGGGTAGCCGAGGATGGCGTTGTAGGGAAGGCCGATGGGGGCGATGTCGAAATCGACCTGCTCCGTGCGGAAGTTGTCGTAGGTGCCGAAAGTTACCGGGAGCCGGATCTGTCCCAAGGAGCTGGATGACCCGCCCCCGACGCCCAAGAAAGGCTGGCTGGGCTGCAGCCGCTCCCGGGGTATGCAGAGGAGGTTGAAGGCCTCGACTAAGAGCACGTTGAGGCCCATGCCGCCGTCGATGAGAGTCCTGGTGACAGCCACTGGCGGATGGTGGGGGTGCACAGCATGGGGCGCACCGAGCGGCTGAGTTGGAGGGTGGTCTTCAGTGAAGGTCGAGGCCCGGCTTTGGGCGCCGACCGGTCTGGGGGCTCCTGCTGCGTGGAGACGGCGCCGACCAGGCGGACGAGCGGCAGCGTGGTGAATCAAAGCGGCGCGAAACCACCGGGGAGGGCAGCATGGCGACGGGGCGCCCGGCGCAGCGTGGTGGGTGAGGAAGAGGCGCGGAGCTCTTCCCAAGAGGCCACGGAGGCTGCCGGAAGGTGGAGCAACCGCAGCAGCTGAGCGCCGGTGAAACCATGGGGAGCCAGTTGGCCATGACCTGTCATCACCTCCAGCTTCAAGGACGGCCTCCTCGTACGCCAGCAGGAAGGCCATCGGATCGGTCACGCCGTTGTAGCGCGGTGGCGTCGTCGGCTTGAACTTGTCCGGCCACCGCACCCGTTGCAAGGCAGGGCAGGCTCTCGAGCCCCTGGCCCCCACTGGCTGGCGGCGGAGCGGCGGCGTGCTGCTCATGTGGCGAGGCGGGTGGCGGTGGCGGAAGAAACTCAGCGCACCCCTACTGGCGCGCCAAATGTCGGATTCGGGTTCCGCAGACCCTTGAGGTTCGAAACTTTGGGGTGCACGCGAATCTCACCTCTACCTACCTACATCCCGCCGCCTCGCTAGGATCTAAACTACGAAAAGAACAGCACAAGAGACACAGGGTTTATACTAGTTCGGGCCACCATTGTGGTGTAATACCTTACTCTAGTTTGTGGTGTGGTGGATTGCCTCTTGGGCTGATGGTGATGAACAATACAAGGGAGAACAGCCTCGCGAGGGTCTGTTCTTGGCTGGTGCGATGAATTGCTAGGGGGAGTTCAGTCGCCTTCTCTCTCTCTCTCTCTCTCTCTCTCTCTCTCTCTCTGTCCAAGGTGCATCCAGCTACCCATCAGATGTCCCTACTATGGGGGCTAGCTCTACTTATATGGGCAGAGGTCCTGGGCCTCTTCCCAAATATTGAGCGGGAAGGGCGCCAACAATTGGCCATTTTGAAGGGGAACATCTAGTACACTTATCCTGACTAAAGTTGGTCCTACTTTGTCAAAGGCTCTGGTGGTGACGCCGACTTGGGCTCCACAATGACTTCCTTCCTGCCGTTGGATTGGTCTTGGTCTTGTTGCAACGAAATGGACGCCTTTGCTTGATGCTCTCGCCTGCGCTTGCTCCCTTTGCACCAAAGAGGAAAGGAGGACACTGCGCGGGCTGGCGCCCACCTGGCGCCCTTGGTCGTCATGGCTTGCGTCATGGGCACCTCGTGAGGTACCCGCCTTGATCTCCGCCTCCTCACGAGCCAGCTGGCGAGGCCGTGCTGAGAAGCTCCCTATCGCGCCCAGCAATCTCAGCCCCTCGCGAGGTCTTGAGCTCGTGTTGATGAAAATGGGCCGTGTTGGGCCCCCCTTTGAGCCACGCTGCAGGCCGCAGGCAGGCAAGTCTGGGGACCCCCGTTCCCAGAACGCCGACAGATACAACCAGAAGGTTTTGTCAATCCTGAAAGATGCTAACAAGTATGCAAAGCTCCAGCAACCCTTCTAAGGACTAGAGTAAGCATCTCGGAGTTGGAATGTACGCTTTGATGAGATGATCAAAGATTTTGGGTTTGTACAAAGTTTATGAGAAACTTGTATTTCCAAAGAAGTGAGTGGGAGCACTATAGAATTTTTGATGAGTATATGTTGTTGACTATTGTTGATCTGAAATGATGTAGAGTTTCTGGAAAGCATATAGGGTTATTTGAAAAGTGTTTTTCAATGGAAAACCTGGATTAGGCTACTAGAACAATGAGCATCAAGATCTATAGGGATAGATCAAAGCAGCAATGGTACTTTCAAATGAGCACATACCTTGACATGATCTTGAAGGTGTTCAAGATGGATCAGTCAAGAAGGAGTTCTTGCACGAGTTGTAAGGTATGAAGTTAAGACTTAAAGCTCGACCACAGAAAAAGAAAGAGAAAGGACGAATGTCGTCCCCTATGCCTTAGCCATAGGCTCTATACAATATGTCATGCTTTGTACCGCACCTGATATGTGCCTTGCCACGTGTACGGCAAGGGGTACAAAAGTGATCCAGGAATGGATCATTGGAGAGCGGTCAAAATTCTCCTTGGAGTAATAAGGACATATTTCTCGATTATGGAGGTGATAAAGAGTTCGGCGTAAAGGGTTACGTCGATGCAAGCTTTAACACCTATCTGAATGACTCTGAGTAGCAAACCGGATACGTATAGTGGAGCAACCATTTGGAATAGCTCCAAGTGGAGCGTGGAAGCAGCATTTACAATATGACCTAGAGATTTGCGAAGTACATACGGATCTGAATGTTGCAGACCCGTTGACTAAAACCTCTCTCACAAGCAAAACATGATGATGTGAACTAGTTTATTGACACTAGTAAACTCTTTGGATGTTGGTCACATGGCGATGTGACCTGTGAGTGTTAATCACATGGCGATGTGAACTAGATTATTGACTCTAGTGCAAGTGGGAGACTGTTGGAAATATGCCCTAGAGGCAATAATAAATTAGTTATTATTATTATATTTCCTTGTTCACGATAATCGTTTATTATCCATGCTATAATTGTATTGATAGGAAACTCAGATACATGTGTGGATACATAGACAACACCATGTCCCTAGTAAGCCTCTAGTTGACTAGCTCGTTGATCAATAGATGGTTACGGTTTCCGACCATGGACATTGGATGTCGTTGATAACGGGATCACATCATTAGGAGAATGATGTGATGGACGAGACAATCCTAAGCCTAGCACAAAGATCTGTAGTTAGTATGCTATAGCTTTTCTAATGTCAAGTATCATTTCCTTAGACCATGAGATTGTGCAACTCCGGATACCGTAGGAATGCTTTGGGTGTACCAAGCGTCCAGCGTAACTGGGTGGCTATAAAGGTGCACTACGGGTATCTCTAAAAGTGTCTCATTGGGTTGGCACGAATCGAGGCTAGGATTTGTCACTCCGTGTGGCGGAGAGGTATCTCTGGGCCCACTCGGTAGGACATCATCATAATGTGCACAATGTGACCAAGGGGTTGATCACGGGATGATGTGTTACGGAACGAGTAAAGAGACTTGTCGGTAATGAGATTGAACAAGTTATCGGCATACCGACGATCGAATCTCGGGCAAGTACAATACCGCTAGACAAAGGGAATTGAACACGGGATTGATTGAATCCTCGACATCGTGGTTTATCCGATGAGATCATCGTGGAACATGTGGGAGCCAACATGGGTATCCAGATCCGCTGTTGGTTATTGGCGGAGAGTTGTCTCGGTCATATCGCATGGTTCCCGAACCGTAGGGTCTACACATAAGGTTCGATGGCGATAGGGTTATAAAGGAAGTTTGTATGTGGTTGCGAATGTTGTTGAGTCCGGATGAGATCCCGAACGTCACGAGGAGTTCCGGAATGGTACGGAGGTAAAGATTTATATATGGGAAGTCCTGTTTTGGTCATCGAAAAAGTTTCGGGTGTTATCGGTAACGTACCGGGACCACCGGGAGGGTCCCAGGGGTCCACCAAGTGGGACCACCGGCATCAGAGGGCAGCATGGGCCAAGTGTGGGAGGGGACCAGCCCCAGGTGGGCTGGTGCGCCCCCCCACCAGGGCCCAAGGCGCCTAGGGTTTGGGGAGGGGGCGCCTCCACCTTACTTGGGGGGCAAGTTTCCCCTCTCCCCCCTTGGCCGCCACCCTAGATGGGTTTTGGGGCTGCCGCACCCCTTGGGGTGGGAACCCTAGAGGGTGCGCAGCCCCCTCCCTCTCCCCTATATATAGTTGAGGTATTTGGGGCTGCAAACACAAGAGTTTCCACCTCTCCCTGGCGTAGCCCTACCTCTCTCCTTCCTTATCTCTCGCGGTGCTTGGCGAAGCCGTGCTGGAATACCACGCTCCTCCATCACCACCACGCCGTTGTGCTGCTGCTGTACAGAGTCTTCCAAACCTCTCCCTCTCTCCTTGCTGGATCAAGGCATGGGAGACGTCACCGGGCTGCACGTGTGTTGAACGCGGAGGTGCCGTCCGTTCGGCACTAGGATCTCCGGTGATTTGGATCACGACGAGTACGACTCCTTCAACCCCGTTCTCTTGAACGCTTCCGCTTAGCGATCTACAAGGGTATGTAGATGCACTCCCCTCTCTCTCGTTGCTAGTCTCTCCATAGATAGATCTGTTGGAAATTTGCCCTAGAGGCAATAATAAATTAGTTATTATTATATTTCCTTGTTCATGATAATCGTTTATTATCCATACTATAATTGTATTGATAGGAAACTCAGATACATGTGTGGGTACATAGACAAAACCATGTCCCTAGTAAGCCTCTAGTAGACTAGCTCGTTGATCAATAGATGGTTACAGTTTCCTGACCATGGACATTTGATGTCGTTGATAACGGGATCACATCGTTAGCGAATGATGTGATGGACAAGACCCCATCCCAAGCCCTGCACAAAGGTTGTTGTTTCGTATGCTAAAGCTTTTCTAATGGCAAGTATCATTTCCTTAGACCATGAGATTGTGCAACTCCCGGATGCCGTAGGAATGCTTTGGGTGTACCAAGCGTCCAAGCATAGCGGGTGGCTATAAAGGTGCACTACTGGTATCTCCGAAAGTGTCATTGGGTTGGTACGGATCGAGGCTGGGATTTGTCACTCCAGCGTAGCGGAGAGGTATCTCTGGGCCCACTCGGTAGGACATCATCATAATGTGCACAATGTGACCAAGGGGTTGATCACGGGATGATGTGTTACGGAGCGAGTAAAGAGACTTGCCGTAGCGAGATTGAACAAGGTATCGACATACCGATGATCGAATCTCGGGCAAGTACAATACCACTAGACAAAGGGAATTGTATACGGGATTGATTGAGTCCTTGACATCATGTTTCATCCGATGAGATCATCGTGGAACATGTGGGAGCCAACATGGGTATCCAGATCCGCTGTTGGTTATTGACCGGAGAAACGTCTTGGTCATATACGCATGGTTCCCGAACCCGTGAGGGTCTACACATAAGGTTCGATGGCGCTAGGGTTTTAGGGAATAGATATACGTGGTTACCGAATGTTGTTGAGTCTGGATGAGATCCGGACGTCACGAGGAGTTCAGAATGGTCCGGAGGTAAAGATTTATATATGGGAAGTCCTATTTTGGCCAGGAAAATGTTAGGGATTTTTCGGTATTGTACCGGGAAGGTTCTAGGAGGTTCAGTGGGGCCCACCTGCATGGGGGACCCACATGAACGTGGGTAGTGGGGGCAAGGCCCCACACCCCTGGTCAAGCGCACCAAGATCCCCCTTAGAAGGAATAAGATCATATCCGAAGGGATAAGATCAAGATCCTAAAGGGGGATAACAATCGGTGGGGAAAGGGAAGGATGGGATTTCTTTCCTCCCACCTTTGCCAACGCCCCAATGGACTTGGAGGGCAAGAAATAATCCCCCTCCACCCCTATATATAGTGGGGAGGCGCATGGGAGCTACACCCTTGCCCCTGGCGCAGCCCTCCCCCTCTCCCAAGTCCTCCTCCTCTCCCGTGGTGCTTGGCAAAGCCCTGCAGGATTTCCACGCTCCTCCATCACCATCACACCGTCGTGCTGCTGCTGGATGGAGTCTTCCCCAACCTCTCCCTCTCTCCTTAATGGATCAAGGCATGGGAGACGTCACCGGGCTGTACGTGTGTTGAACGGGAGGTGCCGTCCGTTCGGCACTAGGATCTCTGGTGATTTGGATCACGAGAGTATGACTCCTTCGACCCCGTTCTCTTGAACGCTTCCGCTTAGCGATCTACAAGGGTATGTAGATGCACTCTCCTTCCCCTCGTTGCTAGTTTCTCCATAGATAGATCTTGGTGACACGTAGGAAAATTTTGAATTTCTGCTACGTTCCCCAATAGTGGCATCATGAGCTAGGTCTACTACGTAGATTCTATGCACGAGTAGAACACAAGTTGTTGTGGGCGTTGATTTTGTTCAATATGCTTACTGTTACTAGTCCAATCTTGTTTCGACGGCATCGTGGGATGAAGCGGCCTGGACCGACCTTACACGTACGCTTACGTGAGACAGGTTCCACCGAGTGACATGCACTTGGTGCATAAGGTGGCTAGCGGTGCCGATCTCTCCCACTTTAGTCGGAATGGATTCGATGAAAAGGGTCCTTATGAAGGGTAAATAGCAATTGGCATATCACATTGTGGTTTTGCGTAGGTAAGAAACGTTCTTGCTAGAAACCCATAGCAGCCACGTAAAACATGCAAACAACAATTAGAGGACGTCTAATTTGTTTTTGTAGGGTATGCTATGTGATGTGTTATGGCCAAGAAGAATGTGATGAATGATATGTGATGTTTGAGATTGATCATGTTCTTGTAATAGGAATCACGACTTGCATGTCGATGAGTATGACAACCGGCAGGAGCCATAGGAGTTGTCTTTATTTATTGTATGACCTGCGTGTCATTGAACAAACGCCATGTAATTACTTTACTTTATTGCTAACCGGTAGCCATAGTAGTAGAAGTAATAAGTTGGCGAGACAACTTCATGGAGACACGATGATGGAGATCATGGTGTCATGCCGGTGACGATGATGATCATGGAGCCCCGAAGATGGAGATCAAAAGGAGCAAAATGATGTTGGCCATATCATGTCACTATTTGATTGCATGTGATGTTTATCATGTTTATGCATCTTATTTGCTTAGAACGACGGTAGTAAAATAAGATGATCCCTCATTAAAATTTCAAGAAAGTGTTCCCCCTAACTGTGCACCGTTGCGAAAGTTCATCGTTTCGAAGCACCACGTGATGATCGGGTGTGATAAATTCTTACGTTCGCATACAACGGGTGTAAGCCAGATTTACACACGCGAAACACTTAGGTTGACTTGACGAGCCTAGCATGTACAGACATGGCCTCGGAACACAAGAGACCTAAAGGTCGAGCATGAGTCGTATGGAGGATACGATCAACATGAAGATGTTCACCGATGATGACTAGTCCGTCTCACGTGATGATCGGACACGGCCTAGTTGACCCGGCAACTCTTCCTCAAAGCAGCCCCCAGTGCAGCCCCCATCGTAAGTATGGTTTACTTCCTGCTGTTAGGCGTGCATGGGTGCTCTTTCTTTGCTGATATCATTGTTGGTTTGTGTAGGAGCGAGCAGCCTCACCAGGAGTGCCGGAAGCCGCCCCGAAATGCCATCTGCTTTGACTACACCGCCAAGGAGGATTCCCGGCAAGGGCGTTCTCCGGCAAGGAGATTCTCCGCAAGGACAGTTCTCGGCAAGGGATAGCACCAGCGACCCTCCGTTGGTTGAGACCACGCTGCAGATCCTAGTACAGGTAATCCTCTTGCTTGAAAACTTCCCTTGTGTTCTTCTTCTTCTGATTTTCTTTTGAATATTTGCTTGACTTTTCTTTCTTTTCGGTCGTCGGATCTATCCGCCACAGAGCCAATGGAGACCGAGGTCGCTTGGCGAGGAGGCCTTGCAGCATTGACGACGCCGCTGTCATCAAGAAGAAGCCGACGCCGATGATCCCTTGCGGAGAGGCCGCCAAAGCTGCTGCGCGAGGTGGCGAGGGTCCGGCGATCGACCGGCGGCCCCGAGGCCGCAGGAGGCGTCTGGCGCTCGCCGACCGTCGATCCCTCCGCCGCTGCTGCAGCGTGCCAGCTCAAGAGCCCCAGCCAGCGCCTATTTGAAAGCAGCGATGGCGTCTTCATCAAGCTTCCACAGGCGTCGAGCTCGTGGCGCCAACGAAGGAGAAACCTTTGATGAAGAGCTGCTCGCCTCCGCTGGGCTGACGCTGGTCGACACGCCGAGAAGCAGCAGCGGCGAGCCTGAGGAGGAGCAGCTGCTGTAGAAGCTGTTGTCGCTCTACCGCGCCCGACAGGCCAAGATGGTGTCCCGAGAAGCGCTTGTCGCGAAGGCGGGAGCAGACATCGAGAAGCGCGTGGAGGAGCTCCGGGGCCTCAACCAGGAAGCTCTCCGGTCCCTGGCAGAGGAGCGGGAGCAACTCGCCGAGGAGCGTAAAGCCTTCCTCCTCGAGAAGGCTGAAGTTGAAGAGCAACAACGACTTGCTGCCAAGAAGCTGTCTGCGCAGGAAGGCGAGTTGGCGCAGCGGAAGGTTAACCTTGACAGCCACGAGGAGGATCTTGCCGCGCGCGAGCAAACATTTGGCGGGGCTCTCAAGGAAGCAAAGGATGCAGCCGCGGCTGCCGAGGCCGCCAAGAAGGAGCTGGAGACGAAGGTGACGCAGCTGGAGGCCAATCTCAAGATGAGCGGCGAGGAGCTTGCTGCACTCAAGCGTGAGTGCGAGAAGGACGCCTACACTCTTGGCGAGCTGCAGGGTCGTCTCGCCGAGAGGAGCAAGGAGCTCAGCGCCGCCAAGGACTCCAACGCAGATCTTGAGTTGAAGCTGACCACCTTGACTCGAGGCACCGGGCGGTGCCGGGCCGAGGCGGGAGGTGGCCTTGAAGGAGAAGATCAAGGCCGACGAGGCGTTCTTTGGCAATCTGCTTGCTGCCAGAACACTTTTAGGGAGAATGTGGAGCTTTGGACCGAGGGTCTCGTGGATGTTCTTTGCAGCCATCGACGAGGAGTCGGCGCACTGGGATGGAGGATCTTGGGTATTCCTCCGATGAGCACCTCCAACCCAGTGCCAAGCTCAGCTTGTTCTTCAAAGGCGTGGCGACGGCCCTCCAGCGACTCCGGGAAGAGATCCCAAAGCAGCTGGCCGATGAGTCGAGCCAGATCTGCATGGGAGCTCTTCAAAAGGTGCTGATGAAGGTGGCCTTCCGCAACCCAGGCCTCAACCTCACCAACGTCCTCAAGACCTTGCCGCGGATGCTGATGTGGAGCGCTCAAGACCCTTGTCGCACCCATTGTGGACAAGGTGAGCAGGATCAAGAGGGTTGAGGCGATCGCGTAGATTAGGCCGCCGTTTTCTCTTCTTCTTGCGCTGCTGGTCATGTTATGAGAACAATCTATTAGAGCTGCGACAAGCTATCTTGTAATATAACTCTATTTGGGTAGTGATTGCTATGTTATTTCCTTTACTTGATTCCTTCCTTTGTATGTTCTTGCCCTCGCTTCTAGGGAATTTGTCGGTATGAGCACCTTAGCATGGCGCTAGAAAAGTGGGACGTCGCAGCTTCTTTGGCGGTGCCGCCACTGACAAGAAACCTTATCGCAACTAGTCGCAGCTCACTTAAGTTGTTGAGCGGACTCGAAACAAAGTAAAGGCGCAACTAGCTACGAGTTGGTTCCTCCGCGCACATGTGTTCTCCATACAAAAGCACGGTCGTTCGAGGAAAATAACTTAAAAATTTTAAAACTGATTGCTCAAATTTTAGCAACTTAGCTTTTCTGTCGTTTGCTTCCCGGTAAGGCGAAACTTCCTCGAGCGACGCTTGGTCCACAGCATTATCTTCTCTCGAGCGATGCTTGGTCCACAGCATTATATTCTCCTTTCCCCCCGGCAAACTTGTGGGCGAGGGAACCTTCCTTTCTTTGAGAAAGAGAAAGAAGAGAAAATAAAGATATGGAGCCTTGCGGCTCGTTATTTCTTACCGGGGGTAGGTGCTGCACAAAGTGTCAGATAATGCACGCAAAATAAAAAGTAGAAAGCATGAAATTGACAAGATGTGCGGAGCACATTAGCTTTACTTATGCACGGGGTCTGCGCCCGGCTTTGTACAAAGGATTACATGCAACATCGGCAAGACTTGTACAAAAGGTGGTTGCCGGAACAGGTTCCGCAACCGCGCTTCTGGTAAAACTTACGAAGATGCTCAATGTTCCAGGAGTTGCTCACGGAATGCCATCTTGGTCTCAAGGTGGACAGCGCCAGGCCTAGTGACTCGTTTCACCCGGTAAGGGCCTTCCCACCAGCGTCAACTTGTTGGAATTCTTGGCGGACTGAAGCGCGAAGAACAAGGTCGCCTTCCTCGAGACTTCGGCGTTAACTTTGCGGCTATGGTAGCGGCGCAAAGCTTGCTGGTATCGAGCAGCTTGTACAGCGGCCTGAAGACGGCCCCCCTCAAGGAGCAGCGCGTCATCTTGTCGCAACTGCTCTTGCTCAAGCTCATCATAAGCGAGCACTCGAGGTGACCCGTATACGAGTTCCGTGGGGAGAACTGCCTCTGCTCCATAGACTAGAGCGAAAGGTGTCTGGCCAGTGGCTCGATTTGGCGTCGTCCTGATCGACCAAAGAACCACCGGCAGCTCCTCAATCTAGTTCTTTCCGCACTTGTGCAGCCTGTCGAAAGTCCCGGTCTTGAGCCCGCGCAGCACTTCAGCATTCGCCCTCTCCGCTTGACCGTTACTTCTCGGATGAGCAACAGAAGCGAAGCAGACTTTGGCGCCAAGATCTTGGACGTACTGCATGAAGGTGCGGCTCGTGAATTGCGTGCCGTTGTCGGTGATGATCTGTTAGGGATCCCAAGCGGCAAACAATCGACTGAAGAACTTGATTGCTGATTGTCTGTCACCTTCCTCATCGCTTCCACTTCCGGCCACTTTGTGAACTTGTCGATTGCAGCGTACAAGTACTCAAAGCCCCGACAGCTTCGGGAAAGGGGCCGAGGATGTCGAGCCTCCGGACCGAAAATGGCCGGGATAAAGGGATCGTCTGGAGAGCTTGAGCTGGCTGGTGTATCTGCTTGGAATGGAACCGCACGCTTCACACTTGGTTACTTGTGCGAGTTGCATCACGGAGGGCTGTCGGCCAAAAGAAACCTTGCCGGAATGCTTTGCCGGCAAGTGCTCTTCTTGCGCCAATGTGGTGACCACATATGCCTCCATGTATCTCTCGCCAACAGCTTTTGTCCGTCTTCGGTGAATACACTTCAATTTCACGCCGTTGAGTCTTCTTACATGCGGTGTGTTGTCGACAAACTGGTACATACTTGACTGCCGGGCTACTCTTTCCGCTTCTTCTTGCTCTTGGGAAGTTCTCCGTCAGAAGGAAATGGACAATCTGCTGTGCCCATCTTTGGAGCTTGCGGCTCGACAACAAGGACTAAAGGCACATCTGCTGCTGCGGAACATCCGCTTCTCTGGCGAGAACCTGCGGCTCAGCCGAGCTTAGCGTTCCCGGCAAGCTTGCCGGAGCAAAACTTGTCGGGAGCGTCTGCTTCAACGGAACAAACCCTAGGGCTTGTCGGAGCAGACTGCTCCTCAGCACTCTTGGTGTTGATCTTGGGGACCTTCTTGGCGGCGGCTTCGGGGAGCTCTGCCGGAAAATAGTCACCAGAAATCAACTTCCTCTTCTTGTTCTGTCGAGTTGATGGCGTTACAGACGGTTGAGTCAGTTTGAGCACAAAGATCCCTGGTTCCACATGTAACTTAAGTGTGGCGCACTTCGACAGGCCATCAGCAATGTCGTTCTGAGCTCTTGGAACATATTCCATCTGTAGGCCGCCAAAGTGCTCTTCTAGCTTTCTAACTTCATCAACGTAAGCTTCCATCAACGGACTCTGATAATTCTTGTTCACTTGGCGGATGACAAGCTGTGAGTCACCCCTGACAATGAGCTTCTTGATCCCAAGGTCTACTGCGATCCTGAGACCGGCAAGCAAACCTTCATACTCTGCAGTATTGTTTGTTGCTTGCTCCTTGGGAAAGTGCATCTGGACTACGTTTGAGGTGCTCTCCGGTGGGTGCAACAAGTAGCACGCCCTTTTGGCGCCTTTGCAGCGAGAAGGCACCATCAAAGTACATCAGCCACTCTTTGCTTGCTTCCTTGACGGGATGCTCGTTTCGGAATTTCTTCATCTTGTGTTGGCGTCCATTCTGCTATGAACTCCGCCAATGCTCGCTTTGGATAGTTGAAGTGCTCTCAAACTTGAGGCCAAAGCTTGACAGTTCCAGTGCCCACTCGACAATCCTGCCTGTTGCTTCTGGATTTTGCAGTATCCTCTTTAGCGGAAAACGATTGACGACTGTGATCTCATGTGCTTGGAAGTAATGGCGCAACTTTCTCGAGGCCATGAGAAGGCCGAAAAGCAATTTCTGCACACCAGAGTACCTTAACCTAGCCCCATGCAGAAGGGAACTGACAAAGTAAACTGGGTGCTGCACCATTCTTTTCTGCATCTTCTCACATGCCTGCGCAGATCCATCTTTGTCGGGACCAGAGCTTGCCGGTTAAGTCCCTTGCTTGTCATTTGGATGCATCTGCCGTGGTTCTTTGGCTCATCATCCGCCTCCCTCTCCGCTACTAACACAACACTAACCACTTGATTGGTTGCCGCTATATATAGCAGCAACTTCTCTTGTGGCTTAGGTGCGACAAGTGTTGGAGTGGAGGACAGGTATCTCTTTAAGTCCTGCAGCGCAGCCTCCGCTTCCGGAGTCCATTTCATTGGACCTGCCTTTTCAATATTTTGAAAATGGCAGGCACTTCAGCAGAACCTAGAGATAAACCTCTTTGAGAGCAGCTACACGCAACCGGCAAGTCTTCGTACATCCTTGGCGCTTTGGTGCTTCAATCTGCTCAATGGCCTTGATCTTGTCGGGATTGGCTTCAATTCCCCATCGAGACCACGAAGAACCGAGAAGCTTGCGGAGGACTCCAAACACACACTTCTCGGGGTTGAGCTTGAGGTTGATCTTGAGCAGATTTGCAAAGGTTTCGTCTAAATCTTGAATCGAGTCGCCTTGTCCTTGCTCTTGACTACTATGTCATCCATGTAGGCTTCCACATTTACGTGCATTTGCGTCTCAAAAGCGTCATGGACCACCCTTGCAAATGTTGAACCAGCATTCTTTAAACGAAAGGCATCCGTGACGAAGCAGTATGTGCCACATGGGGTGATGAATGCGGTCTTCTCCTCATCCTCTTCTCGCCATGAAGATCGATGGTATCTGAGTATGCATCAAGAAATGAAAGCAAGTCACATCCGGCCGTGGAGTCAACAATCGATCGATGCGCGGCAAGGAAATGGGTCTTTGGGACAAGCTTTATTAACATCGGTAAAGTCGATCTGAAGCCTCCATTTCCCGTTTGCCTTGCGCACGACTACAGGAGATTGGCCAACCACGTAGGATGGAGCACTCCTCGACAAGGCCTGCTGCTTCCAATTTCTTGATTTCTTCTGCGATGAACTCTTGGCGCTCCTTTGCTGCTTCGACTTTACGCTTGACGGGCCGTGCATGAGGACGAGGCGGCAAGATGGTGCTCGATTACTTTCACAGGAACACGGGGATGTCGGGACGGTTGCCATGCAAACACGTCGATGTTCGCCCACAGGAAAGCAACAGAAGCGCTTTCCTATTTAGGGTCGAGTGGCGCGATGGTGAAGGTACCACCGGTGCCATCCTCCTTGGCGGACACCTTCATGGTCTCTGGTGGAGCTGCCATTGTCTTCTTACACTTGCGGTGGAGCTCAATGGTGCGTCCTCGACGGTAGCGCAGCACTCCGAAGAGGTGCGCTTGCGGAGTGGGCATCGAACTCTTGCGGACTTGGTCTTCTTCTTCGCCCGGAGCTTCAGCGGCAAGTGACTTGCTATCTGTTGCGGCTGCTGCTTCCCGAAGAGATCTTGTCGGCGCAGATAAGAGCATCCTTCTTGTCGCCAGGACGAAATGACACTTATCGGGCCTGGCATCTTGACATGTTGTATGCATAATGAGAGGCTGCCATGAATTTGGCGAGTCTTTGGACGGCCAAGTATCCCATTGTAAGGCAATGGAAAGTCAGCAACGTCAAAAGTGACCCTCTCGCCCTGAAGTTCAACTTCGCTGCCAAATGTCACCGACAACGTGATCTTTCCTTGACTTGCTCCTTCCGGATTGATTCCTTGGAATGTGCGGTCTCTTGAGCTTCGCCATCGGGATCTGGAGTTTCGGAGTACCGCGGAGGAGATCAGGTTCAAGCCGGCCCGCCGTCAACTAGCATCTTAGTGACCTTGAGGTTGCGGATAGTTGGTGAAACTAACATCGGCAAGCATCCGACCGCAGATTATGCGATCAGGGTGGTCCTCAATATCAAAGATGATAGGCGTCTTTGGACCATTCGAGGCTTGCGTGACTCGGCGGATGGTTACGCCGCATTGACTTCCGCATCCTTTGTTTGAGTTGGCGGTGTGAAGTATGCGAGAGAAGCACCGCCGTCAACGCATAAGACCTCGTGGCTTTCGGAACTCCTGCTCATCGGTCTCGTCATCATCCATATCTTCATCGTCGTCGTCATCTTCATCCTTATCGCGGCGCGGGAGGTCTGTCTCCTGCCGCTGCTTGGCCTTGCCGCGGCGTCCTCCTCGGCGGGCGTTTCTTGCTGGCTCCTCCAGCACCTTCCTTGGCCTTCTCCTTGTCGCTTCACTCGTATTCAGCCTTTTGCTACTCGACGAGCTGCTCGACCTTCTTGCAGCTCTGGAGGTCATGGCCCTTGGTGCGGTGGATCTTGCAATCTTGCTTGTTGGTGCCGTCCTGCTTGTCGGCGACCGCCACACCCGGTAGTTGGTGCCGGCGGCAATCTCCTTGTCGGAGCTACCAGCTTTGGCTTTCTTGGCGCCACCTCCGTTGCGGACTGCTCAACGACTAGCACATCTTTGCCTTTCTTCTTCTGTTGTTCCGCCGCGGTTTTTCTTTGCCGGGCAGCCTCCTCACTATCGAGATCCTCCTACTTTTGTATTCTCTCCGGGAGTTTCCTCCTTCCTCAAAGACATGCACACTTGTCGGCCGGGGCATATAGCTCATCGACGCGTCTCGATCTTGCACATCGCCATCTCCTCCGCATCCTGCGGTTTCACACGCTCGATGGAGCGTGCTGATTACCACATGGGTGGACATCCGGGATGTTGTCTTTGACTGTGGCTGAATCTCTGAATGTACTTGCGCAGGGGCTCTCCTTCCTACAGGCGAGCAGATGAAGGTCGCTCTCTTGGCCATGAGGCTTGTGGTCGCTGTAAAGCGCCGACAAACTGATGGCATAGGTCTGCCCAGGAGGATATGGAGTTGTCCGGCAAGTGCATGAGCCAGGATCGACATTGGGCTTGAGTACCGGCGGAAGTAGTTGGCGAGATCTTGTCGTCCGACCCCGCAGCTTGCACCGCGATGGTGTAGATCTTTGAGGAACTCCGACGGATGCGACTTGCCGTCATACTTCTCTCGCACGTCGGCTTGAAAGTCTTCGTCTTTGGCCTTTGGACTTGCCGCAACTCACGAGTGAGCGCAGGGCAACCTACGCGTCGCAAGTCGCTGGTTCCCTGGTGCATGCATGTCGACAAGGGGCCCAGCGCCTGGTCTGATTGGCCGGCGCTTCTCTTGGCGCTCGATGCGAGTTCGGCGTCTTCTTCTTTGTCGTTAAGTGAAGAACTTGGCGCTGATCGCGACGAGCTCGTGGATCTGATGATGCGGTGGAGTCGCTGTCGAGGTGGATCCGGCGAGTCGGCGATCTTGGCCTTCGGGTGGAGAGTGCATGGTGGCTGCACCCCACGGTTTTGTCGCCATCGGCTCGTGCTCGGCAGTCCTGCCGGCGGCAGCGATGTACTCGGCTGCCGCGGAGTGTCGCCGTTAGCAAAGCCGATGAGACTACGAATGGTGGCCTCCATTCATCGACCTTGTCGGCTGTTGGAGGGTAATCCAGGAGTAGTTGAGCTCTCGCCAAAGCTTCTGCTGGAGTGGTGGGCGGCAATGGCGAACGGCGCGAGGAGAGGGATATGCTCGGACTTCTAACCATGTTAGAAGGAGCAGTATCCCGTCCAGGCGACCGTGCCTCGCTTGTGCCTGCATGTTGGCGTGCATGCTGGTCTTGAGCACCCCGAAATCCACCAGCTCGATCTTGGTCCAACGAACGCATGGCACTGTGAAAACCATGACGTTGTCGGTCCCGCGCCTCCTGAGATGGGCGCGGTGCATGTACGGACGCCGAGGTCTGCGCAGCCTTGTCCTTGGACTTGGCAGCACCGTGGGCTCCCTCGTCGACGCCCGTTCTTCCGCCAGCGTCTACCCCACCACCCGTTTGCTCCGGTGGTGGTGGGATCGACGTGGACGGATCAGATGCCGCCGAAGCCTTCTTCTTCGGTGGCATGTCAATGAAGAAGATGAAGATCTGGCTCGTGTGAACGTCGGATCAGGTTGACACAATCTCGACGCCCCCTACCTGGCGCGCCAAAGATGTCGGGGAGGCTGATCCACGAACACCTATGGGACCGGCAGACCGAGCCCCTTTTGGTTCGGCGGGGGGCGGAGATCGCACGAAGAGCAGATCGAGACGAAGCACACGAGCAGTTTACCCAGCTTCGGAGCTCTCCGGAGAGATAACACTCCTACTGCTGCATGTCTGAGTGTATTGAGTTCTTGCTTGGGAGCGCTGAGTGCTACGGTACACACCAGCTGCTAACGAGACCTAGCGTGAGTATTTTCGCCTTCAACCCCCCCTCGTTGCGCATGGGCCTCCTTTTATATGCTCAAGGGTTTCCGACAGGTGCAGCGTGAGCGAGGGTAAAAATGGAAAAGGATTGCGGTTGGTACATCTACATGCGATGTATCATACCTAACCCGACGGCGGGGAAAAAGGCATTAAATGCCCGTCTACATCGCCCAAACAATTGCAAAAGGACCGTCGGGGGCGCCACCGCTGCCACGATGGCAATCTTGTCGGCGTCGCTGCCACCAGGCGCTCCGCTGGCGCCTGACCTCTTGCCACACACGCTTGAAAGGTCGAGGCGACACGTTGGTGGATGTCTTTGGGCGCAGTCAGATTGGTAGTTTGTCGCGGCAAGCGCCTTGCCATGATCGTTGTCTTGTCGCGTCCGGAAGCTTGTCGCTCGCGGGCCTTGCCGGACCTTGGCGCGTCCGGCAAGTTCCTTGAGATGCCTTGGTTGGCCTTCCCGGCAAGCTCCTCTTGCCGGGGCCTTGTCTCCTTGGCTTAAATACTTTGTTCTTGAATGGCTCCAAAGGAACCACGGAGGACCTTGGCGGTCACCCGACAAGCCTTGCCGCGGGGTGCTGCAACTGCCCGTGCACAAGTTCGGGATACTAGGGTACCCCTACTCTAGTACACCGACATTCGTATGCTAAAGCTTTTCTAATGGCAAGTATCATTTCCTTAGACCATGAGATTGTGCAACTCACGGATGCCGTAGGAATGCTTTGGGTGTACCAAGCGCTGGCAATGGCGGGTGGCTATAAAGATGCACTTTGCAGTATCTCCGAAAGTGTCATTGGGTTGGCACGAATCGAGATTAGGATTTGTCACTCCGTGTAGCGAGAGGTATCTCTGGGCCCACTCGGTAGGACATCATCATAATGTGCACAATGTGACCAAGGGGTTGATCACGGGATGATGTGTTACGGAGCGAGTAAAGAGACTTGCCGATGCGAGATTGAACAAGGTATCGCATACCGACGATCGAATCTCGGGCAAGTACAATACCACTAGACAAAGGGAATTGTATACGGGATTGATTGAGTCCTTGACATCATGTTTCATCCGATGAGATCATCATGGAACATGTGGAATAACATGGGTATCCATATCCCGCTGTTGGTTATTGACCGAGAAACGTCTCGGTCATATCGCATGGTTCCCGAACCCGTAGGGTCTACACATAAGGTTCGATGGCGCTAGGGTTATAGGGAATAGATATACGTGGTTACGAATGTTGTTGAGTCGGGATGAGATCCGGACATCACGAGGAGTTCGGAATGGTCGGAGGTAAAGATTTATATATGGAAGTCCTATTTTGGCCACCGGAAAATGTTGGGATTTTTCGATATTGTCTGGGAAGGTTCTAGAAGGTTACGGAGTGGGGCCCACCTGCATGTGGGGACCCACATGAACGTGGGTAGTGGGGCAAGGCCCCACACCCCGTCAAACACACCAAGATCCCCCTTAGAAGGAATAAGATCATATCCGAAGGATAAGATCAAGATCCCTAAAGGGGGATAACAATCGATGGGGAAAGGAAAGGATGGGATTTCTTTCCTCCCACCTTGCCAACGCCCCAATGGACTTGGAGGGCAAGAAATAATCCCTCCACCCCTATATATAGTGGGGAGGCGCATGGGAGCTACACCCTTGCCCCTGGCGCAGCCCTCCCCCTCTCCCAAGTCCTCCTCCTCTCCCATGGTGCTTGGCGAAGCCCTGCAGGATTGCCACGCTCCTCCATCACTATCACACCGTCGTGCTGCTGCTGGATGGAGTCTTCCCCAACCTCTCCCTCTCTCCTTGCTGGATCAAGGCATGGGAGACGTCACCAGGCTGTACGTGTGTTGAACGCGGAGGTGCCGTCCGTTTGGCACTAGGATCTCCGGTGATTTGGATCACGGCAGTCGACTCCTTCAACCCCGTTCTCTTGAGCGCTTCCGCTTAGCGATCTACAAGGGTATGTAGATGCACTCTCCTTCCCCTCGTTGCTAGTTTCTCCATAGATAGATCTTGGTGACACGTAGGAAAATTTTGAATTTCTGCTACGTTCCCCAACAAGATCTTGGTGACTCGTAGGAAAATTTTGAATTTCTGCTACGGTCCCCAACACCGGCAACCCCGAAGTGACAATAATAAGGACCACTCCCAGTGATGACCATAGTTTGAGGAGTTCATGTATTCACTATGTGCTAATGCTTTGTTCCGGTACTCTATTAAAAGGAGGCCTTAATATCCCTTAGTTTCCGCTAGGACCCCGCTGCCACGGGAGGGTAGGACAAAAGATGTCATGCAAGTTCTTTTCCATAAGCACGTATGACTATATTCGGAATACATGCCTACATTACATTGATGAATTGGAGCTAGTTACGTGTCACCCTATGTTATGATCGTTACATGATGAACCGCATCCGCATAATTCTCCATCACCGATCCAATGCCTCTGAGCTTTTCCTATATTGTTCTTCGCTTATTTACTTTTCGTTACTCTGTTACAATCACTACAAAACCCAAAAATATTACTTTTGCTACCGTTACTTTTGTTACCGTTACCACTACTACCATATTACTTTGCTACTAAATACTTTTCTGCAGATACTAAGTTATCCAGGTGTGGTTGAATTGACAACTCAATTGCTAATACTTGAGAATATTCTTTGGCTCCCCTTGTGTCGAATCAATAAATTTGGGTTGAATACTCTACCCTCGAAAACTGTTGCGATCCCCTATATTTGTGGGTTATCATGTACTACCCAGACATTCTGAGTACATGCTCACTGGCTGAGCCATTCTCCTCCATCTTGTAGGCAAAGTACTTGTGAGAGGTCTCATACCTTTCGACATGGGCATGGGTCTGAAATACCAATTTCAGCTCTTGGAACATCTCATATGTTCCATGGCGTTCAAAAACGTCTTTGAAGCCCCTATTCTAAGCCGTAAAGCATGGCGCACTAAACTATCAAGTAGTCATCGTATTGAGCTTGTCAAACGTTCATAACGTCTCCATTTGCTCCTGCAATAGGGCTGTCACCTAGCGGTGCATCAAGGACATAATTCTTCTATGCAACAATGAGTATAATCCTTAGATCACGGACCGAGTCCGCATCATTTCTACCATCATCTTTCAACTTAGTTTTCTCTAGGAACATATCAAAAAATATAGGGGAGCTACAACGCAAGCTATTGATCTACAACATAATTTGCAAATACTATCAGGACTAAGTTCATGATAAATTAAGTTCAATTAATCAAATTACTTAAGAACTCCCACTTAGATAGAAATCCCTCGAGTCGTGTAAATGATTACGTGATCCAAATCAACTAAACCATGTCCGATCATCACGTGAGATGGAGTAGTCTTCAATGGTGAACATCTCTATGTTGATCATATCTACTATATGATTCACGTTCGACCTTTCGGTCTCCAGTGTTCCAAGGCCATGTTTGTACATGCTAGGCTTGTCAAGTTTAACCCGAGTATTCCACATGTGCAAAGCTGTCTTGCACCCGTTGTATCTGAACGTAGAGCTTATCACACCTGATCATCACGTGGTGTCTCAGCACGATGAACTGTCGCAACGGTGCATACTCAGGGAGAACACTTATACCTTGAAAATTTAGTAAGGGATCGTCTTAAAATGCTACCGCCGTACTAAGAAAAATAAGATGCATAAAAGATAAACATCACATGCAATCAAAATATGAGAGATGATATGGCCATCATCATCTTGTGCCTTTGATCTCCATCTCCAAAGCACCGTCATGATCACCATCATCACTGACTTGACACCTTGATCTCCATCATAGCGTCGTGATCGTCTCGCCAACTATTGCTTCTACAACTATCACTAACGCACAATGATAAATTAAAGCAATTACATGGCGTTTGCATTTCATACAATAAAATGACAACCATAAGGCTCTTGCCAGTTGCCGATAACTTTTAAAAAACATGATCATCTCATACAATAACATATATCACATCATGTCTTGACCATATCACATCACAACATGCCTTGCAAACCAAGTTAGACGCTCTCTACTTTGTTCTTGCATGTTTTATGTGGCTGCTACGGGCTTCTAGCAAGAACCGTTCTTACCTATGCATCAAAACCACAACGGTGATTTATCAAGTTTGCTGTTTTAACCTTCAACAAGGACCGACCGCAGTCAAATTCGATTCAACTAAAGTAGGAGAAACAGACACCCGCGAGCCACCTTTATGCAAAAATTAGTTGCATGTCTGTCGGTGGAACCGGTCCCATGAACATGGTCATGTAAGGTTGGTACGGGCCGCTTCATCCAACAATACCGCCGAATCAAAATAAGACATTGGTGGTAAGCAGTATGACGATCACCACCCACAACTCTTTGTGTTCTACTCGTGCATATCATCTACGCATAGACCTGGCTCACAGTGCCACTGTTGGGAAACGTAGCATGCAATTTCAAAAAAATTCCGACGCTCACACAAGATCTTTCTAGTGTTCGGGAACATAGTATTTCAAAAAATTTCCTACGATCACGAAAGATCTATCTAGGAGATTCATAGCAACGAGACGGGAGAGTGTGTCCACGTACCCTCGTAGACCGAAAGCGGAAGCATTTAGTAACGCGGTTGATGTAGTCGAACGTATTCACCATCCAACCGATCCTAAAACCAAACGTACGGCACCCCCGTGTTCAGCACACATTCAACACAATGATCTCCCTCGAGCTCTTGATCCAGTTGAGGACGAGGGAGAGTTCTGTCGTGGATTTGTCACGGCAGATGTCCCAGTGTGAGGACTTAGTCGTGAGGCCAACACATCTTTGTAGTAGCTTGAGAGGGGTTGAGCGGAATCGAGAGACACAACACAAGACAAGGATTTAGACAGCTTCGGGCCCCAGGAAACATCATCCGGTAACAACCCTAGATGTTGTTTGTGGCTAGGTCTCATTATCATCATGAGGGAGTCGCCATCAACTGGCTCTCCTAGTTATGTCTAACCCTTAAGATTGTTTCTTCTTGCTTGTCCCTCTTGGGGTGCCCTGCCCCTCCTTATATATGTTGAAGGGGCGGGTTACATGACTAGTCCTAGTAGGATTAGGATTACTCAATCATAAGTGGAGTCCTAGTCTTGCTTCCTTTGTAAGGGAATATTCCTTATGTTTTCCTCTTAAGCCGGCCCACCAGAGTATAAGCCGGCCTGCTGGGCCTTGGGCCTTGTCGTCCGTCTGATCCGCCCGCCGGGTCTCCAGTGAGTCACAATGTCTAGGCGGGCTACATGTAAACCGCCATGTCTGGGCGGGTCTCCAATGAGTCGACTAGCTCCAGCCGGGTCTCTGGTGAGTCGCCAAGTCCGGCCGGGTCATACCGCGGGGTATATCCCCGACATTAACCCCCAGATTAATTTGGATCTGGAGGTATAATGAGTGATCTGGAGGGAATACTTTAAACAAGAATACCCTATATCCCTTGGTCTGTCTCGTCCGCACATGCTCAGCTCAATATTGATAAAACGAATCTAGTGCGTCAGAGAAGCAGTACATAGCGCGCGTGTACGTAAGCGGGTCATTGGGCTTGAGGGCGGCTCAGAAGTGCCAGCAGGTTAGAGGCGAGACACAGGGAGGCCGCGCGGCGACTGCTGCGGAGGCCCCCAGCGACTCGGAGCGAGGCTGGAGAATCAGAGAGGTGGCAATTTGGCGATTTGCTGGAAACAACGACTCAAGGCCGGGGCGACTCGAAAACAGAGGCGAGGCCGGGCTAGAGTCGGAGGTGGGTGGCTCGACGGCAGCCAATGGAAGCAGATGCGCGATCGGTGAGGCTCCGGTCTCGATGCGAGGTCCGCGCGGGGCGGTTCTCCGGTAGTGGCCCGAGGAAGGCCGTGGCAGAAGTGAGCCGCGACGACTTGAGGCAGATGCGGCCTAGAGGAGGAAAAGCGCAGAGGCGGCGGCAACCGCGGAGGCGATGCCGACGGTCGGCGGTGGGGCCGTGGAGAAGGCCCCCGCAGGCGAGCGTGAGGACGCACACGAGGCGGTCGAGGCTCCCACGACTCCGTGGCGGCTCAGGGGAGGAAACACGATGGCTCAGGGCGCAGACGGCAGAGGAGTCCGAATTGCTGTCTTATCCGTTTCCAGTTCGTGGGCTGTTTTCCCACTTCTTTTTTTACTAGATCCGTATCCTTACCAGCGTCGTGGCCGACTGTGGAAGAACTAGTTCTCCGGGACAATAGCCCTCACGTGGATAGCAATGCTTAGAACTGGTCAAACAGAGGAACTCAGGAATTGCCGTGTGCGGGCGCCGTTGCAGACTTTTCTTCTGTTCTTGATTTTGGGATGAGGATTGATTTGATCTCCGATGACTGAACACGGAGGCGATGTAGATTCTTCTGACCGGCTTTTCTTCATCAGGCCGATCGTGAGCCTCTCGATCCATAGGAAAGATCCCTTCAAGAACTCATCACCACCGTGCGCGAGCCCCACGATGGCCCCAAGGTGGGCGCCAACTGTCGTGGATTTGTCACGGTAGATGTCCTAGTGTGAGGACTTAGTTGTGAGGCCAACACATCTTTGTAGTAGCTTGAGAGGGGTTGAGCGGAATCGAGAGACACAACACAAGACACGGATTTAGACAGCTTCGGGCCCCGAGAAACATCATCCGGTAACAACCTACATGTTGTTTGTGGCTAGGCCTCATTATCATCACGAGGGAGTCGCCGTCAACCGGCTCTCCTAGTTATGTCTAACCCTTAAGGTTGTTTCTTCTTGCTTGTCCCTCTTAGGGTGCCCTACCCCTCCTTATATATGTTGAAGGGGCGGGTTACATGACTATTCCTAGTAGGATTAGGATTACTCAATCACAAGTGGAGTCCTAGTCTTGCTTCCTTTGTAAGGGAATATTCCTTAGGTTTTCCTCTTAAGCCGACCCACCAGAGTATAAGCCGGCCTGCTGGGCCTTGGGCCTTGTCGTCCGTCTGATCCGCCCGCCAGGTCTCCAGTGAGTCACAATATCCAGGCGGGCTACATGTAAACCGCCATGTCTGAGCGGGTCTCCAGTGAGTCGACTAGCTCCAGCCAGGTCTCTGGTGAGTCGCCAAGTCCGGCCGGGTCATACCGTGCGGTATATCCCCGATATTAGCCCCTAGTTTAATTTGGATCTGGAGGTATAATGAGTGATCTGGAGGGAATTCTTTAAACGAGAATACCCTATATCCCTTGGTGTGTCTCGTCCGCACATGCACATCTCAATAATTATAAAACAAATCCAGTGCGTCAGAGAAGCAGTACATAGCGCGCGTGTACTTAAAGCGGGTCATTGGGCATGAGGGCGGCTCAGTAGTGCCAGCGGGTTAGAGGCGAGACACAGGGAGGCCGCACGACGACTGCTGCGGAGGCCCCCAGCGACTCGGAGCAAGGCCAGAGAATCGGAAGGTGGTGATTTGGCGATTTGTTGGAAACAACGACTCAAGGCCGGGGCGACTCGAAAACAGTGGCGAGGCCGGGCTAGAGTCGGAGGTGGGTGGCTTGACAGCAGCCAGTGGAAGCAGAGGCGCGGTCGGTGAGGCTCCGGTCTCGATGCGAGGTCCGCGCGGGGCGGTTCTCCGGTAGTGGCCCGAGGAAGGGCGTGGCAGAAGTGAGCCGCGACGACTTGAGGCAGATGCAGCCTAGAGGAGGGAAAAGCGCAGAGGCGGCGGTGATGACCCACAAGTATAGGGGATCTATCGTAGTCCTTTCGATAAGTAAGAGTGTCGAACCCAACGAGGAGCAGAAGGAAATGATAAGCGGTTTTTAGCAAGGTATTCTCTGCAAGTACTGAAATAAGTGGTAACAGATAGTTTTGTGATAAGGTAAATTGCAACGAGGAACAAGTAACAAAAGTAAATAAGGTGCAGCAAGGTGGCCCAATCCTTTTGTAGCAAGGGACAAGCCTGGACAAACTCTTATATAAGGAAAAATGCTCCCGAGGACACATGGGAATATCATCAAGCTAGTTTTCATCTCGTTCATATGATTCGCGTTCGGTACTTTGATAATTAGATATGTGGGTGGACCGGTGCTTGGGTGCTGTTCTTACTTGAACAAGCATCCCACTTATGATTAACATCTATTGCAAGCATCCGCAACTACAAAAAAAGTATTAAGGTAAACCTAACCATAGCATGAAACATATGGATCCAAATCAGCCCCTTACGAAGCAACGCATAAACTAGGGTTTAAGCTTCTGTCACTCTAGCAACCCATCATCTACTTATTACTTCCCAATGCCTTCCTCTAGGCCCAAATAATGGTGAAGTGTTATGTAGTCGACGTTCACATAACACCACTAGAGGCTAGACAACATACATTTCATCAAAATATCGAACGAATACCAAATTCACATGACTACTAATAGCAAGACTTCTCCCGTGTCCTCAGGAACAAACGTAACTACTCACAAAGCATATTCATGTTCATAATCAGAGGGGTAATAATATGCATAAAGGATCTGAACATATGATCTTCCACCAAATAAACCAACTAGCATCAACTACAAGGAGTAATCAACACTACTAGCAACCTACTAGTACCAATCCCGGACTTGGAGACAAGAATTGGATACAAGAGATGAACTAGGGTTTTGAGAGGAGATGGTGCTGGTGAAGATGTTGATGGAGATTGCCCTCTCCCGATGAGAGGAGCGTTGGTGATGACGATGGTGATGATTTCCCCCTCTCGGAGGGAAGTGTCGCCGGCAGAACAGCTCCGTCGGAGCCCTAGATTGGTTCCGCCAAGGCTCCGCCTCGTGGCGGCGGAGTCTCGTCCCGAAAGGTTGCTTCTGATTTTTTTTCTCATCGAAAGACTTCATATAGGAGAAGATGGGCATCGGAGAGCCACCAGGGGGCCCACGAGGTAGGGGGGCGCGCCCCCACCCTCATGAGCAGGGTGTGGGCCCCCTGGCCTTCATCTTTGGCGACGAGTTTTCTTTATTTATTTTAAGACATTCCGTGGAGTTTCAGGACTTTTGGAGTTGCACAGAATAGGTCTCCAATATTTGCTCCTTTTCCAGCCTGAATTCCAGTCTGGCATTCTCCTCTTCATGTAAACCTTGTAAAATAAGAGAGAATAGCCATAAGTATGGTGATATAACGTGAAATAACAGCCCATAATGCGGTAAATATCGATATAAAAGCATGATGCAAAATGGACGTATCAACTCCCCCAAGCTTAGACCTCGCTTGTCCTCAAGCGAAAAGCCGATAACAATAAATATGTCCTCATGTTTAGAGGTAGAGGCGTCGATAAAAATAAAATACGGACATGAAGGCATCATGATTATTCTCATAACAACAACATATATAGATTTGTCATATGATTACTTATTTTCAAGTGATGATCTTTTCACAATGGAAAAGTATGAATCAGAATCTTTATTGGGCACCAACAAATTATAACCTCAGTCATTGAAGCAATTGCAATTTATCATAACATCGGAGAGAGTCTATGTCAGAGCTTAAAAGCAAGTCCACATACTCAACTATCACTTAGTCCTTCATAATTGCTAGCACTCACGCAATACTTGTGGTTACGGAGTTTTAATCGGACACAGAGAAAGATAGGGGCTTATAGTTTTGCCCCACAACCTTTTACCTCAAGGGTAATGTCAACAATAACAATTCATGCTCCCTACATCCAATTATATATATATATATATATATATATATATATATATATATATATATATATATATATATATATATATATATCATGCTCTTTCCAACATGCTGGGCTTGCCAAAGGATAAAATGAAAAAGGAGAGGTGAAGATCACCGTGACTCTTGCATAAGATAGAAGATAATAATAAAAGATAGACCCTTCGTAGAGGGAAGCAGAGGTTGCCATGCGCTTTTATGGTTGGATGCACAAAATCTTAATGCAAAAGAACGTCACTTTATATTGCCCCTTGTATGTGGAACTTTATTATGCAGTCCCTCGCTTTTATTACTTCCACAACAAGTTCGTATAAAGCTTATTTCTCTGCACTAATAAGTCATGCATATTTAGAGAGCAATTTTTATTGCTTGCACCGATGACAACTTACTTGAAGGATCTTACTCAGTCCATTGGTAGATACGGTGGACTCTCATGGCTAAACTGGTTTCAAGGTATTTGGAAGCACAAGTAGTATCTCTACTTGCTGCTGAGAATTTGGCTAGCATGAGGGGGAAAGGCAAGATCAACATGTTAGAGGATCCATGACAACATACTTTATCTCAGATACAAGAAAACATAACTCATTATGTTGTATTCCTTGTCCAACATCAACCCTTTAGCATGTCATATTTTAATGAGTGCTCCCAATCATAAAAGATGTCAATGATAATATATCTATATGTGAAACCTATCTCTCCTTATTACTTCCTATTAATTGCAATATTACTTCCTATTAATTGCAACGATGACCAAAACTATATTTGCCAACTCCCAACAACTTTTAATCATCAGACCCTTTCTATGTGAAGTCATTACTTTCAATAAGATCAATATGAACTCTTTGTTTCTTTTTATTCTTTTCTTTTATTCACCCAAGATCATGGCAAAATAATCAAGCCCTTGACTCAACACTAATCTTTATTATATATATAGCTCACGGACTCGATTACATAGAGACATCATAAAAACTCAAAACTAGATCATGCCATGACTTTATTCTACTAGATCAAGATACTACTAATAGGATCGAACTAAGAAAAACGGTAAAGATAGGAGTTGTGATGGTGATACGATACCGGGGCACCTCCCCCAAGCTTGGCAGTTGCCAAGGGGAGTGCCCATACCCATGTGATTATGTCTCCTTTGCTGGTGAGGGAAGTGGAGGTGTTGTTGATGATGCGGGCTTGTTGTCCATGGCCTCCTTGATCCTTTCATCCTTGTTGATCTCCATGGGTTCTTCCCTCTTCAGCTCTTTCTTAATTAGCCAAGCATCTTTGTCACCATTGTCGGAGGAGGGGGGCGACATGATGCCTGGCCTTGACAATCCTGACAGAAAATAGCTCGAAACAAGAACAGAGGATAATTGCGTGATACGGGAGTCAAAACCTTCGAGAGAATATATACTGAATTTTTACCGACCAAAATACGTATCGTGCAAGAAAAGCGGAGTCCGGAGGCACACGAGGTGCTCACGAGGTAGGGGCGCGCCCGGGGTAGGGCGCACCCTCCACCCTCGTGAAGGCCTCGTGTCCTTCCCGGACTTCCACTTATTTTTCTATTTTTCTAAATATTCCAAAACGGAGAAATATTGCCTTAAAAATTGTTTTGGAATCGGTTTACTTACCATACCACATACCTATTCCTTTTCGGAGTCTGAAACGGTCTGGAAAGTGTCCCTTATGTATTCCTCCGGGTTACGGTTTCAATAATATTGGTTTCAACATTTATGGGATTACCGAGATATAATGTTTGATCCTTTGACCGTTTACCACCTTGGATTTGTGCCTTGAAGTTGTTGATTTTATGGCACCGAACGATAGACCTCCTCGATAACGTAGGGACCTTCCCATTTAGAGAGAAGTTTTCCTGCAAAAGTCTTAAACGAGAGTTGTATAGCAATACATAATCACCTACATTAAACTCACGCTTTTGTATCCTTTTGTCATGCCATCTTTTAACTTTTTCTTTAAATAACTTGGCATTTTCATAAGCTTGGGTTCTCCATTCATCAAGTGAGCTAATATCAAATAACCTCTTCTCATCGGCAAGTTTGAAATCATAGTTGAGCTCTTTAATAGCCCAATATGCCTTATGTTCTAGTTCGAGAGGTAAGTGACACGCTTTTCCATAAACCATCTTATACGGAGACATACCCATAGGATTCTTATATGCAGTTCTATAGGCCCATAATGCATCATCAAGTTTCTTGGACCAATTCTTTCTAGACCTATTAACAGTCTTTTGCAAAATTAATTTGAGCTCTCTATTACTCAATTCTACTTGACCACTAGACTATGGGTGATATGGAGATGCAATTCTATGATTAACGTCATATTTAGCAAGCATTTTACGGAAAGCACCATGAATAAAGTGTGAACCACCATCAGTCATTAAATATCTAGGGACTCCAAACCTCGGAAAAATAACTTCCTTAAGCATTTTAATAGAGGTGTTATGATCAACACTACTAGTTGGAATAGCTTCTACCCACTTAGTAACGTAATCAACATGCAACTAAAATATGTGTATATCCATTAGAGGCAGGAAAAGGTCCCATATAATCAAAGCCCCAAACATCAAATGGTTCAATAACAAGTGAATAATTCATAGGCATTTCTTGACGTCTACTAATATTACCAATTCTTTGACATTCATCACAATACAAAACAAACTTACGGGCATCCTTAAAGAGAGTAGGCCAATAAAAACCAGATTGCAATACCTTATGTGCAGTTCTATCTCCAGCGTGGTGTCCTCCATAAGCTTCGGAGTGACACTTGCGTAGGATCTTCTGTTCATGCTCAGTACACAACGTCTAATAACACCATCTACTCCTTCTTTATAAAGATGTGGGTCATCCCAAAAGTAATGTCGCAAATCATAAAAGAACTTTTTCTTTTGTTGGTATGTGAAGCTAGGTGGTATAAATTTAGCAAAAATATAATTAGCATAATCAGCATACCATGGAGTGCTACGAGAAGTGCTTATGACATTTAATTGTTCATCAGGAAAGCTATCATCAATAGGTAGTGGGTCATCAAGAACATTCTCTAACCTAGATAAGTTGTCTGCAATGGGGTTCTCAGCTCCTTTTCTATCAACAATATGCAAATCAAATTCTTGCAGCAAGATAACCCATCTAATAAGTCTAGGTTTTGCATCTTTCTTTTCCATAAGATATTTAATAGCAGCATGATCAGTGTGAATAGTTACTTTAGAATCAACAATATAGGGTCTGAATTTATCACAAGCAAATACAACTGCTAAAAGTTCCTTTTCGGTAGTAGCATAATTTCTTTGAGCATTGTCTAGAGTCTTACTAGCATAATGGATAACATTTAATTTCTTATCAACTCTTTGCCCCCTAGAACAGCACCTACAGCATAATCACTAGCATCACACATAATTTCAAAGGGTAAATTCTAATCATGTGGCTGAACAACAGGTGCAGTGACTAATGCTTTCTTAAGTATTTCAAATGCTTCTACACAATCATCATCAAAGACAAATGGTACATCTTTTTGTAATAAATTAGTCAGAGGCCAAGAAATTTTTGAGAAGTCCTTAATGAACCTCCTATAAAACCAGGCGTGACCAAGGAAACTTCTTATACCTTTGACGTCCTTGGGACGTGGCATCTTTTCAATAGCATCAACCTTGGCTTTATCAACTTCAATACCTCTTTCAGAAACTTTGTGCCCCAAGACAATACCTTCATTAACCATAAAGTGGCACTTTTCCCAATTCAAGACAAGATTAGTTTCTTCACATCTCAGCAAAACTCGATCAAGATTGCTCAAGAAATCATCAAAAGAGGATCCATAGACGGAAAAGTCGTCCATGAAAACCTCACAAATCTTTTCACAAAAGTCAGAGAATATAGCCATCATGCATCTTTGAAAGGTAGCAGGTGCATTACATAAACCAAAAGGCATACGTCTATAAGCAAAAGTACCAAAAGGGCATGTAAAAGTAGTCTTTGATTGATCTTTAGCCGACACAGGTATTTGAGAGAAACCAGAATAGCCATCTAGAAAGCAATAATGTGTATGTTTGCATAATCTTTCTAGCATTTGATTAATAAAAGGTAAGGGGTAATGATCTTTCTTAGTAGCTTTATTTAATTTGCGAAAATCAATTACCATCCTATAACCTGTGATAATTCTTTGCGGAATCAATTCATCTTTATCATTAGGGACAACAGTAATACCTCCCTTCTTAGGGACACAATGGACATGACTTACCCACTGACTATCAGCAACGGGATAAATTATACCTGCCTCCAGAAGCTTGAGTATTTCTTTTCTTACCACTTCTTTCATTTTAGGATTCAAACGTCGTTGAGGATCACGAACTGGTTTAGCATCCGCTTCCAAATTTATTTTATGTTGACATAGAGTGGGACTAATGCCCTTAAGATCATCAAGAGTATATCCAATAGCGGCACGGTGCTTTTTCAGAGTTTTCAATAATCTTTCTTCTTCATGCTCTGAAAGGTTAGCACTAATAATAACAGGATATATTTTCTTTTCATCAAGATAAGCATATTTAAGATTATCAGGCAACGGTTTAAGCTCAAACACGGGGTCACCCTTGGGTGGAGGAGGATCCCCTAGGATTTCAACATGCAAATTATGTTGCAGAATAGGTTCCTGTTTAAAGAATACTTCATCTATTTCCCTTCTTTCATTCATGAACATCCCATTTTCATGGTCTAGCAAATAGTGTTCTAAAGGATCACTAGGAGGTACGGCAATAGAAGGAAGACCAATAATTTCATCCTTACTAGGTAATTCTTCCTCACGATGTTGTTTACTAAATTTAGAGAAATTAAACTCATGAACCATATCATCCAAGCCAATAGTAACAACATTCTTTTTGCAATCTATCCTAGCATTAACAGTATTCAAGAAGGGTCTACCAAATATAATGGGACAAAAGCTATCTTGTGGAGAACCAAGAACAAGAAAATCAGCAGGATATTTAGTTTTCCCACACAAGACTTCAACATCCCTAACAATTCCCACTGGTGAAATAGTATCTCTATTGGCAAGCTTAATTGTGACATCAATTTCTTCTAACTCAATAGGTGCAATATCATGCATAATTTCTTTATATAATTCAATGGGTATTGCACTAGCACTAGCGCCCATATAAAATAAGCCATGATAACAATGATCTCCTATTTTAACAGAAATAACAGGCACACCTACCACAGGTTTATGTTTATCTTGAGCACAAGATTTAGCAATTCTAGCAGTTTCACCACAGAATTGAATAACATGCCCATCAATATTATCAGACAAGAGATCTTTAACAATAGCAATATTAGGTTCTACTTTAAATTGCTCAGGAGGTGTATAAGTTCTAATATTGCTTTTACGAACAACAGTTGAAGCTTTAGCATGATCCTTTACTCTAACAGGGAAAGGTGGTTTCTCAACATAAGAGGTAGGAACAATAGGATCATTATAAGTGACAGTCTTTTCTTCAACTTTAATAGGTGCAGCTACTTTTACTTCTATGGGAGGATAATATTTAAACCACTTCTCCTTAGGGAGATCAACATAAGTAGCAAAAGATTCATAGAAAGAAGCTACTATCTCATAGTCAAGTCCATATTTAGTGCTAAACTTACGGAAAATATCAGTGTCCATAAAAGATTTAACACAATCAAACTTAGGTGTCATACCTGACAACTTACCTTCGTCGAGGTCCCAATCTTCAGAGTTGTGTTTAATTGTATCCAATAAATTCCATCTGAATTCAATAGTCCTCATCATAAAAGAGCCATCACAAGAAGTATCGAGCATGGTGCGATTGTTATCAGAAAGCCGAGCATAAAAATTCTGAAGAATTGTGACTTTTGAGAACTCATGATTGGGGCATGAATATAACATTGATTTAAGCCTCCCCCAAGCTTGAGCGATGCTTTCTCCTCCGCGAGGCCAAAAATTATATATATAATTGCGATCACGATGAACAAGATGCATAGGGTAATACTTTTGATGAAATTCCAATTTCAATCTTTTATAGTTCCATGATCTAGTATCATCACATAGCCTATACCATATCAATGCGTCTTCCTTCAAAGATAAAGGGAAGACCTTCTTCTTAACAACATCATCGGGTATACCTGCAAGCTTAAATAATCCACAAACTTCATCCACATAGAGTAGATGTTCATCAGGATGCTTTGTTCCATCTCCTGTAAAAGTGTTAGCTACCAGTTTTTCCATCATACCCGAAGGAACTTCAAAAGGAGTTTCATTTTCAATAGGTTCAGTAGGTTGAGGAGCAACACTTTGCTCTACTGGACGGGGTGAAGATACCTTGAACAAGCCCCTCAGAGAATTACTTTCCATAGTAACCAGTGACAGAAAATTTCAGCACACTATATAGATTTTTCCTTACCAAATTCCACTTACCAAAGGCGCTACACTCCCCGGCAACGGCGCCAGAAAAGAGTCTTGATGACCCACAAATATAGGGGATCTATCATAGTCCTTTCGATAAGTAAGAGCGTCGAACCCAACAAGGAGCAGAAGGAAATGATAAGTGGTTTTCAGCAAGGTATTCTCTGCAAGTACTGGAATAAGTGGTAACAAATAGTTTTGTGATAAGGTAAATTGTAACGAGTAACAAGTAACAAAAGTAAATAAGGTGCAGCAAGGTGGCCCAATCCTTTTGTAGCAAAGGACAAGCCTGGACAAACTCTTATATAAGGAAAAACGCTCCCGAGGACAAATGGGAATATCATCAAGCTAGTTTTCATTTTGTTCATATGATTCGCGTTCGGTACTTTGATAATTTGATATGTGGGTGGACCGGTGCTTGGGTGCTGTTCTTACTTGAAAAAGCATCCCACTTATGATTAACATCTATTGCAAGCATCCGCAACTACAACAAAAGTATTAAGGTAAACCTAACCATAGCATGAAACATATGGATCCAAATCAGCCCCTTACGAAGCAACGCATAAACTAGGGTTTAAGCTTCTGTCACTCTAGCAACCCATCATCTACTTATTACTTCCCAATGCCTTCCTCTAGGCCTAAATAATGGTGAAGTGTTATGTAGTCGACGTTCACATGACACCACTAGAGGCTAGACAACATACATCTCATCAAAATATCGAACGAATACCAAATTCACATGACTACTAATAGCAAGACTTCTCCCGTGTCCTCGGGAACAAACGTAACTACTCACAAAGCATATTCATGTTCATAATCAGAGGGGGTAATAATATGCATAAAGGATTCGAACATATGATCTTCCACCAAATAAACCAACTAGCATCAACTACAGGGAGTAATCAACACTACTAGCAACCTACTAGTACCAATCCCGGACTTGGAGACAAGAATTGGATACAAGAGATGAACTAGGGTTTTGAGAGGAGATGGTGCTGGTGAAGATGTTGATGGAGATTGCCCTCTCCCGATGAGAGGGCGTTGGTGATGACGATGGTGATGATTTCCCCCCGAGGGAAGTGTCCCCGGCAGAACAGCTCACGGAGCCCTAGATTGGTTCGCCAAGGTTCCGCCTAGTGGCGGCGGAGTCTCGCCCGAAAGGTTGCTTCTGATTTTTTTCTCATCGAAAGACTTCATATAGGAGAAGATGGGCATCGGAGAGCCACCAGGGGCCCACGAGGTAGGGGGCACGCCCCCACCCTCGTGAGCAGGTGTCGGCCCCTGGCCTTCATCTTTGGCGATGATTTTCTTTATTTATTTTAAGACATTCCGTGGAGTTTCGGGACTTTTGGAGTTGCACAGAATAGGTCCAATATTTGCTCCTTTTCCAGCCCAGAATTCCAGCTGCCGGCATTCTCCCTCTTCATGTAAACCTTGTAAAATAAGAGAGAATAGCCATAAGTATTGTGACATAACGTGAAATAAGAGCCCATAATGCGGTAAATATCGATATAAAAGCATGATGCAAAATGGACGTATCAGGCGGCAACAGTGGAGGCGATGCCGACGGTCGGTGGTGGGGCCTTGGAGAAGGCACCCGTAGGCGAGCGTGAGGACGCACACGAGGCGGTCAAGGCTCCCACGACTCCGTGGCGGCTCAGGGGAGGAAACACGGTGGCTCAGGGCACGGACGGCAGAGGAGTCCGAGTTGCTGTCTTATCCGTTTCTAGGTCATGGGCTGTTTTCCCACTTCTTTTTTTTACTGGATCCGTATCCTTTCCAGCGTCGTGGCCATTCCATACCGAACCAGACAGTGCACATTCTTATTATGAGAAGGGGTCACTCGAGCCTATGGAAATAGGATACTCTGTTTACATAGAGATCCCTACGTCCTTACATTCTATTTAGGACGCAATTCCGGGAGGAGTCGGTAGTTGGGCGGCAGAGGAGTCCGAGTTGCTGTCTTATCCGTTTCCAGGTCATGGGCTGTTTTCCCACTTCTTTTTTTACTGGATCCGTATCCTTTCCAGCGTCGTGGCCGGCTGTGGAACAACTAGTATTCCGGGACAATAGCCCTCACGTGGATAGCAATGCTTAGAACCGGTCAAACCAGAGGAACTCAGGAATTGCCGTGTGCGGGCGCCGTTGCAGACTTTTCTTCTGTTCTTGATTTTGAGATGAGGATTGATTTGATCTCAGATGACTGAACACGGAGTCGATGTAGATTCTTCTGACCGGCTTTTCTTCATCTGGCCGATCATGAACCTCTCGATCCATAGGAAAGATCCCTTCAAGAACTCATTGTTGGGGAACGTAGCAGAAATTCAAAATTTTCCTACGAGTCACCAAGATCTATCTATGGAGAGACTAGCAACGAGGGGAAGAAGAGTGCATCTACGTACCCTTGTAGATCGCTAAGCGGAAGCGTTCAAGAGAACAGGGTTGAAGGAGTCGTACTCGTCGTGATCCAAATCACCGGAGATCCTAGTGCCGAACGGACGGCACCTCCGCGTTCAACACACGTACAGCCCGGTGACGTCTCCCATGCGTTGATCCAGCAAGGAGAGAGGGAGAGGTTGAGGAAGACTCCATCCAGCAGCAGCACAACGGCGTGGTGGTGATGGAGGAGCGTGGCAATCCTGCAGGGCTTCGCCAAGCACCGCGGGAGAGAAGGAGGACTTGGGAGAGGGGAAGGGCTGCGCCAGAACTTTGGTGAAGCTCCCATGCGCCTCCCCACTATATATAGGGGTGGAGGGGGATGGTTTCTTGCCCTCCAAGTCCATTGGGGCGTTGGCAAAGGTGGGAGGAAAGAAATCCCATCATTTCCTTCCCCACTGATTGTTATCCCCGATTTTTAGGGATCTTGATCTTATCCTTCGGATATGATCTTATTCCTTCTAAGGGGGATCTTGGTGCGACTTGACCAGGGTGTGGGGCCTTGCCCCACTACCACGTTCATGTGGGTCCACCCATGCAGGTGGGCCCCACTCCGAACCTTCTAGAACCTTCCGGTACAATACCGAAAAATCCGAACATTTTCCGGTGGCCAAAATAGGACTTCCCATATATAAATCTTTACCTCCGGACCATTCCGAACTCCTCGTGACGTCCGGGATCTCATTCGGGACTCGAACAACATTCGTAACCACATACAAACTTCCTTTATAACCCAAGCGCCATCGAACCCTAAGTGTGTAGACCCTACGGGTTCGGGAGACACGAGACATGACCGAGACAACTCTCGGCCAATAACCAACAACGGATCTGGATACCCATGTTGGCTCCGCATGTTCCACGATGATCTCATCGGATGAACCACGATGTCGAGGATTCAATCAATCCCGTATTCAATTCCCTTTGTCTAACGGTATTCTACTTGCCCGAGATTTGATCGTCGGTATACCGATACCTTGTTCAATCTCGCTATCGCAAGTCTCTTTACTCGTTCCGTAACACATCATCCCGTGATCAACCTCTTGGTCACATTGTGCACATTATGATGATGTCCTACCGAGTGGGCCCAGAGATACCTCTCCGTTTACGGAGTGACAAATCCGATCTCGATTCGTGCCAACCCAATGACACTTTCGGAGATACCGTAGTGCACCTTTATAGCCACCCGATGCGTTGTGACGCTTGGTACACCCAAAGTATTCCTACGGTATCCGGAGTTGCACAATCTCATGGTCTAAGGAAAAGATACTTGACATTAGAAAAGCTTTAGCATACGAACTACACGATCTTTGTGCTAGGCTTAGGATTGGGTCTTGTCCATCACATCATTCTCCTAATGATGTGATCCCGTTATCAACGACATCCAATGTCCATGGTCATGAAACCGTAACCATCTGTTGATCAACGAGCTAGTCAACTAGAGGCTTACTAGGGACATGGTGTTGTCTATGTACCCACACATGTATCTGAGTTTCCTACCAATACAATTATAGCATGGGTAATAAACGATTATCATGAACACGGAAATATAATAATAATAACTAATTTATTATTGCCTCTAGGGCATATTTCCAACAGTCTCCCACTTGCACTAGAGTCAATAATCTAGTTCACTTCGTCATGTGATTAACACTCACAGGTCACATCACCACACGACCAACATCCAAAGAGTTTACTAGTGTCACTAAACTAGTTCACATCATCATGTGATTAAGACTCAAGGAGTTCTGGGGTTTGATCATGTTTTGCTGGTGAGAGAGGTTCTTAGTCAATGGGTCCGAACCTTTCAGATCCGTGTGCTTTACAAATATCTATGTCATCTCCTAGATGCAGCTACCACGCCTACTTGGAGCTATTCCAAATGGTTGCTCCACTATACGTATCCGGTTTGCTACTCGAGTCATTCGGATAGGTGTTAAAGCTTGCATCGACGTAACCCTTTACGCCAACTCTTTATCACCTCCATAATCGAGAAACATGTCCTTTATTTACTCCAAGGACAATTTTGATCGCTGTCCAATGATCCATTCTGGATCATTCTTGTACCCTTGATCGACTCATGGCAAGGCACACTTCGGTGCGGTACACAGACACAGACATACTATAGAGCCTACGTCTGAAGCATAGGGGCGACCTTTGTCCTTTCTCTCTATTCTGCCGTGGTCGAGCTTTAAATCTTAACATCATACCTTACATCTCGTGCAGAACTCCTTCTTTGATGATCCATCTTGAACACCTTCAAGATCATGTCAAGGTATGTGCTCATTTGAAAGTACCATTTAGCGTTTTGATCTATCCTCATAGATCTTGATGCTCAATGTTCAAGTAGCTTAATCCAGGTTTTCTATTGAAAACACCTTTCAAATAACCCTATATGCTTTCCAGAAATTCTACATCATTTCGATCAACAATATGTCAACAACATATACTCATCGAAATTTATAGTGCCCCACTCACTTCTTTGGAAATACAAGTTTCTCATAAACTTTGTATAAACCAAAATCTTTGATCATCTTATCAAAGTGCATATTCCAACTCCGAGATGCTTACTCCGGTCCATGGAAGGATCATTGGAGCTAGCATACCTTTAGCATCCTTAGGATCGACAAAACCTTTCTGATTGTATCACATACAACCTTTCCTTACGAAAACTGGTAAGGAAACTCATTTTGACATCTAGCTGCCAGATTTCATAAATGCAACTAATGCTAACATGATTCCGACGGACTTAAGCATCGCTACGGATGAGAAAATCTCATCGTAGTCAACTCCTTGAACTTGTGAAAAACTCTTCGCCACAAGTCGAGCTTCATAGACGGTGACATTACCGTCCACGTCCGTCTTCTTCTTAAAGATCCATTTATCTCAATGGCTTGCCGATCATCGGGCAAGTCCACCAAAGTCCATGCTTTGTTCTGATACATGGATCCTATCTCGGATTTCATGGCTTCTAACCATTTGTCGGAATATGAGCCCACCATCGCTTCCCCATAGCTCGTAGGTTCATTGTTGTCTAGCAACATGACCTTCAAGACAGGATTACTGTACCACTCTGAAGTAGTACGCATCCTTGTCACCCTACGAGGTACGGTAGTGACTTGATCCAAAACTTCATGATCACTATCATAAGCTTCTACTTCAATTGGTGTAGGCGCCACAGGAACAACTTCTTGTGCCCTGCTACACACTTGTTGAAGTGACGGTTCAATAACCTTATCAAGTCTCCACCATCCTCCCACTCAATTCTTTCGAGAGAAACTTTTCCTCGGGAAAGGACCTAATTCTAGAAACAATCCTTTTTGCTTCCGGAACTGAGACTGGAGGTATACCCAACTGTTTTGGGTGTCCTATGAAGATGCATTTTATCCGCTTTGGGTTCGAGCTTATCAACCTGAAACTTTTTCACATAAGCATCGTAGCCCCGAACTTTTAAGAAACAACAATTTAGGTTTCTCCAAACCATAGTTCAAATGGTGTCGTCTCAACGGAATTACGTGGTGCCCTATCAAAGTGAGTGCGGTTGTCTCTAATGCCCAACCCTTGAACGATAGTGGTAATTCGATAAGAGACATCATGGTACGCACCATATCCAATAGGGTGCAACTATGATGTTCGGACACACCATCACACTATGGTGTTCCAGGCAGTATTAGTTGTGAAACAATTTCCACAATGTCTTAATTGCGTGCCAAACTCGTAACTTAGATGCTCATCTCTATGATCATATCATAAACATTTTATCCTCTTGTCACGATGATCTTTAACTTCAGTCTGAAATTACTTGAACCATTCAATAATTCAGACTTGTGTTTCATCAAGTAAATATACTCAACATCTACTCGAATCATCTGTGAAGTAAGAACATAACAATATTCACTGCATGCCTCAGCACTCATTGGATTGCACACATCAAAAGTGTTACTTCCAACAAGTTGCTATCTTGTTCCATCTTACTGAAACCGAGGCTTTTCAGTCATTTTGCCCATGTGGTATGATTTGCATATCTCAAGTGATTCAAAATCAAGTGAGTCCAAACGATCCATCTGCATGGAGTTTCTTCATGTGTATACACCAATAGACATGGTTCGCATGTCTCAAACTTTTCAAAAACGAGTGAGTCCAAAGATCCATCAACATGGAGCTTCTTCATGTGTTTTACACCAATATGACTTACATGGCAGTGCCACAAGTAAGTGGTACTATCATTACTATCTTATATCTTTTGGCATGAAAATGTGTATCACTACGATCGAGATTCAATAAACCATTCATTTTAGGTGTAAGACCATTGAAGGTATTATTCAAATAAACATAGTAACCATTATTCTCCTTAAATGAATGATCGTATTGCGATAGACATAATCCAATCATGTCTATGCTCAACGCAAACACCAAATAACAATTATTTAGGTTTAACACCGATCCCGATGGTAGAGGGAGCGTGCGATGTTTGATCACATCAACCTTGGAAATACTTCCAACACCTATCGTCACCTCGCCTTTAGCTAGTCTCCGTTTATTCCGTAGCCTTTTATTTCGAGTTACTAACACTTAGCAACCGAACCGGTATCTAATACCCTGGTGCTACTAGGAGTACTAGTAAAGTACACATTAACATAATGTATATCCAATATACTTCTATCGACCTTGTCAGCCTTCTCATCTACCAAGTATCTAGGGTGATTATGCTCCAGTGGTTGTTCCCCTTATTACATAAGCACTTAGTCTCGGGTTTGGGTTCAACCTTGGGTTTCTTCATTAGAGCAGCAGCTGATTTGCTGTTTCATGAAGTATCCCTTCTTGCCCTTGCCCTTCTTGAAACTAGTGGTTTCACCAACCAGCAACAATTGATGCTCCTTCTTGATTCCTACTTTCGCGGTGTCAAATATCGCGAATATCTCAAGGATCATCATATCTATCCCTGATATGTTATAGTTCATCACGAAGCTTCTAGCAGCTTGGTGGCAATGACTTTGGAGAAACATCACTATCTCATCAGGAAGATCAACTCCCACTCAATTCAAGTGATTGTTGCACTCAGACAATCTGAGAACAAGCTCAACGATTGAGCTTTTCTCCCTTAGTTTGCAGGCTAAGAAAATCGTCGGAGGTCTTATACCTCTTGACGTGGGCACGAGCTTGAAATCCCAATTTTAGCCCTCGAAACATCTCATATGTTCCGCGACGTTTCGAAATCGTCTTTGGTGCCTCAACTCTAAACCGTTTAACTGAACTATCACGTAGTTATCAAGGCGTGTATGTCGATGTTTGCAACATCCACGCAGCGACGTTCGAGGTTCAGCACACCGAGCGGTGCATTAAGGACATAAGCCTTCTTCTGTCCGCATAATTGCTACTGTCAACTTTCAACTATATTTTCTCTAGGAACATATCTAAAACAGTAGAACTAAAGCGCGAGCTATGACATAATTTGCAAAGGGTTTTTGACTATGTTCAGGATAATTAAGTTCATCTTTATGAACTCCCACTTAGATAGACATCCCTCTAGTCATCTAAGTGATTACATGATCCGAGTCAACTAGGCCGTGTCCGATCCTCACGTGAGACGGACTAGTCATCATCGATGAACATCTTCATGTTGATCGTATCTACCATACGACTCATGCTCGACCTTTCGGTCTCTTGTGTTCCGAGGCCATGTCTGTACATGCTAGGCTCGTCAAGTCAACCTTCGCGTGTGTAAATCTGGCTTACACCCATTGTATGTGAACGTAAGAATCTATCACACCCGATAATCACGTGGTGCTTCGAAACGACGAACTTTCGCAACGGTGCACAGTTAGGGGAACACTTTCTTGAAATTTTAATGAGGGATCATCTTATTTACTACCGTCGTTCTAAGCAAATAAGATGCATAAACATGATAAACATCACATGCAATCAAATAGTGACATGATATGGCCAATATCATTTTGCTCCTTTTGATCTCCATCTTCGGGGCTCCATGATCATCATCGTCACCGGCATGACACCATGATCTCCATCATCATGATCTCCATCATCGTGTCTTCATGAAGTTGTCTCGCCAACTATTACTTCTACTACTATGTCTGACGGTTAGCAATAAAGTAAAGTAATTACATGGCGTTGTTCAATGACACGCAGGTCATACAATAAATAAAGACAACTCCTATGGCTCCTGCCGGTTGTCATACTCATCGACATGCAAGTCGTGATTCCTATTACAAGAACATGATAAATCTCATACATCACATATCATTCATCACATTCCTTTTTGGCCATATCACATCACATAGCATACCCTGCAAAAACAAGTTAGACGTCCTCTAATTGTTGTTTGCATGTTTTACGTGGCTGCTATGGGTTTCTAGCAAGAACGTTTCTTACTTACGCAAAAGCCACAACGTGATATGTCAATTGCTATTTACCCTTCATAAGGACCCTTTTCATCGAATCCGATCCGACTAAAGTGGGAGAGACTGGCACCCGCTAGCCACCTTATGCAACAAGTGCATGTCAGTCGGTGGAACCTGTCTCACGTAAGTGTACGTGTAAGGTCGGTCCGGGCCGCTTCATCCCACAATGCCGCCGAATCAAGATTGGACTAGTAACGGTAAGCATATTGAACAAAATCAATGCCCACAACTACTTTGTGTTCTACTCGTGCAAAGAATCTACGCAATAGACCTAGCTCATTATGCCACTGTTGGGGAACGTAGCAGAAATTCAAAATTTTCCTACGAGTCACCAAGATCTATCTATGGAGAGACTAGCAACTAGGGGAAGAAGAGTGCATCTACATACCCTTGTAGATCGCTAAGCGGAAGCGTTCAAGAGAACGGGGTTGAAGGAGTCGTACTCGTGTGATCCAAATCACCGGAGATCCTAGTGCCGAACAGACGACACCTCCGCGTTCAACACACGTACAACCCGGTGACGTCTCCCATGCCTTGATCCAGCAAGGAGAGAGGGAGAGGTTGAGGAAGACTCCATCCAGCAGTAGCACAACGGCGTGGTGGTGATGGAGGAGCGTGGCAATCCTGCAGGGCTTCGCCAAGCACCGCGGGAGAGAAGGAGGACTTGGGAGAGGGGAAGGGCTGCGCCAGAACTTTGGTGAAGCTCCCATGCGCCTCCCCACTATATATAGGGGTGGAGGGGGCTGGTTTCTTGCCCTCCAAGTCCATTGGGGCGTTGGCAAAGGTCGGAGGAAAGAAATCCCATCATTTCCTTCCCCACCTATTGTTATCCCCCCTTTTTAGGGATCTTGATCTTATCCCTTCGGGATATGATCTTATTCCTTCTAAGGGGGGATCTTGGTGCGCCTTGACCAGGGGTGTGGGGCCTTGCCCCCACTACCCACGTTCATGTGGGTCCACCCATGCAGGTGGGCCCCACTCTGGAACCTTCTAGAACCTTCCCAGTACAATACCGAAAAATCCCGAACATTTTCCGGTGGCCAAAATAGGACTTCCCATATATAAATCTTTATCTCCGGACCATTCCGGAACTCCTCGTGACGTCCGGGATCTCATCCGGGACTCCGAACAACATTCGGTAACCACATACAAACTTCCTTTATAACCCTAGCGTCATCGAACCTTAAGTGTGTAGACCCTACGGGTTCGGAGACACGAGACATGACCGAGACAACTCTCCGCCAATAACCAACAACGGGATCTGGATACCCATGTTGGCTCCCACATGTTCCATGATGATCTCATCGGATGAACCACGATGTCGAGGATTCAATCAATCCGTATTCAATTCCCTTTGTCTAGCGGTATTGTACTTGCCCGAGGTTTGATCGTCGGTATACCGATACCTTGTTCAATCTCGTTACGGCAAGTCTCTTTACTCGTTCCGTAACACATCATCCGTGATCAACCTCTTGGTCACATTGTGCACATTATGATGATGTCCTACCGAGTGGGCCCAGAGATACCTCTCCGCTTACACGGAGTGACAAATCCCGATCTCGATTCGTGCCAACCCCAGACACTTTCGGAGATACCTGTAGTGCACCTTTATAGCCACCCGAGCCACGTTCGACGTTTGGTACACCCAAAGCATTCCTACGGTATCCGGAGTTGCACAATCTCATGGTCTAAGGAAAAGATACTTGACATTAGAAAAGCTTTAGCATACGAACTACACGATCTTTGTGCTAGGCTTAGGATTGGGTCTTGTCCATCACATCATTCTCCTAATGATGTGATCCCGTTATCAACGACATCCAATGTCCATGGTCAGGAAACCGTAACCATCTGTTGATCAACGAGCTAGTCAACTAGAGGCTTACTAGGGACATTGTGTTGTCTATACCCACACATGTATCTGAGTTTCCTACCAATACAATTATAGCATGGGTAATAAACGATTATCATGAACACGGAAATATAATAATAATAACTAATTTATTATTGCCTCTAGGGCATATTTCCAACACTCATCACCACCGTGCGCGAGCCCCACGGTGGGCCCCACGGTGGGCGCCAATTGTCGTGGATTTGTCACGGCAGATGTCCTAGTTTGAGGACTTAGTCGTGAGGCCAACGCATCTTTGTAGTAGCTTGAGAGGGGTTGAGCGGAATCGAGAGACACAACACAAGACAAGGATTTAGACAGGTTCGGGCCCCGGGAAACATCATCCAGTAACAACCCTACATGTTGTTTGTGGCTAGGTCTCATTATCATCACGAGGGAGTCGCCGTCAACCGGCTCTCCTAGTTATGTCTAACCCTTAAGATTGTTTCTTCTTGCTTGTCCCTTGCTACCTCTTGAGCATTGCGTTGGTTTTCCGTTGAAGAGGAAAGGGTGATGCAGCAAAGTACGTAGCGTAAGTATTTCCCCCAATTTTTGAGAACCAAGGTATCAATCCAGTAGGAGGCTACGCGCGAGTCTCTCGTACCTACACAAAAAAAAAATCCTCGCAACTAACGTGATAAGGGGTTGTCAATCCCTTCACGAGTGAGATCTGATAGATATGATAGGATAATATTTTTGCTATTTTTGTGATAAAGATGCAAAGTAAAATAAAAGCAAAGTAAAAAAGCGAAGGAAATAACTAAGTGTTGGAAGATTAATATGATGAAGATAGACCCAGGGGCCATAGGTTTCACTAGTGGCTTCTCTCAAGAGGATAAGTATTTTACGGTGGGTGAAGCAATTCATCTGTTGAGCAATTGATGAGAATTGAGCATAGTTATGAGAATATCTAGGTATGATCATGTATATAGGCATCACGTCCGAGACAAGTAGACCGACTCCTGCCTGCATCTACTACTATTACTCCACTCATCGACCGCTATCCAGCATGCATCTAGAGTATTAAGTTCATGAAAACAGAGTAACGCCTTAAAGCAAGATGACATGATGTAGAGGGATAAATTCATGCAATATGATAAAAACCCCATCTTGTTTTCCTCGATGGAAACAATACAATACGTGCCTTGGTGCCCCTATTGTCACTGGGAAAGGACACCGCAAGATTGAACCGAAAGCTAAGCACTTCTCCCATTGCAAGAAAGATCAATCTAGTAGGCCAAACAAAACTAATAATTCGAAGAGACTTGCAAAGATAACCAATCATACATAAAAGAATTCAGAGAAGATTCAGATATTGTTCATAGATAATCTTGATCATAAACCCACAATTCATCGATCTCAACAAACACACCGCAAAAATAAGATTACATCGAATAGATCTCCACGAGAGAGGGGGAGAACATTGTATTGAGATCCAAAAAGAGAGAAGAAGCCATCTAGCTACTAACTATGGACCCGAAGGTCTGAGGTAAACTACTCACACTTCATCGGAGAGGCTATGGTGTTGATGTAGAAGCCCTCCATGATGGATGCCCTCCCGTGAGCTCCTAACAGGCCCAAGATGGGATCTCGTGGGCATGAAGGTTGCGGCGGTGGAATTAGGTTTTGGCTCCGTGTCGATCGTTTGGGGTGCGTGAGGTATATATAGGAGGAAGAAATACGTCGGTGGAGCAACATGGGGCCCACGAGGGTGGAGGGTGTGCCACAGGGGTGGGCGCGCCCCTACCTCGTGGCCTCTGGAAGCTTCTCTTCACGCAGGTCCAAGTCTCTGGATCATGTTCGCTCCAAAGATCACGCTCCCGAAGGTTTCATTCCGTTTGGACTCCGTTTGATATTCTTTTTCTACGAAACTCTGAAATAGGCAAAAAAAAGCAATTCTGGGCTGGGCCTCCGGTTAATAGGTTAGTCCCAAAAATAATATAAAAGTGGATAATAAAGCCCAATATTGTCCAAAACAGAAGATAATATAGCATGGAGCATTCAAAAATTATAGATACGTTGGAGACGTATCATCCCTCTTGGGGTGCCCTGCCCCTCCTTATATATGTTGAAGGGGCGGGTTACATGACTAGTCCTAGTAGGATTAGGATTACTCAATAACAAGTGGAGTCCTAGTCTTGCTTCCTTTGTAAGGGAATATTTCTTACGTTTTCCTCTTAAGCCGGCCCACCAGAGTATAAGCCGGCCTGCTGGGCCTTGGGCCTTGTCGTCTATCTGATCCGCCCGCCAGGTCTCCAGCGAGTCACGATGTTCAGGCGGGCTACATGTAAACTGCCATGTCTAGGCGGGGCTCCAGTGAGTCGACTAGCTCCAGCCGGGTCTCTGGTAAGTCGCCAAGTCCGGCCGGTTCATAATTCCGGCCGGGTCATACCGCGAGGTATATCCCCGACAAGTTCCGTCAGCACGACGGCGTGGCGACAGTGATGATGAAGTTACCGGTGCAGGGCTTCGCTTAAGCACTACGACGATATGACTGAGGTGGTAAACTGTGGAGGGGGGGCATCGCATACGGCTAGGACAATTGATCTTGTGTGTTCTAGGGTGCCCCTGCCTTCGTACATAAAGGAGGAGAGGGGGAGGCCGGCCAGCCCCTGTAGGGGCGCCAAGAGGGAGGAGTCCTACTAGGACTCCAAGTCCTAGTAGGATTCCACTTGGTGGAAGGGGGAAGAAGGAAGGGAGAGGGAGAGGGAGAGGGAAAGGGGGGTCGCGCCCCCTCCCCTAGTTCTATTCGGACTCCCCAAGGGGGGGGGGGGGCGCCACCTCCTCGTGGCCTGCCCTATCTCTCCCCTAAGGCCCATGTTGGCCCATTACTTCACCGGGGGGTTCCGGTAACCCTTCCGGCACTCCGATAATTACCCGGTACCTCACGGAACTCATCCGGTGTCCGAATAACATCGTCCAATATATCATTCTTTATGTCTTGACCATTTCGAGACTCCTCTTCATGTCCGTGATCTCATCCGGGACTATGAACAAACTTCGGTCACCAAATCACATAACTCATAATACAAATCGTCATCGAGCGTTAAGCGTGCGGACCCTACGGGTTCGAGAACTATGTAGACATGAACGAGACATATCTCCGGTCAATAACCAATAGCGTAACCTGGATGCTCATATTGTCTCCTACATATTCTACAAAGATATTTATTGGTCAAACCGCATAACAACATACGTTGTCCCCTTTGTCCATCGATATGTTACTTGCCCGAGATTCGATCGTCGGTATCATCATACCTAGTTCAATCTCGTTACCGGCAAGTCTCTATACTCGTTCTGTAATGCATCATCCCGCAACTAACTCATTAGTCACATTGCTTGCAAGGCTTATAGTGATGTGCATTACCGAGAGGGCCCAGAGATACCACTCCGATATACGGAGTGACAAATCCTAATCTTGATCTATGCCAACCCAACAAACACCTTTGGAGACACCTGTAGAGCATCTTTATAATCACCCAGTTACGTTGTGACGTTTGATAGCACACAAAGTGTTCCTCCGGTATTCGAGAGTTGCATAGTCTCATAGTCAGAGGAATATGTATATGACATGAAGAAAGCAATAGAAATAAAACCGAATGATCATGCTAAGCTAATGGATGGGTCTTGTCCATCACATGATTCTCTAATGATGTGATCCCGTTCATCAAATGACAACACATGTCTATGGTTAGGAAACTTAACCATCTTTGATTAACGAGCTAGTCTAGTAGAGGCTTACTAGGGACACTGTGTTTTTGTCTATGTATCCACACATGTATCAAGTTTCCGGTTAATACAATTCTAGCATGAATAATAAACATTTATCATGATATAAGGAAATATAAATAACAACTTTATTATTGCCTCTAGGGCATATTTCCTCCAGTTCCGATATTTTATATCATTGGCAGTGAATAATGAATTTGTATATCCAACCGATGGATATCGTGACTACATAGTTTTGCAAGTCACTTGATTCACATATCTCTATGATAGTTTCGAGGGTATAAAGGTTCTTAATTTAATCGCAACATGCATTGCGTAAAGCTATAGAAGTCATTCTATGACTCGAAGTAGTCGGCATGGATGTGGTATAACCGACTGAGTGAGTTCCTTTGTTAGAAGGATTACTCAAACAATCATGATTGCTCATGTATGTTCATCAAGAAATCCAAAGAGGGATTTTTGTATTGTGTGTGTTGATGAGCTAAGTATCATCAGAGCTACACAAGAGATACATAATACAATCATATCATCTTTAGACGGAGTTTAAGATGAGAGATTTGGTTGAGACCAAACTTTGCTTGAGTTTGGAACTTGAGCGTATTCCTTCGAGAATACTTGTTCATGAATCTACATTTATCCGAAAGATTATTGAAAATTCAATATGGATAAGTCATATCAATCAAAAAACTGTGGTTTTGAGATCTCTGGATTACTAGAAATAAGGACCCATTAAGGCCCAACGACAGTGATGACGAGATATTTGGACGTAAGTTTCCATAATGCGGTGCAATGAGAGCACTGTTGTGTCTACCAAACTGCACCAAGCCTGGTATGTCATTGGCAGTGAATTTATTGGCTAGATACAATGCATCACCGATTAAAAGACATTTGGTTGGTGTGAAGAATATTTTTAGACATCTTCTAGACACCATAGATCTTGGTTTGTTTTATGAGAAAGATCAAGATATGTCCATGGTTGGATGTAGTGATGCTGGGAAAGTATCAAATCCCCATAACCCCACATCATAGACTGGTTTTGTCTCCTCGATTGAAGGTACAACCTTCTCTTGGAGCACCCACATTGTCTTCCTAAAGTTGGACTACCATCTAAAGATAGCATATTAATTTTATAATTGCGGTTATGCAATAGAGTAGCAAAGAAATGTGGAACTTCTACAATCATAGTAAGATGCTAAATTTCTAGACCATGGTGATGACCAACAGTTTCGCTATATACCTAACAACAATATAGCAAACGTGCGTGGATTGGTATAAAATGCACTTTGAGATTGAGCGGGAGAAAGAAATAAAACAACCAACCACTGAAGAGCAACTTGAATAACCAATTGAGATACCTTCAAGCATGCAAGGAGGGGGAGCCCCGCACGGAAGCCGAAGCCGCCGTACAAATCGCCAGCCCCCTAGCGAGGGGAAATATATTTTTTAATGTGAAAAAGAACATTAAAAGCATACTCTTCTAGCAAGAATTGTTGCGTAAGATCGGACGAACAAATAATTCGACTAAAGCAGAACTGTTTTCACCTGGATGAAAATTAGCAATTCTGAGAGAAAGGAAACACATTCACAAGGGGATTGCTCATGAATTAGCATGGGGAAACACCCATGAGGTAGGTCATTGCTTCACGGGAGAACTAGCTACCACATTGTTATGGTTAATTTGTCCCAATCACCTACCAAATGCTGAGATCATAGCCTCATGTTGTCAACACTGGCATGGAGATATTTGTTGAGTCTTTTAGTAAAAGGAAAGGAAAAGCAGAGTAGTAGAGTGGTGTTTAATTCTGGCCTACTTCTTGGCTTTTTAATTATCTATTGACCATACCTTATAAAGTCGTTTTAGGAAGCTAAAACTTCAAAATGGTGTTCAATTATCAAAGTTATGTGGCTCATATGCTTTACAATTTTCTTTTTGTGCATTCTAAAAAAAAGTTGTGCACACATAATCCCAATTAACTATTATAATGCTTTGCAATTATATATATACACACAAAAGCTGACTTAATTGGTTATAATTCTTTACAGTTTCCTCCAAAACCAAAAGGAAAAAATGAAAGAAAGAAATGATCAAACCACATTGTGGCAGGTAAGGCTTGGTTTCCATTGGACCTGCCTGTTCTCCACCCACGCCAAGAATCTGTAAACCTTCCCAAATACGCACAAGAACACCAGCCCGGCGACGAGCCCGTACACGACCGCGCTCGCCGTGGCACCCTCGGCAATCACCCAACCGGCGAGGTACACGGCGTCGCAAGACACGAAAAGCCAGCCCGCGACCTCCAGCGCCGACCGCGTCCACGCGCTCAGCCGCTCCTCGCCGTAGATCCGGCACACCATCCTGGAGCAGAGCGCGAAAATGATGGCCAGCGCTGTCTTGGACAGGCCCCGGTAGAGCACCGTCCGGCCGCCCACCACCAGAGGCTCCATCCGGCAGAGGCAGGTGGCGCACTTGCCGGAGAACCGCGACCACCGGAGCGCGTCCGTGCCCGTGTAGTAGGGCAGCACGACGGCGTCCAGGTACAGGCTCGCGTGCAGGATCCCGGACACGGTGGACGCCTCGAGCACGGCGTAGCGCACGTCGCCGTCGGCCTCGTTCCGGAACGCCAGCGCCGATGCCTGCAGCGTGAGCAGCAATGCCGGGCCGAGCCGCGCGAGCGGGAAGACGGCGTTGATCCGCTGCCCCTTGGCGAGCACCAGCAGCACCAGCGGCATCAAGAAGGGCCCCGACGGCACCAGGTACTTCCGCTTGATCCGCCAGACGCCACCGGCCGCCGTCGCCGGGCTGCCGCCGCCAGCCCTGACGATCTCCACCACGGTGAAGGCCGCCGCGGACAGGAGGCAGTAAACGGCCAAAACGGCGACGAGGACGCCGACGGCAGGCGAGTAATCGCCCGGGTAGGAGCTGTCGCAGTAGTAGTGGTAAGGGCAGGTGATGAGGTCGGTGGTCTCCTCCAGCTGCCACCTGGTGCACTTGACGATCTGCCTCGTGATGTTGCTTCCATGGCCGCTCCATGCGCTCGCCGCCGCCGCCTTGCCGCCGCCGCCAAGAACAGAGAGCGCCTGATCGTACGACATGGCCGCCACCGGATCAACCAACCCTAATGATACGACAATGATGCTATCCTTCTCCTCTTTCTTGATCTGCAGCTGCAGCTAACAACAGTGTGCATTCTGCATCGGGGTGGCTAATGATGGCTTCCCTGCAGGAGCTCCTGCGCCTGCTCACTCATCTTATGGATCCCCCGTACCATGCTGCGCCTCATGGGTGTTGGTGTGGTGCTCATGTTGCTTGCAGAGTGTGGGATGGGGATGGTTTATCTGATGGGCCCCTTGTACCTAGCATCCGATGGAGGCAAGAAAGATAGACACGAGATGACCTGAGGCTCGTCAGCGACGATGGAGATAACAATGCAGACATGTAGTGTAACTTGTTGGTGAATGAATTGTGAATCGGCCAAAAAATTCAGCTTAAAGGAAACAAAATCAGTTCTCGACGGCTTCCTGACAGAGACACGTCAACTCCAAAGCGTTGCGTATTGTGACCGACAGGTCACGTTTCCCCGGCGAGAGCGCGTGAGAACGAGACATCGGGGTTCTGAAAAGTTAACGTAAACTGCGAGCGGGATCAGCGCGCTTTCGGTAGCACCAGAAGCAGGTTGGTTACCACAGTTTTTCCCCCAAACTGCCGTGCCTCGTGCCATACTCTCTGATTTCACTTCCAGTAAATGAGTGCTGAATTTTTTAGGTCCTCCATCCAAAATTTTGCTAGTCCTGGCGATGGACCTTCTGACTTTTGTTTGTGAGACATTGGTAGTTGGGAGCGCTTGTTTAACTGTAGCTATAGTTTGTTGGGGGATTTGGTGGCCACCGCGTCATCATTGTTGCACTTTTCTTCTGGATAACTAATGCACATTATTGATCGAGTAGGGCTTGTACAAAGTACATATCTTTCTTGTTTTCCTTTTACTCAAAAGCACACCAATTTAACTAATCTTTCATTTTCATAGTCTAGTGCCATTTTTGCACCTTCAAGTTCCTACTAATTTGTTGCAAGGAATCGGACCGACTGGCCAATTTACTTTTAAGGATTGCTTTTAGACGGTAAAATACAAATGGTATGCCGAGTTCATATAGATGGGGTAAAAGTAAAAGTATACAAAAGATATTTACAAGACAAAAAAACCCTAAGAATTACATGTCATTTGCCACAACCAACCGAACTGGAGAAGGCCCCCCGTGACAAGGCAAGCAACATCCAAAAGCTGCAGAGAAATTTTCTGGAAAAGTCTCTAGTTTTTTTAGGGGAACAAAGATTTTATTTAAATAAAGTATGGGATCTCGTTCGCTATTACATGCAAGATACAATCAGGGGGCATAACATGCCACTCCTCACTAACCTCCCGACCAGCAGCTAATCTGGCCAAAATGTGGGCAGCCCGATTAGCCGATCGCCGCTTCCACGTAACTCTGCACCCTTGCCAGCCATGCATGAGCTCTTTGACCTCTTCAACTAACGGACCAGCTGCTGAAAGATTCCTAGATGTGCTTTTGATCATTTTAACTGCTTCACTGCAATCCATTTCAACCTGAATACGTTGCACTCCAGTCTCCTGACCAAAGAGGAGTGCTTTCCGGCAAGCTTTCAGTTCAGCCAAATCAGGTTTGGAGCAAGCTGGGAAGAACTGGGAGGCCGCGCCCAAGAAGGCACCCTCGTGATCCCGCAAGACCACGCCACCACCCCCACTGACCGTACCTCTTGAGACAGCCCCGTCCACATTAGCAAGAATCCATCCTGGTTTCGGCGGTCTCCATCTCTCCACTGGTGGCTTCACACTCGGTTTAGCTTCCTTCTTTACCACTTGGAGCCACTCGTCCATAAGTTTGGATACATAAAGAGCGAGTTCAGGCGCCGCTTCAATTCTCTTGCCTTCCCTTGTCGCGTTCCTCGCTAGCCACAGACCATAAACGCGTTGGAGCATCATCTCCTTTTCTTCCTCCTGTGCGTCAGAAACCCACTGCAACAACCACCTTCCAACAACAGCATTGTTATCAAGTCCATCAGGTGGAGTTGAGACAGGAAGCCCCCCCCTATCAGCCAATTCTTTCCAGAACAACATCGAATGGGGGCACGTCCAAAATCTGTGTGCAAGGGTCTCCTCCCTGCCACAAGCAGCACAGAAAATACCGGGCTTGATTCTTCTCCTATGCAGCTCAGAGCCCACACCCAGGCCGTTGCGCATCAAACGCCAGGCGTGAACCTTCACCTTGTTTGGCACATGCGTGCCCCATAGAGCCAGCCAGCTCCTATGGTTGTTCACCGACGACGAGGATTCTGGCCGTCCAGACCTCGCCTTGCGCAGATTCATCAACAGATGGTATCCTGACCGGACATTGTAGACCCCATATTTAGTGTAATTCCATGCCATGAAATCATCTACACTATTGCCTCCAACAGGGATCTGCTTGATATCTTGCGCATCATCCGGTGTAAACATTTCATCAACCTTGACATGGTTCCATCCATCGCCCTCATCATTAAGCAGGTCCGCCACCCGAGTAGTGCCATGAATATACGTCTGACCCAGTGGTCGAAGACAACCCTTGCGTGGGATCCAATTATCATGGTGGATCAGCACCTTCGAGCCATTGCCAATACGCCACACAGCACCCTCCCGCAGAAGGTCACACCCATGCAAAATGCTCCTAAAAGTAAAGGACCCACCAGCAGGGCAAACAACATTCATTATAGATCCACGTTTGAAGTATCTAGCTTGTAGAACACGAGCACACAGGGACTGCGGAGCCTGTAGGATTTGCCACGCTTGCTTCGCTAGGAGAGCTTGGTTAAAGGCCTCGAAGTTTCGAAACCCCATTCCACCTTCCCTCTTGCTGTACACATCTTATCCCAGGCTACCAATGCACTTTCTTCTCGCCATCAGCTGAACCCCAGCAGAAGTTTGAAGAGATGGTAGACAGGTTCCGACACATTTTCTTAGAGAGTTGAAAACAGCTCATGGCAAAAGCAGGTGTCGCTTGTAACCCAGATTTGACGAGCACTTCCTTAGCCGCCTTAGATAGGCCCTGGTCTTTCCATCCCAGGACCTTCCCTCTCGAACTTTCTTTGACCGGCTTGAAAGTACCCTCCTTAGATCTTCCCACCACAGTTGGCAGCCCCAAATACTTCTAATTCAATGCTTCCGTTGAGATACCAATGATTCCCTTGATCCTCTCCCGATCACTCTCACCACCTCCCTTCCCAAAGAATATGGAAGATTTTTGGCGATTAACCCGCTGCCCTGAAGCTTCTTCATAAACTTGTAGGATATCACGAAGTGCTTCCACGTTACCTTGGGACCCCTCCTGAAAAACTATGCTATCATCTGCAAAGAGAAGGTGAGTCACATGGAGGCCAGTGCTCCCAAACGACACCCCGCAAATCTGATTATCCCGCTGAGCCTTCTTAATAAGGGCAGAGAACCCCTCAATGCATAAGAGAAACAAATATGGAGACAGCGGGTCGCCCTGCCTGAGTCCCCTAGAGGGGGAGAAATTGTTAGAATAACCACCATTGAGCTTGACAGAGAACCTGGCTGATCGAACACATCTCATAATCATGTCAATCCATCCTTGGGCGATCCCGTACTTGTGCATAACATTCTAAAGGAACCCCCATTCAACCCGATCATAGGCCTTCATCATATCTAGTTTCACCACGCAAAGGGGCCACTTTCTCTTCCTGTTCCGTATGGCATGCACACATTCGTAAGCAACAAGCACATTATCTGTTATGAGTCTACCCGGGACAAATGCACTTTGTTCCTCAGAGATCATTACCTGGAGAAACCTCTTAAGCCGATTAGCCAAAACTTCTGCAGCCACCTTATAAAGAACATTGCAGAGGCTAATAGGGCGAAACTGCGAAAGAAGCTCCGGTGAGCTCACCTTCGGGATCATAACCAGCACCGTGTCATTAAAAGACTCCGGTGTTGCCCCACCCAGTAGAAAGTCTCGCACAGCTGCACAAACATCCTCCTTCACCAGAGACCAGTGCCGCTGGTAGAAGAGAGCAGGAAGGCCATCCGGGCCTGGGGCCTTCGTGCCTCCCATCTGGAATAGAGCCGTCTCTATCTCGGAATCCGAAATGACATTCGTCAAACTCGTGTTCATCTCCTCCGTGACAACCACATCCATCAGATCAATGACCCTGTCAGCTCCATCGGATCCTTCCGACATGAAAAGGGAGGCATAGAAGGAAGCAGCAAGTGCATGCATATCCTCATCACTAGTACACTTGCTACCGTCAGCTCGTCGAAGCGCCTTAATCGTATTTTTCCTCTTCCTATGGATGGTCCTGTTCTGGAAATATTTCGTATTTTGGTCACCCTCCTTTAGCCAGCCAACACGCGAGCGTTGCTTGTACATTATTTCCTCCCTTTCATACAATTCTCTGAGCTGGTGTTCCAGGTTTCGGACCTCCAGTGAGCATCCCGAGACCAGCGCCCTCTCCTTTGCATGCACCAGATCGGCTTTTAGTTTAGCAATTTGCTTCCTGATTGATCCAAAAATAGTACGCCCCCAATATTGCATGTCCGCAGTCACAGCCTTAAGGATTTCACAAGTGTTGACTGCCCCACGCCCATTAGTCTCAGCCCTCTGCCAGGCCAACCTGACCATCTCATCATACCCCTCATGCCTCGTCCACATCTCCTCATAGCTGAATCGCCGAACCCCTCTATCAGAGTCCTCGGGAGCCGTCTCCCTTACTCGAACAAGTATGGCATTGTGATCAGAATCTTCCGTAATTACATGTTCCACGTCCGTCATGGGGAATAGGCCAAGGAAATCACTGTTACAAGTTGCACGGTCCAGACGAACTTGGATATTGTCAGCTCCATCCCGCTTATTATCCCACGTATATGGATAGCCATGAAAGCCTAAATCAGCCAAAGAGCAGTCGGTTAGGCATTCCCTGGAAGCTTCCATTTGAGAAAAACTTCTCCCATTTCCACCATAATGTTCAGATTGAGATAGAGCTTCATTATAGTCTCCCACACATAGCCACGGCTGGTCATCCTGTCTTCATAGGTAATGTAACGCATCCCAAGATTTGGTTCTGATGTCCAATCTGGGCTCGCCATAGAATCTAGTGATTCTAAAAGCTTTACCCTCAAACTCCACTGCTGCATCAATAAAGTATTGGCTCCATGGTCTGACAGTAACTTTCACATCGTCTCGCCACCACAAGGCCAAACCCCCACTCTTACCCACACAATCCACCACAACCCCTTCTCTGAATCCCAGGCTCCACTTGAGCCTAGTCATAGCATTTGCCCTCTTCTTCGTTTCACTTAAGAAAACCACCACTGGGTTGTATGACCTAACCAGGTCACGAAGTTCGCCAACTGTCGAGTCCAACCCCAGTCCCCGACAGTTCCAGGCTAAAATATTCATTGCTCTCGGCGGCCCCGCTGAGCAGGGTCCGCCGGTTCATCATCTTGCTCCGAGAGACGATCAAACACCTTAGACGTTTTGCGTCTAGTCTCGCGAATGAACGGCTCCTGTTCACTCTGCTTCTCAGCCTCGCCCTTGGCAATCCACACCTGCTTAGTCCTTCTTTTCTTTCCCACATAGTCTCCCCCAACATGTGTTGCAAAGCCATGCTGATAGTTCTCATTATCTCTGGTTTTACGAACATAGTATCCCTTACGACGCCTGTGATCGCCATGCATGGCGGGTGCATGCATATCGGGTTCACCTCTGTCCGCCCTGTAAGAATCGCGCCCTCCATCATACCTGTCACCATCACGGCCACTATAGCTGAATTTATCCTTTGGGTTGTAGTTATCCCAACCTGAATTATGGTATTGATGCTGGCTCCGTTCCATCAGTCTACCCCGCATCTCGTACTCACGCTTTTGCTCAAGATCATAGCGGAGGTCATAATCACGTGGATCAGCATGATGCCCTGACACCCGTCTATAGCTACCACCCTCATCCTTTGTAACGCCCCGGATCCGATGCGCCAGGTGTCTGCCAGTTATTCGCCGTCGTTGCCATGTCATTTGCTTGCGTGTTGCACTTTTCCATGTCATCATCTGCATTTCATATCATGTCATCATGTGCATTTCATTTTGCATACATGTTCGTCTCATGCATCCGAGCATTTTCCCCGTTGGCCGTTTTGCAATCCGGCACTCCTGTCTCCCGGCGCCCCCTTTTACCTCTTTTCGTGTGTGGGTATTAAACGGTCTCAGAATGGACCGAGGTTTGTCAAGCGGCCTTGGTATAGCACCGGTAGACCGCCTGTCAAGTTTCGTGCCATTTGGAGGTTGTTTGGTACTCCAATGGTTAACCGGGTAACCGTAAAGCCCTCTTTGAGTTGCAGCCCAACACCCCTTTCAAAGTGGCCCAAAACCCATCAAACTCCTCTCCATGCTCTCGGTCGTTCGATCACGATCGCGTGGCCGAAAACCGCACCTCATTTGGAGTCTCCTAGCTCCCTATGCCTATATAAACACCTCCCCCTTCGAATTCGCGGATCAATCCCCCCCCCCCGAAACCCTAGTTTTCCCCTCTGCGCGCCGGACATGTCCGTCCCGGCGGACATGGCCAGCCGCCGCGCCCCGCCAATCCGGAGATGCCACGTGGCCAGCGCGCCGCCGCCCGCGCCGCCCGCCCGCTCGGCCGCTCCGGCCCCGCGGACCCATCCGTGCGGCGCCTCCGCCGCCGCTGCGCCGCCGCCGCCGCCGCCGCCGCCGCCGGTGGCGGACCCGGCCGCCGCGCTCCCCGCCGCCGCTCCTCCCCATGGTCCCCGCCGCCTCGGCGTCCGCGCTGCCCAGCGCCCGCCTCCCCCCTAACCGCCCAGCGCGCCGAGGCGCCCGCCGCCCGCCCGCCGGCGCCGCCACGACAAAACTCCACCGCGGCGCGCCATGGCCGCCAAAGCCTCGCCCGGCTGCCGGCGCCGCCGCCGCGCCCGGATCCGGCGGGATCGACCCGGCCCCGCCATTCCCGACCCCTCCGGCTCCGTCTCCGGCGATCCCCCTCCTCTCCGGCCGAACTCCGGCGAGATCCGCGCGTCTAGGTTGATTCCCCCCCCCTCCGAATCCACTAAGTCCCGATTCTGTCAATATTTTATTGCATTTTCGTCGCATCATATCTCTGCATCTATAGCTCCGTTTTGCGCGTGTAATATGTCAAAATGTTCGCCTCGAAGAGTAGATCATTTCATCTCATTGCATCATTTTCATTTGAGCTCATCTTGATGCCCGAAATGCTGTTAGAAGAGTGCTATGTGATGTTAGTTTCTGTTTCTTAACAGAACTTGCACTTTTGTCATTTTTGCCATGATTGATGTGTGCATCCTATGAGTTTGAGTCCTACATGTGTTTTGTAATATGCCATGCCATCTTTCCAGGGGTGTATGCCATGTATTTTTGTGATCAATGTGGTGACTAGCACAAGCATGCAAACTAGGTGTCCTGATGTTGCTGATTTCAGCCCTGTTTTGCTGATATTTTTATGCCATGTTAACTTGATGCTACCGAGAGATCCATGCATATTTTGAGATACTTCAGTAAGGATGTTTTGTTATACATTTCTTGCTCTATCCATCCATGCCCTTGTTTGCAATTATGGAGTGCCATAGCTTGAGTCAATCGAGCTCTACTTTTGCTATAAAATGTTCCTGGAAGATTGTTTACATGTTATTCAATTTTGCCAAGGTTGTTGTAGTTGATCCTTGCATGCTATGATGTTGTTCTTGCCATGTATATCTTATATGCCATGCCTTCTTACTATTGGTTGCCTTTCCATGCCATGTATTGCTCTGTGGTGAGTGGTTCAAGCTCACCAACATGCCTACTTATCGTTGTTCCTGCCATGTATGAATCTGTAATATAACTTGCCATGTTTACGTGGGTGCCATCATATCCTCTGATCCTTTTTGGCTTATAGTCACTAAAGGACTTTTGTTCTATGAAATTAGTAGGTTCATGCCATGCCTTTGTTTGCCATGATAAGTTCCTGTAACATGTTGTTTCGTAGCTCTAAACATTGCAACCTGATGTTATTTCTGCCAATGCCTGAAACTGTTATTATTTGCAATCTTGCCATGTGTTTTTGAGCATGTTCTAGTGATTTCTGGAGATAGCTCAGTGTTCATGTTTTGTAATGCTTTACCTGTAAATCATGCCCATGCCTTTTGTTTTCTTATTGAGGTCCTGTAGCATGTTGTTTTGATGCTTGCAATATGCCTACTTGCTGTTTTGGACAGATTGTTGCTATAACTTGTATAGAGTGTATGTGTTGAACCGTTGCTCCGTTTTGAGTGTGCTCTATATGAAACTTGCTTGATTTTGCATGTAGTTTCATATTATCATGTTGCATCCATGTTTTGAGGTGTTTGCTTGATGTTTGTATGCATTTTGCATCAATGCCATGTTTAACTTGTTTTGCTCATATCTTCTAGGCCGTAGCTCCGAATCTAATGAACTTTATATGTAACTTGACTAGAATTTCGTGTAGATCATCGTGGTGCATCTTAACTTGCTGTTTAACAACTTGAACATAAGGTTTATTCAGATCTGGACCAATTTCGAAATTTGCATATGAGGACTTACCGGAATTGTCATATGTTGTTTCCGGCCTCATTTAAACTTGCTTTGATGTGTTGCTCTTGTTTGCATCATCTCCTGCCATGAGTAGCTTCATGTAGCTTTGTCATGCATCATTCTTGGTTGTGCATCATGCCTTGTTCATGTGTGTGTGTTTACCATGTTGTGTGCTTCTTCTTGTTAGTTCCTGTTTCGTTGCGATCGTGAGGATTCGTTCGTCTACGCTTGGTTCGGCTTCATCCGTTCGTCTTCTTCATGGACTCGTTCTTCTTCCTAGCGGGATTTTAGGCAAGATGACCGCTACCCTGGATCTCACTACTACCATTGCTATGCTAATTGCTTCGTTCTATCGCTATGCTGCGCTACCTATTACCTGTTTATCAAGCCATCCCAAATTGCCATGTCAGCCTCTAACCTTTTGCACCCTTCCTAGCAAACCGTTGTTTGGCTATGTTACTGCTTTGCTCAGCCCCTCTTATAGTGTTGTTAGTTGCAGGTGAAGATGAAGTTTGTTCCTTGTTGGAACATGGAGATGTTGTTCCTTGTTGGAACATGTTTACTTGTTGGGATATCACAATATATCTTATTTAATTAATGCATCTATATACTTGGTAAAGGGTGGAAGGCTCGGCCTTATGCCTGGTGTTTTGTTCCACTCTTGCCGCCCTAGTTTCCGTCATATCGGTATTATGTTCCCGGATTTTGCGTCCCTAACGCGGTCGGGTGATTTATGGGACCCCTTGACAGTTCGCTTTGAATAAGACTTTTCAGCAAGGCCCAACATTGGTTTTACCATTTGCCTCACCACCACCTACCTTTTCCCTTGGGAGTCGCTCTCTCGAGGGTCATCTTTATTTACACCCCCGGACCAGTGCTTCTCTAAGTGCTGGCCCGAACCGAGCTGCCTGCGGGGCCACCTTGAGGCAACCCGAGGTTTGGTTTTACTCGTAGCTAGTCTCATCCGGTGTTGCCCTGAGAACGAGATATGTGCAGCTCCTATCGGGATTGTCGGCGCATCGGGTGGTCTTGCTGGTCTTGTTTTATTGCTGTCGAAATGTCTTGTAGCCGGGATTCCGAGACTGATCGGGTCTTCCCGGGGAGAAGGAATATCCTTCGTTGATCGCGAGAGCTTATCACGGGCTAAGTTGGGACACCCCTGCAGGGTTTGAACTTTCGAAAGCCGTGCCCATGTTATGTGGCAGATGGGAATTTGTTAATGTCCGGTTGTAGAAAACCGAAGTTGATCTTAATTAAAATACACCAACCGTAATGCGAATCGTGAGTGTCTCTTTTGGGGTTGATCGAGAGGAGAACACGGTTTCTGGGTTATGTCTGACATAAGTAGGAGTTCAGGATCACTTCTTGATCATTACTAGTTGGCGACCGTTCCTTTGTTTCTCTTCTCGCTCTCATTTGCGTATGTTAGCCACCATAGATGCTTAGTCGCGGCTGCAACCTCACCACTTTACCCCTTCCTTTCCCTTTGAGCTTTGCTAGTCTTGATACCCATGGTAATGGGATTGCTGAGTCCTCGTGGCTCACAGATTACTACACCACCAGTTGCAGGTACAGGTTTGCGATGATCATGGCGTGAGAGCGATGTTTGCTTGTATTGGAGTTCTTCTTACGCTTCTTCTTCGATCGGGGATAGGTTCCGGTCGGCAGCCTGGGCTAGCAGGTGGATGTCGTTTGAGCTTCTGTTTATGTTTCATCCGTAGTCGGATGTTGATCTTGTATATGATGTTGTTGTATTCTGGTGGCATTTGTGCCTTATGTATGTATCCCCATCTATTATGTAATGTTGATGTAATGATATCCACCTTGCAAAAGCGTTTCAATATGCGGGTCTATCCTTGGTGGGACCGTCGAGTTCCTTTTGGATAGGGTCGCATATTGGGCGTGATATCCTTGTTCCGAGAGAAACCACTTGTGCGGTCTTTAGCCGAGGCAGAAAAATCAGTGCTCAGGTTTCTCCTAGTAGGCATATCTCTCACTCTCGGCTTCTCTCCCCAACTTCCCCGTCCCAACTGTCCCTGAGAGCTGCCAAGGTTGTAACTGCTGCTCGCCGAAACGCTTGAGGATCCTTCCTTGGCAGGGTTGTTACGACCTGGGTAGGCCCTAAGACAACTCCCCCATTGATCAGACGAGTCCAGAGAGGGAGCACAGACGCCTCCCTTATGTACTAGCCTGCCGCATTCAAAGGAGAAATGAGGGATCTTCTCATACTTGAAATCAAACCAGGTTCCCTCTTTGTCCTCCTTAGATTTTTTCAACTAGAAACACCTAACCAGAGGCTCAAAAACTGAGATCGAAGCGCGAACCCGAAGGTGTTGTCCTCTAGCAATGCCATCCTTGTCAGTATCCACCTTCACCACATTCCCCAGCCAGTTTCCAAGAGCCTTGCCGAAAGCCTCCGTCCTCCTATCTGGTGGTAGATCCTCTACCCTAACCCAGATGTCAATAGAATCAAAGACCATCTCCGAGGGTCTCACAGCTCCTTCATAATCAGCACAGCAAAATCGAACTGCCACGGCCCATTGTTCAGAACATGGTTCCAATCGCCTTCACTTCCGAAATCTACCACAAAAATGTTCGAGCCCATATCCCTGAACTTTTCTTCCTTGTGAAGACCCCATGCCCTAGGCATGGTTCTCTCCAGAACAGATTTTTTCAACGGCCTGGACGAACATACCTTGCCGACAGCCGACCACCTTGAGGCTTTTGGGTGTGCAGGATCCTGATCATCTTCAAAGACAATCCCATCAGCCTCCTTGTCCAACAGCACCATGCCCCCCAGCCGTGCTGAGAGACTCGCAGCCGCATCCGGAGTTTTGCTCTCGGCAGGGGAAACCGGAACCCCCCGACCAGCAGAGGCCCCCGCCCCCGCACCGGCGTGGATACCGCCGCCTGCGACGGACATGGGGTCGCCATCTTCTCCACAGCCGCAATAGACTTCCTGCTCGTCTTCTCCGCCATCAGCACCGCCTCCAGCAGAGCGACAGGCAACACCGACCTACGCCCAGGCTGCACCGTCGCATCCCAAGACGTCGCCGGAGACGCAACCATCCCCGGCGAGAAACCCTAAACCTAGCGTCAGAGCCCGATCGCCTTGCAATCGCCTCTAACCGCCTTAGCGCTCCCCTCGTGGTGGACCCGTTCCTCGATCACGTGAGGTTATCGAGTTTACCCACTATCGATATCGATGTAAAAGTCTCTAGTTACTTTCCTTTCATGCATGCCACCTCGCCTCGACGAGTCCAAAACCTTACTATTTTCGTTCCACCGGTCCTTAATCGTGAAAAAAGAAATCTGGGTCCAAGCTTGCCATGATCGAGGACCATCCATCAATGATGGCTCAAACGCCCAGAACAGAAAAGCGACCCCGAGAGAGATGCTCGTTTGTTTGAAATTCAGTGTGGCATAGACTGCAAACCTCTTCATGAGGCGAACCACAGCTAGCAAGACAGTCCATTGTTGTGTACTTTGTGAAGGAAATATGCCCTAGAGGCAATAATAAAGTTATTATTTATTTCCTTATATCATGATAAATGTTTATTATTCATGCTAGAATTGTATTAACCGGAAACATAATACATGTGTGAATATATAGACAAACATTATGTCACTAGTATGCCTCTACTTGACTAGCTTGTTAATCAAAGATGGTTATGTTTCCTAACCATGAACAAGGAGTTGTTATTTGATTAACAAGGTCACATCATTAGTTGAATGATCTAATTGACATGACCCATTCCGTTAGCTTAACACTTGATCGTTTAGTATGTTAATGCTTTCTTCATGACCCATACATGTTCCCGTAACTATGAGATTATGCAACTCCGTTTACGGAGGAACACTTTGGTACTACCAAGCGTCACAACGTAATCGGGTGATTATAAAGGAGTACTACAGGTGTCTCCAAAGGTACTTGTTGGGTTGGCGTATTTGAGATTAGGTTTTGTCACTCCGATCGTCGGAGAGGTATCTCTAGGCCTTCTCGGTAATACACATCACCTAAGCCTTGCAAGCATTACAACTAATGAGTTAGTTGTGAGATGATGTATTACGGAACGAGTAAAGAGACTTACCGTAGCGAGATTGAACTAGGTATTGGATACCGACGATCGAATCTCGGGTAAGTAACATACCGATGACAAAGGAACAACGATGTCGTTATGCGGTTTGACCGATAAAGATCTTCGTAGAATATGTAGGAACCAATATGGGCATCCAGGTTCCGCTATTGGTTATTGACCGAGAATGGTTCTAGGTCATGTCTACATAGTTCTCGAACCCGTAGGGTCCGCACGCTTAACGCTTCGATGACAGTTCATTATGAGTTTATAAGTATTGATGCACGAAGGTTGTTCGAGTCCCGGATGTGATCACGGACATGACGAGGAATCTCGAAATGGTCGAGACATAAATATTGATATATTGAAGCCTATGTTTGGACTTGGAAGGGTTCCGAGTGAAAACAGGAAGTTACCGGAACACGGGGTTTACGGAACCCCGGGGGTATATGGGCCTTCATGGGCCACAAGGAGAAGAGGAAGGGCCGGCCGGGTGGGCTGCGCCCCCTCCCCTCTAGTCCGAATAGGACAAGGAGAGGGGGCGCCCTTCCTCTTCCCCTCCCCAATCCTACTCCAACTAGGACAGGGGGGAGTCCTACTCGGTGGGAGTAGGACTCCTCAGCGCGCCTCCCAAGGCTGGCCGCACCCCCTTGGCTCCTTTATATCTGGGGCAGGGGCACCCCATGACACACAAGTTGATCTACGGATCTTTCCTTAGCCGTGTGCGGTGCCCCTTCCACCATATTCCACTTGGTCATATCGTCATGAGCTTAGGCAAAGCCCTGCGCGGAGAAGTCATATCGTCGCGGAGCTTAGGCGAAGCCTTGCGTCGGTGGAGCATCAACATCGTCCCACGCCGTCGTCTTGTGGAACTCATCCCGACACTTTGCTGGATCGAGTCCGGGATCGTCATCGAGCTGAGCGTGTGCAGAACTCGGAGGTGCCGTCGTTCGGTGCTTGGATCGGTCGGATCGTGAAGACGCGTCGACTACATCAACAGCGTTGTTATAACGCTTCCGCTTTCGGTCTCACGAGGGTACGTGGACGGACCTCTCCTCTCGTTGCTATGCCATCACCATGGTCTTGCGTGATCGTAGGAAATTTTTGAAATTACTACGTTCCCCAACGATGGCATCCGAGCCTGGTTTTATGCGTTGATGTCATGTGCACGAGTAGAACACAAGTGAGTTGTGGACGATACAAGTCATACTGCCTACCAGCATGTCATACTTTGGTTCAGCGGTATTGTGAGATGAAGCGGCCCGGACCGACATTACGCCAGACGCTTACGCGAGACTGGTTTCACCGCCCGAGCACTCGTTGCTTAAAGGTGACCGGCGGTGTCTGTCTCTCTCACTTTAGTTGAACCGAGTGTGGCTCGCCCGGTCCTTGAGAAGGTTAAACGGAGTCTATTTGACGAAGTATCGTTGTGGTTTTGATGCGTAGGTAAGAACGGTTCTTGCTCAGCCCGTAGCAGCCACGTAAAACTTGCAACAACAAAGTAGAGGACGTCTAACTTGTTTTTGCAGGGCATGTTGTGATGTGATATGGTCAAGACGTGATGCTATATTGTATGAGATGATCATGTTTTGTAACCGAAGTTATCGGCAATGGCAGAGCCATATGGTTGTCGCTTTATTGTATGAAATGCAACGCCATGTAATTGCTTTACTTTATCACTAAGCAGTAGCGATAGTCGTAGAAGCAATAGTTGGCGAGACGACAACGATGCTACGATGGAGATCAAGGTGTCGCTACCGGTGGCGATGGTGATCATGGCGGTGCTTGGCGATGGAGATCACAAGCACAAGATGATGATGACCATATCATATCACTTATATTGATTGCATGTGATGTTTATCCTTTATGCATCTTATCTTGCTTTGTTTGACGGTAGCATTATAAGATGATCTCTCACCAAAATTATCAAGAAGTGTTCTCCACGAGTATGCACCGTTGCGAAAGTTCTTCGTCTTTGAGACACCACGTGATGATCGGTGTGATAGGCTCTACGTTCAAATACAACGGGTGCAAAGCAGTTGCGCACGCGAATACTCAGTTAAACTTGACGAGCCTAGCATATAACAGATATGGCCTCGGAACACGAGACCGAAGGTCGGCGTGAATCATATAGTAGATATGATCAACATAGTGATGTTCACCATTGAAACTACTCCATCTCACGTGATGATCGGACATGGTTTAGTTGATTTGGATCACGTAATCACTTAGATGACTAGAGAGATGTCTGTCTAAGTGGGAGGTTTTAATATGATTAATTAAACTTAAATTTATCATGAACTTAGTACCGATAGTATTTTGCTTGTCTATGTTTCTTGTAGATAGATGGCTCGTGCTGTTGTTCCGTTGAATTTTAATGCGTTCCTTGAGAAAGCAAAGTTGAAAGATGATGGTAGCAATTACGGACTGGGTCCGTAATTTGAGGATTATCCTCATTGCTGCTGAGAAAAATTACGCCCTGGAAGCACCGCTGGGTGACAGGCCTCTGCAGATCTTGAGCCGAAGTTATGAACGTCGGCAAAGCAAAGCTGATGACTACTCAATAGTTCGATGTGCCATGCTTTACGGCTTAGAACCGGGTCTTCAACGACGTTTTGAACGTCATGGAGCATATGAGATGTTCCAGGAGTTGAAGTTAATATTTCAAGCAAATGCCCGGATTGAGAGATATGAAGTCTCCAATAAGTTCTATAGCTGCAAGATGGAGGAGAATAGTTCATCGGTGAGCACATACTCAAAATGTCCGGGTATAACAATCACTTAATTCAGCTGGGAGTTAATCTTCCGGATGATAGTGTCATTGATGAATTCTCCAATCACGCCACCAAGCTACAAGAGCTTCGTGATGAACTATAATATGCAAGGGATGACTAAGACAATTCCTCGAGCTCTTCGCAATGCTAAAAGCATGGAGGTAGAAATCAAGAAAGAGCATCAAGTGTTGATGGTCAACAAGACCACTAGTTTCAAGAAAAGGGCAAAGGGAAGAAGAAGGAAACTTCAAAAGAACAGCAAGCAAGTTGCTGCTCAGAGAAGAAACCCAAGTCTGGACCTAAGCCTGAAACCGAGTGTTTTACCGCAAGCAAACTGGACCTTTGGAAGCGGAACTGCCCCAAGTATTTGGCGGATAAGAAGGATGGCAAGGTGATCAAAGGTATATGTGATATACATGTTATTGATGTGTACCTTACTAATACTCGCATAGTACCGGTATTTGATCTGGTTCATTGCTAATATTTGCAACTCAAACAGGAACTACTGATTGCGAAGATTGGCTAAGGACGAGGTGACGATCGCGCGTTGGAAATGGTTCCAAAGTCGATGTGATCGCGGTCGGCACGCTACCTCTACATCTACCTTGGGATTAGTTTTAGACCTAAATAATTGTTATTTGGTGCCAGCGTTGAGCATGAACATTATATCTGGATCTTGTTTGATGCGAGACGGTTATTCATTTAAATCAGAGAATAATGGTTGTTCTATTTATATGAGTAATATCTTTTATGGTCATGCACCCTTGAAGAATGGTCTATTCTTGTTGAATCTCGACGATAGTGATACACATATTCATAATGTTGAAGCCAAAAGATGCAGAGTTGATAATGATAGTGCAACTTATTTGTGGCACCGCCGTTTAGGTCATATCGGTGTAAAACGCATGAAGAAACTCCATCTTGATGGGCTTCGGAATCACTTGATTATGAATCACTTGGTACTTGCGAACCGTGCCTCATGGGCAAGATGACCAAAACGCCGTTCTCGGAACTATGGAGCGAGCAACGATTTGTTGGAAATCATACATCCGATGTTTGTGGTCCAATGAATGTTGAGGCACTTGGCGGGTATCGTTATTTTCTCACCTTCACAGATGATTTGAGCAGATATGGGTATATCTACTTAATGAAACACAAATCTGAAACATTTGAAAAGTTCAAAGAATTTCAAAGTGAAGTGGAAAATCATCGTAACAAGAAAATAAAGTTTCTACGATCTGATCGTGGAGGAGAATATTTGAGTTACGAGTTTGGTTTACATTTGAAACAATGTGGAATAGTTTAGCAACTCACGCCACCGGAACACCACAGAGAAATGGTGTGTCCGAACGTCGAATCGTACTTTACTAGATATGGTGCGATCTATGATGTCTATTTCGATTTACCGCTATCGCTTTGGGGTTATGCTTTAGAGACGGCCGCATTCACGTTAAATAGGACACCGTCAAAATCCGTTGAGACGACGCCTTATGAACTGTGGTTTGGCAAGAAACCAAAGTTGTCGTTTCTTAAAGTTTGGGGCTGCGATGCTTATGTAAAGAAACTTCAACCAGATAAGCTCGAACCCAAATCGGAAAATGTGTCTTCATAGGATACCCAAAGGAGACTGTTGGGTACACCTTCTATCACAGATCTGAAGGCAAGATTTTCGTTGCTAAATTCGGATCCTTTCTAGAGAAGGAGTTTCTCTCGAAAGAAGTGAGTGGGAGGAAAGTAGAACTTGATGAGATAATCAGTATCTGCTCCCTTATTGGAAAGTAGTTCATCACAAGAAATGGTTCTGTGACAACTACACCAATTAGTGAAGAAACTAATGATGATGATCATGAAGCTTGAGATCAAGTTACTCTTGAACCTCGTGAGGTCAACCAGAGTAAAATACGCACAGAGTGGTACGGTAATCCTATTTCGAAGTCATGTTACTTGACCATGGCGAACCTACAAACTATGAAGAAGCGATGGTGAGCCCAGATTCGCAAAATGGCTGGAAGCCATGAAATCTGAAATGGGATCCATGTATGAGAACAAAGTATGGACTTTGGTTGACTTGCCCGATGATCGGCAAGCCATTGAAAATAAATGGATCTTTAAGAAGAAGACCGCGATGGTAATATAACTGTCTACAAAGCTCGACTTGTTGCGAAAGGTTTTCGACAAGTTCAAGGGGTTGACTACGATGAGACTTTCTCACCCGAAGCGATGCTTAAGTCTGTCCGAATCATGTTAGCAATTGCGCATTTTATGATTATGAAATTTGGCAAATGGATGTAAAAACTGCATTCTTGAATGGATTTCTAGAAGAAGAGTTGTATATGATGCAACCAGAAGGTTTTGTCGATCCAAAGGGTACTAACAAAGTATGCAAGCTCCAGCGATCAATTTATGGTCTGGTGCAAGCCTCTCGGAGTTGGAATAAGCGCTTTGATAGTGTGATCAAAGCATATGGGTTTGTACAGACTTTTGGAGAAGCCTGTATTTACAAGAAAGTGAGTGGGAGCTCAGAGCATTTCTAATATTATATGTGGACGACATATTATTAATTGGAAATGATATAGAATTTCTGGATAGCATAAAAGGATACTTGAATAAAAGTTTTTCAATGAAAGACCTCGGTGAAGCTGCTTACATATTGGGCATCAAGATCTATAGAGATAGATCAAGACGCTTGATTGGACTTTCACAAAGCACATACCTTGATAAAGTTTTGAAAAAGTTCAAAATGGATCAGCGAAGAAAGGTTTTTACCTGTATTACAAGGTGTAAGATTGAGTCGACTCAATGCCCGACCACAGCAGAAGATAGAGAAAATGAAAGATGTTCCTATGCTTCAGCCATAGGCTCTATCATGTATGCAATGCTGTGTACCAGACTGACGTATGCTTAGCTGTAAGCTTGGCAGGAAGGTACCAAAGTAATCCAGAGTGGATCATGGACAGCGGTCAAGAACATCCTGAAATACGAAAAGGACTAAGGATATGTTTCTCGATATGGAGGTGACAAAGAGCTAGTCGTAAATGGTTACGCCGATGTAAGCTTTGACACTGATCCGGACGATTCTAAATCGCAAACCGGATCGTGTTTTTATTAAACGGTGGAGCTGTCGGTTGGTGCAGCTCTAAACAAAGCGTCGTGGCGGGATCTACATGTGAAGCGGAGTACATAGCTGCTTGAAGCAGCAAATGAAGGAGTCGGATGAAAGAGTTCATTTCCGATCTAGGTGTCATACCTAGTGCATCGGGACCGATGAAGATCTTACGTGACAATACTGGTGCAATTGCCTTGGCAAAGGAATCCAGATTTCACAAGAGGACCAAGCATATCAAGAGACGCTTCAATTCCATTGGGACCAAGTCCAAGTGGGAGACATAGAGATTTGCAAAATACATACGGATCTGAATGTTGCAGACCGTTGACTAAGCCTCTTCCACGAGCAAAACATGATCAGCACCAAGACTCCATGGGTGTGAGGATCATTACTTTGTAATCTAGATTATTGACTCTAGTGCAAGTGGGAGATCAAGGAAATATGCCCTAGAGGCAATAATAAAGTTATTATTTATTTCCTTATATCATGATAAATGTTTATTATTCATGCTAGAATTGTATTAACCGGAAACATAATACATGTGTGAATATATAGACAAACAAGATGTCACTAGTATGCCTCTACTTGACTAGCTTGTTAATCAAAGATGGTTATGTTTCCTAACCATGAACAAGGAGTTGTTATTTGATTAACAAGGTCACATCATTAGTTGAATGATCTGATTGACATGACCCATTCCGTTAGCTTAACACTTGATCGCTTAGTATGTTAATGCTTTCTTCATGACCCATACATGTTCCTGTAACTATGAGATTATGCAACTCCTGTTTACGGAGGAACACTTTGGTACTACCAAACGTCACAACGAATCGGGTGATTATAAAGGAGTACTACAGGTGTCTCCAAAGGTACTTGTTGGGTTGGCGATTTGAGATTAGGTTTTGTCACTCCGATTGTCGGAGAGGTATCTCTAGGCCTTCTCGGTAATACACATCACCTAAGCCTTGCAAGCATTACAACTAATGAGTTAGTTGTGAGATGATGTATTACGGAACGAGTAAAGAGACTTACGATAACGAGATTGAACTAGGTATTGGATACCGACGATCGAATCTCGGGTAAGTAACATACCGATGACAAAGGGAACAACGATGTCGTTATGCGGTTTGACCGATAAAGATCTTCGTAGAATATGTAGGAACCAATATGGGCATCCAGGTTCCGCTATTGGTTATTGACCGAGAATGGTTCTAGGTCATGTCTACATAGTTCTCGAACCCGTAGGGTCCGCACGCTTAACGCTTCGATGACAGTTCATTATGAGTTTATAAGTATTGATGCACGAAGGTTGTTCGAGTCCGGATGTGATCACGGACATGACGAGGAATCTCGAAATGGTCGAGACATAAAGATTGATATATTGGAAGCCTATGTTTGGACTTGGAAGGGTTCCGAGTGAAAACAGGAAGTTACTGGAACACCGGGGTTTACGGAACCCCGGGGTATATGGGCCTTCATGGGCCACAAGGGAGAAGAGGAAGGGCCGGCCAGGTGGGCTGCGCCCCTCCCCTCTAGTCCGAATAGGACAAGGAGATGGGGCGGCGCCCTTCCTCTTCCCCTCCCAATCCTACTCCAACTAGGACAGGGGAGTCCTACTCCGGTGGGAGTAGGACTCCTCCAGCGCCTCCCAAGGCTGGCCGCACCCCCTTGGCTCCTTTATATCTGAGGCAGGGGGGCACCCCATGACACACAAGTTGATCTACGGATCTTTCCTTAGCCGCAGCGGTGCCCCTTCCACCATATTCCACTTCGGTCATATCGTCATGAGCTTAGGCGAAGCCCGCGCCGGAGAAGTCATATCGTCGCGGAGCTTAGGCGAAGCCCTGCGCCGGTGGAGCATCAACATCGCCACCACGCCGTCAGGTCGACGGAACTCATCCCCGACACTTTGCTGGATCGGAGTCCGGGGATCGTCATCGAGCTGAACGTGTGCAGAACTCGGAGGTGCCGTACGTTCGGTGCTTGGATCGGTCGGATCGTGAAGACGTACGACTACATCAACCGCGTTGTTATAACGCTTCCGCTTTCGGTCTACGAGGGTACGTGGATGGACACTCTCCCCTCTCGTTGCTATGCCATCACCATGGTCTTGCGTGATCGTAGGAAATTTTTTGAAATTACTACGTTCCCCAACACTTTGATCCATCATGCAACTTACAAGAGGTTTTTATATGTTGGCTAAACAAAGTAAACCTAATCCCAAAAATACGAGGACAAAAAGTCTTGTAATGGTATAATTTGATGGTTCATTGTAAAATCCATGCGGGTGCAAACACTCTCGTGTTGTTACAAGTTCATGAAATTTCAGGGATGACCTAAACATCCCCTGTGAGTGATTGAACGAATTCTTTATGAACTCACCTCAAGGGGGGTAGGTAAAGTCTGAGTGACTATGGGGCTACACGTAGAAGCCTCTCCAATGAAGACATATAGTAGTGCCAACAACTTGAACTTTGAGATACATCTCTACTGTCTCCGGCTTAGCTATTTAATTAGTAGTTCCTTATACATGGTCTTGTTTAGTATTAGATATAGCTAGATTGCTTGTCGGTTCGCTCTTATTTGCTTCACCCTTACATAGTATGCAAGATATTTTGTTAAAAATAGATAAACTCCAGTTACCCCCCCCCCCCGCACGCCAACCCATCTAGGATGAGACTCTCTGTACTTATAATCTCTAGCTTTGTTACCGGGATCTAAGCACAAAGACGAAGAACTCTATTCTTGAATGTTTACCACAAGTAAAATTTAGAATGAAAATCAAATTGGCACTATAGGTGGTGAAACAACAATGAATGGTCTCTTCTAAACAGGTGGGTGTACACGCACACCCGTATCATCCCTAAGGGTTTGGAAGATAGGAGGCGGCTAACTTTCCCCCTCAACCCGCTCGTACACCGCGGGCCCAACCCCTCCGTGGGACACTATGCCAACATAACCTGGATTTGTGTGTCTGCTCCGTGTTCCGTAGGGTTCTCGAGTTCCTTCTCATCCGTGAAGATGGGGCAAAGACGTCGATGAGAATAATGGTTCCTCGGCTTTCCCCATGTCGATGGCTTCCATGGGAGGGTGAAAGGATCGATATAGTTGACTAGAGGGAGGGGGGTGAATAGGCAACTAACAATTTTTAGCTTTTCTTTACCAAATTAGGGTTTGCATCAAAGTAGGTTGTCTAGATATGCAACTAGGTGAGCAACCTATATGATGCAACACAACAAGTACACAAGCAAGCAAGAAATACAACACCAAGAAGGCTTACACAAGTAAAGATAAGAAATAACCAAAAGTGGAGCCGGTGAAGACGAGGGTGTGTTACTGAAGTTCCTTCCCTTTGAGAGGAAGTACGTCTCCGTTGAAGCGGTGTGGAGGCACAATGCTCCCCAAGAAGCCACTAGGGCTACCGTATTCTCCTCACGCCCTCACACAATGCGAGATGTCGTGATTCCACTAATGGTGCCCTTGAAGGGCATGATCAACCTTTACAAAAAAGGTTGGGGCTCTCTTCACAACCGAATTGGAGGCTCCCAACGAAACCACGGAGCTTCACCACAATGGAATATGGCTCCGAGGTGACCTCAACCGTCTAGGGTGCTCAAACACCCAAGGGTAACAAAATCCACACAAGAAAGTATGGGGGAAGCAAATATTCTTTGGTGGAAGTGTAGATCTAGGTATCCTCCTTCAATCCCTAGCAAATCAACAAGTTTGAGTGGCTAGAGAGAGAGATCGGGTAAGAGAGCTTGAATGGCATTAATGGTGGAGTGAGAGAGGCAAGAGGTAGGTGTGGTAGGTGGAAGAACCACCCTTATATAGCAAACCCTAAAATCCAACCGTTACTGCGAAAACAACACTACAACGGTACAACCGCTCCTCGTCCCGGTACAACCGCGACTCACGGGTTACCTGCAGGAACCCTATCAAGCGGTACAACCGGGCAGACAGGCAATAGTACTGGTTGTGGAGAACAACCGGAACAACCGACCAGCCACCGCTCAACCACCGCTTTGAAACAGTAGGGTGTCACCCCAGTGTGCGGTGATCGAGCGGTATAGCACCGGTGCAACCGCCTGGCCCTGGTCACTTGGGTGGCTAAGTCCCAAGTGGTAGAACCGCCTAGGGCACCGGTGGTACTGGTGTGCGGGGCACAACCGGACCAACCGGGCCACCACCGCCCAAGTACCGCATCAAAACAGAAACCGGACCGGTTGTTGAGCGGTACTTGGCCGGTACAACCGCCAATGACACACTGCAGTCAAATTTAAGCATGGTGGCGGTACCACCGCCTGGGGGCAGCGGTACAATCGCTTGGTCATGACTGGGCTGTTCAACCCCAGGGTATGACCCCTGTGGTGGTGGTTGCGTTAGTGCCAAGGGCCATCGGTACAACCGCTCGAACGAGCGGTACAACCGCTGGGAGAACACAGCAAACAGTTGAAAATGAAAGGGAGCTCTCTCTCACAAAACAAGGAAGGCAAAGGAGGGTGAGGCAGATGTGTACGTGCAATGATTCCCCCAACTCCTTCCAATGTGGATTCCCTCTTAATAGTACGGGTTCCCTACGGCCAAAGAGATGAACACGTAGAAAAACACTGTCTTCGATCTTTTCCTTCCAGAGAGAATAGCTAACCGATGTAAGCCTAATCACCGAGAAGCTGAAGCACTTAGCACAAGATTAGACCAACAAAGGGTTGTCACCATCATCCAAAACACAAAGTAGGGAAATGTCCTTACAATCTCCCCCTTTTGGTGGATGATGACAACAACACAATTTGCAAGAGAGAGGTCTAGAAAATAAACGGGACTCCCCCTAGATGTGTGCTCTAATTTGAATTTGCTATTGGAATGCAAGTGCACACATTAGGAGCAAGACTCCCCCTAGATTTTATAGACCCACCACTCCTACTAGACATGCGAAATAAGCAATAAGCACATAATAAGAGAGTAAAGACTATAACGATAAATACACGACATTAACGATAATAATGATAAATAGAGGAGTGCATGTCTCACACCATGCAAGTTGGGATAAGCAACTAGGTCCACGATAAGCAACAAGGTCCACAAACTAAAGTTCAACACGAAACACGAAAGAACAAAGCACAAACCCAAGCAAATCCCATGCAAATCCCGAGATCTAATAAACTCTCTCCCCCTTTGGCATCAAGACACCAAAAAGGAAAAGAGCAAAGCTAGCGCCGCAGAGCTCAATAGTCCTCCTTTGACTCCTCGGTCGTATCTGGATCCTCATCATCATCAGACTCCTTATCATCGTCCCGATTAGCGTCCTCCATGATATCATCATCAGCAGCAAAGGAGGTGGAGGGCTGGCGAGGAGCCTCATCATCAGACCAAGTGTCGTGCGCAGAGATCCACCGCTCCTCCGGTGTGATGCTCTTCTCAGAACCACTATGAACAGGCATGTTGAGCTTCATCATAGAATTTTGACGATGCCTGGCATGCTTCTCATTGACATGGGCCTCATACAACTTCTTCTAAATGTCAGTCTGGAGGCAGAAAGTCTTCTTCACTTTAGCAGTGAGCTTGGTCACCCAAGAGGGATTGGCCCCTGGCTCCATCTCAAAGTCCTCATCCTCGGAAGTGGCATAGACATCCTCGGGATCATTAGCAGGAAAGCGAGGCTCGACATGCTTCTTCTTCTTGAGTAGCTTGACCTCATGCACAGTGAGATTATCTGGAGAAGTGAGAAGCTCTCCAGGACGGCGAACATCCCAAACTAAGTTCAGAAAGCACATGATAAACGCAGCATAAATAGGAGCTTTTCTGTAGATGACCATGTTGTACATCTCGTGCCACAGCCAGTTGGACACATCAAACATGCACCAGAGCCCACCTTGGTCTTCATAGCAGCCATCAAGTCAACAAGGTAGCCACGAACTTCATCTTGATTGCCCACCTTGGGCAAAAGCACATTGTGAAACACTCGATGCATGATGTCATAGAGCTTCTCAAGATCCTTGGATTCTCCAATAATACCACGGCGCCGAATGTACAGAGGAGCAAGCTTTTCCTTAGGCATGGTTTCAGGATGGTCGTGGGGACGTATGCCACCATTCCCTTCAAAGACCGGTATCGTCATACCCAATAGCATTGCAAAAAGCCCTCCAGGGTACTTGAAAGAGCTCATCACGGCACATGAACATGAGTGTGCGAGCATCATCTTCTCCAAAATGAACAGTGGCATAAAACTGATGGATAAGCTGAACATCAAAGTCACAGTTGACTGACATGAGCTTGACTAGATCAAACTCCTGACAGAGAGCCAAAGCCTCACCAAAATACTCCAAGTTTGTCCTCCAATGGTCAAGATCAATGGTCCACTACTTGGCATACCTATTCTTGTTGTGCTCAAAGAGTTCATGAACAATCCGCACTTGCATCTCATTCCGGAACTGAAGGGGGGTCCAACGAGGTGCAATGCGAACCTCGTAAGGATATTTTGAACGGAAGGCTTCCCAATCCTTGGCTTTCCACCGGTGCAAGGGCATAACCACACATTGCTTGGCAGCGGCGGACTTCTCATGACAAGTGGGCTTGGTGAGAATAACAACCTCTTCTTCTTCATCAGACGCAACCGGGCACTTGCATCTCCTAGCCCTCTTCTTGGTCTTGCTACGAGGAGCAGAGCGAGAACCAGAGCCACCTGCACACAAACACACGAGAAGAACACAAGAAACCCAGCAAAGATGAGAGGATTGCACACTAGAGCAGTGGAATAGATAGAAACAGGGAAGATAGAACAGTGCTACGTGGTTCAAACACCGGGGTTGTACCGGTTCTACAACCGGTAGTACCACTCCGGCGGTTGTACCGCCCTTAGAGGCGGTAGAACCACTGGGAAAGCAGCACTACCAGTTGGAGAAGGACAAACCATGATATTGGAATCAAACTAACAATATTCTAACTTCTAATAAATGCAAACTAAGCAGGAGGCATATATAGATCTCTTCCACCCAATAGTTTGAACAATAAACGCGGAATGTCAAGTAATGCCCTAGAAGAAGGGAAAGAACCCTAGAACGAAGAACGAATGAAACAGGGCATTACCGGCATCCATGGGAAGAGATCGGGAAGGAGGGGGCCTCCACGAAGCGGATCCACGGAGAGCCCACGGATCCGGAGCACAACGAGTACCCCGAGGCAATGGTAATGGTGACTGTCGGCTAGGGCAGGAGATAAAGGAGGGAAGGGGAGGGCAAAAAGATAACCCCTTCGGCCCCGACCCTATTTATAAGCCCGCAGACGTGAAGCGGTTGTACTGCATCAAGGGGCGGTTGTACCGCTTCCTGGTACTGGTCAGTGGTTGCGGGTGGTACTTCTGTTGCCTGGAAGGCAGCGGTAGTATCGCCTGGAACCAACCGGTAGTACCGGCTAGAAGCACAGCCTGGGGTCGAGCGATGGAACCGCTTACACCCCTGGGAGTCCTCCTGGGACGGTACAAACCGAGTGCACTAGCGGTTGAACCGCTCGTATCACCGGTTGTACCGCCCAGTCAGCATTACTAATACCAAGAACAATATGTGTGCAATTGTATTGGATGGTTTAGGAGATGGAGAAAGGCTTGGGATGGAGCACGACACTGGAATATGGTATAATGATATCCAAGAGAACAAAAAGCAACCAACGAGAGAAACCACAACTTGGAGACCACAACACCTAGTGCCTAAAATAAGACAAAGGCAAAAATAACAAGGACCCAAGAAAACCAATGCCAACTCCCTTCAAAAAGGGAGGGCGGTGGCCGAGGCCACCTATGTTTGAGTCAATTGCTATGGCACCGCGAAGAATTATCCTTGGGCCCATGACCAAAACTAATCTTTGAAGCACAAGTACCATAAAAATGGCTAATGTGAAAGACTTCATCAATTTATGCATAATGGGGGGAGGAAGAGTTCATTGAGAGAACAATACTCCCCCTATGTCCATGCCTACACCTAGAACAAGACATCATGATGAGTATGGTGGGGTGTGCAAAGGTTCAAGCCACATTGCTCGAATCAATGATATTTAGCTCATGCCTTAACTCGCGAAATCTTGCTTCGTCCAAAGGCTTCGTGAATATATCCGCAAGGTTATCATGAGTGTTGACATAGTTGAGCTCGATCTCCCCTCGCCTAATATGATCCCGGATGAAATGATTCCGAATCTCAATATGCTTCGTCTTGAAGTGTTGCACCGGGTTGAGAGAAATCTTGATGGCACTTTCATTGTCACACCAAAGAGGCACTTTGTCACAAATGACACCGTAATCCTTTAAAGTTTGCCTCACCCATAGAAGTTGTGCACAACAGCTACCGGCCGCCACATACTCCGCTTGGTGGACGAGAGAGACACACAACTTTACTTCTTAGAAGACCAACTCACCAAAGAGCAACCAAGGAATTGGCACCCTCCGGAAGTTGACTTCCTATCCACTTTGTCTCCCTCCCAATCGGAGTCCGAATAGCCCACAAGGTTGAAGTTAGCTCCTCTTGGGTACCATAAGCCGAAGTTTGGGGTATGAGCCAAATATCGAAAGATTCGCTTGACCGCCACAAAGTGGCTTTCCTTAGGTGCGGCTTGAAACCGTGCACAAATTACCACACTCAACATGATATCCGGTCTAGATGCACAAAGGTAAAGCAAGGAGCCAATCATGGAGCGATATACATTTTGATCCACCGCTTTACCATTGGGATCTATGTAAAGTTGGCATTTGACGGGCATTGGAGTGGAAGCCGGCTTGACATCACTTAGCTTGAATATCTTGAGCATGTCTTGAGTGTATTTGGCTTGGTTGATGAAGGTTCCTTCTCTTCTTTGCTTGACTTCGAACCCGAGAAAGAACTTCAACTCTCCCATCATGGGCATCTTGAACTTTGAAGTCATGAGAGTGCAAAATTACTCATTGAAAGCTTTGTTAGGGGAACCAAAGATAATATCGTCAACATATAGTTGGCACACAAACAACTCCCCTTTGACCTTCTTAGTAAAAAGAGTGGGGTCGATTTTCCCAATTCCAAACCCACGATCTTGCAACAACTCGGTAAGGTGGTCATACCACGCACGTGGGGCTTGTTTAAGGCCATAGAGTGCCTTATCGAGTTGGTACACATGATCGGGGAAATAGGGATCCTTGAACCCGGGTTTTTTTACATACACCAACTCATTAATAGGACCATTAAGAAAAGCACTCTTCACATCCATTTGTTGCAACTTAAAGTTATGATGAGAAGCATAAGCAATCAACAAACGAATGGATTCAAGGCGAGCAACGGGAGCAAAGGTTTCACCATAGTCGATACCCTCGACTTGGGAGTAGCCTTGTGCTACCAACCGAGCCTTGCTGCGAACGATAATCCCATGAGCATCTTGCTTGTTCTAGAATATCCACTTGGTTCCAATGACATTATGATTCCCCGTTGGCCTTGGAACCAATCTCCACACCTTATTGTGCTCGAAGTTGTTGAGTTCTTCATGCATGGCATTAAGCCAATCCGGATCCTCGAGCGCCTCATAGACCTTTTGGGGTTCAACACAAGAAACAAACGCATGATGTTCACAATAGTTTGCTAATTGTCTACGAGTGCTTACCCCCTTTCGAATGCATCCAAGCACATTCGTCATGAGATGACCCTTGGTAGTGAGCTTGGATGCAATCTTCGCGGCACGACGCTCCAATTCTGTGGCACCCCGGCTCAGAGAAACCGGAACGCACCATATTCCAGCCTAGAGAGCGAGGAGAAGTCTTCTGGAATACGGCACTGCTTAGCATAGAACAAACCAGCTCTTTATTGCAATCTATATTGGGTACAAGGGGGTTACATCGGCACGGCGACACTACTCCTGCCACGGTTGCTCCATGCAAGCAGCAGAACAACACGATGCAGCGGAATGACTACTGGCAGCGGAAAAGCTACGACGGTGGGGAACTCCACTCCGCAGGGACTCTGGCTGGAACGCTTATCCTAGCGCGCAAACAGGGGATCCACGGCAAACAAGAAATCAACCGCATGTTCTCGCAAACCGGCATGACATGCCGTGTCAAGACATTGAATGTACTTGCAAGCTCACAAAGAACCAAAGCAATCAAGACAAACAATAGCATGGCAATTACAGGTTAACAAGGATTAACATGATACTATCAGATCAATCATAGCATGAACAAGATGATACAACTAGAACAATACGAGCATGGCATAAACATATGAACATGATGATACTAGCATGCAACATGATGAAACTATCATGCACCAACTTACTCTGTTCGGGTTACCTCGTAACCATCACATGCATCACTTACCATCACGGACATCACACGATCATCTCAAGATCCAATCAAGATTGGTATTAATAATACCATAGTAATCATTTATAACCACAAGGAGCTTGACCTTTACCCTTGACTCTTGCATAACATCCCCAAATATCCAACAAGTTCGTATTCACGATACCACAGTGATCCTCTCACGGTCACATAGATATCAACCAACTTCTTTCATCATCGAACCGGGGTTGTTATTAAGCACATCATTATTATTACTGTTGCCCCATAGTGTGACCGACACGAACTGGGCCCATATCCGCGGGCACGGCTATCGATAGATTTAACACAAACACACACTCTGCAGAGGTAGCACACTGTACCCACACCACGAAACCCATGGCCTCGCACTCCCATTCGGGTGGACCAATGGTGTTCCGACAAATCCGATCTATTGCCATGGCACTCTCCTGGCCACTCCGACCAACACCCCTTTTGGGTTCGGTCCTGGGTGGCCCATGCCTACCAAAGGTCTTACGGCCACCGTCGTGGCAAAAACGGTCCCAAACGGGGACAAAGCGCGCAAACAACTCAGGCTCACAAGGCATATGCCGTCCTACCTGGCCAAGGTAGCGCCCTCGCATAACCTTCCCTATGTTGGAGGCACTGGCGAGAGGCATGACAATAGACCCGTTAGGGCCTTCCCCATACAAAAGGCAAATGTGGTTGCACTTGTCAGCTCGATTTGGTGGCACCATGACTCAGCCAACAGCTGTTCAAGTTCAAGTTAATCCGGTTAAACTTGAATGCAATATGCCGAGCCATGATAAAATAGCATGATGCAACTACAATGCATGAACATGATATCAACATGAGCATGGGGGTGCAACATAATCAACGAGCATAATAACAACATCTAATCATTTAACCAGATGAGCATGGCATACTAACGAGCATGAATATCACAACTAGAACACTACGCATAGCATGACATGAACACTAGCATCCATAATAAATATCATGCAAACGATAAAACTACCATGCAAATATTTAACCAACTCGGTACAAAATAACATGCATAACAACTAAGACTTAATGCATTTATAGTCATGCAATCAAAACCATCACCAACATGTATTATTACCAAGCATGGCCAATATTAAAGTATTACTAGCATGAAGAACATAATAACAGAGTGCAAGAAAAACAAAGCATGACGGTAAACACCGATCCATAAGCATAACCAAAATACCGACAATAGCAGCAAAGCAAACTAACAGTTATTTAAGATTCAAGTTGAAAACCAATGCTTCTGCATGGCTATCATTCAAATGGTGGTTGTGGCTTGCTTGGGGATGAAGAAGGCTCCGGGGAGAAGTGCGGAACGACCGCGGAAAGAATCACCAGAAAGGGTACTCTCTCTGAGGGGGCTGATTAGGGCAAGGGCAAAATGGTCATTTTCAGAATGTTGAAACATAGTGAAAATGGTACCAAAAGTTTGGGCTCGAAGAGACGAAGACATGGGCGTTGGAATCACCTAAATCGGAGTTACGGTTGCGGAGATATGAGGGTTGGAACATCAGGGACTTTTCTGTAAAAAGAATATTCACAGACGGGTCCTTTAGTGGATAAGGCAGAGGTGCAAATTGGAAATACACTTTCGGTAGATGAAAACGTACTCGCCCAATTATGTCTCCACTTGCCACGTCAGCGGGCCGGGTCAACGCGGGGCCGGCTCCTGGCTCACTGGCGCGTGGGGCCCGCAGCCAGCTGGCAGGGGGCGTCGTCGTCTTCATCTCCTTCTCGCACGCGCGAGGCAGAGGAGAGGGGCGGCTCCCGACGGAGATTGCCGGAGCTCCAAGCCGACTCCCGTGGAGCTCAGCATATGGATGAGCTCAGCGCGGCGAGACACACACACGGATCCCATCCACAGCCGGCGGGGTGGACCGGGACGAGAGCAGCTCCAACGCCGACGGGTGAGGCTTCGGGTGGAGTTGGGCTACGGGGCTGCGAGGCACTCCGGCGAGGGGCAAGTAGGTGGGGAGGATCAGAGGGTTGAGGGGGCTCCTCTGGTGGGGTCAGGAGGAAGAATGGAGCTCGGGGTTGGGCCAATTAAGGCGGCGGCCGGCGATGGCCGTGGTGGTCATGTCGGGACAGGAGAGCTCCATGGGCTCGAATGAGAGGTCGGGGAGGGAGCTGAGAGTGAGGGGAGGCTGCTGGCGTGCTCGGAGGGGCTTGGGTCTGGCTTAAATAGCCGGGCGAGGTCATGGCCGAGCTGGCGTCACTGCGGACGCGTGTGCTCGCGCATGAGCTCGGGGAAGACGACGGGGAGGGAACGGACGAGCGCCAGGGGTTGATACATCTCCAACGTATCTACTTTTCCAAACACTTTTGCCCTTGTTTTGGACTCTAACTTGCATGATTTGAATGAAACTAACCCGGACTGACGCTGTTATTAGCAGAACTGCCATGAGTTGTTTTATGTGTAGAAAAGAAAAGTTCTCGGAATGTCCTGAAAATCCACGGAGGCACTTTTTGGAATATATAAGAATTATTGGGCGAAAGAAATACACCAGGGGGCCCAGGGCCTGTCCACGAGACAGGAGGGCGCGCCCCCCTATCTCGTGGGCCCCCTGGACCTCCACCGACGTCAACTCCAACTCCATGTATTCACGTTCGGGGAGAAATGTCGGGACCCCGATCTAAGTCACACCGATCTAGCATGTAACACATCATATCACTTTGCGGCCTCACGCACGGTATTCCCACGGGTGTCGCCTTACCATGGCCCGGGAACGTTTGCGCCTTTTGGCTCACGTATATGATAGTGTCGCTAGCATCCATATGACAGAGAACCCGGCCGACATGACTAGTCGTGAACCCAAAGTGGCACTAACCTATAGGGATAGGCATACATGAATCACATCGAGCATGTCGGTCATCAACGTATGAATTGGGCTGTAGCACTCGGGCTAACAGGACTCCGGTATCCCGGCTGTAGCGAGCTAGGCACGACTCGAATGTCACCGCGTGACATTTCCCGAGGGATGTATATAGGAACGAAGTGAAACACATGCCGACCAAATCAAGTGTCCAAGCAGTAGTGTGGGCTAACAGGACTCCGTGAACCGGGCAGTAGCGGACTACTATCGCCGGAAGCACGAGACTACATTTCCCACAAGAGAGGCTACCAAGGATAAACAACTAGGTTGTCGGATCCCACACATAGCAATACAAGTTACACGACGATAACATGCAAGTATGTGCTGTACAACATGGCATCACAACATAACGCAAACTCATATAGATAAAGGCTCAGAAGAGCCACATAGCATTTAATACAAACAGGGGTCACATGACCCATCATTCAGAGCATACAAGCAACAAGCGGAAGCATTACATGTCCGAGTACGCATAACTACAAAAGAAAAAGGCTGAGAAGCCGACTATCTACAAGACCCTCCCAAGGGTACAAGATCGTAGCTGAGGTAACAAGCTACTCGTCGAAGTCCAAGCGGAACTACTAGTAAGACCGAAGTCTCCGCTGCAAAAACATAAATAAAGCAACGTGAGTACAAAGGTACTCAGCAAGACTTACATCAGATCCTATTATACATGCATTAGTATCAAGAAGGTAATGTGGAGTTTAGTTGCAGCAAGCCAGCTTTGACTCTGTGGCTATCCTGTTCTACGACTACAAGAACTTCTTTGAGGTGATATGTCGCACACGAGTCCACTAGTCACCACACAATACACTACTATGGATTCATCCCCGTCTCCATACGAGAAGGCCATCCATAGCACTCACACTTGTCATGAGTATTTTAGAGTATCCACTTCAAGTTGTCAATGTACCACGTAAGCATCCAAGAAGTCCATAACCGAGGACACGACTATTCGAATAGATCATGATAACCCTGCAGGGGTGTACTTCTTCACACACGCTCCCGCCACTTACCGCCATATACACGCCATGTATCTCGCAACCTTCAAGCTTAAAGTTTGGCGAGGGTGTCGGCCACGACCGACTAACCACACAAGACTCTAGTCCAGGTTTATCGCCTATTCGGGTTCCATCCGCAAGGATATCCGGCCGGGGTGTCTCTCACGGCCCCAAACGATGTGTGCAGGGTTCTCGAGCCCACCATCCGGGTGCCACTCGGTACACCAGGCCATGTGTGCCTAGTCTGTCCCAAGCCCACCCTGCGGGTGCCACTTGGTAGAAAAATAGCACTACCTACAAACACCGTAAACTAGTTGCGACTCGGACAGAGATCAAGTTGATTAATAAGTCGAGAGGGGCCGAGTTACCGGAACCCAATGTGTGGTAGTATCGAGTCATTGGACAACATACATAGAACTCAGTGCTTAAGGACGGTTCCAGTGAGACAACCCACCATGTACTCCTTCATGGCCTCTCACCGCTACCTTTACCAAATCGTGTTCACACACTTCACTCTCAGCATCAGAACATATCGTAACACTCCAATTCATTCCCAATGAACCAGACCTGACACAACTGTAAGCAATAGCAGTCATAGCATGGTAGGAACACAACATGGCTCAATCAACTCCTACACATGCTAGTGGGTTTCAACTATTTAGTATGGCAATGACAGGTCATGCAGAGGAATGGGTTCAACTACCGCAGCACAAAGTAGCAGATGAATCGTTGTTGTCCTAATGCAATAACTGAGAGCAGGAGCGAGTGAGTAGGATTGTATCGGAATGAACAAGGGGGTTTGCTTGCCTGGTAAATCAACAAGGGAGGCACTGCTTCACAGACAGGTACTCTGGAACGTCTACGGAGCAGGACCTATCGAGAAGGAACGGTGCCGGCAATCAATACACAATCATATGCAACAATATGATGCATGAACATGACATGTAGATGTGATACTGTTTGAGCTAATGCAACTAGTATTCAAATTGAATGAAGTCCATTTGAACCAAAGGTTCAAATGCAACTCCAAAATAAGCTCTTATAAATGCCATTCATGTGTTTTCACCTATACAGCAAGTATAAGTTGTTTTATCATGCATGAAACTCGTACAGATGTGTAGATTGCATTTTTCTGATAATTTTTCATATATAATTTATTTCAATCTGAGCTACGGTTGAATTTATATGATTTTTAGAAGTTTATAACATTTTCTGGAATTTCCTGATTTATTTTAATACCAGAAAATCAAATATCGCACAAGATCGCGTAAGCATGACGTCAACGAGTCAATCGGCTGATGAGGTCAAACCGACGTGTGGGGTCCACACGCCGGTGACACGGGTTAAACAGGGGTTATTTGCTTAATTAAAAGGATTAGGGGTCAGCCCACCGGTCGATTCGGGGGTTAGTTAACGGTGATTAGCCTTAAGCTAATCACCTGACCCACGGGGCCCACCTGACGGGCCGGCAAGTCAAAGGGTCAAACCCCACCGGCGTTAAGCCGCCGGCGAGGTCCGAACGCGGAGCGCCACTTAAAACGGGCTACGGTGCCCGTTCGCAGCTGCGGGCGGGCTCGATCGAGAGCCCAGACCACCAGCGTCAGCGGTGGTGCCACCGGCCTGGGTGGCGGATGCGACGGCGAGGAGCTTCGGCTGGCGGCCGGAGTTCGGCCGAGGAAGGGCACAGCGCTGCGGTGCACGGGGGCGGCGGCTAAGAGCACCGGGGCGTAGCCCGAGCTCGTCCGCATCCAGCGGAGGCGACGGGAGGTCGCACGGTGGCCGGAGCTCACCGGAGCAAAGCTCGCGGCGGCGGCCGGAGCTCGGCTTGAGCGGCAGAGGGGCTGGAGGGCGCAGAAGAGCAGGGGAGTAGGGGGAATCGACGGCGGGGCTCACAGCGGTCTCAATGGCGTTGTCAGCGATCTCGGGGAAGGCCGGACGGCGGCGTGGCGGCGAGGACGATCTCCGGCGACCGGAGGTGAAGAAGGCGACGATGGCGGCTCTCCAGGGCTTCCCGCGTCTCGCGGCTTGGCGTAGATGACGAGGGCGATATGGCGGAGCTCGTGGACTCCACGTAGGGGCGAGGGGACGGCGGGGAGCGCGTGGCGGTGAGCTGCGGCGGCGGCAGCGCTTCGGGCGCGGGGAGAGGGAGAGGTCCAGGGGAGGAGGGAGAGCGAGAGAGAGAGAGTGGGGGAGGACCGGGGCGACGCGTGGCGATGCCCGGTGCATCCAGGGCGATGAGGAGGACGCAGAGGTGGTGGTGGCGTGGCGCCCATGCGCTGTGGCGGCTGCTGGCGGCCACACACCTGGCCGACTGGCGCCAGGAGGACGACAGCGGTGGTGGGCTAGGCCGCCTGCTGGCTGGGCCGGCCTGCTAGGCCGCTGGGCTGCACAAGGGCTGCGTGTAAGTCCGTAAGGGTTTTCCCTTTTTGTTTATTTCTTCTATTTTCGACATTTTTTGATTTAGTTACAATACTAAATCATTTTATTTTCTTATGCCAATTTTTGTAGGAGCTATTTATATTATTTCAGAACTCCTCAACAACTAGCATAATTTTTGGACATATATTATATATATAACATATATATATCCAAGGCAAATATTTATGCATTAATTCAAATGGCCAAAATAAATACTTCGAGCTCCCAAAAATATTGGTTGGAATTTTACCTCGCCAATATTTTAGAGAAAACAGAACATTTTCTTGGGCCAAATTGAAGCAATTTTTATTTGGGTCATTTTAAATGATTCGAGGGTTTCACAAATCCTCATTTCAATATTAAATGGAATTTAAACATGATGCACAAATGACTAGCTAGCCTAGGTCATACCGGACTAGGGATGTGACAACTCGCCTCACTTGAAAGAATCTCGCCCCGAGATTCGTGGGTCGACGGAAAGAAAGCGGGTACTCAATCGAAGACGATCTTCTCGCTCCCAAGTAGCTTCTCTCTCGGAATGATGAGACCACTGAACCTTGAGAAACTTGATGTTCGACGTCGGGTAACACGCTCGCTTGATCAAGAATGCGAACCGGTACTCTCGGTATGTGAGGTTATCTTGGAGATCAAGCGTTTCGTGGTCCACTCCACGGATGGGATCCGAGAAGCAACGCCTGAGTTGAGAGACGTGGAAAACATCATGAACTCGAGAAAGATGTGGGGGTAGTTCCAACTGGTAGGCAACCTCTCCTCGTTTAGCGAGAATGCGAAAGGGACCAATGTAACGAGGAGCCAACTTGCCCTTGATACCGAAACGATGGGTACCCTTTAGAGGAGTAACCCGAAGGTAAGTCTTGTCGCCAACTTCATAAGCCACTTCCTTATGACGACGGTCATACTGGCTCTTTTGACGAGATTGGGCTGTTTTCAAATTCTCACGAATGATGCGAACTTGCTCTTCTGCCTCCTGGATCATATCCGGTCCAAAGAATTGTCTTTCACCGGTTTCTGACCAGTTCAAAGGTGTTCGACATCTTCGCCCATAGAGAATCTCAAAAGGAGCTTTCTTGAGACTGGATTGATAGCTATTGTTATAAGCAAACTCGGCGAAAGGAAGACATTTCTCCCAATCCATTCCGAATGAGATAACGCAAGCTCTGAGCATGTCTTCGAGAATTTGGTTGACCCTTTCCACCTGACCACTCGACTGAGGGTGGAAAGCAGTACTGAAGGAAAGATGGGTGCCCATGGCAGTTTGGAAACTCTCCCAGAAAGGAGAAGTGAAAAGACTGCCACGGTCTGAATTGATCTCTAGTGGAACACCATGAAGTGACACTATTCGAGAAATATATAAGTCAGCGAGCTGACTAGCGGTGATACTCTCTCGAACAGGAAGGAAGTGAGCCACTTTGGAAAGACGATCAATGACTACGAAGATAGCATTATTCCCTTTCTTGGTCCTGGGAAAGCCGGTGATGAAGTCCATACCAACTTTATCCCATTTCCACTCAGGAATGGCTAAAGGCTGAAGGGTGCCGAAGAGGCCTTTGATGCTCTGCTTAACGCTGACGACAAATGTCGCAGCTTAGCAATAAACCGAGCGATTTCTCTCTTCATCCTAGTCCACCGTAACCTCTGGCGAGGTCCCGATACATCTTAGTACTACCGGGATGAATTGTGAGAGGGATTCATCGCCTCCTTAAGAATCAGCTTGCTGCATCTGTTGACTCTTGGGAACCACCAAGCGGTTCCCAAAGTAAACAACACTCGCTCATCCATAGAGAAACAACTAGCTACTCCCTTGGCAATGTTTCTCTTGATCCGGTAATCCCGTATCATGCTTCAGGCTTCTATGATATGATCCACAATAGTAGGTTTCGCCACCAAGGTAGAAAGGAACCGTGAGGAGCAATGTGAAGGTTAAGCTTACGTAATTCCTCATGGAGAAGTGGTTGACCTCGCCGCAACATGAGATTGTTGCAATAGGATTTACGACTTAGCGCATCAGCCATGACATTGTCTTTGCCTGGGGTGTAGGTAATCCCTAGATCATAATCTGAGATCAACTCCAACCACCGTCTTTGCCTAAGGTTCAAATCTGGTTGGGTGAAGATATATTTGAGACTCTGGTGATCGGTGTAGATCTCGCAACGTTTACCAAGAAGGTAATGTCGCCAGGTCTTGAGTGCATAGACTACGGCTGCAAGCTCTAGATCATGTGTAGGATAATTCTCCTCATGTGGATGCAACTGACGAGATGCATAGGCAATCACATGACGATCTTGCATAAGAATGCAACCTAGTCCCTGTCGTGAGGCGTCGCAGTAGATAACAAAGTCTTTAGTGAAATCCGGTGGCACAAGTATGGGAGCAGAAGTCAGGCGTCTTTTCAGTTCCTGAAAACTGTACTCACACTGTGGGGACCACTCAAACTTTTTATCTTTCTTGAGAAGTTCTATGAGGGGTTTAGCTACTTTGGAGAAGTTTTCAACAAAGCGGCGACAATAGCTGGCTAGACCAAGGAAACTCCTAACTTGTTTAACGGTTTCAGGTGGAGTCCAATCAAGTACGGCCTGAACTCTCTCGGGATTGACAGCAATGCCCTTACCAGAGATTACGTGGCCTAGGTAGGTCACTTCTGGCAACCAAAATTCACACTTGGAGAACTTGGCATAAAGGCGGTGCTCTCTAAGTTTTCCTAACACAAGTCTAAGATGTTCGGCATGCTCTTCCTCGTTCTTCGAGTAAATAAGAATATCATCGAGGTAAACCACGATTTAATTTGTCTAAGTACTCCATGAAGATCGAGTTCATCAAGCGGAGAATGTGGCTGGGCGTTGGTTAGACCAAATGACATGACGGTGTACTCAGATCGCCATAACGAGTGACAAAGGCTGTTTTGGGAATGTCTCCATTTCGATCTTGATTTGGTGGTAGCCTAACGTCAAATCCATCTTGAAAAGATCGAGGATCCAGCGAGCTGATCATACAGATCGTTGATCCCGGGAGCGGATACTTGTTCTTTATCGTGACCAAATTAACGGACGATAATCTACAACCATCCGTCCGTACCATCCTTCTTCTTGACGAAGAGGACGGGCAAGCCCAAGGAGAAGAACTAGGACGGATGAAACCCTTTTGCAAGGACTCATCAAGTTGTTTCTTAAGATCGGCTAGTTCTAAAGGTGCCATCTTGTAAGGTCTCCTAGAAATTGGAGCAGTTCTCGGATAAGATCTATGATTTAACTCTACATCTCTCGCTGTGGAACACGGCAGTTCCTCCGAAAGACATCCGGAAAGTCACGGACTACCGGGATATCTTCAAGGTCCGGAAGAGGGCTGGCATTAAGAGAATAGAGTTGACGCTTTGCAACTCTAGTGGAGCGGTGACTATCTTGCCGATGGGTGTGTAAGCTGAACAGATCTGGTGTAACAATCAATCTTGGCATGATGAGCTGTCATCCAGTCCATACCCAAGATGATGTTAATAACTGAGGACTTGAGGGCTACAAGTGATGCAAGGAATACAAGTCTATCAACAAGGATTTCATTACCATAGCTGATTCTGGTGGTTTGCCATCTAGACCCTGGGGTTTGGATTTCAAGCGGAGTTGGCATATCACAGAATGACATGTCGTGCAAACGAGCATAGCCTTCAGAAATGAAAGAATGAGATGCTCCAGTATCGAATAGAACCGAAGCTGGATGGCAGTTGACAAGGAGTGTACCAAGAACGACATCTGGATCATCATGAGCGTCTTGCTGAGACGTGATGCACACGTCCACGTTCAGTGGGAGCTGACTTGACATTGATCATCTTGCTTGATGGCTTAACACAGCCAACAGTCTTCTCGGTGGGGTGGAGCATAATCGCTTGAGAGCGCCACGTGCATAGTGTCCTGGCTCTCCGCATGTGAAGCAAGTCCACAAGTAGGACGTGGACCGCATTGACAAGTGGCCTACCAATAGGCCTGGGTGGAGCATGTAATCTGAAGCGGGTGAGGCGCCACATGGGATGGCCTCGTGAATATCCGGGTGGAAGAGCAGAGTTCGAATCCAAATCCGCGCTTCGCGAACTAGAACCGGAGGAAGAAACCAAATCACGGTGTGCTTACGAGACTCCTCGTAAGTGAGCTGAGCTGTCTCCGCATTAATGGCCTTGTTCACAAGAGCCTGGAATGTATCACAATGATGTAGGTGGAGATCACGACGCAACTTGGGGTTGAGACCCTTCCGGAACCTAGCCTGCTTCTTGGCGTCCGTGGACACCTCTTCTAGAGCGTAGCGGGCGAGGTTCTCAAACTCTCTACTATAAGCATCAACAGCCATCTTACTGGGTGAAACTACAGAACTCTTCTCTCTTGCGATCGATGAGGGCTTCAGGAATGTGATGCTCGCGAAAAGCCTCGGTGAAATCTCTCCGGTAGGAATCGCCAGTGGAAGCATAGCCTCATAGTTACGCCACCAAAGACTAGCATGACCTTCCGTGGTATGCAGCATAGGTGACCTTGTCACTTTCAGCCACGTTCGCAGAACGGAGCTTGCGTGTGAGACTACGGAGCTACCATCATCTGCATCGAGTGGCTCGATGGAATGATGAAAGGTAGGGGTGCAAGCGAATGAAGTCATGAATGGTTGCGCACTTTGAACTGTTGTGCGGTGTTCTCTCGACACGTGCCAACAAGCGTTAGACTCACGCTTGTTTCTCTCCATCTCTAACATGAACTCTGCCAACGAAGGCTGCTCGGGAGGATCCTCATCCCTACCATCTCCGTGGTTCTGGCTACAAGCAGCAGAACTTCGCTTAACTGATGACATCCTGAGAAATGAAACCAAGGACGGAATCAACATCACTACATACTGAAAAATGTAGGACACAGAAATTAGTAACTCTCGAACTCCTGGGGCAATTCCGGCAGCATAACGGCAGTAAAATGCTCAAAATGAGACATCCTGCTAAAATGGGGTAGTATCATACCCAACATCACCACTCAAGGTTCTGGGATAGTACTAAACATACTACACCGGAAGTACTCGAAAACTGGGGTATGACTCTGATCAACCAATCCTATGGGACTACGGAGTAGTAACACGTGATCCTGATAGACAGAAGAGAAAGCCTAGTTCCTTAACCCCGTAGGAAAAAGTAAGATGACTCAGATTAGAGGGCCATGAGGTAAAGGAGTAAAAAGAGCCTTACGTTCCCTTCCACAATCAATTCCCTTACATAACTAAAGAATTTCTAGAATCAACTTCGACCGGGTTGGCTTGGAAATCCTACAGGCAGCCAGGCTCTGATACCAAAGCTGTCGGGACCCCGATCCTAAGTCACACCGATCTAGCATGTAACACATCATATCACTTTGCGGCCTCACGCACGGTATTCCCACGGGTGTCGCATTACCATGGCCCGGACAGTTTATGCCTTTCGGCTCACGATATGATAGTGTCGCTAGCATCCATATGACAGAGAACCGGGCCGACATGACTAGTCGTGAACCCAAAGTGGCACTAACCTATGGGGACAGGCATACATGAATCACATCGAGCATGTCGGTCATCAACGATGAATTGGGCTGTAGCACTGGCTAACAGGACTCCGTATCCCGGCTATAGCAGCTAGGCAGGACTCGAATATCACCGCGTGACATTTCCCGAAGGGATGATATAGGAACGAAGTGAAACACATGCCGCCAGATCAAGTGTCCAAGCAGTAGTGCTGGGCTAACAGGACTCCGTGAACCGGGCAGAAGCGGACTACTATCGCTCAGAAGCACGAGACTACATTTCCCCATAAGAGAGGCTACCAAGGATAAACAACTAGGTTGTCGGATCCCACACATAGCAATACAAGTTACACGTACGCATAACATGCAAGTATGTGTTGTACAACATGGCATCACAACATAACGCAAACTCATATAGATAAAGGCTCAGAAGAGCCACATAGCATTAATACAAACAGGGTCACATGACCCATCATTGAGAGCATACAAGCAACAAGCGGAAGCATTACATGTCCGAAAAGTGCATAACTACTGAAGAAAAAGGTTGAGAAGCCCGACTATCTACAAGACCCTCCCAAGGGTACAAGATCGTAGCTGAGGTAACAAGCTACTCGTCAAGTCCAAGCGGAACTACTAGTAAGACCAAGTCTCCGCTGCAAAAACATAAATAAAGCAACGTGAGTACAAAGGTACTCAACAAGACTTACATCAGATCCTATTATACATGCATTAGTATCAAGAAGGTAATGTGGAGTTTAGTTGCAGCAAGCCAGCATTGACTCTGTGGCTATCCTGTTCTACGACTACAAGAACTTCTTTGAGGTGATATGTCGCACACGAGTCCACTAGTCACCACACAATACACTACTATGGATTCATCCCCGTCTCCATACGAGAAGGCCATCCATAGCACTCACACTTGTCTTGAGTATTTTAGAGTATCCACTTCAAGTTGTCTATGTACCACGTAAACATCCAAGAAGTCCATAACCGAGGACACGGCTATTCGAATAGATCATGATAACCCAGCAGGGGTGTACTTCTTCACACACACGCTCTCGCCACTTACCGCCATATACACGTCATGTATCTCGGCAACCTTCAAGCGGAAGCCTGGCGAGGGTGTCGGCCACGACCTGACTAACCACACAAGACTCTAGTCCAGGTTTATCGCCTATTCGGGTTCCATCTGCAAGGAGATCCGCCGGGTGTCGCCACGGCCCCAAACGATGTGTGCAGGGTCCCCGAGCCCACCATCCGGGTGACACTCGGTAAACCAGGCCACGTGTGTTTAGTCTCCCCTAAGCCCACCTGCCGGTGCCACTTGGTAGAAAAATAGCACTACCTACAAACACCGTAAACTAGTTGCGACTCACGGACAGAGATAAAGTTGATTAATAAGTCGAGAGGGCCGAAGTTATGGAACCCAATGTGTGGTAGTATCGAGTCATTGGACAACATACATAGAACTCAAGCTTAAGGACGGTTCCAAAGTGAGACAACCCACCATGTACTCCTTCATGGCCTCTCACCGCTACCTTTACCAAATCGTGTTCACACACTTCACTCTCAAAGATCGTAACATATCGTAACACTCCAATTCATTCCCAATGAACCATACCGACACAACTCTAAGCAATAGCAGGCATAGCATGGTAGGAACACAACATGGCTCAATCAACTCCTACACATGCTAGTGGGTTTCAACTATTTATCGTGGCAATGACAGTCATGCAGAGGAATGGGTTCAACTACCGCAGCACAAAGTAGCGGATGAATCGTTGTTGTCCTAATGCAATAACCGAGAGCAGGAGCGAGAGAGTAGGATTGTATCGAATGAACAAGGGGTTTGCTTTCCGGTAAATCAACAAGGAGGCACCGCTTCACGCATGTGTACTGAACGTCTCGGAGCAGGGACCTATCGAGAAGGAACGGTGCCGGCAATCAATACACAATCATATGCAACAATATGATGCATGAACATGGCATGTAGATGTGATGCTGTTTGAGCTAATGCAACTAGTATTCAAATTGAATGAAGTCCATTTGAACCAAAGGTTCAAATGTAACTCCAAAATAAGCTCTTATAAATGCCATTCATGTGTTTTCACCTATACAGCAAGTATAAGTTGTTTTATCATGCATGAAACTGGTACAGATGGGTAGATTGCATTTTTCTGATAATTTTTCATATATAATTTATTTCAATCTAGCTACGGTTGAATTTATATGATTTTTAGAAGTTTATAACATTTTCTGGAATTTCCTGATTTATTTTAATACCAGAAAATCAAATACTGCGTCAGCACTGCGTAAGCATGACGTCAGCGAGTCAACTGCGGCTGACTGGGGTCAAACCTGACGTGTGGGGTCCACACGTCAGTGACACGGGGTTAAACAGGGGGGGTTATTTGCTTAATTAAATAGGATTAGGGGGCTGGGGCCCACTGGTCAGTGTCAGGGGGGGTTAGTTAACGGTGATTAGCCTTAAGCTAATCACCTGACCCACGGGGCCCACCTGACGGGCCGGCGAGTCAAAGGGTCAAACCCCACCGGTGTTAAGCCGCCGGCGAGGTCCGAAACGGCGGAGCGCCGCGGAAACGGGCTACGATGCCCCGTTCGCAGCGTGCCTGGGCTCGATCGAGAGCCTGCACAGCCAGCGTCAGCGGTGGTGCCACCGGCCTGGGGTGGCGAGATGCGACGGCGAGGAGCTTCGGGCGCGGCCGGAGTTCGCCGAGGAAGGGCACAGCGCTGCGGTGCACGGGGGCGGCGGCTAAGAGCACCGGGGCGTAGCCCGGGCTCGTCCGAATCCAGCGGAGGCGACGGGAGGTCGCACGGTGGCCGGAGCTCACCGGAGCAAAGCTCGCGGCGGCGGCCGGAGCTCGGCTCGAGCGGCAGAGGGGCTGGAGGGTGCGAAGAGCAGGGAGTAGGGGAATCGACGGCGGGCTCACAGCGGTCTCAATGGCGCTGTCAGCGATCTCGGGAAGGCGGACGGCGGCGTGGCGGCGAGGACGATCTCCGGCGACCGGAGGTGAAGAAGGCGACGATGGCGGCTCTCCAGGGCTTCCCGCGTCTCGCGGCTTGGCGTAGAGGACGAGGGCGATATGGCGGAGCTCGTGGACTCCACGGGGGGGCGAGGGGACGGTGGGGAGCGCGTCGGCGGTGAGCTGCGGCGGCGGCAGCGCTTCGGGCGCGGGGAGAGGGAGTGGTCCAGGGGAGGAGGGAGAGCGAGAGAGAGTGGGGGAGGACCGGGGCGACGCGTGGCGATGCCCGGGGCATCCAGGGCGACGAGGAGGACGCCAGGCAGGCTGGTGGCGTGGCGCCCATCTTGCTGGTGGTGGTCTTGCCGGCCACACCTGGCCGACTGGCGCCAGGAGGACGACGGCGGTGGTGGGCTGGGCCGCCTGCTGGCTGGGCCGGCCTGCTAGGCCGCTGGGCTGCACAAGGGCTGCAGGTAAGTCCAGGTAAGGGTTTTCCCCTTTTTGTTTATTTCTTCTATTTTCTGACATTTGTTTGATTTAGTTACAATACTAAATCATTTTATTTTCTTATGCCAATTTTTGTAGGAGCTATTTATATTATTCCAGAACTCCTCAACAACTAGCATAATTTTTGGACATATATTATATTTATAACGTATATATATCCAAGGCAAATATTTACTGCATTAATTCAAATGGCCAAAAATAAATACTTCTGAGCTCCCAAAAATATTGGTTGGAATTTTACCTCTGGCCAATACTTTTAGAGAAAACAGGAACATTTTCTTGGGCCAAATTGAAGCAATTTTTATTTGGGTCATTTCCAGAAATGATTCTAAGGGTTTCACAAATCCTCATTTCAATATTAAATGGAATTTAAACATGATGCACAAATGACTAGCTAGCCTAGGTCATACCAGACTAGGGATGTGACAAGGAAAAAATCAGAGAGAAAGTTTCATCGCGTTTTACGACACGCAGCCGCCGCGAAGCCCTAATCTCTCTCGGGAGGGCTGATCTGGAGTCCGTTCGGGGCTCCGGAGAGGGGGATTCGTCGCCGTCGTCATCATCAACCATCCTCCATCACTAATTTCATGATGCTCACCGCCGTGCGTGGGTAATTCCATCGTAGGCTTGCTGGACGGTGATGGGTTGGATGAGATTTACCATGTAATCAAGTTAGTTTTGTTAGGGTTTGATCCCTAGTATCCACTATGTTCTGAGATTGATGTTGCTATGACTTTGCTATGCTTAATGCTTGTCACTAGGGCCAGAGTGCCATGATTTCAGATCTGAACCTATTATGTTTTCATGAATATATGTGTGTTCTCGATCCTATCTTGCAAGTCTATAGTCACCTATTATGTGTTATGATCCGACAACCCCGAAGTGAAATAATCGGGATACATCTCGGTGATGACCGTAGTTTGAGGAGTTCATGTATTCACTATGTGCTAATGCTTTGTTCCGGTTATCTATTAAAAGGAGGCCTTAATATCCCTTAGTTTCCACTAGGACCCCGCTGCCACGGGAGGGTAGGACAAAAGATGTCATGCAAGTTCTTTTCCATAAGCACGTATGACTATTTACGGAATACATGCCTACATTACATTGATGAATTGGAGCTAGTTCTATGTGACCCCATGTTGTAGCTATTACATGAGGAATCGCATCCGGCATAATTATCCATCACTGATCCATTGCCTACGAGCTTTTCATATATTGTTCTTCGCTTATTTACTTTTCCGTTGCAACTGTTACAACTACTAAAAAAACCCAAAAACATTTATCTTTACTTTTGCTACCGTTACCTTTATTATCATACCACTTTTGCTACTAAACACTTTGCTGCAGATACTAAGTTATCCAGGTGTGGTTGAATTGACAACTCAACTGCTAATACTCAAGAATATTATTTGGCTCCCCTTGTGTCGAATCAATAAATTTGGGTTGTACTTCACCCTTGAAAGCTGTTGCGATTCCCTACACTTGTGGGTTATCAAGACTAATTTCTGGCGCCGTTGCCAGGGAGCATAGCTCTATTCTCTAAGTCACTTGGGATTTATATCTGTTGATCACTATGAAGAACTTGAAAGATGCTAAAACCAAGATTTTTCCCTCAACTACGAGGGGAGGTAAGGAACTACCATCTAGCTCTGCACTAGATTCTCCTTCCGTTATTAGTAGGCTTGCGACACCTAAACCTGCTACTGCTATGAATTCTGATATGTCGCATGTTATTGATGATGCCACATCTACTATGCATGATGAAACTACTTCTGCTCGTGATACTACTTTGCTGTTAGGTAAATTTCTTGATGAGCAACTTGCTAGAGTTAGGGGGAATGAAAATATTGAAGATGCTATTATTGATGATAGTGATGATGAAAGTTCTCCCAACGATTATGTATTGCCTGTTGTTCCTAAGGGTTATGTTATGAACGAAGAAGCTGCTAGGGAAACCTTTGCTTGCAATGATAGATATGATCTTAAGAAATTATTAGCTAAATGGAAGCAGCAGTCTCTTAATGCTAGAATGAAACCTGACCCTGCTTTTGCTACTTCACCTATCCGTGTTACTGATAAGGATTATGAATTCTCTGTTGATCCTGAGATTATTACTTTAGTTGAATCTGATCCTTTTTATGGCCTTGAATCTGAAACTGTTGTGGCACATCTTACCAAGTTGAATGATATAGCTACCCTGTTTCCAAATGATGAGAAGTCTCGCTATTATTATATCCTTAAGATATTTCCGTTCTCGTTAAAGGGAGATGCTAAGACTTGGTATAATTCTCTTGCTCCTGGTTGTGTGCGTAGTCCCAGGATATGATTTATTACTTCTCTGCTAAATATTTCCCTGCTCATAAGAAACAAGCTGCCTTGCGGGAAATATATAATTTTGTGCAAATCAAAGAAGAGAGTCTCCCACAAGCTTGGGGGAGGCTTCTCTGGTTACTTAATGCTTTGCCTGATCATCCTCTTAAGAAAAATGAAATACTTGATATCTTTTATAATGGACTAACCGATGCTTCCAAGGAATACTTGGATAGTTGTGCTGGTTGTTTTTTCAGGGAAAGAACAGTCGACGAAGCTGAAATACTGTTGAATAATATGTTGACTAACGAAAATAATTGGACTCTTCCCGAGGCAATTCCTGAGGCAATTCCTGAATCAATTGAGCCAACTCCTGAGCCTATTCCTAAATCCACTCCAAAGAAGAGAGGTGTTTTATTTCTCAGTCCTGAAGATATGCAAGAGGCAAAGAAATCAATGAAAGAAAAAGGTATTAAAGCTGAAGAGGTTAAGAATTTACCTCCTATTGAAGAAATACATGGTCTTAATATACCGCCTGTTGAAGAACCACAATGTCTTGATAACCCGACACAGGTAGTAAAGGTAAATTCTCTCTATAGATATGATAAAGTTGAAATACCCTCTACTAAATTTCATAGCCCATGCTTAGATGAATTTGATGACTTTATGGCTAGACAAGAAAGTTTTAATGCTTATGTTGGTAGAGAGTTAAAGAATAATGCTTTCGAGATAGGACGTGTAAGTGATAATCTGGTTAGAGTTAAAGGTGAACTTCACCTCGTTAGCAAATATGCTTCTATGGTTGCTACTCAAGCTGAGCAAGTACTTAAAGCTCAAAATGATTTGCTTGATGAATTAAATAATAAAAATGACTTTGCTGTTAGAGTGGCTACTAGAGCTGGTAGAATGACCCAGGAACCTTTTGTATCCTGAAGGCCACCCTAAGAGAATCGAGCAAGATTCTCAGAGAAATAATTTAGAGGTACCTACTTCTTCTAAAAAGAAGAAGAAGAAGAAAAATGATAAGGCTTTGCATGCTTCTAATGAACCTACTGTAGACACACCTGAGAATCCCAATAATATTTCTATTTCTGATGCTGAAACTCAATCAGGTGATGAACATGAACCTAGTGATAATATTAATGATAATGTTCATGTTGATGCTCAACCTAGCAAAAACAATGATGTAGAGATTGAACCTGCTGTTGATCTTGATAACCCACAATCAAATAATCAACGTTATGATAAGAGAGATTTTGTTGCTAGGAAGCATGGTAAAGAAAGAGAACCATGGGTTCAGAAACCCATGCCCTTTCCTCCTAAACCATCCAAGTCAAAGGATGATGAGGATTTTGAGCGCTTTGCTGAAATGATTAGACCTATTTTCTTACGTATGCGCTTAACTGATATGCTTAAAGTAAATCCTTATGCTAAGTATATGAAGGATATCATTACAAATAAAGACAGATACCGGAAGCTGAAATTTCCACCATGCTTGCTAATTACACTTTTAAGGGTGGAATACCAAAGAAACATGGAGATCCGGGTGTGCCAACTATACCATGCTCCATTAAAAGAAATTATGTTAGAACTGCTTTATGTGATCTTGGAGCCGGTGTTAGTGTTATGCCTCTCTCTTTATATCGTAGACTTGAATTGAATAAGTTGACACCTACTGAAATATCTTTGCAAATGGCCGATAAATCAACTACTATACCTGTCGGTATTTGTGAGGATGTGCCTGTTGTGGTTGCAAATGTCACTATCTTAACGGACTTTGTTATTCTTGATATTCCTGAGGACGATAGTATGTCTATTATCCTTGGTAGACCATTTTTGAACACTGCAAGGGGCTGTTATTGATTGCAACAAAGGCAATATCACTTTTCATGTTAATGGTAATGAGCATACGGTACACTTTACGAGGAAACAATCTCAAGTTCATAGCATCAATTCTATTGAAAAAGTTCCAACTATTATTTTTGGAGGTTTTGAATTTCCTCTCCCTACTGTCAAGAAAAAGTATGATATTCTTATTGTTGGGGATTTTCATATCCCCGTTGAGGTAACTTAGTGTTATTCGAAATTTCTCCGGTTCCGTGTTACTCGGAATGAGTTTGTTAAGAAGACTTGATCAACCTTGTTAGTGGATTCATTTTGATGATCACGAGATGGATGAAACTAGAAGGCACAATCTTCTGTACCCACTTTTTACTTTCTGTTTTTAGAATAAATAAAGCAAAAATAGTATTATCCGTCTGTTTTCTGAATTATCCGTGCATTAAAAAATATCCAGAAAATAAAAGTGCTCCAAATGCCCTGCAAATTTAGTATGATTTTTTATGGAATATTTGAGGATTTTAGGCACTGAAAACACTCGAGGAGGGGCAAGCATCAGGCCACGAGAGAGGAGGGCACCCCCCCCTATAGGGCGCACCCCCTGTCTCGTGGGCCCGTGGTGGCCCCCCTCTACTTATGCCAGCACCCACCCACTTCATCTTCTACCCAAAAAAATCCCCATCCAGCTCAAGCACGAGTTCTAGCTCGTTTTGCTGCGATTTTCGATCTCTTAGCTCAAAGCTCCATTCACAAAACTGCTTTGGGAGATTGTTGCTTGGTATGTGACTCCTCCATTGGTCCAATTAGTTTTTGTTCTAGTGCTTTATTCATTGCAAATTTTTGCTGCATAGGTGACCATGTTCTTGAGCTTGCATGTTAAATTTATGAGGTCCTAAGCAATTCCAGTGCATGATATAGGCTCTAGGCACTTGTAGGAGTAGTTGCTACCAATCTTGTTCAGTTTTATTCACTTTTATTTTGAAGTTACTAAAATTTCAGAAATTTTCAGAAAATGTGAAGGAAACTTTTGAGAGGCTCTTCTAGCCAAAACTCTCAGGAAAAACAAGCCAAAGAGAAGGAAAAAGCCAAGTATAATCTTCCTCCCTTAGCGGAAGTACGGTCGTGTGAATGGCCATGTGAGGATTTCTTGAAAGAAGCTGGAATTCATGAAGATTTTTATTGCCTCACCGGTTTCATTAACGACCGGATCGATCAGTATCTCTTAATCACCAATACTTTCGTGCATAACTTTTATTATTATCCTAAGAAGTCACCGCCTGTAGTATCATTTCATTTATATGATGAATTCAGAGAAATGTCTTTACGTAATTTTTGTGCGGTGTGTAGGATACCTTATGAGGGAGAATTAGAGGAACCCCATCGTAAAGATGTGGATGGCTTTGTTAATACTATCGCTGTAGAGGAGCCAAAGATGGACTCCGAGGCAAAAGTCTCTAGCATACACTTTCCTATTTTACGCTACTTTGCCATATTTGCTAGTAGATGCTTGATTGGACGTGGAAATAGTGGAAACTTAAGTGTTCCTGATATTATCATTCTTCAACATGCTTTGTTTGGAGACAATACTTTTAGTATGGGTGCCGTTGTTGCTAAACGGCTAGCCCTGAATCGATCAAAAGGCCCTATATTTGGAGGTATCTATGATGCACGTCTTGCTAGATATTTTCAGATACCCATTAGGCATCTTGAGAAAGAGGGGACAATATTGCCTCCTCACATTTTAGATTACAAGAGCATGGTAGCACACAAATTTATTGTTGACAATGAAGATAGGATGCTTTTGTATAAACTTAGATTTAATAAGAAACACTTTGAGATTATTATTTTGCCTGCGCCTTTGTTGTTTGATTCGCTTGCAGAAAATTTTCTTGTCACACCGGAAGCGGTGAACAATCATCGAGCCCAAGCTTTTATTCTAGAACCTGAACCTGAGCCGGAACCTGAACTGGACCCTTATTGTGCATCATCTGTCAAGTGGGGTCCGAAGATGACTAGCCAGTGGTATCCTGATTACACCTCCCACTACACCAGGGAGAGTAGCGGCGGTCCTTGGTACTAGACCAACTTAGGCCAAAAGCCTAAGCTTGGGGGAGTACGTATTTCTCACCGACTTTACATTCATGTTCATACACTAGTCGTCGGTGCTCATACTCTTTCATTGTATTATCCATGCTAGTTTAAATTTCTTTTTCTAGTTTTCTTCTTGTGTGTTCGATAAACTTTAAGAAAAAACAAAAAATTAGTTAGTTTAAATTCCATGCTTGTAGTAGAAATTAAAATGAAAACCCAAAAAGATTTCTAGTTCTTCTTCTTACTTGTTGGGAGCTTTCCCGTGTAAATAGTTTTATTTTCTTTTCTTTCCTTTGGGGGTCGAGAAGACCATATTGAAAATGTTTAGTGGCTCTCATATGCATGATTGTTTATTTAACTTAGAGCTCATATTACTTGTCTTCTCTTTTGAGTTGAATGCTTGCAGATTCCAGCTTAGTCCAATGCACGTGCACTCTTATTATTATACACATCGTTCAGTCGTGCAAGTGAAAGGCAATAATGACGATATATGATGGACTTATTGGGATGAGAAAAGCTGGTATGAACTCGACCTCTCTTGTTTTTGTAAATATGATGAGTTCATTGTTTCTGAGTCAGCTATTATGAAGTAAACATATTTGCAATGACATTTAGAGATTATAGTTGCTTGAGCCATGCTTGATTAGCTATGAGTTATAATGGTTTACCTTGCGTGCCAACATGCTATTAGAATGATTATGATGTGGTATGATGGGATGGTATCCTCCTTTGAATAAATTGAGTGACTCGACTTGGCACATGTTCACGCATGTAGTTGAATCAAATCAACATAGCCTTCACGATATTTATGTTCATGGTGGATTATATCCTACTCATGCTTGTATTCGGTGTGAATTAATTTTAATGCATGTTTACGACTGTTGTCGCTCTCTCATTTGGTCGCTTCCCAGTCTTTTGCTAGCCTTCACCTGTACTAAGCGGGAATACTGCTTGTGCATCCAAACTCCTTAAACCCCAAAGTTGTTCCATATGAGTCCACGATACCTTCCTATATGCGGTATTTACCTGCCGTTCAAGTAAATTTGTATGTGCCAAACTCCAAACCTTCAAATGAAATTCTGTTTTGTATGCTCGAGCAGCTCATGTTACAACTAGGGCTGTCTATATCTTCCATGCTAGGTGGGTTATTCTCACGAGGAGTGGACTCCGCTCCTCATTCACGAGAAAGGGCTGGTAACCGGGATGCCCGGTCCCATGATCCAAAAAGATCAAAGCAAATCAAAATAATTAAACAAAACTCCCCCAGGGTTGTTGTTAGTTGGAGGCACTCGTTGTTTTGAGCAAGCCATGGATTGATGCTTGTTGGTGGTTGGGGGAGTATAATCCTTTATCATTCTGTTTGGGAACTGCCTATAATGCATGTAGTATGGAAGATACAACCAAATCATAGTTGTTGCGTTGACAGTGAAAGTATGCCGCTCAAAATGTTATTCAATCTCTATTTTAAAATCGAGCTCTGGCACCTCTACAAATCCCTGCTTCCCTCTGCGAAGGGCCTATCTATTTACTTTTATGTTGAGTCATCACCCTTCTTATTAAAAGCACCATTTGAGAGCACATCTTGTCATTTGCATTCATTACTATTGGTTTATATTGGGTATGACTTGGTGGATCTCTTTTACCATGAATTACAATGTTTAGTCAGTCCTTGATCTTTAAAGGTGCTCTGCATTTATGTTTTGCAGTCTCAGAAAGGGTTAGCGAGATACTATTTTGTTATATCATGTTATAATTGTTTTGAGAAAGTGTTGTCATCCGAGTTTTATTATTATGGCTCGCTAGCTGATTATGCTATTGATATGAGTAATTGTGAGACCTAGGTGTTATTGTGAGTATGGTTAGTTCATAATATTTGCTGAAACTTGAATGCTGGTTTTTCATGTTTACAACAACAAGAGCAAACAGAGTTTGTAAAAGCTTTTCTTTATCACTTTCAGTTTATCAACTGAATTTCTATAGGACAAGCAAAGGTTTAAGCCTGGGGGAGTTGATACGTCTCCAACGTATCTACTTTTCCAAACACTTTTGCCCTTGTTTTGGTCTCTAACTTGCCTGATTTGAATGAAACTAACCCGGACTGATGCTGTTTTCAGCAGAACTGCCATGATGTTGTTTTATGTGTAGAAAAGAAAAGTTCTCGGAATTTCCTGAAAATCCACGGAGGCAGTTTTTGGAATATATAAGAATTATTGGGCGAAAGAAATACACCAGGGGGACCAGGGCCTGTCCACGAGTCAGGGGGCGCCCCCCTGTAGGGCGCGCCCCCTATCTCGTGGGCCCCCTGGACCTCCACCGACGTCAACTCCAACTCCATATATTCACGTTCAGGGAGAAAAAATCAGAGAGAAAGTTTCATCGCATTTTACGACACGGAGCCGCCGCCAAGCCCTAATCTCTCTCGGGAGGGCTGATCTGGAGTCCGTTCGGGGCTCCGGAGAGGGGGATTCGTCGCCGTCGTCATCATCAACCATCCTCCATCACCAATTTCATGATGCTCACCGCCGTGCGTGAGTAATTCCATCATAGGCTTCCTGGACGGTGATGGGTTGGATGAGATTTACCATGTAATCAAGTTAGTTTTGTTAGTGTTTGATCCCTAGTATCCACTATGTTCTGAGATTGATGTTGCTATGACTTTGCTATGCTTAATGCTTGTCACTAGGGCCCGAGTGCCATGATTTCAGATCTGAACCTATTATGTTTTCATGAATATGTATGTGTTCTTGATCCTATCTTGCAAGTCTATAGTCACCTATTATGTGTTATGATCTGACAACCCGAAGTGACAATAATCGGGATACTTCTCGGTGATGACCGTAGTTTGAGGAGTTCATGTATTCACTATGTGCTAATGCTTTGTTCTGGTTCTCTATTAAAAGGAAGGCCTTAATATCCCTTAGTTTCCACTAGGACCCCGCTGCCACGGGAGGGTAGGACAAAAGATGTCATGCAAGTTCTTTTCCATAAGCACGTATGACTATTTACGGAATACATGCCTACATTACATTGATGAATTGGAGCTAGTTCTATGTCACCCTATGTTATAGCTATTACATCAGGAATCGCAACCAGCATAATTATCCATCACTGATCCATTGCCTATGAGCTTTTCAAATATTGTTCTTCGCTTATTTACTTTTCCGTTGCTACTGTTACAACTACTACAAAAACCCAAAAACATTTATCTTTACTTCTGCTATCGTTACCATTATTATCATACCACTTTTGCTACTAAACACTTTGCTGCAGATACTAAGTTATCCAGGTGTGGTTGAATTGACAACTCAACTGCTAATACTCAAGAATATTCTTTGGCTCCCCTTGTGTTGAATCAATAAATTTGTGTTGTACTTCACCCTCAAAAGCTGTTGCGTTCCCCTACACTTGTGGGTTATTAGGGGTCACGGAGACGAGCGGAGTGCTCGGGGACAAGGGAGGAAGAAGACACCGAGGAGGAAGACCACCCGGTCACGGGCGCGCACTGTTTCTCGACGGGGACGGGTCACCGGGGAAGAAAACGGAGGGGGCAAGTGCTCCAGAGGGACGGCGATGGCTCGGGGAAGCTGCTAGACAAGGCTAGACGACGAGGGGACAAACGCATAACGAGGGGGGAAGATGACAGAGGCGCTAGAGCGCGCGGGTGACATGCCAAAACGGTGGTCACCACTGTGACCGGCAAGGAGGGGACGCAAGAGGCAGGGAAACATTGTCTAGTGTTTAGTCCTTTCATACTAGAGGCCGAGGGAGTTGATGGATCGACAAAAGGAGCCAAGGTGATGCGTGAGTGATCGACTGAAGTTTTCTGTATCAGTTTTGGCTAAGTACTGCTGATCAACAGGGATTTGATTGGGTCAAATGGAGTTGTCTGGGAGGTTTATATTAGGAAGGACTACGGTTCTGGAAAAGTTGAGGTGATTTGGATCAAGAATTAATACACTTGCTTTGCAAATGCATAAACTGGTCCAGAATAGAGATGATGAAGTGGCACTCACTAGGAGTAACCACTTGAGCTGAAAATGGGCAAGGCTAGATGATTTGGTCATATGAAGATGCTGTAAAGGTTTCATACCAATTGGATAAACCAAAATGGTACTTCCTTCACAAACATTTCCACTGACCAGAAACTTGCAAAACTTCTAGAGGGAAAATGGCTAGATGAAATATGCCCAAATTGGGTGGAGATAGGTTATATGGATAAGAGAAGGCCTAGGAAAACTTACAGCCATAAAGGAGCAAGATAAAATATACTTGCTTCACAAACTGAGATTTTGGACAGAAATAAAGGTTTGAAGCTGTGCTCACATGGAGGCATTACATGATCTCAACTTTGGTGGAGGGATATGATTTGATTATATTGAGGATCATGCAAAAGTGCAACTCATTTGGATATGTCTAGCTTGTACCTCCTTCACAAAGTTTCTCTCTAGACAGAACCTTTGGAAAATCATAATTAAATGACTACTAGGCAAATGAGGGTGCATTTTGGCATGTGGCAATGATATGGACAAGAAAATATGTCCAAGGAGTTTAAGGTCAATTGGGATAAGGAAAATAGCACTTGCTTCACAATGTGCCATTTAGGGCAGAATAGGAAATGAATTATTTGAGGATGATGAAAAACATGGCAAATGAAATGTTTTGCCATATTTGAGGAAGATATGACCCAAACAATTTATGAGAATTATTTGGGAATTTTAGGAGTGATGGAAATATAGGTTGCTTCACAACCTGGGGCAGGCAGGGTTATTCCTTTAATAGAAAAAGGAATATTCTGTAGCAAAAGAATTTTGGGATTGGGCTAGGATGGAAATGATATGATCTAGGGAAGGATTTGAGGATGACAAGCCACTCTGGAAATAAAGAAGAGGGCATCTTCTTCAGCTTCCAGACCATAAAGCCATGGAGAAAGAAAACTCAAGCAAAAACCTCAGAAAATCAAGAGAAAAAGAAAGGGCCAAAAATCAGGCTGTGACAAATTCCTCCTTAGGAGTGAGTTGAGGAGCGGTTTGATCATCTTGAGAGTCATCTTGAGCTTGTTCTTGATCTTTAGGTTGCTCTTGATCTTGAACTTGCTCGAAGGTGAGAACTTGACGTTGGGCATCACTTGGTGGTTCAACACCATCTTGAGGTTGACCTTGCCCTTGATCTTGTTCATGAGGTTGAGGGCCTTCACTTTGTTCTTCGGAAGCGTGTGGGTCTTGGGTTGGTGATGGTTCCACTTGAGTGGAACATTTCCTTCTCCTTTGGCCATAAGGGGTTCCTCAACGGGTAGGATAAAACCAACACCCATTCTTCTTATGGCTTGGGGAGGAATTTCATCACCTACATCACAAGTACCACTTTGCTCCACATGGGAGCCGTTATTCTCATCAAACTCCACATGTGAGCCCCTAGACTTATTGAGGACACGGTAAGCATGTGAGTTTGTAGCATAACCAACAAATATGCCAGCATAAGCTCTAGCCTCAAATTTAGACAAACGGACACCTTTCTTGAGAATGAAACACTTACACCCGAATACCCGAAAGTACTTGAGGTTGGGCTTGTTACCAGTGAGTATATCATATGGAGTTTTGTTCAAGCCTTTTCTGAGATAGAGCCGATTGGATGCATGACATGCGATGTTAATGGCTTCGGCCCAAAAGTTGTATGGAGACTTGAACTCCGCCATCATGGTCCTTGCCGCATCCATCAACGTTTGGTTCTTCCTCTCCGCTACACCATTTTGTTGAGGGGTGTAAGGTGCGGAACATTGATGCTTGATCCCCTCACCACTAAGAAACTCATCCAAGGTGTAGTTCTTGAACTCTGTGCCATTGTCACTTCTTATCGTCAAGATCTTTGCATTGTGTTGGCGTTGAGCTTCATTTGCAAAGTCAATGACGGTTTGTTGGGTCTCACTCTTCCTCTTGAAGAAGTATACCCAAGTGTACCTTGAATAATCATCCACAATCACCAAGCAATACTTTCTACCCCCGAGACTATCAAAGGATGGAGGCCCAAAGAGATCCAAGTGAAGGAGCTCCAAAGGCCTCTTCTAGTAAATGATAGTCGTGGGAGGGTGAGCCTTCTCATGTAGCTTTCCTTCGATACAAGCACCGCAAGCACGATCTTTGGCAAAACTAACATTTGTTAGTCCACGGACATGGTCCCCCTTGAGAAGACTTTGCAATGATCTCATATTGACATGGGCTAAACGGCGATGCCAAAGCCATCTCACGTCAACTTTAGCCATTAGGCATGTCGCGGTCTTAGTGGGTCGCTCTGAAAAGTTAATCACATAGAGACCGTTCTCGACATGCCCAACAAATGCTACTTTAAGAGTCTTGCTCCACAAGAGGGCCACGGTATCAATATCAAAGAAAGTGGCAAAGCCCATGAGTGCAAGTTGACGAACGGAAAGTAAATTGTATGCAAGGGACTCAACAAGCATGACCTTCTCGATCGTGAGATCATGAGAAATGACAACCTTGCCAAGTCCCAATACCTTATAAGATGAGGCATCACCCAACTCGACATTGGTGGGCATAGATGGAATCTTGTGCATGTCCACCACCAAGTCCTTTCTTCCGGTCATATGATTAGTGGCTCCACTATCGAGCAACCATGATCCCCCGCGGGAAGCAAACACCTACAAGAGATCAATGCTTGGTTTTAGGTACCCATTTTGTAATGCGTCCTTTGATGTTAGTAACAAGGGTCTTAGGAACCCAAATAGACCATTCAATGTACTCATAAGGTGAACCAACAGATTTAGCATAAACATGCCCATCACTAGCACGGCATAACACATAAGAAGGGTTAAATTCGCCGGCTTTGTTGGAAGGGGTGGCACTGCCCTTCTTGACACCACCACCCTTCACATTGCTCTTCTTTTTCCTTAGAAGCACCCTCTCCCTCTTTCACAAAAGTTTGCTTGAGAGGAGGAGGTCGTTTGGCCTTGTCATTCTTCTTCTTGTTCTTGGACTTGGGTGCGAACCCAATTCCCTCCTTGGCCACAACTTCCTTTTGATTGCTCAAAAGGTCATTGAGATTCTTCTCACCTTGTATGAACGACACAAGGCCTTTCACAAGTTGCTCCTTCAACTTTGCATTCTGCTCAACCAGATGCACATGCTCACAACAAGGGTTAGTAGCATTTGCATTATCAATTAAAACCATATGAGGAAAAGTGGCTTTCTCCTTGGTTAGCTTCACTTGGAGTTGATCATGAGACTCTTTAAGGCCAGTATGAGTACCCTTCAAGGCCTTGTGAGCCTTGTCAAGTATATCAAACTCCTCCTTGAGTCTAGCAAGATCAACCCCAAGTTTGGCCTTCTCGGAATTTAGCACACGAGATACAAGAAGAGCATGCTCAAGCTCTTTCTTCAATTTAGCATGGTCATCATTGTGTGACTCCTCAAGAGCCAAGCGATGACCGCGCTCTTCCTCAAGTGCATTAGAGAGATCTGATATCTCATCGGCATAGTCACGACTATGCCCCTCCATCTTAGAGATGGCTTCTTTGTGAGCCTCGATCATGTCATTGGCTTCACCAAGTTGTTCCAAGAGAGCAACAAAGTGCTTCTTGGATTTACCCTTGAGCTTACTCATAAAAGTCTCAAATTCATTTTCCTCCTCATTAGACCCCTCATTTTCGTCAATGCAATCCATCAAATAAGGATTAGTAATGATGGTAGTTTTGATGTTGGGGGTTACCTTGTTGGTGGCTTTAGCCATGAGGCACTTGGCGGTGATGTTCTCATTGGGTGAGTCGAAGAGGGACACTCGTGGAGTTGTCGCAATGGAAACGGAGGCCATAGCAACCGACTCACCGTCTTCATCATCATCATCATACTCATTGTACTCTTCTTGTGCCACCAACCCCTTGGGAGGAGTCTTCTTGGTGAAGTTTCTCTTGTTGGGGAAGGACTTGGCCTTGTCTTTTCGGATGAGCTTGCCACCATTGTCTTCCCTCTTCTCATATGGGCATTCCGCAACAAAGTGGCTCACATTGCCACAATTATAGCAAGTCCTCACACGTTGCTTGCCCTTCGTGCCACTTGAGTTGTTATTGTTGAAGTTCGGCCTTGTGTTCTTCTTGCTCCAAAATTGCCTTGAAGCGAGAGCCATGTGCTCATGATAAGCATACTTTGTATCTTAGGGGTTGCTCTCCTCTTCTTCCTCTTCGTCCTCTTCTTCCACACTCGCCTTGGCATTCAAGGCAAGGTTGGGCTTCTTTGCTCTTTGAGAACGCAACACGGCATTGTCGGTGGTGTTGTCCAAGATACTCATTGCCACAAACTCATCCAACACTTCACTTGAGGACAAGGTGTGGAAGTCCGGCCTTTGACGGATGACAGAGGACATGGCCTTATGGTAAGGCATCATGGCTTTGAGAAACTTTCGCTTGATCCAATTTTCATTTGTATCCTTGCTCCCATGATCTCGGAGTGAGAGCGCGAGAGTGGTTAATCTCCGGTAAAGCTCACGAGGTTCTTCACCTTCATTCGTTGAAAATTCATCGGCTTCGTCTTGCACCACTTCATAGTTGGAGCGTTGAATGCTTGCGCTTCCCTTGTAAAGGGAAACAACATGGTGCCATGCTTCCTTTGCCACGGTGAAAGGTTGGAGATGCGCAATATCTTCGGATGGGATTGGATCTTGGATGATGAAGAGAGCATTCTCGTTGAATTGATGATCCGCGGCTTCTCGAGGGGTGAAGTTGCTTGGGTCATGCGGATAGAAACCTTGCTCAATGATTCTCCAAAGATTAGTATTGACATGATTTAAATGACTTTTAAAGCGATAGACCCAAGAGTCAAAATCCTAATTTTTCACAATCTTAGGGGGAGAACCGGCATGATTCAAATGAGTAGAGGGAACCGGTCCTCCATAAGTAAGTGGAGATTCAACATGGGCATAGATGCCATTTCCACTTCTACCACTAGATGAAGGAACTTTGTCACTCATAGCTTCCCCTTTGTCGGAGATAGCATCCGTCACCTTGTTAGCAGGATCACCCACTTTCATTGGTGAGGTGGATAACTTGAGGCCTTCTAAAAACTTGTTAAACATGCTTTCAACCTCGGTCGTCATGGAGGTTTTCAATGTGTCCAAAGCCGCATTGAACTCCTCACGAGAGACCGAGGAACCGCCATCGGCCGTAGACGAGGACGGAATCACACCGGGGTGCTCCTCCACACCGTCTACGGTGTCAACCATACTCTTCGGACGGCAAAGTCCTTAATAAAGAGACGAGGCTCTGATACCAATTGAAAGGATCATTATAGTTGACTAGAGGGGGCGTGAATAGGCAACTAACAATTTTTAGCTTTTCTTTACCAAATTAAGGTTTGCATCAAAGTAGGTTGTCTAGATACGCAACTAGGTGAGCAACCAATATGATGCAACACAACAAGTACACAAGCAAGCAAGGAATACAACACCAAGAAGGCTTACACAAGTAAAGATAAGAAATAACCAAAAGTGGAGCCGGTGAAGACGAGGGTGTGTTAGCGAAGTTCCTTCCCTTTGAGAGGAAGTACGTCTCCGTTGGAGAGGTGTGGAGGCACAATGCTCCCCAAGAAGCCACTATGGCCACCGTATTCTCCTCACGCCCTCACACAATGCGAGATGCCGTGATTCCACTAATGGTGCCCTTGAAGGCGGCGATCGAACCTTTACAAGCAAGGTTGGGGCTCTCTCCACAACCGAATTGGAGGCTCCCAACGAAACCACGGAGCTTCACCACAATGGAATGTGGCTCCGAGGTGACCTCAACCGTCTAGGGTGCTCAAACACCCAAGAGTAACAAAATCCACACAAGAAAGTATGGGGGGGGGGAGCAAATATCCTGTGGTGGAAGTGTAGATCTAGGTCTTCTCCTTCAATCCCTAGCAAATCAACAAGTTTGAGTGGCTAGAGAGAGATCGGGGAAGAGAGCTTGAATGGCATTAATGGTGGAGTGAGAGAGGCAAGAGGTAGGTGTGGTAGGTGGAAGAACCACCCTTATATAGCAAACCCTAAAATCCAACCATTACTGCGAAAACAGCACTGCAACGGTACAACCGCTCCTCGTCCCGGTACAACTGGGACTCACGGGTTACCTGCAGGAAACCTATCAAGCGGTACAACTAGGCAGACAGGCGGTAGTACCGGTTGTGGAGAACAACCGGAACAACCAACCAGCCACCGCTCAACCACCGCTTTGAAACGGTAGGGTGTCACCCCTGTGTGCGGTGATCGAGCGGTATAGCACCGGTGCAACCGCCTGGCCCTGGTCACTTGGTGTGATGCCCGAGTAATCAAGCTACAGTAACCCTCTAGTAATGATGCCATGTCACCTCAATTTCTGTTGTTAATCTCGCGTTAGTTCAGAACCGATCCAAATTCAAATTTGAATTAAAGTCAAAACAATTAAAGTTTTCAAAAGTCAAAACTAGATTGTTCCTAATGTGTCAAATAATCTATAATAAATGTTGGTGAAGAAATCAACTTTTAATAAAATACTTAAATGCACTAAATAAACTAAAACAGCGATAAAACAATTATCTAAAATGCTTTGAAAATAATAAGCAAATGCAAAATACTTTATTTAAAGTGCCAAAATATTTGGGGCCGTGACCTATTTAATAGCACTAAATAAGTTGTCGTTTCTAAATTTTATGAAACTGAAATAAAAGAAAACAGAAAAGATATAGAATAAGCAAAAAACAAACAAAAAAACAAAGGAGGCCACCCCCCGGCCCCACTGGGCCTTGGCCTAGATGGCCGGCCCGGCCGCCCCCCTTGGCCTATAACCCCCACCCCCCCCCCCCCCGACCGAACCCTAGAGCCCCATCCCACTTCCCCCACGATCCCCACCCTCTACCTCCAGCGCCGTTACAGGAGAGGGCGCACGATCCCCATCGCTCTCCCCACTCTCCCCTCACTCCTCTTCCCCCACCCGAGGACCCGATCTGGATCGGGGCGCTCGCCCCCCCCCCCTCCCACGATCCCGATGACCCCGTCGCCCTGACACCCATCGCCACCACCACGCCGTCGCCCGCGACGCTGTCGCTTCGCCGTCCCCGTCGTCGTCGCGTGCCATCGCACCGCCGCCCTCGTCGGCGGCGGCTCGAATGCAGCTCCGACCGCACCACCGGCGCCCTTCCGCCTCCTCGAGCCCGCTGCCACTCCCCTGCATCGCAAGTGAGGACCGACCTCCATCTCTCCCTCTCTCTACTCGCCGTACGCCTCGTGCCCTCACAGCCCGCTGCCGCTCGTCGCGCCCTTGCCTTCCTCTGCATGTGCCGTCCGCGCCCTTGGACGCGCCTCCATGCGCGAGGCCGCGCCCCGAACGAGCCTTCCGCACCGCACACCCATGGTCGCGCCCCTGCTAAGCTGCTGCCACTGCCCAGCGTCGCCCCGTCCGCTTCCGGCGCCGCTTGCCACAACCCCCACCACTGTGACCCCGCCTCGTCGGTGCCCTGCATGTGCCCGATGGGCGTCCACGCGACCGGCGCCCCACGGCGCCCCGACGGCCTCCGCTGGGTTCGCCCGTCGGCGCGCGCGCCCGTGCCGTTATGGGCCCCAGGGCCAATAGCGGGGCCCCACGCCCAGAACAATTTTTAGAAAAATAATAATTAAATTAGTTATAATAATAAATAAAAATATTAATGATTAAATTAAATAATTAATTAATTAATTTAATTATCTTAATGGACTCAAATTAATTAACCTAATTACTTATTTAAATTAACTAATCCTGTTAGTTGGCCTTAGTCTATGACAGGTGGGTCCCATTGGACCCACAGGCCAGGTCTGACTCTGGTTAGCTGGGTTTGACCGGCTGATGTCATGGTGATGTCATGCTGACATCACCTTTCACTGTTCTGGATAATGCTCAAATTAAATAATTAAATAAATTCTAAAAATGCTTAAAAACTTTGAAAATTAATAGAAAATAATCCGTAGCTCGGATGAAAAAACTTTGTACATGAAAGTTGCTCAGAACGACGAGACAAATCCGAATATGCAGCCCGTTCGTCCGCCACACATACCTAGCATAGTGAACACGCAACTTTCCCCCTCCGGTTCGCCTGTCCGAAAACGCGAAACACCGCGGATACTTTCTCGGATGTTTCCCCCTTTCGCCGGTATCACCTACTACCGCGTTAGGGCACACCTAACACCGCTCATTGTCATGTCATGCATCGTCATGCTTATGTTTGCATTATATTTACTATTTCTTCCCCCGCTTCTCTCTGGTAGACTACGAGACCGACGCTGCTGCTGCCCTATTCGACTACGGAGTTGATGACCCCTCCTTCTTGCCAGAGCAACCAGGCAAGCCCCCCCCCCCCTTGATCACCAGATATCGCCTATTCTTCTCTCTACTGCTTGCATTAGAGTAGTGTAGTATGTTACTGTTCGGTTACTCCTATTCTGTTGCATAGCCTGTCATTGTTGCTACAGTCGTTGATACCTTACCCGCAATCCTAAATGCTTACTATAGGATGCCAGTTTATCATCAGTGGCCCTACATTCTTGTCCGTCTTCCATGCTATACTATTGGGCCGTGATCACTAGGGAGGTGATCACGGGTATATAATATACATATATACATACTATACAGATGGTGACTAAAGTCGGGTTGGCTCGTAGAGTACCCGCGAGTGATTCACGGATCGGGGGCTGAAAGGACATTTGTCTCGACGGCCTTTTGTGTGGATCTTTGTGGCGGAGCGACATGGCAGGTTGAGACCACCCAGGCAAGAGGTGGGCCTGGCCCTGGTCGGCGTTCGCGATTACTTCATAATAACACGCTTAACGAGATCTTGGTATTTGATCTGAGTCTGGCCATTGGCCTATACACACTAACCAACTACGCGGGAACAGTTATGGGCACTCGACGTCGTGGTATCAGCCGAAGCCTTCGTGACGTCAGCGACTGAGCGGCGCGTGCTGGATTGGACCGTAATCCTACGCTTGTATTAAGGGGGCTAGGTCTGCTTCCGGCCGCGTTCACAACATGCAGGTGTGCAAAGGGCGATGGGCCCAGACCCCTGCGCCATAGGATTTAGACCGGCGTGCTGACCTCTCTGTTGTGCCTATGTAGGCCTGTGACGTGTTGATCTTCCGAGGCCGGGCATGACCCAGGAAAGTGTGTCCGGCCAGACGGGATCGAGCGTGTTGGGTAATTGGTGCACCCCTGCAGGGAAGTTTATCTATTCAAATAGCCGTGTCCCTCGGTAAAAGGATGACCCAGAGTTGTACCTTGACCTTATGACAACTAGAACCGGATACTTAATAAAACACACCCTTCCAAGTGCCAGATACAACCCGGTGATCGCTCTCTCACAAGTTGGCGAGGAGAGGATCGTCGGGTAGGATTATGTTATGCGATGCTACTTGGAGGACTTCAATCTACTCTCTTCTACATGCTGCAAGACGGAGGCTGCCAGAAGCGTAATCTTTGATAGGACTAGCTATCCCCCTCTTATTCTGGCATTCTGCAGTTCAGTCCATCGATATTGCCTCTTTACACATATACCCATGCATATGTAGTGTAGATCCTTCCTTGCGAGTACTTTGGATAAGTACTCACGGTTGTTTTGCTCCCTCTTTTCCCCCTCTTTCCTTTTCTTCTCGGATGCCGCAACCAGACGTTGGAGCCCGAAGTTGACGCCACCACCGTCGGCATTTACTCCTACTACACTTTGGAGGTGCCTACTACTACGCAGGCGGCACCGGCGACACTGGGAGTAGTTAGGGGATCCCAAGCAGGAGGCCTGCGCCTCTTCGATCTGTATCCCAGTTTGTGCTAGCCATCTTATGGCAACTTGTTTAACTTATGTCTGTACTCAGATATTGTTGCTTCCGCTGACTCGTTTATGTTTGAGCACTTGTATTCGAGCCCTCAAGGCCCCTGGCTTGTAATATGATGCTTGTATGACTTATTTTACTTTTAGAGTTATGTTGTGATATCTTCCCGCGAGTCCCTGATCTTGATCGTACACATTCGCGTGCATGATTAGTGTATGATCGAATCGGGGGCGTCACAAGTTGGTATCAGAGCCGACTGCCTGTAGGAATCCTCCGTCCACACTCCTTGGCCGAAGTCAAGTCTAGACATTGCAAAACCTTTTACTAACATGGTTGTGTATCTTATGGGCCCATGTCGCCATTGGGTGGTACTAGGATCTTTTACTCCCCGATCTTTACTCCGGGACTCTGATCTCTCTTCTATTCGAGTTAAATGATTTTGCTAACTCTAACTCTAGGTTCTCGTAACTATTTCTCCCGAAGAGCCCTCATTCCGGAAGATCACCTGCTTCGTTAGAAGATTCTGAGGATATCCCTCGATATTTTCACGAGACCCTTGTGCTCATCACCTTTGCAATCCACTGTCACCGATATATCCCTATGGATATCTGTATGCACTTGCCATTCTCTTGATCATTCCTCGTTGCTCTTGTGGTTACAAGATGCCTCGAAATATTCGCCGTTGTCCCGAGAATCCTTTCAGTTTACTGTCTTGCAGTTTTATTTCGCATGAAAATCCTTACGGGTTTTTCCTCACATTTATCGAGGATCCGTTCTTCTCAGTTGTTCATGTGTCCCACATAATTCTTTAGAATACTTTTCGATCTTTCAAAAATCCTCTGCAGCCTGTTACTCTTGAAACTCTTGCCTACTTGCATTATGGTTAATCCCATATGACTAGTAGTCCTCGTTAACATCCCTTGTCTTAGTCATTTTGAGCCTATTGATTCAATGTGTGCGTACGCACGCAGTCATCAGGTTATCCTTTTTAAGATTATCTTTCCGACTTAGGCGTCATTCCGGACATGAGTTGGTTCTCGGCAATTCGAACCTTTATTGATTGTCCAACTAAGTGTTTTCAACTTATCCATCCTTGATCAGAGCATCTGCTTTTGATCCTTTGTTTTGGAAACAATAATTTCTTTCTATTTAAGCATCAGACTAATCAGGTGATTCTTGAATCTGATGCCTCCACATTCTTTATTCCTCTGAGTGAGTACCGATACTCACATCAGCTCCGTTGTGGATCGCCCGATCCATTGTTGGATTTTATCCGTCAGTGTCCTTCATATTCAATCACCTCGTGAGTTCTTCCCCTGATACATAATGCCTTTGGTAAATTGTATCCTCTGCTTGGCCAACCATGCTCTGCTTTCGAGCTTGTGTATTTACTTTTGAGACTTGTGGTATATGTTACTAAGATGCCCGATGGGTTGAACCTATGCCTTCCCCTAATCCGTGAGAACCCGAAAGTTTTCACAATTCATACTCTTTCAGTGTTCTACCAAATAAAATTCCAACACTACAGTTTTATCAAAGCGAGAGGTGAATGAAATGTTATGCATTAAATAAGTGGGAGTTGACCTTGAACTTTGTGTTCATGCCCATGAAAATGTTGTAGACCGTCTCGGAAGCTTCTTGCAAAATGATTATCCAGCTGTATGATTCTTTCGGTATTCTTAAATTGATTCCTTATAGTTATGGTTCTGACCATGCTGTTCTGATCTGATATATCCGATGGGAATTCAATCTAGTGCCTCGTCTATTTTTGGCAAGGTTGAAGTATCTACTGTCATAGGTCAATGACCCGGTTCTACTTCTATCATGTTCTACCTTCGAGTATTACCCCCTGGTATCTCAAAGATGTCTTGCCATTGGACCACATCTTACTAACTTTGTTGAAGTAATGTCTTTCCTTGTCGTAACCACTCTATGGGTTCTGGGTTGTTGTCAACCGAGGACACCGACTAGTGAAATTATTCTGCACTACAAATCAAATACACCTAGTATTTTTACTAGGAAATTCTGTAGTCAATCTGGTCATTCCTAGACTATCGGCTGCATCCTGGTCTTGCTATCTTTGACTGTGCTACCTCATCCTTCTCTGGTGCACGAATTCTTCAGTGTGTGAGCACGACTTACGTCGAGCTTTCAACATCATGTTGCTTGTCTTGAAAGGAAACTTTGGTTCCGAGCTTGCATCTTATATATTGATCCTATAACTTGTCACTTCGTCATTCCCTTGCTTGTTTTCGTTGTCGTTTCATTGCATCCTCTCGAAACCTCCCAGCAAATGTGTCGGATCACCTTCAACATTTTGACTTCTTCTGAGATGTTAACTGTGTTCATGATGAGAAATACCCTGCTTGCCCTTGATGATTCTTATTATCATCGACAACACCCTTGACTTCCTTTCATCGCGAACTTGTCCACATTATGAATACAATTTGCTCTCCAGCTAGGTTGTGTTCTGCCTTGAAGTATTACTGTCTTTTATGTCGAGAATGTTGTGGGGATTCCTCAACCTCTTAGAAATTCTTGGTATGATGATACTTCTCACGATCACCATTCTTCCTTGGTCGCCGTGTTGTTTTTAACCGGGATACCAATATGCTAACAATGCTGCTTGAGTTCTGTACTTCTAGCAACCCTATTGCTTTGAAGTTAACGAACGACAGTTCGTTCTTAGACTGTTGGTTATTGAATCGTCATTCTAACATTGATCTTGCTGCCTAAGGCCATATTTTCGGCACACCTTTCAACTAATGATTGATGGTGTGTGTTTTCCTTGAGCATACAACATTATATCATTTGAATTGACAAGTGTCATTTTCTTATTCACATTATTGTGGAAATCCATCCGTTTGGAATTCTCGATGAATTGTCGCTGAGCCCATCAACCACCTCCTCATCCTCTCCTTGGTTTAATTATGAACTATTGTTTCAGGAAACCGCTCCCATAGTTCATTTCCCGAGAATCTTGCAATGTCATTTCATCAATTTGTGTTGCACCTTTTCTTCTCGGACTTCCTGAGTCTGAGGTATCATGACACCAATCGGATCTGAATCTCGGTCAGATATGATGGTTGGGACAACTTTCCAGGAGTTATGATGATTGGTCCTTTGATGACCCGGTAATATGATGTCTTGCTTAACACACCTGGCCGGAGGTCCTATTGTTACAGCTTCCTTTTTAGCAAGGATATCCATTCTTCCATGAGGAAATTGTAAAAATTATTCCACAAGTTGTTCCTGATGGATCCTTCGTGCATCCAAATTCTGAACCTTACTTGTTGACCATGTCAATGCTAACTCGAAGCATGTCTGTGGTACTCTAATCATCGATAAGAACATTTTGAAGCACCATGCTAAATTTCTTTATCAGTTATCCAAACACCGTTGTATGGGTAATGTTATGAAATTCATCTCCCCTTACCTAAATGGTTTTCTACTTTCTATCTTGTCATGGATTACATGCTCTGCTTGTCCTTGGGAAGGATATACACCTGAAATATGTGTTTAAAACACATTTTCTTTTCCATTGTTCCGTTTAATCTGATGATCACATTTTCCTTTACATTGGTTTGTTTAACCTTTCTTGTGATCTATATGATCTAAGTACTAATAATATGTAAACACCTCGGTGTACAACTCTGTCAGTAAGACCCTGTTACTATTGTTGATGACATTCCGGTAGCCACCGATGGACGAGAACTTTTCCTATTGGTCCGCCTCATTTCAACGAGCAGGAAAATGGTTCTCTTCGTTCCTCGCCCTTGGTACCGATGTTGTTGCCGACATAACTGACCGGCTATCCTTTGACATGCCTTGCCACCCTGATCGTGCGAGATGTCAGCGCCCTTCCTTCTTTTAACCCACATGGTGGGCCCATAACACACAGTTCCACAGGATCGAAACCTGACTCTCCTGTACCCCTGTTCCCTAGGTTGTTCCTCACGCTTGGCCTCGTATGTAATTCATTAGCCACCTTCCGAGAGATCCTCAATTTTGGTATCAGGCACAACACTTACTCCCGTTGCTTTGAACCCCTTTCACGCACTGTTTCAGGCATGGAACGATTGCCTATCCGCTTGAAACTTCTTATTGCACTTTCTTACCTTGCTCTCGATATTTTCTTAAGTTTCAATTCGAGAGTTACTTTCCGCCACCTTCTCCGATGTTAGCGACCAGATAGTCAACCATGCAGAGGTCCGTTCCTCCGGAATAACCCCCCCCCCTTATTATGTCATAAGTACGATGGAGATCCTGAAGAAAGGATGCCGACTTCATCATCATGACTAAAGCATAGGAATGAAGACATCAATATAATGGATCGACCTCTTCGAGAAGACCAACCAAGACCAAGAAGAATCGTTAGAATTTCGTAACCTATTCTTCCCCCTTATTCCCCTCTTAAATCTCGGGACGAGATTTCTTGTAGTGGAGGAGAATTGTGACGTCCGGATAATCAAGCTATAGTAACCCTCTGGTAATGATGCCATGTCACCTCGATTTCTATTGTTAATCGCGCATTAGTTCAGAATCGATCCAAATTCAAATTTGAATTAAAGTCAAAACAATTAAAGTTTTCAAAAGTCAAAACAATTAAAGTTTTCAAAAGTCAAAACTAAATTGTTCCTAATGTGTCAAATAATCCATAGTAAATGTTGGTGAAGAAATCATCTTTAAATAAAATACTTAAATGCACTAAATAAACTAAAACAGCGATAAAACAATTATCTAAAATGCTTTGAAAATAATAAGCAAATGCAAAATACTTTATTTAAAGTGCCAAAATATTTGGGGCCGTGACCTATTTAATAGAACTAAATTAGTTGTCGTTTCTAAATTTTATGAAACTAAAATAAAAGAAAATAGAAAAGAAATAGAATAAGCAAAAAACAAACAAACAAAAAAACAAAGGAGGCCAACCCCCCACGATCCCCACCCTCTCCCTCCAGCACCGTCACAGGAGAGGGCGCACGATCCCCATCGCTGTCCCCACTCTCCCTCGCTCCTCTTCCCCGCTCCCCGATCCAGTGACCCTGCCGCCTCGACGCCTATCGCCACCACCACGCCGTCGCCCATGACGCCGCTGCTCGCCGTCCCGTCGTCGTCGCGTGCCATCGCTTCGCCGCCCTCGTCGCCGGGCGCCCGGACGCCGCCCGATCAAGACCTCCTCGAGCCCGCTGCCACTCCCCAGACGCAAGTGAGGCCCGCCTCCATCTCCCCCTCTCTCTACTCGCCGTAGGCCTCGTGCCCTCGCAGCCTGCTGCCGCTCGTCGCGCCCTTGCCTTCCTCTCGCTGTGCCGTCCGCGCTCTTGACGCGCCTCTGCTGTGAGGTCAGCGCTTCAACGAGCCTTCCGCACCGCACACCCGTGGTCACGCCCCGCTAAGCTGCCTGCCATCGCCCGCGCTGCCACACCCCCTCTACACACCGTGACCCGCCTCTTCGATGCCTTGCACGCGCTCGATGGCGCCACCGCCGGCGCCCACGGCGCCTCGACGGCCTCCGCCGGGTCTGCCCTGTCGGGCGCCGCGCCACACCAGCCACCTGTGTTCGTTAAGGGCGGGCCAATGACAGGAGGGCCCCACACCCAGAAAATTTTTTAGAAAAAATTAATTGAACTAATTATAATAATAAATAAAAATATTAATGATTAATTTAATTTAATTACCTTAATGGACTCAAATTAATTAACCTAATCACTTATTTAAATTAACTAATCTTGTTAGTTAGCCTTAGTCCATGACAGGTGGGTCCCATTGGACCCACAGGCCAGGTTTGACTCTGGTCAGCTGAGTTTGACCGGCTGATGTCATGGCGATGTCATGCTGACATCACCTTTCACTGTTCTGGATAATGGTCAAATTAAATAATTAAATAAATTCTAAAAATGCTTAAAAACTTTGAAAATTAATAGAAAATAATTCGTAGCTCGGATGAAAAAACTTTGTACATGAAAGTTGCTCAGAACGACGAGACAAATCCGAATATGCAGCCTGTTAGTCCGCCACACATCCATAGCATAGCGAACACGCAACTTTCCCCCTCTGGTTCGCCTGTCCGAAAACGCGAAACACCGGGGATGTTTCCCCCTTTCACAGCGTTAGGGCACACCTAACACCGCTCATTGTCATGTCATGCATCATCATGCTTATGTTTGCATTGTATTTACTATTTCTTCCCCCTCTTCTCTCCGGTAGACTACAAGACCGATGCTGCTGCCCTATTCGACTACGGAGTTCATGACCCCTCCTTGCTAGAGCAACCAGGCAAGCCCCCCCCCCCTTGATCACCAGATATCGCCTATTCTTCTCTCTACTGCTTGCATTAGAGTAGTGTAGTATGTTACTGTTCGGTTACTCCTATTCTGTTGCATACCCTGTCATTGTTGCTACTGTCGTTGATACCTTACCCGCAATCCTAAATGCTTAGTATAGGATGCTAGTTTATCATCAGTGGACCTACATTCTTGTCTGTCTGCCATGCTATACTATTGGGCCGTGATCACTAGGGAGGTGATCACTGGTATATACTGTACATATATACATACTATACAGATGGTGACTAAAGTCGGGTTGGCTCGTAGAGTACCCGCGAGTGATTCACGGATCGGGGGCTGAAAGGACATTTGTCCTGATGGCCCTTTGTGTGGATCTTTGTGGCGGAGCGACATGGCAGGTTGAGACCACCCAGGCGAGAGGTGGGCCTCGCATACGTCGGCGTTCGATTACTTCATAATAACACGCTTAACGAGATCTTGGTATTTGATCGAGTCTCGGCCACCGCCTATACGCACTAACCAACTATGCGGGAACAGTTATGGGCACTCGACATCGTGGTATCAGCCGAAGCCTTCGTGACATCAGCGGCTGAGCGGCGCGCGCTGGATTGGACCGTAAGCCTGCGCTTGTATTAAGGGGCTAGGTCTGCTTCCGGCCACGTTTGCAACGTGCAGGTGTGCAAAGGGCGATGGACCCAAGCCCCTCCGCCATAGGACTTAGACCGGCGTGCTGACCTCTCTGTTGTGCCTAGGTAGGGCCGCGACGTGTTGATCTTCCGAGGCCGGGCATGACCCTGGAAAGTGTGTCCAGCCAGATGGGATCGAGCGTGTTGGGTAATGTGGTGCACCCCTGCAGGGAAGTTTATCTATTCGAATAGTCGTGTCCCTCGGCAAAAGGACGACCCGGTGATCGCTCTCTCACAGGTCGGCGAGCAGAGGATCGTCTGGTAGGATTATGCTATGTGATGCTACTTGGAGGACTTCAATCTACTCTGTTCTACATGCTGCAAGACGGAGGCTGCCAGAAGCGTAGTCTTCGATATGACTAGCTATCCCCCTCTTATTCTGGCATTCTGCAGTTCAGTCCATCGATATTGCCTCTTTACACATATACCATTGCATATGTAGTGTAGATCCTTTCCTTGCGAGTACTTTGGATGAGTACTCACGGTTGTTTTGCTCCCTCTTTTCCCCCTCTTTCCTTTTCTTCTCGGATGCCGCAACCAGACGTTGGAGCCCAAGAGCTAGACGCCACCGTCGACGACGACTCCTACTACACTGGAGGTGCCTACTACTACGCGGCAGGGCGGCGGCGACGACGTGAGTAGTTAGGAGGATCCTGCAGGAGGCCTGCGCCTCTTCGATCTCAGATCCCGGTTTATGCTAGCCATCTTATGGCAACTTGTTTAACTTATGTCTGTACTCAGATATTGTTGCTTCCGCTGACTCATTTATGTTCGAGCACTTGTATTCGAGCCCTCGAGGCCCCTGGCTTGTAATATGATGCTTGTATGACTTATTTTACTTTTAGAGTTGTGTTGTGATATCTTCCCGTGAGTCCTGTACACGTTTGGGTACATGATTAGTGTACGATTGAATCGGGGGCGTCACACTTGGGTGCTACGTCCCAAGCAGTAGAACCGCCAAGGGCACCGGTGGTACTGGTGTGCGGGGCACAACCGGACCAACCGGGCCACCACCGCCCAAGTACCGCATCAAAACAGAAACCGGACCGGTTGTTGACCGGTACAACCGCCAATGACACACCGCGGTCAAGTTTGAGCATGGTGGTGGTACCACCGCCCGGGGGCAGCGGTACAACCGCTTGGTCATGACTGGGCTGTTCAACCCCAGGGTATCACCCCTGGGGTGGTGGTTGGGTTAGTGCCAAGGGCCAGCGGTACAAACGCTCGAACGAGCGGTACAACCGCTGGGAGAACACAGCAAACCGTTGAAAATGAAAGGGAGCTCTCTCTCTCTCACAAAACAAGGAAGGCAAAGGAGGGTGAGGCAGAAGTGTGTGTGCAATGATTCCCCCAACTCCTTCTAATGTGGATTCCCTCTTAATAGTACAAGTTCCCTACGACCAAAGAGATAAACACGTAGAAAAAACACCATCTTCGATCTTTTCCTTCCAGAGGGAATAGCTAACCGATGTAAGCCTAATCACCGAGAACCTGAAGCACTTAGCACAAGATTAGATCAACAAAGGATTGTCATCATCATCCAAAACACAAAGTAGGGAAATGTCCTTACAGAGGGGTCTCGGCGAGTCAAAGGATAGTGTACTCCTTGAAAAATTGCTCCCGTGTGGTTACTGTTTGTCCATCAGAGCGCCATCTTATGGATACGATGCATTGGGGTGAGTTTTTGTTCTCTAGTTCCATCTCTGTCCGATGAAGCTCGAACATATATGGACCTGTCGGAGAACTTGTGACCTATATGTCCCCTTTTTCTGTTTGGGCGGAGTAAGGGCTAACTCTGCGAATACCCATTTCGGCTCCTGAGCTCATCTGATCTCGGTGAACAGTAAAATTAAAATAAATACAAAAAGATTCAAAAAATTCCCTTTTTGTTGCATGAAGATATTTTAGTGCGTGAGGTCCGCTCCAAATTTCAGCGCACATGGACATCCGAGCAGCTCTCAGCAAAAAAAAACAAAATTGGGCCCGAACAGTGCATGAATAGTAAACTTTTTTCACATGCCCCAAATTTTTTTCTAAGAGCAGCTCGGATCTCCAAATGAGCTGAAATCTGGCACGAACCTCACGTACTAACACATCTTCCATGCAAAAAAATGGATTTTTTTTAATTTTTTGAGTACTTCTTTTGATTTTATTGTTCATGCACAAGAGCAGATGAGCTCGGGGGCCATTTAGCTGCTCTCCTAACTCTCGACCTTCTTAGCACCAACATGTCCTGGACGACGATCACAGTTGCTAACGTATTCTGGCCTAAATCGATGACTTTTGGCGGCTGCTTCTATAAGCTCATGTGTTTTTGAAAGGAATATCAGACTTGACAAGGGCGAAGAGACAACCATGAGTCGCTCATGGAGCGATGTCGAGGATTGTGGAAGGAAGATGTTGATGTTTCTTCAAGGACTTGTCTATAATTTTTTATTAATATAAGGGACTTCTTGTAAGGGCAAATTTTCACATGCATACTTTGTATCGCTATGTGAAAAAGTTGTTCAAAGAATAAAAAAAGAAGAAAAACATAAATCAAGAAAATAGTTAAGAAACTAAAATAGCTGAAATGTGAAAAAATAAATAAATATATAATAAAAAGAAACTAAAAATAAAAAATGATAAATAAATATATAAATAAAGGAAAAACAATTCAAATCTTCTATGGGCTAGCCCTATACTCGCTTAGCCTCAAAAATTCTTATTCCGACAGCAACAATTTTTTTATCGCATATGGGCTTTTCCTATTGTTTCACTCTTAAGTATAGCTATGTTATTCTCAATTCAACTGCCTATTCAAAAAATAAATGGAAGTTCAATCTATCAATATCTATGGTCTTGGACCATCAATAATGATTTTTCTTTAGAATTTGGATATTTGATTGACCCGCTTACTTCTATTATGTTAATACTAATTACTATTGTAGGAATCTTGGTTCTTATTTATAGTGATGGTTATATGTCTCACGATTATACCTGGCCATCCCTCAGGCCGGGCCGGCTTTGGGTCGGGCCTAGCCAAGCCCGACACATAAAACCCAGGCCCGGGCCCGGCCCGGGCGTCGGGCCTAGAAAATCAGGCCCAAGCCCGGCCCGCACGTGTAAAAGCCCGTTGGCCCTCGGGCCGGGCCCCTTCAGTAAATCACAAAAATGACGGGCCGGGGCCTGGCCCAGGAGTAGTGTCGGGCTGGACCGGGTCGGGCTTTTTTGGGCCGGGCTGCCTGTGACGCCCCCGATTCACTCGTACACTAATCATACATGCAAACGTGTACGATCAAGATCACGGGCTCACGGGAAGATATCACAACACAACTCTAAAAATAAATAAGTCATACAAGCATCATAATACAAGACAGGGGCCTCGAGGACTCGAATACAAGTGCTCGATCATAGACGAGTCAGCGGAAGCAACAGTATCTGAGTACCGACATAAGTTAAACAAATTTCCATAAGATGGCTAGCACAAAGCGGGATCTGAGATCGAAGAGGCGCAGCCTCCTTCTGGGATCCTCCTAACTACTCCTGGTCGTCGTCCGCGGCCTCGCACGTAGTAGTAGGCACCTCCATGTAGTAGGAGTAAATGCTGACGGTGGCATCAGATCCTGGCTCCAACGCCCTGGTTGCGCATCCGGAAGAAGAGGAAAAAGGGGAAAAGAGGGAGCAAAGCAACCGTGAGTATTCATCCAAAGTACTCGCAAGCAAGGATCTACACTACATATGCATGGGTATATGTGTAAAGAGGCAATATCGATGGACTGAGCTGCAGAATGCCAGAATAAGAAGGGGATAGCTAGTCCTATCGAAGACTACACTTCTGGCAGCCTCCGTCTTGCAGCATGTAGAAGAGAGTAGATTGAAGTCCTCCAAGTAGCATCGCATAGCATAATCCTACCCGACGATCCTCTCCTCGTCGACCTGTGAGAGAGCGATCACCGGGTTGTATCTGGCACTTGGAAGGGTGTGTTTTATTAAGTATCCGGTTCTAGTTGTCATAAGGTCAAAGTACAACTCCGGGTAGTCCTTTTACCGAGGGACACTTTAAGGGCATATTTATCCCTAAGGTGTTTTGGTGATTGATGACAATGATTATGCGGACTAATCGTGTGCCTTGAGTTTCTCAGACGCTTCATCGCTAGGCACAAGACGGTTTGGTGCCCCTCGAAGACTATTGAAGACGTCGTTTTTCTATGTTTCTTTTTGGTGGATTTGAGTCGTAGGAAAGCCGTACTATTAAGAGGGGGTCCGCGTCAGAAATGTTCGGTTTATCCTCTATGCGATTGTCCTGGCTGCTGTTGCTGAGCTTGCGGTAGTACTGCTCCCTGGAGCTGTAGTACCGCAGGCACCTGCGGTAGTACCGTGCCACGGCACGGTAGTACCGCGGGAGCCTATGGTAGTACCGCTCCTCTGGAGCCGTAGTACCGTGGCTCCCAGGCCAAGTGCCGCTGCATCGCGGTAGTAGGGGCGGATGTAATTTTTTACATCCGCGCCTCCGCGGTAGTACCGCACGCGGCCTGGTTCAGCTTCCATGCGGTAGTACCGCTCCCCAGCGGTAGTACCGTGTCGGATTTTTGCATGGATTGATTTCCAGCGGAAGTAGGCACGGATGTAATTTTATTCATCCGCGCCCTTCCCAGACTAGGACTTTCCTGCCTTGCGGTAGTACCGCAAGGGGGAGCGGTAGTACCGCACTCGCGGAAGTACTGCTCTCAATCAGGCATGTTCTAGTCTCTGCAGCTGCCGCGGTAGTACCATGGTCCCTCACGGTAGTATCGCGTGGCCTTGCGGTAGTACCGCGTTTCTGGAGCGGTAGTACCGCATGTCGCAGGCTGGATAAGTGGATACCGCTTGGATTTTGTCCACATCTATAAAAGGGGTGTCTCCTACCTCTAGTTGGCCACCCTCTTCTAACCCTAAGCTCCATTGTTGCTCCAAGCTCCATTTTTGCCCGATCTCACTCCCTAGCCAATCAAACTCGTTGATTTGCTCGGGAGTGGTTGAGAAGGCCCCGATCTACACTTACACCAAGAGAAATTTGATTCCCCCCACTTATCCCTAGCGGATCTTGTTACTCTTGGGTGTTTGAGCACCCTAGACGGTTGAGGTCACCGCGGAGCCATAGTCCATTGTGGTGAAGCTACGTGGTGTCGTTGGGAGCCTCCAATTAAGTTGTGGAGATTGCCCCAACCTTGTTTGTAAAGGTTCGGTCGCCGCCTTCAAGGGCACCAATAGTGGAATCACGGCATCTTGCATTGTGTGAGGGCGTGAGGATAATAAGGTGGCATCAGCAGCTTCTTGGTGAGCATTGTGCCTCCACACCGCTCCAACGGAGACGTACTTCCCCTCAAAAGGAAGGAACTTCGGTAACACATCCTCGTCTCCACCGGCTCCACTCTTGGTTATCTCGTGCCTTTACTTGTGCAAGCTTATTTGTGTTATATCCCTTGCTTGCTTGTGTGCTTGTTGTTGTTGTTGCATCATATAGGTTGCCCACCTAGTTGCATTTCTAGACAACCTACTTTGATACAAATTTTAATTTGGTAAAGAAAAGTTTAAAATTGTTAGTTGCCTATTCACCCCCTCTAGTCAACTATATCGATCCTTTCAATTGGTATCAGAGCCTCGTCTCTTTATTAAGGACATTACCGTCCAAAGAGTATGGTTGACACCGTAGACGGAGTGGAGGAGCACTCCGGTGTGAATTCGGTCTCGTCTACGGCCGATGGGGGAACCTCGATCTCACGCGAGGAATTCAATGTGGCTTTGGACACATTGAAAACCTCCATGACGGACGAGGTTGAAAGCATGTTTAATAAATTCCTTGAAGGGCTTAAACTATCTACCGCACCGTTGAAAGTGGATGATTCCACTAAAAAGGTGACGGATGCTAACTCCGACAAGGGGGAAGCTACGAGTGAAAAAGCTCCTTCTTCTAGTGGTAAGAATGGCACCGACATCTTTGCCCATGTGGAACCTCCACCTGTGTATGGTGGAACGATTCCTTCTACTCATTTGAATCATGCCGGTCCTCCTCCTAAGATTGTGATAAATGAGTATTTTGATTCTTGGGTTTATCGCTTTAAGCATCATTTAAATCATGTGAATACTAATCTTTGGAGAATCATTGAAGAAGGTTTCTATCCGCATGACCGAAGCAACTTCACGCCTAGAGAAGGCGCGGACAATCAATTCAATGAGAATGCTCTCTTCATCATCCAAGATGCAATTCCACCCGAAGATCTTCCTCACCTCCGGCCCTACGCTATGGCCAAAGATGCTTGGCACCAAGTTGTTTCCCTCTATCGGGGAAGCGCAAGCATTCAACGCTCCAACTATGAAGTGGTGCAAGATGAAGCCGATGAGTTTGCCATGAAAGAAGATGAAGAACCTCGTGAGCTTTTTCGGAGAGTAACCAAACTTGCGGTCTCTCTCCGAGATCATGGGAGCAAGGACACGGATGACAATTGGATGAAGCGCAAATTCCTCAAGGCAATGATGCCTTACCACAAGGCCATGTCATCCGTCATTCGTCAACGGCCGGACTTCCACACCTTGACCTCAAGTGAAGTGTTGGATGAGTTTGTGGCTATGAGCATCTTGGACAAGACCACCGACAATGCAGTGCTTTGCTCCCAAAGAGCAAAGAAGCCCAACCTTGCTTTGAAGGCCAAGGTTATTGTGGAGGAAGAGGACGAAGAGGAAGAAGAGGAGAGCAAACTCGAAGACACAAAGTATGCCTATCATGAACACATGGCCCTTGCTTCAAGGCAATTTTGGAGCAAGAAGAACTCAAGGCCCAACTTCAACAAGAACAACTCTAGTGGCACCAAGGGCAAGCAACGCATGAGGACTTGTTTTAATTGTGGCAATGTGAGCCACTTTGTCGCGGAGTGTCCGTATGAGAAGAGGGAAGACAATGGTGGCAAGCTCATCCGAAAGGACAAGGCCAAGTCTTTCCCCAACAAGAACAACTTCACCAAGAAGACTCCTCCAAGGGCGTTGGTGGTACAAGAAGAGTACAATGAGGATGACGATGATGACGAAGATGGTGAATCGATTGCCGTGGCCTCCGTTGCCATTGCATCAACTCCACGGGCGTATCTCTTTGACTCACCCAATGAGAACATCACCGCCAAGTGCCTCATGGCTAAAGCCACCAATAAGGTAACCCCCAACATCAAAACTACCATCATTAATAATCCTTCATTGATGGATTGCATTGATGAACATGAGGGATCTAGTGTGGAGGAAAATGAGTTTGAGTCCTTTATGGGTAAACTCAAGGGTAAATCCAAGAAGCACTTCGTTGCTCTCTTGGAACAACTTGGTGAAGCCAATGTCATGATCGAGGCTCACGAAGAAACCATCTCTAAGATGGAGGGGCATAGTCGTGACTGTGCAGATGAGATTTCGGATCTTTCCAATGCTCTTGAGGAAGAGCGTGGTCTTCGTTTGGCTTTTGAGGAGTCATACAACGATGACCATGCTAAAGTAAAGAAAGATCTTGATCGTGCTCTTGTTGTGTCTCGTATGCTAAATTCCGAGAAAGCCAAACTTGGGATTGATCTTGCTAGACTCAAGGAGGAGTTTGATATACTTGACAAGGCTCACAAGGCCTTGAAGGGTATTCATGCTCAACTTAAAGAGTCTCATGATCAACTCCAAGTGAATCTAACCAAGGAGAAAGCCACCTTTCCTCATATGGTTTTAATTGATAATGCAAATGCTACTAACCCTTGTTGTGAGCATGAGCATCTTATTGAGGAGAATGCTAAGTTGAAGGAGCAACTTGAGAAAGGCCTTGTGTCATGCATACAAGGTGAGAAGAACCTCAACGACCTCCTGAGTAATCAAAAGGAAGTGGTTGCCAAGGAAGGGATTGGGTTTGCACCCAAGCCCAAGAACAAGAAGAAGAATGACAAGACCAAACGACCTCCTCCTCTCAAGCAAACGTTTGTGAAGGAAGGAGAGGGTGCTCCCAAGGAGAAGAAGAACAATGCGAAGGGTGGTAATGTCAAGAAGGGCAATGCCACCCCTTCCAACCAAGCCGGCAACTTTAACCCTTCTTATGCGTTGTGTCGTGCTAGTGATGGGCATGTCTATGCCAAATTTGTTGGTTCTCCTTATGAGTACATTGAATGGTCTATTTGGGTTCCTAAGACCCTTGTTACTAACATCAAAGGACCCATTACAAAATGAGTACCTAAAACCAAGCATTGATCTCTTGTAGGTGTTTGCTTCCGGTGGGAGATCATGGTTGCTCGATAGTGGAGCTACAAATCATATGACCGGAAGCAAGGACTTGGTGGTGGACGTTCACAAGATTCCATCCATGCCCACCAATGTCGAGTGGGGTGATGCCTCGTCTTCTAAGGTATTGGGACTTGGCAAGGTTGTCATTTCTCATGATCTCATGATCGAGAAGGTCATTGAGGGAGTCCCGGATTAGGGGGTGTCCGGATAGCCGAACTATCATCACGGCCGGACTCCGAGACTATGAAGATACAAGATTGAAGACTTCGTCCCGTGTCCGGATGGGACTTTCCTTGGCGTGGAAGGAAAGCTTGGCGATACGGATATGTAGATCTCCTACCATTGTAACCGACTCTGTGTAACCCTAACCTATCTGGTGTCTATATAAACCGGAGGGTTTTAGCCCGTAGGACGAACAACAATCATACCATAGGCTAGCTTCTAGGGTTTAGCCTCCTTGATCTCGTGGTAGATCTACTCTTGTACTACCCATATCATCAATATTAATCAAGCAGGAGTAGGGTATTACCTCCATCGAGAGGGCCCGAACCTGGGTAAAAACATCGTGTCCCTTGTCTCCTGTTACCATCCGCCTAGACGCACAGTTCGGGACCCCCTACCCGAGATCCGTCGGTTTTGACACCGACATTGGTGCTTTCATTGAGAGTTCCTCTATGTCGTCGCCGTCAAGTAGGATGCCTCATCCCGTCTTTAAAGACGATACTATCGCCAAAGGAGCCTTGACCGCTGGTCAGACTCTTCGGCTAGGTGGTTTTCTTATGACCGCCAGTTCGGCCACTGCGCCGACGATGACCTCTCGAGTCATCGAAACCAATCTCCATGTTAATTCGGAACTTGCCGAACAGTTAGATCCGATCGAGCTCTCCTCCGTAAACGAGCTCTTGGATCTCATCGCCGCCCTGGGAGTCGCCACAGACTACGACCGGATCAGGCCTAAAACCGATCTGAGAGAGATCAACTCTCCCCAGGCTACCCATCATGTTGCTGTAATAGAGGAGCAATGCGGCGATTCTTCTTCTATCTTAAGGACTAGCTACGTCCGGATTCCCGATCCCTCCATGCCGGATTCCTGCAGAGGGACGGATGTCGATCAAGCCCTGAACTTAAAGTCAGGCGGTGGGTTGGACTCATTGGATAACACTCAAAAATCCAAACTTTCGAAGTTCGAAACTTCTCGGCCCTCGAGTCCTAAATTGGGACGGGTTCCGGATCCAGTTCCACCCGCCCACCCAAACATTAGCGATCTATCCCGAATCCGGCAAGAGCCCGCTGAAACAGTACATCATTACTAGGCCAGATTCCTCCTGGTTATGGACAGGATAAAGGACTGCCGAGAGGAGGACGCAATCCCAATTTTCTGCAATAATTGCACGGACAAGGGAATCCTAAACGCCATAAGTCGTCGCGAAATTACATGCTTTGCTGACTTGGTGACCATAGTACAAAAGTACTATGCGATGGAGAGCGCCTGGACAACCGAGTAAATTTTGGGATAATCCGGCCCCGAATACATCCCTAGTCCAAAATAAAAGGGTGCATCATTATCAAACACCTGGGTTAAACACCAAAAAACCAAAACCCCCTAAAGGGTACGGAACCGTACTGGAGGGTTGGCTAAACGGACCCTGCCAAATTCAAAGTACAGAGGGCGCCACTCCAACTCATAGCCTTCGAGCATGTTGGATACTACGGCAGGTGGCCAAAAGTGGCGAAGAGCTTCTAGCTTCAGAACCCCAGCCCAGCAACACCAGTACGATGTTAACAGTCTTCGAGACTTTCGCATCAAATAACATGCGAAAACGAACACTCCGCAACCTTGCCGAAGTCTACCAAGTAGCAACAATAAATCCATGGAGTGACATGGCTATCACCTTCAATGCCAGTGACGAACCTAAATTCCGAACAGCCCGAGCACCACCCGCATTGGTCCTCACTCCGATAGTGGACGACTTTCGCCTTACTAAGGTACTCATGGATGGCGGCAGGACTAAACTCATCTATGAGGAAACCCTCCGAAAAATGGAAATAGACTGGAACCGCATTGAGCGAAGCAGCACAACCTTTAGAGGAATAATCCCTAGCCGGGAAGCATGCTGCACAGGAAAAATCACACTGGATGTAGTGTTCGGCTCGCCGGACAATTAAAGGTCCGAGGAGGTCACATTTCAAGTGGCCCCGTTCAACAACGGATATCATGCTTTATTAGGACGAGAGGCATTCACAATTTTTCAAGCTATACCCCATTATGGGTACATGAAGCTTAAAATGCCCGGACCTAACGGAATAATCACTCTCGCTAGTGATCCAAACATAGCAATCCGTGCCGAAAACAAGACAGCCGCACTAGCCCTCGAGGCACTATCCGAAGCCCTAGCGGCCGAGGAACTCACCGCGATGCGCTCCACGGTGAACAGGGACGATGTGATACTTGATAAAAGATCCAAGTCCACCTCTTTTAAACCAGCGGATGAAATAGTCAAATTCCAAGTCCACCCAATGGACCTCGCAAAGACGGCCTCCATTGGGGCACAATTAAACCCTGATGTAGACGCCAGACTACGAGAATTTCTACGAGAAAATGGGACATCTTTGCTCGCACCCTTCGACATGCCAGAATCCCACGTCGGCTGGCCGACCACAGCCTAAATATCCTAAAAGGATTCAAGCTACCAAACAGGCCCTTGGCGCTTTTCCGAACCCAAGAGACAGGCCATGGGAGAGGAGCTAGCCAAACTTTTGGAAGCCAGATTCATCAGAGATATAAAACATCCGGACTGGCTAGCAAACCTGGTGATGGTACCAAAGAAGGATAAATCCTGGCGCCTATGTGTTGATTTCAAGGACCTTAATAAGGCTTGCCCAAAGGATCCCTTCCCCCTCCCTCGAATTGATCAAATTATTGACGCTATAGCAGGACACGACTCATTGTGCTTCCTCGACGCGTACTCCGGCTACCACCAAATCAATATGGCGGAGCCAGACCAAGCTGCAACAGCATTCATCACGCCATACGGCCCGTTCTGCTTCAACACAATGCCCTTTGGGCTCAAAAACGCCGGCGCAACATATCAGCGCATGATTCAGACATGTCTGGCAGACCAGATCGGCAAAACAGTGGAAGCATATGTAGATGACGTGGTCGTCAAAACCAAGCACGTCGAAACTCTAGTAGATGACTTGAGGCTCACATTCGACAATCTTCAAAATCGACATCAAGCTCAATCCGAAAAGTGCGTCTTGGCGCTCGGCCGGAAAGCTCTGGGCTTCATTGTGTCCGTAGAGGAATTCAAGCAAACCCAGCCAAGATCCGAGCTCTGTCACAAGTGGATATTCCAAAAGACCTCAATCAAATACAAAATTGACGGATGCGAGCGGCGCTAAGCCGCTTTATTTCCGCTTGGGAGAAAAGGCGTTACCCTTTACCGCCTCCTCCGCCAAGACCAACACTTTGAGTGGGCGGATGCCGCCATGGCCGGACTCAAGAGATAAAAGCCATATTGGCGACAAATCCGGTCTGGCAGCGCCCAATGTGGGCGAACCAATGCTATTATATATCGCCGCAACACATCAAGTTGTCGGTAGCGGTGCTCGTTGTCGAACGAGAACGGATGACACCGTTCCCTCTTCAAAACCGGTTTACTATGTGTCCACCGTCCTAACTCCATGCAAGTCCGCTACCCACACTATCAAAAGATAGCATATGCGGTGTTCATGGCATCCCGGAAGCTGCGACACTACTTTCAAGAGTGTTCGATAACGGTAGCCTCCGAAGTACCTCTTAATGACATTATAAACAACCGTGACGCGACGGGCCGGATTGCTAAATGGGCCATAGAGCTCCTTCCATTCGACCTAACCTACAAGCCACGATGAGCTATCAAGTCATAGGTTTTGGCCGACTTTGTGGCCGAATGGACCGAAGCCGAACTCCCTAAAGAGTACGGCGCATACTCCAATTGGATCATGCACGTTGACGGCTCCAAAATGTTGGCCGGTCTAGGGGCTGGCGTCGTCCTGACGTCCCCAACCGGGGACACAATCCAATACGTCCTTCAGATAATGTATACGGACTCCCACAACACAGCCGAATACGAGGCCCTTCTGCACGGCCTCCGGATGGCAGTCTCCATGGGCATTAAACGCCTAGAGGTGCGCGCGGATTCAAACCTCGCGATATCTCAAATAAACGGAGACTTTGATGCCAAAGATTCAAAAATGGCAGCATACCACAATGCGGTCCTAAAAATGTCAGCACGGTTCGAAGGGCTCGAATTTCATCATATAGCCCGGGATAACAACCAGGCAGCGGACATATTGGCACGCATTGGTGCAAAACGCGATGCCGTCCCACCCAATATCTTTCTGGAACGGCTGTTCAAGCCATCCGTACTATGGGAAGGGGAGTCCGGCAATAACAATCCGGACCCAACCGCACCGCCGACGCGAACACTCGACACAATCGGAGGCCCCGCCACCGAGATAACACCCTCGCCCACAAAATAATGGTGGTTATCGCCCGTGGGCGGAACCATTCCTAGCCTACCTAACTAGGCAGAACTCCCGAAGACCAAAATGAGGCTCGCTGCATAGTACGGCGATCCAAAGCCTATAAAGTCCATGAGGAGAGCTTTATAAGAAAAGCACTACCGAGTCCTTCAAAGGTGTATCTCCAAGAGGAAGGGCGAAACCTCCTGGCTGAAATTCATGCGGACTGGGTGGGCACCACGCCGCAGCCCGGCCCTTGTAGGCAAGGCCTTCCGACAGGATTTTATTGGCCGACGGCCGGCAGACGCGCGCAGGACTTAGTCCAATGATCGTCGGTTGCCAGCTTTTTGCTAACTAAAGCCACATACCACCCACCGCCTCAAAACTATACCCATCACTGGCCGTCATGTCCGGGGCTTGACATGGTTGGACCCCTTAAGGGAGGAACCCACAAGCAAAAATACCTATTGGTCATGGTGGATAAATTCACCAAATGGATAGAGGCCAAGCCTGTCAAAATGGCCGAATTCGGACCGGTGCTAGACTTCATATCAGGGGTAGTGCACTGTTACGGTGTCCCCCACAGTATCATCACTGATAATGGCACCAACTTTACGGCCGATGAGGTCAAATTATGGTGCAAAAACATGGGCATAAAGCTCGATTACGCCTCAGTCTATCACCCTCAAACCAACGGCCAAGTCGAACGAGCAAATAGTCTAATCATGAGCGGCATTAAACCCAGACTAGTGCGGTCACTCAAGGAATCTAACACGCACTGGGTTGAGGAGCTCGACTCCGTACTCTGGGGGCTGCGGACCACACCGAATCGTACTACCGGATTCACACCATTCTTTATGGTATACGGCGCAGAGGCAGTCTTGCCCTGCGACATAATACATGACTCACCTCGCGTGCGCATGTATGAAGAAAGAGAAGCCGAGCTCGATCGGCAGGACAGTTTGGACGCATTGGAGGAGGAGCGCGACGTGGCAAAAGCTCGTTCCGCATTCTATCAACAGCAGGCTCGAAGATATCAAAGCAGGGAAGTATGGGCCAAAGCTTATAACGTTGGCGAACTAGTTCTACGCTGCGGACAAGAAAAAGGACAAACTCAAGCCCAAATGGGAAGGTCCTTCATCATCGACCAGGTCGACCGGCGGAGCATACCGTCTGCTAAACGCATCGGATAACCGACTAAAGCCGAACCCATGGAACGCAGCCCGTCTACGAAGATTCTACGCCTAAGCGCTGGACTCCAAGTTCGTCTCCTTCCTCCGTCCACATTTTCTATTTTTGCTGCCTTTTATTTCTCTCCTTCCTCCTCCTTCTTCTTGACGCCTCTAGAGACTCGTTTGCGCTTTTTTCGCACATACTTGACGCGCTGTAAGCGCTCATTATACCTGGGGGCTTCTTTAACAGAAGCTTATTTATACGGGCTTCATGCCCAACACATGCGTTAAACTTCCGCATGTACCTTTTATTCACAATTATATGCATGGATATGACTTAAGTTTTGGCCAAGCTGGGTTGCCTGGCTCCTGTGCTTACCCCTACGTTCCCGATTGTTCAGCTAGGTGGTAAAGGGAGCACCTCTGCGATTATTCTTGCGGGTCAGCGGATGTGTACCTCAGACTGGGTGAAGCCAAAAGCTAGCGTTCTTAAGGGAATATTCGGTCGGTGAACTGAAAGATGATTTTAACTATTTACCCATCTGCCCCGGATGATTTTCTGCTTTAATAGCAGCTTTGACATGCACTTTAGGGCATGCATCCCAATAAAGGAACCCTTAACGGAACTATTCTCCTGGAAGATGTTTCTTACTATCCATGTAATATAACATAACTAGTTCGGCACTTGTCTGATACAGCAACAATGACCCCTACGCCTTGTCTCCATGCATACCCTGGTTCTTATATAACCATGAAGGTATTCGGACACACTCCGGACTATCGGGTCCTGAGGTCGAATCGAGAAGGTCCGCTATGACAAATGATCTACAATCCGGCTAGAAGACATTTTTTCATGTCATATTTTTACATAGTCAACTCGACTCATTGTATTCCTCCTCAATGCCATCTAATAGGCTATCTAATTTACAATCCTGCTGGGAATACTTGGCGAGCAATTCTACTTGGCCGTACACTAAGCTTACAGGGATCTCCATCCCATCAGGCCCCACAGGTCCGACCTCGGCCATGTGGTTTGGGTCAGCCTTCGTGTACCGCGTCTTTACCATGGCCCAAGCCTCCCTGGCGCCTTAACGGCAGGCCGATATCTTCCATAGTCGGAAGCCCCACCGTGCTCCTTGAAGCCGCTCTGCCAGCTCCCCAATGCCTTCGGGCAGGGAGATAGATGGCCACAAGGCCTGGCCGATGCCTTTCATCACCTGCCGGACTCGTTCGTGCAGCTGATGCAATTCGGGAGAAGATCACCCGAAGAACTGGGCATCTCCTCCTCAGGACGACCAGTGAGCAAACCTACATACATGTTTATGTTAGTCGCCTTCCTCGCCGAACTCTTTCAAAGTTCGCTTAAGCACTTACTGAAAATGCCGTGACGAAGCCGCCGATTCTCCTTTACGGAGTCAGACAACTGGGCACGAACATCCTTTAGTTCCTCACCCAGCTTGGTGTTGGCATCTTGGAGGTTATTTTTCTCCTGCCGCACCCTAGTAAGCACGCTCTCGCCGACCTTTAGTTGGCGCAAGAGCTGTTGCTTGTCCGGATCTAGTCCGGCGCCATCTGCAATGTTTTTGTTAGATTTACACACCCGCTGCACTTCATAAACTATTTATCTTTTGAAGCGTATATTACCAGAGGGGGTCTCTGTGGCTCCCCCTGTAGCGGCTAGTGCGGCCTCAAGTTGGGCCTTGCACTCTTCAAGCTCCTGGGACAGTCGGGTATTCCTTTTTGTAAGATCCTGCATAACAAATGATCCTTAAATCAGTTATTCTAACTATTTTAAGTCTCGGGGGCTACTGGCATATATAACTATCAAATTTCCTTACCCGTATGTCCTTTACATACTGCTCCATGGCTCTGGCTAGACCATCTTGAGCGGCAAGGAGGTGCGCATCTCCCGAATTGAAGGCATTCAAGGCCTCTTGGGAGAAACATGCATCACGAAGAACTGTCCGGCGGCGCCTGTGATTCAAGGCGCTCTCCACTTCGGAGTTGGTGGCGGACAATCTGTCGGCATCCTCTTTCGAAGGAGCATCCGAGTACGCCTCGTGTTCGCCTCCGCTTCTGGACCCGGATTTGGAGCCTGGTCGGCGGAGGTTCGATTGGCAACCTCTCCGGACTCTGTCCGGCGAGCACTCTTTTTCCTGAAAAGAGCGTCAGCGTTAGTACGCCTTCCAGGAATAAATCCTAGGAACATGGTGATACGCCATACCGTTGCGGCGGAGTTTCGATCCGGACCGCACTCCTTTTTAGACTCTTGAGGCAGTCGCCCCTTGTTGGCTAGTTGTCATGAGCTCGGCTTCTGCCTCAAGGTACCCCTGCAAAACACCATTGGTATACGGTGATCAAGAAATAAGCATGGAGGGGTCATTATCAGAATATTGGGACCTTGGTCTCAGTTACCTGTGAGGCTGGAAGTATTCCGGGGTAATCGGCCGTAAAGGCAACCAAAGCATTGTCGATGCTAAGTTGGTGGAATACCCCGTCGATCAACTCCACCTTTATATCCGGATCCTCTTCGGAGGTCGGATTGAGGGACTGTTCCGGATCCTCGGGTTGTGGGGGCGGGCTGTGTATCTTCTCCACAGTCCGGCGCAGTTCCTGCGCAGAAACCATAAAATAAGATATTTAACCACGGGAACATGGATCGGACAGGTCACAAAGATGTTTGCTTACCCAGCTTTGAGGATTATTCGAAGAAAACTCCTTCAGTGGATTGACGCGGAGGAAATCCTCCTCCTCCCCTTTATACATAGCAGACAAGATATTCACCAGTTCGGCGACCGATCCCGGCCCTTTGCGGCCATGACGGGTGGCATCGTCCTCCCCGTTGAAATCCCACATGGAGTGGCCCCTATATTGGAGCAGCTGCACTCCCCTCATAATGCAGATTGCCATGACTCCAATCATGGTCAATCCGGCATGAGCCAAGAATCTTATTCGCTCATCAAGTAGAGGACATCCCGGTCATTTTCCCTCCGGGCTCCGAGGGCGCCACTTAGGCGCTTCTTCAGAGGAGCATTGCTGAACTCCGAAGGTCGATCCGAATAGGATCCGCAGCGGACGCCCTCCATGTAAAACCATTCAAGGCCAGTCTTGGATGCCTTCTTCGGGTTCCGGATAGGTAACGGTCCCGCGATGCGCCATAGCTCGCTCCGCCCACTTGATATATTGACCCCTCATGAGAACGGGGTACTAGGCAGAATAATCTCTTCCACAGCCCGAAATGAGCCTCGACGCCAAGAACAGTTCGCAAAGGGCCACGAAGCCCGCGATGTGCAAGATGGAGGCAGGAGTAAGGTGGTGCAACCGAGGCCGAGAACTCCAAGAGCCCCGGAGAAACGGATGGATCGGAAATCCGAGTCCTCTTACTAGATAAGAGATGAAGCATACCCGCTCTCCTTTAGAGGGATCGAGGACACTCTCCGCTTGCTTTCCGCCCTTGTAGGTGGCAAGTCCGGCTCGAACCGGAACCATGAAGGCCGGGGGGAGAAATCCCTTGGCTTGGAGTATAACTAGCTCGCTATGCGGGACTGAGCATCTCTCCCAATTTCCAGGCTGAGGGCTGGGAGCGCGAGAGGAGGAGTCGCGTCGACTGCCCATGATGGAATGGGATTTGGCCAGAGGCGCTCCGATGAAAGCTCGCGAAGGGGGGATGGTGTGACTCAGATCTAGAACCTCGCCCCTTTTATAGGAAGCTCATTTGCAAAGCTAGGGGGGTAATTGTAAAAGCACCCTGGCTTTTCGCATTCATTCAAACACGTGGAAGATGGCCATTATTGGGCCTAGAAGCCATGGAGCGCAGCATTTATCAGAAGCCGGACACTATTCGACAAGTATATGGAATTTGGAGAAGAACCCGCCTCGCAATGCCGAAGGCAATCAACGCGTCGGATTCATCGTCATTGAAGCCTGGTTCGGGGGCTACTGAGGGAGTCCCGGATTAGGGGGTGTCCGGATAGCCGAACTATCATCACGGCCGGACTCCAAGACTATGAAGATACAAGATTGAAGACTTCGTCCCGTGTCCGGATGGGACTTTCCTTGGCGTGGAAGGCAAGCTTGGCGATACAGATATGTAGATCTCCTACCATTGTAATCGACTCTGTGTAACCCTAACCTATCCGGTGTCTATATAAACCGGAGGGTTTTAGTCTAGAGGACTAACAACAATCATACCATAGGCTAGCTTCTAGGGTTTAGCCTCCTTGATCTCGTGGTAGATCTACTCTTGTACTACCCATATCATCAATATTAATCAAGCAGGAGTAGGGTATTACCTCCATTGAGAGGGCCCGAACCTGGGTAAAAACATCGTGTCCCTTGTCTCCTGTTACCATCCGCCTAGATGCACAGTTCGGGACCCCCTACCCGAGATCCGTCGGTTTTGACACCGACATTGGTGCTTTCATTGAGAGTTCCTCTGTGCCGTCGCCGTATGGTAGGATGCCTCATCCCATCTTTAAAGACGATACTATCGCCAAAGGAGCCTTGGCCGCTGGTCAGACTCTTCGCCTAGGTGGTTTTCTTATGACCGCCAGTTCGTCCACCGCGCCGACGATGACCTCTCGAGTCATCGAAACCAATCTCCATGTTAATTCGGAACTTGCCGAACAGTTAGATCCGATCGAGCTCTCCTTCGTAAACGAGCTCTTGGATCGCATCGCCGCCCTGGGAGTCACCACAGACTACGACCGGATCGGGCCTAAAACCGATCTAAGGGAGATCAACTCTCCCCAGGCTACCCATCATGTTGCTGTGATAGAGGAGCAATGCGGCGATTCTTCTTCTATCTTAAGGAATAGCTACGTCCGGATTCCCGATCCCTCCATGCCGGATTCCTGCAGAGGGACGGATGTCGATCAAGCCCTGAACTTAAAGTCAGGCGGTGGGTTGGACTCATTGATAACAATCAAAAATCCAAACTTTCGAGTTCGGATACTTCTCGGCCCCTGAGTCCTAAATTGGACGGGGTTCCGGATCCAGTTCCACCCGCCCACCCAAACATTAGCGATCTATCCCGAATCCGGCAAGAGCCCACTGAAACAGTACATCATTACTGGGCCAGATTCCTCCTGGTTATGGACAGGATAAAAGACTGCCGAGATGAGGACGCAATCCCAATTTTCTGCAATAATTGCACGGACAAGGGAATGCTGAACACCATAAGTCATCGCGAAATTACACGCTTTGCTGACTTGGTGACCATAGTACAAAAGTACTATGCGATGGAGAGCGCCTGGACAACCGAGTAAATTTTGGGATAATCCGGCCCCGAATACATCCCTAGTCCAAAATAAAAGGGTGCATCATTATCAAACACCTGGGTTAAACACCAAAAAACCAAAACCCCCTAAAGGGTACGGAACCGTACTGGAGGGTTGGCTAAACGGACCCTGCAAAATTCACAAAGACATGAGGGCGCCACTCCAACTCATAGCCTTCGAGCATGTTGGATACTACGGCGGTGGCCAAAAGTGGCTAAGAGCTTCTAGCTTCGTAACCCCAGCCCAGCAACACCAAGACGGTGTTAATAGTCTTCGAGACTTTCGCATCAAATAACATGCGAAAACAAACACTCCGCAACCTTGCCGAAGTCTACCAAGTAGCAACAATAAATCCATAGAGTGACACGGCTATCACCTTCAATGCCAGTGACGAACCTAAATTCCGAACAGCCCGAGCACCACCCGCATTGGTCCTCAGTCCGATAGTGGACGACTTTCGCCTTACTAAGGTACTCATGGATGGCGGTAGCGGACTAAACCTCATCTATGAGGAAACCCTCCGAAAAATGGAAATAGACTGGAACCGCATTGAGCGAAGCAGCACAACCTTTAGAGGAACAATCCCTAGCCGGAAGCATGCTGCTGGGAAAAATCACATTGGATGTAGTGTTTGGCTCACGGACAATTACAGGTCCGAGGAGGTCACATTTCAAGTGGCCCCGCTCAACAGCGGATATCATGCTTTATTAGGACGAGAGGCATTCACAATTTTTCAAGCTATACCCCATTATGGGTACATGAAGCTTAAAATGCCGGACCTAACGGAATAATCACTCTCTAGTGATCCGAACATAGCACTCGCGTCGAAAACAAGACAGCCGCACTAGCCCTCGAGGCACTATCCGAAGCCCTAGCGGCCGAGGAACTCACCGCGATGCGCTCCACGGTAAACAGGGACGATGTGATACTTGATAAAAGATCCAAGTCCACCTCTTTTAAACCAGCGGATGAAATAGTCAAATTCCAAGTCCACCCAACGGACCCTGCAAAGACGGCCTCCATTGGGGCACAATTAAACCCTGATGTAGACACTGCACTACAAGAATTACTACGAGAAAACTGGGACATCTTTGCCTGGCACCCTTTAGACATGCCAGGAATCCCACGTCGGCTGGCCGAGCACAGCCTAAATATCCTAAAAGGATTCAAGCCAGTCAAATAGGCCCTTCGGCGCTTTTCCGAACCCAAGAGACAGGCCATGGGAGAGGAGCTAGCCAAACTTTTGGAAGCCAGATTCATCAGAGATATAAAACATCCGGACTGGCTAGCAAACTTGGTGATGGTACCAAAGAAGGATAAATCCGGGCACCTATATGTTGATTTCAAAGACCTTAATAAGGCTTGCCCAAAGGATCCCTTCCCCCTCCCTCAAATTGATCAAATTATTGACGCTACAACAGGACACGACTCATTGTGCTTCCTCGACGCGTACTCCGGCTACCACCAAATCAATATGGCGGAGCCAGACCAAGCTGCAATAGCATTCATCACTCCATACGGCCCATTCTGCTTCAACACAATGCCCTTTGGGCTCAAAAACGCCGGCGCAACATATCAGCGCATGATTCAGACATGTCTGGCAGACCAGATCGGCAAAACAGTGGAAGCATATGTAGATGACGTGGTCATCAAAACCAAGCACGTCAAAACTCTAGTAGATGACTTGAGGCTCACATTCGACAATCTTCAAAAATACGACATCAAGCTCAATCCGAAAATGCGTCTTGGCGCTCCGGCGGAAAGCTCCCGGCTTCATTGTGTCCAGAGAGGAATTGAAGCAAAGCCAGCCAAGATCCGAGCTCTGTCACAATTGGATATTCCAAAAGACCTCAATCAAATACAAAAATTGACGGGATGCGTAGCGGTGCTAAGCCGCTTTATTTCCCGCTTGGGAGAAAAGGCGTTACCCTTTACCGCCTCCTCCGCAAGACCAACACTTTGAGTGGATTTGATGCCGCCACGGCCGGACTCGAAGAGATAAAAGCCATATTGGCGACAAATCCATTCCTGGCCGCGCCCAATGTGGGTGAACCAATGCTATTATATATCGCCGCAACACATCAAGTTGTCAGCGCAGTGCTCGTTGTCGAACGAGAACGGATGACACGGTTCCCTCTTCAAAACCGGTTTACTATGTGTCCACTTGTCCTAACTCCATGCAAGTCCGTTACCCACACTATCAAAAGATAGCATACGCGGTGTTCATGGCATCCCGGAAGCTGCGACACTACTTTCAAGAGTGTTCGATAACGGTAGCCTCCGAAGTACCTCTTAATGACATTATAAACAACCGCGACGCGACGGGCCAGATTGCTAAATGGGCCATAGAGCTCCCTCCATTCGACATAACCTACAAGCCACGACGAGCTATCAAGTCATAGGTTTTGGCCGACTTTGTGGCCGAATGGACCGAAGCCGAACTCCCTAAAGAGCACGGCGCATACTCCAGTTGGATCATGCACTTTGACGGCTCCAAAATGTTGGCCGGTCTGGGGGCTGGCGTCGTCCTGACGTCCCCAACCGGGGACACAGTCCAATACGTCCTTCAGATAATGTATACGGACTCCAACAACACAGCCGAATACGAGGCCCTTCTGCACGGCCTCCGGATGGCAGTCTCCATGGGCATTAAACGCCTAGAGGTGCGAGGATTCAACCTCGCGATATCTCAAATAAACGGAGACTTTGATGCCAAAGATTCGAAAATGGCAGCATACCGCAATGCGGTCCTAAAAATGTCAGCACGGTTCGAAGGGCTCGAATTTCATCATATAGCCCGGGATAACAACCAGGCAGCGGACATATTGGCACGCATTGGTGCAAAACACGATGCCGTCCCACCCAATATCTTTCTGGAATGGCTGTTCAAGCCATCCGTACTATGGGAAGGGGAGTCCGGCAATAACAATCTGGACCCAACCGCACTGCCAGACGCCGAACACTCTGACACAATCGGAGGCCCTGCCACCGAGATAACACCCTCTGCCCACGAAATAATGGCGGTTATCGCCCCATGGACGGAACCATTCCTAGCCTACCTAACTAGGCAGGAACTCCCCGAAGACCAAAATGAGGCTCGCTGCATAGTACGGCGATCCAAAGCCTATAAAGTCCATGAGGGAGAGCTTTATAAGAAAAGCACTACCGGAGTCCTTCAAAGGTGTATCTCCAAGAGGAAGGAGAAACCTCCTGGCTGAAATTCATGCCGGACTGGGTGGGCACCACGCCGCAGCCCGGCCCTTGTAGGCAAGGCCTTCCAGACAGGATTTTATTGGTCGACGGCCCGGCAGCTTACAGGACTTAGTCCAACGATGCGTCAGTTGCCAGCTTTTTGCTAACCAAAGCCACATGCCACCGACCGCCCTCAAAACTATACCCATCACCTGGCCGTTCGCCGTCTGGGGCTTGACATGGTTGGACCCCTTAAGGGAGGAACCCACAAGCAAAAATACCTATTGGTCATGGTGGATAAATTCACCAAATGGATAGAGGCCAAGCTCTGTCAAAACGGCGAATCCGGACGGTGATAGACTTCTTATCGTGGGTAGTGCACCGTTACGTTGTCCCCACAAGATCATCATCGATAACGGCACCAACTTTACGGCCGATGAGGTCAAATTATGGTGCAAAAACATGGGCATAAAGCTCGATTACGCCTCAGTCTATCACCCTCAAACCAACGGCCAAGTCGAACGAGCAAATGGTCTAATCATGAGTGGCATTAAACCCAGGCTAGTGCGGTCACTCAAGGAGTCTAACACGCACTGGGTTGAGGAGCTCGACTCCGTACTCTGGGGGTTGCGGACCACACCGAATCGTACTACCGGATTCACACCATTCTTTATGGTATACGGCGCAGAGGCAGTCTTGCCCTGCGACATAATACATGACTCACCTCGCGTGCGCATGTATGAAGAAAGAGAAGCTGAGCTCGATCGGTAGGACAGTTTGGACGAATTGGAGGAGGAGCGCGACGTGGCAAAAGCTCGTTCTGCATTCTATCAACAGCAGGCTCGAAGATATCAAAGCAGGGAAGTACTGGCCAAAGCTTATAACGTTGGCGAACTAGTTCGACGCCTGCCGGACAAGAAAAAGGACAAACTCAAGCCCAAATGGGAAGGTCCCTTCATCATCGACCAGGTCCCGACCGGCGGAGCATACCGTCTGCAAACGATCGGATAACCGACTCGAGCTGAACCCATGGAACGCAGCCCGCTCACGAAGATTCTACGCCTAAGCGCCGGACTCCAAGTTCGTCTCCTTCCTCCGTCCACATTTTTTATTTTTGCTGCCTTTTATTTCTCTCCTTCCTCCTCCTTCTTCTTGACGCCTCTAGAGACTCGTTTGCGCTTTTTTCGCACATACTTGATGCGTTGTAAGCACTCATTATACCTGGGGGCTTCTTTAACAGAAGCTTATTTATACGGGCTTCATGCCCAACACATGCGTTAAACTTCCGCATGTACCTTTTATTCACCATTATATGCATGGATATGACTTAAGTTTTGGCCAACCTGGGTTTCCTGGCTCCTGTGCTTACCCCTACGTTCCCGATTGTTCAGCTAGGTGGTAAAGGAGCACCTCTGCGATTGTTACCGCGGGTCACCGGATGTGTACCTCGGTGGGTGAAGCCGAAAGCTACCGTTCTTAAGGGAATATTCGGTCGGTGAACTGAAAGATGATTTTTAACTATTTACCCATCTGCCCCCAGATGATTTTCTGCTTTAATAGCAGCTTTGACATGCACTTTAGGGCATGCATCCCAGCGAAAGGAACCCTTAACGGAACTATTCTCCCTGGAAGATGTTTCTTACTATTCATGTAATATAACATAACTAGTTCGGCACTTGTCTGATACAGCAACAATGACCCCTACGCCTTGTCTCCATGCATATCCCGGTTCTTATATAACCATGAAGGTATTGGACACACCTGACTATCAGGTCCCGAGGTCGGGCTTAAAAGGTCCCCTATGATAAATGATCTACAATCCGGCTAGAAGACATTTTTTCATGTCATATTTTTACATAGTCAACTCGAATCATTGTATTCCTCCTCAATGCCATCTAATAGGCTATCTAATTTACAATCCTGCTGGGAATACTTGGCAGCCAATTCTACTTGGCCGTACACTAAGCTTACAGGGATCTCCATCCCATCAGGCCCCACAGGTCCGACCTCGGCCATGTGGTTTGGGTCAGCCTTCGTGTACCGCGTCTTTACCATGGCCCAGGCCTCCCTGGCGCCTTAATGGCAGGCCGATATCTTCCATAGTCGAAAGCGCCACCGTGCTCCTTGAAGCCGCTCTGCCAGCTCCCCAATGCCTTCGGGCAGGGAGATAGATGGCCACAAGGCCTGGCCGATGCCTTTCATCACCTGCCGGACTTGTTCATGTAGCTAACGCAATTCGGGAGAAGATCACCCGAAGAACTGGGCATCTCCTCCTCAGGACGACCAGTGAGCAAACCTACATACATGTTTATGTTAGTCGCCTTCCTCGCCGAACTCTTTCAAAGTTTGCTCAAGCACTTACTGAAAATGCCGTGACGAAGCCGCCGATTCTCTTTTACGGAGTCAGACAACTGGGCACGAACATCCTTTAGTTCCTCACCCAGCTTGGTGTTGGCATCTTGGAGGTTATTTTTCTCCTGCCGCACCCTAGTAAGCACGCTCTCGCCGGCCTTTAGCTGGCGCAAGAGCTGTTGCTTGTCCGGATCTAGTCCGACGCCATCTGCAATGTTTTTGTCAGATTTACACACCCGTCGCACTTCATAAACTATTTATCTTTTGAAGCATATATTACCGGAGGGGTCTCTGTGGCTCCCCTCAGAAGCGGCTAGTGCGGCCTCAAGTTGGGCCTTGCACTCTTCAAGCTCCGGGACGTCGGGTATTCCTTTTGTAAGATCTCAGATAACAAATGATCCTTAAATCAGTTATTCTAACTATTTTAAGTCTCGGGGCTCTTGGCATATATAATCTGTCAAATTTCCTTACCGTATGTCCTTTACATACTGCTCCATGGCTCGCTAGACCATCTTGAGCGGCAAGGAGGTGCGATCTCCGAATTGAAGGCATTCAAGGCCTCTTGGGAGAAACATGCGCCACGAAGAACTGTCGCGGCGCCTGTGATTCAAGGCGCTCTCCACCTCGGAGTTGGTGGCGGACAATCTGTCGGTATCCTCTGTCGAAGGATCATCCGACGTACGCCTCGTGTTCGCCTCCGCTTCTGGACCCGGCTTTGGAGCCTGGCCGGCGGAGGTTCGATTGGCAACCTCTCCGGACTCGATCCGCGGCGCTTTTTCCTGAAAAGAGTGTCAGCGTTAGTACGCCTTCCAGGAATCAATCCTAGGAACATGGTGATATGCCATATCGTTGCGGCGGAGTTTCGATCCGGACCGCACTCCTTTTTAACTCAAGGGCAGTCGCCCTTGTTGGCTAGCCGTCGCGGGCTCGGCTTCCTGCCTCGAAGGTACCCCCTTCAAAACACCATTGGTATACGGTGATCAAGAAATAAGCATGGAGGGGTCATTATCAGAATATTGGGACCTTGGTCTCAGTTACCTGTGAGGCTGGAAGTACTCCGGGTTAATCGGCCGTAATGGCAACCAAAGCATTGTCGATGCTAAGTTGGTGGAATACCCCGTCGATCAACTCCACCTTTATATCCGGATCCTCTTCGGAGGTCGGATCGAGGGACTGTTCCGGATCCTCGTGTTGTGGGGGCGGGCTGTGTATCTTCTCCATAGTCCGGCGCAGTTCCTGCGCAGAAACCATAAAATAAGATATTTAACCACGGGAACATGGATCAGACAGGTCACAAAGATGTTTGCTTACCCAGCTTCGAGGATTATTCAAGAAAACTACTTGATGGATTGACGCGAGGAAATCCTCCTCCTCCCTTTATACATGGCGCATAAGATCTTCACCAGTTCGGCGACCGATCCCGACCCTTTGCGGCCATGACGGGTGGCATCGTCCTCCCGCTGAAGTCCCACATGGGTGGCCCCAATATTGGGCGGCTGCACTCCTCATAATGCAGATTGCCATGACTCCAATCATGGTCAATCCGCATGAGCCATAATCTTATTCGCTCATCAAGTAGAGGACATCCCGGTCATTTCCCTCCGGGGCTCGAGGGTGCCAGCTTAGGCGCTTCTTCAGAGGAGCATTGCTGAACTCCGGAAGGCCGATCCGAATAGGATCCGCAGCGGACGCCCTCCATGTAAAACCATTTCAAGGCCAGTCTTGGACGCTTCTTCGGGTTCCGGATAGGTATCCGTCCGGCGATGCGCCATAGCTCGCTCCGCCCACTTGATATATTGACCCCTCATGAGAACGGGGTACTAGGCAGAATAATCTCTTCCACAGCCCAAAATGAGCCTCGACGCCAAGAACAGTTCGCAAAGGGCCACGAAGCCCGCGATGTGCAAGATGGAGGCAGGAGTAAGGTGGTGCAACCGGAGGCCGAGAACTCCAAGAGCCCCGGAGAAACGGATGGATCGGAAATCCGAGTCCTCTTACTAGATAAGAGATGAAGCATACCCGCCTCCTTTAGAGGGATCGGGACACTCTCCGCTTGCTTTCCGCCCTTGTAGGTGGCAAGTCCGGCTCGAACTGAACCATGAAGGCCGGGGAGAAATCCTTGGCTTGAGTATAACTAGCTCGCTATGCGGATGAGCATCTCTCCCAATTTCAGGTGAGGGCTGGGAGCGCGAGAGGAGGAGCGCGCACGATTGTCCATGATGGAATGGGCGTTGGCGAGGCGCCCGATGAAAGCTCATGAAGGGGGATGGTGTGACTCAGATCTAGAACCTCGCCCTTTTATAGGCAGCTCATTTGCAGCTAGGGGGTAATTGTAAAATACCCTGGCTTTTCGCATTCATTCAAACACGTGGAAGATGGCCATTATTGGGCGAGAAGCCAAGGAGCGCAGCATTTATCGAAGCGGACACTATTCGACAAGTATATGGAATTTGAGAAGAACCGCCTCGCAATGCCGAAGACAATCAACGCGTCGGACTCATCGTCATTGAAGCCTGGTTCGGGGGCTACTGAGGGAGTCCCGGATTAGGGGGTGTCCGAATAGCTGAACTATCATCACGGCCGGACTCCAAGACTATGAAGATACAAGATTGAAGACTTCGTCCCGTGTCCGGATGGGACTTTCCTTGGCGTGGAAGGCAAGCTTGGCGATACGGATATGTAGATCTCCTACCATTGTAACCGACTACGTGTAACCCTAACCTATCTGGTGTCTATATAAACCGGAGGGTTTTAGTCCGAGGGACTAACAACAATCATACCATAGGCTAGCTTCTAGGGTTTAGCCTCCTTGATCTCGTGGTAGATCTACTCTTGTACTACCCATATCATCAATATTAATCAAGCAGGAGTAGGGTATTACCTCCATCGAGAGGGCCCGAACCTGGGTAAAAACATCGTGTCCCTTATCTCCTGTTACCATCCGCCTAGACGCACAGTTCGGGACCCCCTACCCGAGATCCGCCGGTTTTGACACCGACAATCATGCTTGTTGAGTCCCTTGCATTCAATTGACTTTCTGTTCGTCAACATGCAATCATGGGTTTTGCCACTTTCTTTGATATTGATATCATGGCCCTCTTGTGGAGCAAGACTCTTAAGGTAGCCTTTGTTGGGCATGTCGAGAACGGTCTATATGTGATTAACTTCTCGGAGCGACCCACTAAGACCACGACATGTCTAATGGCTAAAGTTGACGTGGGATGGCTTTGGCATCGCCGTTTAGCCCATGTCAGTATGAGATCTTTGCAAAGTCTTCTCAAAGGGGACCATGTCCGTGGACTAACAAATGTTAGTTTTGCTAAAGATCGTGCTTGCAGTGCTTGTATCGAAGGAAAGCTACATGAGAAGGCTCACCCTCCCTCAACTATCGTTTACTCATAGAGGCCCTTGGAGCTCCTTCACTTGGATCTCTTTGGGCCTCCATCTTTTGATAGTCTTGGGGGAAGAAAGTATTGCCTGGTGATTGTGGATGACTATTCAAGATACACTTGGGTTTATTTCTTCAAGAGGAAGAGCGAGACCCAACAAACCGTCATTGACTTTGCGAATGAAGCCCAACGTCAACACAATGCAAAGATCTTGATAATAAGGAGTGACAACGGCACCGAGTTCAAGAACTACACCTTGGATGAGTTCCTTAGTGATGAGGGGATCAAGCATCAATATTCCGCTCCATACAACCCTCAACAAAATGACGTTGATGGATGCGGCAAGGACCATGATGGCGGATTTCAAGTTTCCGTACAACTTTTGGGCCGAAGCCATCAACACCGCCTATCATGCATCAAATCGGCTCTATCTTCGCAAAGGCTTGAACAAGACCCCTTATGAGATACTCATCGGTAACAAGCCCAACCTCAAGTACTCTCGGGTGTTTGGGTGTAAGTGTTTCATTCTCAAGAAAGGTGTTCGTTTGTCTAAATTTGAGGCTAGAGCTCATGAGGGCATATTTGTTGGTTATGCTACAAACCCCATGCTTACCGTGTTCTCAATAAGTCCACGGGACTTATTGAGGAGACGTGTAACATGGAGTTTGATGAGAATAATGGCTCCCAAGTGGAGCAAAGTGGTATTTGTGATGTAGGTGATGAAATTCCTCCCCAATCCATAAGAAGAATGGGTGTTGGTCATATCCTACCCATTGAGGAACCCCTTGTGGCCGAAGGAGAAGGACAATGCTCCAGTCAAGTGGAGCCATCACCAACCCAAGACCCACATGCTTCTGAAGAACCAGGTGAAGGCCCTCAACCTCTTGAAAAAGATCAAGGGCAAGATCAACCTCAAGAAGGTGATGAACCACCAAATGATGCCCAAGGTCAAGTTCTCCCCCTCGAGCAAGTCCAAGATCATGAGCAAGCTCAAGATCAAGAACAAGCTCAAGACGGCGCTCAAGATGATCAAGTTACCCCTCCTCGTTTCACTTCCGAGGAGGAATTAGAGCGTCGTGCCGCGAAGAGTGCTTCCAAGCTCACCACCAAAGGTCATCTCATGGAGAATGTGGTTGGAAGCCTAAGAAAGGGGGTAAGCACTCATAGACAATTAGCAAACTATTGTGAACATCATGCATTTGTCTCTTGTGTGGAACCACAAAAGGTCTATGAGGCGCTCGAAGATCCGGATTGGCTCAATGCCATGCATGAAGAACTCAATAACTTCGAATACAACAAGGTGTGGAGATTGGTGCCAAGGCCAACGGGGAACCACAGTGTCATTGGAACCAAGTGGATTTTCAAGAACAAGCAAGATGCTCATGGGACCATCATTCGCAACAAGGCAAGATTGGTGGCACAAGGCTAGTCCCAAGTCGAGGGTATCGACTACGGTGAAACCTTCGCTCCCGTTGCTCGCCTTGAATCCATTCGTTTGTTGATTTCTTATGCTTCTCATCACAACTTTAAGTTGCAACAAATGGATGTTAAAAGTGCTTTTCTTAATGGTCCTATTAATGAGTTGGTATACGTCAAGCAACCCCCCGGGTTCGAGGATCCCTACTTTCCCGATCATGTGTATCAACTCGATAAGGCACTCTATGGCCTTAAACAAGCCCCACGTGTGTGGTATGACCACCTTACCGAGTTGTTACAAGACCGTGGATTTGAAGTTGGGCTAATCGACCCCACTCTTTTCACTAAGAAGGTCAAAGGGGAGTTGTTTGTATGCCATCTATATGTTGATGATATTATCTTTGGGTCCCCTAACAAAGCTTTCAATGAGGAATTTGCCGCTCTCATGACCTCCAAGTTCAAGATGTCTTCGATGGGAGAGTTGAAGTTCTTCCTTGGTTTTGATATCAAGAAAAGAAGAGAAGGTACCTTCATCAACCAAGCCAAATACACTCAAGGCATGCTAAAAAGATTCAAGCTAAGTGATGTCAAGCCGGCTTCTACTCCAATGCCTACCAAGTGCCAACTTGACATTGATCCCAATGGTAAAGCGGTGGATCAAAAGGTATATCGCTCCAAGATTGGCTCCTTGCTTTACCTTCGTGCATCTAGACCGGATATCATGTTGAGTGTGGGAATATGTGCACGGTTTCAAGCCGCACCGAAGGAAAGCCACTATGTGGCGGTCAAACGAATCTTTTGATATTTGGCTCATACCCCAGACTTTGGCTTATGGTACCCAAGAGGAGCAAATTTCAAGCTTGAAGGATATACGGATTCCGATTGGGTGGGAGACAAAGTGGATAGGAAGTCAACTTCCGGAGGGTGCCAATTTCTGGGTTGCTCTTTGGTGAGTTGGTCTTCCAAGAAGCAAAGTTGTGTGTCTCTCTCGTCCACCGAAGCGGAATATGTGGCGGCCGGTACTTGTTGTGCACAACTCCTATGGATGAGGCAAAAGTTAAAGGAGTACGGTGCCATGTGCAATAAAGTGCCTCTTTGGTGTGACAATGAAAGTGCTATCAAGATTTCTCTCAACCCGTTGCAACACTTCAAGACGAAGCATATTGAGATTCGGTATCACTTCATCCGGGATCATATTAGGCGAGGGGAGATCGAGCTCAAGTATGCCAACACTCATGATAACCTTGTAGATATTTTCACGAAGCCTTTGGATGAAGCAAGATTTCGCGAGTTAAGGCATGAGCTAAATATCATTGATTCGATCAATGTTGATTGAGCCATTGCACACCCCACCATACTCAACTTGTTGTCTTGTTTAGGCGTAGGCATGGACATAGGGGGAGTGTTGTTCTCTCAATGAACTCTCCTCCCCCCATTATGCATAAATCGATCAACTCTTTCACATTAGCCATTTTTATGGTACTTGTGCTTCAAAGACGAGTTTTGGTCATGGGCCCAAGGATAATTCTTCGCGGTGCCATACCAATTGACTCAAACATAGGTGGCTCCGGCCACCGCCCTCTCTTTTGATAGGTGGTGTCGCATGGTTGTTTCTTGTTGACGTTTGCCTTTCTGCCTTTGTGTTGAGCGTGTTCTTGTGGTGTCTCTTGTGCTCGAAGTCTCCTTGTGAAGACCTCCTTTTCGTGTGTTTGAAACATGTTTTTCTTGAGCTCATGGTACTACCGCAGCCTGCTATGGTACTACCGCGTGGAGAGGATTTGCGGTACTACTTCAAAGATGGCAGTAATTTTGTATCGCCGCTCGAGAGCGGTACTACCGCTTTGGTGCGGTACTACCGCGATGATGTGCGGTACTACTGCGCTGTCGCAGACGTGTGGGGATAAGGACGGGCAGTGGGAGTTCTAACTCCCCCATACCCATTCGTCAGTTTTCCCCACTTCGTCTCTCTCTCTCTCTCTCTCTCTCTCTCTCTCTCTCTCTCTCTCTCTCTCTCTCTCTCTCTCTCTCTCTCTCTCTCTCTCGCTCGAGAATGGGGCCGGAGTCCCTCGCCGGATCTCCGCTTCCGACTGCTCTCCTTCGATTCCGTCTGGTGGGATCGTTCCCCACCACGTGCTCTTGCCATGGAACAAGGTCCTTCCCCAAATCCCTCTCTCTTTTGGTTGTTTTATTTGCCTCTAGGTTTTTGGGGAGATGCATGTGTTCTTGAGATTTTAGGCTAAATCTTTGCAAGAGTAGGATGTAGGAGAGTAGTATTGCATAGGGATTATACTTGATATGTTGTCCTATGATAGATTTGATCAACCGTAGTACCGCCGTGGTTTCGCGGTTCTTCTCAGATTCAAAATCTGGTTCGGATCTGGCGCGCTGCGGTACTACCGCGCCACATGTGCGGTACTACCGCTCAACCGGTACTACCGCCCGTCCGGTGCGGTACTACCGCACGAGCTGTGGCACTAGGATCTTACTACCGCTCCCAGCCCCGGTACTACCGTAACATCACTCGGTACTACCGCGACTAGGAGCGGTACTAAAATTTTAGTACCGCAGCACCAGGCAGTACTACCGTTGGGCCCAATCTCTCTCATGGCAATTACCACGTATGCTTTCTATGTGTTTCTTTTGCTTTGCCGTGGTCTTTGCATTGATCCTTCTTGCTTGTCGTGGGTGTTTTGCGCTTTGTATCTCAGGTGGTGGCTCTCGCTGTTCCAATCCCAGTCGTGACACTGGCTCCAAGCGTCTGCGCAATCAAGGTGAAGCACCAGAGGGCTCCAACGTCCCCAAGCGCCATGTCAAGACCACTGCTAGCAAGCACAAGGAACCCGCTAAGGGCATGGACGAGATTCCCCCTTCTGAGTTCATCCGTCTCAGGCAGATCAACCCGTATGTGAATCCTCGTGCTACCATCAGAGGCAGTGAATTGTTTTGGACCAAGCAGCAGACTCTCACTTATCTGGATGTCATCAAGAACAAGCAAAATACCTACATGGATGTCAAGTGGATAGACATGCATCACCTGAGGAAGGACAAGTTCCGTGAGTACTTTGGAGAAGCTCTGGATTTGGTGGAGCAGTTTGGTATTGAACATGTGATCTCTTTCCATCTTGACTATGACCCTGAGCTTATCTGTCAGTTCTTTGCCTCGGTTTTCTTTCACCCTAGGGAGGAGCGGAGGATGACCTGGATGACCAATGGCCGTCAGTTGACTGCTACCTGGAAGGAGTTCATGGCTCTGCTCCAAGTTCCTGATGACGGGCTCAACACACCCGTGGGTGTTCGCCCCCATGCCAATCCTGAGTCTGCTAACAAGGACAAGATTCAGCAGTTCTATGTTGAGAAGGTGCTTCCTAATGGCAAGTCGGCGTGGGTGCTCAACTCCTTTCTGGATATCATGTATCGCATCTTCCGCAACTCTCTGTTCCCTCGCATTGGCGACAAGGACAAGGTTCATGCCTATATGGTGGATATGATGCTCCTGTGCGAGGAGGCACGTGTGTCTCAGACTCAGCCACTTGATGTCTCACACATCATGTGGTGTGAGCTTCGATTTGCGGTGTTCAACCGCAAGGTGCCTATCTATGGACCATACCTGTTTATGTTGATCTCCAAGACTTGGGAGAAGTTGTACCCTGGTGATGAGTTCCTTGCTCCAGACTGGATTCGGCATGATCCTAACAGTCTCCGTGTCAAGCCCAACTGGGCCAACACTACTACTCGTGCTGAGGCGTCTGCTGCTAGGAGGGCTGTTGATGAGGAGGAGGCTGGAGCAGAGGATGTTGCTGAGGACCGTGCTGCTAGGTCTTCCCATAGTTCCTCTGAGCCCTCGTGGGCCAAGAAGCTGAAGGACAAGATGAAGACTCTTTTCTGCATGCAAGCTAAGGGGCAGTACAGGACTCACGTGGCATCCAAGGAGAGTCGCCGCCGCGACAAGAAGATTATGAAGCTCTTTGGAGAGGCCGTGTCTGGCGGTTCTGAGGAGGTCATCACCCCAGAGGCCGAATGGATGGCGATGCAAGGCTTCAAGTGGTCTGACTCTGAGGAGGATATCGAGGAGGACGCCCCTGCCGCCGAGTCTGACGAGGAGCGTTGGGATGATTTCTCTACTTGAGCCACCCCTTGTGTGTAGGTGTCCTCTCTGCCTTTTTGGCGTCTCGATGCCAAAGGGGGAGAGAGTGTAGGGATTTGCGAGTCGTGTGTCGTGTTCGGTGTGTTCGCGTGTTCGGTGTGTTTGCTCTCTCATTTGAACCTCGTTTCGGTTACTTTGGTTTGGTTTGACCTTCATATGGTGTAAGACATATGCACTCTACCTATCTTAGTGAGCTTGTGATATATTGTGCTACCTATGTTTTATGCTCTTGCTTAGATGTTAGTCTTACCCTTGCAAGACATGCCTTGTCTCTAAAATATAGGGGGAGTGTTGATCCTAGTTTGTGTGTTGTGCAGTCCAAAGCATCCATCTAGATTGCACACATCCAGGGGGAGCCCGTCTATATTTTAGAGAGGAGGGGTTTGCCAATGCTCAATATTATTTCCCCTTATGCAAATTCCGTATTGTCATCAATCCACCAAAAAGGGGGAGATTGTAAGGGCATATTTATCCCTAAGGTGTTTTGGTGATTGATGACAATGCTTTTGCGGACTAATCGTGTGCCTTGAGTTTCTCAGACGCTTCATCGCTAGGCACAAGACGGTTTGGTGCCCCTCGAAGACTATTGAAGACGGCGTTTTTCTACGTTTCTTTTTGGTGGATTTGAGTCGTAGGAAAGTCGTACAATTAAGAGGGGGCCCGCATCAGAAAGGTTCGGGTGGAATCATCGCGTACATGTTTCCTTCCTTGTCTCCACCTTTCCCTTGCACTTTGGAGCATCCCCCGTTTATCCTCTATGCGATTGTCCTGGCTGCTGTTGCTGAGCTTGCGGTAGTACTGCTCCCTGGAGCGGTAGTACCGCAGGCACCTGTGGTAGTACCGTGCCATGGCGCGGTAGTACCGCGGGAGCCCACGGTAGTAACGCTCCTCTGGAGCCGTAGTACCGTGGCTCCCAGGCCAAGTGCCGCTGCATCGCGGTAGTAGGGGCGGATGTAATTTTTTACATCCGCGCCTCCGCGGTAGTACCGCACTTCATGCGCGGTAGTACCGCATGCGGCCTGGTTCAGCTGCCATGCAGTAGTACCGCTCCCCAGCGGTAGTACCGTGTCGGATTTTTCATCGATTGATTTCCAGCGGAAGTAGGCACGGATGTAATTTTATTCATCCGCGCCCTTCCCAGACTAGGACTTTCCTGCCTTGCGGAAGTACCGCAAGGGGGAGCGGTAGTACCGCGCTCGCGGAAGTACTGCTCTCAGTCAGGCATGTTCTAGTCTCTGCAGCTGCCGCGGTAGTACCGTGGTCCCTCACGGTAGTACCGCGTGGCCTTGCGGTAGTACCGCGTTTCTGGAGCGGTAGTACCGCATGTCGCGGGTTGGATAAGTGGATAGCGCTTCGATTTTGTCCACAACTATAAAAGGGGTGTCTCCTACCTCTAGTTGACCACCCTCTTCTAATCCTAAGCTCCATTGTTGCTCCAAGCTCCATTTTCGCCCGATCTCACTCCCTAGCCAATCAAACTCGTTGATTTGCTCGGGAGTGGTTGAGAAGGCCCCGATCTACACTTCCACCAAGAGAAATTTGATTCCCCCCACTTATCCCTAGCGGATCTTGTTACTCTTGGGTGTTTGAGCACCCTAGACGGTTGAGGTCACCGCGGAGCCATAGTCCATTGTGGTGAAGCTTCGTGGTGTCGTTGGGAGCCTCCAATTAAGTTGTGGAGATTGCCCCAACCTTGTTTGTAAAGGTTCGGTCGCCGCCTTCAAGGGCACCAATAGTGGAATCACGGCATCTAGCATTGTGTGAGGGCGTGAGGAGAATACGGTGGCCCTAGTGGCTTCTTGGGGAGCATTGTGCCTCCACATCGCTCCAACGGAGATGTACTTCCCCTCAAAAGGAAGGAACTTCGGTAACACATCCTCGTCTTCACCGGCTCCACTCTTGGTTATCTCGTGCCTTTACGTGTGCAAGCTTATTTGTGTTATATCCCTTGCTTGCTTGTTGCTACGTCTTGAGCTTGCGTTGGTTTTCCCCGAAGAGGAGGGGATGATGCAGCACAGTAGCGTAAGTATTTCCCTCAGTTTTTGAGAACCAAGGCATCAATCCAGTAGGAGGCCACGCGCAAGTCCCTCGTACCTGCACAAAACGATAGCTACTCGCACCAACGCGATTAGGGGTTGTCAATCCCTTCACGGCTACTTACGAGAGTGAGATCTGATAGAGATAATATTTTTGATATTTTTGGTATAAAGATGCAAAGTGAAAAGTAAAAGCAAAGTAAAAACAAAGCAAGTAAATAAAGTGATGGAGATTGATATGATGAGAATAGACTCGGGGGCCATAGGTTTCACTAGTGGCTTCTCTCAAGAGCATAGATATTCTACGGTGGGTGAACAAATTACTATTGAGCAATTGACAGAATTGAGCATAGTTATGAGGTTATCTAGGTATGATCATGTATATAGGCATCACGCCTGAGACAAGTAGACCGAAACGATTCTGCATCTACTACTATTACTCCACTCATCGACCGCTATCCAGCATGCATCTAGAGTATTAAGTTAAAAACAGAGTAACGCCTTAAGCAAGATGACATGATGTAGAGCAATAAATTCATGCAATATGATAAATACCCCATCTTGTTATCCTCGGTGGCAACAATACAATACGTGCCTTGCAACCCTTTCTGTCACTAGGTAAGGACACCGCAAGATTGAACCCAAAGCTAAACACTTCTCCCATTGCAAGAACTTCCAATCTAGTTGGCCAAACCAAACAGACAATTTGAAGATACTTGCAAATATAACTCAATCATTCATAAAAGAATTCAGAGAAGAATCAAATATTTTCCATAGATAAGCTGGATCATAAACCCACAATTCATCGGTCTCAACAAACACACCGCAAAAACAAGATTACATCGAATAGATCTCCACGAGAGAGGGGGAGAACATTGTATTGAGATCCAAAAAGAGAGAAGAAGCCATCTAGCTACTAGCTATGGACCCGAAGGTCTGAAGTAAACTACTCACACTTCATCGGAGGGGCTATGGTGTTGATGTAGAAGCCCTCCGTGGTGGATGCCCCCTCCGGTGGAGCTCGAACAGGCCCCAAGATGGGATCTCGTGGATCAGGAAAGATACGGCGGTGGAATTAGGTTTTGGCTCCTCTTACGATCTGCTTTGGGGTGCGAGGTATATATAGGAGGAAGGAGTGCGTCGGTGGAGCGTCAGGGGGCCCATGAGGTAGGGGGGCGCGCCCTCCACCCTCGTGACCGCCTCTGGCACTTCTTGGAGTAGGGTCCAAGTCTCCTGGATCACGTTCGGTGAGAAGATCACGTTCCCAAAGGTTTCATTCCGTTTGGACTCCGTTTGATATTTCGTTTCTTCGAAACACTGAAATAGGCAAAAAAAATAGCAATTCTGGGTTGGGCCTCCGGTTAATAGGTTAGTCCCAAAAGTAGTATAAAAGTGGAAAATAAAGCCCAATATAGTCCAAAACAGTAGATAAAGTAGCATGGAGCAATCAAAAATTATAGATACATTGGAGACGTATCAGGCATCCCCAAGCTTAATTCCTCCTCGTCCTCGAGTAGGTAAATGATAAAAAGAGAATTTTTGATGCGGAGTGATACTTTGGCATAATTTCAATATAAATCTTCTTACTTGTGATATGAATATTCAGATCCGAAAGATTTAAGACAAAAGTTCATATTGACATAAAAATAATAATACTTCAAGCATACTAATCAAAGTAATTATGTCATCTCAAAATAACATAGCCAAAGAAAGCTCATCCCTACAAAATCATATGGTTAGGCTATGCTTCATTTTCGTCACACAAAGATGTTCCCAACTTCTATACCCCCGATGTTAAGCCAAGCAATTGTTTCATACTCAAATAATCTCAAACTCTTTCAACCTTTACGCAATACATGAGCGCGAGCCATGGGTATAGCACTATGGGTGGAATAGAAATATGATGATGGGATTGTGTGGAGAAGACAAAAAAAGGAGAAAATCTCATATCGACGAGGATAATCAACGGGCTATGGAGATGCCCATCAATTGATGTCAACATGAGGAGTAGGGATTGCCATGCAACGGATGCACTAGAGCTATAAGTATATGAAAGCTCTACAAAAGAAACTAAGTGGGTGTGCATCCAACTTGCTTGCTCATGAAGACCTAGGGCACTTTGAGGAAGCCCATCATTGGAATATACAAGCCAAGTTCTATAATGAAAATTCCCACTAGTATATGAAAGTGACAAAATGAGAGACTCTCTATTATGAAGATCTTAGTGCTACTTTGAAGCACAATATATGAGACTCACTACATGAAGAACAAGGTGCTACTTTGAAGCACAATATATGAGACTCAATACATGAAGAACAAGGTGCTACTTTGAAGCACAAGTGTGGTAAAAAGATAGTAGCATTGTCCCTTCTCTCTTTTTCTCTCATTTTTTTATTATATATATTTTTTTTGTTTGGGCCTTTTCTCTCTCTCTTTTTATGGCCTCTTTTTTTTTCGTCGGGAGTCTCATCCCGACTTATGGGGGAATCATAGTCTCCATCATCCTTTCCTCACTTGGGACAATTCTCTAATAATGATGATCATCACACTTTTATTTCTATTACAACTCAACAATTACAACTCGAAACTTAGAACAAAATATGACCTTATATGAATTCCTCCGGCGGTGTACCGGGATGGTGCAATGAATCAAGAGTGACATGTATGGAAAATAATGCATGGTGGCTTTGCCACAAATACGATGTCAGCTACATGATCATGCAATGGCAATATGACAAAAGTAATGTATGTCATAATAATGATGATGGAAGTTGCATGGCAATATATCTCGGAATGGCTATGGAAATGGCATGATAGGTAGGTATGGTGGCTGTTTTGAGGAAGATATAAGGAGGTTTATGTGTGAAAGAGCGTATCATATCACGGGTTTGATGCACCGTGAAGTTTGCACCAACTCTCAAGGTGAGAAAGGGCAATGCACGGTACTGAAGAGGCTAGCAAGTGCGGAAAGATAAAAGTGCGTATAATCCATGGGCTCAACATTAGTCAAAATAACTCATATACTTATTGCAAAAATTTAGAATCCATCAAAAATCAAGTACTACGCACAATGCTCCTAGGGGGATAGATTGGTAGGAAAAGACCATCGCTCGTCCCCGACCGCCACTCATAAGGATGCACAAGCCAGGTACACTTCATGCTTCAAATTGTTACAGAACTTTACCCATACGTGCATGCTACGGGACTTCCAAACTTCAACACAAGTATTTCTCAAATTAACAATTATCAACTAGCACGACTTTGATATTATTACCTCCATATCTCAAAACAATTATTAAGCATTAAATTTATCTTAGTATTCAATTCACTCAAAAGAAAGTTTCACATATCTCGAACACCAAGTATATTAACATTAAGCAAATTACCATACTATTAGCGACTCTCAAAATGATCTAAGTGAAGCATGAGAGATCAAGTTTCTTTAAAACAAATCCACCACCGTGCTCTAAAAGATCTAAGTGAAGTACTAGAGCAAAACTATCAAGCTCAAAAGATATAAGTAAAGCACATAGAGTATTCTAACAAATTTCAAATCATGTATGGATCTCACAAAAGGTGTGTACAGAAAGGATGATTGTGGTAAACTAACAAGCAAAGATGCAAATAATACAAGACGCTCCAAGCAAAACACATATCATGTTGGTGAATAAAAATATAGCTCCAAGTAAATTACCGATGGAAGTGGATTTAAAGAGGGATGCCTTCCGGGGCATCCCCAAGCTTTGACTTTTTGGTGTCCTTGGATTATCTTGGGGGTGACATGGGCATCCCCAAGCTTAGGCTCTTGCCACTCCTTGTTCCATAATACATCAAAAGAATTCACCCAAAACTTGAAAACTTCACAACACAAAACTCAATAGAAATCTCGTGAGCTCCGTTAGAGAAAGAAAACAAAAGACTACTTTAAGATACTGTAATGAACTCATTCTTTATTTGTATTGGTGTTAAATCTACTGTATTCCAACTTCTATATGGATTATAAACTATTTTACTAGCCATAGATTCATCAAAAAAAAGCAAACAACACACGCAAAACAGAATCTGTCAAAAACAGAACAGTCTGTAGTAATCTGTAACTAACGCAAACTTATGGAACCCAAAAAATTCTAAAAACATTAGACGACCTGGAAAATTTGTTTATTGATCAGCAGCAATTGGAATCACTATTTTATCATGTTCTGGTGATTTTTAACAATTCGGACACTGAGCACAAGGATTCTGGAAATTACAGCAAGATCAAATAACTATCTCCCAAGAAGATCTAATAGGTTTAACTTGGCACAAACGCTAATTAAAAGATAAAACCACATATAAATAGAGGATAGATGGATTATTTATTCCTAAACAGAAGCAAAAACAAAAAACTAAAAATAAAACTGGGTTGCCTCCCAACAAGCGCTATCGTTTAACGCCCCTAGTTAGGCATAAAAGCAAGGACAGATCTAGGTATTGACATCTTTGGTGGGCAATCCATAAGTGGCTCTCATGATAGATTCATATGGTAATTTTATTTTCTTTCTAGGAAAGTGTTCCATGCCCTTCTTTAAAGGGAATTGGAATCTAACATTTCCTTCCTTCATATCAATAATTGCACCAATCGTTCTAAGGAAAGGTCTACCAAGAATAATAGGACATGAAGGATTGCAATCTATATCAAGAACGATAAAATCTACAGGCACATAATTCCTATTTGCAACAATAAGAACATCATTAATTCTTCCCATAGGCTTTTTAATAGTGGAATCCGCAAGATGCAAGTTTAGAGAGCAATCATCAAAATCACGGAAATCTAGCAAATCACATAAAGTTTTGGGAATAGTAGAGACACTAGCACCCAAATCACACAAAGCATGAAACTCATAATTTTTTATTTTAATTTTGATAGTAGGTTCCCACTCATCATGGAGTTTCCTAGGGATAGAAACTTTCAAGTCAAGCTTTTCTTCATAAGATTGCATCAAGGCATCAACAATGTGTTCGGTAAAAGCCTTATTTTGACTATAAGCATGAGGAGAATTTAGCACGGATTGCAACAAGGAAATACAATCAATTAAAGAGCAATTTTCATAATTAAATTCCGTGAGATCCAAAATAGTGGGTTTAGCAATATCTTGATTTTTATTTCTTTCAATCCCACTTTTATCAATTTCATCATCAAGATCTAAAAACTCAGAATTCTTAGAACGCCTTCTAGGTAAAGGAAGATCATAATCAGTTTATCAAGATTCATATTGCAAATCAAAGATTTAATAGGGGACACATCTATAACTTCCAGATCTTCATCTTGATTTTCATAGGGATTAGAAGAACACGCTTTAATAAAGGCATCTTTGGAAGCACGCATCCTAGCGGTTCTTTCTTTGCACTCATCAATGGAAATTCTCATAGCTTTGAGAGACTCATTGATATCATGCTTAGGAGGAATAGATCTAAGCTTTAAAGAATCAACCTCAAGAGAAATTCTATCAACGTTCCTAGCCAAATCATCAACTTTGAGCAATTTCTCTTCAAGCAAAGCATTAAAATTCTTTTGTGAATTCATAAACTCTTTCACACTACACTCAAATTCAGAAGGCATCTTACTAAAATTTCCATAAGAGTTGTTGTAGGAATTTCCATAATTATTAGAAGGATTACTAGGATAAGGCTTAGGATTAAAATTCCCTCTATACGCGTTGTTACCAAAATTATTCCTACCAACAAAATTCACATCCACAGATTCATTATTATTCTCAATCAAAGTAGACAAAGGCATATCATTAGGATCAGAAGAAACACTCTTAGTAAATAATTTCATAAGTTCATCCATCTTTCCACTCAAAACATTGATTTCTTCTATCGCATGCACTTTTTTATTGGTAGATCTTTCAGTATGCCATTGAGAATAATTAACCATAATATTATCTATGAGTTTAGTAGCATCTCCTAAAGTGATTTCCATAAAAGTGCCTCCCGCGGCCGAATCTAAAAGATTTCTAGAAGCAAAATTCAATCCAGCATAAATTTTTTGTATAATCATCCATAAGTTCAAACCATGAGTAGGACAATTACGTATCATTAATTTCATTCTCTCCCAAGCTTGTGCAACATGTTCATTATCAAGTTGCTTAAAATTCATAATATCGTTCCTAAGAGAGATAATCTTAGCGGAGGAAAATACTTAGAGATAAAAGCATCTTTGCACTTGTTCCAAGAATCAATACTATTTTTAGGCAAAGATGAAAACCACGCTTTAGCACGATATCTAAGCGAAAAAGGAAATAGCTTCAATTTAACGACATCATTATCGACATCTTTTTTCTTTTGCATATCACATAAATCAACGAAGCTATTCAGATGAGTAGCGGCATCTTCACTAGGAAGGCCGGCAAATTGATCTTTCATAACAAGATTCAACAAAGCAGTATTGATTTCACAAGATTCAGTATTGGCAAGAGGAGCAATCGGAGTGCTAAGGAAATCATTATTATTGGTATTGGTGAAGTCACACAATTTGGTAGCATCTTGAGCCATCGCGACGAACAAGCAAACTAACACATGGGCAAACAAAGGCAAAGGAAAAGGCAACGGAAAGAGAGGAGGAGATTGGGAAAGAGAGGGCAAATAAAACGGCAAGGGTGAAGTGGGGGAGAGGAAAACAAGAGGCAAATGGCAAATAATGTAATGCGAGAGATAGGGATTGTGATGGGTACTTGGTATGTTGACTTTTCCGTAGACCTCCCCGGCAACGGCGCCAGAAATCCTTCTTGCTACATCTTGACCTTGCGTTGCTTTTCCCCGAAGAGGAGGGGATGATGCAGCACTGTAACGTAAGTATTTCCCTCGGTTTTTGAGAACCAAGGTATCAATCCAGTAGGAGGCCACGCGCAAGTCCCTCGTACCTGCACAAAACGATAGCTACTCGCAACCAACGCGATTAGGGGTTGTCAATCCCTTCACGGCCACTTACGAGAGTGAGATCTGATAGAGATAATATTTTTGATATTTTTGGTATAAAGATGCAAAGTGAAAAGTAAAAGCAAAGTAAAAAACAAAGCAAGTAAATAAAGTGATGGACACTGATATGATGAGAATAGACCCGGGGGCCATAGGTTTCACTAGTGGCTTCTCTCAAGAGCATAGATATTCTATGGTGGGTGAACAAATTATTGTTGAGCAATTGACAGAATTGAGCATAGTTATGAGGTTATCTAGGTATGATCATGTATGTAGGCATCACGTCCGAGACAAGTAGACCGAAACGATTCTGCATCTACTACTATTACTCCACTCATCGACCGCTATCCAGCATGCATCTAGAGTATTAAGTTAAAACAGAGTAACGCCTTAAGCAAGATGACATGATGTAGAGCAATAAATTCATGCAATATGATAAATACCCCATCTTGTTATCCTCGATGGCAACAATACGATACGTGCCTTGCAACCCTTTCTGTCACTAGGTAAGGACACAGCAAGATTGAACCCAAAGCTAAACACTTCTCCCATTGCAAGAAATACCAATCTAGTTGGCCAAACCAAATGGATAATTCGAAGAGACTTGCAAAAATAACTCAATCATTCAGAAAAGAATTCAGAGAAGAATCAAATATTTTCCATAGATAAGCTGGATCATAAACCCACAATTCATCGGTCTCAACAAACACACCGCAAAAAGAAGATTACATCGAATAGATCTCCATGAGAGAGGGGGGTAACATTGTATTGAGATCCAAAAAGAGAGAAGAAGCCATCTAGCTACTAGCTATGGACCCAAAGGTCTGAAGTAAACTACTCACACTTCATCGGAGGGGCTATGGTGTTGATGTAGAAGCCCTCCGTGGTGGATGCCCCTCCGTGAAGCTCCTAACAGGCCCCAAGATGGGATCTCGTGGATACAGGAAGGCACGGCGGTGGAATTAGGTTTTGGCTCCTCTTTCGATCTGTTGGGGGTGCGAGGTATATATAGGAGGAAGGAGTACGTCGGTGGAGCGTCGGGGCCCACGACCCGGGCGCGCCCTCCACCTCGTGACCGCCTCTGCACTTCTTGGAGTAGGGTCCAAGTCTCCGGATCATGTTCGTGAGAAGATCACGTTCAAGGTTTCATTCCGCTTGGACTCCGTTTGATATTCCGTTTCTTCAAACACTGAAATAGGCAAAAAAACAGCAATTCTGGGCTGGGCCTCCGGTTAATAGGTTAGTCCCAAAAGTAATATAAAAGTGGAAAATAAAGCCCAATATAGTCCAAAACAGTAGATAAAGTAGCATGGAGCAATCAAAAATTATAGATACGTTGGAGACGTATCACTTGTGTGCTTGTTGTTGTTGCATCATATAGGTTGCCCACCTAGTTGCATTTCTAGACAACCTACTTTGATGCAAAGTTTAATTCGGTAAAGAAAAGTTTAAAATTGTTAGTTGCCTATTCACCCCCCCCCCTCTAGTCAACTATATCGATCCTTTCAGACATGACTATTCGAATAGATAAACTTCCCTGCAGGGGTGCACCACATTACCCAACACGCTCGATCCCTTTTGGCCGGACACACTTTCCTGGGTCATGCCCGGCCTCGGAAGATCAACTTGTCGCAGCCCTACCTAGGCACAACAGAGAGGTCAGCACACCGGTCTAAATCCTATGGCGCAGGGGTCTAGGCCCATTGCACACCTGCACGTTGCGAACGCGGCCGGAAGCAGACCTAGCCCCCTTAATACAATAGCAGGCTTACGGTCCAATCCGGCGCGCGCCGCTCAGTCGCTGACATCAAGAAGGCTTCGGCTGATACCACGACGTCAAGTGCCCATAATTGTTCCCGCGTAGTTGGTTAGTGCGTATAGGCCAGTGGCTAGACTCAGATCAAATACCAAGATCTCGTTAAGTGTGTTATTTTGAAGTAACCGCGAACGCCAACCAGGGCCAAGCCCACCTCTCTCCTAGGTGGTCTCAACCTGCCCTGTCGCTCTGCCACAAATTAACAGTCGGGGGCCGTCGGGAACCGAGGCCCACCTCTACCGGGATGGAGCCACCTGCCCCTTCAGCCCCCATCTCCTAACAAGATCATAAGTAATGTAACAAGATAAAGTATATATCATATGCCCGTGATCACCTCCCAAGTGATCACGGCCCAAGAGTATAGCATGGCAGACGGACAAGAGTGTAGGGTCATCGATGGAATACTAGCATCCTATACTAAGCATTTAGGATTGCGGTAAGGATAACAATCAGAGCAACAATGACAAAGCTATGCAATGTAATAGGATTAACCGAAGCGGTAACATGCTACACTACTCTAATGCAAGCAGTAGAGAGTATAATACGCGATATCTGGTGATCAAGGGGGGCTTGCCTGGTTGCTCTGGCAAGAAGGAGGGGTCGTCAACTCCGTAGTCGAACGGGGCAGCAACAGCGTCGGTCTCGTAGTCTACCGGAGAGAAGAGGGGGAAATAAACAATAAATACAATGCAAACATATGCATTACGATGCATGACATGACAATGAGCGTTGCTAGGGGTTCCCAAACGCGATAGTAGGTGATACCGGCGAAGGAGGAAAACATCCGGGAAAGTATTCCCGGTGTTTCGCGTTTTCGGACAAATGAACCGGAGGGGGAAAGTTGTGGGTTCACTATGCTAGGGACGTGTGGCGGACGAACGGGCTGCATATCTGGATTCGTCTCGTCGTTCTAAGCAACTTTCATGTAGAAAACATTTTCATCTGAGCTACGGTTTATTTTCTACGTTTTTCTGAAGTTTTAATCATTTTTAGAACTTATTTAATTATTTTAATTCTAACCTTACCTAGAATAGTGTTTGCTGGTGTCATCATGATGCAATGCTGAGGTCATCAGTCAACAGTGCGGTTGACTTGGTCAAATCTGACCTGTGGGTCCAGTGGGACCCACCTGTCATTGAGACAGAGGTGAAATAGGATTGTTTTAGTCTAATTAGATTTAACTAAGTGTGGGCCCCATTAGTCAGTGACTAATTGGCTTAGATTAATTTGATTAACTAATTTAATTAGCTTAAAGGGGGGGCACTGGTCAGCTGCTGGGACCAGCCAAGCCAGCAAGTTGACCATGGTCAACTGGGCCAACCGGGCCCCTGGGGCCACCAGGCAGTGACCCTGCTGGACCCCAGCGGCAGGCCACGTCGGCGGCCGGCGCCGGAGCGACTCCGATGACCAAAACAACGGCGGCCCCTCGGCCGAGTTGGCCGGAATCGTGCTACGGGGCTCGGGGAGGAGCGGGGCTAGGTGCGTTCGAATGAGCTCACAGCGCCGCGTCCAGTGGTGGCCGTAGCATCGCCGGACTTGGCTGGAATCGGCCGGCGAGGGGTGGAGGCGGCGGCGTGCACGGGTGCTTGACGAAAACGGAGCTGCGGCGCGCAAGCGAGCAAACGGAGAGGCTGGGGAGTTTCTACGCGGCGTGGGGAGTGCAACGGGGTTGAGCCCGTGACCAAAAGGTCACCGGAGCCTTGCCGGCGGCGAGCTACGCGGTGATGCGTTCGGGTGCTCATCGGGGACGGCGTTAGGAGGCACGGGAGGGAGCGTGCGCAGGCAGGTTGGGCTCCTAGGAACCCCAGGAGTACAGCGGTGAGCTCGGGCGAGCGTGGCGGCGGATGTGGCCACAGTGGCGAGGTACACCGCGACAACCAGAGCCCGGGCACGCCGACGAGCTAGCTACAACGCGAGCTAGGGGAGCTAGAGGGCAGAGGAGGGAGGCAGCTCACCTAGCGGCATGCACAGTGGCCTTTGGTGGCTTAGTAGCTGCAGAGAGCGTCACCGGAGTTGGTGAAGAGCGGCGGCGAAGCTTGTCGGAGCAGAGGAGGAAGCCGGCAGCGTCGTGGGCATTGCGGGGCTCAATCCAGTCGTGTAGTCAAAGCAGAGGAGCGAGGCAGAGCTGTTGGACTCGTCGGAGAGGTGAATGGGCGACGGTGGTTGCCTCTACTGCGAGCGGCGGCGAGGAAGGCGCTCGACCATGGCGGAGAGCGAGGAGTGGCGAGGTGCATCTGAGGGGAGATGGAGAGGCGCAGGGACCGAGGGCGAGAGCGGGGTGAGTGGGAGGAGGAAACAAGGAGGCGGGGGCGTGGCAGCCTTATCCCCTCCCGGCATCGCTGCCGGCGAGGTGGTTGGGCGGGGGCATGCCCCTGTTCCGACCCTGGTCGGGGGAACAGGGAATGGGGGACGGGGGAGTGTGCTGGCCCGGATGAGCTGTTGGGATGGCCGGCTGGCTAGCTGGGCCAGCTGGCCTAGTGGGCGGGGTTCCTTTTTCTTCTGTTTTGTTTTGTTTTTACTTTTTATTTATTCTTTTCTGTTTCGGCTAATTGTTTGGGCACCAAATGAGTTTTGTAAAATATGAGAGCTGGCCCACAAATCACAGCACAATATATCCTACCACCAGAAACTAGTTTGGGATAAATATCATTTCATATTTATTTTGTATTAATAAAAAGGTTATTAAATAATGTTTTCAGCCACTGTTTGAGGTTGTTTAAGTCACTTAACAAATTTCATTAATGTTGTTTACAATTTTATCATAGCCTCTGATTTATCTACTATTTATTGAACATTTTAGTTTTAATATTTGAAAACTTTTATTGTTTGCTTGATTTTGAGTTTTGAATTATAATCGGTTTTGAACTAACACGAGATTAATAACAGTAATCATGGTGACGTGGCATCGTTAACAAAGGTTTACTGTAGCTTAATTATCCGGGCGTCACAATTCTCCTCCACTACCAGAAATCTCGTCCCGAGATTTAAGCGGTGGAGTAAGGGGGGAAAGTGTTGGTAGCGAAAACCTAACGAGTATTCTCGGTCTTGGCTGCCCTTTCGAAGAGGTTGATCCCTTTCGTTGATGTCTTCATTTCTCTTCTTCAAGTCACCATGATCAAGTCATGATCCTTTCTTCGGGATCTCCAACGTACTTACGAATAGGTAAGGGGCAGCTCGGCTACGACAGAATGCTTATGAGGGAAAACAATCTGGGGTTAACCCATGAATGAGCATAAGATTATCTCTCGAGTTGAACATATAAAATACATCGAGGGTAAGGTACTGATACGTCCATTTTGCATCATGCTTTTATGTCAATATTTATTGTATTATGGGCTGTTATTTCACATTATGTCTCAATACTTATGGCTATTCTCTCTTATTTTACAAGGTTTACCATGAAGAGGGGAATGCCGACAGCTGGAATTCTGGCTGGAAAAGGAGCAAATATTGGAAAATTATTCTGCACAGCTCCAAAAGTCCTGAAACTCCACGAAAGTCATTTTTGGAATTTATAAGAATTATTGAGCGAAAGAAGTACCAGAGGGGGCCCACACCCTGGCCAGGAGGGTGGGGGCGCGCCCCCTGTCTCCTGGGCCCCCTGGTGGCCCTCCGGTGCCCTTCTTCTGCTATATGAATCCTTTCATCCAAGAAAAAAATCAGAGGCAAGCGTACGAGACGAAACTCTGCCGCCACGAGGCGGAACCTTGGCGGAAACAATCTAGAGCTCTGGCAGAGCTGTTCTGCCAGGGAAACTTCCCTCCAGGAGGGGGAAATCATCACCATCGTCATCACCAACGATCCTCTCATCGGGAGGGGATCAATCTCCATCAACATCTTCACCAGCACCATCTCCTCTCAAAACCCTAGTTCATCTCTTGTATCCAATCTTGTATCAAAACCACAAAGTGGTACCTGCGGGTTGCTAGTAGTGTTGATTACACCTTGTAGTTGATGCTCGTTGGTTTATTTGGTGGAAGATCATATGTTCATATCATTAATACATATTAATACTCCTCTGATTATGAACATGAATATGCTTTGTGAGTAGTTACGTTTGTTCCTGAGGACATGGGTGAAGTCTTGCTATTAGTAGTCATGTGAATTTGGTATTCGCTCGATATTTTGATGAGATGTATGTTGTCTTTCCTCTAGTGGTGTTATGTGAACATCGACTACATGACACTTCACCATTATTTGGGCCTAGAGGAAGGCATTGGGAAGTAATAAGTAGATGATGGGTTGCTAGAGTGACAGAAGCTTAAACCCTAGTTTATGCGTTGCTTCGTAAGGGGCTGATTTGGATCCATATGTTTAATGTTGTGGTTAGGTTTACCTTAATACTTCTTTTGTAGTTGCGGATGCTTGCAATAGGGGTTAATCATAAGTGGGATTCTTGTCCAAGTAAGGGCAGTACCCAAGCGCCGGTCCACCCACATATCAAATTATCAAAGTACCGAAAGCGAATCATATGAGCGTGATGAAAACTAACTTGACGA